>OY728158.1:56510000-59010000 GCA_963277665.1 Viscum album
AGCTATCGAAAAAATAGGGCAGACGCGACACCTACGACATCCGGGCTGGAACAAAATAGCCCACGAGGATGGGTTGATCCAGGGGAAAACTCGGCCGCTGGGCGGCATGATAAAAAAGATGTTGTCCCTCCAGCATGGGCCAGGAAGGTGAAAAAGAACTATGATGGTGAGTTGACCAATGAGCTGGACTCATGTCCCAACAGGCCTGGCCCTTGGGTGAGGCCGGACTGTGTCAGGTCAGAGGAGTAAATTCAGTCCAGTTAGGTTTGACTGGTCGGACCACACCCAGACCCAACCTTCCCCTTTTCAGTAAAACAATCATAACATGAAATCCTTACATTCGATTGGTGATCAGTTTTCAGAGATGGGACCCATGAGACTAGATGGATCTTAGAACATACTCCAAGTGAGTGTATGTGGAGTTTGATTTGTGCCACATTTCATGTGGATTACATTCTCCTTTAATCAGGCGTTCAATGAGAAGAAATACTATGGATGGATATGATCGTAAGGAAGTGTCGATCATACGTGTGGGGCCCATCAGACGAATAGCCATGCAGAACTATATCTCCTGATGGATGAATAGTCATGGAGACCTATGTGGCATAAAAGAAAAATAGCTTTGTGGAACTGTGTGGCTTTGTAGATGAGTAGTATTCGAGCGGTCCACAATGGACCAATATGCGAGTAGTAGATAAATGGAACTTAGTTTCCCAGAAGACGAGCAGTAGCCGAGCGAATCCCAGTGGCCTGACAGATGAGCAATAGTCAAGTGGACCTCAGTGGCCTGACAGACAAGCAGACCCCATTGACCTTTCCTAGATGAGTCCCTCAACATTATAAGTTGTTCACCATTACGACTGAAGAAGTGTACATAAGGTGGTTCTAGGTGAGTTCTATTTAGGAGGTTCCCAATGGAGAGGGACCTATTTTCGTAGGTCTCTGATGACATGAAGGCTCAAGGAGTGAGTCCTCTACGGAAAAGTGTGACATAAGCAGAATCCTGTAATAAAGGATTTTCTAAGATATCAATACTTCTTGTCCCAGTGAGACTAGGCATAGCATAAAAACAACATGATGTATCAAGACCAGATGTTATCGAGGATACTATTGGAAGACATTCTCTTCATGGTTACTATCAGATAGCTCAAGAAGTATGATCTCTCGGAATTTAGCATGCTACACATGTAACCAAATGGATGGTTGAGGATGAGGTGTTGTGTCTTGGAATACTTTATGATTTTACCATAATGTTCGTGTTATATGTGTTTATGAAATATACTTGTGTTGACATGACGCTACTTTCATGGTTTTGTTTTCATTTGTGGTCATTTTCATGGTGGTTTTAAGGGTCCCCTATTGAATTTTTTTTTACAGAATCCTTCATGGGATTTTCACTCATGTGTAGTGTCTTTTGAAAAATACTGATGCTTTGGTGGAGTCTAGGATAGAGTACAACCAAGACCCAGACCAGTTCATTCCATGTGAGATCATACGATACGAGGTGTTTCTGTCAGCTTCATAAAGAAACTTCAGTACCCTTGTTTGCAGATCAGATCTTTCAGTAGTCTTTCATTTAGTGGCCTTGTATTCTGGCCATGATGTACATAAATACTTTAATTTATTCCATACTCTATTGTTTGGTTGTAGTGGTATAAATTAGTTTTCGTTACTTAGTGTTTTCACTCTCCATCAATTTGGATTTCTATTTGGTTCGTGTGTATAGGTTTCTAGGTAAATTCCTATTTTTTGGGGATATGCATACTCAGTTCTAGCTTATAGCCCCTGGTCTATCGGTAGTGGGCTTGGGGTAGTCATGTCACGGGCCCTGGTGGACTAGTTGTGAAAAAAGTAGCTAATAAGGTGTGAAAATTAAAAAAAATCACAAATATGTTGAAGCAAGCATCTAGATCTGGTTACACTAATTTTGATAAATCCATAATATAATTTAGTTTCATGATGAATGATTGTGATAAATTCATTTAAAATAGGTTTAGTGGGAGATAATTGTTTTTTATTATAAAATATATTGATGATATATCACTAATGGGAAATGAGATACAAGATTTATAGTTAGATAAAAAGTGTTTAAATAAATACATCTCTATGAAATAATTTGGTGATGCATCCAATATTATAGAGATAAATTCTATTGAGATGGATATATACTGATTATTGGGAAATGATAAGTAATATACATAGACAAGGTATTAGATATATTCAATTTGGAACAATTCAAGAGAATATTACATCCAATGTCACATGTTATAAATCACTCCATGAAAATACCTCCTTTGTTAAAAAGGGAGAGTGAGGGAATGCGTTGAATAAATTATTCTTATATGAATATATCTATCATTAATTCCATCATATCTACCATGCTTGATATTACCAACTCCCTGAGTATGGGGACAAGATATTTAAAAGATATAGAAGAGCCACATTGGTTGGATATAAAACTATCTTAATGTACCTAACGAATACAAAATATATATTCATATCTTATGGAAGACATGAAGAACTATTTTTGAGGGGATTTAAATATAGTAGCATAAAAAATTAGAATGATCTCAAATAAAAATTAAGATTTATTATTGTATAAAATGATTTTTTTGAGCGGGTATAGTTCTATGATGCTAGTTTTTTATGATTATACAATTTATGTTAATTATATTTTGGACTCTGATGAAGCTAAGGAATCAATGTAGATACATAAATTCATTTAATAGGATGTTTTTGTACCAAAATGTAAAAATACTTTTACTATGTATTGTTAAAATACCACATTAGTAGTTCTAGCCAAGTATATCTTGTCACCTCAACAAAAAATGCATATAACTTATAATTATCCCCTATTGAGATATTTTTAATAAAGGGGTAAGTTATATTTTTAATTTACCCATAGTGTAAAATGATAAAAACTCAATAAGTAAATCCTTATCTAATTAGAAGCATGATAATCATATGATTTTTTGGGATTTAAAAGTTATTAGTAATTGCAAATTGTTCAAGAGGAAATGTTTTGGAGTTTTTCCCTACAACCAACATAATTTGTAATTTTTATTACCATAATATAAATATATATTTTCAAATTGTGACTTTTTATATTTAATATTAATGTAATAATGTCCATAGAGTTTGATTCTCTTAAAAACGTTATAAAAGATACCCACTATAATAATAACCTTGAGATGCTATGAAAATATTAATCAATATATATCATGTTAAAATATCATGTCTTAGGATTGGAATGATATCTCCCAAAAATGAGAAGAAAGAAAAATGGGGGTGAATTTTCTATCTTACAATTATGAGAGTAACATAAACAATAATATATAATTTGGATGATAAAAATATGCAAATTTTAAAAATTAACTAATATAAAATGATATATATTTAAAGAGGATAATTAGAAATTTATAGAATGAGAAAATAGATTTTATTGGTGTTTATTTCCAAACAATAATTATCGTACTCTATACACTCTTTACCCAATATTATGGATATCTAATACATATATCCTTTTATAATTGGTGCAGACCAAAGATAACATTTTACAGTAGTGTATACCAAGCCATGAAATTCGAGTAGCATACCTAAAACTAGATATTTGGTATGTTAATATATTTATTATGAAACAAACTTTTATTGTGGTAGTATAACCAGTCGTACCTTTTAATGGTGATATAAATGTTGTGTGATATAATATTTTAGAAAAAACTATAAAAAATAAATAATAAAAGAAATTAAACACTAGAATTTTGGATATATTGTTGGCATAAAAATGTGATCATCATCCCTTGAAAAATTAGAAGAATGATGTTTCATGGGTGAACAAAAAATGCCTCAGAAAATTAGTATAAACAATTTTATTATCACACTTCAGTATTAAATAATGTAATAATATATGTTCTATACCAGATTGCTTCATCCCGTTTTATAAGCTATCAAAATATGGAAATTATATAAAAAACATATTTAATAATAAAAAATACTTCCTGGTGGATTAATTTAATTATCACAATATAATATAATAAATATGGTTAGAATAATGTGAATAAATATTTAAATTATAGTTAAATCCTATATAATAATTGGAACTGATAACCTTGAATAATCCCAATTATCATGTCAAACATAATAATTAAAAAATAAAAAAAATTTCATTTTTAATATCTAAATCCATTAAATAATACTTAAAATATGGTTGATAGTTAAATATAAATGATGAAAATAATTAACCATATAATGAAATAATGGTATAAAATATTATCACTTACGTGTACAAAATTTCAAAATCATTATGTGTTTATATTCTAAAACACTATCTTATAATCCATATATAAAAATTTATCTTTTGGAACCAATACATAATATTTTTATTAAATATATAACGTTGTTTCCTTCACTGAATATCCATACGTTATATATTTCTCAATGTAAAATATTTTTTGATATGAAATATTCTGCCATTTTACACATTTAGTTTTGGAAACTATTTTTATAAGATATATATAATATAATCATTTTTTAAAATATGAATTATATAACATAATTTCTTATACCACTAATATAGGATATTCATTAATTTTTCAAAATATCAAAATATCCAATTTTTAATGAATTTTTTTCCATGATTCCATATATGTAATATTATTTGCATTTCCAAATATCCTTTAACAAAAAAATGAGAAAAAAATAATAAATAAATGATAAATAATAAATAATACCGTTAAATATTGAGAATGAAATAATATACAATGACTGAAAGAATAAATTATTAGTAAATATTAATAATTTTATACATTTAATACAAAACCCCATTTTTATATACAGAAAAATATATAAAAATGAAATGATATTTTTGAAAAATAATATTAAACAAATATAATTTTAAAAAACAACTTTCCCATAAAAACTAAATTTTTTTAAAAAATCACACAAAAAAGGAAGTAAATAATTTAAATTTGTGAATAAAAAATAAATCCCATGTAATTTTACATCACATAATATAAAGAACCATGCTTTTCGTAAATATATATATTACATACTAACATAATAATATTTAATATATTTTACAACTACATACCAAAAGAATATAAAGGTTTAACGTATATGGATACAAGATACAGAATATTATTATTTCATGAAATATATTAAATATCTCTCACAAATATATTCCCACGTAGTACAATTATTATACATATTGTGCATAAAATATTTCATTATTACTTGGGGAAAGTAAACATAAAAAAGGGTGGCCTCAAATGAGCAGTAAGGATAGAAAAGTGAGATATCAATGACCATAGAAACATAATATGATTATAATGCTATGATAACATGAGAACACCATTTTATAATAAATCCATATAATATCACAAATTATAGTACTAAATCATGTAATATATTATATAAGTTCATAATTCAAAAAAGATAATGGAATTAAATAACATGAAACAAGGGATATTAGAATTTTCATAATAGGGATGTTTGTTTAATACTATTAATCATAGAAATAATAAAATTTGTTAGTGATTAATGAAAATAATATCATATATTATTTGGTTCACTCCCCATTTAATCATACCTTTAATTGAGGTTCACATCTGTAGAGACCCGAATCCTGACTTACATAGACATTACATTACATTTTCGGAATACTTAATACATAACAAAAACACACAAAAAAGGATCGTAATAGTTTAGTGTCTTTGGAAACTCAGAATATAATCTTCTAATCCTGGTGACAGATCTTCAACATCTCCCATAAAGATCATCCTTTTTTTATACATAAACCTTTATTTATATCCTGGGGAAAAGAAAACATAATAGGGTGAGCTCAAATGCTCAGTAAAGGTAAACAAAAGAAATATCAATCACATCGTATACACAAGCACATAACTTTTGGAAATCTTAACCTGCGAAAGAGATCATAATTTCATAACATGGGATAAATCATGGCAGTGAAATGTAATCACAATAATCATAACTTAAAACTTGAAACTTTGTGGCATACACACATAATAATAGAGAATCATTTCTTGTTAGTGAAGACTCATTGCCAAGACTATCTTAGTGGACAAAGTCCCTTTCTGAACCGAGTCACCCTCCTTCTAGTCCTGTTTCACTGAACCGGTATAACCTACCGTTCCAGCCATGTCTATCTCATGAGATATAAAATCTTTACCCAATGAATTGGAGGGAGATATAGGTCCCACCCATCTCATAATGATACCATTTTTATGTGTGCCACAAAATATTAAATCATACGTCATTGCATAACCCATGTAATAAAAATGGGAATCTTACACATCGTGACATCATAAAACAATTCATATAAGATAAAGGAATTCATAAAAATAATTCCATCACAACTTAATTAAATCAATGTAATGATAGGGATAGAAATATAATCCTATATTTTCTTAGATGGAAAATAATTTTGGTAAAACACTTGAACTCCATTTTTGAGGAAAATATCCTTTCTACTTCAAAAACACTTTTCTTTTCTTAAAATGTCATAAAATTTTAAACTAAAATAAGTTGATTAAAAATAAACTTGAAAACTTGTAAAGGAATATTTTTGGAAATTATTTTTTAAAAATCCATTCATGCCGTATAAGTTAAAAAAACATTCTCCTCATACTTTTGTCAGAAAAGTCAAAAAGTACCTCGTACGAAAAAACGACAAAAGATTCCTTTCATATTCGTTAATAAAAACTCACCGAAGTGTAAAATTGGATTTAATATATTTTAAGTGTATGTAAAAAAATATTACTTATTGAGGGAACATGGATGTGGATGATAAAATACACCCCAGTAAATACCAAATTATAAACAATCTCGGATAAAAATGAGATTGTGATATTTCCCCTTACCTTAGGTCCGACTTGCTTTGTACATGTCCAACCCTCCTGTATAATGATTTAAATCATGTTATTGAATTATTCCAGAATCATATTCATTGTTATTATATCATATATGGTCCACTTATGACTTTATATTACCCTTTCTTTTGTAAATTCATGTTAAAGAAGCGTTTTGGGTAAAATCGTTTCATTTATCGTAGGTGTTTGGACTTGTTGTTCTTGACATTATTATTACTTATATCATGATTTAATTACTTCCAGAATATAAATTATGATTTTTATATCATATATATTCAGTATATATATATATATATAATAGATAGATAAATTAAATGAAACACACCGTTCATGGAGATGGTAGTCTGTACGTACGCATGAACGCTGCTTTCCTTTACTTATTGTCTTGAATGGAAGTAAGTAGATGACATATATATATATATATATATACATAAATCCAGTAGATTTATCATGTCATATATTCCATTATTATTCATTATATATACTTTATAATCATTCTGGAATGGTTAACATGGATAATGAATCTTATCGCGTCGTGGAGACGGTAGTCCGTACGTACGCACAAGCGATGATATCATTCCCATGGTCATGGAATTATGTTGAAGTGTATGCATACTATTTCAGTATCAATATCACTTTATAATAATCATATATAGTTACTCATTACACCATTATACCCATCCTATTAAGGTGGTGGCGGAAAATAGATTACACCACGGCGTGGAGATGGTATTCCGTACGTACGCACGCGCGGTGATTTCATTTTCCGTAGGATGGATAGATGGTTAAATATGGTTGTTTCATACTTATAATAACATATCAGTATATGAGTGATACTGATGTTATTACTTCATAATGGAAAAACTAAAGAAGAAAGAAATTGGAAAGGATCGGTAATGGATATTACCTATTCTTTGAAGTGCTTCTTTGAGACCTCCTTTTAGGGCACTAAAATTGGTATTTTAAGAAGACCAGGACCTCTAGGATGATACTAGGGAAGTGGATAAGAGATTTTGGCAGGGTTTGGCCGAGCTTGAATGCTCAAATTGGTGTGAGGAGGAGAGGGAGGAGGTTCCCTTTTATAAGGGAGGAGAGGGGCACCTTTGGAATAACAAAATATATTATTTTATTATAAAGCCAAATTCGGTTTTAAATAGAACCAAATTGATTTATTTCGAATATAAGGTGGGGATGGGTCGAAATACTCTCATCCAATATAATTTAGACAAGTTTAGGTTACTATTTTAACCTTATCATTTATATTTAACATTTCGTTAAATAATTTTACTTTTACCATGTCTTCTTGTGTTCTTACACTATAAGGTTAATAAACTTACTATAAGAATCCAAACGAACCCCAAATTGTTTATTATTAATATATATAACCTTATCTAAGCCATTTGGCCGATCCTTAGATTTTTAGGAATAAAATAACAATTAATAATATAATATTTGTTTTAAAAACTATTTTATGTCAATTTTGACACTATTTAGTAATTGATTTTTGTGAAAATCATAACAGAATGATATGTCCGAACCAAGTTTCTTAAATAAACAATAACATGTCATATTAACCTAGAAAATTAGTGTAAGTCATAAAAAGTCTCAAATTACATTTATTTGGGCATTTATAACATCAATTATGTTAATTTTTCTTAAAAAGGTAATTACTACATCATTGTTGTGTCATAAATACATTAACTTATTTAAAGTCTAAAAATTACAAATAAAATACCCTTATGTAGGAAATCTTTTTATATTTCTAATGAATATTTATAGTCTAATTTAGCTTATGTATAACCCCATATTAAAAAAATTTTAGTAAATAAACATTGATTTTGACTCTTTTAACTCTTCATTGAATTAAATAATAATAAATGTCCTAATCTAATCCAAGTGGGCCTAAATGATAATATTTTACACTTAAGGTTGTTTATGGTTGAGATACACTTGTCCAATAGAATTAGGACATGTTTTAGGGTAATATTAAAATCATTCTTACCCTTAATTACCCTATTTACTTTTAACCGTGGTAAATAAAAGTAAAAAGTTACTATTCACCAAAAATTATTTTCATCTGATTGAACCAAATTTTACTCACTGACATCAATCGTGTCTCTTGGATTTTTGAAATTCCATTCACCAAAGCAGTAAAATTATGATTTATGAAAAAATTAATTTTTTTAACTACCACTTAGTAGTTTCACTATTCATCAAAAATTGAAGTTTTTCAGAAAAATGCTAAAATTTCACCCTAAGATATAATTGATATTCTGAATTCAAAAATGATTTCTATTTTACAAAATTCCAACATATAAGTTTCATTAATTAATTTTATAATTAATCTTCGCTGTCACAACAAATAGCGTGTTTTTAAGAGGTAATAACTATCAAAAGATTAACACTTGTTTTTGTCTGGTGTAAATGTGAAATTACATCCAATGACCAACATTGTATTGAATTGTAAAAATATATTCTAAATATACTTTAAAACCACTCAAATTAATAATTTATCACTATTAATTATTTCGATTAAAAAAGTTTTTTTTAATTAAAATTTTGTAATTTTCACTTTTCATCAGAAAATGAATGTTATCCGAAAAGTACCAAAATTTCACCCTATGCTAATTTCGATATTATGAATCCAAAAATAATGTCTATTTTGAAAAATAAAATTTAAAAAACTTCAAAAAGTGGTTAGTTATATTCATAACAGCTAGTTTTAGTAATATTTTAATAGCATATTGATGTTTAGTGAAACTTGTTATTGCGTACTATACACGCTATCGAGGAAGGTCGCGATTGCGTGTAATTCAAGGAAATTCAAGGATGTGTGTTTTGCAAGCTCCTTTTGGTGTAGCGTACAACACTAGACATTAATAAAATTAAAAATAATATTTTTCATAAAATCTTGGGCTGTTACATTATACCCCACTTAAAATGAATTTCGCCCTTGAAATTCGTCAGGGTTATAAATGGTTTACTACTCGAATGTTTTTTTAATAGAAACCCACATCGTAAAAAGGGAATACCAAAACCAATCTTTAAAAACAAAGGTATGAAATTTAACGGTTACCCAAATAAACTAATCACTGGGTTTCCACATAGGTGAAAATATGGATATGGAAGAGAAATCTAACCATCATGTTCTGATGGAGAGTGGTAGAGAACATGGCTATAGAAAATCCAGTAATCACAAATCCATAGATTTGTGATGATATAAGGTACCATCTAATTTACCGGATATAAGGGCACTAGGACAACATTTTTTGGTTTTCAAGATCATTTCCCTAAAGTTGAAGAATTTGAATTAGAATAAATACTTACTTTATTTTGGTAAAATCTCACTGTTGTTCGTACTTTGAACAATTTCCATTTCAACTCATAATGAAATGATGTTGAATTTGTTATTCATGAAGTGTTAATTGATCATGTGATAGAATGATGGGTCATTCCATCTGTCTCAAACAAAAGGTTATAAAAGTTATCAAAAAATACATAAGTCCATCTATAGTGAGATTAATCACATATGGTTCCTAAAATGGACTTATAATTTATATATCGTACTGCTTAATAAAATAAAACTTGTTTCTACTAAACAGGGACTTCTTGTAGGCCAGTGGTAGGCGATAAAGGCCAGTCGCACTTCGGTTGTGGGTTCGATTCCCACAGCCTTGTCCGACGCGATGGGCTGTCGCCCGTCCTGCTGGTTGTCCTTTTTCTAAAACTATATTACTATAACATCCCATCAATAATATCAAAAAAACTTCTATACTTAAACAATACTAACTTATGTCCAACATAATCCATTCCAATCTTTAGGCTTATCCATAATACTGCAGTCCACTCTCATAGTGAAAACGATTACCAGAGATTTAATACCATCGTTGATCCCCATATATCTTAAGATATGTTTTGTTGGTCACATTCCAAACATTCAAAGTCCTTAATCATGTATTCTATTGAATACCTTAGTGAAAAAATGAATGCAGTTAAAAGTTAACACCTTCCACACACCAAAATCCTCAAAATTCTATATACTCAAACCTTGATATCACTTAGTCCTTATATCAATCATGAGCTCATGAATACTGTTAAACATTTCATTTTCTCTTTTTCCATTCATTATGCGCATATCATATTATTTCCAAAAAATATCTCAATCACTTTGAATACCACATTAGACCAACACATAAATATTCCAATACATTATGATACCACATTATTTTGGAATCCCATTAAATAAACACTTAATCATTCCACCAAATCATTGTCATATTCATCATCGCCAATAGTGATCACATGTGACTTCCCTTTTTCCTTTTCCTTCAGTGGTTTCTCATGTTGATCATCACTAACCCTTGGATTAGGGCATTTATTAGCATAATGCCCCATTTCCTTGCACTTGAGGCATTGAAGTGTTGGTGGTGCGTTCTATGCAGTGTTTGCTTTATTCACATCATTAGAATCCATTTTTCCATTACGTCGACACTCAGATGCTCGATGAACTTCTTTTCCACACTTAAAACATTTTCTAGTCCCTTTAAGACAATCTCCACTATGCTTAATTCCACACTTTGAGTATAAGGAAACATTCATCTTCTTTTTACCATTATTCTGAGATTTCTCCTTGAACTCCATCTTTCGTTTCTTGTCAAAACTATGAGAAGGATAAGTAATACCAACTTCCATTTCTACCGTGAGAGCACAATGCACAATTTCTTCATAGCTACTGAAGTCTCTTATAGCTAATGCCCTTCGAAGATTTGGTTTTAAGCCACTGAAGAATCGATCAACTTTACTTTCAAGTTGGATGATAAATCCAGATGCATACCTTGCAAGCCTTGTAAAATTCTCTTCGTATATACCAACGGATTCATCATCCTTTTTCTTTAGTTATAGAAACTCCTTCTCCATCTTTGTTCGAAGAATACGAGGGAAGTACTTATTGAAAAATAAGTTCTTGAACTCGTCCCACTCCATGGACTCAATTTCATCTCTTGGCCTCATATTCTTGATAAGATTCCACCATTGATCAGCATCACCTTCCAAACAATTTACTTCTAAGATGACATTATCATGTTTAGAACATTGAAGAACTGAAAATATCTTTTCAGTGGTAATGATCCATTGTTCAGTAACAAGTGGATCAGAAGACCCACTGAAAGAAGGTGGACGTTGCCTCATGAAGGACTCAATAGAATATTGATCCCTTCTCTGCTCATTTGGAAGTCCAGAATGATTCTTATCTTGTGTAAGTATAACAATAATATTTTTCACTCCATCTCCCATAACATTTGTTTTTCAGGAGGACAATCATTGCCTTGTCCATTGCATTGATCAATACGGTTCCTTCGGGTTCCAGCCATCGTCTAAAACCCAAAAAGAATAGTGTGAGAGGCAAAAATGATGATAGGGAAAACAACATAATAAAGGGGGAGTACCCTCAATATCTAACATCTTAGGTTAAATTCTAAGATCGTTAGGGAAATTCTAGGACTATAACCTATACGTATACTTAACCTTAGAGACATCCCTAGACATACCTTAGAAATATCTCTAGGGATCTCACTAAAGTCCTCGCATCCTAGTTTCCAAAGGTTGACTAAAACTTTCCTCGGATACCAACTGTAGAGACCCCAAGCCTGACTGACATGGACATTACATTACATTTGCGGAATACTTAGTACATAACAAAAACACACACACATGGATCGTAATAGTTTAGTGTCTTTGGAAACTCGGAATATAATCTTCTAATCCTGGTGACAGATCTTCAACATCTCCCATAAAGATCTTCCTTTTTTTTATTCCTAAAACCTTTCTTTATATCCTGGGGAAAAGAAAACATAATAGGGTGAGCACAAATTCTCAGTAAGGGTAAACAAAAGAAATATCAATCACATCGTATACACAAGCACATAACTTTTGGATATCTTAACCTGCAAAAGAGATCATAATTTCATAACATGGGATAAATCATGGCAGTGAAATGTAATCACAATAATCAGAACTTAAAACATGAATCTTTGTGGCATACACACATAATCATAGAGAATCATTTTTTGTTAGTCAAGACTCATTTCCAAGACTATCTTAGTGGAAAAAGTCCCTTTCTGAACCGAGTCACCCTCGTTCCAGTCCTGTTTCACTGAACTGGTATAACCTACCGTCCCGGCCATGTCTATCTCATGAGATATAAAATCTTTACCCAATGCATTTGAGGGAGATATGGGTCCCACCCATCTCATAATGATACCATTTTTATGTGTGCCACAAAATATTAAATCATACATCATTGCATAACCCATGTAATAAAAATGGGAATATTACACATCGTGACATCATAAAACAATTCATATAAGATAAAGGAATTCATAAAAATAATTCCATCACAACTTAATTAAATCAATATAATGATAGGGATAGAAATATAATCCTATATTTTCTTAGATGGAAAATAATTTTGGTAAAACACTTGAACTCCATTTTTGAGGAAAATATCCTTTCTACTTCAAAAACACATTTCCTTTCTTAACATGTCATACAAATTTAAACTAAAATAAGTTGATTAAAAATAAACTTGAAAAATGTAAAGGAATCTTTTTGGAAATAATGTTTTAAAAATAAATTCATGCCATATAATTTAAAAAAAACATTATTCTCGTACTTTTGTCGGAAAAGTCAAAAAGTACCTCGTACGAAAAAACGACAAAAGATTCCTTTCATATTCTTTGAAAAAAACTCACTGAAGGGTAAAATTGGATTTAAACTATTGTAAGTGGCTGGAAACAATATTATATATTTAGGGAACATGGATGTGGATGATAGAATACACCCCAGTAAATACCAAAGTATAAACAATCTCAGATAAAAATGAGATTGTGATATTTCCCCTTAACTTAGGTCCAACTTGCTTTGTACGTGTCCGAACCTCCGGTATAATGATTTAAATCATGTTATTGACTTATTCCAGAATCATATTCATTGTTATTATATCATATATGGTCCACTTATGACTTTATATTACCCGTTCTTTTGTAAATTCATGTTAAAGAAGCGTTTTGTGTAAAATCATTTCATTTATTGTAGGTGTTTGGACTTGTTGTTCTTGACATTATTATTACTTATATCATGATTTACATACTTCCAGACTTTAAATTATGATTTATATATCATATATATTCAGTATATATATATATATATATAATAGATAGATAAATGAAATGAAGCACACCGTTCATGGAGACGGTAGTCCGTACGTACGCATGAACGCTGCTTTCCTTTCCTTATTGTCTTGAATGGAAGTATGTAGATGACATATATATATATATATACACATAAATACAGTATATTTATCATGACATATATTCCATTATTATTCATTATATATACTTTATAATCATTCTGGAATGGTTAACATGGATAATGAATCTCATCGCGTCGTGGAGACAGTAGTCCGTACGTACGCACGAGCGATGATATCATTCCCATGGTCGTGGAATTGTGTTGAAGTGTATGTATACTATTTCATAGTCAATATAACTTTATAATAATCATATATAGTTACTAATTACACCATTATAACCATCCTATTTAGGTGGTGGAGGAAAATAGATTACACCACGGTGTGGAGACGGTATTCCGTACGTACGCACATGCGGTGATTTAATTTTCCGTAGGATGGATAGATGGTTAAATAGGGTTGTTTCATAATTATAATAACATATCAGTATATTATTGATACTGATGTTATTACTTCATAATGAAACAACTAAAGAATAAGAAGTTGAAGAAGAAAGAAATTGGAAAGGATCGGTAATGGATATTACCTCTTCTTTGAAGTGCTTCTTTGAGACCTCCTTTTAGGGCACTAAAATTGGTCTTTTAAGAAGACCATGACCTCTAGGATGATACTAGGGAAGTGAAGAAGAGATTTTGGCAGGGGTTTGCCGAGATTGAATGCTCAAATTGGTGTGAGGAGGAGAGGGAGGAGGTGCCCTTTTATAAGGGAGGAGAGGGGCACCTTTGGAATAACTAAAAATATTATTTTATTATAAAACCAAATTAGGTTTTAAATAGATCCAAATTGATTTATTTAGAAGATAAGGTGGGGATGGGTCGAAATCCTCTCATCCAATATATTTTAGACAAGTTTAGGTTCCTATTTTAACCTTTTCATTTAGATTTAACATTAAGTTAAATAATTTTACTTTTACCGTGTCATCTTGTGTTCTTACACTATAAGGTTAAAAAACTTACTATAAGAAGACAAACGAACCCCAAATTTTTTATTATTAATATATATAACCTTATCTATGTCATTTTTCCTAACCTTATATTTTTAGGAATAAGATAACAATTAATAATATAATATTATTTTAAAAACTATTTTATGTCAATTTTGACACTATTTAGTAATTGATTTTTGTGGAAATCATAACAGAATGATAAGTTCTAAACAAGTTACTTAAAACAACAATAACATGTCATATTAACCTAGAAAATTATTTTATGTCATAAAAAGTCTCAAATTACATTTATTTGGGCATTTATAACATCAATTATGTTAATTTTTCTTAAAAGGGTAATTACTGCATCATTGTTGTGTCATAAATAAATTAACTTATTTAAAGTCTAAAAATTACAAATAAAATACCATTATTTAGGAAATCGTTTTATATTTCTAATGAAAATTTATAGTCGAATTTATCTTATGTATAACCCCATATTAAAAATGTTTTAGTAAATAAACATTGATTTCAACTCTTTTAACTCTTATTTGAATTAAATAATAATAAATGTCCTAATCTAATATAAGTGAGCCTAAATGATAATATTTTACACATAAGGTTGTTTTTGGTCGATATACACTTGTCCAATATAATTAGGACATGTGTTAGGGTAATATTAATATCATTCGTACCCTTAATTACCCTATTTACATTTAATCGTGGTAAATAAAAGTAAAAAGTTACTAATCACCAAAAATTATTTTCATCTCATTGAACAACATTTTACTCACTGAAATCAACTGTGTCTCTCGTATTTTTGAAATTCCAGTCACCGATGCGGTAAAATTAAGATTTATGAAAAAATTAATTTTTTTATCTACCACTTAGTAGTTTCACTATTCATCAAAAATTGACGTTTTTCAGAAAAATGCCAAAATTTCACCCTAAGATATAATTGATATTACGAATTCAAAAATGATTTATATTTTACAAAATTCCCAACATATAAGTTGCATTAATTAATTTAATAATTAATTTTCACTGTCACAACAAATAGCGTGTTTTTAAGAGTTAATAACTATAAAACGATTAACACTTGTTTATGTCTGGTGTAAATGTGAAATTACATCCAATGACCAACATTGTATTGAATTGTAAAAATATATTCTAAATATAATTTAAAAACACTCAAATTAATAATTTATCACTATTAATTATTTCGATTAAAAAAGTTGTTTTTAATTAAAATTTAGTAATTTTCACTATTCATCAGAAAATGAAAGTTATCTAAAAAGTACCAAAATTTCACCCTATGCTAATTTCGATATTACGAATCCAAAAATAATGTCTATTTTGAAAAATAAAATTTACAAAATTTCAAAAAGTGGTTATTTCTATTCATAATGGCTAGTTTTAATAATATTTTAATAGCATATTGTTGTTTAGTGAAACTTGATATTGTGTACTACACACGCTATCGAGGAAGGTCGCGATTGCGTGTAATGCAAGGCAAGTCAAGGATGTGTGTTGTGAAAGCTCCTTTTGGTGTAGCGTACAACACAAGACATTAATAAAATTAAAAAGAATGTTTTTCATAAAATCTCGGGCTGTTACAACATCGATGACTATCATAGTGGACAAAGTATATTACTGAATTGGGTTCACTCCCCAATCCAGTAATTATTACCACATAATATATCCTTCTATTCCCATTGCTTTATAGATATATATAATTAAAGGCACACACATACAAAAATCATAATATATTATTAGTCATTCCATAATATCCTAAAACATTCATCTTATATAATAACATATGGAAAATATATAAGTTTCATAAAGATTTAAAAAATTCTTCATATAATAACCCATGGAAAATAATTGGGTGACAAAAACATCTCATCATCATAATAATAAACCATCCAAAGAAAGAATAAATTTTATATCCTTAGAACATATCCCAAGTAAATCATATGTATCATTAATAGATGTTTTCATGAATGAAAATTCATTTAAAAGATCACATGGAATATTTCTTGAGGAAAATATCATATTGATTTGGGAATCACTTCATTAAAATCTAAAAAATTCCCAAATATTATTGAAGAAATTTTTGTTGATAATAAACATGTATAATTTTTAAGGAATCTTATATTATTTTAGAGTTCATGATGGTGGGAAATTTTGTTCATTCTATTTATGTTAAAATATTGATCATATTCCCATTTTTTATAAAAACTCAAGAGTATGTCATTAAAAGTATTACACAAATATTCTTTTTATTTTTTTTAATAATATAACATTGTTACAAATTACATATAAAAGCATTTGTTGATATTAACAACCTTCATGAAAATATTTTATTGAAAAAATTGACATTGATGAAAAAGATTCCCAAGAAATGAGGATATAATGCGAGGTTTTCCTAAAATCAACTATCAATTTTTTTAAGAAAAATAGTGAAGAAAATGATATTATTACATTGTAATTGAATGAATAATCTTAAAATAAGAATTTTTTTAAATTATTGAGATTTAAATCATGAAATGTCATAATTTGATGCCAAATCATAAAAAACGCAGTAAATAATGAGATTGTTATTATAAACCCTTAACACTTTGAATAAAAACCTCATGAAGAAGTTGAAATTGTATATATTTATATAATTATTGTTTTTATAAAATTAATCCTAAAATATATTCATTTACATAACATTGACCCCTCAAAGGAAAAAAGTGGTGAGTATGACATGTGTCTCATAGAAATAAAAGTGAGACGAGAAACTCATACATCATGTTTGAATTCATTTTAATGCACTCTAAACACATTCATAATTAATTTAAATTTATTATTATTCTATAATATAATTATGTACATACTTATAATATCATATATAATCTACTTATAAAATTCTAATAAATATTATAAAAACCCACATACTAACAGTTTAGAACCATCATTATAGGTCCAAAACTGATGATATAGCCTATACCAATGGTTTTGTAGAGAATTTTGGTGTTATGGTTTTGGTATAGACCCATACAAATGATTTTTTAAATTTTTGGTATAGTTTATATGAAATATCTATACCAACGGTTTTGAAAAATCATTGGAATAGGTAATGAAAAAATGAAAACCAACATGGTTTTCATCCCATCAACTTCCATTTATAATCTAATGAACTAACTACTATCCTAATATTAATTTTGTGAATATAATTTCGTAAATATATATATTATCATATAGTTCACCGGTTGATTTTTTAGTGTTATTTTACAAAATAATACATAAAAAATATGGGTACCTATACCAAAAGACCTCCATAATATCTGTATAAAACTATACCAACCGTTTTAAGAATTTTTGGTACAGGTACATTGATTTTTTAATTTATAACAGCGGATTTGATGAAAACATTATTATAAGGTGGACCTATACAAAAAAATTTGGAAAAATATTGTCAATGGGTCTCTACTAGGGACATATACAAACATTTTGGGAAGAAAATATTGGCATAGGGTCTCTCCATGGTACCTATATCAACAGATTTGGAAAACCCATTAGAATAGGGTCCCTATAATGTACCAATACAAATGGTTTTAAAAACCATTGGTATAAAACCATTTTTATATATCTAATTTCTTATATTTAAAAACCATTTTTTAATAATTACTTCTTAAATTCATTGCATTCAGGTGTTAACTTCTTTGTTTTCTATGAGAGTTTCAATTCGATAGTTCTGGTCCTTGAAATATAATCATGATTATGTAATATATATAATATATAAAATCATGATACAAATATCATGTATATTAATTATATATTTAAATATATTTATATTCATCCATAAATGTTAAATTTGGAAAATTGATTTACACCGTTCATGGAGACAGTAGTCCTTACATATGCATGAACAATATTTTCATTTTCTAACAAAAAGAAGGAAAGATTGATATATATTATATTATCATTATAGATGAATAATTATATAATTATTAATATATATATATATATTCATTATATCTATCTTTATTACCATCTGTGTAATGACAAACTGAATAACGAATCACATCTCTTCGTAGAGTTGATTGTTCGCACGTATGTACAAGCGATGTTACTGTTTTCTATCATATGAGAAAGAAATAATAAAGTATGATATTAAATTAAATAAAAATTATTATTTCATAAATATCATATATAAAAATTAAATTCTTCATAATAACCATACCTGAAGGATGAAGATGGAAAAAACAATTATACCTCCACATAGAGATGAAATTATACATGTATACACAAGTGATAATTTCTCTTCAAATTTAATGGAGAAGAGGGTGAATAACGATGGTTGAATATTAATAATAAAATTTAAATTTATATAATATAAATTATTTTGAATAAAAAATATTTATATGCGGTATAATTTTAAATTATTTGAATGTGGTCGGGTAGATTGAGTACCTCTCCTTCAGTAACCATTAGTTAGATCCTTTCTTAAAGACCCTTGGAATGAAATTTTATGATGACAAAAACCTGAAATTCATGGATAGAGATTTATATAATATAATGTTTTTGGTTTTTTATATAAAAGGATGAATGTGGTTTATATAAGTTAAAGGATGTATTTCCATTTATAAGTGTTGTTGACGACACACTAAAAATTAATAAAAGTATTTAAATATAATAAATAATTTTTTATTTTAAAGATTCAACATGTGGAGAGAATTTGAAATATTACATTATATATGGTTGAAATCCATTTAATAAATAATATTTTTATAGATTATGAGGTATTTTATAACATTATCTTTTGGTTTTACATCCTCCTGAAACTATTTATAACCTTAACCAAAATAACATATTTTTCAAGCATAAAGGGTCATAATTTGAATTATAAGGAAACAATTTGATCATTAATGGAAAAGTGGTGAAATTTTAGTCTATTTATCTTTCAAATTGTCCTCTAAAACGTTTTTTTGTTATTTCTAGTTAATTTAATAAAATATTATTTTCCATAAAATATCATTAATGTCATTTTAAAACTATTTATGTAATTTGATATTAATTACATAAATATAAAGAAAATTTAAATATAAAATATTTATCCATAAATTATACATTAAAATATTTCATAAAATTCATGATCTATCATAATTCATCCAAAATATATTAATTTTCAAGTTTTCAAAATAATCTAACATTATTTTTCTACTACATGTGCTAGTATTGCATTAACGTTGTGCAGGAATTTACTATATTTATTCCATAATTAAAAAGTAAATATAAATTAAAGTCATGAAATTAATGTAATAATGTTATAAATAAATATGTTTATTTATTTATAAAATATTTTCATCCATATGTTATAATATTAAAGAAATTAATAGCAGGAGAATCACATTATGAAAATGTCATTACAACAAATAATATAAATTTAATTATCCAGGGAAAATGGAAACAAAAATTCGATATATTTGAATACTGGATTTATATGGTCGAATTAATCCAATAAAATTAAATAATTTTAGATTTTCAGTTTATCTTTAGACTTTATTTCACAGTTTTAACCATGTTTTATCCATTTTACTTTTACTGAGATGACAAATATTTACCAAGGATACTATTCATAATGACAAAAATTAAAAGTGGCTTATATAAAAATATGTAAATAGTAATTCAAAATATGATGTCCACATTAAAATATTCAAAATATATATGTTTTACAAACTAATTTTAAATTAAATTAGTATAATGAAACAAACAAAGGCTTTTCAAGAAATGAATTATTAAGAATAAATAGTAACATATATCAAAAAAATGAATAATTATGATTAAAAATAAATAAATTAGATTATTATAAATAAAATAAATCCTATATAACATTGTGAAAAAATCCAAAAAATAAATTAATTTCTAATTACAATAGTTTTTTAACTTAAATGAGAGTATTTGAAAATTTACTATTGTTTATTATTCATTGAATAATCAACTATTTTAGTAAAATCCATAAACAATTCACACTGTGTTAATTTTTATATGATTATTTAAATAATGATATAAATTTTTTAAAATAAATTTTTTAAAATTTTAATAAATTAATAAAAATTACTACACACAATTTAAAAAATATGTATTTGTAGAAAATTATTTTTTTGAAGCATAAATTGACTTCACAAAAAATAACAACTTATTTCCTAAGAATGAATCAATAAATTTTTATGGAGTATAACCATTATAAATTTATTTCATTATTCATTTTAACATATTTATATATTGAAAACCAAAAGCTGGGATGTAATAATATTTTTATAATATATCACAATTTTCTTAAATCTCAGTTTTAAGGATTAAGTAATCTATCAAAAAATTTATTATTTTAAACTAGTTTTTTGGGGTTCTAAAAATATTATACAGATTTATCAATATAAATTTACCAATCATTTAACAGAATAAAAATAAAAATAAAAACAACCCAATCTCCTTGGAAAACACAAAATTATCTTAATAAAATGTTTAGTAAGTGAATAATCAATATAAACCCCCTCTAATATAAAACCAAATACTATGAGGACCCATGAAATAATTAATTATATTCATGTAATTATACAAGGTATTCAATGAATTAAAATAATAACCAATAGTTAAACACATTCAAGTCAATCGGACATAAAAACATATAAGACATGCTTGATGGCCACATAAAACATGTCCTATATAACATCATTCCAGCACACTTGAGAATAATAATATATAGGGTTTGTATACTGGAAAAACTAAATACATCAACTGGGAAAATAATTTTTTTTAGGTCCCACAGAATTATTTATAAATACATTTGGAACCTGAATAGAGTGAACTATAAGAAAAATTTAACTCATCGACGATTCAATAGTAAAATAATAATTATATAAAAAGGATATTTAAATCATTCAGAATAGTTAAAATCAAAATGACATAATAATAAACATTTCAAAAACTCAATAGGAGAATAAAAATATTTCACTTACATTTATCTTCCCATTTCCTAAAGTGAATATGATAATCAAATTTTATTCTTTAAATAGCTCGAGTAGACATTGAGTTCCTTAAAAATATTTTTTTTTAATTTTATCCATGTCACTTTTCATATTTAAATTTTCTTTTTTAGAAACATCTAAATCATCACTATTTATATAAATAGTGGGTGAAGATATATTTTTTAATTTTCTATTTTCTTAATTAAGATCCTAGCATTACTTATTTGAAAAAAAAAATATAACATCATAGATTTGATATTCCTTGTTTCCCATTCACTAGTACTAGATGTTCTATCTTTCATCTTTTCATTCTATCCATTGAGATAATTATTCGTTTCACCAAATTTTGAAACTTGAGAATCAACATTATTTTTATACTTAACCATCTTCTTATGTCTGTATATTAATTTGTTATGTGGATTCACAGTATTTTAAATTTATTTATGATATGTATCAAAAATATCATTTAACACCTCAAGAAAGGGAATAACATTATTGAGATCACTAATAAAATAAGAAGACACATATTTAACCTCAACAAACATATCAGGGTCACATAAATTAATAGTTTGTTTACTTATCTCAGATGATTAACCTTAATAATAAAACATTATACATCGTACTTTTTAAACAAATCTCTGTTATCTTTCTATTTGGGATGTTTGGCCTCAAGTATCTAGTTTTTCTACATACAAAGCACACATGTTCCCTATTTAATAAATAGTCCCCTCTGATAATTTTCACGGAAACATTCTCCATCAAAATTCCTCTTTTCCAATCTATAAAAATTCATTTCCCATGATTTTTTATATTTTTTAAATAATTATTAAATAAAAATATAATTAACATATTAAATAAAAAATATCAAAAATTAGTACTCAAAAGTGAAAGCTTTGATAGCAATTGTTATGCCTGAAAGAAGAAAAGAAAATTTGACTCCCCAAAATTATAAAAGAATAAAATTTTATTCAACATCTTATATAACAATAAACATTGATTTTTTTCTTATATTACATGTAATAATATTTTAAAATTTTGTTATAAACAAGGTTGAGTTTTACGGAACAATAATATATTAATAATACTATTATTTAATATGACAATTTTTCCCTTACCTTTGGAATGGAGGGTATGTATATGATTAAATTACTTAACAATATATATAGTTTAAAAATGTTTTTTATTATCTAGTTATTATCAATAAAATAATAATAATTTTAAAGAAAAATAATTTTTTTCTAAAGAACCATATTTTCTCTTAAAGATGATATAATCATTACTTGACAAACAGAATTCAAGATTATTTATTAAGTGTTATAAAAATAACAATAAAAAATAGTTTTTTCTAAATTGGGATAACAAAAGTATATTAAGGTTAATATTTTTATTTTTCTTATAATTTTCTTTTATTTGATGACCAATGAAAAATAATGAACATTAATTGAAAAAAATATTTTTATTTAAATAATTTATAGGGATAAGTTATTTTTTTCAATTTGTTTAAATGTAAAATATGTTCTATTTTTTTATCAATTAGTCTTATAATGGTCATAATAATAATTTTTTATATCTAATATTGAAAAATAATAATGAAAAATATTGAACATTTTTCACTTTTAAAAAACTCTTTTTCATTAAATCTAATATATTTAATTTAAATAAAATTTCGACATTTATGTGTATTTAATTTTCAAAATTAGATTTTCATATTTGTAATAAGAATAATTTATATGATCTAATAAGGTAAACTTTTTTTATGAATATTATTAATAAAAATAGTGAAAAATTATTTACCATGATTATAGTAAAAAAAGTTTATCTGGGGATTAATCTAATTAGATACAGTTTAAAATGAACTAAGAAGTTGTCCAACACACATTTAGCAGACATATTTATACCATTAACTATATAGGATATATGTTTGTGAGTTATTGGGATACTATTCCATGAAGTGTTCCTAAATAATAATTTACGTAAAGAAAAATACAAAAAAAGGATCCATCAGGGCCTTTAATATCCATAGATATTTAAGAAATGTGAAAATATGTTCAGTTATAAATGGTTACATATGATAAATGAGTTTTTTATGTGGGTAATTTTTTTATATATATTTTAAATAATTACTCTAAATTATTAGATAATTCTTACACAAGAATTATTTAGATAAAAATTAAATAAAATAGACAATACAAAAAATAATAAATGTGATGTAAATTGAGTTAATAATTGAGTTCCAGTAATTTTCCGGATGATTATATAATATTACACTAGCTTAAATATAATATACTTGAATTTAATCATTATATATATATATATATAAATTCCAAATAATTGAATAATTTCATAATTTACAATAATATTATTTTTTAATAAATGATATTTTATTAAATGATTTAAAATTACTAAAAATACAATATTCTACAAAACTATAATTATAATTTAATAAGAATAATATATTTTCCATTGATGGAGTAATTTTTATTTTAAAATTTCTATATTTTATGCTAAATAGTAAAAGCTCTATTAATGCATTAATGGTAAAAATGATTTATTTGTAAATTTCATCTGTTTGTATTAAAATTAATTTTTCACAAACATATGATTTTTATATAGTGAATAATATTTTATATTTAGGATTAGTGGATATAAATTATTAAATATTGATCACTTTATTTTTGTCTTATTGTACAAATTCACCACCTTTGAATACTAGTTACCATAGTGAACCAAAACTTTAAAAGTAAGCAAACATCGATGTTAAAGAAAACAGTGATAAAAATTAATTTATTTATTTGTAGTGGAGGTTTTTATAGAACTAAGAAAAACTAACATTCCTTATGGATATATTCTGGAACCCCATGAGGTAGGGGACCACTCTTAGTAGTGAATTATTTTTTGTATATACAAGAATACCGGTACTCATTAACTATAAATGGGAACTCATTGTCCCCCATTATTCACACTTTCAAATCCATTTGGTTCAATTATGATAAACATAATTCACTTCCCAAAATCCAACCTTGTTATTTAGTCCTTATTGTTGGGATAATTTAATCCATTAAGGATTTAGTGTAAACCTATGGAGGATACCCAAAGAAGAGGCAATGTTCTTCAACAAGCGTTTTTATTTTATTTACCACTCTACCGAATTCAATTTAAATTAAACCAATGTTATATAATAAACTTAGTATATTTTATATAATAATATTTTCTTTATCATAAGGGTGTAATCTAAAATTAAACACACTTCTATCAAATGTGTTTCAAAATAATCATTCGTCGGTACGGTGGACTACTGCCTCATGAACAGATTTCTTTTTTTTTCATTAACACTGTTCAAGGATGGGTATGGTGGTGGGTAAAAATTATATTTGATATTTTCCCAAAATCATTATAACTATGGAGTAATAATATCACATATATGTTTTTTTTCTTTTCATTCTATATGAGATATGATAATTTCGCTTGGGTGTATGGTGGGATACCACCTCGTGAAGCGATGTGATTCCCCTTTTACTAACACTTCACGTGGGAGGTAATAAAGATAATGTTAATGATTATATGTCATAAAAATGAAAATTTTAATATATTTATAAAATATTTATAACTATATAAAGATAATAAATAAATAATTTTCTTTCTTTCTTTTTCACTCACTTTAAGGAGATATCATTTGTTATGTACCTATGGACTTCCGCCTTTATGAAACGATGTGACTCTCTATTCTTAACAACAAGAAATGGTGGTTGTATAAGAATACTTAAAAAACTAATATGATATACAAGTCATTATTATTATTCTGGATATGATAAAACTAAATCATATAAATAATAAATGTATCCTTCCTGATAAAACAGTCATGATAAAACAAGGAAACTAGCACCTAAAATAATGAATATAATGAAATATTATTAATTATTGGGTAAGAATATGTTACAAAAGGATCATATTCGATATTAAAAATATTAATATGTTTCTTTTATTAGTTAATAACATGTTTAAAAGGACCAAACATGATTTTATGAAAATTTAATCCAATGGAAGCATGTGTTAAGGTATATTATCACAATTTACTTTCCATTGAGTATTATTTGTTATTATACACCAATTCACATTTATGTGGTGTATATACTACCCATTTAACATGTAATATCATGATTCATTCATAATTTATGGTATTTTATATTGTAGTTTGTGTTATCTTTTCCATGGGGACATGACTCTAAAATTACCAAGTGGTAAACATTATTGAACCATTTCAATTTATTTTCTGATAGTTAACATCCTTCTGAAACAATAATTTAATTATAATTATTTTTCATTATTCATTAAATTTATCTTAAATATGTATATTATTTGATGATTTTTATGATTATTTTCTAAACCATGTACTAAATTTTATATACCTATATTATATTCAATGTTATTTGAATAACTATGGATATATTTGTAAATATGTTACTTGTACTAAATATGTATATTTTATGATGATGAATATTGATTTATTAAGTAAATAAATTATTATATATACGATTAATGATTTGGACCTGATGTGATTGTTGAGACCAGATATAAAATTTCCCCTCGATGAATCAGTAAACCTCATGAGAGAAATCGATTGGAAAAAATAAATTTGTTTTCTACATATAGTATTTAAACTATCTTATAAAACGACCTGAGAGTATATATATCATGCTTCTTATGATCATGACACCGACAATAAATTATTACATTCATTTAGATTTCAGTAATTACTATCCATGATAATATCACTATAGTATTTTCAATGAATTGAATTTAATCTTAGTTTATTGATTAAATGGAAAGTGTTTTTATTTTTTTATTTTTCAAAATTTATTATTCCTTATCCATTTATTAATGTGGAATATATTCATAGTTATTTGGATTTATATTTTTATCATCCTTATTATTTATTATTATAACTCAATATACTAAAAGCTTATTAATTATTTAATATCATATTTATTTATTTTTTCATTCCCTGGTATATGAAGACAGATTCTTGAAATGAGATTCAAGGATACTGAGTTTTTATTATTATTATTTTATTTTTTTCCACTGTATAATAGGTATCGTAAATGAATTTAGTTTTCCAAAACTACTAAACCATTTGGTCCTCCAGGATTTGAACCATTTTATCTATGAAAATTTAATAATATATGGAATTAGCTACATGATTCGGGGGTTGGGGTCACTATAGTTCGTATCGAAGGAATTTTTTTATAAAACATAGTAACTAGATTTAATAAAAAAAATATTAGGGAATATAACCATATGGTATAATTTGAGTATAATTATATTAAAGCAGCAAATTTTTTTTGCGATAAAAATTATTTTTCATAATTATGGGGTCTAATATAGTGAATTACTTTCTTTAAATTTTTTTCCATGAATAATTAATGGGTATCCCATTAATGAACCAAATATAAAGGGTTAGAATGTCCTTTTATTTTATGGTCCTATTCCAACATTTAAAAATGATGTAGTGCACCAAAAAAATTTATCATATGGTGTTATAGTAGCATGATATAAAAATCTAAATAAAAAAAATCTATGTATTAGGGCTTCAAATGGAAGAAACTAAAGGGATATAAGAAAAAAAATGATGGATTAAATGAAGAAGGGAATATGAGTTTTATCTATGTCTTGATAGAAATTCCTCTATGCTTGTGATTGGTAGGGAAATAAAAAATTCTAATGTACAATGATTTAACTCTAAGGAGAAAAATAACTATCAAAATTAATGTCTTGTGTACTAATAGAGTATACCTCAGATGAAGCTAAGGTATCAAGGTCAATATTATGTTATTAATAAAAAAGATGACGAATTATTATAGTGATTATGTATTTGGATCCATTAAATGTGTTATAAAAGTATTTTATTAATTATATTTTCGTCATTATAATTATAAAAAATTGAATGATATTACTGTAGAAATATCTAATTAAGGATTTGAATTAATATTTTGAATGGTACTAGGAAAAGTTGTTTAATAGCACGTTGAATTATTTGGAAAAAACAGTTAAGGGAAATATAACCCTTAATATTTTCATGATGTTGGGATAATGAAATTTGGATAAAGAGATAATTGATATGTATTAAGTAAATAGGATTCCACTAAATACAATGGAATTGATTAATGTTGTGATCAATTTCGAAATTTAGTGCCCTTTTTTTCTAATGTTTTTGTTCATAATATTTTGGAAGGATCATAAGGTTATTCTTTTGTGAAATGGTTTAAGTTTTAATTTTGATGAGGGTTTAGGGATTAATTTTTTCTTCATCATATGAATACTGTAAAACATGTACCAACCAAATTTTATAAAAATAGTTTGAGACAAATGAAGATAATTTTAAATAAATTCTGGATCATAAAATCTGTTAAAAATGAATTTTATTGCTTTAGGAATAAAAATATTTAATTCTAGGAATTATTTAGTGGATTAAGGGTTGAATTGTAAATTTATCTATGCACGACCAAAGGATGATATTGTGCTTATGAACTATAAATGTATCAAGTAAATATATTTTCTTATATTCATAGAAAGTAAAATGATTACTCAACTTTAGTTAAATGATCTTAAAAATATTATTATTCCATTACCAATAATTATATTGAATCTATTATATTTTCTATAATTATAAATTTATGGTTTTTATCCCCTTAACATTCCATTGATCATTCAACTTATTTTGATCAATGACCACTATCACTCTCAGAAAATACTTCTTCTTTTATTCATTGTCTATATCATCACTAGAAAACCATTTTCTATTAAATAGAAACATTCTTATGTTTAATCCATTTGTGATTTGTACTTATAATTATCTATAAACAATAGGTTATTTTATCAACCCTTTTCAAAATGTGGGATTTCAATAAATGTATTTTTAAATTTCCCACCCTTGACCACCAAAATCAAGATTAAACTATTATATGAAAACATATTTATAGTGGGGAAAATTTAAAAACTAGAAATAATAAAATAATAATATATTATTCAATATTTAATTTTATATGAAAATTTTATTTTATTTTGTGCTACATGTATCACAATGTTTATATTTCATTATGGGGAATGCCTATTTTTACCAAACAACAATATATTACAAATATTATTATTTAACCTAACCATTATAGACATTCCATTAGAATGGAGAGTAATAATATAATGAAAAAGCCTCTTAAAAAACATATTTTACACACTTTTAATAATTAAATATTGATTACAAATAATGTTAGAATCCTTTGAAAAGAAAATAAACATTTTTTAAAAAATATTACTTTTTCTAAAATACAGTTTAAGCATGATTATTAGACATAATATAAAATTAATAATTAACAATTTAAGAAAAATTTTAGGGAATAGAATTTATATTTGATATAGGGATACCAAAATTATCCATTGGTGACTTTTGTTTTTAATTTTCTGAGAATATTATTTTTTATGAATAATGAAAATTACCAAATTATAATTGAAACCTTTCATTTTTTTAAATAATTTAGAAGGTAAAATTATATTTTGAATTGGTTTTAAAGAAAATATAATTTTATATGATATATAATAATATAATTTAGGTAATTTAAATCATTTACATATATAATTTTTTTATACAAACATGTTAAATGTTTGATCATTTTCACATAAAAATCCAGATTTCTCATATTTTCAATATTATTAATATTAAATTAAATTTTTTCACTTATTTTTGTTGAATTTGAAAAAAAATTATTTAGTTTTTAGAATAATAATAATTTATATTACCTAATAAGGTCAAAATAAAACATTACTATAATAATTAATGAATATAGTGAAACTTAATAACCATGTTTAATTTAAAAGTGAGTTTATCTAGGGATTTATCTTATTATATAAGGGATAAAATGACCTAACAACAAGTCTAAACAACATTGAGTGGATATATTTATACTTTATACACCATATGATATATTTTATTGAGTTATTTTGAAAACATTACATGAATGTGACCTATATATTAAGTTAAGTAATGAAAACAACAAAAAATAGCTTTCCTGGACATTAATATATAAAATGTTTTTGAATGACGAAAAATATAGGTTCATTTAAAAATGATATTTTTAAATATAAATTAGATTTTTTGTCAAGAAAATCTATTTTAATTTTTTTTGGTTGAAATATTTACATTTATTGTCAAATAAACATCGACATATGAATTAGTTAGTTAATAATATAAGAAAAGAAATGATATTCAAAATAAAATCAGTGATGTAAATTAAAAAAATTAGTTGATTTAAAATACTTTTCAGAATATTATACTATATTAAACAGTATTTAACAAAATTAATTTGTATTAATAAATTGTATTTATATTTATAAATTCAAATTAAATGATGAATATCAGAATTGACATTATTATTACTATATTATAAATGATATTTTATTAAATGTTTAAAAATTACTAAAAATCATATAAAATTCAATGCTATTTTTTAATAATAATAAATATAACATATCTTACAATAATAGACCAATTTTTCTTTATAATTACTATATTCATTACTAAATAGTAAAAACATGTTTTGCAAGGTTAAGTTGAAAACATTATTTCTTTGCATTACATGTGTTTATATTAAAGTTAATTTTACACACACATAAAACATTAATTTAATAAAATGGATTTCATATTTATGATATTTGGATCTATACTATCTGATATTTCTAAATTCGATTTATTTTTATAGTATACTTTATCTAGGTTATAAAACAAGATACCGTAGAGAAAATCCAAAATGGTAAAAGTAGGAAAACTTGGATGTTATAGATCAAAATGATGAAAATGTATTTATTTTTTATTTTGAATGTCTATATTTAACAAATAAATCATATTATGAATTATCTATTTATTTTTTGGGACACATGAGGTAACAGATACCTCTTAATTGTGTAATATTTTAAGTACATACAAGAATGCCACTCATCCTCAAATATAAAATGTCACTCACACCCCCTTCTTCATGCATTAAAACGTATTTGGTTCATAAAATACTTGAGAAAATCACATTAAAAGTTACCTCCAATAATCCTAGTATCCATATTTTTCGAATTAGTTCATTATTTGAGGACTCTAGTGCAAACTTAAGGGGGTTACATGAATAAGAGTTAATATTATTCAACATGTGTCTTTATTTTTTTTCCTTCCCCACCTCCAAAAATTTATATTATTAATGTTTTTAAAAAAAATATCTTACATATATTTTTATTTTTTTTACATTTATGACCTATAAATATACACACTTCCATCAAAGGGGTTATAAAATCATCATTCGTGTTTATTGTGGTTTACCGCCAGGTGAACCAATGTCGCTCGTTTTCTCATTACAAACTTTCAAGGTTAGGTATGATAAGGGATCTATATTATATATATGTTATCTAAATATATATTTTTTATTCTATATTAATTATATCATATAAGAATTTTAACCTTTGATTCCTTAGGATATAGGATAACATCTCTCATTTGTATGTTGGACTACCTCCTCACGAAGCGACGTGATTCGTCTTTCATTAATACTTCACATAGATGATGATAAATAAAAATTTAATTATTATATGTGATATAAATGAAATAATTATGATATTCATGACATATTTCAAATTCTGGAATGAAAAAATATATATAATTATCTATCTTTCCTTTTAACTCATGTAAAGTAGATTACATCATTCGTGTACGTGCAAACTACCACCTTCATGAAGTGATGTGGATATCATTTCATCACAAAACCAAATGGATTATACATTATTATAATTGTAGAATAAATATTTTAATTATTTAATTTATAATTATTCTACAAATGATTCATCTATATAACATTAACAAGAACCAGATCATTTATGATGAAACATAGAAGATAAAACAAAGCTATCAACACCCAAAACAATGAAAATAATGCAAGATTATTAATGAATGGGAAATAAAATGTTAAAAACACATAATAACTGATTTTAAAAATATTAATATGGTTATTTTATATGTCCATTTACTATTTAAATCTACTATACAAGAGGTTAATAAATTTTAAGAAAACAAAATTGTGAGGAAAGTGATTTCATCTCAATTTACACTACATTGAGACATTTTTTTACGCACTAATTCAATTTTTTATTGTTTATATACTACCCATTTTATGTGTAATATCATGATTCATTCATAATTCATGGTATTATATGTTAATATTTGAAATATTTCATCAATGGGAAGTGACGTTAAAATTAACAATTTGAAGAAGTTACTGAACAATATCATTTTCTTTTGTGATTGTTAACTTCCACATCAAACAATAACATTAATCTAATAATATTTCATTGGTCATTAAATTCATCATAAATATATATATTATTTCCTGATATATATTATTATATACAATACTGTATAGTAATTATTATATATGGTGTATACGTTGAATGATATTTGATTAACTGGGAAAGTATTAAAAATTATGTATCTTTAACACAGTATAGATATTTGATGATAAAGGATATTGATTTATGTATTAAATATATTATTTAATATATGAGGTATGATTTGGACCAGAATAAAGGTGTGGTACCTTTTATAATATCTCATCTCGATGCATTGATAGGTCTCTTGAGAAAAATCAGTTGTCCAAATTATATTGTGTTTTTACCTGTTGTATTAAAACGGTCTTGTGAGAGGCTTTGATAGTAGTGGTATCATGATGGCTAAGATCATGGAATCCAAAGATGAATATTTTCCATCATTTATAATTTAGTTTATATTACCCATGATATTTTAACTTTGATATTATCTAAGGTTGCATTTCATTCTCAGTTTATTGATTAAATGACATATTTTTTAGACAATACCCTTCCCATATTGATTATTAGTTATCATGTAGTGTAAATGGAAAGAGTTATTAGTTAATAACCTTTCCATGTTAATCATTATTATTGATACATTATGGCTTGTGTTGTACTTATCCCTTATTGATCATTTAATATCACCCTTATTTATTTTCCTTTCCTAGAATATGAAGATATATTCATGGAATAAGTTTCATGGATGTTGATTTTTTACTTTTTATTATTTATTTATATTTTTACAATGTAAATTGTATATCATGTGTATATCTATTTTTTAAAACTTCTAAAATTTTCAGTCGTTTGTATTTGATAAATTGTATATATGCCAAAGTATTTATGTAAGGCACCAGCTTTGGGATTCTAGGGTCTGGGTTGAAATAAAAAAGACGAGAGGGGGTGAATTTTAAATATTATAATTATCCGAGTAATTTTAAAAATAATGTAAATTTTTTTTGAATAAAGTATTAAAATATTAAAACATATAATAAAATGTAAAACTTAATGTTTGAAGAGTGTAAGTAGAAAAGTAAAAATTTTAATATAGGTAATTAATACTATTTTATGAAACATCCCATTACATTATTTTAGGTACATTTGTACCCTTACATTGATCATAATTTGACATGGGTCTTCCTAGTAAAATTGTAAAGACTTTTAAAAAATTATAATCCAATTGGAATTTTTATATTTGACATATGGTTTGAGAAAAATATGAGATTTGTCCCAACAAACAGTGCACCATGTTAAGAGCTAGTGGAAGGGGGGTTCAAAATTTTTCCAAAATGTGAAGCCAACCCTGCAGAACATATAGCCTTGGATTTTGTAAATTTTTAGTGTGGGTGCATATAGAAAATAAAAATATTGGAAAAATATATATCATATTTAGAATCCCTATAAGGGAGAATAATTAGGTCACATGATTTCTTCTAACCAGCTGCACAACCAGTTAACCATGTGATAAGGATTTTAACCCCATGATTTAAAAAGATGACAAGATCCCCAATATTATATCTAATCATCCCCATTATACCCTATTATGATTTCTAGTTTAGTAGAGGCTTTCAATAGCTGAAATTCAATCCCCTCAAAATATTCCCTTTTTGTATTGCAGCGAAGGTGATTCTATTTGATATCCTTCTGTTAAGTGGATCTCCTATCATTTGATACATCCAAATAATCACTTATATCTTCCTTAGATAGTGATAGATGATTATTTTATTGATGGATGAAATAATTCATTTTATGGATCTTTATTCTTGGTTGGTTTCCTTGTTTATAACTTCTATTATTCTTCATTGGAAGATTACCTTGATGATATTGTGTTGATTTTATTTCTTGATTAAAGTTAGGTGGTTCCATGATAATTTACCCAAAAATAAAAACCCAATTTTATTGATTGATTTGAAATGAGTTTTAAATTTATTTAATACCCCATATTTTTGATTCTTTTGTTTATGATTTAAAAATGGAATGGAAAATGTGGAAACCCCCAATTAATGTGGAATAGAAATTATTAGGTGGATTTTGATAAAAATTATAGATTGTATTGACAAAATATTTGATGAAATTATTCTATTTGATATTATTTGTAATGCCCTAACCTTAGTTACCCAGAGTCGATTTATTATTATATAAAATCGGCCTTGTCACAAGAGATCAACATTCAAATGATTGATCAGTTTAGAAGCATTGTAAGCACCAGATACATATATATGTTTTACATTTCATCCTGAAATAAATAAACAAAAACATTGTGTCCCATTTGAACACACACAAATCCCTCATCCAATCCTTGTAGGTCAAACATAATATACTTATTCACATCCTGAGATAAAGAAAATATAAGAAAGGTGTGAGCTTAGATGCTCAGTATGTATAACAATATAGTGGAAACTTTCACAAATAAGTATAAACATTTAAGGTAATGTAAAAGACTAAATCCAAAGTCATCTAAAATTTACTTTAGTATAATATAGAAAATATAAATCAAATAATTCCATTTCCTTATCACATTTAAATTCAAATAGTCAAACAATCACATGTAATATCAATATCTAATTTCATAATGATGGAATCCATAATTCCAGACATCATAACCACATTGTGAAGGCCTCTTGCCAATACTAAAAATAAAATTTTACCCAGGCCATGTTCCAAGACAGTAGTTTGTCACATGAGACCTATCGATGCATTGAGGTGTTATAATGGGCCCCACACCTCATATAAAAAGTCCTGCACATTCCTCATATGAAAATGGTTAAACCTAATAAAAACATTCATATTAAAACTAGCATTAAAAATGGAAATAATTTTTCCACAAACCATGAATGGTAGAAATAATAGCACATCCACAGTCAATCATATCTCATTCAATACAATATGGAAGATTGTATTATTATAAATCAAACTCAATCAAGAATAAAATACAATGAATGATATTTATATAGATGAAAATAATCAGAAATCCTTTTTTAAAGAAATATTCTTTTTTTTGAAAACATTTTAAAGTCGCTCTATTTATCAAATAAGGATTTAAAAATAGATATTTGGATCAAAGTGTCCCATACAACAATGAAACATTTAATAAAATTTTAGTTTTGAAACATTCGTGTCCATATAAATTAATCTTTAACAACATTTTTTAAAAATGGAAATTAATGAGAAAGATTTAGAATAATAAATATTAAAAAATTTAAAATGATATTATAGTTTGAGTATCTAACCAAATGAAGGATGTTTGAATACAAATAATTGAGGTAATAAAAACATTATAATATGATGAGAATAAGGGGATTCCTAATATAATATACCACAGAACAGTATGTACAAAAAATAAAAGTGAATTGGCGCATAACAACAAACAAGTCTCAAGGGAATGTAGATTGAGATGAAATCCCTTATAAAGACTATATGATTGGTTAAAGGATATATCAATGACATAATTATGTGTGAAAAAATAAATACACTCAATATGAATGGATATTTATTGTAAATAAATCAGAGTACATTCACAAAAATTCATGTAAAAACAACACTAATGACTTGATTGTTTAACTCAATGAATGCAAATTAAGTTAATATTGCTCTTATCATGTTCATATGGATTACTTAAGAATTCAAAAATGTATTTATTGTGTGTATAAAAAGTATATCCACTGAATTGGGAGTATAAATTACTATATAAATACATAAATATTGATTTCACACATAATCCTGGTGTAAAATAATCAATGAAGTCTGTGTAAAACCCAATGAGTGGAAATTGAAATTATAAACTCACTTAAAATATTTTGTAACATAAGAAACATACACCCCGTGAAATAAGGAAAATAAAATGAACATGTAAATACCAATAAATTTATTTATATTACTCAAAGAATAAAATCATGGGTAGTAAATAGACAATTCTAATGTAAATAGTGGTAATATAGCATGAATATCACAGGAATAAGAAGTGAGATGTAAACCCTTACCTTGTACTTTTTCATAGTCAAGGGAGTATTATCCAAATTTATAATAGTGACATCATTGTTATTAAATTTTACAACAACCCCATACGTGAATATGATATCATATATGATATTCTAATTTTTCTTTGTTAATAATATTTCTATAGTATCATTGTTTCTAGGGTAGACTCATTTATTTTCCATTAGTTTCTTTGTTACATAAGTCATGTTTCATATTTATATGACGTGTTTGATTCATATATAAAATGATATTATGTTCTAAAAAATATTAAATCATAAAATGAAAATTAATGTTGAAATATTTATGATGGGAAAAGAATCGCATTGCGTTCGTGGAGATAATAATTTGTATGAACGCATGAGCAATAATATCATTCTATTGATGGTTAAACCATATCTAATTGAATGGTATATCATCTATAAATAATTACTAACATGTTATATGTATTATTTTCATCAATTATACTCTTTATAATACCCATCCAAATAATGAAGTGTTGAATAACAAACAACACCATGATGTGGAGACTGTAAACCGTACGTATGAACATATATTGTCATTGACATTTATAGGTTGGATTGAATAATGAATAAGGTTGTACCATATTTATTATAAAATCATGGTATGTATATGGTACTGGAGTAATTATTTTGGTATGGAAACAACAAAGAAAGAAGAAGTGGAAGAAGAAAATAACTTGGAATGAGGTGGCGAGATTATTACATGTTCTTTGGGTGTTTCCTTTTGATTTGATCCAAATGGCACTATAGGATGAATTTAGCATCAATTTAAGGCCTCTGGAATGAATTAAGGGTGGTTGGTAGGATATTTTATCCACAGATAGATAATAATAATGTCTTTGGATGTGTGAAATTGAGAGAAAGGGATGTACCCTTTTATAAGAGAGGTGAGGGTCACTTTAAGAAATGCATGAGATATTGTTTTATTATAAAATCATATTCTATTTATAATTGATCAAAATGGATATATTTATAGTATAATGTGGGGATGGTTCGAAATATTCTCAACAAATCGGTTTTAGATGAGCTTTGGTCACTATATTAACCATATATTTTATATTTTTTTCAAAGTTAAATAGTATAACTTTTACCATATCTTATTGTATTTTATATTAACTGGATAATAGAATTACTATAAAAATGAAAATATAACATCAATTGGTTCACTAATGAAATATATTTCATTATATAAGTCATTTACCTGAACCTTATATATTTATGAATATTATATCATTTAATAATATAGTATTTTTTTAAACTCATTTATGTCAAATTTGACACTACTTAGTATTTAGTTATTGTGAAAGTCGACAAGAAATGATTACCTAGGAAAAAATAAATATAATCAAATCTAAAATGACATATTAACCTATAAAATTATTGGAATGAATCAAAAGTTTTATTTTACATTTATTTTCATATTTATAAATCAATTATTTTAGTATTTCATTAATAATTTAATTATTGCATCATTATTATGTCATAAATAAATTTAATTATTTATTTTGTAAAAATAATAAATAAATTACCACTTCATAGTAAAAAATTTTATCTTTCTAATTAATATTTATAGTTGATTTTATCTTATGGTTTTTCCTATATTTAAAATGTTCTAGTTATTAAACTTTGAATTTAACACTTTTAACTCTTATTTAAATAAAAAATAATAAATGTACTAATATAATCCAAGTGGATAATAAATGATCATATTATATTCCTAATGATTATTTTTTTCTAAATAAACTTATCCAATAGAATTAGGAAATATGTTGAAGTAATTATAATATCATCTTTACCTTTACATACCTGATTTAATTTTAACTGTGGTAAATAAAAATCAAAAGTTATTATTCCAAAAAAAAATCTTCAGGATATTAAAACACATTTTAAAAACTTATATAAATCACTTCTCTAGAATTTTGTAAATTCAATCCACAGAAATGGTAATAATATTATTTTATTCATATTTTCAAATGTGCCTAGAATGTGGGTAAAAGACGGTAAAAAGTTCAATTAAATATTATATATCAAATAATATTTTAAAATGACATCAATTAATTACATTGGAATAATATAGGGATTATGTATATATTTTTACTTTAAAAAATATATATATATATTAAAAGTAATTATTTAAATTAATTGTCGGCTGTAAATAATTACGCATTTTTGGTCACTATTTATCAAAAATTGAATATTTTTAGAATAATACTAAAAATTAACCAATAGCTAATTTTGATATTCCAAATTCAAAAATGATGACTATATTACCAAATTAAAAACATATAAGTTGTAATAATAAATTTTAAAAAATATTCATATTGTCAAAACCAGAAAGCGGGGTTTTAAGATGTAAAAACTATCAAAATACGGATATGTGTTTATGACTAATTTAAATATAAAATTACATCAATGAACAAAATTGGATTAAATGATAAACATATATTCTTATTATACATCGAAACCATTCAAATTTATAATTTATCACTTTTGATTATTTTTGTTAAAAAATTTGTTTTCAGTTAAAATTTTGTATTTTTCACTATTACTCAACATATAAAAGTTATCAAAAAACACCAAAAATTTATCCAACTAAATTGTTATGTCCCTATTCTAAATAAGTGTTTATATTCTCAAATTTTATATATAAATGTGTCAAATATTGGATTTAAAAAGGGTCACCCATTAAAAGGTGGAAGAATTGAATTTTTTTAAAAATAGTTCTTTTATCAGAAAAATAGAATTTATTCTTATATTATGTATATGAGACACATAATATGGATGTTAAAATTAGATGGAGTATAAAAATTTAAAATAAAGTTAATACTATTCTTAACAGCTTTTTGAATGGCTAGTTTGGTATGTCGTGGTACGCTTAATCTCAGTATTGCATATAATGCAAACTACTAAATTACATTAAAGAAAATAAAATACTGTGAAATCATGGGGGGTTTCTTTCTTCCACCCTTCTGTAAATTGTGTCCTATCAATTTTGAAATTTTTCTTGGGAACATCATTTAAAGTCCCACATCAAAAATAATAGTCAATAAAACTATCACTTTAAAATAATGAAAGATAAGTACAAAGGTCACTTGGGATAACCCTTTCTAAGATTCCATGTAGGTAAACATGAATATGGAAGATAAACTATGTGTCAAGTTCTGATTTAAACTGATATAAAACATGATCAGAATAATGTTAACAACACGAAAACCACAAACATGTGATGGGATAAATGGTCATTAGTTTTCTAGTAGGAAATGTAAAGGAAAAACATTTTTTTATGTTCTATTTCATAATGTTGAGTAATTTATTTATGATATTCAATATGAACATAAAGATATATACATACATTTAAAGATTAGTTTTATCATTTAATAAATATCAACCACTAAGTAATATTTTCAAAAAACAACGAGTATTCAAGATGACTTGGTCACACCTGAAGCTGAAGATTAAACTTCTAGAGAATCACATAATTCACAAAGGATGAGCTATATATTTCTGTTGTATTTAGTGATTAATCAAATCCAAAATTATTAATAAAATATCATATGATCCAAAAAATAGATAATCATTGATAGATATAAATATTAATCATAATTTCCCAAATTAAACAAACAATACCAAACATTAAATAATGATCATTCAATAAACAATTGTCCTTAGAATCCTTCAATATAATACATACTACGATTGAAATCCAAAACTCAAGAGAATATAATCACATAGTATTTATTAGTAAATCATAACATCAATCTCCACAAGTATCAACTACTCTTAATTTCTTATAATGAACTGTAATTAACCAAATCAAATATTCTTCAATGATAGGTACATCATTTCCATTAATAAACATAACCTATATAAAAAACATAGATTCATCCAAAATAAAAATCCACCATTTCCCCTCAAATTAAATCCCATAATATTATATTTTCAGTAGGCATATAGAGTTCTCTTTAGAGAGAACATCTTCCAAAATAACATCTATAACTTACTCTTCAAATCATTTTCTTATACCAAGGATTTCAATTTCTTAAAACATAAGATCGCAAATAAACTTATTATTGATCAATAAAAATAAATCAAAATATAATTAATGACACTAACCAGTGAATATACATTGTCCAGCGGTATGAGATAAATCCCATTTACACATGGGTTGTGGGTTCAATTCCTATAGCTTTGACTGATGCAATGGGTTTTCACACGAGCTACGGGTAGTCCTTTTTAAGAAATAATATTTTATAATATTCCAATAATGAGATAAATTACTCAAAATAACTGTAACATAATTTAACCACCAATGTTATCTCATTCCCTGTATTTTCATCCCAAAAATTAATAACCTATAATTGCATCCAATTTTAGGATCACATAAACCCAAATGGTTTTTATAGATATATCCACAAAAGAAAATATAATTATTCCTCAAATAAAATTTTCACATAACAAACAGTATGGTTACACATACAAGAGAAATTTATTCCAAATTAACCACATCAAAAAATGGAATTAATAATACTTAACATTTCACCATACATTTTTCTCTACATAGGTTCTCTTATGAACTAGTTGTTATCCTATAGAATAGGGCACTGAGTTGGGTAATTCCCACACCCCCTATAATTATGAATAATGAAGGTAAATGGATTCATAGGATCATTTTTATTTTCTTCCATAGTAAATGTTATTTTTCCTAGGATGTTATCTACATTATGTACTTTATTCCCACTCACAATGCATTTTGTTGTTATGTTGAGACATTTTCTAGGTGCCTCCTTTGAGATTTCATGAATGATGAAAATCGTGCTTTCATTTCACCATGGTCTCCACTTCTGGAGCTGTTATCATTATCTATGTCTATCTTCTTGGTTGAGTTTTAGAATTGGTTAATTTTTATTTTTTATTATATTTTTGGAAACCATATTTGGCATGACGAAGATATCTTTTACACATATGAACATTCCATTTAGTTTCTCATTTTCACTATTTTGTCGACCATGAACATCACGTTCAATGTTACAATGACATCATTATAATCTAGCCATTAATTAAAACTAGAAAGCATAGTGGGAGTCATGAAATAATTTTCAGAATATCATGACACATTATTTTAAATATAAAACACATTATGATTAACCAATGTTATTTATTCTCATATTATATTAAAATATATCAAATTGGTTTGTAATTAAAATGTTAATTATCTTAAGAATATCCCCCATGTGGGTCGTTACCAAAAGTTTATCAAGTCCCATTGGCGTGCATTAGTTCCCGTTCATGTATATCTCAAAGTTTTGTTTTAGGTTTTACCCCTAGATACATATATGGCATACCTTCCTATACCTACTCGTATCTAGACAGAGATTTATTGCTTAATAAATTATCCAAATCTCTAAATTACCGAAATTTAATGAAGTTCACCTATACAAATCCTCAAAGCCTATCTTAGATTAATGTCCTCTAGTCATTGTTTTTCTAAATCATGTTTGTTAGGTTTATAATAAACAAAATATGATAGAAATTATAACACTCCAACCATAGTTACCCAGTGTTGATGCATTATTACATAACATTAGTATGATCAAAAGAGATCACGTCTCAAAATAGTGATTAGTTTAGTAGCCGTGGAAGCCCTAGATACATACAAATGTTTTACATTACTTCATAAAATAAAAAAACAAGTTTTTCCCTTTTGAACACACTCAAATAAATTATCCTATCCCTATATATAAAACCTAATATAATTCTACACATTCTGGGAAAAGTAAAACATAAGAAAGGGGTGAGATCAAATGCTCAGTAGGGATAATAATATTGTGGAAACTTTCAAAAATAAGGATAAGTATTTTAAGGGATTGTATAAGACAAAAACAAAAGACATTTCAAAATAAACTACAATATAACATGGAAAATATAAATCAAATAATTACATTTACTTATTCACATGGATATTCTACTAGTCGAATAATCAAATGTAATATCAACAGATATTTATAAAATTTTGTAATGAAAAATGTCTGATATCATAACGAAATATTCAAGGCCTCATTCCAAGAAAAAAAATAAGGATTATATCAAAGATTTGTTCCAAGTAACTACTTGGTCTTGTGAGACCAACCGATGCATCCAGGGGATATAGCGAACCCCACCCATCACATACTATGTCCAATACATTACTTTTATGAAGAGGCTGAAATATAATCTAAACATTCATATTAAAACTAGCATATAAAATGTCAACAATTTAACCACAAACCATGAGTGGTATAAAAATATTAAATCCATAGTCAAACATAAGTAATTAAATACAATATAGAAGATTTTATTATAATAAATAAACCTCAATAATTAATAAAATTTAATGATTGATATTGACATAGATGAAAATAATCAGAAAAAATATTTTAGAGAAATATCCCTTTTTTCTTTAAAACATTTAACAAGTGAACTATTTATCAAATAATCTGTTAAAAATATATTTTTTAAACAAAGTCTCAAATACCAAATTGAAACATTAAAATTAAGTTTAATTTTAAAAAATTATTTTCCAAATAAATAAATTTTTAACATCATTTTTAAAACATCTACTTTAATGTGAAATATTTAGAAGAATAAATCATTAAAACATTTCAAATGATATTTTACTTAGAGTTCCTCACCAAATTAGAGATGAGTCAATTCAAATAATTGAGATAATAAGGACTTTATAATATCATGGGAATAAATGGATTCATGTTATACTATGACAAAGTATAGTTTTTACACCATATAATAGTTAATTGGTGCATAACAACACTGTAGTCACAATGGAATGTAAATTTTTATGAAATCCCATTTAACGACTATATCATTGGGTTAAAGATAAATCAATAAAATAATTATTTGTGAAAATATAAATACACACAATATTATTGGATATTCAGTTTAAATAAAATAAAGAAAATTCAATAATATTCTATTAAAAACCACACCAATGACTTGTATGTTTAACTCAATGAATGGAAATTGAGTTAATATTACTCTTATTAAGTGCATATCGATAACATGAGAATTTATCAATGGAGTGATTTTGTGTAACAAAAGTATATCCACACAATGGAGAGTGGAAATTACTACATAAATAAATAAATAATAATTTCACAAATAATTTTGGATTAAAATAATCATTGAAGTTTGGGTAAAACCCCAGGACTTGTAATCGAAATTAGAAATTCCCTTACTGATTTGGAAACATACGAAAAATACACCCCAATAAATAAGGATCATAAAAATTAGTTATAAATACCCATAAATTAATTTACATTACAAAAATAATACAGTAATGGTATGTACACAAACCACACAAAAGGTTATAATGGCAATATATCATGAATCTCACGGGAATAAAATGTGAGATGAAAACTACTTTCCTTGTACATTTTCTTAGTCAATGTTAATTAAACTGTTGTATAGTAGATAAATCATTTCTATTAAATATTACAAGAAACACATACATAAATATGATATCAAATATGATCATCTAATATTTCATTGTTAATAATATTTCAGTAGTATCATTGTTTCATGTGTTAAATGATTCATCTTCCTTTATATGTTTTGTTATGTAAGTAATGTTTGTTATGTATAAGATGTGTATGATTCATATACAGAATGATATTAAGTTCTTAAACAATATTTTAAATCATAAAAATTGAATTATTCTTAATTTGTTGCAATGGAAAATGAATTTATTCTCGTTCATGGAGATAGTAATCCATATGTACGCACGAGTGATAAAATCAATCTATTAATGATGATATAATATGTAATTGGATGGTATATAAAATATACAGAATCATTAACATGTTAAATTTATTATTTACATAAATTATACACATTATTATACCCATCCACATAATGACGTGTTGAATAACAAACTACACCACGACGTGGAGATGGTAAGCCATAAGTATGCATGTATGGTGACTTTGACATTCATAGGATGGATAGAGTAATGAATATGGTTGTACCATATTTATAATAACATCACAGTATGAATAATGTAATGGATTTATTATTTGGGTATGGAGACAACAAATACATAAGATGTGGAAGACGAAAAGATCTTTGAAAGAGGTTGTGAAATTTTTACCTCTTCTTTGGGTTCTTCTTTTTTATTTAACCATAAGGGCTTCGTAGGATGGATTTATGCTCAAATAAAGGACTCCAATTTGAATTAATGGTAGTTGGAAGAATATTTTAGCAGTGGTTAGCTGAGATAAATGGATTTGGATGTTTGAATTTGAGGGACGGAGAAGTAACTTTTTATAAGTGAGGTGAGGGTCACTTTTGGAAAAGCATCAAATATTATTATATTATTACATAATTTTCTTTTTATAATGGATTAAAATAGATATAGATCTATTATATGGTGGTTATGGGTCAAAATATTGTCATCCAATTGGTTTTTGAAAGTTTTTGGACACCATATTGCCCTTATCTTTTAGATTTAATTATTAGTTAAATAGTTTAACATTTGCCATGTCTTCATCTATTTTGTATTACATGGATAATAAGATTACAATATAATTCCAAGAATACCTCATGTAGATCATTAATGACATATCTATCATTATATAAGTCCTTTGGATAGGCCTTATATTTTTTGGAATATTATATCATTTAATAATATTGTATTCATTTTAAAAACCCGTTTATGTCAATCTTGACACTATTTAGTATTTGGTTTGTTTCAAAGTCATCAAATACGGATTACTTTGAAAACAATACATTATATAAACCCATAGAGGTCATATTAACCATGAAAATTAGTGTTATTCATGAAAAATATCAATTTAAAATTATTTTAATACTTATAAAATAAATTATTTTAGTCTTTCATTAACAAGTTAATTAATGCATCATCATTGTGTCATAAATAAATTTAATATTTTAATTTCTAAAAATTATAAATAAAATACCATTATGTATTAAATCTTCTTATCAATGTCATAAATAGTTATATTCGAATTTATATTATTTGTAACTCTATATTAATAATGTTTTAGATATTAAATATTAACTTTAACACTTTGAACTCTTCTTTGACTAAAATTATAATAAATAACCTAATCTAATACAGGTGGATAAAAAAGGATAATATTTTTTCCAAGGGTTTATTTTGGTCTAAATACACTTATCCAATATAATTAAGACTTGTGTGGGGGCTATTATAATATCATTTTTACCATTATTAGTCTTATTTACTTTTAACAGTGGTAAATAAAATTCAAAATTTACTATTAAAACACCAATTTCCATCCGATTTAAACTAAATTTTACATACTAATTACAAACATGTCTCTTGGAATTTTTAAACTCAATTCACAGAAGTGGAAAAATTATTTTTTCTGCATATTTTCAAATGCGCATAGAATGTGGGTAAAATGCGGTAAAAAGATAAATAAAATTTTATATATATAATTTTATTTTAAAATGATATCAATATATTAAATTACACTAATATGGAAAATATATATCTATTTATACTTTAAAATAATTGTATATTAAAAATAATTAATTAAATAAAATGTGGGATTTATACAATAATGGAGTGTTTTTCACTATTCCTCAAAAATTGAATGTTTGTAGAAAAATACAAAAAATTCACCCCAAAAAAATTATGATATTCCAAAATAAATAATTATTTCTATTTTACCAATTTCAACATATATAACTTGTATTAATTAATTTTCTAAAAACATTTTCGTTGTCAAAAACCAGATAGAGGGTTTTTAAGAAGTAAAAACAATAAAAATATTGATATGTGTTTATGTCCAATTTAAATGTAAAATTTGTTCCAATAACCAAAATTTTATTAATTGATAAAAATATAATATAATTATACATAAAAACCATTCAAATGTATAATTTACCACCATAAATTATTTTGGTTAAAAAAAGTTGTTTTCAATTAAAATTTAGTATTTTCCACTTTTCATCAAAATATGAATGTTATCAGAAAAGCCCCAAATATTTGTCAAAAATAAAATTTTATATCCTGATTCTAAAAAAGAAGTATATTTTGTCAAATTTAATATATAAAAGTGTAAAATATTGTATTTAAAAATAATTCCTTATTAAAAGGCGGTAAAATTGCAATTTTTTGGAAAAATACGTATTTTATATGAAAAATTGAATTTTTTCTTATATAATGTATTAGAAACATGTAATATGGATGTTAAAATTATTTATAGTATATAAAAATCAAAATACAGTTAATACTATTCATAACCGCTTTTTAAATGCTAGTTTGGTAAGTCATGGTGTCCTCGAACTCAGAGTTACATGTACAACATGCTATTGAATTACGTTATAGAAAACAACTTTCAATGATATCGTGGGGTGTAACATGATTCATATTATAATTTTATTAAAAATAAATATTATTTTAAATTGGGAATGTATTTTATGAAAACATATGATTTCGTTTTTAAATTAAAGAGGCGTGTTGAACATGAAATTCAGTAATTGAAAAGTAAATGATAAATTGATTTGAAATGAATCATTACCCATGAATAAATGATTGTTCAATTGATTTATTGAATAATATTTGATGATGAGTTTTTAGAATGGGCTAATGGAAAGTAAGATTGGACTCTAAATCCTTATAAATTGATTTTTGATGACAACACTTTCTAAACTTTTATTTTTGTGATTTTCCTATTATGGGTACCAAAATGGGGTATTGTTTGATTATGGAAAGATCTTAATCCTTAGGGGAATGTACACACATACTTGAGTTGTGAATATGAGTGTGAAGTGTGGGGATCCTGTTGTTAGAAACCAACATAACACATGGATTATGACAATGCTTATTTGTTTTATTTGAATTTATTATACATGGAATTACTTATATGACTATTTCATTCATTCACACTATTTAATATTAATTATTTATAAAAAATTATCATTTATTAATGTTTTAATATACCTACCATACCATAAATTAGAACGAATGTTTTTTAGATTATGTTATTGTATTTTTCATGCCTTGTTCTATTTAAAATGAATTAATCAAGGGTTTAATTAGCATGGAATTTATTATGGATAAATTAGTGAGACTCTAATTTGTAATTTAGCTCTAACTGGACATTTCTTCTTTCGGGAATTTTTATATATATTAATTCAGGGTCTAATGAAAGGGAATGATCCACATATAGGTGGTAGTTGAACTTTATCTAGGGTTTCTTTTGTGATGATGGTGACTTGTGGAGATATCGTTCACTACTTTCATTGGATTTGGGAGGATTTTTCTTTATATAGGTTGTATAGCCATTCGGTTTATGTCTTACCATGGGATTTTTATCTACCTACTTGTGTTACTTTTTACCTTGAGTAGTGTGTGTCATACAAACTATTTATGGTTCATCTTCAAATTTGTATTTAATTTTTGGAAAAATTGCCCCCTTTAATATTTGATATGATGCCAGGTGTGAGTTTCCTACTCATGGGGACTAGGAACAGCCTTTAGGCTATTTCAGAATAGGATCTAGTATCAGTGTACCAGGGTATCCGGGTTGGTTTGTGACAAAAAAAAATTTTGAGGGAGTTTTTTTCTTGAGGTCAATAAGAAGTCTAGTATGTCCCACTAGATGGGATGTATTATATTCAGTGCATTAGTCGTAGTTATGAGTATGTTTATAAAAATAACTCATAGTATTAAGACATATGTCACCATGGGTGTTCTATAAATTTTACCTTGAGGAATGATTTGATATGATTTTAGACTATTCCCATAATTTTAACTTTGTATCTTGAAATTATAAAAAATAAATTCTATTTGATGAAATTTATATATTTATATATATGTGTGTGTGTCTGTTTTGATTTAGATAATTATTTGATAAAACATATCATTTTTTTAGGATTTCATGTTAATTTTATGTAGAATCATGCCTCCCAGATTATATTTGAATAAGCCATTGAGTTATGCTACATATGAGCCACAGTAAGTGAGTCATCCATTTGACCAAAATCTTATTCATATATCAGTGTACACTATCTAAGCGCTATGATAAGTTTCAAAAACCATTCTCATTATGTATCCAATTGTAGAACCTCTATGAGATGAATCTAGAGATCATGATCAAATGTTTATTCTGGATAACTGTCGAATTTACTATGCTAAAATAACACTTAAGAGGATAACAATTGTTTGAAAATGATCGGGCTTCTTTTTGAGTTCTTTTAAATGCCTTATTCTATTAATGTGAAATGTGATACATTCATGCCTAAGGGGCCTAGATAAGATCATGGGATTTGATATTGATAGTTAATAAACATGAGGTCATGTAGAGGAATGAATTTAGAGTTTATTTCAACAATAAATTATATCCAAAATCTTAGGTCTTGGAAAATTCTACAGAGTTTATCAACCTACAGCAGGGTGACAACACCATGACTCAGCGTGAAAACCATTTTGATGAACTTGTCTATTTCTCACAAAAGGGAGTGAAGAATGAGAAGATGAAATCATGAATATTTGAGATGGATCTTTGATCTGAAATCTTATCTCTATTTTTCATGGTGAAGATCACATCTTATATAGATATTATGGATAGAGCTTTAATGGTATTGCTTGACCAGGCATGTAATTTAGGAATTATGTGAGTTCTTTTTTACTTGTGTATGCCAATTAGTTCTTTTAAATTAAAGAGTAATTATAAAGATTCTCATGTTAGTTATATAGAATATACATCATAATAACTTCTAGTAGTTCCTGATATATTTAACATGAAATTCTTTTAGTGTGTCATGATTGGGAATTCGAAATAGGTTTTCATGTAGGCACATAAGATTTGTGGTTCATGTGGATGATCAAGTCACATTTATAAGATCTTCCACATTATTTTTCTGCACATAGTATATAATGCCCCAACCTTAAACCATACTTAATCTTGAGTTATTAAAAGATTACACATTGAGGATCTTTTTGGGTTTAGAGTTTTAGAGAATTAGATCATAAAACTTTCATTACATTCCACATATAAACAAAGTGGTTACATAAAGATCGTATTCTTCTTTCCCATCAATGGAAACATATTTAAAATAAAACACGGGTTCTTTCTTGACACTTCCTTGACACTATCATCATATCATGTACCTTTCACTTGACCTGTGAAAAACCTTTCAAAAAAACTAGGGATGAGCATAAAAATCTTAGTAAGGGATATAAAATTATGGGAAGGAAACATGGGTACATATATACATAAGAATGAAAGCATACTTTACCCATAAAACATAATCACTTTAACATACCTCATAAAATCATGAATAAATCATAGAAATCATAAGACATAAAGGTAACTTGAGGCATTCATAACATTCTTACCTAGGGAGTAACCCTCTTGGTTACGTTTGGAATACCCATCATACTATATTCCCTAAATCTATTTGGAGAAACCCTAACGTTACACTCCTTCGTGTCACCCAATGCATTGGAGAGCTATATCGGGCTCACCCGCCCTTATTTTATCACGGAACCACCCGTCTTCATAATAATTCCCAAGAACCTCAACATAATCATATCACATAAAACATGCATAAAGGAAACATAACATTTCCACCTTTAAATCACAAGATATCAATACAACACATTGATATAAAAACATTATGAAAACCATTTTCAATACCAAAACAAAAGAAAATTAAAACATGGTATTTCTTTTTCTTTTAAAAAGAAGTTATGGCTTGTAGAGGAAGTCGAAACTCAAATAACGGTCACGGCGACAGAGAAGTCGTTGTTGCCGCATATGTACGACAAAAACATTCCCTTTTGTTGTTTAGTAAAACGATTCATATAAAAATATTCCTTTTGGATAAACATAAAACTCAAAGGGGTTTATACACCATATAAATGAAGGTTGTGTATAAAACAAAATATGCCTCAATGAAAGGAGATTGAGATGAAGTCCCATAACTCGGGTCCGACTAGACTCGGTCGTTCTTTAATATCCTGAATAATAAACTTGAGTTAATTTATACTTGTTTAAGAACCTTTTTAAAGTTCATTATTCCTTTTATATCATTTATTGCCATTTCATGAACACTTTCTAATTATTTAAGTTAATAACGGTCGTTTTAACGATCATTGGTACTTGAGTCAAAAATAAACCCTTTATAATTAAATGTTGTTCATGTATCCATTATATCCAGAATTATAATCATTATGTATATATCATATATATCCCGTATATACATGAATTTATAATATTACATAATCATTTAGAGGTAAGAAATGAAATTCACCATTCATGGAGACGGTAAGTCGTACGTACGCATGAATGCTACTTTCATTTCAATTTCGTATTTTATAGAATGGAATCATAATGATATAAAGGTATATTATAATTCAAATATAATATCATATATAATATCATAGTTCCATCCTTTATACATCCCACATATGGTATTTAACGAATCCAATCACTTTGAGGGGGTTGTAGTCCGCACTTCCTTAAATGAAGATATAACGTTTACCCATAATGGAAACCATAAAGGTATGACCAAAATGAAAAATACATAAGCTTAAGGAAAACATAAACATATTATATATCATATAAAAATATAGTAACATCTTAATGGCCACCTTTTAAGGTGTTAAAATAATGTTGAACAATCATCGTTTCGGGAGGCATAAATTCACCATCCAAAGAAACAGTGTGTCCATTAAACATTAGATGTAGGTGTGTGTAACTGGTGCACGAATCCTTCTTATAAAAACATCCTAGTATATTAATGATACTAGAGTTGTTACAAAATAAAAAAATAAAAAGATTTTAGGTGGTTGGAGAATCAAAATCAAACAAAAGGACTCAAAAGAAGACATTACCTTAAAATCGGGTAACTCTCTTAGATTTGAGCTCAAAGGCTTCCTTGGGAAGACTTCTGCCCAATGTGAGGCTTAAAGGAGTAAGAGAGGGATGTGGAGAGACAAACTGGGCAGGGGTTGGTCAAGACAAAGGCTTTGGGAGTGTGGGTAAGGAGGTAGAGGTGGGGGCCTTTTATAAGAGGAGAGGAAGGGCACTCTTGGAAGGTAAAAGAAAAGTCACTTTATTTTAATATGGTATTCGGATTTAAGAGGTCCCACATTGATGTGTTTCTAGGATAAGGTGATAAGGGTTCGAAATTCACCCATCCAATATGTTTTCTCCATGTTTAGGTCTTAGATTTTACATTATCATTCCATTTTATTTAAATCGTTAAATAATGAGGTCATCGCAGCATCATCATGATGTCATAAATAATTTAATTTATTTAAAGTATAAAAATTATAAAAAAAATTCTATGATGTAAGAAATATTTTTATCTTTCTAATAACTATTTATAATCAAAAATATGATCTTTATAACCCCATGTAATTTTTTTTTAATAAAACATCTCATGTTTGTGTCATTTTTACCTTTATATTAAATACAAAGTTATTTATGTCATATCCCAAACAAAGTGGCTCCATGGGGTCCCCAAGTTGACCCATGGATTTTCATGGTCATCCATGACACATCCAATGAGGGTAGGACATGTTTCAAACTCATCTCATTTTATTAAAGCTTTATTTTTACCTTAAACTACACTAATTACCTCTAATCGCGATTAAGAAATTAAGAGTTACTATTCACCAAAAAATTATTTTAATCTAATTGAACCACATTTTACTTCTAAATGAAAACCATGTATGTAGGATTTTTGAAATTAATAACATAGAAGTGGTAAAATTTCATTTAAACGATAAATCAGTTTTTAGATGTACCACTTAGTGGTTTCACTATTCATCAAAAATTGAAGTTTTTCAGAAAAATACCAAAAATTCACCCTAAGCAATATTTGATATTCAGAATTCAAAAATGAAGTCTATTTTACAAAATTCAAAACATATAAGTCACATTAATTAATTTAATAATTAATTCTCGCTATCATGACAAATAGCGTGTTTTTATGAAACAATATGAATCAAAAAATTGACACCAGTTTAAGTCCAATTTCAAAGTGAAATTGATTCCAATGACCACCATTGGATTAAATGGTAAAAATATATTCTAATTTCACTTCAATTCCAATTAAAAAGATAATATAATCATATAAATAAATTATATTAAAAAGCAGTTTTGATATAAAATGCAGTATTTCTCACTATTCATTAAAAAATGAACATTGTCTGAAAAATACCAAAAATTCACACAAAGTAAATTTTGATGTCCCAATCATAAAGAATAAGTTTATTTTGAAAAAAATAGCTTATAAAATTGTCAAAATATATATTTAAATATGGTTTTCCATAAAAAGGCAGTAAAACAATATTTTAAAAATATTAGTGTATTCCATGCTTGAGATTGGATTTATTATCATTTTAAGCCTCTAAAACACTATCTAATTCAATAATAGACATAGATAAAAATATCTATTATTCATTACTTACTCGGGATGTTACATCCTTCCCCCTTCAGAAATTTGCGTCCTCGCAATTTATTTACTTATCAAATAAATTGGGGTACTTATCCCTCATTGCATTTTCAGATTCCCATGTTGCCTCTTACATCATGTGGTTTTTACACGAAACTTTTACCTGATTAATCACCTTATTTCGTAACACTTTATCCCTGTGGTCAAGAATCTGGACTAGTTTTTCCTCATAAGATAGGTTCTCTTCTAGCTGAACTACCTCTAGACTCAAAACATGAGATGGATCTGGCATATACATTCTCAACATCGAAACGTGAAAAACATTTTGTACCTGAGATAAACTCGGAGGTAAAGACACTTGGTAAGAAACTGATCCAACTCTATCCAGAATTTCATATGGTCCAATGAACCTTGGAATCAGCTTTCTTTTCTAACCAAATCTCATCACACTTTTCCACGGTGAGACTTTGAAAAAAACATGATCACCTACCTCAAAAGATAGATCCTTCCTCCGGTTATCTGCATAACTCTTATGCCTACTCTAAGCTGTTCTCATGTGCTTCTGAATCAGCTGAACTTTTTCTTCCATATCTTCTACAAATTCTGGTCCCATCAACTTCATTTCACCCACTTCATCCCAGAAAGCTGGAGTTCGACACCGCTTGACATATAATGCCTGAAATGGTGCTATCTCTATACTGGAATGAAAACTGTTATTATATGAAAATTCAACCAAAGAAGGATTTTGGTCCCAACTTCCTTGATAATCCTAAGAGAAAGAACATAGCATATCCTCCAATGTCTGAATTGTTCATTCTGACTTCCCATCTGATTGAGGATGAAAAGCTGTACTAAAATTTAATTCAGTACCCAACAACTTCTGAAGGCCTTTCCAAAAGTTAGAAGTGAATCTAGGATCATGATCAGATACAATGGAGAGGGGAACACCATGTAACCTAACTATCTCTTTAAGATACAAATGGGAAAGTTGATCTAGGGAAAAATTATCTCTTATAGCAAGGAAATTAGCAGATTTGGTCAAGCGATCAACAATAACCTAGATTGCATTATTACCTCGAGTTGTCTTCGGTAATCCCACAACAAAGTCCATGGATATATTCTCTCATTTCCACTCTGGCACTAGTAAAGGTTGAAGCATCCCATTCGGTAACTACAGCTCTGCTTTAACCTGTTGACATGTCAAACACATCACAGTAAAATCAACAATATCTCTTTTCATTCCATCCCACCAGTAATACTCCCGCAGATCTCTGTACATCTTAGTACTGCCAGGATGAACTGAAAACAGAGAACTATGAGCTTCAGATAATAACTCTCTCTTAAACTGTGAATCAAAATGAACACAAAATCTCTTCCCAAATTTTAAAACGCAATCATTATCAATGTTGAATTCATGCATCGTACCCTTCTAAACCAGCTCTACCTTTTTCTGCCACTCACTATCTTGCTTCTGTGCTTGCTTGATTCTGTCTGATAGAGATGATCTCACTGATACGTGAAACAAAATAGAAGAACATCCTACACCAACAACTTCTATTCCAAAGTTCATCAAATCCTTAACCAAAGGATCACGTTCCAAACACAACATTGCTAATGAAGCATTACTTTTTTGACTCAAAGCATCAGCCACTTTATTTTCTTTTCCTGGATGGTAATGAATTATACAATCATAATCCTTGATTAATTATAGCCATCTCCATTGTCTCATGTTCAACTCTTTCTGAGTGAATATATACTTTAAACTTTTGTGATCGGTATATATTTCACAATTTACTCCTTACAAATAATGCCTCCAAATTTTTAAAGCAAAAACAACAATAGCTAATTTCAAATCATGTGTAGGGTAATTTACCTCATGAGTTTTCAACTGATTTGAAGCATAAGTAATTACCTTATCATTCTTTATTAGGACACAACCAAGTCCTTTCAATGAAGCATCACTGTATATAACAAACTCATCATTTTTGTAAGGTAGTTCCAAAACTAGAGCATTCACCGATCTTCATTTAAATTCCTAAAATCAATCATCACATTATTTTTTCCAGATAAACTTAACACCCTTCCGAGTTAGCTTAGTCATTTGACTAGATAACCATGAAAAATTTCTAACAAACCTTCGGTAATAGCCTTCCAAACCAAGGAAACTACGAATCATTGTTAAATTTGTGGGTCTTGGCCATTCTTTAACAACCTTTGTTTTTGTAGGATCAACAGTTATACCATCTTTAGAAACAATATGACCAAGGAAAGAAATTTGTTGCAACCAAAACTCACACTTGCTGAATTTCCCATACAATTTCTTTTCTTTCAAGGTTTTTAAGTAGGTTCTTTCCACAGATAAGGATAAGAAGTTTCTTATAAATTCTTTTTTCCTCAACATTTCCCCATGGTGTTTTTACCAAAAGTTCAGGAGTCATTTCTTGAGATGGTATTTCCATTTTACTAGAAAAGGTTTCAGAGATGAAATAATGTGTAGACCCCGAATCAAACAACACATTGGCATAATCTGAAAAAACAAACAATTTACCTGATACAAGTTCATTTGATGGCCCGACATCTGCTGAAGTAGTTTCAAAGGATTTCACCACCCCTTTCTGCTTGTAGTCTAACTTCTTCCCATCACCCAAGATCTTTGTTGGACACTCGTTTTCATAGTGACCCATCTCATTGCACTTATAACATTTTACTAACTGTAAACCAAATTTGGTCTTACCATCACCCTGATCTTTTCCAGTGTAATCAAGAGCCTTATGTCCCATCTTACCACATCGGTAGCACTTTCTAGAATTCAGAAGACATTCCCCAGCATGCCTTTTTCCACATTTATCACAAACTGGAAACTTAGTTTTCTTACCGTCATAATTTTTTGAAGAATTCTTACCTTTCTCCTGCCACCTCGGTCTCTTCTTCAATTGGTTGTTATAGAACACTTGATCATCGAAAAACTCCAATTTCCACCTTCTCAGCACATAGAACAAGCTTTTCATAACTTTTAAACTCACGAGAAGCTAATGGACTTCGATATTTTGGCTTTAATCCTGATTAAAAACGATTGATTTTACTATCAAGGCCTCAGATAAAATTTGGAGCATACATTGCCAATCGAGTGAACCGTTCATCATAGGCAGCTACTGAGCCTTCCTCTTGCCTCAATTCCAATAATTTCTTTTCCATCCTATGTCGAACAGCCATAGGAAAATACTTCTCAATAAACATACCTTTGAATTCATCCCAGTTGAGAGCATCAATCTCATCAGTGTCCCTGATATTTTTAACCATCGGCCACCACTGATCTGCTTCTCCCTCCAAACGATAAATAGCAAGACTAACCTTTTGATTGTCTGAACACCCCATGACATCAAAAATCTTCTCCAGTGTTTTAATCCACCCTTCAGATAGCACAGGGACAAATGATCCTCTGAATGATGGGGGATGTTGCCTCATGAAATGTTCCACCACTGACATGTTCCTATGCGATAGATCAGGCTGATCTTGTGTATGGATACCACCGCCATTTATCTCTTGAGTCAGCTATTCCATTACTGTAACAAACTGTTTAGTTCCAATTCCAACCATCTCAGGATGCTGATTCAGAAGGTTATTTCCTTCTGTATGCCTTCCTAGCACTGCTTCCCTGTTTCCTCTACGGAAAACCATTCTGAACAAACATGTCTTAGATTAATCAACATGGTAATCTTCAAATATTATATCACTTCAATTTGACCATAAAAAAAATATTTTTGGATAATCATTTAATAGAATTCTAACTCCTAAAGTTATCTAAACTCACCTCTGATACCAACTATAAGGCCCCACCCTTAAAACTTACTTAATATTGAGTTGTTACAAGATTACACATTGAGTATCTTTTCAGGTTTAGAGTTTTAAAGAATTAGATCATAAAACATTCATTATATTCCACATATAAACAAAGGGGTTACATAAAGATAATATTCTTATTTCCCATCAATGGAAACATATTTGAAATAAAACATGAGTTCTTTCTTGACACTTCCTCGACACTATCATCATATCATGTACCTTTCCCTTGACATGTGAAAACATTTCAAAAAAACTTGGGATGAGCATAAAAAGCTCAGTAAGGGATATAAAAATATGGGAAGGAAACATGGGTACATATATACATAAGAATGAAATCATACTTTACCCATAAAACATAATCACTTTATCATACCTCATCAAATCATGAATAAATCATAGAAATCATAAGACATAAAGGTAACTTGAGGCATTCATAACATTCATATATAGGGAGTAACCCTCTTGGTTACGTTTCGAATACCCATCACAGTATATTCCCTAAATCTCTTCATCGAAACCCTAACGTTACACTCCTTCGTGTTACCCAATTCATTGTAGAGCTATATCTGGCTCACCCGCCCTTAGTTTATCACAGAACCACCTGTCTTCATAATAATTCCCATGAACCTCAACATAATCATATCACATAAAACATGCATAAAGGAAACATAACATTCCCACCTTTCAATCACAAGATATCAATACAACATATTGATATAAAAACATTATGAAACCCATTTTCAATACCAAAATAAAAGAAAATTAAATCATGGTATTTATTTTTCTTTTAAAAAGAAGGTATGGCCTGTAGAGGAAGCCGAAACTCAAATAACGGTCACGACGGCGGAGAAGTCGTTATCGCCGCATACGTATGACAAAAACATTACCATTTGTCGTTTAGTAAAACGATTCATATAAAAAGATTCCTTTTGGATAAACGTAAAATTAAAATGGGCTTATACACCATATAAAAGATGTTTTTGTATAAAACAAAATATGCCTCAATGAAAGGAGATTGAGACGAAGTCCCATACCTCGGGTCCAACTTGACTCGGTCATTATTTAATCTCCTGAATAATAAACTTGAGTTAATTTCGACTTTTTTATGAGCCTTTTTCAAGTTCATTATTCCTTTTATATCACTTATTTCCATGTCATGAACACTATGTAATTATTTATGTCAATAACGGTCGTTTTAACGATCATTGGTACTTGAGTCAAAAATAAACCCTTTATAATTACATGTTGTTCATGTATCCATTATATAAAGAATTATAATCATTATGTATATATCATATATATCCCGTATATACATGAATTTATAATATTACATAATCATTTAGAGGTAAGAAATGAAATGCACCGTTCATGGGGACAGTAAGCCATACGTACGCATGAACGCTACTTTCATTTTTATTTCATATTTTATAGAATGGAATCATAATGATATAAAGTTATATTATAATTCCAGTATAATATCATATATAATATCATAGTTCCATCCTTTATACATCCTACATATGGTATTTAACGAATCAAATCACTTTAAGGGGTGGTAGTCTGCACTTCCTTAAATGATGATATCGCGTTTACCCATAATGGAAACCATAAAGGTATGCCCAAAATGAAAAATACAGAAGATTAAGGAAACCATAAACATATTATATGTCATATATAAATATATTTACATCTTAATGTCCCCCTTTGAAGGTGTTAAAATAATGTTGAACAATCATCATTTCGGGAGGCATAAATTCACCATCCACGGAAACAGTATGTCCCTTAACCATTAGATGTAGGTGTGTGTAAGTGTAGCTCGAATACCTCTTATAAAAACATCATAGTATATTGAGGATACTGTAGTAGTTACAAAATAAAGGAATAAAAAGATTTTAGGGGGTTGGAGAAGCAAAATCAAACAAAAGGACTCAAAAGAAGACATTACCTTAAAATCGGGTAACTCTCTTAGTTTTGAGCTCAAAGGCTTCCTTGAGAAGAATTATGCCTAATGTGATGCTTCAAGAAGTAATAGAGGGATGTGGAGGGCCATAATGGGTTGGGGTTTGCCATGAAAAAGGCTTTGGGAGTGTGGTTAAGGAGGTAGAGGTGGGGGACTTTTTTAAGAGGAGAGGAGGGGCACTCTTGGAAGGTAAAGAAAAGTCACTTTATTTTAAAATGTTATTTTGATTTAAGAGGTCCCACATTGATGTGTTTCTAGAATAAGGTGATAAGGGTTCTAAATCCACCCATCCAACAGTATTTGTCCATGTTTAGGTCTTATATTTTACATTATTATTCCATTTTATTTAAATCGTTAAATAATGAGGTCATCGTTGCATCATCATGATGTCATAAATAATTTAATTTATTTAAATTCTAAAAATTATAAAATAAACTAATATGATGGAGTAAATCGTTTTATCTTTCCAATGACTATTTATAATTAAAAATCTGATCTTTATAACCCCATGTAAAAATTGTTTTAGTAAACCATCTCATGTTTGTGTCATTTTTACTTTTACATTAAATAAAAAGTTATTTTTTTCAATTCCCAATCAAAGTGGATCCATGGGGTCCCCAAGTTGACCCATGGATTGTCTTGGTCGGCCATTACACATCCAATGAGGGTAGGACATGTTTCGAGCTCATCTCATTTTATTAAAGCATTATTTTTACCTTAAACTACACTAATTATCATTAATCGTGATTAAGAAATTAAGAGTTACTATTCACCAAAAAATTATTTTAATCTCATTGAACCACATTTTACTTCTTAATGACAACCATTTATGTCGGATATTTGAAATTCAAAACAAAGAATTTGTAAAATTTCATTTAAACAAAAAATTAGTTTTTATAAGTACCACTTAGTGGTTTCACTATTCATTAAAAATTGATGTTTTTCAGAAAAATACCAAAAATTCACCCTAAGCTATATTTGATATTCCGAATTCAAAAATGAAGTCTATTTTAATAAATTCAAAACATATAAGTCGCGTTATTTAATTTAATAATTAATTCCCACTGTCATGTCAAATAGCGTGTTTTTATGAAACAATAAGTATCAAAAAATTGACAACAGTTTAAGTCCAATTTCAAAGTAAAATTGATTCCAATGACCACCATTGGATTAAATGGTAAACATATATTCTAATTTTACTTCAAAAACAATTCAAAAGATAATCTAATCATATAAATAAATTATATTAAAAAGCAGTTTTGATGTAAGATGCAATATTTTTCACTATTCATTAAAAAATGAACATTGTCTGAAAAATACCAAAAATTCACAAAAAGTAAATTTTGATGTCCCAATAATTAAGAATAAGTTTATTTTGACAAACATAGCTTATAAAATTTTCAAAATATAGATTTAAAAATGGTTTTCCATAAAAAGGAAGTAAAACAATCTTTTAAAAATATTACTGTATTCCATGCTTAAGATTGGATTTATGATCATTTTAAGCCTCTAAAACACTATCTAATTCACTAATAGACATATATAAAAATATATATTATTCATTAATTACTTGGTATGTTACATAGTATAACATACTCATCATCTCCCTAAAGTTTTGCAGTGTAATCATATTATTAAATAAATAAGGGTTTTCAACCACAGTCATCCAAACAAAGCTTCTTCATGTAGTGGAAGTTTCTCTAGAGGAAGATGACACAGATTGAACAACTGTCAGATGCAACACCACTATAGTTACATCATTTGTTACTAAATTATTTGATATAAGTGCATCTCATTCATTCATTTCAACTCATATAGTGGCCAATCTAAACCCTCGTATAGAGAATTAATTTAATGGGATGGATATTACTACACCACTGAGAACTATGTGATAATTGGTTATCAAATTTCCTGATAGTTCCTTATAAATATAATTTATTGAGATCCCTTGAAATAATTTTTTTTTTCAGAATAAAACATCTTAACTTCATTTCGATAATGTATTGAATGATTACTCATAAAGACTGTATTGATAGTTATCTTCAGTAGATCCCCATTACTAGGACCTATGGGTTGTTTCATGTTTTTCAGGGAGAACAGGTATGGATATTGAGTATGTATAGACCAATTTTTTTTATATTTTAATACGTTAATATTGATGTTTAATTTTTTACTTGGATCTACAATCTTCTAGTGGTGATATCCCTATGTTTTTTTCGAATTTTTAAAGGTGTTTACAACTGATTTTTTTCTTTCTTTCAGCTGATAATGGAGGTGGAGTTTTCCATTTATTTGGTACCTAGTGCATATCCATTCTCTATTATTTATTACCATACGGCACCATCCTATATGAAATAGTTAAAAACTGAATTTAGTTCATTAATGAAAAGATAATATATTCACCTAATTGTTTCACCTTGGGCAGTGCCAGATGTATTTGGATACAAATTATATTCGAAACATTACATATATATTGTTGACCAAAACAGTCAATCAAGTGGTGGTACCAAATAATTTATTGTTCCATAGATTAATGATTTTATTGAAAATTAGAAAGAAGAAATTATTTTTAAAATATTGATCTTATATTATGTTATCATCAGTTGATAATTAATGAAACTAACATTCTATTTAGTGAATTCAGAAGTAGGTATGACCATTTCTTGTATCTTGTTTTGGTATTTTGTCTAACCAATATACCTATAGTCCTTATATAATTGACTAAAAATATATTCCATGATTACCTAGACACATTATAGTAATATTTATGAATGAAATATTGATTTACTCAAAATATTAGTTAGATCACGTGAATCATTTGATATTTTTTCTAGAAGTATTTAAAATTTATAAAATATAGTCCCCGAATTTTAAATATATTTTTATATTTTACATGTGACTTTATTAATACATGTGGTCTCTTAATATGTCATGTCACTCAATACTAAATATGAGAATCATGTGATGATATGGGATCAACTATGTAATGTTATTGATATCCAATGCTTCTTGGTCTTGGTGGGGTATTATCATAGGTCTGTTAATGATTTATAAAATTTGGTTTCTCCAATGACAGAACTCACTCAAAAAGTGGTGAAATAATTATATGAATAAAACAATAATTATTATTTTGATTAGTTGAAGTGTATTTGGAATTCTGTACCAATGTTAATTCTTCTAGAGGTTGGGCATGGTTATGTGGACTTTTGTGAGGCATCCGGTTTAGGTTTTGGTTTTATCCTCATGCATGGAGATAATATAGTGTCTTATTATTTCAAATAGATTAATCCACATGATAATAACTATCTTAAACAAGTACTCAAACACAATTTCATGATTCATGATCATAAGAGTTATAAGAATTACCTTTTTGGTGAGTGTTTATCAAATTATCCTTATAAAAAAATAATGAGTAATTACTTCTATAAAAAAAATATTTGAATCATTGGAAGAGGAGTTTGGTGAAGATCCAAGTGTTCTTTGATTTTGATATTGACTACAATGCTATTATGAAGAACTTGGTTGCTGATTATTTGAGACGGTAACTTCCATCCCTGGTAGTGAAAGAATAATTAAATAAGTGTAATATTATGGTTCTTTTTTCTTAGTTGAATTTTGGAGTCCAAGAGGACGTGAATGAGATTGTTCTAATGAATGTTTTGTTAAACTCCACATTGGTTGAGACAATTCTATAGGATAAGTGTATTTATGATGAATTATCCTTCATAGAGGACTCTATTTATAATGGAAAGTCCATTTATCAGTATTCCATATCCCCTGAAGGTGTCATATTTTTCGTAATTGGTATATTGTGCTTTGTCCTGCGAGGGGGGATGTAATGGGGGGATATCATAATTCATATTAGAAAGTGAAACTTAAAACATTGAAGGCGTTCTATGATTTCTAGCATTGATTCTGGTGGCCAAATATGAAATTAGATATCACTGACTTGGTTTCTCATTTATATACCTATATATTGGTCAAATAAAAGCACAAAAAACATTCGACTTTCGTAATCCACTTCCAGTGACAACATATAAGTTGGATGATATTTATATGGATTTTAGGGTTGGGTATCCACAAATCACTCATAAGAAGAATGAGATTTGGGTTGTGAGTGATTAACTAATCAAATCATCTCACTTTATACCCATTCGAGATACAACCAATGTATTGGATTTTGTATGTCACTATGTGAAAGTGGTCATTAGATTTCATGTAGTTCTAAATATTGTAGTTTTTGATTGAGAACCCCATTTCACATATCATCTTTATGAGAGGACTCTTGGATATTTTGGTATCCCAATTTATATTGAACATAATGTATCATCCGTATATGGATAACTAGAACGAAAAAACTATAATGATCTTTGAATACACACTGAATGCATGTGTTCTCAACTTTGGTGGAGCTTGGGGTGACTGTTTAGCCTTGGTTTTGTTTGTATATAAAAATATGTACACTTAATCTATTATGACAGATATTGTGAGTCCCTATATGTTCTACTTATAGATCTCCTATCTATTGGATGATGATTTGTAAAGCTTCACTTATTGGACCTAGATTGGTCCAAGAGACGATGACAATATTCATTTGAGTTATCATAGAATATCGAAGGATCATAGTCGGTATCAATACTATGATAATAAGTGTATTATAAATTTTTATTTTTATATTGGAGAACATATATTTATTTGTGTTTCGCATCAGGTAGTTCACCAAATTCATGGGAAATATGGAATTCATACACAATAATTTGGTGGTCCTATTGATTTTGTTGAAAAGATTAGGAAGGTGTGTTACCATTTAAGAAATCAAAGTTATGTTTAAGAAATCCGCAATTTTTTCAGTGTATCATCGATTAGAAAATTTATTTATGACCATTTTAATGTTTTGAGTTGGGAATATCTTAATGCGGAACCTGATTTATCTGCGACTGAGCATCTAGTTGGGATTGTTGATTCTGAGATAAAAGTTATTCATGAGAAGACTATACCATTGGTACATGTGATGTTCTATTATGGTTATGATTTTTGTGTGACATGGTATAATGATGAATTTATGGTAGAGTTGAGGCCTCATCTATTGGACATGAAATCTTCATGATATGCTTTTTGGGAGAAAAATTTATTTATGATGGGGTGGTTGTAACATCATGTAACTTCATTCTAGGTACTTCTTGAACTTTTATAGATCATACCTTATATTGGACTGTAGAATTTTATTTTTTTGGTGAATTTTTAATTTTTTTAAATTCCCATGGGGGCATACATGATTATATCATGTTTAGGGAAAACAATGAAGATTGGCCAAGAAAATCATCTGCCCAATGATGAACCACTAGATGGGGTGAACAATTTTTCAAACCCATTTGACACACATCCCTACATTAAACCCCAATATAGTATGACTTCTCATGTTTAGAACAATTTTAAACTAATAATTATTCCAATAGATTCAACACATTTAAAATCCCAAAAATGGAAAATGGTTTGGTTGCATAGTAACTATTAACAATGCAACGCAACTAGGAAACCATGTGCAATGGTTTTTAACCCCTAAATTTTGTTATTAAAAATTTAGGGACCCCGAGTCTACCTAAAATCACCAATATTTGACTCTAATAAGGCTCCTTGATATTTGGAGAGTCTCAAGTGGGGAAATTGACTCCCCCAATATCATCAATTTGTAGTTCAAAGCATCGATTATTGTGTTTAATATCCTTCTAGGAAGTAGATATCCTCTCATATGGTTCAATAAATTCTACATTATATACTCCTTATAATGTGATACATTATAATATTATTTAATTATCTAATCTTTTATTTTAAGGATCTTTGGTATAGGTTTGATTCCTTGATCTCATTTTCCTTCTTTCTTCATTTGTGGATCCCGTTGCAGGTGTTGTGTTGATCTGATCACGTGAGAAATGGTTTTCATCTCCATTATTTGTTAAAATAAAATTTAAATCCTATATTATTTATTTATTTTAAATTAAATTTTAATTTATTTTAAAATCTGAATTTGTGATGATTTGTCATTTTATTTATAATTTTCTTTGAAATTTTGAAAAGCATCAAAATTTCAAATGAATTGAAATTGTTGGGTTGGTTTTGAGGAAAATGATTTCTTGAATTGAATGATGATTAGAAAATATGATTAAATGTTAATTAAATATAATATTTGATGAAAATTAAAGATTATTTGAAAAGGGATTGAAATGGAATAAAACAGATGATTTGGTTTGTGAAATTGAAAAGTCATGTTGAACATGAAATTGGAAAGTCATGTTGAACTTGAAATTGGAAAACTAAATTATGAATGATGAATTGATTTGAAATGAAAGATTTTTTAAATAATGGATGACTGATTGAAACACATTTTAGTCCTAGTAGTCAGTTGAAAACATACAAAAAGAACACATGGTCTTTGAAAGCATAAGAATGTATTGATGATGAAAACACTAAATAAACCAATATCCAAATGATTATACTATTATGATCCCCAAATGGGGTCTTATTTGGTTATACTGATGGATTGATCCTTATAGAAGTGTCCACATATACTTGAGTTGTGATGATAATTAACAAGTGTGAAGATCCTTTTTCCATAAAAGAACATATCACAGTGATTATGACTATGGTTCACTATTTTTTTAAATTAATTATAGATGATATTGTTTATAGAAATGGTTCATTCATTCCAACTATTTTATATAAATGATTTATATTTTTTTATTTAATCATGTTTTGAAATACATTCCATCTCTTAAATTAGAAATCATGCTCTGTTGAAAATATTTATATTTCATTCTATTCCTTATTTTATCATAAATGCTTTAATTATTATGGAATTGATTACAAAGAAAATAGTGAGGCCCTACAGGGAAAGTAAAAGTGAAGGTGCCACATGTAGGTGGTAGTTGTTCTCTATTTATGGGGCTCTGGAGTGATGATGTGGATAGGTGGATCTATTTTCCACCTCTTCCATATGGTTTAGAAGACTTTATATTGATAGAATTTCTGTTGTTATTTGGGTTATGTTTTACCTTGCGATGTTTATATACATAGTTTTGGTACTTTTAACCTTGAGATGTTTCTGATTAAGAGAATATTTATATTCCAAATTCTATTGATATTTTATATTTTAAAAAACAATTCTCTTAAATATTTGATATGATTCAATGTTCTAGTCACATGCTCATGGGAATCAATAATTTCATTCAGGCTATGTTTGGAGCATCTCGAGTATTAGTGTACCATGGTATCTGGATGGTTCATGAAAATTCATATCCCAATTATTATACATCTTATATTCAAACTATCAATCAAATATTATTAACATCCACTTAATTCAAATTTTTTAAAATGGGTGTAGACTAAACATATTATTTTACGTGGACGCACACAAAAAAGAGACATTTATGGAGAATCACTATACCTACTACTTTTCAGTTGTTTCAAGAGAAAGATATGAAATTTATTTATAGACTTGTATAAATACATGGATGTGGCATTAAATGTTGTAATAATCAGTGTATGATAGTATTTATTGTGAAAAAACTCAATTATAAAAATTTACAAAAATAGTATTAACAAGAAGATAAAGATGATCTATAGGAATAAAAAAGTGATCATCAACAATCCATGAAGTATAATAATGATATATCTAAATTGAATAAACAATGACTTTGAAAAGAAATATAAAAAATACAATCCTTGAACCTCAACATTGGATAATAAAATCATGTATGTCCTTGGCTTAATTTTTTAGCCCTTTTTATATACTAACTCAAACAGCTACAATATCTACAATTTTATTCAATAATAAGAATTTACATCATTTATTATTTCATTAATACATTTATCATCTTGTGATGTGCATGGCTATAATAATCTAAATTTTCATTTAAATCAACTTTTAAACCTATATAATATTTATAATTAATAAAGTTGAATATTATTGATAATCTTAGGATAATTATCTTTTGAAATTAAAAAAATTTGAATTTGGAATCTCATAATTGTATTATTCAGTCATAGTATATGAATGATAGTCTAGTGGTAAGTGTAGATACATAATTTATCATTCAATGCACTGATGATATGTAATAGTATGTCTTTGGAGTCCTTAACTTCTAAATCATTCTGATCTTATCATGTAAAAAATCATGTTTCCAAAAATACATTAAAAATTTACTTCTATAAGATATATGTAATATTATTTTCAATATAAATCATATTTTACTTTTCCACAAATAAATATGTAACATATTTCATAATGCATATGATTTTTATAATTTATGTTCATTGTCACATTTTCATACATAAGATATTTCCCCATGATATGTAAGATATTTTTCTAGAAAACTAAGAGATATTATTATACACATTTCCCAAATATCAGAACATCAAATATTTATGAAAATCCATTTGAAGATTTAGAATGTATAATATTCTAGACATTTCTTAATTACTTACTATATAAATAGTGATCACCAGAATAATAAATAACTAATTAAAAATTAAAAATAATTATAAATAATTCAAAATAAATAATAGACAATGAAAAATTAATAAATAAAAAATTAATACGAAAATAATATACATAATAATCACAAGATGATAAATATATATAATTATTAATATGTGATAAATAATGTAGCAAGGGGACACATAATTGAGAAGTCATAAGGATTGAACCATGAATGGAAATTCCACATTTATATATTTAATTAGATATTCCTATTTTAGAATGCATTTATTGGTCCTTAACATACAGATTGTTATTAAAACATATCATGATTTTTGTACTTTTTTTATGATGAATATACATGATGAAATATGCTCACTATGTGGTATAATATATTTTGAGTGTCATAAGTGATATAACATTATTTGAAGAAATCCAGAAAGGACTCATCCCTTCTATGTTAGCATAAGAAGATATCTCTAACACTTGGATTTAAATGGAACTATCATATTAAATACATGTCCATGGTAGTTCACTGATGAGTTTATTTGAGAGAGATAATGAAATATAAATAAAAAATTTACGGTGACAATAGAATTATGCATATTGATTAATTTAAATTAGTCAATAAATGGATTGTAATTTATAGTGGAATCTATATGATGGTTGCTGTAATTGAGAGCTTTTCGTTAATCTTCATGTGTTCCTAGACATGTTTTTAGATACTGATCTTGGATTTTAGATTATTTAACTCGATTCAATAAATAAATAGGCCTAGTAGTATATACAATAAGTGTATACAGAATATAATTAAATCCCATCAATTTTAATGTTATGAATAGTTATTAATATTTTTTTATGGAATACTAATTATGAAACTGATTTTTATAATGAATATTCAATCATAAGTTATTCGAATTTAGAATATTTGAGTTCAATCTTATTAATTATGTATTATTAACAATATTAATAAATAAATAAATTTCTATTGAACACTTTATTGAATATTAATAAAAGTATTCTCTTATTCATGTGAATAAAAATAATATATAATCACAAGTTTGGTGAATATAATATTTTTTTATTTATTCACGGAATAAAATTTGTTTCAAAAAATATTTTATTATTGAAGGTTCCATATATTTCATAGTGGATTAATAGACTGATTTACTAACATGATTAAAATGATACATTTTAAATAATATAATTTAAAAAAGTATTAACTTGTAAAGACCCGTAAAATTGAAGGGAAATATTTTCCTTAATTTTATTTGGGATTTTACAAGAACGCAGTTTCTGACGGCACCTGATTCTGAGGCCTGATGTGCCCGGAATCATGTTCCAAAAATTAACTCTGGTATGTTCAGTGAACGAATGAGCGGGTTCTCATCATTTTTGAACCGGTGCTTGGAATAGAAATACGAGGGCACTGATGAAACCACATCACCACAAATTGCTTAGGAGCACCATTTTTGAAGGTGCGTTTTCTCGGGAGGAGTTGTTAAAAATGTGGTTTTAGTGGGGATTCAATAAAATTATATTATAATTTCATTTATTTTCCTCTAGGTAGTTATATCCTATGTAATGGAGTTGGGGGTGGGACCCACATGTTTTTAACCAACCATGAAAGGATAAAGGTGGGGTGGGTCCCACACGATCCCAACCCCTCACATTCCTAACTCCTCAACCCCCCCCCCCATTTAATATTGCCAACTTATCAACTCATTTAATTTTGACAAGTTAAGTTTAATTAAATGAGTGAAGGTAATTTTGAATGTTGAATTTTTAAAAAGTATTGTCAAAGGAAATAAAATATGGCTAAAGCCTTATTTTATTGTCGTGATTTCGTTGTGTTGAGGGAGGGAGCGTTCTTCACATTTTGGAATAACATCATCTTCCCAGCGAAGAACTTTTCTACCTCGACGAAGAATGATGTCACGCCATTTTCGGAAGAACAATGACACACCATCCTTCATTCTTCTTCCCATGTCAAAGAAAGGGAGACGTCATTCCACCTCGGACAATCTCCATCAATGTGTATGGAGCCTCACCCCGCGACGGCGCTTTCCGCGACGCTCTTCAAACATCAACTCATTATCAAGGTAGGGGTTAATTTTTTTCATGGAATAATCTTTTCTATTCTTCGTCATTGATTTGGGGCCACTAGTTATCAACTTAATGGGGGGAGGATGGACCACAGAAACACGGACAACCCTCCTCCACCTTGGTTGTTGTGTTTGTTGCAGCTCGAAAGAAGGCGGCGTGGTGCAGCGACACCGCGCGGAAACATTGAAGAATGCGGCGAAGAGGCGCGTCGCCGTCGCGCGGCGCCGGAGAACCTTGAAGAGGCCGCGGCCAGAGCGGGGCCGTGGTGGAGGGGCACGACGCCGTCGTGCCGCGCAGGTCGGACAAGTCCATGGCTCGAAGCTGCGGCAGTGCAAGGCGGGGTGTCCGGAACCGCCAGCTGCGGGTACCTCGGAGGGGCGTGACCGCGGCGGTCCCGCGGCAGCAGCACCGGCCGGCTGGACTGGGTCGGCCGGCTTCCGAGAAACTGGGGGTTGTAACCCCCGGCTGGCAAGAGGATCCCCCCCCCACGTGGGGGGGGGGGTTAATCAAGGGGGGCAACCTCCCCCCTTTTTTCGCTCAACTCGGCGCTGGCCGAGCTGGCTACGCGGGCCGCGCGCGCGCGCCAGGCCAACCTGTCGCCCAAGCCGGGCCGGGCCGCGCCGACCGGGTCGGGCCGTGCCCACCGGGCCAGTATACACCCTAATGGGCCAGACTCGGACCCGGTTACGGTCGACCTAGTTAGGTCCAACCCAGGGGGGTCTCGGGACGGGTCGGTCCGGGCCCAAAACCCCCTAAAACCGGAAAGGTTCGTTTTTTTGACCATATCGTGGGCTAAGGACCTCATAACGATGCACCGTCAGTTGCGATGCGATCTTTGGATATAGAAAGTCATTTCTGTATATTACACTCAAGGTTCCGGAGAACATTGGGTACGACCGAGTTGGTTCGAACACAAAACCAATCGGGCCCTCAGAGCGGAAATGCTTATAACTTGATCTCTGGATGTCCGATTGACGTGCCGTCGACTTTACTGGATTCCTATTAGTGAGAAGAACCTTTTTAATTAATCCGATCAAGGTTTGGACATAGTTGAAGTGTGGTAAGGTTGTTTTTGACTTAAAAAACAACTGGGCCCCTAGAACGAAAAACCCATTAACTCTCAGACCGAGCGTCCGATGGACACGCCATCTGTCACGTTGAGTTCCTTTAGTTGAGACGGAACGTTGCAATACATCAAATATGGACTATGTGTCAGTTGATTTATCGACACCCTTTGGCCCGTGGAGCGGACCCTCCTGGAAACGAGCATGTTGTGTGCGGGAACCCTAGAGCTGGCTACGACTACGACTACGACTGCGACTGTGACGACGACTGCACTGAAATCCTCCATGGGTTCGGCAGTGAAGACGAAAACACTGAAATCCTATGTGGGTTCGGCAGCAATGAAGACCGTACTGAAATCCTTCATGGGTTCGATGGTGATGAAGACTACACTGAAATCCTATGTGGGTTTGGCAATGATGAAGACCGTACTGAAATACTCTGTGGGTTCGACGACGATGAAGACTACACTGAAATCCTATGTGGGTTTGGAAATGATGAGCTCATGATTGATATAAGGATTAATTGATATCATGGTTTGAGTGTATAGAATTTTTAGGATTTTGTTATGTGGAAAGTGTTAACTTTTAACTGCATTCAAGTTTTCACTATGGTTCAATGGGTATTCATTTTTTCAAGAAAATACATGATTAAGGTATTCACATGATTGGAATGTGACCAACAATATATATATATATGTGGGATAAATGATGGTATTCACATGCTTGGTTGATGAAATTTCAAGTAATCGTTTTTTTATACTATGAGCTTGGACCGAAGTATTTTAGATAAGCCTAAATATTGGAATAGATTATGTTGGACATATGCTAAGTATTGTTTAAGGATAGAACTTTTTTCGATATTACTGATGGGATTTTATAGTAATGTAGTTTTAGAAAAAGGACAACCTGCAGGACGGGCGACAGACCATCGCGTCGGACAAGGCTGTGGGAATCGAACACACAGCCGAAGTGTGACTGGCCTTTTTCACCTACCACTGGCCAAAAGGAAGTCCCTGTTTAGTAGAAACTAGTTTTATTATATTAAGCAGTACAAGTCCATTTTAGGAACTATATAATGTTAATCTCACTATAGATGGACTTATGTATTTTTTTTTATAACTTTTCTAACCTTTTATTCTAGACTGATGGATCGACCCATCATTCTATCACATGATCTGCTAACACATCACGAATGACAAATTCTACTTCATTTCTTTAAGAGGTGAAGTGGAAATTGCCCAAAAATTGACAAACGGTGAGACTATACCAAAATCACGAAATTATTTCTTCTAATTCAAATTTCATCAAATTTAGGGAAATGATCTTGAAAAAACCAAAAATGTTTTCCTACTACCCTTATATCTGATGAATCAGATGGTACCTCAGATCACCACAAATCAATAGCTTTGTGATTGTTGGATTTTTCGTAGCCATGTTCTCTACCACTCTCCATCAGAACATGATTGTTAGATTTCTCTTCCATGTCCATATTTTCTCTTATATGGAAACCCAGTGATGAGTTCATTTGGGTAACCGTTATATTTCATAATTTTGTTCTAAAAGTTCAGTTTTGGTATTTCTTTTTACGATGTGGGTTTTTATGAATAATAAACGATTTATAACCCCGACGAATTTCGAGGGTGAAATTCATTTTAAGGGGGGTAGAATGTAACAACCTGAGATTTTATAAGATACATTATTTTTAATTTCATTCATATCTTCTATTGTATGAAACCCCAAGATTATATTGCGATATACGCAACACTGTATTAGCTTGCAGTATACACCACACTTTTCATGGCTCTTGTTACACACAATTTCAAGTTCGTTTGATAGAAGTTATTCTACGCAACATTGAGTGTATATATATATATATATATTCAATGTATAAATAAAATATGGTTGGATTCTATTATATGAAACAACAAAGGAGTTGTTCACTACACGCAACCCTGACTTGGCTTACATTATATGCAATCGCGATCTTCCTCGATAGCGTGTCTTGTATGCAATACCGGGTTTTACTAAACAACGATATATTATTATAATATTTTTATGAACTATCCGTTGTGAATAGTGTTAACTAAATTTTGAATTTTATAACATTATTATTCATCTTACTCATTTCTAGAACATGGTATAAGAACAATATAAATTTTTCGGGTAAAATAAGTATTTTTAAAAAAAATGCAGTTTTGCCGCCTTTCGATGGTGCACCCACTTTAAATGTAGTTTTTGACATGTTTATATATATTCAATTTGACCAAATAAAATTTTTCTTTTGAATCAGGATATAAAAATTTACATTAGATAATGTTTTGATATTTTTCCGATAACTTTCATATTTTAATGAATAGTAAAAACACGCTATATTTTAATTAAAAACAACTTTTTTCATCATAATATCTTATGTGGTTAAATTATAATATTGAATGGTTTTAAAGTATAAATAGAATATATTTTTTCCATTTAATATAATGTATGTCATTAGCATTGATTTTACCTTGAATTTGTAGGTTAAATCAATTCAATCTTTTATAATGTTTTAAAGAAAAACCTGTTTTCTTTCGACAACGGGATTAATTTTAATTTAATTTCTGAATATTTTGTGTATTGAATTTGGAAAAATGAATTCCATATTTGGAATCAGTGGGTCAAAATTATGTTAATAATCTACTTTTTATTTTTGGGCATTGTGAATAGTAACTATGGTAAATTTTATTTACTATAGTTAAAGGTAAATCTGGTAATTAAGGGTAAATATAATATTATAAAATTAACCTAACACATGGAAAATCCTATTGGATGGAGAAATGTATACCCATATAACCTAAGGGTCGGATTAGATTCATTTTATGGACTTTTTTCCATGAAAATAATTTAATTATTATTAAAACCAATGAATGTGACAACATTTCACTTTCTTAAATCTTATAAGTATAATAATTTTAATTTAGTGATAAGCTTCATGAAAAGTCGAACATGAATAGTCTCCAGAAAGCTAATAAAATTATATACATCCTAGAAATTTATTTTGAATTTTTAGGGATTAAATAATTATCATTTATTATGACACAATGATGATGCAGTAATTGTATTATTAATGAAATATTGACATAATTGATGTTATAAATGCCCAAATAAATGTAATTTGAGACTCATTATGACTTACACTAATTTTATAGGTTAATATGACATGTTATTGTTGATTTAAGTAACTTGGTTTGAAATTATAATTCTGTTATGAATTTCATAAAAATCATGTACCAAATAGTGTCAAAATTGACATAAATTAGTTTTTAAAACAAATATTACATTATTAATTGTTATTTTATTCCTAAAAATCTATGGTTCGGTCAAATGACATAGCTACGGTTATATATATTAATACTAAACAACTTGGGGTTCTTTTTTCTTGATATAGTATGTTTATTAACCATATAGTGTAAGAAAAAAAAAGACACGGTAAAAGTTAAATTATTTAACATATAGTAAAATCTAATTGATAAGGTTAAAATAATAACCTAAACTTGTATAAATCCTAATAGATGAAAGGATTTCTACCAATACCCACTTTAGCTTTAAAATAAGACCCTTTGGAACCATTATAAACCGAATTTGACCTTAATATAAAATAATATTTTGAAATTTTCCTAAGGTGCCCCACTCCACCCTTATAATAGGGAACCTATTACCTCTCCTCCTCACACCAATTTGAGCATTAATGCTCGTCCAACCCCTGACAAAATCTCTTCTCCACTTCCCTAGTATCATCCTAGAGGTCCTGGTCTTCTTCAATGACCATCCTTAGTTCTTTAAGTGGAGGTTAAGTGAAGGCGCATCAAAAAGAGGTAATATCCATTACCGATCTTTTTCAATTTCTTTCTTCTTCAAATTACTCTTCTTTTGTTTTTTCATGATAAATTAATAAAATCAGTATTTCTTATACACTGATATGTTATTATAAATATTAAACAACTCTAATTAACCTTCTATCCATCGTACGGAAAAAGGAAATCACCGCGCGTGCGTACGTACGAAATACCGTCTCCACGTCGTGGTGTAATCTATTTTCCGCCACCACCTTAATTGGATGGGTATAATGGTGTAATGAGTAACTATATATGATTATTATAATGTGATATTGATACTGAAATATTATACATACACATCAACACAATTCCACGACCATGGGAATGATATCATCGCTCGTGCGTACGTACGGACTACCGTCTCCACGACGCGATGAGATTCATTCTCCACATTAACCATTCATGAATGATTATAAAGTATATATAATGAATAAAAATGAAATATATTTCATGTTAAATCTACTGGATTTATGTATATATATATATATATGTATGTCATCTACTTACTTCCATTCAAGACAATAAGGAAAGGAAAACAGCGTTCATGCGTACGTACGGACTACCGTCTCCATGAACGGTGTGTTTCATTTAATTTATCTATCTATTATATATCTATATACTGAATATATATGATATATAAATCATGTTTTATATTCTGGAAGTAAGTAAATCATGATATAAGTAATAATAATGTCAAGAACAACAAGTCCAAACACCTACGATAAATGAAACGATTTTACCCAAAACGCTTCTTTAACATGGAATTTACAAAAGAACGAGTAATATAAAGTCATAAGTGAAACATATATGATATCATAACAATGAATATGATTTTTTAATAAGTTAATGGCATTATTTAAATCATTATACAGGATGTTCAGATACGTACAAAGCATATCAGACATAAGGTATGGGAAATATCACAATCTCATTTTTTTCCGAGATTGTTTATACTTTGGCATTTACTAGGGTGTATTTTATCATCCAAATCCATGTTTCCTAAATATGTAATATTATATCCATCCACCTACAATTTTTTAAATCCAATTTTACCCTTCGGTGAGTTTTTAGTAAAGGATATGAAAGGAATCTTTTGTCTTTTTTCGTACGAGGTACTTTTTGACTTTTCCGACAAAAGTACAAAGAATGTTTTTTAACTTATACGGAATGAGTGGATGTTTAAAACATTATTTCCAAAAATATTCCTTTACAAGTTTTCAAGTTTATTTTTAATCAACTTCTTTTAGTTTAAAATTGTATGACATGTTAATAAAGGAAAATTGTTTTTGAAGTAGAAAGGATATGTTCCTCAAGAATGAAGTTCAAGTGTTTTATCAAAATTATTTTCCATATAAGATAATAAAGGGTTATTTTTTATCCCTATTATTACATTGATTTGATTATGTTGTGATGGAATTATTTTTTTGAATTCCTTTATCGTATATGAATTGTTTTATGATGTCATGATGTTTAAGATTCCCATTTTTATTACATGGGTTATGCAAGGATGTATGGTTTCTGATTTTGTGGCACACATAAGAATGGTATCATTATGAGATTGGTGGGACCTATATCTCCCTCAAATTCATTGGTTAAATATTGTATATCTCATGAGATAGACATGGATAGAATAGTAGGTTATACCGGTTTAGGGAAAAAGGACTGAAACGAGGGTGACTCGGATCAGAAATGGACTTTGTCCACTAAGATAGTCATGGCAATGAGTCTTGACCAATAAGATATGATTCTCTATGATTATGTGTGTATGTCTCAAAGATTCATGTTTTATGTTATGATTATTGGGTTTTCATTTCACTACTATGATTTATCCCATGTTATGATATTATGATCTCTTTTGCAGGTTAAGATTTCCAAAATGTTATGTTCTTATGAATATGATGTGATTGATTTTTCTTTTGTTTACCCTTACTGAGAATTTGAGCTCACCCATTTATGTTTTCTTTTCCCCAGTATATAAATAAAGTTTTTAGGTACGAAAATAAAGGAAGATTTTTATGGGAGATGTTGAAGATCCTTCACCATGATTAGAAGATTATGGTCCGAGTTTCCAAAGACACTAAACTATTACGGTCCTTGTGTGTGTGTTTTTGTTAGGTAATAAATATTCTGAAAAAGTAATGTAATGTCCTTGTACGTTAAGCTTTGGGTCTCTACAGTTGGTATCAGAGGAAAGGTTTAGTCAACCTTTGGAAACTAGGATGCGAAAACGTTAGTGAGATCCCAAGAGATATTACTAAGGTATGTCTATGGATGTCCATAAGGATAAGTATACGTATATGATATAGTCCTAGAACTACGGTAAAGATCTTAGAATTTATCCTAAGATTTTAGATATTAAGGGTACTCTACCTTTACTATGTTGTTTTCCCTAGCATTATTTTTGCCTCTCACACTATTCTTTTTGGGTTTTAGACGATGGCTGGAACCTGAAGGAACCGTGTTGATCAATGTAATGGACAATGCAATGATTGTCCTCCTGAAAAAACAAGTGTTATGGGAGATGGAGTGAAAAATATTATTTCTATACTTACACAAGCTATGAATCATTCTGGACTTCCAAATGAGCATAGAAGGGAACAATATTCTATTGAGTCCATCATGAGGCAACGTCCACCTTCTTTCAGTGGGTCTTCCGATCCACTTGTTGCTGAACAATGGATCAGTACCACTGAAATGATATTTTCAGTTCTTCAATGTTCTGAACATGATAAAGTCATCTTAGCAGTATATCGTTTGGAAGGTTAAGCTGATCAATGGTGGAATCTTATCAAGAATACGAGGCCAAGAGATGAAATTAAGTCCATGGAATGGGACGAGTTCAAGAACTTGTTTTTCAGTAAGTACTACCCTCGTATTCTTCAAACAAAGATAGAAAAGGAGTTTCTTGATCTGAAGCATAAGGATGATGAATCTGTTGGTATATACGAAGCAAATTTTACAAGACTTGCAAGGTATGCATCTGGAATTATCATCCAACCTGAAAGAAAAGTTGATGGATTTTTCAGTGGATTAAAACCAAGTCTTTGAAGGGCATTAGCTATAAGAGACTTCAGTAGCTATGAAGAAATTGTGCGTTGTGCTATCAAGGTAGAAATGGATGTTGGTGTTACATATCCATCTCATGGTTTTGACAAGAAATGAAAGATGGAGTTCAAGGAGAAATCTCAGAATAATGGTGAAAAGAAGATGAATGTTTCCTTATGCACAAAGTGTGTAAAGAAGCATGGTGGATATTGTCTTAAAGGGACTAGAAAATGTTTTAAGTGTGGAAAAGAAGGTCATCGAGCAGCTGAGTGTTGAAATAATTAAAAAAGGTTTTCTAATGATGTGAATAAAGCAAACACTGCAGAGAACGCACCACCAACACTTCAATGCTTCATGTGAAAGGAAATGGGGCATTATGCTAATAAATTCCCAAATCCAAGGATTAGTGATGATCGACATGAGAAACCGCTTAAGGAAATGGACAATGGGAAGTCACATGTGATCACTATTGACGATGTTGAATATGACAATGATGTGGTAGAATGATTAAGTGTTTATGTAATGGGATCCCAAAATAATGTTGTATCATAGAGTACTGGAATATTTATGTATTGGTCTAAAGTGGTGTTCAAAGTGATTGAGATATTTTTGGAAATAAGAGGATATGCTCATAATGAAGGGAAAATGAGAAAATGAAATTTTTAACAGTATTCATGAGCTCATTATTAATATAAGGACTAAGTGATATCATGGTTTGAGTATATAGAATTTTGAGGATTTTGGTATGTGGAAAGTGTTAACTTTTAACTGCATTCAAGTTTTCACTATGGTTCAATGGGTATTTATTTTTTCAAGAGAATACATGATTAACGTATTCACAGGATTTGAATGTCACCAACAATATATATATATATGGGGGATAAATGATGGTATTCACATGCTTGGTTGATGACATTTCAAGTAATTGTTTTCTTTATACTATGAGCTTGGACCGAAGTATTTTAGATAAGCCTAAATATTGTAATGGATTATGTAGGACATATGCTAATTATTGTTTAAGGATAGAACTTTTTTTCGATATTACTGATGGGATTTTATAGTAATGTAGTTTTAGAAAAAGGACAACCTGCAGGACGGGCGACAGCCCATCGCGTCGAACAAGGCTGTGGGAATCGAACCCACAACCGAAGTGTGACTGGCCTTTTTTGCCTACCACTGGCCTATAGGATGTCCCTATTTAGTAGAAACTAGTTTTATTATATTAAGCATTATAAGTCCATTTTTGGAACTATATAAGATTAATCTCACTATAGATGGACTTATGTATTTTTTTTGATAACTTTTTTAACCTTTTGTTTGAGACAGATGGAATGACCTATCATTCTATTACATGATATGCTAACACATCACGAATGACAAATTCAAATTCATTTCTTTAAGAGATGAAGTGGAAATTGTCCAAAGAAAGATAAATGGTGAGACTATACCAAAATCACGAAATTATTTCTTCTAATTCCAATTTCATCAACTTTAGGGAAATGATCTTGAAAAAACCAAAAATGTTGTCCTACTTCCCTTATATCTGATGAATAAAATGGTACCTTAGATCACTACAAATCAATAGCTTTGTGATTGTTGGCTTTTTTGTAACCATGTTCTCTACCACTCTCCATCAGAACATGATGGTTAGATTTATCTTCCATGTCCATATTTTCTCCTATATGGAAACCCAGTGATGAGTTCATTTGGGTAACCATTATATTTCATACTTTAGATTGTAATGTTCAGTTTTGGTATTTCTTTTTACGATGTGGGTTTTTATGAATAATAAACGATTTATAACCCCGACGAATTTTGAGGGAGAAATTCATTTTAAGGGTGGTAGAATGTAACAACCCGAGATTTTATAAGATACATTCTTTTCAATTTCAATCATATCATCTATTGTACGACACACTAATATTATCGTGCGCTATACGCAATACTGTATTAGCTTGCAGTATACGCAACACTTTTCTTGGCTCTTGTTACACACAATTTCAAGTTTCTTTGATAAAAGTTATTCTATGAAACAATGAGTGTGTATATATATATATATATTCAATGTATAAATAAAATATGGTTGCATTATGTTATACGCAACAACAAAGGATTTGTGCACTACACGCAACCCTGACTTGGCTTCCATTATACACAATTGCGACCTTCCTCGATAGCGTGTCTTGTACGCAATACCGGGTTTTACTAAACAAAGATATATTATTATAATATTTTTATGAACTATATTTTATGAATAGTGTTAACTAAATATTGAATTTTATAACATTATTATTCATCTTACACATTTCTAGAACATGGTATAATAACAAAATAAATTTTTCGGGTAAGATAAGTATTTTTCAAAAAATGCAGTTTTGTCGCCTTTTGATGGCGCACCCACATTAAATCTAGTTTTGACATGTTTATATATATTCAATTTGAAAAAATAAAATTATTCTTTTGAATCTGGATATAAAAATTTACATTAGATAATGTTTTGATATTTTTCCGAATACTTTCATATTTTAATGAATAGTAAAAACACGCTATATTTTAATTAAAAACAACTTTTTTTCATCGTAATATCTTATGTGGTTAAATTATAATATTTACTGGTTTTAAAGTATAAATAGAATATATTTTCACCATTTAATATAATTTATGTCATTAGCATTGATTTTACCTTGAATTCGTAGGTTAAATCAATTCAATCTTTTGCAATGTTTTAAAGAAAAACCTGTTTTCTTTCGACAACGGGATTAATTTTAATTTAATTTCTGCATCTTTTGTGTATTGAATTTGGAAAAATGGATTACATATTTGGAATCAGTGGGTCCAAATTATGTTAATAAGCTACTATTTATTTTTGGGGATTGTGAATAGTAACTACGGTAAATTTTATTTACTATAGTTAAAGGTAAATCGGTTAATTAAGGGTAAATATAAGATTATAAAATTACCCTAACACTTGGAAAAATCTTATTGGATGGCTAAATGTAGACCCATATAACCTAAGTGTTGGATTAGATTAATTTTATGGACTTTTATCCATGAAAAAAATTTAATTATTATTAAAACCAATGAATGTGACAACATGTCACTTTCATAAATCTTATAAGTATAATAATTTTAATTTAGTGATAAAATTCATGAAACATAGAACATAAATAGTCTCCAGAAATATAATACAATTATCTACATCATAAGAATTTATTTATAATTTTTAGGGATTAAATAATTATCATTTATTATGACACAAAAATGATGCAGTAATTATTTTATTAATGAAATATTGACATAATTGATGTTATAAATGCCCAAATAAATGTAATTTGAGACTTTTTATGACTTATATTAATTTTCTAGATTAATATGACATGTTATTGTTGATTTAAGTAACTTTTTTCGAACTTATCATTCTTTTATGAATTTCATAAAAATCATGTACCAAATAGTGTCAAAATTGACATAAATTAGTTTTTAAAACAAATATTATATTATTAAATGTACTTTTATTCATAAAAATCTAAGGTTTGGCGAAATGACTTAGATAAGGTTATATATATTAATAATAAACAGCTTGGGGTTATTTTGGCTTGATATAGTAAGTTTATTAACCATATAGTGTAAGAAAACAAAAAGACACGGTAAAAGTTAAATTATTTAACTTAGAGTTAAATCTAATTAATAAGGTTAAAATAATAACCTAAACATGTATAATCCTATTGTATGAGAGTATGGCGACCCATACCCACTTTTTCTTCGAAATAAGACCCTTTGAAACCATTATAAACCGAATTTGACCTTAATATAAAATAATATTTTGAGATTTTCCTAAGGTGCCCCTCTCCTCCCTTATAAAATGGCACCTCCTACCTCTCCTCCTCACACCAATTTGAGCATTCAAGCTCGGCCAACCCCTGAAAAAATCTCTTCTCCACTTCCCTAGTATCATCCTAGAGGTCATGGTCTTCTTCAAAGACCATCCTTAGTTCTTTAAGTGGAGGTTAAGTGAAGGCGCGTCAAAAAGAGGTAATATCCATTACCGATCTTTTTAAATTTCTTCCTTCTTCAACTTCTTCATCTTTAGTTGTTTCATGAAAAATTAATAACATAAGTATTTATTATATACTGATATGTTATTATAAATATTAAACAACTCTAATTAACCTTGTATCCATCCTACAGAAAAAGGAAATCACCGCGCGTGCGTACGTAAGGAATACCGTCTCCACGCCATGGTGTAATCTATTTTCCGCCACTACCTTAATTGGATGGGTATAATGGGGTAATGAGTAACTATATATGATTATTATAAAGTGATATGGATACTGAAATAGTATACATACACTTCAACACAATTCCACGACCATGGGAATGATATCATCGCTCGTGCGTACGTACGGACTACTGTCTCCACGACGCGATGAGATTCATTCTCCACATTAACCATTCATGAATGATTATAAATTATATATAATGAATAATAATGAAATATATGAAATTTTAAATCTACTGGATTTATTTATATAGATATATTTATGTCATCTCCTTACTTCAATTCAAGACAATAAAGAAAGGAAAATAGCGTTCATGCGTACGTACGAACTACCGTCTCCATGAACGGTGTGTTTAATTTCATTTATCTATCTATTATATATATATATATTCTGAATATATATTATATATAAATCATGTTTTATATTCTGGAAGTAAGTAAATCGTGATATAAGTAATAATAATGTCAAGAACAACAAGTCCAAACACATACGATAAATGAAACAATTTTATCCAAAACGCTTCTTTAACATGGAATTTACAAAAGAACGGGTAATATAAAGTCATAAGTGAACCATATATGATATCATAACAATGAATATGATTCGGTAATGAGTTAATGACATTATTTAAATCATTATACAGGAGGTTTGGATACGTACAAAGCATATCGGACATAAGGTAAGGGAAATATCACAATCTCATTTTTATCCGAGATTGTTTATACTTTGGAATTTACTGGGTTTTATTTTATCATACAAATCCATGTTTCCTCAATATGTAATATTATTTCCATCCACCTACAATTGTTTAAATACAATTTTACCCTTAGGTGAGTTTTTAGTAAAGGATATGAATGGAATCTTTTGTCGTTTTTCGTACGAGGTACTTTTTGACTTTTCCGACAAAAGTACGAAGAATGTTTTTTAACTTATACGGCATGAATGGATTTTTAAAACATTATTTCCAAAAATATTCCATTATAAGTTTTCAAGTTTATTTTTAATCAACTTCTTTTAGTTTAAAATTGTATGACATGTTATGGAAGTAAAAGTGTTTTTGAAGTAGGAAGGATATTTTCCTCAAGAATGAAGTTCAAGTGTTTTATCAAAATTATTTCCCATCTACGATAATAAAGGGTTCTGTTTTTATCCCTATTATTTCATTGATTTGATTATGTTGTGATGGAATTATTTTTATGAATTCCTTTATCGGATATGAATTGTTTTATGATGTCATGATGTTTAAGATTCCCATTTTTAATACACGGGTTATGCAAGGACGTATGGTTTATGATTTTGTGGCACACAGAAGAATGGTATCATTATGAGATGGGTGGGACCTATATCTCCCTCCAATGCATTGGGTAAAGATTTTATATCTCATGAGATAGACATGGCTGGAACGGTAGGTTATACCGGTTCAGTGAAACAGGACTGAAACGAGGGTGACTCGGTTCAGAAATGGACTTTGTCCACTAAGATAGTCTTGGAAATGAGTCTTGACTAATAAAATATGATTCTCTATGATTATGTGTGTATACCACAAAGTTTCATGTTTTATGTTATGATTATTGGGTTTTCATTTCACTACTATGATTTATCCCATGTTATGATATTATGATCTCTTTTGCAGGATAAGATTACCAAAATATTATGTTCTTATGAATATGATGTGATTGATTTTTCTTTTGTTTACCCTTACTGAGCATTTGAGCTCACCCTTTTATGTTTTCTTTTCCCCAGGATATAAAGAATGGTTTTAGGTAAGAAAAAAAAGTATGATCTTTATGGGAGATGTTGAAGATCATTCACCATGATTAGAAGATTATATTCTGAGTTTTGAAAGACACTAAACTATTATGGTCCTTGTGTGTGTGTTTTTGTTATGTAATAAGTATTCCACAAAAGTAATGTAATGTCCTTGTACGTTAAGATTCGGGTCTCTACAAAGGTATTGAGAGAGCTTCACACTTCCTCTTTAGCGGTACATCCAGGAGTGGAAAAGATGTATCAGGATCTTAGACGACAACACTGTTGGCCGGGTATGAAGAAGGTTGTAGCTGAGTTCGTTTCTTGATGCCTCACCTTTCAGCAGGTGAAGGCGGGGCACCAGTTACCAGCAAGCTTGGTGCAACACTTGGAGGTCCTGGAGTGGAAGTGGGACGGTATATATATGGATTTCGTGACTGTTCTTCCACGTACTTCCAGAGGTCATGACTCCATTTGGGTGATTGTCGACCGACTCACTAAGTCGGCTCACTTCTTACCCATTAGAGAGTAGGGCTCAGTAGAAAGCTTGGGATGTCTCTACATTCAGGAGATTGTTCTGCGTAATGGTGTGCCATCATTAATCATCTCCGATCGAGATTATCGCTTTATTTCCCATCTTTGGAAGGGGTTGTAGGAGGCATTCGGGATGAAAATACGTCTGAGCACCGCCTTACACCCTCAGAATGATGGTCAGATGGTGAGGACCATTTAGACTCTTGAGGACATGCTCCGTGAATGTGTCCTCAACTTTGGTCGCATCTGGGAGGATCACCTACCCTTGGTGGAGTTCACGTACATCAATAACTACCACACCACCATCGGGATGGCACCATATGAGGCATTGTACAGCCAACCATGTAGATCACCTCTTTGCAGGACAGACCCTAGAGAGTCAGCACTAGTGGGATCGGAGATGGTCCAGGCCATGATAGAGAAGGTCCAGGTCATCCAGGAGAGGATGAGGATAGCTCAGAGCCGGTAGAAATCTTATGCAGATAAGAGGCGGAGACCACTGGAGTTCGAGGATGGTGACCACATCTTCACCGGGTCTCACCTCGACGTAGATTACTGAGATTTTTCCGAGGCATAAAGTTATCTCTGTGCTACATCAGACCATTCCATGTCCTCAGCAGGATAGGCGAGGTCACTTATCGCCTAGGTCATCCATGTCAGTTGCACCAGGTGCACGAAGTCTTCCATGTATCTCAGCTGAGGAGATACGTGCATGACCCGACACATATCATCGACCATGGGGAGTTGGACATTTCCGATGGGGCAACTTTTGCGGAGGTCCCAGTGGAGATCGAGGATCGATAGGAGCGGGTCCTACGTGGATGGTCGATACTTCTAGTGCGATTCAGATGGCAGCACCAGAACCTCTGGGAGAGCACTTGGGAGAGGGAGGCTCAAATGCGTACTCAATACCCTCATTTGTTCCCCTAGTTTATAATGTATCTTTACGGGGACGTAAAGCCCTGAGGTGAGAGTAATGTAAAGACTCGTAAAATTAAAGGGAAATTTTTTCTTAATTTTCTTTGGGATTTTACAGGAACGCAGTTTCTGACGGCACTTGATTTCAAGGCCCGGTGTGCCCGGAATCATGTTCTGAAGTTTACCTCGGGTACGTTCAGTTAACGAATGAGTGGATTTTCCTAAGTTTTGAACCGGTGCTCGAAATTGAAATCTGAGGGCACAGATAAAACCGCATCACTTGTAATTGCATAGGATCACCTTTTCCAATGGTGTGTTTGCTTGGGAGGAGTTGTTAATATTGTAGTTTTAGTGAGGAATAAATAAAATTATATTACAATTTCATTTATTTTCCTCTAGGTAGTTATATCCTAAGTAAGGGAGTTGGGGGAGGGACCCACATGTTGTTAACCAACCATGATAGGATAAAGGTGGGGTGGGGCTCACACGTGCTCAACCCCTCACATTACTAACTCTTTACCCCCTTTAATATTTCCAACTTATCACCTCATTTAATTTGGACAAGTTGTGTTTAATTAAATGAGTTAACTTAATTTTGAATGTTCAATTTTTAAAAAGTATTGGAAATAGAAATAAAATACGGCTAAAGTCTTATTTTATTGTGGTGATTTCGTTGTGTTGAGGGAGGGAGCGTTCTTCACATTTTGGAAGAACTTCATCTTCCCGGTGAAGAAGTTTTCTACCTCGACGAAGAACACTGCCACGCCTTTTTCCGAAGAACGATGACGTTCCATCCTTAGTTCTTCTTCCCGCATCAAAGGAAGGGATAAGTCGTTCCACCTCGGACATTCTCCGTCAATGTGTATGAAGCCTCACCCCGCGACGCTGCTTTTCATGATGCTCTTCGAACATCAACTCGTTATCAAGGCATGGGTTAATTTTGTTCGTGAAATAATATTTGTCGTTTTTCATCATTGATTTGGGGCCGCTTGTTATCAACTTAATGAAAGTAGGCCGGACCGCACGAACACGGCCGAACCTCCTCCCCCTTTGTTGTTTTGTTTTTTGCGGCTCGAAAGAAGGCGGCGTGGTGTAGTGACACCGCACGGAAACATGGAGGAATGCGGCGAAGAAGCGCGGCGCCATCACACCGCACCGGAGAACCTCAAAGAGGCTGCGGCCGGAGCGGGGCCACGGTAGAGGGGCACGACGTCGTCACGCCACGCCGGTTGGACAAGGCCGCGATGGTGCATGGCGGGGTGGACGAAACCTCCATCCTCCGGCACCTCGGAGGGGCGGGACAGCAGCGGTCCCACAGTAGCAGCACCGGTGGGCCAGACCGGGCTGACCTGCTTCTGAGAAACCGAGGGTCGTATCCCTTGGCTGGAAATAGAAGCGGCCCCCACGTGGGGGGCATGGTTTCTATCAAGGTGGGTAGCCCCCCCCCCTCGCTCAGCTCGGCACTGGCCGAGCTGGCCACGCAGGCCGCGCGCGCGTGGTAGGTCATGTGGCCGCCCAGGCCGGGTCGGGCGGAGCTGACTAGGCTGGGCCGTGCCCACTGGGCTGGGCCATGTTTGTCCGGGCCCAAAACCCCCTAAAACAGTACATGTTCGATCTTTTGCCCATATCCTGGGCTACAGAACTCCGAACGATGCATCGTCAGTTGAGATGCGATCATTGGATCGAGACGGTCATTTTAGTATATTACAAACAAGATTTAAGAGAAAATTGGATATGGCTGGGTTGGTTCGAACAGGAAACCAACCGGGCCCTTGGAGCAGAAATGCTTATAACTTGAGCTCCGGACGTCCGATTGATGTGCCGTCAACTTTGTTGGATTCCTCTTAGTGATATGGAACATTTGGCTTAATCCACTCGAGGTTTGGATGCAGTTGCAGTGCGGTTGGGATGGTTTTGACTTAAAAACCAAATGTGCCCCTCGAACAAAAAAGCCAATAACTCTCAGACCGGGTGTCCGATTGACGTTCCGTCTGTCACGTTGAGTTCCTTTTGATGAGACAGAACTTTGAGATACATCAACTATGGACTACGTGTCAGTTGATGAATCGACCCCCTTTGGATCTTTGAGCGGACTCTCTCAGAAACAAGCATGTTGCGTGCGGGAACCCTAGAGCTGGCTGCGATTGTGACTGCGACTGCGACTGCGACTGTGACAATGACGGCACTGAAATACTCCGTGGGTTAGGCAGTGACGATGACTACACTGAAATCATATTTGGGTTCGGCAATGATGAATACTGTACTGAAATCCTCCATGGGTTCGACGACGATGAAGACTTCACTGAAATCCTATGTGGGTTTGGCAGCGATGAAGACCATACTGAAATCCTCCAGGGGTTCAACGGCGATGATGACTGCACTGAAATCCTCTGTGGGATCGACAACGATTATGACCATACTGAAATCCTCCATGTGTTTGATGGCGATGACAACTGTTCTTGTATCCTACATGGGTCTGGAAGTGTTTTACTCTGTTCTTGCTATCCTACATGGGTCTGGTAGAGTGGCTGGTCTGTATCGTATATGGGTCCTACAGCTTAGCTGGTTTAGTATCCTACGTCAGTCCCAGCTTAGATGATTCAGTGGCTATATCTGATCATCTCTATCACTGATGAAGTCTACCTGTGTGAGATGAGTCTTGACATTCAATCAATATCTTCAATATGACTGACTGGATTTCCTATGTGGTTTGGGTTGTGTTATCCTGTGTGGATTGGGTTGTAATCCTATGTGAACGTGATCGAACTTTGGATCGGATGTTAGAGCCTAATGGGAATTTTCAACTTAGCTATATGTAAGGTCATATACCTTAGTAGTTTTAGTTGATACTTCATAATTGTACCTTTCCTTTGTGGATTATCCTTTATGGATTCTGGGAGACCTTTGGGGGTCTCGGGGTCCCTACTGAGTAGCGTATACTCACCCCTTCACAGGCTATGCCCGCACTATGTTGTGTTGGATGCAGACGACGGACAACGCTGATCGTGGTTGAGGCTTGTGGAGTAGGTCGGTCTCTGGAGGTGAACCACTGGGCGGGATGTACACGGAGCGGACGGCTAGACCCAAGGAGCTAAGGAGTCTATCTATACCCACCATTCAGGTGGGACTTCCAGTGGACGGCTCGACATTGCTGCTTTACTTTCAGTTGCTGTACTTTCTTTCCCGTTGTACTTACTTTCAGTTTGGGTTTGTATTCTGGCCTATTTACTTTCCACACTTTCTATTGCACCCAGTTTTACTTAATGTTTACATATTATTTCTTACTCTGTGGTGTTTGTTTACTTTATAAAGGCAATTCCTTCCCCTTTTTGTCGAGAATTACGCCTTGGAGCTAGTCGCCAGCCCCTGGCCTATGGGAGGTGGGCTTCAGGTAGTCAAGGCACGGGTCCCGAGGACTGGTTGTGACATAACTAATTGTTTTATGAAATGATATATAAATATAATCATTTTATGTAATATATAAATATTATTTTTTTATTTGAAATGGGGATTACATAAAACAAAAAAAATTAATAAAGATTCATCATGCAATTATAAATTATATAACCCTATGTATAAAATCTCGATTATATCATGTTAGTGTGGTGGATTATTTTTTATAATGAAAGGCTCTATTTAGCTCTCTCAATCTATAGAGATAATATCATCACATCCTACATATTAAGAATATAGTTAGAATAATAGAACCCCTTAATGTGATCAATAATTAGTGATGTAATGTATTTATCTCTATCATTTTACTACATGAAGATTTGTGTTCATCATATATAGATTCTTTGGGTACATATAGATGGGAATAGAAGAATTCTATCTTGTAATATATAGTTTAATAACATTTAACTAGATAAAAAATAGATTTTATATAAGGCCCCAGCCTTAAACCTTACATAATCTTGAGTTATCACAAGATTACACGTTGAGGATCTTTTCAGGTTTAGAGTTATAGAGAATTAGATCATGAAACATTCATTACATTCCACATTTAAACAAAGTGGTTACATAAAAGACAGTATTCATTCTTCCCATCAACGGAAACATATTGAAAATAAAACATGGATTCCTTCTTGACACATCCTTGACACTGTCATCACATCATGTACCTCTCCCTTGACCTGTGAAAAACATTTGAAAAACATGGGATGAGCATAAAAAGCTCAGTAAGGGTTATAAAAATATGGAAAGGAAACATGAGTTCATATATACATAAGAATGAAATCATACTTTACCCATAAAACATGGTCACTTTAACATACCTCATCAAACCATGAATAAATCATAGAAATCATAAGACATAAAGGTAACTTGAGGCATTCATAACATTCTTACATAGGGAGTAACCCTCTTGGTTACGTTTGGAATACCCATAACAGTATATTTCCTAAATCTCTTTGGAGAAACCTTAATGTTTCACTCCTTCGCGTTACCCAATGCATTGGAGAGCTATATTGGGCTCACCCGCCCTTAGTTTATCACGGAACCACTCGTTTTCATAACAATGCCCAAGAACCATAACATAAATGTATCACATAAAACATGCATAAATAAAACAGAACATTTCCACATTTCAATCACAATATAACATTTTAGTATTTTGAAATAATGAATCCATACAAAAAAAACCATTTCCAAAACCATTTAAAACATTTAATAAAAAGATTTTTGAATCAAAGTGTCTCATACCACCTTGAAGCTTTTGAAATTTTAAACCATTAATATCCATATAGATAAATCCTTAAAAACATTTCAAAATCATGGATATTAATAAGAACAAATAATTAAAACATTTAAAGTGATATTTTTGTTAAAGGGGGTTCTACCAAAATTAGAGACACTTGAATAGAATAATTGGGGAATAACATTTAGTGAAAACATTATAATATCATGAGAATAAATGGAATCATGATATAATATTCCAAAGGATAGTATGTACACCATATAAGAGTGAATTGGTGCATAACAACAATGAAGTCTCAATAGAAATGTCAAATGTGATGAATTACATTATAAAGAAGGTATCCTTAAATTAAGGAGAATTCAATCTCAAAATTATCTGTTACAAATATAAATACACCCAATAAAAGTGGGTATTAAGTGAAAAAAAATCAGAGTACATTCACACATAATCATAGAATGACATATTCAATAACTACATGTTGATCCCAAAGAAAATGAAATTGGGTTAAGAAGTTCCCTTGACAGCCTAACGACTTCACTTCAAAATGAGTTGATGAGAGATAAAAAAATGTATCTCATCACATGGACATAAAATTTACATCAATAAGGATATATGAGAACATATCCCAGAATAACAATATGTAAATTAAAAGACCCAACAAAACGAAGTCTTTTAAAAAGAGGAGGGTGAAAGGTTCCCTTACTGACTTGGGTATCTTTCAAAACATACACCCCATGAAAGAAGGACAATACATAATTGACCTAAATACCTATAAATGAAAGTATATTACACAATGAGTAGAATAATTATAGTACATACACCACTCAAAGGAAATTGTTTCAAATGTAGCATAAATCTCAGGGGAATAAAAGTGAGATGAAAAAATCCCTTACGAAAACTCGGCAGCCTAACAGTGCCACTTAAAACATCCAAAATGGATTGATGAGATCAAATAGAGTATCACCTCATATTAAAATAGAATTTAAAGCAAGATAAATATAAATTAAAATCCCCCAACATAACAAATAGGAGCTTAAAATAAGTGACACAAAGGAGAGTACATAAAAAGAAATAGAGAGGTTAGATCTCTTACGAAAATTTCGCAGCCTAACGGCGCCACTCAAAACATACAAAATGGATTGATGAGAGAGAATAGGGTCTCTCATCACATGAACATAAAAATTACAGTAATATTAATATAAAATAACATCCCAATAACAAGAAATATGGGCTTTTAAAGGAATGACATAAAAGAGTGTACTTAAGAAGAAAGAGAGGAGTATGATCCCTTACCTCAAGTCCAACTTGTCTAGTTCGTTTCTTTATATTCCAGAATAATAAACTTTGGTCAATTAATAATTTCCTAAGTACCTCCTTAAGAGATTATTATTCAGTTCATATCACATATTATAATGTTATAATAATTTTTTTATAATGTTAGTTCATATCAGACGTTTTTGCCGATGTTTGGTATTTGAGTCAAAAATGAACTTGTTTGAAAAAAGATTGCCCATGTAGATATAAGTAAATAATTTCCAGAATAGTATTAATGATTAAAATGTCGTATATATCCAGTAAATATTAATTTTATACTATTCCATATCATTTGGAGATAAAAAACGAAAAGCACCGTTCATGGAGACGGTAGGCCGTACGTATGCATAAACGCTACTTTCATTTTTTGTCATATTAATGGAATTAAAACAAAATGAGATATATATATATTTATATGTTATAATTACAGAATGATATCCATAATTTAGATATAATATATTACATATATATCCATTATATATTTGTACTTATAATAGTACATAACATTTTGAGATAAGAAATGAAATGTACCGTTCATGGAGATGGTAAGCCGTACGAACGCATGAACGCTACTTACATTTCTATTTCAAATTTCATAGATTTAAACCATAATGATTCATAATAGTATTTTAATTCCAGTATGGTATCATATATAATATCATTAAATATACCCTTTATACGTACCACATATGGTAATAACGAATCAAATCACTTTGAGGGGGCGGTAGTCCGCACTTCCTAAAATGAAATTATCATGTTTACCCACAATGGAAACCATAAAGGTATGAAAAAAATGAAAATACAGAAGCTTAAGTAAAACATAAACATATTATATATCATATATAAATATAGTTTCATCTAAATGTCCACCTTTGAAGGTGTTAGAAGAATATTGAACAATCATCGTTTCGGGAGGCATAATTTCTCCATCCACAGAATCCGTATGTTCTTTAACCATTTGATGTAGTTGTCTGAGAGTGTAGCTCTAATAAATATTATAACAACATCCTAGTATATTGAAGATACTGTTGTTGTTACAAAATAAGTAAATAAAAAGAGTTTAGGGGGTTGGAGAAGCAAAATAAAACAAATGCACATGAGAGAATGAATATCCTTAAATGTGAAACTCCTTTTGATTTGAGCCTAAAGGCTTCCTTTGAAAGGATTATGACCAAAGGGAATCCTCTAGGATGAGGAGAGGGATGTGGAGAGAGTAAATGGGCAGGGTATGTCTGAGCCAATGGCTTGAGGAGTGTGTGAAATGAGGTAGAGGTGGGGGCCTTTTATAAGAGGAGAGGAGGGGCACTTTTGGAAAGTAAGAAATATTACTTTATTTGAAAATGTTTTTCGGTTTTAAAAGGTCCCACATTGATATAATTCGTGGATAAGGTGATAAGGCTTCTAAATCCACTCATCTAATTGATTTTGGACATGTGTAGGTCTTAGATTTTACATTATCATTCCATTTTATTTAAATCGTTAAATAATGATGTCATCGCTGCATCTTCATGATGACATAAATAATTTATTTTATTTAAAGTCTAAAAATTATAAAACAAATACTATGATGTAGGAAATATTTTTAGATTTCCAATTACTATTTATAATCAAAACTCTGATCTTTATAAACCCATGTAAAAATGGTTTTTGTAAAACATATGATGTTTGTGTCATTTTTACTTTTACATTAAAGAAAAAGTTATTTATGTCATTTCCCAACCACATTAGCTCCATGGGGTCCCCAAGTTGACCCATGGCTTGTCTGGGTCGGCCATGACACAACCAATTAGTGTAGGACATGTTTCAAGCTCATCTTATTTTATTAAAGCATTATTTTTACCTTAAACTACACTAATTACCACTAATCGCGATTAAAACTTAATAAGTTAGTATTCACCAAAAAATTATTTTTATCCCATTGAACAACATTTTACTTCTTAGTTCCAACCATGTATGTCGGATTTTTGAAATTCAAAACACGAAGATGGAAAAATTTCATTTAAACGGAAAAATCAGTTTTTATAAGTACCACTTAGTGGTGTCACTATTCATAAAAAATTGATGTTTTTTAAAAAAATCACAAAAATTCACCCTAAGCTATGTTTGATATTCCAAATTCAAAAATGAAGTCTATTTTAAAAAATTCAAATCATATAAGTCACATTAATTAATTTAAGAATTAATTCCCGCTGTCAGAGCAAATAGCGTGTATTTATGAAACAATAAGTATCAAAAGATTGATACTAGTTTAAGTCTGATTTCAAAGTGAAATTGATTCCAACGACCACTATTGGAGTTAATGGTAAAAATATATTCTAATTTCACTTTAAAACCAATTCAAAAGATAATCTAATCATATAAATAAATTAGATTAAAAAGAGGTTTTGAATTAAATTACAACATTTTACAGTATTCATTGAAAAAAAAAATACTTTATCGGAAAGATACCAAAAATTTACACAAAGTAAATTTTGATGTCCCGATTCTTAAGAAGAGTTTTATTTGGTCCAATAGAAAGTATAAAAGTGAACAAAACTATATTTAATGATGGGTCGCCATCGAAAGGCGATAAGTGAACCTTTAGTGAAAACTGGGGCATATACGCCTAAAATTGAATTCTTTCCATATTTTAAGCCTTTATCTTTTATTAGATAAATGTAAAAACATTTAAAAACATGTATAATCATATTTAAGTTATTTCTATCCATTCCCGCCAATACAATGGCTTCATGTTAACATCCATTTAAAATAATATTATTTTATTATTAGAGTGCAACGTAAGATTCCCATGAAACTCGTTGTTGCGTATTGGGTACACCATCGAGCATTAAATCCCCTTTAAAGTAATATTAATATTTGATTCACAAATATGGATAAATATAAAGATGTTATATTCTTTATTTACCCGGGGTGTTACATCCTTCCCCCATTTTGGGAATTGCGTCCTCGCAATTTTAAAATTGGGCTTGGAAACATCCTTGAATGTCCCACATCGGAACAAGAGTCGGTAAATCAATCACTTTAAAATAAAGAACGATAAGTACAAAGGTCGCCTGAGTTAACACACAATAGGATTATTTGTAGGAAAACATGGACATTGAAGAAAAAGCAGAGGGTCATGTTCTGATGGAGAGTGATAGAAAACATGTTTAGAAGAAAGTTAGCCACAAGAAAATCACAAACTTGTGAGGGTTAAACGGTATTAGATTCCCCAGTAGGAAAAGTTAATAGAAAACATTTTTCTTTTAAGCTAATTTTTATTGAGGAATTTATTCATAAGGAAACATAGTAACTTATCATGTTGACTTTCAACTTTTACTAGATTCCTTAATCAGACTCATATTTTTTTCCAAAAGACGAGTATTTAGGGAGACTTGTTCACATTAAGAGTACTATAATCAACATCTAGAGAATCACCAAATCCACCAAAGAGAACTATATACTTCCCACGTCTTTAGACTTTATCCAAAACCAAAACCAAAAAGGCTAGTACAGGGTCAGATAATTCAGAAAAGGATAACCCTTTATAAAAAGAAAATCTATTCTTAATCTCCAAAAATTTTCCAACAAAACCCAAAGATCAACGAGAACCATTCTATAATCAATTATTCCATAAAATTCTTCAAAGTAAACCAATCTAAGATTGAAACCCAAATATTTGAAGGATTTAGTCACATATTCTTCCAAGTTAAATCGTAACATTTATCTCCAAACAACATCAGTTGCTCCTAAAGTCTCGTATTGAAAAGTAATTAACCTAATCACATATCCTCCATGATAGGTTAATCATTTTCATAAATAACCCAAAATCAACTTACTCTTAATTAAAAAAATAATATAATTAAAAAGAATCAGTCAAACTAACCAGGGACTTCACGTAGTCTAGTGGTAGGCGATAAATACCAGTCGCACTTTGGTTGTGGGTTCGATTCCCGCAGCTTTGTCCGACACGACGGGTTGTCACACGGTCTGTGTGTTTCCCTTTTTCGAAAACTATATAATTCTTAAAACACTCCCCAAAATGAGATAAAATCTTCAAAAATAATCATAACATATTTTAACCTAAAGTTTATCTCATTCCTTTCACTTCCATCATAACATATAGTAACCCATAATTACCTCAAAAGTAAGGATCATATAAACACTAATGGTTACCTTTATATTTATTACCTGAACTTCCACATCGATTGGTCATCTCATACATGATGCATTATAGAACATACCAAGGTTCAAGTGGTTAATCATACCTCCTTGATATTTGTTTTAGGACAACCATGAGTTTCCTCATTGAATCCTCCATTTTATCTAGTATCTTAATCAGAGAACTACCACAGTTTCCTTCAAACCGGTTGTCTCTTTGGTGCCTGCTAGATCCATCCATTCACTTAAAATAGAAATGTCAGTGTGAGTATTTCAACAAAACCATCGTGTACTAATGAGGAAGGTAAACACTAAGATACACTTACTCATTCACATTATCTAAAACTAGGACTTTTTCTGAAATCCTAACCATTATGGTAATGTCACTTGTGCTTAGAGAATACCCTAACCTCTAACGTTATCTAAACCGACCTTTGATACCAACTATAAGGCCCCAGCCTTAAACCTTACATAATCTTGAGTTATCACAAGATTACACGTTGAGGATCTTTTCAGGTTTAGAGTTTTAGAGAATTAGATCATGAAACTTGCATTACATTCCACATTTAAACAAAGTGGTTTCATAAAAGATAGTATTCATTCTTCCCATCAATGGAAACATATTGAAAATAAAACACGGATTATTTCTTGACACATCCTTGACACTATCATCACATCATCTACATTTTCCTTGACCTGTGAAAAACATTTGAAAAACTTGGGATGAGAATAAAAAGCTCAGTAAGGGTTATAAAAATATGGAAAGGAAACATGAGTTCATATATACATAAGAATGAAATCATACTTTACCCATAAAACATAGGCACTTTAACATACCTCATCAAACCATGAATAAATCATAGTAATCATAAGACATAAAGGGTACTTGAGGCATTCATAACATTCTTACGTAGGGAGTAACCCTCTTGGTTACGTTTGGAATACCCATCAGAGTATATTCCCTAAATCTCTTCGGAGAAACCTTAACGTTTCACTCCTTCACGTTACCCAATGCATTGGAGAGCTATATCGGGCTCACCCGCCCTTAGTTTATCACGGAACCACCCATTTTCATAACAATGACCAAGAACCATAACATAAACGTATCACATAAAACATGCATAAATGAAACAAAAAATTTCCACATTTCAATCACAATATAACATTTTAGTATTTTGAAATAATGAATCCATACAAAAAGAAACCATTTCCAAAACCATTTAAAACATTTAATAAAAAGATTTTTGAATCAAAGTGTCCCATACCACCTTGAACCTTTTGAAATTTTAAACCATTAATATCCATATAGATAAATCCTTAAAAACATTTCAAAAACATGGATATTAATAAGAACAAATAATTAAAACATTTAAAGTGATATTTTGGTTAAAGGGGGTTCTAACAAAATTAGAGACACTTGAATAGAATAATTGGGGAATAACATTTATTCAAAACATTATAATATCATGAGAATAAATGGATTCATGATATAATATTCCAAAGGACAGTATGTACACCATATAAGAGTGAATTGGTGCATAACAACAATGAAGTCTCAATAGAAATGTCAAATGTGATGAATTACCTTATAAAGAAGGTATCCTTAAATTAAGGATAACTCAATCTCAAAATTATGTGTGAAAAATATAAATACACACAGTAAAAGTGGGTATTAAGTGAAAAACAATTAGAGGACATTCACACATAATCATAGAATGACATATTCAATAACTATATGTTGAACCCAAAGAAAACGAAATTGGGTTAAGAAGTTCCCTTGACAGCCTAACGGAGTCACATCAAAATGAGTTGATGAGAGATAAAAAAACGTATCTCATCACTTGGACATAAAATTTACATCAATACGGATATTTGAGAACATATCCCAACATAACAACATGTAAATTAAAAGACCCAACAAAATGAAGTCTTTTAATAAGAGGAGGGTGAAAGGTTCCCTTACCGACTTGGGTATCTTTCAAAACATACACCCCATGAAAGAAGGGCAATACATCATTGACGTAAATACTCATAAATGAAAGTATATTTCACAAAGAGTAGAATAATTGAAGTACATACACCACTCAAAGGAAATTGTGGCAAATGTAGCATAAATCTCACAGGAATAAAAGTGAGATGAAAAAATCCCTTATGAAAACTCGGCAGCCTAACAGCGCCACTTAAAACTTCCAAAATGGATTGATGAGATCAAATAGAGTATCCCATCATATTACAATAGAATTTACAGCAAGAGTAATATAAAAGAAAATCCACCAACATAACAAAGAGGAGCTTAAAATAAGTGACACAAAGGAGAGTACTTAAAAAGAAAGAGAGAGGTTAGATCTCTTACGAAAATTTTGCAGCCTAACGGCGCCACTCAAAACATCCAAAATGGATTGATGAGAGAGAATAGGGTCTCTCATCACATGAACATATAAATTAAAGTAATATTAATATAAAATAACATCCCAATAACAAGAAATATGAGCATTAAAAGTAATGACATAAAATAGTGTACTTAAAAAGAAAGAGAGGAGTAGGCTCCCTTACCTCAAGTCCAACTTGTCTTGTTCATTTCATTATATTCCTGAATAATAAACTTTGGTCAATTAATAATTGCCTATTTACCTCCTTAAGAGATTATTATTCAGTTTATATCACATATTATAATGTTATAATAATTGTTTAATAATTTTAGTTCATATCAGACGTTTTTGCAAATGTTTGGTACTTGAGTCAAAAATGAACTTGTTTGAAAAATGATTGCCCATGTAGTTATAAGTAAATAATTTCCAGAATAGTATTAATGATTAAAATTTCATATATATCCAGTAAATATTCATTTTATACTATTCCATATCATTTGGAGATAAAAAACGAAAAGCACCGTTCATGGAGACGGTAGGCCGTACGTACGCATGAACGCTACTTTCTTTTTTTTTCATATTAATGGAATTAAAACAAAATGAGATATATATATATATATATATATATATGATATAATTCCAGAATGATATCCATAATTTAGATATAATATATTACATATATATCCATTATATATATGTACTTATAATAGTACATAACATTTTGAGATAAGAAATGAAATGTACCGTTCATGGAGACGGTAAGCCGTACGTACGCATGAACGCTACTTCCATTTCTATTTCATATTTAATAGAATTAAAACATAATTATTCATAATATAATTTTAATTCCAGTATGGTATCATATATAATATCATTAAATATACCCTTTATACGTACCACATATGGTAATAACGAATCAAATCACTTTGAGGGGGCGGTAGTCCGCACTTCCTAAAATAAAATTATCGTGTTTACCCACAATGGAAACCATAAAGGTATGAAACAAATGAAAATACAGAAGCTTAAGTAAAACATAAACATATTATATATCACATATAAATATATTGTCATCTAAATGGCCACCTTTTAAGGTGTTAGAAGAATGTTGAACAATCATCGTTTCGGGAGGCAGAATTTCTCCATCCACGGAAATCGTATGTTCTTTAACCATTTGATGTAGTTGTGTGAGAGTGTAGCTCGAATAAATATTATAACAACATCCTAGTATATTTAATATACTGGTTTTGTTACAAAAGAAGTAAATAAAAAGAGTTTAGGGGGTTGGAGAAGCAAAATAAAACAAATGAACATGAGAGAATGAATTACATTTAAATGTGTAACTCCTTTTGATTTGAGCCTAAAGGCTTCCTTTTAAAGGATTATGACCAATGGTAATCCTCTAGGATGAGGAGAGGGATGTTGAAGGAGTAAATGGGCAGGTTATGGCCGAGCCAAAGGCTTGAGGAGTGTGTGAAATGAGGTAGAGTTGGGGGCCTTTTATAAGAGGAGGGGAGGGGCACTTTTGAAAAGTAAGAAATATTACGTTATTTGAAAAGGTGTTTCGGTTTTAAAAGGTCCCATATTGATATAATTTGTGGATTAGGTGATAAGGCTTCGAAATCCACTCATACAATTGGTTTTGGACATGTGTAGGTCTTAGATTTTACATTATTCTTCCGTTTTATTTAAATCGTTAAATAATGATGTGATCACTGCATCATCATGATGTCATAAATAATTTATTTTATTTAAAGTCTAAAAATTATAAAACAAATACTATTATGTTTGAAATCTTTTTAGCTTTCCAATTACTATTTATAATTAAAAATCTTATCTTTATAACCCCATGTAAAAATGGTTTTCGTAAAACATATGATGTTTGTGTCATTTTTACTTTTACATTAAAGAAAAAGTTATTTATGTCATTTCCCAACCAAAGTGGCTCCATGGGGTCCCCAAGTTTACCCATGGCTTGTATTGGTAGGCCATGACACAACCAATGAGTGTAGGACTTGTGTCAAGCTCATCTTATTTTATTAAAGCATTATTTTTACCTTAAACTACACTAATTACCACAAATTGCGATTAAAACTTTATAAGTTACTATTCACCAAAAAATTATTTTTATCCCATTGAACCACAATTTACTTCTTAATGACAACCATGTATGTCAGATTTTTCAAATTCAAAACACAAAGATGGAAAAATATCATTTAAATGGAAAAATCAGTTTTTATAAGTACCATTTAGTGGTGTCACTATTCATCAAAAATTGATGTTTTTTAGAAAAATCCCAAAAATTCACCCTAAGCTATATTTGATATTCCAAATTAAAAAATGAAGTCTATTTTAAAAAAAAAATATCATATAAGTTACATTAATTAATTTAATAATTAATTCCCGTTGTTAGAGCAAATAACGTGTTTTTATGAAACAATATGTATCAAAAGATTGATACTAGTTTAAGTCTGATTTCAAAGTGAAATTGATTCTAACGACCACTATTGGATTTAATGGTAAGAATATATTCTAATTTAATTTTAACACCAATTCAAAAGATAATCTAATCATATAAATAAATTAGATTAAAAAGTGGTTTTGAATTAAATTACAACATTTTACACTATTCATTGAAAAAAAAGAACTTTATCGAAAAGATACCAAAAATTTACACAGAGTAAATTTTGATATCCTGATTCTTAATAACAGTTTTATTTGGTCCAATATAATATATAAGAGTGAAAAAAACTATATTTAATGACAGTTCGCCATCGAAAGGCGATAAGTGAACCTTTAGTGAAAACTGGGGCATATACGCCTAAAATTGAATTATTTCCGTATTTTAAGCCTTTATCTTTTATTGAATAAATGTAAAAACTTTTAAAAACATGTATATTCATATTTTAGTTATTTCTATCTATTCCCGCCAATACAACGACTTCATGTTAACTTCCAATTAAAATAATATTATTTTATTATTAGAGTGCAACGTAAGATTTCAAAAAATCTCGTTGTTGCGTATTGGGTACGCCATCGAGCATTAAATCCCCTTTAAAGTAATATTAACATTTGATTCACAAATATGGATAAATATAAAGATGTTATATTCTTTATTTACCTGGGGTGTTACATTTTAATTAATGGAATTATCTTATTGAGGTATTTATACTATTTAATTAATTATAATGTAATGTGAATGATCCAGTCTAAGAGATTTTGAGGATGTTTTTATTTGGTTCGTAAGATTTATACATTAAAACTATTGAAAACATAAAAATGTATATCCTACCACCGCCTCTTATAAGAAATCATTTTTTACCAATGAAATTTTCATTTTGGGTATATAAATACTCATTATATAATAATCATGAATTGAATTAACAAAGTATTGTAAAGCAATCACCGAATGATATAAATAACATCATCTTATTGAATAAAAGTTTTGATTGGTGTAAAGATTAAAATTCAAAGTCTAACTAGAAAAGATAAAATATTAGAGGGATATTTCAATGAATAATGGAAGTTGAAGTGGAATATTTTAACACAAAAAAATTATAAAAACTATATATTTTTCTTTATTAAATTTTCTTCTAGTAGTTTTTAGAAAATGGTTCCCATATATAATTAAGTAGAAGTTTTATTGTCCAATCATCTTTCATTTTATGAAAAAAAAATTATTATTAAAAATTACATTTTATCCATCTATATAAAATCCTCAATTACACTAATAATGTGTGCGGTGATATGATTTTATAATTAAAATATTATACATATATGTTTTTACTCCCCATATAGAAAATAATAGAACATTATGTAATGAAATAAATTTTTTGAATCATTAAAATAAATTGAAACACAAAAGCATATTAAATACCCTATGTAACATAGAATCAATAATGTTTAAGGATTTATTAATTTTTTTACTTGTTATGGTTGGATCAATGTACATACATTATTCCGAAAAATCACCCTTTATCCCCATTTTTTCACCATTTATGGGTACAAATAACTGTATCAGTCCATGAATTTTGTGAAGTTTTAATTATAACTTTGAGAAATACATGTGTTTCATATATTATTTTAATTATACATGATATAATATTTTATGGATGATTGGAAAATGTATCCCTTGATATTGAAATATCAAGAGGGGGAGGGGCTAAATTGAATTTGAAATAAATCATACAATTTTATCCAACTAAAGATAAATAACTACAAAAATGATATAAATTCAAACTAAATTAGTATACTATAATAAATAAAATGATAAAAATTTAATAATTATTTCACAAACAAATTACACCTAACTAATGGAAAACAAAAAAAAAATATGAATGTGAATAATATAGAATAAAAACAATACAATGAGTTCTAAATGAAAATCCTTAATCTCATTTATAATGATATTATAAAGTATATAGTGAGTTTAAACCAAGTTGAAACATTTATTTTAATCCAAATTAGAAGGTGGATTAGTAAAAAGATGCATGGGATATAAGTTCAATTACACTATAATTTCATTGATCAAAATAATCACTTGATACAAGTTTAAATATAGACTTTTATAGATATAGATAAATAAAATATCTATCTACATGCTCCTACTAAATCAATCATATTGTAAAAAAGTCAATCGTGATATTTTTTCAAATTTATATTACACAATCAACAATATTATAATCCTTATAATCTATTAGATCATGAGGGTTATATAAATAATTATAAGGTTAAAAATTAGATCTTTTGAAATCCAATAACTCACGTAAGGAAGGTTTAAGAAAAAAATAATACAAGAATATGTTCTCTAACATAAATATAGTTCATATCTAATAGAAGAATCATTTGTTTATTATGTAACAACATTCCACTAATAAAATCCTCAAATGTTTTTAAAAAAATTCGAGCAACAAGAACTCATTGGTTAACATTGAGTATATCAAGTAGAACTATAAATAAGTCAGATGTTGTATCTATATCTTCTATTTGATATTATTTATAGTGTATATACACTGTTTTAAAAATTATATGGTTCAATATTATCTCACTGTAGCATATAAATTGAAAGTTGTTTTTGTACCAAAAAAAGAGAAATAAAACATCAAGTATGTGGATGTAAAACAATGAGAGTGTTGTGATAAAAAAATGTAGATCTAGAAGAAGTCATATCAGGAAAATTATCAACAATATCTCCATTTTTTACATTAATAAATCATGATAAATATAAAAATATGTTAATTTAAATTAGATTTAGAAAAGTAGAAAAATCCCAGTTTATTTAAAAAATTGATTGCCACTTGAGACATATAATGAAAAATACTAATTATTTCCATCACATACCTTCCTATAAATTCTACCAAATTATCTTTAGAAATGTTCCAATTTGATATCTCCCTCTAATATTCCCTTATATCATTAATTAATTAATAAAAATACACATAGTTTATCTACCTATTATATTAACAAAAATACACAAAAAAATCTAAAAAAATGAAATAACTATTGTTGAGAAAGATTATTTATTAAAGGATAAAACGAAATATTAGTGTAATACCCTGATCAAATAAAAGTAAATAAAAAGGAATATATAATAAAAAATAGTAAACTGAAATGTTTTATACGTATTTAATAATAAAATAATCATTAGAAACCATGTATAAGAGTAATGTAAAATTCATATATAAGAGTAATCAAAACATTTTAAACCCTACGTTACAGTAAAAACACATCAATAAAAACATATAAAAGAAAACTAAAACATGTAAATAATATATTGTATTAATGTATGAGTCAAAAAATAATTTAAATTGAAATTTTCAAAATATAACTACTAATAGGTAAATCAAATAAAATATAACTACTTTAATGTATAGTTTTGATGGATATTCAATAATCATGTTATAATTCTTTTTCAATGTTACTAAGAAGTAAATACATTGAATATTATAATAGTCATATATTAATAATAAATTTCTATCCCACATTATCAAGGAGATTCTAAATTTATAGACATTGACAAAATAAGTGGAAAAAGACCACTTAACGTTGATTATACCCATATTATTTAATATATTAAAATATCATAGAATGTAATGGTTTCATAAAAAATAAAAGTAAATTGATGTTATAATATTATAAATTTGAAAAAAATATATTCTCTATGTGTGTGGTCATGAAGATAGTGGTTTATTTTTTTTTCATTAACCTATGACTGATGTTGAAGGTTCTTAGATAAATAAATATGCCCGATACAGTAATAATTATTAAGATTTTGAAAAAAAATAATTTTTAAATTAGTGAGTTTCTATTTTATCCACAACAACTAATCACAATAACATCCATCTACCTTTCATTTCTCATTATTAGTGTAAAATATAATTTATTGATTATTTTTTCTAGTCTAAGAAGATTAATTTTCACCAATAAAATCTCATGTTTCAAAAGTAATCTTTTGATCTATTATAAAATATTTGAAATAAATATCCAAATAAATGTATAGATTAAACAAAAATATAATTTAATAATATATTATATGATCCAAATTTACGTTAATGTAAGGAAATATCCATTTAATTTTATTAATACGGTATTATTTCATATTTTATTAATCTCACATTTAATTATACCAATTACACAACGTTTGGTTGAGTAGACATTAAAAAAATAATCATTAAATTACCCTTTAAATTTTTTCAAGTCTAAATATTTTTTGGCCTCATAAAGATCATATTTTTATTAGGTACCCATTTGAGTGAATATACTTAAAATAATTATCAAATTTTCATTTTTTATGTATATCTATTATATAGTTATTATAATCTATGATAGTTCTTTTTATATTTTAAATTATCTAGAAGCCAATAAGGCAGTGAAGATCTCCAATTATATCCATCTAAAATTATCTTTTTAGAACTTATAAAAGTTATCAACAATTTATTTTTATGTTCAATTGAATATGATGTCATTTCCATAGATTCGTATAATTACATTTCCATAGATAAATTTCCTAATAAAAGGTTCTGATCTATTGTTTCTTTAATAAATTATTTTTGTAAAAAAATCAATATAATATCTCATACTATGATCTAAAGGATTGTATAAGTTAGTAAAGCTCCTTATTATGTTGGAAAACATGTTTGGGGAAATTAATATCTTCAAAACTAGAAGGTGGTTCAATGAAAAACTCCTCCTAAATATGGAAATTACTATAGTAACTCCTTAATTTTTATTGAAATTGACTAAATTTTAGATGATAATAAAAACTAACAGAATACATATATATAAAAGTATATCTATTGGATAAAAATTCTCTCCATTTTTATGTACTCATCTTGATTATATCTCTTAACAATTATTATATGATCATTCTGAAAAATTTCACTATTTTCATCATGCTTATTTCAGAATACCAATTTCACTCCTTTAACAAAACTTTCACTAGGAAATTCATACAAATCCCAAACCTAGTTAAATTCAAATTTATTATCCACTTTTTACGTAAATATTATCTAACACAGATCAAAAAATGTGTCATCTACCATTTTAGATTCAAATTGAGATAAGAATAAAAGATGCTCACATTCATTTTGTAAATAATTATACTAACTATTTAATATAATTCACAAATTATATAATCATTTGGATGATTATATAGAATCATTTAATTTTTAAGTATAAATAAAGGTTGTTCTTAATCAACTTGTTTAGTATATTTGATTATACCATATTTCAAAATTATAATTACAATGCATACAGTCTAGCATCTGGATGTAAATAATAGGGGGATTCAGAAACCCAATCCATATTACATTCCTAATTCAGATGTTTTATCTTTTCATAATATTTTTCATTATAAAATTTGATATGCATCATTTCATCATTATAATGTGCCCATATATTGAAGATTTTATGAAACTTACATCTGATGAAGCAACTAATAAATATCTATTAATCATCATTTTGATCAAATTTTTAAAGATTATAGTTAATAATAAAAATGAATACCTTACATTAAAAAACAATTTTTTAAATAACTATTGGTTTCCTTTAACTAAAAAATTAATAAAATATTTTATTTAATGTTATTTAACGAAAAATATCAATTTATAGTGAAATAGGTATTATTAATAACCTCATCTCAAAAATTCATAGAAACACAATTTTCAAACAACATCATCCATACAATTTCTTATAGAGTTTTATTCCACTTTTTGACTACACATTTTCTATACTGAGTTAATAATACCTAATGGTTATTTATAATTTATTTTATGGATATAAATATTAATAATTATAATTAACAAACTATCTACCACTATCAACTTTAATACTGATAATATGATATTTTTCTAATTTTGAATATAACTAGAATACCATTTAGAAACATGAGTAATTTCAATTTATGGAAAGTAAAATAAACCAGATTATATATAGTATAATCATCAAGTAATAAATACACAAATTCTTTTACTTCGATAATTGTATATTGAGTAGGTTAAAAAATATCCATGCACAGTAACTATAATGTTTTGTTTGTTTAAATTTATGCATTTTGTTTTAAACTAAACAAATATTTCATATAGTGTTGGAAATCGATATAGATTATGAATGATTGGAAGATAAATTCAAATTAATACAAAATAATTCATCTCCAAAAAATTATATCAATATCTAAAATATTTTATCATCTAATCCTCTTATACTAAATTTAGTGAGTATCCTCAATCTCTAAGAGATAATGAATGTTCTAGAATGTAAGGGTCTCTTCGTAAATTGTATGAAATTATAATACCTAATGGCATATAAGATTTTAAATCCTTCGTAACATGTGATGCTACGTCATTTTCACTAAATTCATGGAGTAACCCCATCACATAATTTAACTATTCTAAAATGTCTAAGATTAATTCACAGAATAAATTGTTAATTCGTTATTAGAGTCTTTCTAAAAGAAAAACATCACAAATACTAATAATATATCCTTGTGAATTATATCTACTAATAACATGGAAACCCTTCATGTAACATCCCAAGTAAAGAAATAATAATACGTTTGAATTTTTATTAATATTTTTAATTAAATATTAATTTTACTTTAAAGGGGAGACTACGTTCGATAGTGTACCCTATACGCTACATCAGGTTTCCTTGAATTCTTACATTGCACACTAATAATATAATATTATTATTTTAAATGCTAGTTAAATCCTATCCATTGTATCATCATGAATGAATATAACTAACTAAAATATGGTTATACATGTTTTTAAATGTTTTTACATTTATCTAAAAAAGGTTAGAGGCTGAAAATGTGAATGAATCTAAGCATAAATACTCTAATATTCTCTAAAAAGAATGTTTCTCATCCTTTTGATGGAGAGCCGTATTTAAATCTACTTTTGGAGATTTTTTTATTTTTTATTTTGGAAAATAATTCTTCTTCATATTTAGGAAATCAAAAGTTTATTTGGGTATATTTTTTGTATTTTTCTGATAAATCTCATTTTTAATGAATATTGAAAAATACAATATTTTAATTCAAAAGTGCATTTTAATCTAATTTTTTATATGGCTATATTATCTCTTTAATTGGATATAAAGTGTAGTTATAATATATTTTTACTATTTAATACTATTTTGGATATAGAAATTAATTTTACTTTGTCATTGGACATAAACAAGTTTCAATCTTTTGATAATGTTTTTTCATAAAAAAATGCTTTTTGTTATGAAAACGTGAATTAATATTAAATTTATTTCTACAACTTGTGTGATTGGAATTTATAAAAATGGGTTCCATATTTGGAATCATTATTCTTAAATTGTGTAAATGGGTAACTTTTATATTTAGATAATTTAAATCTTTACTTCAGTAAATATTTTAATTACCATGATTAAAAGGTAAATATAGTAAATAAGGGGAAAATATAATATGATAATAATATTAAATTACCCTATCATGTTCCTAATTTTATTGGCAGACATATATCTGACCATGGGAATCCTTGGGTCTAATATGGGACCCCATGGAGCCACATGGGTGTAATAATGACACTTTATATTAATTAATTTAAAGTAAAGATAAAAATTACATAAACTAATATATTTTAATAAATTAACTTTTACATGGGGTTATAAAAGTTATTGTTTCGACTATAAATATTCATTGCAAATATAAAAATATTTCCAACCTCATGGTATTTGTTTTTTAGTTTTTGGTCATCATATAAATTAAAATATTTAAGACACAATAATGATGCAGTATTTACATCATTAATAAATGATTTAAATAAACACGATTATAAATATTTAAACAGTATCCCAAACCTATCCAATTCTTATTGGATGAGTTTATTTCAACCATGAGTCATCTTAACTTAGACATTAATGATTATTTGACATTTTGAAAATGAATATTTGTTTATAATAAAATAAATGTTCCAAACATTCCTAAAGAGCCCCTCCTCTCCCTTATAAAAATCCCTCACTACATACCCATTTATCACATTTATAAAGCCTTTGTCTTTTACAAACTATACTCCAATATGCTCAAAATATTTCTATCATCATTATATGAGCCTTAACTTAGGCCTAAATCACTTCAAGAAACCCTTTTGGATCAAACCAAAGGGAGTTACCTGATTTAATCGTAACGCCTTCTCATAAGTTCTTTTGTTTTATATTACTTCTGTAACCCCCTAAGCACTTTTTATTCTATTATTCTATAAAAAAACAGTAAACTCAATATACTAGTTTGTTTTTATGAGAATTATTCGAACTACACTTACACACACCTCCATCTAATCGGTGATGAACATACGTTTTCTATGAATAAAAAAAATGCCTCACGAAGTGATGATTGTTCAATTATCTCCTACCGTATCTTATGGTGGAAATTAAAATGGAAATTTATTTATATATTATATATATTATGTTTATATTTTATTTATTTTTCTATATTTTTCATTTATAGCATACCTTTATGGTTTCTATAGTGGGTAAACGCGCTAATTTCATCTGAGGAAGTGAGGACTACCGCCCCCTAAAAGTGATATGACTCGTTAATGCCATATATGAGATGTATAAAGGAAAGATTTAATGGTATTATATATGATATAATAATGAAATTATAATATACATAGGTATAATTATGTTTTAATTCCATTAATGTATGAAATAGAAATGAAAGTAGCGTTCATGCGTACATACAATGTTCCGTCTCCATGAACAGTGCATTTCAATTTTTATCTCCAAATATTTCCTACTGTTATAAATACATATATATTCTAGTTATATATGATGTATATTTTATCTAAATCATTATTATAATTCTGGATATAATTTATTCTTGATGAAATTGACAACATGTAACTATATGGTGTTCATTTTTACTCAAGTATCAAATACCGACATAACAACCGTTAAAAACCTAAATAATTACATAATGTTTATAACATGGTAATAAGTTATATAAAATGAATTATAATGTTGATAATAGTTCTTAAGAAAGTATAAATTATCTTTGTATTCTTATCCATGAGGTTAAAGAATAACAGGGTCAAGTCAGTCTTGAGGTAAGGGACTTCGTCTCAATCCCCTTTCATTGAGGCATATTTTGTTTTATTCTCGAATTTCATTAATACAGTGTATAAATATCTTTTAATTTTCATTTCATTCAAATGGAATATTTTCATATGAGGTGTGTTACTAAATGACAAAAAAATAATGTTTTTTTAACGTAATCGGTGACAATGATCATTTCCTCCGTAGCTAGTATTATTTGATCTTTGGCACCCTTAACAGGATGAAATGTTTTTAAAAGAAAAATAAATACCATATAATCTTTTATGTATTTTTGTATTGAATATGGTATTGATAATAGATTTTTTATGTCGATATATTTAAATGATATATTGTGATTATAATGTGGAAATGTTATCTTTCCTTTATGTTTATTTTATATGTTATGAATATGTTATGGTTATTGAGAATTGTTTATGTATATGAGTGGTTCTATGATAAACCATGGGTGGGTGAGCCCAGGATAGCTCTCTAATACATTGGGTAACATAACAGAGGTAAATGTGAATGTTTCTCCTAAGAAATTTAGGGAATATACTATTATGGGTATTCCAAATGTAACTCCATACGTAGTTGTGATAACTACAATGTAAATATGATATGGATGCCACAAATTACCTTTATGATTTATGTTTTCTATTTTTTATTCATAAATCTTATGATTTCATGATGAATGTTAAAGAGCTTATGTTATGTTTATAATGATGAACTAATGTATTCATTCTTTGTTTTTTAACCCTTACTAAAAATTTTATGCTCATCCCATGTTTTGAATTGTTTTTCACTAAACATAAAGATGAATAGGATCAAGGATGGGATGAAAGAAAAGACATGCTGCCTAAAACATGGAAATAGGCATGACTCATTATTTCAAAAAAATTTATTTTCTAAAAAAATGGAAACGTAGTAGAAGTGTCTACTTTTTAATCTTTTGAGATGTAATATGTATGTCTTAAATCTATAAAAATCTAAAATCGAAAATATCCTCAATGTAAATTAATCATTTAATTCAATATTATATAATGTTTTAAGGCATGGTCCTTATAGTTTGTATCAATGGTTGGTTTTGATAACTTTATGAGTTAGTGTATTTTTAAATTAATATCAATAAATTAATTCATGCGAATATTGAAAGGATATATAATTTACAGATTACCATGTTTCCTGCATAAGATATTTCTGTGTACAGAATGGTTTTTTGCAGAGGAAACGGGGAAACTATGTTGGGAAGACATCAACAGGAAGAAAACCTTTCAAATCAGCAACCTGATATGGTCAGAATCAGAACTGAATAGTTTCATGTAGTGACTACATAGTTGACTCAGTCACTAAATTATGGTAGAATCCATGCACGAGATCATCCAGATCAACCACATAGGAATATGTCAGTAGTAGAGAATTTCATGTGGCAACATCCCCCATAATTCATAGGATAATCTGTCCTTGTGCAAGGAGAAGGGTGGATTAATGTAATGGAGAAATTTTTTTATATCATGCGGTGTCCAGAACACCAAACAGTTAGTCTTGATGTCTACTGTTTTGAAGGTGAATATGATCAGTGGTGGTCGATGGTGAAAAATATTAGGGATAGTGAGGATATTGATGCTTTTGATTGGGATGGATTCAAGGGTATGTTCCAAGACATATATTTTGCAATGGTGGTTCGACATATGATGGAAAAACAATTCCTATAATTGATGTAATAGGATGCCTTTGTAGCTACTTATGATGAAAAATTCACTCGACTTGAAAGGTATGATCCGAATTTCATATGAGATCTAGATAGAAAATTGAACCATTTTCACTCAGAATTAAAGCCAGTGTATCGATGGGATTTATCTTCTCATGAGTTCAAAGGTTATGAAAAATTTGTTCATTTTCTAGAGAAGTTCGAAATGGATTTTTTCAATGATCAGGTGTTTTTGAAAAAGAACAAAATAAGAGGTCTGTGTGTTAAAGAAAAGAGAAGAACTCATCAAAAAATATGATTGTAAGAAACATAATATTACAGTTTGGGAAAATTGTCTAAAAATCATGCTGGGGAATGTATTTTGAATTCTGGTAAGTGCTACTGATGTTGTAAAATCATACATAAGGCCCATTGTTGAACTAAATAAGATCAAGGTAATGGTAAGAAAAAATATGATTTACAGTCAGTAAAATGTTTCAAGTACAATGAAATGGGTCATTATGAAAATGAGTGCCCAACGAAGAACTCAACTGAGGGAAACCAGCCAGACTACAAGAAGAATGGGGTGGTTAAATCCATTTCCACTACATTAGCAGATGTTGGGCCATCGAATGAAGTAGTATCAACTCTAGGGAACTCAGTATTTTTTAATGGTTGATCTGAGGTTGGGGCACTATCAGATGAATGTAAAAAAAGAATACATTCTTATGACCTTGTTTCACAATAGATATGGACATTATGAATTTTTAGTTATTCATTTTGGGTTAACCAATGCTCCTTCTATATTAATGAATCTTATAAATAGAATATTCCATGAGCTCATGGATAAGTTTTTGGTTGTGTTAATTGATGAAATTTTAGTTTTTTCTAAAATTAAAGAGGAGCATAAAAGTCTATTAAGGGTTTTCTTGAAATCCTTAAAAGAAAAGAAACTATATGGGAAATTCAGCAAGTGTGATTTTTGGTTACAAAAAATTTCATTCCAGGGTCACATTGTTTCAAAATATGACGTAACGGTTGATCCTTCTAAAACAAAAGTTGCGGAAGAATAGCCAAGACCAACAAATATAACTGAGATTCGTAGTTTTCTTGGTTTGGATGGTTATTACCAAAGTTTTGTTAAACAAATTACAAGTTTATCTAGTCCAATGACTAAGTAAATGAGAAAAGGTGTTATGTTCATCTGGACAAAACAATGTGGTGACTGTTTTCAAGAATTGAAAAAATATATTGGTGAATGATCCACTTTTGGCAATAAGATCCAGAAATGGTGTGTTTTTTTCTACAGTAATTCTTCGTTGAAAGTACAGGGTTGTGTATTTATTCATAATGATAAGGTAATTGCTTATTCTTCATTTCAGTTGAATCCTGATGAGTTAAATTATCCTACACATGATTTTTATTTAGATATTGTTGTTTTTGCTTTAAAAATTTGGAGGCATCATTTGTATGGAGTGAAATTTGAAATATATACTAACCAAAAAAGTTTGAAGTATATATTCAGTCAAAAATTATTGAACATTAGATAAAGGAGATGATTGTAATGAGTCAAGGATTATTATTTCATGATACATTACCATTAAGGAAAGGAAAATAAAGTGGTTGATGCTTTGAGTTGAAAAATTAAGGCTTCAGAAACCATGCTACATTTTGAACGAGATCCATTGGTTTTTGATTTCATGAACTTTGGCATTAAAGTTGTTGGTGTAATAAATTCTTTTTTTTGTTTCATATGTCATTGGAATCATCCCTGTCAGACAGAATTATGTTCTCACAGAAAGAAGATAGTGAGTAACATAAAAATGTAGAGTTGGTTCAGAGGGGAAAGTTGTGTGAATGTAACAAAGACAATAAATTTATTTTGAGGTTTGGGAAAATATAATAGTTCCTTGTGATTCACAGTTGAGGAATGAGTTGTTATGTGAATCTCATAGTTCCCCATTTTTAGTTCCTCATGGTAGTACTATGATGAGTAGAGATCTTTGGGAGTATTACTGGTGGTATGGAATGAAAAAAGATATTTCTGAATTTACTTTGAAGTGTTTGACATGTCGGCAGGTTAAAGCAGAGTGGTAGTTACCAAAATGGATGCTTTAGTCTCAACCGGTGTTAGAGTGGAAATGGGAAAATACATCCATGGACTATGTTGTGGGATTACCAAATACTTCTAGTGGTAAAAATGTAATGTAAGATATTTTTGATTGATTGAATAAATCTACTCATTTCCATCCTATTCAAGAAACTTTTCCTCTAGATCAGCATTCTCGACTGTGTTTTTAATAGATAGCAAGGTCGCATGGTGTTCTCATCTCCATTTCATTTGATCATGATCCCAGGTTTACTTCTAACATTTGGAAAGTCCTTCAGATGTCATTGGGTACAAAACTAAATTTTATTACAGCTTTACATCCTCAATCAGATGGGCATCCAGAATGAACAATTTAAACCTTGGAGGATTATTCATTTGATTACTAGTTATGTTGGGAAAAACATATTTCTTTTGTTGAATTTTCATATAATAATTGTTTTCATTCCAGTATACAGATGTCTCATTTGAGGCATTATATGGAAATCATTTCCGAACTGTAGATTTTTTGGATGATGTAGGTGAATGAAAGAATATGGGACCAGAATTAGTAGAAGAGGTGGTCGAAAAAGAACATTTGATTCATAAATACATGAGAACTGATCATAGAAGGTAGAAAATCTATGCGGAGAACCGGAGTAAGGATATATCTTTTTAGGTAGGTGATCATGTCTTTCTCAAAGTTTCTCCATGTAAAAGTGGGATTCGTTTTAGTAAGAAAGGAAAGTTGAGTCCGAGGTTCATTGGAACTAATGAAATCCTGGAGAAATTTGGATTAGTTGCGTACAGAGTGGATTTACCCCAATGTTTATCTCAGGTACACAATTTGTTTCATGTTTCAATGTTGAGAAAGTATATTCCAGATCTATCTCATGTTTTAAGCCCAAAGATAGTTAAGTTGTAATAGAATCTCTCTTATGAGGAATAATCGGTATAGATTCTTGACTGTATAGAGCATGTTTTGCGAAATTAGGTAATTTTTCAGGTAAAGGTAATGTGGAAAAACCATATGGTTGAAGAGTCAATGTGGTAATCTGAAAATGTTATGATGGATAAATACACCCACTTATTTGATATGTGAATACAAATTGCGAGGATGCAATTCTCAAAAGAGGGAAGTATGTAACTTCCCAAGTAAATAAAAAATAATAAATTTGAATGTTTATTAATATTTGCAAATTAAATATTAATTTTACTTTAAAGGGGTTGTTATGTTCGATAGAGTACCCAATATGCAACAATGGGTTTCTTTGAAATCTTACGTTGCACACTAATAATATAATATTATTATTTTAAATGGTAGTCAATGCCTAGGCATTGTATCGTTGGTAATGAATATAACTAACTACAATATGATTATACATGTTTGTTTACTATTTTTACATTTATCTAATAAAAGTTATAGGCTTAAATTCTGAATTAATCTAAGCTTAAATACTCTAATATTATTTAAAAGGTCAATTTACCGCCTTTTGATGAAAACCCTATTTAGTTCTAGTTTTGGTCATTTTTATATGTTTTATTTGATAAAATAACATTTATATTTACATTCCGGACATCAAAATTTATTTTGGGTAAATGTTTTGTATTTTCCTGATAAAGTTCATTTTTTTAATGAATAATGAAAAATAATATATTTTAATTCAAAAGTGCCTTTTAACAAAATTTATTTATATGGATACATTATCTTTTAAATTGGTTATAAAGTGTAATTGGAATATATTTTTATTAGTTACTCCAATTTTGGACACTGGAATTAATTTCACATTGAAATTGGACATAAACAAGTATCAATGTTTTGATAGTTATTATTTCTTAAAAACATGCTTTTTGTTTTGATAGTGGGAATTAATTTAAAAATAATTTAATCCAGTTCAATGTTTTAAATTTATAAAAATGGATTCCATATTTGGACTCAGTAGATCTAAATTGAGTAAATATGTAACTTTTATTTGTAGACATTTTAAATATTTACTTCAGTAAATATTTTATTTACCATTATTAAAAGGTAAATACAGTAAATAAAGGTGAAATATAACATTATAATAATATTAAATTAACATATCATGTATCTTAATCCTATGGGATGATACATATCCGACCCTGGGCATCGTTTTGTAGAATTTTGGACCCCATGGAGCTACATGAGAGTAATAAAGACACTATGTTTTTATTAATTTAAAGACAAAAATGACAAAAAAATCTTTTAGTAAATCAATTTTTACATGGAGTTATATAAGTTAAACTTTTTACTATAAATATTCATTAGAAAGATAAAATTATTTTCTACATCATGATATTTTTTCAATAATTCTTTGACATCAATAAATTATATTAGTAATGACACAATAATGATGCATAATTTACCTCATTAATAAATGATTTAAATAATTGAGGTTATAAATATCAAAACAACATCCAAAACCAATCCAATTATTATAGGATTATTTTATTTTGACCATGAGTCATTGTAATTTATACTTTAATGATTAGTTGACCTTTTTGAAATGAATATGTGTTTATAATAAAATATTTGTTTCAAGTGTTCCTAATGAGCCTCTCCTCTTCCTTATAAAATTCCCTCACTTCCTACCCATTTACCATACTTCTCAAACCTTTTTCTCTTACAAACTCTGCTCCAACAAGCTCCCAAGATACCTCTCCTTATCCTAGGAGCCTTAACTTAGGCTCAATGAACTTCATGAAACCTTTTTGGTTCAAACCAAGGGGAGTTACCCAATTTAAAGTTAACAAATTATCTTAAGTTCTTTTGTTTTATTTTACATCTCCAACCCCCTAAACTCTTTATATTATTTTATTTTATAACAAAAACAGTATAATAAATATAATATTATGTTTTTATGATAATGATTAGAACTACACTTACACACACCGCTATCTAATGGGTGAAAAACATATTGTTTCTGTGAATGGAAAACTGACACCTCACGATGCAATGATTACTCTATTATCTCATGCCTCCTCTCATGGTGTCCATTAAGATGGAACTGTATTTATATATGATATATATTATGTTTATATATTATTTATGCTTCTTTATTTTTCATTTATAGCATATCATTATGGTTTTTATAGTTGGTAAACATGATAATTTTATTTGAGGAAGTGCGGTCTACCGCCCCCTCAATGTGATATGACTCATTAATGCCATATGTGGGATATATAAATAATAGAGCTAATGGTATTATATATGATATTATACTGGAATTATAATATACATATGTGCTATTATTTTTTAATTCCATTAAAGTACGAAATTGAAATGAATGTATCGTTCATTCATATGTACGTCTTACCATCTCCATTAACAATGGATTTCATTTCTTATCTCTAAATGTTACATACAATTATAAATACATATATATATACATATATGAGATATATATGATTTATATGAAATCTAGTTCATTAATATCTTTCTAGAGATAATGGATTTCTGACGACAAGGAAAACTTGTAATTATAAGGTGTTCATTTTTTCTCAAGTACAAAATATTGACGAAAAAATCATTACAAACATAAATGATTACATAATGCTTCTAGCACAGAAATAAGTGATATAAAAGGAATAATAATCACGAAAACGTTTTTTATGAAATTATAAATTAAATTTAGTTTATTTTTCAGGATATAATATTACGATCAGGTCCAGTCAGACACAAGGTAAGGGACTTCATCTCAATACCATTTCATTAAGGTATAATTTGTTTTATTCTCAACATTATTTTATACGGTGTATAAATTATTTTTTCTATTCATTTCATTAGAATGGAATATTTTACTACGAGGTGTTTTACAAAATGAAAAAAAAGAATGTTTCTTTTTAATGTAAGCGGTGACAACGACCTTTTCCGCCGTCGTATGTATTATTTGTTCTTTGGATTACTTAACAAGACGAAATGTTTTTTAAAGGAATATAAATTCCATATAATATTTTATATATTTTTGGTATTGAATATTATTTTGATAATGAATTTCGTATGTCAATATATTTAAATGATATATTTTTATAAGAATAGGGAAATGTTTTCTTTCGATTATGTTTATATTATGTGTTATGAATATATTAAGGTTCTTGGGAATTGTTTACGTATACAGGTGGTTCTGTGATAAACCTACAATGGGGGAGCCCGAGATCACTCTCTAATGCATTGGGTAACATGAAGAAAGTTAATGTGACTATTTCTCCAAAGATATTTTGGGAATATACTATAATGGGTATTCCAAATGTAACTCCCTATGTAGTTGTGATAGATACATTGAAAGCCTGGTATGGATGCCACATGTTACCTTTACGATTTATGTTTTCTATGCATTATTAATAAATATTATGATTTCACGAGGTATGTTAAAGATCATATGTTATGTATGTAATGATGAACTAGTTTTTTCATTCCATTTTTATAACCCTTACTGAGAATTTTATGATCATCCTATGTTTTGAATTGTTTTTCACAGGACTTAATGATGAATAGGGCCAAGGATGGGATCAATGAAAAGTCATGTTGTCTAAAACATGGAACTATACATGACACTTTTTTTTCATGAGTTTTTATTTTCTGATAAAAAATTGAAACTGAATATGAAATTTTTACTTTGTAATCTTTTGAGATGTAATAGTTATCTCCTAATTCTCCAAAACACTAAACCTGAAAAGATCCTCAATGAGAATTATTCATTTAATTCAATATTATGTAATGGTTTAAGGTCGGGTCCTTGTACTTCATCTTTTATAATTTCCAGATTTGATACATATTTATATCCATGTTTTGAGAACAACGGTTATCCATTTACCATGTGTTACATCAACTCGTACCCATTATTTTATTTTAAAATGAAATAGGAAAATAAATTAATACTCAAATTTGTTTGGGTTTAGATATGTAAAAAATAATACATTCAGAGCCTACAACTCCTATAATATGATTCTATAAAACTAAAAGTTCTATAGAATAATATATATATATATATATGTATGTGTGTTTTTATGATAGAAAATTATTTAATGAATAATAATTAATTGAGGGACCTCATTTTTTACATTTCTTTCAGATTGGTGTAGAGTTCAGGGGAAAAAATATTTTTATTAAAAATGTGAATTTCATAAAGTAAAACAAAATATGAATGGTGTTATAGTAGGTTTGAACATTCCTAGATGATAGTAATAATTTTACCTTCCATATGAAATGTTATAAACAAACTTATATTGACTTTTAAATTCGTAGTTATGTTTAATAATGTGATTCTAGTGATCAGGAGTTGAAAAAAAGTGTATTTAACATTATTTTAGGAATTAAATTTATGAATAATATCATAACCCTTAAGAAGAAGTACATTAGAAAAATCATATCCTTTTATAAAATATTAATATCTTTTCTCCAGGATAACGACAAATTCCACTATCTTATCAAACTATGGAGTATCATATTTATCCTCCATAGAAAAAAGATACAAAAAAATTAATGACAAATTTACAACAGAAGCATCATCTACCTTAGAAATTATGTATTAATCATTTTGGGGACACTTATTAAATTTTATTATCATTAATATATTATTAAATTTCATATCTCTACTATCAAAATATAGATCTTCACATGTATTCCATTTATTAGATGTATCTTCTAAAATATCATTCCTTTTTTCTTTGAGGATATTAGAGACTCCATCTCCTTTATTCAATCTAGAATATTCAGTTATGAAATTACATTGTTTTGTACATTCATTATAGATAACATCTGATGTATCTTCCCATTTGACATTCTTTTGAAGAATTTATTTCCTGTCTTTTTGATGAATATTCAGTAAGTTATTCTTTCTAAAAATCATATTAGTGCACCAAGTATTTTATGAATATTCTCCATCACAATGATATGAAATAAAAAAATTAGAATTTATTTTTGAAGTATGAATCAAATTTGTTGGTTTAGATGTAATTTCTAAAATGATTGCAGTAGAAAATGTATCTCCACGGTTAAAAGATTCACATTAGCATCATCTTACTTAAATCAATTCTCATACATAATTAATGTTTGGATAAGATCATTATGACATAACTTCCTAAGAATTTTCTGGTCACTAATTACTACATCATTCGACTCAATCTCCTTAAAAAATATATCAATATTTTATCAACTAACTACTCATTTGTAATGTACCTTTCACCCTGGTATTCTAAATCATTCACCATATTCATTAAATATAGATTCATCTGAACCAATTATTCCCATGAAGAAAATATAAATCATGATAAACTTTATGAATCATAGATATTCTTAACTCCAAGATATTAGATATTGTAAAACGAGTTACCTCCAAATTTAGTTGTTTTTTGTAAGATGTATTGTAAAAATTTATCTGAAAATAAATATTCCATATGATTGTATCAAAAGAAGTCTAGATATTATAGTTTTATTGATATTATAAATGATTGAAATGAGTAAATCTAGATATATCCTTATCCAAAATAATATAATTTCTAACAATCATATAATAATTCTCCACACCATTGTTAATGATTTTTATTAACCTCTCCTATTTAATACTCAAAATTTTCACCCTAATAATAGGTGGAAAATTAAAATATAAATTCTAAATGGTGTTAATAGGTAAACCTTCCATAGAAAAATATTTCTATTCATAATCCTTATAAAGATGGTAGAATATGGATTTTATTCCAAATTAAATCCCATATATGAAAAATTCATGAGGGGGTGGGTGAATTGAAATTGAAGGAATACATAAAATTTTGTCCCACTACAGTTGACTAAATTTTCAGAGGTTTTAAATTAAAAATAGTTCAGAATAAAAAACCAAAAAAATATAACCACATTGGAAATTACATAATATGATGTTAATAATTAACATATGTAATGAAACCAATCACAATTAAAACATATAATAAAAATAATACATAGTGTTTGATATAATAATCTATATAGTCCTTTAAAATATATTTCTAAATGATATACCCAATTCCCATAATGCGAACAATTCTATTTTTCAATAATGTTGTGTGAGTATGATAAGCCAAATCCACATTATATAAGTTCCATAAACTCAGATCATCATTGATCTAACTAAATCGAATATTTATGTTTAGACTTATTCTTCATTGAATTATTTTTGTGACAACATGATCAATCAATAGTTTAGTCCAATGTTGACCCGATTGAAAAAAAATCATTCCCTATATTTAATAAAACTAGAAACTCAAAAGAAATAGGATTCTCATCAATGAAATATTCTCTATCGTGATGTATTAATAGAAAAAACATTAAATTTATAAAATTTAGATATTTTATTATTGAAAATATTAAACATGTAATATCTAATAAATACACTGAAAAAATAATATAAGTAGATGTTTTTTAAAACAAATATTGTGTTGTGATCATATGATTTTATTTTATAACAAGTAGTCATATTTTTTCCTGAAATCCTCAGTATCCATATATAGACATTAGTGAAAAACATTCCCATTGGTAAACTATATGATTATTTGGTATGGTGGTGAAAAAATCAAAAGATTTCGCTCCATCATTCACTTAATGTAATTTAGAGTAAATTTATATATTATATAATTTACATGGTTTTGAATTATCTCTCAAGAAAATGTGGTTCAGTTTTTATATATATATAAAATAAAATTGATAACAAATTATAAAAGTGGAAGAAAAATAAGGAGTATATTGTGATTCGTCAAAAAATAGATCCTAGTGAATTCATCATAAGAAAATAACTTAGTAGAATAGAGTTTTCTATTGACTGGGTTGCATCAAAGTTAGTTAGTGAGTAAAATTTGTGTTATGAAAAACCTTTTATATTAATACACTCACATTTTCATAGTACCAATGTTTTAAAAAATATTTATAATCTAGATAATTAGATTATTTACTATGTATTTCTCGTATAAATATGTATTGTTACTCATATTATGTTCATAGTTCATGTTTGAAAGTTTTTATACATTTTTGGAATTTCATATTAAAATCTATAAAATTAGTATTTAGATTCTCTATATTGATATTATTCATTTATGATGGTTTCTATAAATTTATTGGAGTGTTTTTTGGATTTGGGGGCGGTGAATAATGACCACCCTACCTTAGGTGATTCCATGAATGATATATATTAATAAAATTGTACCCAATGACTACTATATTTTTTTTATTGAACATTGAATATATAATGTTTTTGGGATACCTTTTAAAAATATCACAATGACATTGAATCACAATCTCTAAACCAACCAAAACCATGATGTTGTGACCCGTATAACATCATTGTTTGTGCATCAATATATATTTACAATTATCACCAACCAGATCTAAATCCTCCTAGAATTTAAGGAAATCCTAAAACACTTTTGGTAACCTATCCAAACATATTTGGTTATGATTCTCATTTAAACATTCTTAATATATGGACATTACTTCACAATAAAAATATCCTTATTCAATGAATTAATATTTGACCTTATGGATATTTATAGAATAGAATTTTTAATGAAATTTGTAGTCCATATTCGTAATAAGATATAATATAGTAAAATATTAGTTATAACTAAGATAAAAGGGGTTATATCATGATATAAATAAATTATACTCATATAAGTCCTCATATTCATGTCTTATATAAGATTATTCCTTATCAGGTTATCCCTAATCACTCATTATTTATATTGAATTGTGATAATATGTTAAGAAAAAAATGAGTATGATATCTTATGTAGAGAAACAACTTGTTACTAATAGAATATAAGTAGGGTAACACATATTTAAAGAGACATACTTATTTTACACCACAGAGAAATTCATATATATTAATTTTTATTTGTTAAGTAAAAATTGGATTTCAGTCCATCTGCCTGAGGTTTCCATAGGGGATACATACATGCGAGTTTTTATAATTTGATACTAATCTAAATTCTTTTGAGAATTTAGTTTAATATGTGTTAATTGAGGATGATTTTAATTAATTGATAGAATTTTATAAACCATGATATGATGTGTTTTCTTTTATGATGGGTTATAAAATCAGGGACTTCAAAAACGTATTGACTAAGTGCAAGGTCATGAAAATATAGTAAAATGGGATTAAATTATATAATAAATAATTATCTTGGGAACTTATAAAAAAATAATCTTCCAGAAATTGACAATATCCTCATCACCAGCTTAATCATGATGTTAAGGATAAAGGAACCTTGCAAATGGTCATGTGGTGGATTAGTTCATAGCAAATACCTATGAAATTTTGGTATCTATGGTGTTTTTAATATAATTATATTAGAATATAATTATCAACTATGTTTATTATTATTTTTTAAAAATAAAAAGATCCCTTGGTGTCGCCCATAATGTAATGATAATTGGGATTTTTTGGATATGGTGAATTGTTCATGTATAAATATTTGTATGTATATTATATGAAAAAATTATTTTTTTATTTTAAAATTTTAAATAAATAATTGTTATTTATTTAAATTAATAATTTTGTGTTATAATATAAATAATGGGTTATATATATTATTAAAAAAACATGAGAAAATGGGAAACCCCAAATGGAATTTGGGAATGGGAATAGGATTCGAGTAGGTTTGTAATTTGTCCCACTTTATGTGAGAATTCATAAGGTCACCATGAGATATCATTTATGAACAACTTTTTCTAGGTTTAAAAAATTTGGAGTAAAATTCATGCACCAACCTTGGTGGTTTTAGACTTAATCTGATTTTGTAATCAATTTAATGCACTAAATTCCCATTGGATGATATTTATTAATATAGAGTTGCTTTATAAAAATTTGCATTTCATAAATTCAATTTGATTACCCTGTCCCATTATATATAAATGGAGGGATGTTATAATTTATTCAATTGATATAAAGTAGAATGGTTCTTAGTATTTTTATGTGTTCTTATTATATGATTGTTCTCTATTTTTCCTCTATTAAGAGGCTTTGTAGAGTATTTCATATCATTATTTTATTTATTTTACTTAAATGAATTACTACCATAACATAGGTAAGAATTAGGTAAATACCAAAGGAACATTGAATTCATTAATTTTGGTTTGGTAAAAAAATTAGTACACATTTTCATAAGTTTTTATACTTTATTTTTTATTGTATTATTAATTTTTGTATTATGTCTTTATTGGTGTTTTATTATTACTTATGATGTCTACTAAGGGTTAATAAATCATTAAAACATCATACTAGAATCCAATTCATACCTAATAAATTATGTACATATAAGATATTTTTTATATATTTTTCTATTTAGATGATATATTCATATTATGTTAAACTTATTTTAGACACACATGAATCACTAGTGGAAGGTTTGATGACATGATCAATCACATTATGTGTAATTATAGACAATGGATTTTCACTCGACCCTTTTATGGAATATCACATTTCATATACTCTTGTCCACCAGACACCTAATCCATGATAGATCTTATGTCTTACAGATATAAATGTGGAGACATTTAATTATTCTATGTAGCGTGATTAACCCGTTAACCATTGAATGAAATATATAATGTTCTGAACCAAGTCACTATATAGTAACTAGAATAATCTTATAAATTCCCATATTAATAACTCCCCGTATGATAAATTCCACTGACTATTATCTAGGGTCTACGAGATTATTATGGGGAGGCTATACTATCAGAAGATAAATCATAAAATCATTAACACAAAAAAGTGAAATAAATTTAAATAACAAGAAATAAAAATGAAAAATATATTTTTTTCAGTTTAATAAAAATTTACAATTATACGGTAATACTATGAAATAAAAATAATTTCCCATAGTCCAATCACACATGTACATGTACAATGGAAACCAAATAGACAACCACCCATAACCTGTCGAGCCACCCAACCGTTATGAAAAACAATTCCATTTATCCCACACATCATTTGAAACCCAGTATTTATAAGGTTATATACATCAATCCATTTTCATTACCTAAAATAGAAGATATAATGTCTACACATTTTCTAGAAGTTCCCATACCGGGTGTGAGTATGAACTCAGAAGGCCACAACAAACAGTGTCCCTGATAAATATTCGTACTTATACCAGCCCATGATAATAATTATAAAATAAAACTAGAACATATTACACAACCTATTGATATAATTACCTATTATCCCTTATTAATACTTTTCTTATGTCAGATAGAGATGGAGTGGAATGATACATCCACAACATTTCATAGTGGATGCTCTCTTATCCTTCCAAACAATTTCATATCCAATTGATTCATATTCACAAAATTATCATGAAACTCCAATATAACATCCATAAGTCATATAAAGAGCCCAAAATTTGTTCACATCCTTTACCACTACCTAAAAAATATAAATAAGATTCTTAAAGCAATGATATACTCTTCCATTACAAAATCCATCTCATTGGCCCCAATATATTCTGGAATCAACATGATCTCAGTTGACGGTCGAAAAAAACTTACTATGGTGAAATATGATGTTCACATTAAATATATTGACATTCCCCACCATATCCTTATAATTATTTTTCTACAGAGGTCACCACACATAAATAGTGGGATAAACAACATAATGGGACCTATATTGTGTGAAGATGACCCAAACATCCTCAACCACCGTAGTGAAAAAAATCACTAACAAACTCATCCATATAATTGATAAAAATATATCAAAACCCATGTAAAGTGTGAACAACATAAAAATAATGTTTGTGTACCACATTACAAAATTTCTTGTTATCAACAACACCTATAGTTATATGGGTTACACCTAACCCATTCTCATGGAATTGCATCATAAATCATAACTCAGGAATCAGCATTATTTATTATGCATTATCAAGCCCATCCAAGTTTGATATAATAGTATGAGGAAATCATTCCATACAAGATCATATCCACCATCATGAGACCATACCCTAATATCTCGTATAAATAATGAAGGCACCACATGGTTCAGTTTGATTTCATAGATAAAAAATGTTACACAGGTATAATATTATAAATTGTAAGGCACCACATACTATTAGTATAAAATATTTCACTCATAGATTTAGTTTTTATGATTATGATAAAATTAAAAGAGCCAGTACGATTTCAAAAAATCTTTTAAATTTAGGATTTTTTAATAAAAGATGATGTGATTGATGGAAATCCAGATAATAGACGAACATGGACTATTTTCCATTACATTAGCTAATCCCTACCTCAATTGAGATAGGAAACCAATAAGATATGGAAAAATATTACTTATATAAAATATGGAATCATGAGATATTTTCATTACCTTATTCGTTAGATCTAGTTATGGACACCCTATTTCCCCATTTATAAGAAAATCTCAATCTAAAATAATTATATATAACAATTTTTGAAAAAATATATGAAATTTATTGTTTTTTAATTTTCTATAACATTGTAATTCCTAAAAATCATATGTATCACCTCATAATTAATTAACATAGTATATATAAAAAATACTACATTTCACATAAAAAACATAAAAATCCCATACATAACATTTTCTTATCACCATAAGGATCTTTCTATGGAAAAAATCCATACATATATAGTTTATGAATAATATATATGAAACATTAAATATTAGAGTGGATCATCAAATTAATAATATTTTTCATGAAAATTATATTATGTATAAACATAAATATATTTTCATAGCATAAAATATCATTCTTCTATGTGTATTCTAGTTACATAAAAAATTGGAAGTGTTCTACTTGACATGAGGTACACCTCTTCATACTCAAAAGGCTACTAACTAACTGTGAGTGAATGTGGGGTGAAAATGGTGATATTGTATCGTATAATGATAAATACATGTAATATTAATAAAAATAAATAAAATAAATATAAATAAACAGGAAAAAATTATAGAAATATTAATAACCAACTGCAATGTTAAGATAGTTATACTAAACCAAAACAATTTTACTATGGCCAAAATCCTATAAAGGTATAAAGGTAGCTGAATACAAGAAATGATTCCCACCAATGAAATACCAGAACCTTCTATAAAATCATTCCATCAATATCATGGAGATTTTATACCCCACAACTTCATAGGTTTTAAACACCATACCTTTTCATTTACCACTATTATAAGACATATAATCTGAACGTTCCCCAGAGGGCCCTCACATGGCATGAGTATAAAATTTTTAGGATTTCACTAATGTTGTCCATAAATAATATCTAGATATGTAATAGTTCATGGATTTTATAGTTAAGGGAAATTTTAATATTTTATATAACATTCTCATCTCATTCCCAACTTGACCTATGTAAGACATTGTTTGTCTTTTCCAGTTCAAGAGTGGAATGATACATCTACAATTTGGCACACTAAAATCACTATAGGACTACAAATAAATTCCATGTACCATGGATCCATCATCCAAAAACAACCATAGTAACCCACTACTATGTCCATAATTAAAATCATAATTCCAAAGGACTAATATATATTTTACCATTATCAGATCAAAAGCTCAAAAAAACCTAATGCACAATAATTTTCATCTATAAAGAAACATGTCTCATCTATACCAATAAATATGAGGAGCCTAATGTTCCATATTATTATCTCACAAACCATTAACTATTGCAAATTTTAGTGTATTCCTCATCCCTACCAATGATCAACACCATATACTTACACCACATAATCATCATATGTAATTGTATAGAATTCCATTAACCATTCCATTGTGATATTTGAATATTTGAGTTGATGGGATGAGTTTAATGTAAGAAAATTATTATTCAAGCTGGTATTTCTTCTAAAAATAGAATTCCAGTGTATGGTTGTCTGGGTTAAATCATAAGGGGTTGGCCGTAATAGAGGTGTGGTTCTACTGGGAGTTTTTATGGCATGAATGTATATATTTGGGAGTGGGGTACATGTATGGAATTTGGAAAATAAGGAACCTTACTAAGGTATAATGAAAAATATTTTTCTTCATTTTAAACCTTATAAAGTTCCCAATACTGATTTCATAGATGCGGTGTGATGGCTTAATTCACAATACATAGCATAGGGGATGAAACATGGTGTTTTTTACCTATAGTATTAAAATTATAAAGTGATACATATCTTGACAAATTAATTTTGGTGGACATATATATTGACAAAATTGACTAATATTTTAATATAGATATATGGGGAGATTCAGAACTTCATTTTTTGAATAATTTTATTCGACCAAGTCGTAGCGTGACTATGGATTTTTACACCACATAAACCAAATTTTATTGGGAGATATAAATTTTCCCTCACTTTGGTTTCCCCCTATCTCTATAATTATATATTAAACTTCAAAATACCATATGTTCATATTGTTAGATCATTGAACCCTCATTTAAAATATTTATCTCACAAATTCTAGAGATCAATTGATGTTATCCAAAGGTGAGTTTCCGCTTATCTATTTTCAGTTTTCTTTATGTTATTAATATGTAAATAATATAAAGTTTTGTTTGGGGGAGTATTTTGGATGTTTTTTGTGGTGGTTTTATATAAAATTTGTTTCCTTATTTGGGGGGGGGTTTCTTTGGTGAATCAAACCCAGTGATCATCTCTTCTTCGATTTGTTGTTACATAGTAAATTTTGGTGTCTCAAATGAGTGACTATATTTAGGAACTCTTTTACATATATGTATGTTATTGACATTTTAATGATATTTTTTTTGTGGATTCTAATAATTTACATAATCAATATAAAAATTGAACTTAAATAAATTTAGTTGAATTTTATGAGTGTCTCGCGACTTAATTTTTTCGATGTTATTGCTATAATTGGTTTATATTTTTAATGTATTGGTGTTTCTACAATAACTTTTTACTCACTAATATGATTTCATATAACTATTGTGATTAATTTATTTAAATAAACATTGATAAATGGTTAATTCTAAAATGGGTGTAATAAACTAGTTTTGTGAAACTGGAATCCTTTTTGAATTTTCTTATGAAAATGATAATAAAGTAATGTGGAAACATACATAACAAGGGAACCATCATGTTGCTTATTAACGGGAAAAACTGTTTTTGATATTATTATTTGTCATTATTGTCTTTAAACTATTTAATAGCATACTTATTCCTAATAGTTTTATTAAATACAGTTACAAATTAGTTTTTTAAGAAATTAGAAAGGGGTTTGATGTCTATGTTGTCCGTATGTTTTTTTACCAGAAGTTTAATTTAATATTTGAGGATTTTGTGTTGTGATTCATATTATTTAATGTTATGCTTATATTTTTATATCTACATGGTGTTTTATATATTGGATATAGATGGAATGTGGTGTAGATGCCTAGATGTTTGGAATGTTACTAAAGATAATGAAAACAGAAATGACCGTAGAATAAAATCAAATAAAATATCATTTATCATTAAGCTAATTAGGTCCAAATAGAATAATAAATGGTTGGAATTTTTGTGACTAAGAAATTGTAATGTATGAGATAAATTTGTAACCAAAATTTAAGAGTGACTGGTAGTTGATTTTTGGATATTTCATGGTGTAGCATTGAGATTGGATAATGAATGCTAAAATGAACCTAATTAAACTAATTAATGACTAATATTGTATATAATAAGTGTTATTGATGTAGATTTTTTTTAATATTCTATGTGGAATGTTGGGTTTTGTTTGTAACGTAGTGATACAAATTATTTTTAGTGCATGCATGCAGTGTTACAAATGATTCACTGAGATTTTGATGGTCTATTTATTGTGAATCCATTATGTAGGTCTTGTGTGTGTATTATGTATTTTATTTATGTCATCATTATTTCATAGGCATACAACATGATTGGGATATTCCTACTGATACTGTAGAGATCCTAAGCTTAACGTACATGTCCATTACATTACTTTTGCAGAATACTTAGTACATAACAAAAAAACACACACACAAGGATCGTAATAGTTTAGTGTCTTTGGAAACTCAGAATATAATATTCTAATCATGGTGAAATATCTTCAACATCTCCCATAAAGATCTTCCTTTTTTTATACCTAAAACCTTTCTTTATATCCTTGGGAAAATAAAACATAAAATGGTGAGCTCAAATGCTCAGTAAGGGTAAACAAAAGAAATATCAATCACATTATATACATAAGAACATAGCTTTTGGAAATCTTAACCATCAAAAGAGCTCATAATATCATAACATGGGATAAATCATAGAAGTGAAATGTAATCCCAAAAATCATAACTTAAAACATGAAACTTTGTATCATACACACATAATCATAGAGAATCATTTCTTGTTAGTCAAGACTCATTTACAAGACTATCTTAGTGGACAAAGTCCCTTTCTGAACCGAGTCACCCTCGTTTCAGTCCTGTTTCACTGAACCGGTATAACCTACCATTCCAGCCATGTCTATCTCATGAGATATAAAATCATTACCCAATGCATTTGAGGGAGATATAGCTCCCACCCATCTCATAATGATACCATTCTTATGTTTGCCACAAAATCATAAATCATACATCATTTCATAACCCATGTAATAAAAATGGGAATCTTAAACATCGTGACATCAAAGAAAAATTCATATAATATAAAGTAATTAATAAAAATAATTCAATCACAACATAATCAAATCAATGTAAAAATAGGGATAAAAAAAAGAACCCTTTATTATCTTAGATGGAAAATAATTTTGATAAAACACTTTAAATCCATTCTTGAGGAAAATATCCTTTCGGCTTCAAAAACACTTTTAATTTCTTAACATGTCATAAAATTATAACTAAAAGAAGTTGATTAAAAATAAACATGAAAACGTGTAAAGGAAGCTTCTTGGAAATAATGTTTTAAAAATCCATTCATGCTATATAAGTTAAAAAAACATTCTTCGTACTTTTGTCGGAAAAAGTCAAAATGTTCCTCGTACGAAAAACGACAAAAGATTCCTTTCATATCTTTTACTAAAAACTCACCGAAAGGTAAAATTGGATATAAACTATTGTATAAGGATATAAATATTATATATTGAGGAAACATGGATGTTGATGATAAAATAAACCCCAGTAAATACCAAAGTATAAACAATCTCGGATAAAAAGGAGATTGTGATATTTTCCCTTACCTTAGGTCCGATTTGCTTCGTAAGTGTCTGAACCTCCTCTTCTTTGACACGCCTTTTCTTAACCTCCACATAAAGAACTAAGGATGGTCTTTGAAGAAGACCAGGACCTATAGGATGATACTGGGGATGTGGAGAAGAGATTCTGGCAGGGGTTGGCCGAGCTTGAAGGCTCAAAGTTGTGTGAGGAGGAGAGGGAGGAGGTGCCCTTTTATAAGGGAGGAGAGGGGCATCTTAGGAAAATCTCAAAATATTATTTTATATTAAGGTAAAATTCGGTTTATAATGGTTCAAAATGGTCTTATTTCCAAGATAAAGTGGGGATGGGTTGAAATCCTCTCATCCAATAGGATTTAGACATGTTTAGGTTATTATTTTAACCTTCTCAATTAGATTTAACTCTAAGTTAAATAATTTAACTTTTACCGTGTCTTTTTTTTCTTACACTATATGGTTAATAAACATAATATATCAAGCCAAAAGAACCCCAAGTTGTTTATTATTAATATATCTATCCTTATCTAATTCATTTGGCTGAACCTTAGATTTTTAGGAATTAAATAACAATTAATAATATAATATTTGTTTTAAAAACTAATTTATGTCAATTTTGACACTATTTCGTACATGATTTTTATGAAATTTCTAACAGAATGATAAGTTCGAAACAAGTTACTTAAATCAACAATAAAATGTCATATTAACATAGAAAATTAGTGTAAGTCATAAAAAGTCTCAAATTAAATTTATTTGGGCATTTATAACATCAATTATGTAAATATTTTCTTAAAAAGGTAATTACTGTATCATCGTTGTGTCATAAATAAATTAAATTATTTAAAGTATAAAAATTTCAAATAAAATACCATTATGTAGGAATTTTTTTTATATTTCTAATTAATATTTATAGTCGAAATTATATTATGTATAACCCTATATTAAAAATGTTTTAGTAAATAAACTTTGATTTTAACTCTTTTAACTCTTCTTTGAATTAAATAATAATAAATGTCCTAATCTAATCCAAGTGGGCCTAAATGATAATATTTTACACTTAAGGTTGTTTTAGGTCGAGATAAACTTGTCCAATAGGATTAGTACATGTGTTAGGGTAATATTAATATCATTTTTACCCTTAATTACCCTATTTATTTTTAACCGTGGTAAATAAAAGAAAAAAGTTATTATTCACCAAAAATTATTTTCATCTCATTGAACAACACTTTAATTACTGACATCAACTGTGTCTCTCGGATTTTTGAAATTCCATTAACAGAAGTGGTAAAATTAAGATTTATGAAAAAAATTAATTTTTTTTAACTACCACTTAGTAGTTTCACTATTCATCAAAAATTGAAGTTTTTCAGAAAAATGCCAAAATTTCACCCTAAGCTATAATTGATATTCCTAATTCAAAATTGATTTGTATTTTACAAAATTCCAAAAATATATGTTGCATTAATTAATTTTATAATTAATTTCCGTTGTCACAACAAATAGCGTGTTTTTAAGAGATAATAACTATCAAAAGATTAACACTTGTTTATGTCTGGTGTAAATGTGAAATTACATCCAATGACCAAAATTGTATTGAATTGTAAAAATATATTCTAAATATACTTTAAAACCACTCAAATTAATAATTTTTCACTATTAATTATTTTGATTAAAATAGTTGTTTTTAATTAAAATTTAGCAATTTTCACTATTCATCAGAAACTGAATGTTATCCGAAAAGTACCAAAATTTCACCCTAAGCTAATTTCGATATTATGAATCCAAAAATGAATTCCATTTTGAAAAATAAAATTTACAAAATTTCAAAAAGTGGTTATTTACTATTCATAATGGCTAGTTTTAATAATATTTTAATAGCATAATTTTGTTTAGTGAAACTCGTTATTGAGTACTACACACGCTATCGAGGAAGGTCACGATTGCGTGTAATGCAAGGCAAGTCAAGGATGCGTGTTGTGCGAGCTCCTTTTGGTGTAGCGTACAACACAAGACATTAGTGAAATTAAAAATAATATTATTCATAAAATCATGGGTTGTTACATTCTACCCCCCTTAAAATGATTTTCGCCCTCGAAATTCGTCAGGGTTATAAATAGTTTACTATTCGAAAGTTTCTTTAATAGAAACCCACATCATAAAAAGGAATACCAAAACCATTCTTTAAAAACGAAAGTATTAAACGTAATGGTTACCCAAATAAACTAATCACTGGGTTTCCATATAGGTGAAAATATGGATATGGAAGAAAAATCTAACCATCATGTTCTGATGGAGAGTGGTAGAGAACATGGCTATGGAAAATCCAACAATCACAAATCCATAAATTTGTGATTATCTAAGGTACCATATGATTAATCAGATATAAGATCACTAGACAACATTTTTGGTTTTCAAGATCGTTTCCCTAAAGTTGAAGAATTTGAGTTAGAATAAATACTTACTTTATTTTGGTACAATCTCACTGTTGTTCGTGCCTTGAACAATTTTCACTTCATCTCTTAAATAAATGAAGTTTAATTTGTTATTCGTGAAGTGTTAGCAGATCATGTGATAGAATGAAGGGTCATTCCATTAATCCCAAACAAAAGGTTAGCAAAAGTTATTAAATATACATAAGTCATTCTATAGTGAGATTAATCATATATGGTTCCTAAAATGGACTTATACATCATATATCATACTGATTAATATAATAAAACTAGTTTGTATTAAACAGGGACTTCCTGTAGGCCAGTGGTAGGCGATAAAGGCCCGTCGCACTTCGATTGTGGGTTCGATTCCTACAGCCTTGTCCGACACGATGGGCTGTCGCCTGTCCTGCAGGTTGTCCTTTTTCTAAAGCTATATTACTATAACATCCCATCAATAATATCGAAAAATGTTTTATCCTAACTTATGTCCAACATAATCCATTCTAATCTTTAGGCTTATCTAAAATACTTCGGTCCAAGCTCATAGTATGAAGAAAATAATTACTTGAAATGTCACAAAATAATCACGTGAATGCCATCATTTATCCCCCATATATCATAAGATATATCTTGTTGGTCAAATTACAAACATGTGAATACCTTATTCTTGTATTCTCTTGAAGAATGAATACCCATTGAACCTTAGTGAAAACATGAATGCAGTTAAAAGTTAACACTTTCCACATACCAAAATCCTAAAAATTCTATATACACAAACCATGATATCACTTAGTCTTTATATCAATCATGAGCTCATGAATACTATTAAACATTTCATTTTCTCGTTTTCCCTTCATTATTCGCATATCATCTTATTTCCAAAAATACCTCAATCACTTTGAATACCACATTAGACCAACACATAAATATTCCAATACTTTATGATACCACATAATTTTGGAATCCCATTACATAAACACTTAATCATTCCACCACATCGTTGTCATATTCAACATCGCCAATAGTGATCGCATTTGACTTCCCTTTGTCCTTTACCATAACTGGTTTCTCATGTTGATCATCAATAACCCTTGGATTAGGGAATTTATTAGCATAATGCTTCATTTCCTTGCACTTGAAGCATTGAAGTGTTGGTGGTGCGTTCTCTGCAGTGTTTGCTTTATTCACATCATTAGAATCCCTTTTTCCATTACCTCGACACTCAGCTCCTCGATGACCTTCTTTTCCACACATAAAACATTTTCTAGTCCCTTTAAGACAATCTCCACCATGATTCTTTCCACACTTTGTGCATAAGGAAACATTCATCTTCTTTTCACCATTATTATGAGATTTCTCCTTGAACTCCATCTTTCGTTTCTTGTAAAAACCATGAGATGAATACGTAACACCAAATTCCATTTCTACCTTGACAGCACAACGCACAATTTCTTCATAGCTACTGAAGTCTCTTAAAGATAATTCCCTTCGAATACTTGGTTTTAAGCCACTGAAAAATCGATCAACTTTACTTTCAAGTTGGATGATAAATCCAGATGCATACCTTACAAGCCTTGTAAAATTCGCTTCTTATATACCAACAGATTCATCATCCTTTTGCTTTAGTTCAAGAAACTCTTTCTCCATCTTTGTTCGAAGAATACGAGGGAAGTACTTATTGAAAAATAAGTTCTGGAACTCGTCCCATTCCATGGGCTCAATTTCATCCCTTTGCCTTGTATTCTTAATAAGATTCCACCATTGATCAGCTTCACCTTCCAAACGATATACTACTAAGATGACTTTATCATGTTCAGAACATTGATGAACTGAAAATATCTTTTCAGTGGTACTGATCCATTGTTCAGCAACAAGTGGATCAGAAGACCCACTGAAAGAAGGTGGACGTTGCCTCATGAGGGACTCAATAGAATATTTTTCCCTTCTTTTCTCATTTGGAAGTCCAGAATGATTCATAGCTTGTGTAAGTATAGAAATAAGATTTTTCACTCCATATCCTATAACATTTGTTCGTTCAGGAGGACAATCATTGCACTGTCCATTGCATTGATCAACACGGTTCCTTCAGGTTCCAGCCATCGTCTAAAACCCAAAAAGAATAGTGTGAGAGGAAAAAATCATGCTAGGGAAAACAACATAATAAAGGGGGAGTACCTTCAATATCTAACATCTTAGGTTTAATTCTATGATCGTTAGCATAATTATAGTACTATAACCTATACTTACACTTAACCTTAGGGACATCCCTAGAAATACTTTAGAAATATCTCTAGGGATCTCACTAACGTTTTCGCATCCTAGTTTCCAAAGGTTGACTAAACCTTTCCTCTGATATCAATTGTAGAGACCCTAAGCTTAACGTACATGTCCATTACATTACTTTTCGGAATACTTAGTACATAACAAAAAAACACACACACAAGGATCGTAATAGTTTAGTGTCTTTGGAAACTTGGAATATAATCTTCAAATCGTGGTGAAAGATCTTCAACATCTCCCATAAAGATCTTCCTTTTTTTATACCTAAAACCTTTCTTTATATCCTGGGTAAAAGAAAACATAAAAGGGTGAGCTCAAATGGTCAGTAAGGGTAAACAATAGAAATATCAATCACATCATATACATAAGAACATAGCTTTTGGAAATCTTAACCTTCAAAAGAGCTCATAATATCATAACATGGGATAAATCATAGAAGTGAAATGTAATCCCAATAATCATAAAATAAAACATGAAACTTTGTGTCATACACACATAATCAAAGAGAATCATTTCTTGTTAGTCAAGACTCATTTCCAAGACTATCTTAGTGGACAAAGTCCATTTCTGAACCGAGTCACCCTCGTTTCAGTCCTGTTTCACTGAACCGGTATAAACTACCATTCCAGCCATGTCTATCTCATGAGATATAAAATCTTTACCCAATGCATTGGAGGGAGATATAGGTCCCACCCATCTCATAATGATACCATTCTTATGTGTGCCACAAAATCTTAAATCATACATCATTGCATAAACCATGTATTAAAAATGGGAATCTTAAACATCGTGACATCAAAAAAAAATTCATATAATATAAAGTAATTCATAAAAATAATTCAATCACAACATAATCAAATCAATGTAAAAATAGGGATAAAAAACAGAACCCTTTATTATCTTATATGGGAAATAATTTTGATAAAACACTTGAACTCTATTCTTGAGGAAAATATCCTTTCTACTTCAAAAACACTTTTAATTTCTTAACATTTCATAAAATTATAACTAAAAGAAGTTGATTAAAAATAAACATGAAAACTTGTAAAGGAAGCTTCTTGGAAATAATGTTTTAAAAATCCTTTCATGTCGTATAAGTTAAAAAACATTCTTCGTACTTTTTTCGGAAAAGTCAAAAAGTACCTCGTACGAAAAACGACAAAAGATTCCTTTCATATCTTTTACTAAAAACTCCCCAAAGGGTAAAATTGGATATAAACTATTGTATAAGGATATAAATATTACATATTGAGGAAACATGGATGTTGATGATAAAATAAACCCCAGTAAATACCAAAGTATAAAAAATCTCAGATAAAAATGAGATTGTGATATTTTCCCTTACCGTAGGTCCGATTTGCTTCGTAAGTGTCCGAACCTCCTCTTCTTTGACGCGCCTTTTCATAACCTACACTTAAAGAACTAAGGATGGTCTTTGAAGAAGACCAGGACCTCAAGGATGATACTGGGGATGTGGAGAAGAGATTTTTGCAGGGGTTGTCCGAGCTTGAAGGCTCAATGTTGTGTGAGGAGGAGAGGGAGGTGTTGCCCTTTTATAAGGGAGGAGAGGGGCATCTTAGGAAAATCTCAAAATATTATTTTATATTAAGGTCAAATTCGGTTTATAATGGTTCCAAATGGTCTTATTTCGAAGATAAAGTGGGGATGGGTCGAAAGCCTCTCATCCAATAGGATTTAGACAAGTTTAGATTATTATTTTAACCTTATCAATTAGATTTAACTCTAAGTTAAATAATTTAACTTTTACAATGTATTTTTTTTCTTACACTATATGGTTAATAAACTTACTATATCAAGCCAAACGAACCCCAAGTTGTTTATTATTAATATATATATCCTTATCTAAGTCATTTGTCCGATCCTTAGATTTTTAGTAATAAAATAACAATTAATAATATAATATTTGTTTTAAAAACTAATTTATGCCAATTTTCACACTATTTGGTACATGATTTTTATGAAATTTCTAAAAGAATGATAAGTTCAAAACAAGTTACTTAAATCAACAATAACATGTCATATTAACCTAGAAAATTAGTTTAAGTCATAAAAAGTCTCAAATTACATTTATTTGGGCATTTATAACATCAATTATGTTAATATTTTCTTAAAAAGGTAATTACTCCATCATCGTTGTGTCATAAATAAATTAAATTATTTAAAGTATATAAATTACAAATAATATACGATTATGTAGGAAATCTTTTTGGCTTTCTAATGAATATTTATAGTGGAAATTATATTATGTATAACCCTATATTAAATTTTTTTAGTAAATAAACATTGATTTTAACTCTTTTAACTCTTCTTTGAATTAAATAATAATAAATGTCCTAATCTAATCCATGTGGGCCTAAATGATAATATTTTACACTTAAGGTTGTTTTTGGTCGAGATACACTTGTCCAATAGGATTAGGACATTTGTTAGGGTAATATTAAAATCATTTTTACCCTTAATTACCCTATTTACTTTTAACCGTCGTAAATAAAAGTAAAAAGTTACTATTCACCAAAAATTATTTTCATCTCATTGAACCATATTTTACTTACTGACATCAACTTTGTTTCTCGGATTTTTGAAATTACATTCACAGAAGCTTAAGAAAAAAATTAATTTTTTTAACTACCACTTAGTAGTTTCACTATTCATCAAAAATTGATGTTTTTCAGAAAAATGCCAAAATTCCACCCTAAGCTATAATTGATATTCCGAATTCAAAAATGATTTCTATTTTTCAAATTTCCCAACATATAAGTTGCTATAATTAATTTTATAATCAATTTCTGCTGTCACAACAAATAGCGTGTTTTTAAGAGATAATAACTATCAAAAGATTAACACTTGTTTATGTCTGGTGTAAATGTGAAATTACATCCAATGACCAACATTGCATTGAATTGTAAAAATATATTCTAAATATACTTTAAAACCACTCAAATTAATAATTTATCACTATTAATTATTTCGTTTAAAAAAGTTGTTTTTAATTAAAATTTAGTAATTTTCACTATTCATCAGAAAATGAAAGTTATCCGAAAAGTACCAAAATTTCACCCTAAGCTAATTTCGATATTACGAATCCAAAAATGAATTCCATTTTGAAAAATAAAATTTACAAAATTTCAAAAAGTTGTTATTTACTTTTCATAACGGCTAGTTTTAATAATATTTTAATAGCATATTGTTGTTTAGTGAAACTCGTTATTGAGTACTACACATGCTATCAAGGAAGGTCACGATTGCGTGTAATGCAAGGCATGTCAAGGATGCATGTTGTGAAATCTCCTTTTTGTGTAGCGTAAAACACAGGACATTAGTGAAATTAAAAAGAATATTTTTCATAAAATCTTGGGCTGTTACAGATACACAATGTTTTTGGGTTCTAGGAGTTTTCTCCAATATGTTATTTTGTGATAGAGGATGGATGAATACCCCCTCTCCCTCGCTCTTATTTAATTTATAGAATAACATTTTATTGGTATATAATGGTGTTTATGCATGTAAGAAGGATTAAATGTAGTTTATGTACATAACTTCCAAGGAACCCTATTTTTCTGGATTCGATTGAGAAATTAGAAAATTGTGGGGGTGATATATTTATAGAAAGAGGGCCTAATGATGATGTCATCTATGTTCTTGATACCCTACCATGATTGATATCTATTTGGATATTTATATGTTATTACATATCATTAATAATTCCAAAATCAATATGGATGACCAAGAAAAGGTTGGGGTAGTTAGGTTTGGGAATCGACATACAATAGACTCGACTGAATGGCTTCTATTAATATTTAGAAGGGGTTGAGCTTAATTAATTTGATGATAGCGTGTTAGAGATGAAAACATGAGGGAATTTTTATGTTACCATTTTTATATTATTTGATACTACCTTACTACATTTCATGTGATATACAATGGGGGAGTTATTTTTAGTTTTGGTGTAATATGACTTAGTAGGTGCATGTTTTCATACTATTTTCTCCTGACACAATGGTATACTTATTCAACATTTTTATGAGAGGTATTGAATATTCTCCCATTGAGTATAAATGTTATGATAACCCATATATATATATAAATTATTTTTCACGTTTCTGAGGTGAATTTTGTGACTAATTTGGGTAACAATTACTAGGAGCTTTAAACGTCATGTGGTGTTTTTATGAAACACATTTGTTTTGTATTTTCATTTGGTGACTTATCTGTGGATTTAATATTCATGAATTATGGAATTATTTTTATAATACCCAAATATTTTATATTAATTTTCTACGAAATAAACTTATGGTATTTTATAGCTTTCAATACATGAAATTCTTAGTTTTATTGAACTATGAAATGACTATACCCTATCACATAATTAATAAATATTAAAAGAAATAGTAATAAACATATTATGAAAAATATTTATAATGTTTTTAAATAATTCAAATTTATTAACTAATGTACAATAAATAATTACTCATCTTTTATTAATTATATTATAGTCTTAAAAATGTGTTATCTTTTAATCCTCTAAGTCGGTATTTTTATTTTCAAGAAAATCAATTTTATTGGTTAACTGAGAACCCTCACAAAAATCACATTCAATTCAGATACTGATATCCTACATTAAAATTCCACTACAACAACACCATAAAAAAACCATCTTGAAAAAATGATTAAAAAAATGTATTAACATTTATTTTTTATTTTTTATATTGAATAGAATGAATTTGAATTTATTTTAATGCTATAAATGCAATTTTCTAAAATGTGTTTTCATTATGTGTTTCACTTTTATTTAAAATTAAAAAATTTCACGTATAGAAATTTAAATTGGTAAAATGTATTCAATATTTTTAATCACACTAATTGTTATAATATAATAGGCACAACATAGTTTTATTTCATAATGAATATAAATAATATTAACATTATTTTACTACTACGGTTATTGTTTAAATGTGTTTTCTTGGGGTTGTTAAACCAATGGACAATGGTATGAATGACCCAACAACATGTATAATTATTATTATTTGAATATATTTCAATCGTATATTATTATACATTCAAATAATGGTCCATTTAGATCCAATTACACATTATAATGACCTTATAATGTTGAAATATTATATGTAATTCCATATATGCCCCACCAATCACATATAATAAGGAACCTCTTCTCCTCATATTTTCATAAACTGTTAGACGTATATATAAGTCAATATCTACTAAAATAACATCCTAGATTCATTATTTTTATTATATAACATGTAGTATGTACCCAATATCAATATATCATGTTTTAAGGTTTAATCCAAAGGTAGTCTATCGAAGGAATGGTATAAATTGTAACTGAGCACTTTAAGATTATTTTTAATCTTCCACCATTTATAAAAAATGTTCTATCAATAAAAAATGTTGAAAAAATAATAAAAACAATAAATATATTTTATTATGATGATATAACAAAAATTTCCCTCCTCTTTTCCATCAAATGAGAAATGTAAGTATCGCTTATGTGTACATGTGGACAACTGTTCCACATTGCGATATGATTCATTTTTCATCACCGTATTTCATGTATGATTATAACAAAGGGTTTGATAAATATATATGATATATATGATATAATTATAATTATAGGATGATAAAATAATATTTATCTTTCTTTCCATCATTTCATTACAAATAAATATAAAATTTATGTGTATGTACAGATTACCATCTCCATGGATAGTGTAATTTTGTTTTCTAGCAATACCATCAATTTATGGATATAAATACTCATATAACAAATATATATTATATTTATATCATTATTTTTATATATTTTAGATTATGGAGCCATGATAAATAATCAAGGCCCATAATGGCGAAACTAAAACATTCATGAAAAATGAAACAATTACAACCAGAAACTATGATTATAATAAAGAATTATTAAAAATTAGGTGGTAAAATTTTATAAGTGGACCATATATGTTAGTATAGTAATTATTAGGGATTTATTATAGTAATATTATAAATTTTTATTTATTTAATGGTATATATATTTCTTAGAAGGAAAAATGGATGGGAGGTAAGTGTTTTACGTTATAATCTATCTTTTTACTGAGATAATTTGTTCTTAAGTTTAGGATTATAAAATTATTTGATATTCCCAAAATGATATTTGTGGGATATATTCTATTATTATTATATCTGTATATTTTCTGTTTTAATTTCATTTTTGTCTCCTTAAGTACTCAAGAGTTCAAAATAACGTTTTTATAGGAAACATTATTTATTTAGTATTCTTATGGGAATCATTGTCTTCCAGGACTATATTTTATTTAAAATGTTTTCAAGAATGATTTAACATTCCCAAATATTTTTTTAAATTCTGTTTTATCGATGGGATATATTTTTAATAAAATTTTAAAAATAATATGTTTTTTCATTTTCGTGAAAAGGTACTTTGGGATTTTTAACATAAATGTGATAGGAATATTTGTTTTTATGTACACTACATGAATTAATTTTCCCACCATCACGAATTCTTATGAATTTGAATCATCCTTTAAAAGCTCCGATGTATATTTTATAAAAAATATTTTTGAAAATATTTTTATAATTTTTTGAATTTTAAATATGTTTTTTTTAAAATGAAAAGGGTATTTTCTACAGGAAATGTTCCATTGATATTTTAAAGGTATTTTTATATATAATAATTCCCTTTGATTTTTATTATATTTTACTTATAAAATGATCCAATGTTGCATATTTATTCATTATACGGATTATTTTGGACTATAATAATGGAATATTGACGATACCCATTTTCTTTTCAATGGTTTCTATAATGTAATGATAATTTTTTCATGGTCTTATGGCATAAATATAATGTGATTATGATTATGTGGTGGGGTTATATTATGTAAATCCAATTAATTGGGTAAATATTAATGTTCCATGGCATAAAATGATAAATATAAGGTCACCCCAATTCCAATATATGGTATATGATACGTTTTCCCAATCCCGAAAGTGGGTACATGAGAGGTTATCCCTTTCCTAGAGCATATAAAATGGTTTTAATCCTAATGAAAACATTTGATGAATGTCTTGGTGGGTATACCTGATATAAGATTTATTCTATAATTGATATTACACACATTATTCCATACATTCATGAAAAGATCTTTCGCAAATGTCATGCATGAAGGGATCATGTTCTTATATTCATTTATGATTTATATCTTATGATCTTACAAGATTTATTCCATGAATTATGAATATATAAATTGTTGGGTATGAATTTAAAATATTATGATCATGTTATCACACCCTTTATGATCTTGGTAAGATTACATATGATCATTTATTAGAATCTCCCTTGTTTAGCCTTACCGAGTCTCTGAGATCACCCTTTATTATGTTTTCCCTCTAATATAAAGAATATTTTTAAGAATAATATGTCTACTAAGGGTGATATTTATGAAGAAATAATTTTAATTTGATATAAATCGTTTATATACTATTTTTTAAGTATTCATGTTTCCATGGTCACTATAATTTTATGGTATTGACATAAATCATAATGATATGAAATGAATATTAATCTAATAAGTTGTGATATTTTTTATGTAAGAATTAAATTTCTATAATTATAAATCTCAGTAAATTTATATTATGGTGTTAATTTGTGGGTTATAGTTATTTTCCTATGAAACATAAGGGTAGTGCCTCCCATTTGGAGATTTTAAAGCATCAGTGGAAATTTCCATCTAGAATAATATTAGATGTGTGCCTTAGGGGTCGCTATAATCTTCAGTACATACTTTATAGGGGTTCCCATTGGGTGTGGGTAATGATATAGCGGTATCAGTTTTTTTAGAGTAATGATGTGGTTTGAATTTTGGAAATGGTTAGGATTGCATAGACTCTTAGAAAAACCACATTAGTTGAACATTTACCATGATTTAAGAAATGGATTCCTTCTAAGACACAAGATTTTAGGACCCCCAGCAATTTAATTCAAGGAACCTAATCTATCTAGATGATCAATGTAATGTGATTCTCCTTTTATTGTACAGACCTTTGTGATGTAAATACATCATGAATGATTGTTCTTATGTTATCCCTAGGAATATTTTGGCTTAAACAAAAATGATTCTAATGAAATAAATATTTATGAATTACATGAAATTTGGATTAGTTGTTTTTGACTAATACCCAATGATAAGATTTTGGGGATATAAAGAGGGATTAATAGTGAAATTATTGTTATTACTTTCACTTTTTTGAAATTTAGTTTTCCCCTTCTATGTTTTGTGTTGAAATTTTTCATACATAGACTTTTTCAAAAAAGGAAACTATGATTTTATATATTTATATGATTTAATGTACTTTCATTATTTAAATAAATTTTATTTTTTTATAAACACGAGACCCTATGAAATAATAACCCTAATTTGTGGAATGTGGAAAATGGAAACTATGACATTATTTTAATTGGCCAAATGTTTTTTGGAATCTTGGGAATTTACTATTCTGTATTCATGGTAGTTAATAATTTTCTAGTAACAGGAAGAAACATTTAAATTAATAAAATGAATTTTTAATACTTAAAAATTGTCAATAATATACTATGTTTTATTCTATAATCCCATGTTTGGAGTTAAAAATGATAATATTGATAAAAAAAGAACATCACTAAGTTGTGTTATATGCACAAGAATAATATAATGATGGTATATAAACATTAAAAAAACTACATGTGAAATTATAGAAGGTAATTTATAAAATTGTGTTGGTAATCGTATTTATTCTACATTAAATTATGTAGGGTTTTTAGTTGGATTAAATGAATTACTGTTAATTTTTTAATATAATAAAACTAATTATATTTTATTCATGATATTATTTAATAGATTAAATATTGTGTATTATAGATTAGCTAAATTTGTAATTAGGTATTCTTATAAAACTAAATTATATTCAGGAATTATATTTTTAAATACATATTCTATGATCTATAGTAGTAGGTGAAATGATATTCAGCTTCATATTCTTGAATTATTGAATGAATTGTGTAACACCCCAATTCTACACAATATGTTCCCCTTTGAAAAATGCAATAGTTGGCATTGTATGAAACTTCGAGTTTCTAACACATTGTGACCAGTCAAAATATCTGTTATAAATAGTAATACCCACTTTTTTAAATTTTATAAATTTTATATTTCAAAATGGACTTCATTTTTTGAATTTGAAATATCAAAAGTTGTTAAGGGTGAATTTTTTGTATTTTTTGAGAATATTCAATTTTTGATAAATAGAATAAAAAAATGCGTTATTGGTTAAAACTAAATTTTTTATTTTAATAGTTATTACTATTATTTAAATTTATTTTAGGTAAAAATATATTCATAATGCCTATATATGTTAAATTTAATTCATTAGAGTCATTTTATAATATGTTTATATATATAAAAATTTTATTGAACTTTTTACCATCTTTTACCAACCTCTTAAGAGCATTTACAAATTTGCATAATACATAATTTTACCACTTCTGTGAGTTGAATTTTAAAAATATGAGAGACATGGGTGATATTAGTTAGTAAAGTGTGGTTCAATAATATTAAATTTTTTTCGTGAAATGTAACTTTTGCCTTTTATTTACCACGGTTAAAAGTAAATAGGGTAATTAAGGGTAAAAACGATATAATATTTACCCAAACAAATTTCCTAATTCTATTTGATAAGTGTAATTCGACAAAAAAAAACCTTAGGAATAAAATATTATCCCTATTTGACAACATGGATTAGATTAGGACATTTATTATTATTTTATTTAAAGAATAGTTAAAAGAGATAAATTTGATGTTTAATAACTAAAGAATTTTTAATATAGGGTTACACACAATATAAATTCAACAATAAATATTCATTCAAAAGATAAATAATTTTCACACATATTTTTATTTTATTTATAATTTTTAGACATTAAAAAATTTAATTTATTTTTGATACAATGTTGATGAAGTAATTTCATTAATAATGAAATGTTAAAATAAATGATATTATAAATATCTAAATAAATGTAAATTTAGACTTCTGATAAATTCCACTAATTTTATAGGTTAATATTACATGTTTGGTTTGGTTAAATAAATTTTATTTGATGTTATGAAGTTTATATGGCTTTCAAAAAAAATCAAATACTATATTGTGTCCAAATTGATATAATTAAGTATTTAAAACAATTACTATATTATTAATTGATATAATATTCCTAAAAATATAGGCATTGGAAAATGGACTTAGATAAGTTTATAAATATTAATAATTAACCACAGGGGGCTCTCTTGTCTTGTTATAGTATATTTATTACGCATAAAAAATAAAAATACAAAGAGACATGGTAAATGTCAATCTATTTAACTATGAGTTAAATCTAAATGATAAGGTTAATATGATGAACTAAACCTATCTACTTTCTATTGGTTGAGAGATATGCGACCCATCCTCACCTTAACATAGAAATAATTTATTTTTGAGCCATTATATACTAAAAATTATTTTATTATAAAACAATATTTCATGCTTTAACTAAAGTGACCCTCGCCTCTCTTATAAAAGGACACTTCCCCTTCACTTAATTTCACACCTCAAAAGCCATTTTACCTGACCAAACCCTGCCCAAATATCCTCCCTAGTTTCCTCCCTTCATCCTAGAGGCCTTCTATTGGTAATAAAACCAACCTAATGATCACTTTTGATCTAATGAAAAGGAAGAACCCAAAAAAGAGGTAAATATTTAATCACCACTTCAAGTTCATTTCATCTTCCACTTTCTCTTTATTTGTTGTTTCTATTATAAAATAATAAATCTAGTATCTTCTATATACTGTGATGTTACTATAAAAATGGTACAACCATATTCATTATTATATCTATCAAATCAATGACAAAGTCACCATACGTGCATACATATGACTTACCGTCTCCACGTCGTAGTGTAATTTGTTAGTCAAAAACATCATTATTTGGATGGGTATAATAATCAGTAATACTGATTTAAATAATAAATATAAATGTCAATGATTCTGTATATATGATACACCATCTAATTATATATGATTTCACAATCAATATATTGATATTGTCACTTGTGCGTATGTACGAATTACCGTCTCCATGAACACGATGAGATTAATTCCCCATCATAAGCATTTAAGAATAATTTTAATTTTATGATTCAAAATAATGTTTATGAAAATAATATCATTCTGTATATGAATCAATTACTTTGTATTCATAAAAAATATGTCTTACATAACCATTCATGTAAAGGAAAACGAATCAGTTAACACCCAAAACGATGATACTACTAAAATATTATCAAGAAAGAAATATTATAAGATCATATATGATATCATATATACATATAATGAAAGGAGTTTAATGATATTTTCTTGGAAAAATACTTTCCTCTTGAACATCGAGTATATATGGAAAGTCAGTTTATGAGTCTTAGGTAAATGTATGATGAGAATGTCACAAAGTATGAGGCTAACATTACAAGGTTAGAGAGGCATGCAACATATTATATAGGTAACCCTATGAGTAATATTGATCGATTATTTTATGTGTTAAAACCATTTATGTTGAATGAATTACTCTCACAATCCATCTTATCATATGAAGATATTTCCTCATGTGCTATCAGGACAGAAAAATAATTCTCTAAGTCTTACGACTTTAAAGAGAAGGCATAGAAAAAGTGATCAACTGAACACATAGGAAATTAAAATAATGGGAAGAAGGGAAGAGTTGAATATCCATCAAGTATTAAATGTGTGAAGTAACACCCTGGTACATTCTTGAATGGGCTGGGAGTCTTTTACAAGTGTGGTGAAAAAGGACACCAAGCATTTGATTGCATGAGGAAGAAATTGGGTGTCAATGGTGAATGCTATAATTCTAGAGGAAAGGGGAATAATGAAAATGAATGTCTTAGGCATCAAGGGAACTTACCTTAGAAAAGTCCAAGAGAGCAAGGCCTTGGTTATGCGATCACTACTGCAGAGATTGATTCTCCCAAAGACATGGTGGTAGGTAATTTAATGGGTTTCTCATGTTTAGCCAATGTTTTATTTGATTCTGAATCATCGAATTGTCTCATATCTTCCTAGTTTTCTAAGAAATTAGATATTTTAAATTTGAATTAACAAAGGAGGCTTCAGTCAGAACACTGAAAGGAAGTATCATCACAATAATGTTTTGTGAATCAGTTCCCATTAGGGCATATAATTGTTCTTTATCTATTGATATCATCATCATAACCATGATTTAATTTGATATAATCCTTGGTATGGATTGGATTTTAGACCATGATGCTAAAAAGTAATTGTAATAAGATGGATGTTACAATTATTGATGATGATAAAGAGTACCTTATCTTTATAGCAGAAAAATCAACACTAGATTCTTATCTAGATCCACCCCCAACAGCTCGACTAAATTTAATTATTGGGGAGGAAGATAATGAAATAAATAGGGGTGAGATAAATAATGTTCGAATAGAGGACGTAACTATTTTTCATGAATACATTGATGTGTTTCTAGAAGATTTACCTAGACATCCCCCAGATGAGAAATTGAGTTTTCTAGGGATCTAATTCGGGGTTCAAGGCCCATATCGAAGACCCCTTATAGAATGATCATTGTGGAATTAGCGGAACTAAAGAAACAACTAAAGTAATTTAGTAACAAGGTCTTTTTTCAACCTAGTGTTTCTCCCTGGGGATCCACTATCATTTTTGTTAAAAAGAAAGATGGATCTATGCAGTTGGGCATTGACTATAGGGAGATCGATGCAATAACAATAAATAACATGAATCCCCTACCTCACATTGATGATTTATTCGACCAACCTCCTAGAGATCAATAATTTTCAATGATTGACCATCGATCTTGATATCATTAGTTGTGTGTGAAAAAGGAAGACATTCCGAAAAATGCATTTTGAACCAGGTACGGGCATTACATGCTTATAGTAATTCCTTTTTCATTGACTAATGTACCATCTATCTTCATGGATATAATGAATAGATTTTTCAAGGATTATCTTGATGAAATTTTAGCGGTATTTATTGATGATGCTATTCTATACTCAAAAACCTACGATGATCATGAAAATCACTTGCGCATTATCCTAAAGACTCTTAGAAGAAATTAATTACATGAAAAGTTTAGCAAGTGTGAATTATGGCATCAGGAGATTTCTTTTCATGCCTATATTGTCTGTAAGGATGGAATCTCTATTGATCAATCTATGACAATTGCAATCCAAGAATGGAAAGCACTTAAAAGTATAACTGTGGTACACAGTTGTATTGGTTTAGCAGGTTATTATCGGCCTTTTTCTAGAATTTTCCCTGATTGGAAAACCCATTAACGAAGCTCACATGTAAAGAGGTTAAATTTTTTTGGACAAAATATTGTGAAGAATGTTTTGAAGAAGTGAAGAGAAAAGTAGTCAATGATTCTATATTTACTATACCATCGAGAAATAATGGATTTGTTATTTATATTGATGCATCAAAGAAAGTACATTGTTGTGTTCATATGCAAAATGATAGAGTTGTTGTCTATTCATTACGATAGCTAATCATTCATGTGAAAAACTATCCTACTCATGAACATGAGTACGCAGCTATTATCTTTACTCTGAAAACATGGAGACACTATCTCTATTGTGAAAATGTGAGATTTATAATTATTAAAAGAGTATGAAGTATATATTCTCAAAGAAATAACTCAACATGAGGAAAAAAATATGGCTTGAACTACTCAAGGGTTATGATTTCACTATACACTACCTCGGCGAGAAGGAAAATAAGGTGGACAATTCATTGATTCGAAAAGAACATCGAGTTCTGAACATGATGAGAGTTGAAAGGGATCCTATTTTCATGGATCTAGTAATGTTGGATATAGGATTACCAATGGAAGGTTAAACATCAATACATTTTGAAATAGTTTCTAAATCACCTTCACTAGAAAGGATAGTGACTTCTCAGACTTGTGATGAGGAGTTTCAAAATATGATTAATGCTAAGAATTAAGGGAGATTGAGTGACTTTATATAGGAATTTAGAATAATGAAATTTGGGAAGAGACTTTTTGTTCCTTACAAACACGATCTAAAAAAGTTATTTTTGGATGATGTTCAATGCTCTAATTTATCTATACACCCTGGGAGCACCAAGATTTATTGAGATTTGAAGGAAAATTTTTGGTGGGACAAAATAAGGAGGGAGATTTTTGATATTGTGTCAATATGTATGGTTTTTAAACAAGTAAAAGCCAAACAGAAATAACCTCGAGGATTCAGGAAACCTCTTCCCATACCTAAGTGGAAATGGTATAATATTACGATTGACTTTTTCATGGGGCTACCAAAGGCTCCAAGAAGGAATGGTGTAACATGGGTCATCGTTGATTGTCCTACCATGTACGAAAAATTTATTTCTATAAGATAATATTTACCACATGAAATTTTGGAAAGACTATATATTAATGATTTTTTTAGACTCCATGGTGAACCCTTATTGACTACTTCTTCTCATGATCCCTGTTTTATAAAAAGATTCTAGAAGAGTCATCAGAAATCCCTGAATACGGAACTTCGTTTGAGAGATGCCTACCACCCTCAAACTGATGGACAATCAGAGAAGACTATTCAAACCATAGAAGACATATTGAGATCTTCCTCACATGACATTCAAGTTATTTGGGATCAAAATTTAACTCTGGTAGAATTTTCCTATAACAATAGCTTCTATTCAGGTATTTAGATGGAACCATATGAAGAGTTATATTAAAAGAGATGTAACACACAAACTTGTTGGGATGATGTTGGTGAATTATAACTCATAGGCCCAGAACATGTTAAGGAATGGATGGAAAAGGTGAAGGTTATCCAAATGCACATCAATGTAGATCAAAGTAGGCCGAAGAGCTATGATGATAACTGAATGAAGGATTTGGAATTTCAGGTAGGATATCATGTTTTCATGAAGGTATCTCTATGGAATAGTGTTATAAAATTCAGTAAAAAGGATATATTATGTCCCAAGAACATTGGACCTTTCAAAATTCTATAACGAATTGGGGTTTTAGCATACCATTTAGAAATTCCGCCAACCCTCTCCAATGTTCATGATGTGTTCCACATATCACTGTTGACAAAATGCATGCCTATCCAAAATAATTTACTCACCTGTGAGGAAACTGAACTCAAACCAGATATGTCTTATTGTGAAGTGCATGTAAATATTTTTGATAGAAGAGAACAAGTTCTGAGAAACATTGGTGGAAATCCCACCTATACCAACACTTCATTCCCAATGGTTTGGAAAAACCATTGGAAAAAATAATCTATACCAACGGTTCTATGAAACTGTTGGCATAGAATAATATAAGTAGGGTTTTAAAAATAGTTATAGTAAACCGGTGGATAAAATAATACCAACATCAGCTGTTCATTTGAACCATTGGGATTGACACACCAAAAAGACACCATCTATCCGGCTCCATCTCCCATCCAGTCATGCCCCACTTCCCATACCTATAGCACAACACTACTCCTCCCGACATCCCCTCACCACCTGACATCACCTCACTGCCCAACCTCTCCTCACCACGGCTCCCATTCCATCCTCCCCTCGCTGCTTCTCTCATTCCCCTTGCACTGCCTTCCTCTCCTTCTAACTCTACCTCACCACTCGTAGTTCGTCGCTCGCCACTCCCTACTCCCCGCTCCCAGCTCCCCGCACCCTACTCCCTACACACCGCTCCCCACTCCCCACTCCTAGATCATTGTCGCCCACCTCTGTCCTCCCTCCAATCCCGATACCAATCAGACATCGCTCGCCCCTCCCACACAAATTCTTCACTTCGTGTTTCATCTGTGACATGCTCGTTGGTAGCATTTCTGATTTCAAATGTGTCTATTTTATGGTTATTTATCTATTTCTATGAATTATTGTGAAATAAATCATTTATGATATATATTTTGCTATAATTAGGTATATAGGAACCCTAAATCAATGTTTCATATACTTTTTTTTGGGTTATTCAAATTTTCATATTCTATTTTTTCTATAATTAATTTTTGTAAGGGTTATTAATCAATTTTTCTATAATTAGGAAGGGTTATTCATCCCTTCCTATTTTTTCACATCTATCTATTATGGTATTCACTTTTTCATATTCTTCTAAGGGGTTTTTTGGAAATCAATTTTATTAGCTGTTGAATAGGCATTTTCAATTGGGGCTTTGTGCAGCCGAGATTTATTGATGCATTGATAGTGACATAGAAGAATAACAAAAATATATGATGGATTCATTTTTCAAAATTATTTTCCTTTACACTAAAAATATATATGTGAAGTTAGTGTTATGGGAAATTTCCATTCGATTGTTCTTTATATCTACATGTATGGTAATAAGGTTGGTTTATCAATTTCTCTATTATAACAGTGACTAAGGATTTTTTTCCCAACACTGGATAACATGTTTTGTAACTCAAAAGTGTTTTATTTTGTTCACTTTTTTACTTCTCACATTATAAACATGTTTTTGTTGAGGAAACATGGTTTTCCAATTTTTCACAAGTTTATTATTGTTTGAAAAGTGCATATTCACTTTAAAAATTACAAAAATCTCAGTGTTTTCCATTCTTTTAGTTTATCCTTTTATAACTCATCAGACCATATGATCAAACATTTTTTCCAATCATGTTCAACCTTTTTCATAGGTGTGGATCCATTTTTAGCAACTGATTTACAACATGATAACATTGGAACTTTTCCATTACCACTAATCAAATTCTTTTGATACTAGAATCCAAGTCACATATATGAAATCTCCATGGCCAACATAATTATACCTTCAAAAAACATATTCAACTGCTTTTTATTTTCCTTAAAAAATCTCTTAGGATCTTCATTAGAAATGTCAACTTCTAATCCAATTCTATTAGCTCATTCTTAGATGGTTTCCATTTTTAGTCCAAATTTTATATCATAAATGTTGTACATCATTAATTGAAAAATTTACCCTTATCTAACATTGATCCTTGTTTCTAGGGCTTATCATGGTTCTTTCGGGTCCACCTCAGATGTGATTTGGCATCTTCTACCGAAGGTAAAGCAGTTTGGATCATCATGGTTCATCTACCCCCATTTGAGGTTGGTTTAATCTACCCACTTTGTTTGTCCCAATTTAATTTTGGGCTTTTGGTGATTTTGGAGTCTATGAAAAATCTATATTAGGTATGAATTTCATGAATAAGACTAATTTACAACATTCCCCTCTTATTAGTTTACTTATATGTTATAATTTTTTTCTATGTTTTATTTACTCCAGATATGAAACTAATGTATATAATTCTTAATATGGATTGACTGATTATTATTAATTTCATGATAGACTATAACCTAAATGAGTGAAATTTTCCAAGATAATATAAACACATCAAGGAAAACTAAAACTAATGAAAATTTTGCAAAAAAAAATTGTATCGAAAAAAACTAAACTAAGTGTAAACTCGAGCCAAACTTATTATATACGATTAATAGTAAGAGTAATGGTTAAATAATAACAATGTACTATCTGATAGTATAATTTTGAAACATGGATCTTTTACCCATTTTCTTTTAGGAAAATTATTTGACCCATGGGGAATTTTGGTTCTTATATGATGGGAGGTGAAAAGTATAGTCATAGTAGACCAGTATGATTTAGTTTATTTTTTATTTTATTTTCTATATCGCATTGGACAAACATATCTTTTACTGATTTTTATGGATCTAGGGTAGTTATATTCTATGAAGGGGTTCATATTGATTCAGTCTGTCGTCCTTGATTCGAGGTATGATTTTAGGGTTACTACTTGTCTCGCACCTCATGTATTTGGGGATTTCAGTATTTTTGACTCCATATTATTGTTTCTGTAGGGTTTTGGTTTATTTCATGTTTTTTTGGGTGGATTTGGTTATCTTCATCCAACTAATGTAAGGCTTTGATGACGTCGGTTGGTTTATCAATGGATATTTAGCATTTTTATGTGTTTTAAGGCTCCTAATATCCTTTGTATAGTGAGTTGATCCATGATCATTGATTTCAACTCACCAATTAAAGGGAGACATGCCTGAATGTTCATAGGTAAGTAAAGAAATGTATGTGGGTTCCCCTGTCATGTGTATAGTCATCCATGGTAGTGATTATGCACGTATAGGGCTAGGTGTGCCCATGTATATTTTTAAATGCATATAAAGGTGATTGGAGACTGGTACACATATATAAGTTTATGTGTAAGGATCCCCTAGCACATTCTCATTGCCATGCATTTGTGTGCATAGGGTCAAGGTGTCCTTGCATGTGTGTGAAGGTGCGTATACCTAGTGGGGGAGCAACATATTTTGGATACAAATCTCCAAGAGCCGATGTGGACAGCTTGGTTCCACCTTGACGTAGGGTCCCTCTTCTAGCCCCTTTAATTCATGAATGATTTAAATTGAAATTAACTTATTTCATAATTATACAAAATTATATTTAATTTTATATCTTGAATAACTGTTATTTAATATAATTGTTTTATTTGATAATTAATTTTATGTTTTTATAATAAAACCCCTCCAACGGTAATGCGATGTCCGCGAAAACTCACAGTGATAGATATATTGATCAAGTAGCTTATGTTATTTTATTTGATTTATGATGAATGGGTTTTAAAATAAATTTTAAATATAATTAAATGAATTGTGTGATAAATCCATGCCATGATTTTATAATAAAATCCCTCCAATAGAGGTACGATGTCTTTTCAACCAAAGTGTAGTGATGGTTATTTGTATCATGTTTAGATTTGGTTTGATTTTTACATATGTCTCTTGTTGGTGTTTGTTTTTTTGGAATGTTAGTTTTTGTTTGTTTTTTTGAATAATACAAATTGGATTAATAGACTCATTTAGATTAAATGGCATGGTCTAAGTAGTCATATGTCTTCACCATGACACAATTATTTTAACCCATTGAATATTATAAATATAATTTCTATGTTTATGATAAGTGAATGAATTTGTTAATGATTTGTTTAGGGTCTATTATTCTTTTCCACCATCTTAGACATTGCATCATTGTACTGCTAACTAGAACCTTCTGATGATCCCTTTTAATAACATATTAAATTTGTTGATTTGTTCTATAATGTCTTTTGTGACCTAATCTTATGGAGAAACCTGTTTTGTGTGTTTTCTTGGCCTCTTGCCCAGCCCTTTGGGTGTTTACTGGAGCCTATATATCAAAAAACACGGATGGTGTCATTTTTTAACACCAGTTAGGCATATGGTACTACCCACCATAAGCTTCCTCTTAACACTGTTTGGTTGTGTTTTCCAGGCCATGATTCACATCTAATTTTTTACATATATTAATTCTCCTATAAGATTTGTGTTGCATCCTAAGATTTTAAAACATACTCAAATTCTGTAGTTCTCAAAGGGACTGAAGGGTTATTATTAGAGTTCCAAGAAATTCATATTCCATTGATAAGTAATACAACTTCATAATTTGACTCTCAATCAGTAGTTTAAACTACCTAGTACCACTTTTACAAACAACAAATATAAAATATTTATCTTTATCAGACCACAATCCCAATTCAAGAGTTTGTTTTTTATAACATAAGATCAGTTTCTAAAATGTGAATGACAACTACATAGGATTTATTTGGAATCATGTATAAAGAGTAATCAACATTTCAATATCTAGTCTAGACATTGGTATATTGCATTAAATTTCAATAATAATTAAAAACACTATGTGATCCCCAGTACTCCCCACTTCATGCCATGACCACTTGGTTCCATGTTCGGTAATAGTGGAGTATTATCCTTATTTTTACATTCTAGGGATTCATTAATTGTATATGAAATTATATAACTTGATTGATAAAAATAATAATTAAATATTGTATACTAAAATATGATTAATTAACATTATCAACAAAATTTATAAAACCATTTATGTATGGTTTTCTGTTTTTTAGTTTTCTTTATCGTTCAGAGTTCGAAATTTTTTTGATCTCAGTGATTTGATGATTGTTTTGACCATTCTTGGGAATGTGATTCTACATTATCTTTTTTTTCTATTTGAGAACAGTAAACAACACACAACTCATATATTGTAGTTGGAGCATTTTACAACAATGGGGAATATGATGGATGATTAGCGCTGTGATAGAATTCCATGAGTCTTGTGATCAATGTTGGGATTGACTAATAACAATTTCTACAAGAGGGGTGACGACCAGAATGTTACCCCACCTCCTCCTAATCCCTCCGCTCTGGGCCAAAATATGTTGCCCCGTAGATTTCACTGGTCCAAGCCAACACGTCGCAGTCACGATGCAGTCATGCCGTGGTCACTCTGTGGTCATGCCGCAGTCATGCTGCAGTCACACCATGGTATGGCTATGATTGGACCCTTATCAAGGAAGACACCCTGTGATGGTTCGTTTTCATGTTGGACTTCAATTTATGATACCATGATACAGTTTTAGATACATTACCCACCATTAGTTAATAGGGAGGGAGGCCATCGGGTAGAAAATATCTGCATTGAGTCTCTCATGAAAATATTTTGTCACTTGTAGACAACATTGGAGATGAGGGTGAAGCTTGCTACTTGTAATCTACAAGGACCATCTAAGTGCTCATGGTACATAATAGTAATTGTTGGGCAATAAGAGGAATTGAGAATACTTTTATAATTTTATTTGTATTTGGAATAGTGTCTAAAATGTTTTGGTTTTAAAATGTTAACCTATTTATGGAGGTTTTTTCAATTCTGTTAGAAAAATGGATAGTGTTAATTATTTTCAATGTTTTAATGTGATATTAATAATTCATAATTAGAATCTTTTAATGAATTGAATCCGAATGTACTTTTAAAATAGATTCTCAAAAACTATTTGAATATTATAAATGTTTTAACAAAATATATAATTTTGTTTAAATGGTTTCATAAACAATTAAAGTATCTATTTATTAGATGAGTTCTTCAAAACACTCATTGTATCCCTCTACCACCTGTATTCCAGCCTGCAACAGCCCCACCTGTCACCTTCGAATCAGCCTCCACCATCCCCCCACCACCTGCAACTAGCCACCTTCCACTAGCATTCCCGCCCCCTACCACATGAATTCGACCCTTCACCAGCCACCAACCACCTGCAATCCAGCATGAACCAACCTCCACAACAGCACCACACCATTCCCCACCCCCCAGCCTCCTGGAAAACACTCATGTCATCCCTCTGCCACCTGCAAAAATAGCCCCAGCCACAAGTTCCAGCACTCACCAGCCCCTGGCCTCCTACATCCCAGCCCGCACCAGCACTCCCACATACCCAACATCCCCCATCCACTGGAAATCCATCCCACATTAGCCTCCTTCCACCTATTCCAGTTTTCAACAGCCCCATGACATCCCTATGCCACCTGACTTTCGGCCTGCACCAACCACCCTAGTCCGCACCATCCACCGCACCAGCCCTCAGGCTCCTGCATTCCAGCCCACACCATCACCCTACCACCTACAAAACAACACTAGACCACATGTTCCAACCTGCACCGACCCCTATCACCTGCATTCTAACCCACACCATCCACTCCAACCCAATCCAGCCACAGAAACCAACCACAACAGCTAAAAACCCTAGCTCCTTCACACCACCAGCTCACACCCTTCTCCACAACAATCCATAACCCCATCTACTAGAAAACCACTTCCACTACATATAGCCAAAACAACCATCCGGCAAAACCAGTACTCCATCCGCCATCTAAACAACACCTCCAGCATAGAATGAACTGCATGCAATCCCTATAGTAAACCATTGAAGGAGAGATACCATTCGTAAACATTAGGGACATCGAAATATTTACATTCAATCTAGTAAAGTAATAAAAAATATCCAAAGCATTCTTGAAGACTAATACCGAATCCAAATAACCATAAGAAATTAAGATAAGGTCCTCTGCAAAAACTGGCGAGAAATAATGTTTTTACCACATATCCAATTAAACATTTAAGCATCTGAAGATGAAATAAGGGAGTCCAGTATGTGCGAGAAAATATCCATGCATATCCCAAAATGGAACGGTGAAAGAGGATCCCCTTGAATGAGGCCTCTTTTCCCTGAAAAGTAGCTAAGTAAACTTCTATTAATATTCACCGAGAATATTGGGGTACATACGCATCTTTTATCTGAAGATAAGAACCTAGCTGGAAAGATGAGCAGATCGAAAGCATCCCATAAGATGCCCCACCATACTAAATCAAAATCCTTGAATAGATCGGTCTTAAAGGCACACGTGGAACCCCAGAATCAAGATGGTAGCCCCAAAATAATTCTTGGGTAACAAAAATCTTAAGATGGATTGGTTTTGGAACTGAAGGATGATGATATTTTTATGCAGCTTTATATTTATGAGTCTCTTAAGGTTATTTTTGTAACCACCCTACTAGAGGGTCCGAGTTATCATTTGTGGCAGTCTATGATTTATACTAATCCATACAATGACTATTCTTGGAAAAGATTCAAGGCATGGTTCATATAGAATTCATTCATAATGAAGTGAAGGTACTGATGTCTATAGAATTCAATAGGCTCCACTAAAGAGATGAAATTGGGTTAGAGTATAGAAATCATTTTTTCCAGTTCGTTCCATATATTCCTAAGCTAGACTTAGATGATTATTTAATGGCATGGTGGATTGAGTAAAGTCATTGGGGAGTTGTCACAAGATGTTTATTCCATTGGACTCAACTTCTATAGAGTGATTGTTAGATAAGCTATCATTATTGAAGCAAGATTAGTAGGTTCAACTATACGATTAAACTTTTTACTTCTAGCTGGAAGCCACTATTGCACTTTTGACAAAGGCGGCTATCATTCACTGTAGAAACGGGGACTTCTTGTTCAGAATAGTGGATATTATTCTCTATATGTATCATATTTTCAGGCTATGTTTTCTAACCTAAAAAACTTTTTAAATCTTGCACCTAGTGTTTAGTGAGAATCCTGCCACTCCGTGGACATAGGGAGTATTCGAAAGCAACGTAAATTTGTGTGTTCTATGTGATTTCATTAAATTTTTATTTTCATTCATTTCACATTCTATCATTGTGATTCTTAACAATTCTGAAATAGGTATTTCATGTTTCTTTTATTCCTTTTTCTTATATTCCTGGGTGTGGTGGAGGAATCATCAATAAGGGAAAAAGGAAGTGCTATGTCAGACCCTATAAGTGGTGTTTTAAAAAATATATATATATATATTTTCACTGGTTTTTTTTTAGGATAAGATACATATTTTTTTATCAGTTCCAAATAGTGGCACATTAGAAAAATTGTTTTTAGGATCATCAGAGGTATTTTTTTAGACTACCAGATGAAGTCTAAAAAATGTGAATAAATTGGGTTACATGAATCAATTTAGACTACAGATGAAGTCTATGGGAAACATAATATATTGAGGTTATTCATATTTAATTTGTTATATTGGTTAATATTTTAACTATCTAGAATGAAATTTTGGCTGTTTTGGGAAACCAGGAAACCTGCTGTGTAGTGGCTAGAATCCTGGGGGTGTAGAGGGGTCTTCAGGGAAGGGGGAGGGTGAATGTGGTATGTCTAGGAGGGGTTTTCTAGATGGGTGTCTAAGGGATGCCTAGGGGGGCTACAAGGAAGGGGAAGGGTGCAGGTGGGGTGTCTGGGAGGGGCTGCCTGGGGGGTGTGTAGGGAAGGGGGAGGGTACAGTTGGGGTGTTTAGGTGGGCTGTCCTAGGGGTGTCCAAGGGTTTTCCAGTGGGTCTGCAGGGCACGGTGTGGGTGGGGTGTCTAGGAGGGGTTGTCTAGGAGGGGTGTCAAAGGGATGCCCGGGGGGGTGTCAGGGGGTCTGCAATGTAGGGAGAGGGTGCAGGTGGAGTGTCTGGGAGGGGGTTTACATGGTCTTTGGGGGGGGGTGTCCAAGGGGTTCTAGGGGTTGGGGGTGGGGTTGTCCAGGAGGGGTGTCTAGGGGGAGGGGGTGTCCAGTGGGGGTGCAAGGGCACTGTCTAGGGGGTGTGCAATGGGGATGTCCAGGGGTGCATGGGGGCAGTCCAGGGGGGGAATGGGGGTGCAATGTGGTATCCAAGAGGGGTTTCTTGGGGGTGTCTAGGGGGGAGTGTCCAGGGTTGTCCAGGGGGAGTCTAGGGGGAGGGAGTGTCTAGTGGGGGTGCAAGGTGGTTGTGCAAGGGCGTTAAAGGGGGCTGTCCAGGGGTGCAGGGGGGGGGGGGGTTCAGTGGGATGTCAATGGGGGAACACTAGGGATTTCTAGGGGTGAAAGGGGGCTATATAGGGGGATGGGGGTGTAGGGTATTCATGTGGGTTAGCCAGGGGGACATGGGGGTTCAAGGGGGTGTTTGGGGGGGGGGGTTGAATTCTGTACATTGTATTGTCTTACTGAGTGTTTTTTAAAATTATGTATTTTCAGGCTTTGTATTCATCAATTTATATTGTCTGCATGAGTGTTTTTTTGTATTCATCATTATTTTGTAGGTTTGTACTGTAATCACAGAGTGGAGCTAGCTACCTACTTCTTGTTTGAATTGTAATACTAAAATTGGTGTGGGGAGGCCACTAGAATTGCATAGGAGGGGAGGATATCGTATGCAGGTTCTGGCTAGCTAGAAGAGGGGTTGGTAGGTAGAGGTGGCCACAACTTTTTTTTGTACAGATGACTAAATACCAACAGATCATAGAACCATTGGTATACAAATATATATAGCCTAGATTATTGGAACCGTTCACTTTGAACCATAACAGTTGGTGTATAACAATGATTAAGAACTATTGTTGTAGTTGTATAAATCCATAGATATTAACCGTTGGTATAGAAATTTACCAACGATTAACAACAAACTATTGGTATTTTGAAAATCCAAATGACCTATCCCAATGGTTCAACTTGAAATGTTGGGATATTTCTATCCCCATGCCTCGCAACCCAATGGTTTTGGGGCTTTTTCCAATGGTTTGAAACCATTTGTATGAGCTTAATTTACAGTAGTCAAACCATATGACTCATTTGGTAAAAGTTCTATAGAGAAACCATAATATGGAAGAGGCAATGTGGGAACCCGAGAAATATATGATGAAGAACTACTGAAATATTTTAATTTAGTAATATTATAGAAATTTTGATGATGAAATTACTTTATGTATGGTTGAATGTAACACCCCAAGCTTTCACTGTACATTTCCCTTTGAATAATGAAATAGCTTGCATTTTACTTAACTTCGAGATTCTAACACACCACGAGCATTCAAACTAGCATTTAAGAATAGTAATATGAAATTTTTGAAATTTTATAAATTTATTTTTTAAAATAGACTTCAATTTTGAATTTGGAATATCGTAATTAGCTTAGGGTGAATTTATTGTATTTTTTTTCAAAAATTACATTTTTGATTATTAACGAAGAACACTGTGTTGTTGGTTAAAATCGATCTTTTTTAAATAATTATTTATTTTATTTATGTCAAAATAGATTCATAATATTTTTATTTGTTCAATTTAATTCATTGGATTCATTTTATAATAAGTGTATATATATAAAATTTTTATTGATCTTTTTACCGTCTTTTACCCACCTCCTATTAGCATTTGAAAATTTGCATAAAATTAATTTTAATGCTTCTTTTATTTGAATTTCAAAATTAAAAAAGGAAAGGTTGATATCAATAATTAAAATGTGGTTCAATAAGATGAATTTTTTTTGGTGAATAGTAAATTTTGACTTTTATTTTCCACGGTTAAAAATAAATATAGATATTAAGGGTAGAAATGATATTATAATTACCCTAAAACATGTCCTAATCATATTGTATAAGTTTAATTCGACTAAAAACAACCTTAAGAATAAAATATGATCCCCTTCGGTCAACATGGATTAGTTTAAGACATTTATTATTATTTTATTTAAAGAATATTTTAAAGAGTTAAATTCAATGTTTTATAACTAAACCATTTTTAATATAGGGTTATACACAAAATAATATCAACTATAAAAATTAATTAAAAATATAAAAATATTTCCTAAAAATTGGTATTTTATTTATAAATTTTAGAAATTCAATATTTTTATTTATTTATGACAGAATGATGATGCAGTAATTACCTTATTAATGAAATATTAAAATATTTGATAATATAAAAATCCAAATAAATTTAAATTGACACTTCTGCTGAATTAAACTAATTTTATATCTTAATATTAAATGTTAGGGTTGGTTGAATAACTTTAATTTGAAATGATAAAGTATTTATGGCTTTCAAATAATCAAATACAAACAGTGTCAAAATTGACATAATTGTATTTTAAAAAAAATACTATATTATTAATTGATATAATATTCATAAAAATATAAGGATCGGGAAAATGAAATAGGTAAGGTTAAATATAATAATAATGAACCACATGGGGTTCAGTTGGATTGTTATAGTATTTTTATTAACCATATAATATAAAATTACAAAGAGACTTGGTAAATGTAATACCATTTAACTAAGACTGAAATATAAAAGAAAATGTTGATATAATGATCAAAAATTATCTAAAAGCAATTTGTTGATTTGTTTTCGACCCATCCCTACCTTATCCATGAAATAAATAATTTTTAGGCTAATAGTAAACAAAAACAATTTTATTATAAAATAATATTTCAAGTGTTTCCTAAAGATACACTCACCTCTCTTATAAAAGGGCGCATTCCATTCACTTAATTTCACACCTCCAAAGCCATTTGGCTTGGCCAAACCCTACCCAAATATCCTCCCAACTATACTCCCTTCATCATAGAGGCCTTTCTTGGGTCATAATTCCAACCTATTGATCCTTTTGGATCATATAAAATGTAATATCCTGAAGAAGAGATAAATATTTCATCACCCCTTTCATGGTGATTATTTTTTCACTTCCTCTCTATTTGTTGTTTCAGTTCTATAATAATAACTCTAGTATTATCTATATAATGTAATGTTATTACCAAAATGGTACAACCATTTTCATTTTTCTATCAATCATATTAATGACCATGTCACCATATGTGCGTACGTACAACTTACTGTCTCCATATTGTGGTGTAGTTTGTTATTCAAACACTTAATTAATTAGATGGGTATAATAATGAGTATAATTGATGTAAATAATAAATATAACATTTTAATGATTCTGTATATATGATATACCATCCAATTACATATGATTTCACAATTAATATACTGATATTGTAGCTCGTGGGTAGATACAGATTACCGTCTCCACAAACGTGATGAGATTCATTCCCCATAAAAATAATTCAAGAATAATTTTCATTTTACGATTGAAAATAATGCTTATGAACATAATATAATTATGTATTTGAATCAAATAAATCCCATTCACAACAATCACAGCCTACGTAACCAAGCATATAATGGAAAATGAATTAGTTAAAACCAAAACGACGATCCTACTTAAATGTTATTAACAAAGAAATATTATAAGATCACAAATGATATCATATTTATGTATATAATTATTGTATAATTTAGTAACAATGATTTAACTATTATACATGAGGTTAATGTACCCTCTACTAAGGAAAAGTACAAGGTAAGGGTTAATTTTACAATCTCTTTATTATCTGAGGTTGTTTTTAGGTAAGTATATACTGAGACCTCATTATCATCAACATCTGTGTTTTCTTAAAAATGTATTTCAAAAAAAATTAATATTTACTAGACAATGTGTGAAAGTAATTTACAACCTTATTTTACATTATATATTTTGAAAGGGATCTTTCTGTTGTTTTCCAAACAAGGTACTTTATGACCTTTTTGACAAAAATAAGTAGGGAATGTTTTTATCATATACGGCGGGTGCAGATATTTTCCTCTATTATAATAACGTCAAAGCTTCGATTACAAGATTATAAGAATAGTTTCAATATAATTGTTTTATTTTATAATTAAATGAATTTTAATTTATTTCATAATAGAAAGAGATATTTTCACTAAAAAAAGTATTGATTTCATGTATGTCAACATCCTTTTGATTGATTTTAAGCTTGTTTGATGTTGATTTGTTATGATAAAAATATTCCATATAGTATTGATGGTTTTTTGATATGTTTTACTATGGATATGTTATATTTATACCATTAATGGTTTATGGATAAAGTATTTACATTTTGTATGATAGTTTTAATACGAATATTTGTGTTATGTTTAAACCTTTTCATATGAGGAATGTATTGTACTGAGTACGTGAAAGGTGGAGCCCGTTATAGCACCTCAATGAATAGGTATGTATTATGAGACAAACTAGTGTCTTGGAAAAAGGCCTTAGAAAAATATTATTTTTGGTCTTGGCACAAGGCCTTGAATTTGTGGTTTTGAAGTCTAGCATTATGCATTCCATCATTATGAAATTTGATATTGAAATTGCATGTGATTTTTTGACTAGTATAATGTCCATGTGAATAAATGAATGGAATTATTTGATTTTATATTTTCCATATTATTTTGAATTTCATGTTTAAAAGTATTTTGTTTTATTAATATACATTTCCTTAAATGTTTAAGAGTATTTATGAATGTTTCTGCTATATTTTTATCCTTACTGAGCATCTGAGCTCACCACATCCTATGTTTTATTTTTCCCAGGTGGTGAAGAAGTATTTAATGATTGACCTTCAGGGATATGATAAAGATATAAGTGTGTTAAAAGGGGACAAAAGTTTGATGATGTTTTTATTTAATGATGTCATGTAAAACTTATGAATGTATCTAATACTTCCAAGGCTACTAAACGGTCTTTCAGGACATGATTATTTGTATCATGCTAATGTTATGTAATAATGCACCGACTCTGGGTGACATGGGTCGGGGCGTTACAATGTGTTTCTAATTTTTTTTTTTATAATAAATGCAATATTGTAATTTTTTATATTTAAATTGATTTTAGAAGTTGAATTTCTAAATTTTTTGGGGTTTTCTTGAAATGTTGTTTTGTTTTTTTGATATGGATTTGGTTCATGTATATTTCCAAAATATAAAAATGTTCTTCTAAAATAATTTTTTTAAATGTGTGGGTTTCAAAGACTTGTTTTTATATTTTAACTTTAGCTCTTATTTTATAATTTTTTTATTAATTATTTAGCTAATTTTAATTTAAGTTTTTTAAGGGATCAATATTTTAAATTTGATCCTAAGAAATTTTGTTTGATTAGATTTGTTGTACTACTGTTATTGTAAAAAAAATTAGTGGGAAAGAAGAATTGTATGATTTATTAATTAATGTTTTGATGGATAGTGGTATAAGAGTAATTGGTGACATGAAGATATTAAAAGAAGAAATGTTTTTCATTGGAAGGTGGATGGGGGGATAACATGTAGGATGATTTGTTTCTTTTAATCAATGATGAATGTGGTTCTTATGGGGAAATGAGTTTATTTTGTTATCCCATATATTAAATTGGTGTGGTGGAATAAGTAAATTTAGTTTTTATCTTAATGAAATTTTTATGGAGCACCATCTTGGTGATGATACCTTAGATTATAAAGAGTTGTAGGATATTTTGTTTTATAGATTTCAGCAATAGGTGGTTCCATAATTTTGGGTGGCCCAATATGTTAAAAAGAGGTTAGAAGTGTTTCAGGTTTCATTTGAGAGGATTAAAAAATCAGATCTCTTCCTTGTTTTCCTAGTAGTGGGGTCATTTCATGAATTTTGACTAATGTAGTGGAAATAATAATATATGGTTTTCCAGAAGAGCGTTCTTAGCAATATTTCATTACATCAATCACATAAAAGTGCATTCCCGTGATCTGGAAGGATGAGAATATGATGGACATCTATAAATTACATTTTTAGTGATTTATTGTTAGTTCATACATGATTCAATTATTCACCTTGAAGATCCATTTATTGGATTAATTAACTCATTAAGATGCAACATCATAGAATTATTAAATGGAATTAAATCTATATAATTAAAGGCTAGTTGGAATCTTGTGACTATATTCTTAGAAATAGGTGATAGATAATGTCGAGTTTATTTGAAATATTATACATTTAGTTTCAATGATTGTTTAAGGTGGTGCTTCAAGTTTTGTATATTATTTCAAGTGATGCTTAGAAGTGATGAAGAATTTTGGGATTGAGGCCCATCTTTGAGCCTTGGGTTTGAGTAGCCTTAGGCATTCTATGATGGGTAAGATTAAAAGTTTCAATTTTAACAATGTGGTGAAATGATTGTTTTAGAGCCCCATGGTTGGTTGTGTTCATTGGATTATGTAAATAGGATTATCTACCTAGTTGAGAGTTTAGGTATTAATGAGAAGCAGATTGGGATCAGTTAGTCGGTTTAAGAGTCTAAGAGTGAGTTTGATTAAGTTAGTAATCTTATACCTTTTTAGCATCAACATTTCAAAATAAAATTTTAAATTCAATTTATAATGTTTGGTTTGTTCTTGCATTATCCCACCAAAATTAGTTTTGAAAATTGCAAATTGTATCATTCTAAAATAAAATGATTATGTGTTTTTCCGAGTTGATAAAAAAATATGGTGGTCATTCTATAGGTGTATGGGGGTTTTAAAAATGCATGTTTAATAAATTAGAAAACTGTTTCAAAATAAGATCTCATAAATTAGTGTGGAATAATATATTTTTTATTTAAATGTATGAATCATTTTTAATAAAAAATTCCTTGATTACCAAAATTAATTGATATTTAAACCTAATTTCGATGATATTTAACCATTATAGAATATATTAAAAACTAGGGAGATGAATTTTTATATTTGTAAGGGGATGACAAATGTTTTCGTTCCTCCTCTATTTATATGTGAACATTTATTTTTGGATTTATATTCAAGAGGTATCTTTTGTGGTTATCAGTACTTAGGGGAATCCCTTTGAGGCAGTAATTCCACTATGGTAGGATTTTTGAGTTGCGGATGGTGAGTTAATTTTCATTGGTTTCTACCAAATTCATTAATCCCTTTTTATTTGGATGTGTTACCATCAGAGAATTGTTTTATACCCTATGTCATGGAGATTAGTTTATTTCAATAGAATTGGTCTAATTTTGGTGTTATCCATCATAGTGGTTATGTTAAGAGGTTCTTCTCATAGGAAAACATTTTTTTGGGAAATTTATTTCATGATGTTATGTTAACGTCATTTTATTCATAAAGTTGATTTCATTATTTGGAAATGGTATTTTCTCAAATTTGTAGGTATATCTAAGATACAGTTTTGGGTTTGTGGTAATTATTATCTTTTAGGATTGGTTTTCACACTCCACGATGAATATAATTAGAGAGGTATCTAATGTATTAATCATTAAATTTCTAACACTATCCATGATGACATATGTGTGTTAAATGTATTATATTGTGTTTTTTGGAAGAGAAGTTATATTGTAACTATGATTATAGATGAGAAAAGGAGGTTTTAGTGTGGCTTTTGGGGTTATGTTGTGAGGCATTAATGGAAAAAGAGGTGTAGGTTCTCTGGTGGGTTATTCAAGGCATTAGAGTATGTATCATAGTGTGAGGTCAATGTAAGAAATTTAGAAACGGGTGGAACCTTCTGAAGGTTGAATTAACAATGAAGAAATTACTTTTTAACCTTATATCAATTATGTTTCCAATTTATTGGTCACAATGAAAAGGATTAATTCATGGTCCATTTTCCTAGGATTGAGATTTGATGGTTTCTCCTGGTGTAGTGTCACAGTGAAATGATATAGGTCATAATGTGACTATATCATTGGTTGTATGATTTTTTAAAGTTGAACAATATTTCAATGAGGAAGATATAAGGATATTAAAATACATTATTTCATTTAGTATTTGGATTTAATCAATCCATGATGTGATTATGCATTTTTATGATGTAATAAGCTATTAATATTTCTATATATAATTTTTTTCACCATTAGTTTTTCCCAATATATACTATTATCTCTAAAACATATTGTGACCAAAGGTGCATTTTGTGAAGTATTTTATCCCTTATTGAATGGATATATTCATCAAATTATAGATATTAACAAGAAAGAGTTTGTGGTATGTTTCCCCTTCAGTCATTAAGGGTTTCTCACCATTCTTTATTTGGGGCTGATATGGATTTAGGTTTGTGGGTTGGTTTTAATTTGTTTGAATCATTATATGCTATTCCTTACTATGTTTTTTATTGTTGTAGGTTTCATTATATGATACCAAAACAATTATCATCTCTTTATCTCTTCATCATTAAACAAATAAATATGAAGCATTTGTTTTTGTAGTAGATCCATGAACTCACTTATTTATCAAGGTAATTTATGGAGGTAGAATATATATTTTTTATTTTGGTTAATGGTATAAATTTATTTAAAAATATGAATAATTTACCCTCATGAAATTTAAGGGAATTAGATGGTGAAACTTTTTATATGTTTCAATTTCATTTTTTTATTGATTTATATTTTGAAAAAATTGGTGCTACTATGATAACATCTTACTTACTTCTATGGTTTAGGAAAATATTATTCGTTGAGTTTTTGAAATAACATTCCATAAAAGGCTAAGACACATAAAAGGGTAATGAATTAGTTTTGTGAAATTGGTAAACATAATTATGTTTATTTAAAAATAATGATAAATTAATGGGAAAAAAATATTAAAAATTAAAAACAAATATGTTTCAAATTGATGAGATATTCCATATATTGTGTATGTGATGTGTTATCCGTTACTCTGAATGATTGATCGGTAGCACCTATCATAAAATATTAATTGAATAATTTTGGTAAAGAAATAGTAGTGTTGAAATTTGATGAAAATGGTATGGTATATGTATAAGTCATGAATAAATATATTGAATTTATTATTTAGATATGGGTGATTTTTTGTTTTAATTATCATTTTGTTGTGTTCCACTTATATTTTTATCTTGGAAGTATGTATTTATATGTTGGAAAAAAGTGGGAATGTGGTGTATATCGATTATATTATAGAATGTGACTAAATATGACACAACCAGAAAAGAGAATGGAATGTAATTGAATAAAATATATCTTCACATGAATTTAATAATGTTGAAAAAATATAATAAATGATTATAATGGTTGAATAAAAAATGGTATGAGCTAAAAAATAAACAAAGTAAATTAATTACTGACTTAAAGTGAAATGTGGGATAGTTTTTGTTATGGAATAGAATATGGATAATGAATGATAAAAAACTATAATTAGGATGGGGAAAGATAAATTAGGAATAAAATAAATGTGAATGATATAATTATGCGTTGGGTATATTATATTGATGTAAGGGTATGGTTTTCATCACATTGGTAGAAGTTGTTTTTTCCATAAGGTTGATGTGTAGTTATATATGTAGTAGGATTTAGTAGGGTTATTTAGTGTGAACAAATAATATTGGGATCGTGATTAGTTATAATATATTTTTATTGAATCATGGGTTTTTATGCACCCCAGAAGAGTCTGATAATCCAATCGATGCTCAATGATTTTGGGATCCAAGTGTTTTCCCCAAAATTGAGGTTGGTGAGGGTGGATGGAAAACTATCACTTATTACCCAATATCCCTTTACGAAAATCATATCGTGGTATAGTTATATTGTGGGGATTATTTATTGAATGATGAGGGAACATGGTTGATTTATTTCACGTTCATGATACCCAACCACTCGATATGCGATTGTGATGTTGGTACATAGTGGGTGTCGATCCTAGTATGGGGTGGCCAGGAGGAGGATTTAATTCATGTTCATAATAACCTTTCTTGGTATATTTCAATTTCAACACTGAAATGTGACAAATTTCTGTTAATTATAACACAATATAATAGACATTAATGAATTTTGAGTATGTTGGGTTGAGACCTGACGAAAATTAGATTTAAGCGGATGGTCATTATATATATTAATAATGTATTACATGTATGACATTTGATGTTGGGTTTAGTGATACATTACCTGGTAGGGTATTTTTTCTTCTATTTTTTCTTCACTGATGAATTAGTATGATTATTCAACATTTTTATGAGAGGTCCTGAAAATAATCCTTTTAAGTATACATGTTGTGGTCACCATTTTATATATAAACCATTTTCATTATTCTACAGTGAATTGGGAGGACAATCTAGGTAGTTGGAGTTAAGAATTTGATGTTGAGTTTTGATATTGATTTTTTTCTGATTTCATTAGGGTACATATATTTTATTATATATTAATTAATTATTGGAGGATATTATATATGTTTTTATTCATTTTCTGGTGCTGACTGGTGGATTATTGCGATACATGAGTGAAATGACTCCCATTTACACCTTTTATACCACTAATGTATATCTCCAACCTAGGTCATATTATTAGTGGGACTTATAGGTCACTCTTTTCATCACTATAGATCAGTGAGGGTTTCTTAGTGGTGGATGGTCCAGATAATGAAGGTCACCATCAACAACGAGTGGACTAAACCACATCATGGGCTTTATCTGGAATTTATATGACACCAATAACTATAACCCCCATGGTGTGTTGCATAAGAAATACCTAGGTCACAGCATTGGTGAATCTCTATCCCTACTTATAAAAATTTTCTACACCATTTTCATAATACCATTAAATCAATTTTCCTATTAACTAGGGATCAACACCACCCACTATTAAATATAACATGATCCCAATATACCAAACTAAACATGTCAAAACATGATTCCACACATTAAAAATTATGACATCATGATCATTAGGATATGAACCTACAATATTAGAAAACTAAGATATACAAGATCATTTTCACTTTTTTCATGTATGATAACCCTTATTACAACTTATGTGAATTAGATACCACACATGGTTCTATTCTTGTTCACACATAGACAACCCTACCCATGATTATTTATTACACACACATAAAACATATACATCACTAGAATAAGTCACACAGAAGAAAAATGAAGTATGAAAACCTCCACCAATAGAAAAACACTATTCAAATCTTCTTTTATAATATGAATATCCAAAATCTGATAAAAGCCTTTAAATTAGTATTTTTTACAAAAAAAGTGGTGAAAGTGATAAATCTGATTAATCAAGCAACATAGAATGTTATCCTTACACATGGATAATTCTTCAAGATACAATATAAACTAAAAAGATATGGTTAGAATATCGCATTGAGAAGAATAGGGAGACAATATATCTTTTCTGAAACATATCCAGTACATCTGGTAAATAAAATCATATTTCAAATTATATTATTTAATCACCAACATAATTAATCATTTAAATTTTATTTTGAAAAATTATTAAAAAATATTAAATTTAAGAAAACATTATAATTTCGAAAAACTATATGTATAACTTTCTAGGGACCCATATTATATATATTTATACACCTAATTTTCATTTAAAATTAATCGTGCATCCCATACATATAATTTTCCTCTTTATGTACGATTTTTCCTTAGAAAAACAACATATTTAATATATATAATCCAAATATAATATATATAAAACATTATGTATCACAATTGATGAAGTCTTTACCAGACATTTCTCAAAACAATTATTACATTTAACCATATATATTATATTTTTCCATTATATAATATATTTTTTCAATGTATACCATATTTCCATTGGGAAAATGGCCAATACATAATATTTATTACTCAGTTGGGAAACACATTTATTTTAAAAAAATCTTCTAGTAAATAATATATATTTTAAAATTTTAATATATTTTAGTTCATATTTATCATTTTTACCCTTGGAAAACCCATAATATGTAATATGTTTTTCTTCGAAAGCATAGTTTTTGGCTTTACTCAATAATCCTTACATAATACAATTCCTCCCATATGATGAAAAATCAATTCTCTAATGTATATATGATGTATTTTCCTCTTGTGATAAGTAGTATATTGGTCTTCTATAGTTTTTAATGATTATAAATTTTATATATATACAACATTTTCCCCATATATTTCCTTTAAAAAAATTAATTTAAAATATAAAAATACCATAATTTTATGAATTCAAGATTTTCTTAAATAGGTCTAAAATCATTAAAAAATATCATTCTCTAATTTCAATAGAAATATGGCCAAAACACCAGAAACCTATCAACATATTTAAAAATAAGTCCAATAACTGAATTCATATGAATTCATACCTTGGTAATAATAAAATTCATGACACTTGTTCCTCAATTAATACAGACACCCCCTACAACAATAAATGGTGTAAAGAAATAATTCTAAACAAATATTTAACCTAGATTAAAACCCCAAATACTTGAGACCACACAACCTCTTGCTTCATGATATCTCATCACTGATCTATCTCGACCACATACCAACAACCATTACCAAAGCATGATCACCTTATTCACCACATTTCAAAAATATTAATAGAACACTAAAAAAATCTCTCTGTTTTATGGTAACCCAAATATCCAATTTTGGAAAGCTTATTAATTCCATAGGTACACCCCAATATAGCAGTGACCTACATAATATCATATCAAACAAACCTCACGACATAATTATGATACCAAACCTTTTTATTCAGTACACATTGACTATTTACACATAGCCACTAACAATATATTATAAATATCTCATATCCTACGAATGAACATTATCTTCCGGAATCACTGTTGATTCCCTTGTTAATCCTTCACCATCACTGATTCCCACTTTTATCTATATCATAAACAATTCTTCATTTTATATATGATTCAAATGCATCACACATTTACCATACATCATATCTAGTGCTTGTATATTAACGATAACTTGGATAATTTATTTATTATATAATCACATCTTAAACTTGTATTCACCATAAAAAACTTTCTCTATCTATTAAAATATTTCCCATTACTATCAAAAAAATATGTATCAAGTTCTATATCAACCAACTCAATCACATGTAGGTGACCAAGATCCTGAAGACCTGATCATATCCTCCTTACAAAGTTCAAATCATAGATGAACACAATATCCATTTTTAGGTATCATATCCAATACATTTTTATACATGTTCCATATTATATTAGCTACCAAACCATAGTACCACTTCCCATACTACCTTATATGATTGAGTATGTCCCTACCCACAACCCCCTACTAAATACAAGGTCCAATGAAGAAACCTATATAGTTTTCTGATCAAGAAACATTAATATCATTCTTTCTAGGGTAGATCACACTTATCATAGAAATTACCTAAAAACCCACACTAAAAACATGTCATTTAAGATTAAATCCATGGTGGAATAATTAATCCAATATTCCGACTACCATGATGGGTCAATAAGAAACCCCAGTTCTAACTAGTCAGAGTTCCACATACAATCTTGATCGACACAACTGTCTTGCAGTGTATGCACCCATATTCCAAGTCCCACTTCACTTTACATTCCTAGTTTTCTACCTCCATGAATTAATACAACCTAACCATTTCAACATACACATTTATATCATTCTACAATTAATAATTAAATTCTGAAACCGTAGAGATATAATCTTTTTCTAGTATTGGTACAATCCTAATCCAATATATAAGTATAGAGGAATAGTTTATAATCAAATAATATCCCAGTATGTGGTTTATAAAATGCTATATAAATTATGGAATAGATGGTACATCTCACTAGGCTCACTGATCTATTATTCGAATAACTCACACTTGGAACTCCCTAAGTTTTCCCTCCATACACTACCTAATATTCTTCAACAATGGTGGTTCACATCATTTTTGTGGAACCTCTACATATAGATCATACTCAACATCACCTTTATAGAATTGATTTTCAGTACACCTTTGTGCCACATTTTCTACACCATCATGACACTATAATGGATTCCATTTAGGTGGAATATTACTATAAACCTCAATACCATTCTCAATATATATATATATATATGATAGTCTAAATATCTCAAATAGTGAATGTTGTGTCCAGAAGAACAACCCACTAGACATTACACTTTCCTACTACACCCAAGTCATACCATCTGGCCTCATAGACTCTAACTATGGTTATTCAGTTCATGTACCACTGACATCAAACATCACCACGATACATATACTATTAAATACTATGAATCACATCCTCAATCTTGATGAGTATAATTCAACAAAAAAAATCTAAATAAGAAAACTCTTTATAGGTTATTACATGAACTTTAAATATCATATCCACTTCTATTTCATAACCATCATGAAACCACCAAACCCATACTTGGTTATCATAGTAGAATTATACAAAATGAATATGTAGGTAAACACTATTTTACCTACTATTAACACATTAAAAAATTAAACCCTTATTCGATTCCAAAACTAGAATAATTATACCAATAAACACACACATGTCATCTGATCCCTATAGTCCTACCATGATGCATGATTACCCCCTCTTACATCATGGGGATATGAGTTCGATACCATAAATCTATACTATGAAATTAAAATTTATACAATAACAATAACCAAAATGTGACCATTAAAACCAAAAAAAGTCTCTATTACCCTTTTACCTTTTACTTCATCCCTAACATATATTATCCCAAAAATGAAACATATATTTCCCATGTTTCATTTACAAGTGTATTGAAACAAATTTTATAAGTCTCTAATTTACCACATCCTAAACAACAAGCCGCATTGTAATAACCTTTCCTGAATAACACTTGGTAAAGAAATATATCAAATAACTATATTTAATACCCTAACCTAGACCACTCTATTGTAATCTGACTCATGTTCCACATGACCTTATCCACACCTCCCTATATAATAAAACCTCGTAACTATTAGTGACACTATATTGGGTGATAGTTTGGAAACTATAAACTCTAAAAATAAATAATTATAATATCAATACCGAGGGTATAAACTTTTTAAATAACATGATACCAAAACATAAAAATAGAAATATTGTTTTCTTAATAAATAATTTCCATGTCTTCATTGTCCTATAAAACCAAAATAGTTTCTATTAGGCCAATAAAATATGTACATGTAAAAAAGGTAACCAAATACACAACACTGTGGACACCGAGGATCCACCTAGGCCATCAGCAAAACTATTTCATCCTACTCATAACCTATATATAGAAATAATTCCACCAGGTTTTGAGCACCCAACCTTTTCACTTAACTACAAAATAAGAAATAATGTTTTCATTCATCCTAGATAACATGTACAAGGTGTTGTTATAAACATAGTCAACCACCACCATTGTTGTCCTAAAAAAATATCCATATGTATAATAATGGATAAAAATCATAGTTAATGGTAAACTAAACATTTTAAACAAAAGGATTTATTAGTGCTCAACAAGCCAGAAGTAAGCCTTTATATACCTCAACCCATTCTAGAGTTAAATGATACATCTGAGGACTATCATAGAAAAAGAACTCTCAACCTATCAAATAAATCAATGTCCCATGGATTCATTATCCCTAAACATTCACAACCCCTAAATATATGTGAAAAACTCATATTAGTTGTCCCAATGACTTCCTCATCCTTTACAACAAGCCGTTCAAATGCCTAAAAATTCCAAATCATAGTTATTCCTATAATTCTCTAAATCCATGTGATAAACCCAATATATAAAGTTGGCATCATTTTCTTATAAAGTAGTCTCACACACAACAAACCATTACTATATACGTTGTTCACCACCTCCATAGTAATTTTTAACACCATATCCCTACCCCAATTAATCCTTCAAGGTTATCACCGATAAAAAAAATTAATACACCACCTCATGGGACCTATCCCATGTGAATATGACCACAACAACCTTATCCCCATAGTGACTGACATCACTATATACCTAAGACACACCATCAATGAACCCCCACCACTAAAAATAGAAATTGTCAAAACTATCTATAGAATACTAGAAAATGTTGTTTCTCTATATCAACTTATTGAAATCACACACAGTTGTAGGGGTTACACCTAACATATTCTCAAAAAACCATACAAAATATCAATCCAACGAATCACCAACTTACATCACATTACAAAAATCCTTTTATGGAAGAATCCTACAATATTGGTAATGAATTCCATACCAGATCTTATACACTAATTGTCATGCAGGACTTCCACCCCATTATCTCTTTTGATCAAAGGATACCCCTTGTGGTTATTTTTGTGGCTCTGTTTTAATATGTTTTTTCTACATCATTCTAATTATTTTTTTACAAAACGTTTTATGAAATGATATTATATGATTGATAGTTGTTAATTATTATTTTTTATGGAATAGTTGATTTAATTTCTAACATTATATATTATATTATTTATTTGTGATTAAAATTTTCATGGTTTTGTGAATTAAATTTTATATTTCTCTAGATCCAATTTTCGGGATTACATTGTGATTTTTTTTAAAGCATTTTCAATGATGTTTTTGTGTTTATATAATTTAAATTTTAATTTCTAATGCTATATGTATTGATCAAGAATATATAGATCGAAGGGGTTCAAAGGGGATCTTGGATTCTCTTGATTTCTCCCTGATTCCCACAGAGTTTCATCCCCTAACACTATTCATATAATTTTTTAGAGGAGATTCCACATGGCACGAAGGATTTGGGAATTCTATTTAGGTATTAAGAGAATTTAGTTTATTGGAATCATTTTATTAGCATGGATTCAGCCACTGGTTCCCTTAAATTATTGGTGGCTTTCCCTCAGGGGCCCTCAAAGGCATAACATACCGCATGTGACGGTCCCTCGATGAAGACAGCAAATGAGAGATTTTTCGACAATCCAACGATGGTTCTCACCAAATGGTTGTATTGTGATGGTGGTATATGGTGTGATTACCCCATGAAGATAGTGAGTTGGTCCCCAAATGGTGAAATGTTCGGCAGGAGGGTGGTCCCTCAGTTTGGGTTTTTCTACTGCAGGCATTAGTTTACAGTGGGTCTGACGGTCTTCATTTGGAGGTGGTTTTCTTGGACCTCAATCATCAATGAAGATCAAGATGGGGATTTAGAGAAACAACACCAAGATTAGTGGAACTACTAGAATAGAAACATGATATTGTATGGTTTTTACTATCAGTACCAATAAATGATGTGTTTTGAACAATACAATTTCAGTTGTGAAGCTTTGTAAGGTTGAGTTCTCGTTTTAGTATCCAAATTTATGATGGGAGGGTTTGTTCTACTGGTTCTATGTTTTAGGGGCCATTAGGTTCATGTTTTTTTTACACAACTCTATTTGTATGGGTCATTGATTAGGCCTATGTGCATGTGGGCTTATAATCCATGTATGGATACCCATTATCCCAGTTTAAAAAGAGGGGAATAAAAATTTAATGTCCTTTGGTCTTGGAAGATCTTGTATATATCATAATGGATTTTTTAATGAGTAATATGATATATTTTATTATGTAAATGATGTAAAAAAATTTAATGTTCATGTTCCACAAAATTCACATTAAATAATTTATATGGGAACACTTTTAATCATGTTCGATGAATATTCAAACTAGGAATTTAGGGATTCATTTTCTATAGGAATTATTCTTAATATAGAATTTATTTTATAATTAATTGAACTAATGCTTTGTATAAAATAATTTTTCAATGCCACATACACTAATTTCAAGTAGTAGTAGATGTGCATGTAAGATAATATTTATGAGATAATTTTTAGTAGCATTCCCAATGTAATATAATTGTTAAATCAGATCCCACAATACATATTTCATGCAATTATACATAGTATAATAACTACCTATTTGCGAAAAGGAAATATTCTATGGTTTTCTATCCCTATGAGATAAATTTCAAAAATATGAAAATGGTAAATAATAGTAGGATTTGTATAGGATAAGTAACATTTTAAATTTTCATAATATAAATGGTTGATGATCATTGTGTATAAAAAGTTTCCTCATAAGAGAAATAAACAACATAATATAAAATCACATAAGTTAAATTGTCTTACACTATTTTGATATGTGTATTTTTGTCGATGATTAAATCCAATGAACCAAGAAAACTAAATCATGTTCTATATATTTGATGATGAAAAATCAGTTTTGATAAAAAATGTAAAGATCGTGACAAGAAATAAGAATGTAACCACATATAGAGACAAATGAAAATGTGCAAATAATTTTTTATTTTTATTAAAATATGTATTTAATTGATAACATAAAAAATAACATAAATAATTATTAAAATGTGACTGTTTTTAAGTTTAATTGTGTGTGTTCAATGTTTTAAATGTTTCTTCAAAAGAATGGGTTTTGACTACTTTGATAGATTAATTTATATCAAACAATGGATTTAATAGATTAAAATTTTTTCTTTTCTCTCGTAAAAATACTTTCCGTTGGTGAGATTTTGGATTTAAATTTTTCATTTCCAATTGACTTTGAATTCTATTATTGGGTGTTAAAGTAATAATATTGGTATTCAAATAGTATGAGATACACAATTATAATCCATGGATGAGCTTTTATTCTGTAAGATAAAATTATTTAGTGGGTAAGTTATTCATCCTTTAATTTATAAAAACAACTCATCTATTCAGATATTTATAATCATTTCTTCCAAAAAAATGAGTGTCTATTATCAAATGAAAAGTTGATAATTTTCAAATAATTATTGAATGAAATGTTATGCTGGTTAAAACTTTTTTAATATTTTAATATCCATTATATTATTTAAACTGGAAACCAGATGTTGTTTATTCTCATTTATTTTTAGAGTGATATAATTTCATTTTTCTTACATTGAAATTTCACAAGGTGATCTATTTTTGAATGTAATTTCGTAGTGGAATTATAAATCATTTATTCTTAAGGAAAATTTAATTCTACAGAAAATTATCAATTGATTTCTTAAGGATAAAAAATAAATTAGGTGTTGTGGAATTTGATTTTATCATTATATGACATTATATTCATATGAAATTTTATTATATTTTTGGCCATTTTGGAGATCAAAATGGACTTTTATTGATAGATATAATATGTTTTGTATTTTTGGAATTAAAATATTAATTCATCATAAAATTATATATTTTTGTGTTAAAATGTAAATTTATCTTATGTTCAAATGTTTTCATACATTGAGAATATTTATTGAATTAAACGGTTTCCAAGATAATAATTATTTGTGTTTAAATGAATTATTATTTCTGAAAATTATTTTGGTTTAATTTATTTCGACAATGAATTTTTTTAGTTAAAATATTACTTAAATTATTATTTGATTAAAAAAATTGAAAATTTTATTGTGAGAATTATTTTTTCAAAATTACACATGTATATGATTTTTTCATGAAATTAACATCTCAAAAAGATAAAAATATTTAAATTTCAATTCAAAATAATCAAATTATTCTTGATTGATATAATATTTTCCAAATTGGGGATATAAAATGTGAATTGAAATTGATTTTTCTAATTTTATTATTTTTTTATTATTATTTTTACCATATTTATACAACGTCATTTATGTTTTTTCTATTAGTGGTCTGAGGGAGATATGATTTGATGTCATCCAATATGAGGATTTTCAAACATATTCAAAACAGTGCATCATCGAAATCCTATCATTGTGAAATGTTAAAGCACCCCATGGATTTATAAATACATTTAATATTGAATGCATGAAACACAAAGTATCATCAAAATACAACTTTTTTATAACCCAGATAGTAAACATAATTTTCCACCTTTTTTATTTGAAATTTAAAAAAATAACATACATAGATGCATTCAGTAAGATATTTATAGTCTGATATGATCAACATACATTTTTTTGTGAATAATAATGTATCATTATGAAGAGTAATGTACCCTCGTGAATAGTAATATGATCCCTAGGAATGTTAACCTCTCCCATGAAGTTATAAATATTATATAGACTACTTATATACGAAATAAAGTATTTTCAAAACTATTAATTAAGTGTTGGTAAATTTTTGAGTAATAAAAACTAAATTATAATTTTAAATTTATAAATTTATTTAAAATAAAATACTTTTTCATAAAATTTATCCTTAAATAAATATTTTTCCATAATATTTTGTTATAATTTTATGAGACCTCAGTTAATTATCAAATTTATTATAAAATTAGTTTTAAATTTAAAATATGTACCATCATGTAAAAATTTATTTTATTTAAAAAATAAATTCATCTCTTTTAGAAAATTATTTGATTAAATGGGGTTCATTTCTGAATTCTACACATTGAAAAATGGTTTGGGGAGTTTTTTGGTTTTTTTTAAAACAGAGGAATTTTTTCAGAATAGTAGAATAATGTAACTTATGATAAATTCTAAATACAAATTTATTGAGTCATAGGGGATGCACAGATGTATTAAGAACACATAGTTCGAACTCACATCCACTTATAACTATTTTAGTTCAATGAATTGAGGCTATTCATTTTCTTGAGCCAAAATAATAATATACCGATTAAAATGATGGGAAATAGCTCCTCTACTCTAGTATAGAAGGAACCCATCACTCTCTCATCCATTCACTCTTATCAAGACTTATGCCTTGTCTAAATTATGGTAAAATATTCTCCCAATCTCATCTCCATTTCCATCATCCCTTGTCAACAAGGTAGGACTAAATCCTCTCCCTTAAAGAGGATCTCAAGGAAGAAATATTCAAGAAGTAAATTCCTCTTTTCATTTATTTTATTTTCTTTCATGTTTCTATATTTCTTTTTCTTTCCTCACCCGTTTCCTAAAAAATTTATGATAACTAAAGTACCTTACATGTACTATAATTTTGATATATAAGTAGAAAAATTCAGCACTATCTCTCACTTCCCTTCCGTTTATACTATAAATGAAAACACCATCCGATATGTGTTAATTTATCACAGTCAAGGATGACTAGTCATCAAAATCTATTACCAATTTAATTATGGTCTTGAATCCTTTTATTTGAAAAAAATCATTATATATATAATATATCATATGTAATTTCTGGAATCATTTTGTACACATTGTATTAATTTATAAAACAAAATGATTTCATGTTGATTGAATAACCACCCAATTAATACCAGAATTTATCATTAAAATTTTATCTAATGACTCATCCTCACCCAATGTAACCAAATGAAATATGATCATTAATATAATATAACATAAATTCTAGAATTCAATTTTCATTTTACATTAACTTAAATACAAACGAACCGATCATGAAAACTAATGAAACAATCATTCAATAACTAGTATGCTGAATCTCTTAATCGATAAGAATGACAATAAATGAACTTAATAAAAATTTTATAAATCATATAAAAGTATAATTGGTTCTGAATTAAGTTATTAATACATGTAATTTGACCTTATGTTCAAGAGCGGTCAAGATTCGGGCCTAAGGTAAGGGTTTTCTTTCAGAACCTCCATTCTCTTTTGGCTTACTCTTGGTCTCTCTAAACCCCAATTAAATTATTATTTATTCTTATGTAATCAACATAAATTATATGGGAATGTTCTATATATGTGTACAAACAAGAATCCTTCATTCATAAATGGGGTGTTATATGTTTTATATGGATCATTCAATAATCCTTCCAAATAAAATACACCATTTCAAGTGAATCTATTGTATTCTTAAAATTATCAAGGGAACTCTACAATCTATTTTTTTAAAAAAATATTTTTATAAAATCATTGTTTTTTATGACAAACTACCTAAATTCATTTCAATTTTTATGTAAATAATTTTATGAAAGAATTATATCTTCTAATGTAAAGATGGATTTATCTCATGAATTAATCTATTATTTTAAAAGTGTAGTTTCAAATATTTCAACACCCTTGTTGATTATTATGGGATTAATCTTTTAAAATATCATCAATCAAAATTTATTTAATAGTTTATGATTAGTTTTACTGTAGATGTTCTATCATGATACCATTCACCATATTACATTTAATGGTTAGTGTTTATGTTTAATGATTGAGGAAATCTATTTTTATTTAATATTTTAGTTTTAATATGAATATATATACTATTTATGTTTATCCTCATTCATATGAGGAATTCATTTGATATATAAAAGTTTCAAATATTGGATTTAAAAAAAGGTTCTCCATTAAAAGGTGGTAAAATTGCATTTTCTGAAAAATACCTCTTTTATCTAAAAAATGATTTTGTACTTACATTATGTCTATGAAACTCATAACATGGATTATAAAATTATAAGGTTTATATAAAGTTCAAAATTCAGTTAATACTATTCATAACCGCTTTTGAATGGCTAGTTTCGTAAGTCGAGGTTCTCATGAACACTATGTTGCGTGTAGTGCATGTTATTGAATTACTTTAAAGAAATAATGTACTATGAAATATTGGGGTGTTACAATCATTGTTCATTCTATGGATAATTGGTAATCTATATCAATCATTCCATTCTACAACTGGACTAACATATATAATAATCTTCTAGAACCAGTTATCCATCATCACTATCATATGACATCAGACAATATATCTCCCCACAATAACCATAGATCTCATCCATCACAAAACCAAAACTACCACATTTCACAAACACTTTTCCACAACCACTATTTCAAAACCACGGTTATAAAACCACTATTCCACAACAACTATGCAACAACCACTACACCACATCCTCATCACACCAAATCACATCCATGCTAACAAACATGTTCCTTACAGCTACACACACCAAAAAACATAGATGATCACCTTTGTCACCATAAAATATCCCAAACCAATGAGGAAAAAAAGCACAAGGGTATAAAACACCACAAAATATGGATTCCTTAATTATTCAAGAGAATTATCACATATCTTATTTATTTAATACGAGAATTGTCGCATAAAATATATGTCCATGGGAAACCAGTTATGGAAAAAATATAATTTCTCTATCCTTTATTTCTCAGTGGAATCAAACAATAACACAGCAAGGGTCATTATAGTATCAACAGTATTGTTTAAACAAGGCTCCATATAGCCGTTATTTTCAGAATTGCAAATAGGAAAGCATAATAATATCTATAACATATATCGTAGTATTAAAGATTGAGATAACTCCCCATTACAACCAATTCAATAACTCCAATTAATTATTTCATTACATAAACCCTTAATATTCATGAAAATGTAAGAAAAAGCATAATGATATCACCCATAACACATAAATTGGAGAAAATGAGTATCCCCTTCTCAATGATGATTTTCTATCATAATGTACATTGTAGGAAATAAGAAGAAATGAGTTATAAAAACCCACCTCATAAGGAACTCATGAATAAACCTACATATCATCAAATGGTTTTAAAAGTGCATCCCATACACCCCAAAAACCAAAACTGCACCATCACAACAATTATCCAAATAGTAATGAAGGAATCCCTTGGAAAATATTGAATAATTCTCAATATATAATCAATTTTCATCCACCAGAATCAACAGATCAAAACTAGATGAAGGGGGTTACAGATACTATGAGATCCAATGATGGGTTTCCCAAAACGAGTGGAATATAGGTACATCCAAGAGAAAATAAATTGGATGAAAGTGTTATAAAATAGCATTGAACCGGAGACTATCACCTCATGAAACACATTTATAACATGAATTCCCATTTTTCCAACTTCCATTGAAATTTACCTCACCTTGGCTTAAATTAATTAGATATCATGAATTAATTATTCACAATGTGGGTCTATATCAAGATGCACAACTTAGATGAACTGAATCCATGAATTCATGAGCATCACAAGCCATAAATCATCGATTCACATCATGTAAACCATTAATGTTGTGAATATATTTAAAAATCACAACTACAACCCCAACCACCATGAAACCTCATTTATCCCCCATAAGAAACCCATCCAATAAAAAAATGGAAATGTAACGGACTCTGAAAGAACAAAACATTACATTGGATACCTCTAAAATGATTCTCGCCCTCAAGAATACAAAACAAAGCTAAGAAGGAAATGGGTATGAAAAACCGCCCATTGAGAAACCTCTCAACAATTTTCTTAATATTCAATAATGCCACCTACCAAACATGCCATCCAAAACACCCGTTATATACACTTTACATTAACATCCCCACCTCTCACCGGGCACAACAATGCATCATCTTATACATGCAACAACCATCACATTTAAACATTATCACACAAAAATACAAAAAAACCAGAAAGAATCAATCAAAACTAACACAAAAAACCACACTCAACACAAAAAACTGGGAATTTGATCTTTTATATTTAGAAATTATTCATTCTAGGTGGAACTGACTCACATGCATGATTTTAATCACATCGTAGTATAATGCATCCTGTTTAGGAGTCATGTCCTCCCATTTTTATATGATGTTGGATATATTACACATCACACATCAAGGGAAACAATACATATCATAACATAGTAAGATCCAAAAATAACATTATAAAAAAATATCGAAAATAAAAACTAAAAATAGCTCTAGGTAATGGGAAAAAAAATCATATATCCTGCCCATTTACTCTCTTCCAGGATACCATGTTTCTATAACACATGAAACAAGGGAACGGTGCTTCCATTTTTTACCTTTTCACAATGATCCTAGACCTCTATTGGGTGCTCCAAGAATGTCATCTTTTCCTCGATATCCAACTCTACCCATTTAATAATGTTGGGTCATCAAGAAGATTCTGATGATCCTATGATATTTTGAGGACTTCTTGAATCCTCTGTAACTATGGTTTCAATTCATACCAATACATCACCTCACAAACTCACACCAACAACTTGATGTTCCCAAAAGACTTTGAATAATGCTCCAATATCTACACATCCTTCACTTCCCACACTGTTGAGAGACTCACTAGAAAACATTGACTCCAAATTCCATGTATAGGGGTCTCTACCTATAATCAATATAATACTTCTAGCGGTTCTGTATCAGACTCTTCTACTCATGATCTGATTGGATCTTCTCTTTCATGATCTATATTACATTAGGACCCAGAATTGTCGACTCCCCAACCTCCTCCCAACATAACAGAGAATAACATGTTCACCCATACAATGGCTCGATCGAATAAATTCCAATGGATGAGTGATATATATTGTTGTAGTAAATCTCAACCAAAAGAAGGTGTCACACCCAAGATCCACCAATGCAAAATATGCATGCTCAAAAGAAATCCCCTTGGGTATGGATGGCCTGCTACATATTCCCACCTATTTAAGGGTGTAAATCAATTCAAGGGACAAAAGGAGAGACAAAATAATGTTATAATCATCTCATGAATCATGAGGTAAAACAAAGATCAGGATCAGAGGTGAAGGTCCTACGTACAACTTGAATCCTAACAACATCATCCACGTAATGCCTCTATAAATAAATCATCAATACTAAACTCATTGATCACAATGAACTGAGCGGATTTCATTAATTAGTTCAATATCACCCACACAACATCACATCATCTTAGATATTTATGATACCATATGAAAAAATATATATCCTGATCTCTTCCAATTTACACTCAGGGACATCTGAGGGACACAAACACCCTCTTAGAAAATGGTGCTTCACTTTTACCTACTCACAATACAATAATTTTTTTCACAAACGTTTCCCCCAACCATTTCATCCATAACCATAAAAGTCATCTCATCATGTCATGATAAATATTTTTTATACCAGGATGTAATTATAAAGATAATATATGAAAGCCATGGAGAGATCCCTCATGCATTTCATGTTGGACAAACAACCTATCTCAGAACAACACCTAGTTGTGATCATCCTTTGACTTTCCATCGAGAGCATCACAATGAACAAAACGACCACAAATCACCTTTGACTTTGAGTCTCCCTACTGAGAACCCTCCACCTTCTGAATTAAATAAATATCCACAATCATCATATGAAGAAATCTTTATCCACATCCCTCCCCATCATTAATGTACATCACTACAAGATCATTATTAATTTAAAAACATCAACAAATTCTTGAGCCACATTCTCTTAAGACTTACAACATCATATATCTATTACTACATTTCCCATTCTTGTGGTTTAAGAGATCACAAAATAATAATACTAAAGATACTCCATCCAACTCTACTACCATATATTTATATTTGGTTGAGAGAAATCATATCTCAGGATGATTTTGTCTATGAAAAGAACCAACCACTTTCTGATGAGGTAATTTCACTACAACATTGGTGAGAAAACAACTTCCACCAACTCTAGATGGTGGGTATCATATTTACGATCATGGGGAAACAACTTCTTAAACCCATAAAGGAGAAATACTCTTTGATTCATCAAAATCCATCCACATCATAGACAAGACATAGTATAGAACATTTCAAATAGCGTACCCTCTTTAGTAATGTGAAGCATTGGAGCTGTAACCAACTTCCCATACAGATAGCCAAATGATTCTTGATACTAATCTCTATCCACAAAAAATCAGTGTCTTTCCCTTGTGAATGTTTTTAGGGTGGCTAAAAATAAATTGAAATCAATCATTAGCATCCGATTATATCCTAAGAGACCATGAAAAATGCAAAACTCTGCCATGTTCTTGGGTGATTCCTATGAAAAACTTCCAAAATATTTGATGGGTCCACTTCCACAAATTAACTAGATAACACAATTTCTTGTATACACATCTCTTGCATTCATAACTCAAACATGGAAAACTTCCCATAATGGTTGTGGTGTTGAAGGACCTTCAAAACAAATTTCAAATGCTTGACATGCTCTTACTATAACATAGTCTATACACTTATATAATCTATTAAAATGATGATGAATCATTCTTGGAAACCAAGAATCAGGGAGTTCATAAGCCACATGAACACAGACGGTGTGTTCATAACACCAAATAAATTGAATAATAGAATGTATTTTCTACATCCATATTTTAATGTAGTCTTCAGAACATCAAAATATTTACCATCAACTAGTGATAGTCAGACCACTAATTTATCATAGAGAACCAACTAGATGCACTAAACTAATTGAATAGATCAGTGATCCTATGAAGAGGGTAATGATTCTTGACTGTCATCTGATTCAACACCATTAGTAAAAACACAACTTCAGAAAACCATATACATTCTTATTGATTAACATTGGAGCACCCCATGGAGAAAAACTAGCTCTGATTAAAACCCTATACATTAGATCATAAACCTATAAAAATATCTATCATAACTCCATGGGTTTCATATGATAGAGATCCATCAATATATAAGATGCAATTAACTACGACTTTATCGTAAACTCTGTATAATGTTGAGGGGTCAGTGTTATAAATCCATACACAAAGATATATTGGAACTCATACATAACCTTAGGGACACCTCCAAACTGAGTTTATTTTTAAATTTTCACCAATATTTGAAAAAAGATTCTCTACTAGACTATATCCCAACCAAAATACTCACTCTCTATGGAACGCCACTCATTGGCCGTCCAAATTTCAAATTGGCACTATTCCCTAAATGTTGTCAATGACTTCATGCATGGAATACAAATATTCAATTCAAAGTATAATATCTTATTGTTATGTATTCAATAATAATAATTCACTAATAGATTGGTGCTACCCAATAACTAGTATACATCCCCAAGAAACATCAAACTATGAAGCATGACCTACAACATGTATATATACCACAAGGGGAACTTGAAGCCTCTTTGTGTATGATCAAAAAATTCAGACCAAATCAGGAGAAAAAATTTGTATGAAGATCATGAATCATAAAAAGAACCCACATGGATAGACAATAAACTAATCATACCTTGAACATCTATCAGATATATAAGTACTGCTGCTGATAATGCGTGAATCTAACAATTCCATGATCCTCCAACTCTATATTGTTAGAATCAATGGATTCAACCATTCATAGTTCCTTGGGGATGGTGATCATCGTGAGTCTATCCTTTTCAAACACCACTAGATCTCGGCTTCTAAATGACAACATTTGGTATCTTTCCCTGAAACTGCCCCAGAGGAAACTAATGCTGCTAAAAAGGGGCATGACTGACCAAGTAAAACTAGACTCCATGAGCAGTAATACATTGATTTTATTAGTGGACATATCTCCCACATGATATTCATAAAAACATAAAACCCAAGAATGGCTCCCATAAACCTCCCATCCATAATCAAAGGGGAAAAGGTTCCAATAGTTGGTTCCCCACTAAATGAAATTTTGATTTCTTGAAAACCCCTAGCTCATTTCCTGATGCTCTACTCCTAAAAAAACTCCAATGTCACCCTACTAAGACACAACACCCAAGGAAACATTCCTCTTGAGAAAAATATACTTTTCAACATCTCTATATATTGGAGGTTTAAATGGACTGACTACATACCTGATCACTCGCCACAAATCCTCCCCTAGCCACCACACTATAGACTCCTCATTATGGAAAATAGATAGTGAAAATTTTTGGAGGTCCATGAACCTGATCACAATATTCTTTAAACAAATAATAGCTAAATAAATAGAGTTTAGCTCCTCCCTCTTAGATTCCCTCATTTTTGTTGATTAAAAATATACATAGAACTCCCTCTAATATTATGGTCGTAACACATCTTCCTCCCTACAATCATGAAGAAACAGAGACCCCCAAAAATGATACTCTCTATGAATTTGACAAACTTGAAATGGTTACCAAGCCTCATATCATTCATAAATCATACTTAAAGTTATCTTGGGAACCACTATCTAGTGCTCCGTATCCAAATCAGAGATGCTATGTAAGATATAAGGTCTTCCAATGATGTAGAAATATTTTATTTCTAAATTTAAATCATTGGTTTTTTCCTAGTGTGAGAGTCTAATGGGATCACAGAGTTTTATATGTGTCTGGGGATTTTTCAAATCTTAGAGGACCAGTTTTTTGAAATGGAATTTGGGCGACGTTATTATAAACCATGTGACCAAGGATTCACAGTTTTGTTAAACCGTGGGAGGTGGTCCAAAACTCTATCATGTGCTGCACAGTTTCAGGGAACAATGTATCGTGGGGAAAATGAATAGGTGGGGCTCTATATAGTTTATTAGATTCATAGGGAATAGATGGAATATGGTTTCTTTAATTGATATCCAGGACCATGTGATTCCCACTTGAAGAAGTGAAGTGAGAATGGTTTTTGCATTGTTTGTAAAACAATGCAGCCAAACCATACAGCCCAGTTAAAAGTAGTAAATGTTTATTTTCCCCTAGATCTTATTTAATTTAATCCCCCATTCATTTATTCTTTACATAAGACATCTTTTATGGTATGGATATCATTGAATCCAAATTCATAGGATTTTCTTATATTTTGTCTTTCAATTCCTTATTCAAACACTATATTTCATATTAGATCTATTCCAATATTTTCAAAAATACCTTTATTCAATTATTCATTTGACTTCATATCACTGATGTTATTTTTGGTGATGTTAATATGACCTATTTCATAGGTTTTTGAAAATTCATCATTTTTCTCTCAATATGGAATGAATAAGATATTAATATTATATGTGTGTTCTACTACAATCCTACAATAGCATGTATATACCATTCAGCTATGGATTGGTATTTTATAATCATATTTTCTTTTGTGTCGAAAGCTAGAATTTTTTGTGTGCCCCTTTAAATAATTAATTGTTTAAATTTATAGACCTGTAATATGATAGGTTTATCTTCCAGTACCATTGTGAGGGTTATAGGATGTTAAATTAATTCATGGTCACCCATGGGGTGTTCTGTTATGTCTGAACTATATGGTATCACCTCGTTGGGTGTGTGTGTGCCTACCAAAATTAATAGGTGAATTAATGATAATTTAATTACTTTTTAAACATTGTGAGAAAATTATTTTAACTATTCAATTTTAAATTGATCAAATTAATTTAATTGAATTGGTATGAGATGGATGTTTCCTCCATTACATGTGATTGATTACTGTTAAAATGGTTAAATGGATTATATAGAAAATTTGGAACAAGTTAATGGAACTAATTTATTTAGAATGGATAAGAATTGATTGATGAAATGAGATGATGAATTTTTGTTCGTATTGTATTCCTTGGATGAGTTCCTTGGAATATGATTCCATTGTACGCCATGGAATTTTATACTCCATGGGACCTGTTTACTGTTGTTGATTCCATAGTCTTTTTTAAACCCTGGATCCTGATTTTGAATGATTCCAGGAGACTTTCAAACACTTGGATCGGGCTTTCATGGTTTCACATTATACATGCTATGATCACATACACCTTGTACCCTAGCCATGTATTTACAGAGTTTCCATTGAGATGCTCTTGAGACCTAATGATGATTCCTTGGGTTTCTATACCATGGATCTGGACACTCATGGTATGACATTGGAATACACTGTGAGTCCATTGTGCATGTTTTACAGTAGATTACATGGAGGGTCTATTTTGGATGTTATAAATGAGATTACATGAGATGGACATTGTGGATTATTTTTACGTTCTTTTAGATTTCCTTGGTATGGGTATCAGTTTCCAATTGATAGACTTACAAGTTATCATGTCTATTTATTTATGTTTTGAAGATTAGATAATGTATGGGAGCATGAATGTTTTTTGTAGGGAGACCTGTCTGTCTTAAAAGATTCACATTTTTCTTTCATTATCATTATACATGTTATATAACACACACTAATTTTGTTTATATTACAAAGAATGTCTTTTTTATAAACATTGTTGCTAGTGTCCTACTGAGGGTTATAGCACACAATGTTTAGGCCACCATTTGATACTAAGAAAGACATCATGGATGCTGGTAGGTACCATGGGAAAATCCTAATGTATGATGCTTGACTATTCATTATATAAGAACAAGGGATAATATTACTGAGCTTTACATGTGATGCTATATGGAGATAATTTTTTTTTGTATTTTTTAAATTTTGACACATATATTGTAATAAATTCTTTATACCTATTTTCATTCTTTTTATAATAATGTAAAATTATTATTTATATGATATTACCTTTTTCATTGTTTATTTATTAATATTTTGGATGTTTAACTTCTATCTATTCTGTTATTTATTTTCTTCCTCTATTTATTGATGAAATTATTCCACTGTGTCTCACATTGATCACGAGGATATAGTATCCCCACTATTCCATCATATAATTTTAATATTAGTCGATAACGTCTATGATATTGGGAGGCATGATTGTGGCTATGTGACCAACCAGATCCAAGAACTATTAAGTGTCTCAGGGTTTAAGACATTACAAAGTGGTATAATTGGGTTTTTATTTTATAGAATTACTATTTTGAGACTAAAATTTGAAGATTTTTAATGTTAGGTATTTTGATAATGAGTTGTTTCTGGGAGTATCTTACCCGTGTATAGGAAAAACAAAATATCCTGGAACTATGTTTTTTATTTTATAGATTTTTTTGATTATAGTTGACCTTCTTCCACCATTCGATGACACACTTGATGTTTGATATTTATTGTGATTGATATTTTTACTAATTGTTTTGATAAGATGAGGGTATTACAACTCGAGCATAATTTTAAACACTTGAGAGAATTATAAATCTATTTATTTTGGAATACATTATATGAGAAATAACATGATTGCATTAGTTTTTTTGTGTCTTGAATGATATGTCAATTACTAATAATTTTTTTTGAGATGTGGATTGGGAAACCTGATTGGTACATAGAGTTCCTTCGATAACCTTACCAATGTTTTAATATATAATCTAAAAAATACACCTCAAGATACTAATTATGGCCCAATTAATAATGGTCCATTAGTCCCATAGACAAGAGAATGTTCTTTTTTCAGATTAATTGGAAACCACATATTAGTTTTTTAGGTGTATGGGCCCTGATGGATTGAAAGTGGTGACCAATTTGATTCAACAAATTAAATAGAATTGTAAATAAACATGAATTAATATGAAATTGGAAATTGGAAAATAGATATTCAGACATAAACCTAGATTTAGATTTTGTAGTATGTAGTATATCATGGTGGTTTTTAGGAATATTTATATTACATAGTCATTTATTTTTTAAAATATAGAGGTGTGTGGTTTTTTACATGAAGGATTCGACCCGTGATATGATTTTATATCCATGTGTTGGTCACTATTATATCTTTGTGGAGATAGATGTTTGGAATTATATAGACATTATACCATGATGACCTCTAGTTTTAGGCCATGAAAGTGGAATATACTATACTCCAGATTTGGATGGCAATGAGATACCAATATATCCTCTAATGTTTTTTATTCTGGCACCAATAATTTTATTGAACACGGTTTATGATTAATATTTTCATAAGGGATTCATATGATTTTATTAGACATTTTAGTGAACCATTTATCCTACCACAACTACGGTAGAGATAATGTACATGTTACTGTAGAAACATCCTGCCACATTTTTTGGTATTGTGGTCCATAGGCTCCTGGGCTCTGGCTTGAGAGTAAATTGTCGATTTTATAGAATATGGATAAACCTACTAAGATCATCATAAATCCTGAAAAATATATGCTTCATGGATTAGCTATGTAATAGTATGATTATTTAAACCAAGATGATACACGTTGAGATATGGTTTAGAGGGATTCCGAATCTAGTTTCTATGATTGATTTTTTTATATGACCCAAAGAATTGGAAGGTACAATGAGTTTATGTGTCTAGTGCTGGGTGTAATTATAGTTATGGAGTATTTATCACACTTACCTAAGATTCAATTTTTTGTGTTAATTTATCTTAATGATGATCTATTAAGGGTGAGACGCTTCGAGGTGGGTCTCATGAATACTGTTCAACTGTAGGATAATGTGTTTCGATTGAATAATTTTACTGAGATAGGTAAAAAGGTTCTTATTACCGAATGGATCCTAAGGAACTATGGGGGTCCCAAATAAGGTAGTATAGTCTCTCGACAGAGTTGTTCAACATCCCTTGACCAAAAGTGCCATTTTGAGGCATCTCACGTGGGGAATACCTGCCAGGATATTAGTGATGGTAGTTATGTATTAACTCATAAGATTGAGATATATGTACATAAAAGGAATCAATGTGATCTAGAAATAACTTAGTTGTGATCTTTCAGTATGATGGGACACATATAGAGTCTTTGTAGGAACATTACTTGAGTAGTAAGTGTAAGGGGAATGACTCTGACACTAGGCTCATGAGAGCTATTCGTAGCACTATGTTAGGCTAAGAGCTACAGTAGTTCATGTCATTTCGGTTGAGGGGGTGGTTTTGGATGAAGTATCTACGCACCAGTTTTACATATAGAATAAATTGGCCTTACTATGGGTAGTGAGATTGTTTCATATGGTTAGGTTTCAGTCTATATGTATTATGTATAGCCTATATCCAAGGATCATAGTGTGGAGCTATCTATGGTGAGAGGTATGATTTTATTATCCTCTATGCTAGTATATTATATTTTTGATATAGGTGTATCTCATAGTTTCATATCTATACCTATTGTAAAGAGCCTCAGGATCATTTTTCTATCGTCTAATTATGTTATGGTAACACCGTGATATTTTTTGAATTATGTTTTCCAAATTAATTTAATGTTTTTGATAATTACCATTTCTCACAAAACTATTTTTTTATAAAGTTCTATTTGGATTAATTTATAAGAAAAACCGAGTTAAGAATACACTACATGAAACATAATGTTTAAATTTCTCTACATGGAACACTGATGTTAGCTAACATTACAATAAATACTAAGTTTCATTAATAGGTTTCTTAACATGCAAGACTGTGTTTTATGAAAAAATAATATACCATTAAAAATATTATTACTAAAGATAATAAGATATAAAATAGACATTAATATTTCAGTTGGGAATAGGATTAAAAATCCAATTAAAATATATAGTTTAATTCACTAGTTACAAATTAATTAGGAATTATCATAAGATCCAATTGAATGTAAAAGGGATTGTTGTTATAAAAAACTTTTATTCTTTAAAAATAATATTACCCTAAAAGATTAAATTTATTACTATTGGTGAATCATATTAATGAAATATATATTTCATATATACAATATAACATTTTTACATTCAGAAAATATATTTTATAGAAATAATATATAAACAAAACAAATATTACACATAGAAAAACTATATTTTTATAAACATACTTTTACTACCTTTTAATGAATAACATATTTCAAATATGAATTTTATCACTTTTATAAATTTTATACGTCAAACTAAACATAATTTTTTAAATAATAACATAAAAATTAGTTTATATTATATTATTGATATATTTTTGTGAGGTTTCAATTTTACTAAATAATGAAAAATTCAGAATTTTTATTCGAAAATGATTTTTTATGAGGATAAATATTTTTTATAATTTTTAAGATTAATTAGATATATTTTATATCAATTTACACCATTTAGTTCATTTTAATAACTATTTATTTTAAATTAGATGAAAAAACGTAGCAATCTGTTGAACATTTTTACATTAAAATCATGTGTTATCGTGTCTTCCATGGGATAAATTTTTTAATTAATTTATAATAGTTATGTGATTTTAATTTTTGAAAATCGATTGTGTATTTTTAATCATAATAAAATATAATTTATAATAAATTTGAATGAGGTTTTTACAGAAAATATTTGTGAATTTTATTACAATGGGTTACAACGATTAAAGAAAACAATTCATTTACTACAGGATAAATCATAATATTAGAAGAACAAATGACCTCAGAGCTTGTCCAAAAGGAATTTCATGGAAATATTTAGACCATATACTCTCTTTTATTAATTTAGAACATTATTAGATCCACATTTTAAGAAAAAATTCATCCAATTCACTTTCAAAAAATTGACAAGAATGACCCTCCACCTCCACTATAAAAAGGCACTCTTCCCCTATTCCTAACACCTCTCAAGACACAATGGATCAAAAAATATTTGAAAAAATTTCTCAAAAAAATCACTATGGTAAACATATAAGCCTCACCTTTTTTAAAAATCCATCCTGGGAATCCATTTTTGTGCTGCCCAAATGGAGTTACCTGAATAAGAGGTAACGACCTTCATCAAGATCTTTTGTTTTATTTTCATTATATGCCCCACTAAAATCATCTTATTATATGATCATATATTTAAATAAATATCATTAATATTATTATATGTTTTTATTATAAGGTTTGGTCTTACACCTCTTCGTACATCTGTCTAATGGGTTGCAAACTTATAGTTCTTGTCAACAATGAACTACCACCTCACAAAATAATATTGTTTTTTATGATTTACCACCTCTCATGGTTGACAATTGTGATGTAAATATATTTTTATATGATATATTTTATATTTATGATGCCTTTGGGTTCCTTTAATTATTATATAAAAAATACATTAATTCATTCCATTTTCTATGAATATGATAATCTTGTTTGGGGTAGTGTGGAATACCACCTCCTCAATGTGATGTGATTCGTTCACACTCAACATGGAATGTATTAAGGATGAGGTCTGTGAAATTATATGATATCTATGAAAAAATAATTATAATGGAGTGATATATATATATATTACAAACATTCTTTCAATATTATAATAAAACTAAAACAAAGTTCATGCGTATATACGACCTACCGTCTCCATGAATGGAGTATTATATTTCATCATTTTATATTTTATAGATTATTATAAATAAATATTTACTAAATATATATTATTTCAATATAATATTTTACATTATTTTACTATTTGAGTCTTGATCTAAGTAAGACGATGAATAATAATAATTCCAAACATGTAAAATGAACAAAGCAGTTATTACCCGAAACGAAACCATAACATGGAATTGTTAATAAGAGGTTAATATAACTTCACAATAAAATACTGAAAATATTAGATATAATAATTTATTTATTTAAATGATTTATAATATACTTATATTTATTAAATATAAGGTTTTTACCATTATGCAGAGAGTCAATACATATTGTAAGGGAATTTCTTCAAACATTTTATTTCTCTGAGATACTTTCCATATTCAACACTCGCTTCATTTTTGTGGTGGATATATGGACCTATAACATGTTATATAATTAATAAATTTAATTTAATGATATTGAAGGCTATAAATTATGTTATTTTCTCATGGGGGTCAGGATTCTATAATTATTCAATTAGTTATTATTTTGTTGTCTCGTGATTGTTTTCCTTGGGATACAAGCCATGTTCAACATATATTTTTAATATATGGTGTTTATACATCCAATGGATTTAATATATGATTATTTTACTAAAATATATGTATAATAACATATTAATTTTATGAACTCTCTGTTATGGGGTTTATGTTTTAAAATTTAGTAATTTGAGTAATGTTATTCTGTCTTAATATTCTTTTATTGAGACACATGCCATGTTGTGCATCAATATTTTTTAAGAGGTGTATATATAAAAACATTTACATGTTATATCATGATCATCCATATTTTCAAGATATTTTAATCACAATTTTATTTTATTTTATTTTATGTGCTGTATAATTCACTATCACCAAGGGGTAAGAGATAATTGAAACAATATCATTGTATATCAAGATTGTTTATGATTATGTATCCATTGATTAAATATTATGATACATCTATCAATAAATATTATTAAACCTTGTAACCTATTGATTTTCAGGTTATATAAAAGTAATATTAATAGTTTAAAACACTTTAGTAATAATAAAATCATGAAAATGTTTTTATGAAAATCCATATATATATTTTCTTTCGGTCAGGAATTTATGTTCTTTCATAACCATGTTTTTTAAATGTTTTTCAAAAAGTTTATACTATTATCAAATGATATATAAAGAATTTTTATGCATTTAATAAATTTTAAAAAAGTAATTTAAAATGAATATTCTTATCATTTTCTAATTAAGTTAGTTGTCAAAATGTTTTATGTGAAAAACAAATTTTTACCATTTACAGTCATTCCCGCCAACATAACAATCACTCCCTTGATTATTTCATTTTATTTTTACAAGGTGATTATTTAAAGAATTATTTGAGTAATATTATGTATTTTTTATAAATAAAATCAATGAAAAGGTTTTTCAAAAAATATTTTATGTTTAAGAGTTGTTTTAAAAGATTTTCATAGATTATTTTATATGTTTTCAAATGTTTGATTTCAAAGAAATGGACATCAATTAGTTCAAATATTACTTTTTGAGTTTTCAATTTATTTTCAAGGAAATTATTTTTCTAAATTTTATCAATATTTCTTTATAATTATTCCACGTGATTTAAAATAAATGGGTTTCCACGCATTTTCAGGATTTATTTATAATATTTTTAAAAAATATCAATGAAAATTGTATTCAAAAGGTCGTATTTTTTTAAAATAAATTATCATTGAAGAAAGGATATTTTACTCAAGAAATGTTTTTAAAAGTTATTTCAAAATTATATTCCATCTAATATGTCAATATTTGTTATTACTGGTGATTTTCTGGGGAAATTATCCAAATGTTGTTTTCATATTCATTATCTGAATTTTTTCTGTGTTGATGGAATGATATTTAAGAAACCCATAACTTTTTCAATTTTTATATGGTAAAGAAACCTAATTAATTTCATGGGTTATTATTATGAGGTACTATTTATGAAACATAAATTTTTTTCATAGGTAATGATAAGATTATGTGTATATGAAGCCCATTTCATTTCATGGGTAATGATATGACTATTTATGATATTATTGAACAATTAATGTATGATTAAATTATTATATGGGTGGGAAATATATCTCACTACAATTCATAGCATAATGATAAAGGGTATATGATCTAAAAGGTTTCATGGATTGTATCCCAAGGAAAAATATATAATTATGTTTATGGGTTATAACAGAAGTAGGAAAATAAGAATTTATACAAGTTGTATCCCAAGAATGAAAGTAATAGGGTATAAAAGATAAATACCAAGACCAAAAATATGAGGGTACCTGGCTTGTTATTCTAGGCCTGAAGCATGTTAATGAGTTATTAGCCCAATCCTAACATGTTGTGATGGTCTTGGTATGTATCCTTTATATAGTATTTTCTATGATTATGTGTATTCCAAAAATTCCATGTCTTACATCTATATTCTTTTTTCAAGGATTATGTTGTTGACCCCATTATGATCCATGTCTTATGAATTTCGAATATTTATGCCATGATTGAAGCTTATGATCTTTGATATGAATGGTATGATATTATGATGTAATGATCACATTCTAAGACCCATATGATAATATTTATTCTTACATACCTCCTTTGTTTACCCTTACAAAGCATAGGATCTCACTCTTTTTTATGTTTCCTTCCTCAGGTAATGATGCTATGAATTATGTGTGATATTTCTCATAAGGGTTAATTTCCTACGGAACCTATTGAATGATATTTTAGCTCACTCATGTTCGGGAGTTTATGTTTCCCATATGTCTAACGGCACTAAACTAATACTATCTTTGGGTGTTTGTTTCTTTAATGTTTTAAGTATTCTGAAAAAATGATATTATGTATACATATATTAATACTGGGTTGATATAATTGGTATTATATTTAACATTTAGTCAACTATTGTAAACTATAATGGGAAAAATTTAGTGAGAAACCCGGGGATGTTCCTCAGGATATGTCTTGGGATGTCTCTAATAATATGTCGATGGACAATTAATGTTCAAGAAAATGTCATAGAATTTTGGTTAAGGATATAGTGAGTGGTTTCGAGGATATAAATCCTTGTATTGATAGTACATGTGGACACGGTTCTAGTATAGATGAACCATTGAGTATCAACTATGACAAGGTGTGTCCTTCTAAAATCGAGTGTATCACTGTATATAAACGTGGGCCTTACTGTGAACCCGGTTTGACACTATTGAGGGATATTCATTTGGGATTCATAAACTATGTTTGAAAAAAAATGAATGATTGAAATTGAAATGACTATAAATAACCTAGGATAAACCAATGGTTTCCAAGATTAAAGATGTAGGTGTCATTATTTTGACATCCTATAAGTATTTTATCATGATTATGTGGTTTTTGTTAGGATAAGTGTATCTCACCCAATGATTTCTGGTCTTCATCAATAGTAGGTACTCAATGAAATAGAGTTAACATTTAATTTTTTATATTTGGAAATTATTTTGATTATAAAAATTCATATCTTAAGTGGAATCCTCATAATTAAAATCTGGATGGCCATATGAGTATTGGATATACTTTTAAAGATTATGAGCCCCCAAACCAAAAATGAAATGCCTAAAATATTCTTCTATATTTTTTACATTAAATGGATGAATCATGATCAGATTAAAGGTGTGGAATCCTAATACAAGCTTTATATTTCATTTTCATAGATATATGCATAAAATAATAAGTTTTCAATTCTAAAGTAATGGTTTAATAATAATTTTGGATTATTGATGTGTATATATTCTTTAATTGAAAGATAATGTTATAATAATCATGAAATATATATATATTTTGTGTATATGATTTCCATTATTTATTTGAAATGATATATTGAATGGTGAAAATGAGTTATAAAAGTTATTTCATGGAATTATGATATTTTTAAGAAGGTAAGGCTATCGTTAATTTATTTCGAATGTTGAGATAAGTAGATTTGGATAAAGATATGTTAGAGATGAATATGTAAATTGAACGGTACTAATTATATTAGAATAGATAAAGGATATATTGAAAAATTAGTCTATATTATTATGGATGATGTTTACAACTTCTTGGATTTAATGAATTCATACAGAATCATTGGAATAAGGAAGCATGCATGTTTTACAAAGGTATTTACATTAACTTAGTTTATTAACAAGTTTTAAGAGAATATGAAATGATCGTATTCACATGTTTTGTATGAGACAACCAAGATCTACTTTGTTATATAAGGGAGATCAATGTAAAGTTGATTTCATGAATTCATTTTCAATGTTTTTCATTTTCATCTTTCAGAATGGTTATAAGGTTAACCAATTTTGGAAATTTTTAGTTAAAATTTAGATGAAGTATTTATGTACTGAGGACATATTGATAATCTTAGATCAAATTCTGTATATTGATTGAACTTATTTCACGAATGGAAATCATATTTATTTTTTAAAAATTCTATGAATTTTGTTTTATAGAAGGAAAACGTTAATGTCGGGTGACAACCCATCATGTCCAGTAAGGCCATGACACTTGAACCCATGAACATATGACAATAAGGGTTCCATTTTTACCAATGTATTACATGATTAAATGCTTAATGAATATATTTTTAAGTTATAAAATTTGAATTATAACTATTAATGATGAACTAGTAGTGTTAATTTTTATGTTTAATGATTAATATATTAAACATATTGATTTTTTTTGAATTTTTTGAAAAGAAATTATTCCTTTTACTCATTTATGGGCCTTATGATCCATTAAACAAGCATTTTAGTGGTTTATGATTCAAAGATAATTTTCAAATATCCAATTCTTGATGTAATGGAATAATTAGAAATTGATCAAAGAAAAAAAAGTAATATTATGTTTATTTAAATATATCAATTAAGTATATTTCCTTATATTCTTAGTCAATAAAATAATTAATGAGCATTAATAGAATAAATGAAAAAATATTGCCATAATACATTACTTTTTGCTGAACCGTTTTCATTTTAAATCATCTCCAATTTATTACTCTGAGGACCTCAACTTCCAATTATTCATTCACTTGTATGTGATTTATGAAATTAATAAATCCATATATATAGTTTATCTTTTCATCTATGTACATATTTTCACTTTCCCCAATTGTTCTCCCATGTGGAATCCTAGTTATGAGTTACATTGGGTAATTGTCATGTCTCTAAATTTCCATTTTAAAATAAACTTTTAGTATTCATTTTATGATGTGGGTTTATATGAAAGAAAAATGAATTAAAAACCCATTAATAACATATAAACATGTAAAGTGAAAATTCATTTTAAGGGGGGTTGAATGTAACACCTTGAGATTTCTGAAATAACTATTTATAATTATTTTGTTATTTTTGATATTTAGTATGTTAAACTACCATAAAAAATTATTTTTTATAAAGCACTGAGATTAGATTGTGTTATACAAAAAACAAATTTAATTGTGAACTACAGACAATATAAAGTGTATATTTCTCTATAAAGGAAACAAAGGATAGATTACAGTACACACAATACTGACTTTCTTCAATATTTTTTTAACAGAAATACCTCTGTTTTACAATACAATATTATATTATTAAAAACAATATTATTTGATATGATAAGAATTAACCTATCCTTTATGTAGAACGTTTTGAATATGATAAAATAACTAGTGAAAATTTATGGTAGAATTAATTGGTTACAAATTTATGAGATATAGATACAAGAACTGATTGTAAATAAAAGTGATTGTTTTACTAAAAACTATATAAATGGTCACAAAATGGTGTTATCATAATATATTATATTAAATACTATTGGAAAATAATATAAATTAAATATAAATTTTATATTTTAAATCAAATATTTTTATATTCATCAAATCTTTTTATTGTAATATGTTTGAATGAAACCCAATATTACACATAAGAATCATGCATTTTTATAAAATCAATTTTAGATAATATTAATGGAGAACATATTTTAAATTTATTTTTTTACAATTTTATAAATTATTTATGTCAAAATTAAATCCATTTTTTAAATTAATATAACTACATTAGGGTTATTTGTTGTATTTTTCGATTATGTTTAAATTTTTGATATGTAGTGAAAATACTGAAATTTAATTAAAAGAATATTTTTTCATCTAATTTATTTATAAGGATAATATATAATTTAATTTTTTATAATGTTTTATTAGATTAATTATACATAAATTAATCTAATTTATGTCATTTGAATTAATTTTACTTTGAAATTGGATATAAAAGCATATAAATAAATTGAAATTTTTTACATTAAAGGCTCTCATTTTTGTCCCATCTTTGGATTTAATTGTTAAAATAATTTATTACACTTATGTGATTTAAAGATAGAAAAATGATTTTATTATTTTTAATAATCCTAATTTATAATGTCTAATGGACTGAAATAATTGTATGACTAAAAATACTTCTAAATGTGATTAAAGTTATTTACAATGATTAATAGAATAATTATCTAAACAAGGGACTAAACCCTAATTATAAAAGACAAAATAAACTATCAAATTGTCCAAAATCCATTATATAGACAGATTTGTACCTTATATTGTAATGGATTTAATTTTTACTATTATTGGAGCCACTTTTCTTATGGAAAACGAGGGAAAAATCTCTTTTCCAATAATTTTCAAGAATTTCACACCTCCTCCACAATAAATGGCTCTCACCCCTCCCACTTCATCACATATTCCAAGATAAATTGGGTCTATCATGATCAGAAAAAATATGTCTTGAAAATTCATCAAATTAAATTAGAATCCTCATCCTTGTAATAAATTCATCCATGGAAGCGCATTGGTGCAAACCAAAAAGAGTTAACTGAAAAAGGGGTAACAACAGTCCTTAAGAACTTTAGTTTTGTATTCATTATCCACACCTCAAATATTATAATTCCATGATTATATAATAAAAAATTATTATATATATTCTGATATTTTTTTTTATTTTAATTTTTTTACCTACACCCACACACACATGAATCTAATGGATAGGAAATATAATGTTCTTGTGTGTAGAGAACTACTGCCTGACAAAATTACATTCTTTAAAATTCCTTTATAAGCGCCCATGGTTTGGAAATATGATGGAAACAATATTTTTATTTTACATATGGTATATATATTATATAATTATTCTAATATAATTATTATATAAAATATACATTCATGTTTTCCGATTTTTCTAAACACGATAATTTTGTTTGGGGAAGTATGGACTACCTCCTCCTCAAAGAAATGTGATTCATTCACACTCTATATGGAATGTATTATGGAAGTGTTTATTGAAAATTTTGGATATATATGATATAATCGTAGTAATTTAAATATAATATATATATAAATATATCTACTTTACTTTCATTCATTCATTATGATAATAAAACGGAAACATCATTCATGTGTACGTATGACCTACCGTCTCTATGAAAAGTGTATTTTATTTCATAAATATATATTTTATAAATAATTATAAAGGCAATATGATAAATAAATATGATATGTATGACATATTTTCAGTCTTTAAATATTTATTTCATTCATAATTTATACGATGAGAAATAATATGTCAAAACATGCCTGATGAACAAAGTGGATTTTACACGAAGTGAAACCATAGAATGGTATTGTTAATAATAAAATAATATAAAGACATAATTAAAACATTTATGATATAATATATAATAAAATTTTTCATTAAAATATTTAAAATAAACTTATATTAATTATATATGAGTTTTGTACGTGTATGATAAGTGTCATGACATATGGTAATATAATTTCATCTCACTTTTAATTTTTTTGATATACATGACATATTCACCACTCATTTATTTTCTATGGTATTTATAAATCCCTGTGAAATGTTTTATAATTAATTTAATTTATTTATTTATATTAAAATCATTAAATGTTTTTATATAGTCACGTAGGACTAATATACCTTGATATTACATCATTTCCGATGACTACTCAGTACATAACAATATATGCCCGAAGACTGTAATAGTGTAGCATCCTTGGAAACTTGTAAACCAATTCATATATCTTGTTAAAAGATCATGAACATATCCCAAAAAGATTTCCACTTTTAGTAAATCTACCTTGAAAACTTCATTAAAAACTGGGGAATGGAAACATAAGAATGTAGGGATCTGAGATGCTTAGTAAGGTAAATAAATAAAATTTGTATGCATAACATGAAGAAAATGGAATGAAACATGGGAAAAAATTTGAATATTATACCATAAATTTTTTAGACCGTAATAAATATTGGATGTTCATAAGAAATGAATCAGAATCAAATCAAGAACATTATCCATTAATGCATAATACAGTAACATAAGATAAACTAGTGGTAGACAGAAAAGAATATAATATGATTCCATAGTTTCCAAGGATTCACTAAAAATACCATCTTAGTTGTATCGGTTCACTCCTCATTCCATATTGGTTTTCATGGTTTACTACCATTTCTATCTTAGTATCATGAGTTAACTCTTCATATCATCTTGGTAGTCACGGTTTACTACCATGGCTATATTAGTAGTCATTGATTATTCCAAAAAACATCTTAGTTTATCTTATGTGATATAAATCATTACCGAATGAATTAGATGGATATATAGATCCCAACCATATCACAGGGAAATTAAACTTACAATTTACAGATGAATATAAAAAATCATATCACAACCCACAAAATGAAATGTGTATCATAAACATGTATTCATATCATAACCCATGGATGAAGACAGGTTAATCATTTCTTTAAATAAAAAGACAGAAATGAGAAAAAGATTTCATAAAAATATAACCCATGAAAAAGAAATGGGTTTCATAAAGTCAATGAAATTATTCTTAACCCATGCACTAAATGAATATTAATATAATCTTTAGTTCATTTATTATAAGGGAATGAGTAACATTAACTAATTTCATCTTAGAAGGAAAATAATTTTCAAATATCATTCAAAAAATTTTCTTGAGGAAAATATCCTTTATTATTTAAAAAATAATTTTTAATTCATAAAACCAATTTAAAATCATTTTCTTTGATATTACCTTGAAAACCTATAAATAAGACTCAACATATATTTGAAGACCTTTTTTTAAAACTACTAAACAAACTTAAAAGCATTTTAAAAACCCGTTTCCTTGAAAATAAGTTTAAAACATAAAAAAATAAAAGAAAATGTTTTAAAACCCATTTATTTGAAATTAATTTGAAAACTAATAAATAAGGATTGAAAAAACATTGAAATCATTTTTCCTTGGAAACATAAAAAATAATCATGAAATCATTTCTGAAATTGATTTCCTCAAAAACATATTAAAGGAGCGTGAAAACATTTTTAAAACCATTTTAAAATAAACTACTTTTTAAAACCTTATTTTAAAAATTACCCTTTAAAAATGTGAATAAATCATCAAAGGGTATATGGAGGATAAATCCGTACAAGTCGTATGAGTTAAAAAAATTCATTTTTCATGGAAAAATTGTTCGAAAAATTCCTCGTTCGGAATGCGAAAAAAATATTCCTATGAAAAAATTGGTAAAAGAAAAAAGGTTAAAATTTATTTTAATTATCAAATAATATTAATAGAATATTATATGGGACCCTTTTTAAAAAACATGGTTTTAAAGAAATGAAATTTTCTAATAGATGAGAGGGTAAAGTCAGGCTATCTTAAAAAACATTATTAAGCGTCTTATGTAGAAAAGTGTGGAATAAGTTGTATAAATATTTGAATAAATCTTGAATTACCAAATTAGAAGAAATTTCAATAATTTTATTCAGATATGGGTTACAAAATATCATTAAAGAAAGAATAAACATAAAAATCTCAAAAACCGATGAGATTGTATCAACAAAATGTTATTACTTGGTAACATGGGACCATAATCAACATGTAAGAAAAATAAACTACATGAAACATAAAATATCATGAAAATAAATGAATTAATGATATAGCAGCTAAAATTGAATTATATACACCTCAAAATAGAATTTATGGGCATAACAAAACCTGAGACTAAAAGAACGATAGCTCAGACAAAACTATTTCACTGATTTGGTCACTTTTAAAAATTAATACCAATGAAAGAAAGATCATAAAATGGATATGTGAATATGAATAATTTTTATTATAATATACATATAATACAATAATTTTAAGTACTTACACCACACAAAATGATTGAGTGGCGAACATAATAATTATACTATAAAAATAAATAGTGAGATGGAATCCCCTTACCTTCTGTCTTATCTCTCGTCGTACTCATTCAAAACACATTTATAATAAATATAAATTTATTATAAATCTATTAAAAATATATATTATTATATAGAATAATATATATGGTTTTAATATTACCATACATTACCCTCTTGTTATCCTTACTATGTTAAGGTTTCACTTTTGGTAATATTCACTTTATTTTTCATATGTCTTTTAATCCGTTATATTATTGGTACTTATACATATATCATAATATCTAGACTGTAAAAAATATATAAATAGCATGTATAAATAATATATGTTTATTATACATTCTAAATAATATATAATTATGAAATGGAATACACTGTTCGTGTTGAAGATAGGCCGTACAGACTCATGAACACTATTTCCATTTAATTATAATGATAAAGGAAAAAAATGTAAAAAACATATATGTATATATATATCATTATTATAGTATATTTATGATCTCATATATATAATATATATTAAATTAAACCATATGTAATATAATTCATCTAGTGTATGAATGAATCATATTGCTTTGAGCAGGCGATAGTCAACATTTCGTCAAACAAAATTGTAATATTAACCATAAATGAAACGTAAAAAAGATATGTGTCATATAAATTAATAAATAATATGAAAGAGGTAATAAATATAATATATGTAATATATAAATATATTTTCCATTAAAATTTCCATCATGAGAGGCGATAAGGAAAAATTTAACCATCATTATATTATGAGGCAGAAGTTCACCTTACACATAAATAGTATGTTTGTTACCCATTATATTGAGGTGTGTGTATTTTTATGTAAAAATGTATTCCTAAAAACATCCTTTATATTTAGGATACTGGTTTTTTATAAAATAATGGAATAATGAGAGTAGAGGGGTGGAGATTGAAAATAAAATAATGCAGTGTGAGAGAATGTGTTACCTCATAATAGGGTAACTCCTTTTGGATTGTTCTAGAAAGCTTATTTGGAAGAATGTTTTCATAAATGATGTATTAATGGAATAATGGAGGCATTTTTGTAATTTTATTTGTCATATATTTTATGAACTGAAGTGTTTTTAGAGGTGTGATGAAGAGGTAGAGGAGGTGGCCTTTTATTGGGAAGGGGGAGTGGCACTCTTGTAAATTTTTGAAGATATAATTCCACCCACATTTTTTCATATTGAAAGTGGATCCAATAATGATCCAATTATTATAAAAGGGAGTATTGGGTGAATTTAAATACATCCAATTTATTTTGGGCAATTTTATATTTCCATTAGTCTCCTAAAGTTATGGTTTAGTCCTTAATTAAGCTTTATTTGACCTTAATCACTTTTTCTAATCATTTTGGTAAACAAATAAACATGATATAATTATAGTTTAAATATTATACTATTTATAATGGTGCCTTATGGTTTTTTATAATTTATTTCATTGATACAACAAAAATTGAAATTAACGTTTATTCTACTAATGGGGTGAAATTATGAGTTTTTAATGTAGAAAGAAGTTCAAAATTTTATTAGGTATTTATATTAAAAGCCAAATTGAAAATGATTACTATGTAATAAATTATAATAATAAATTTATAATTTATCTAATTTGGAAATAATAAAAAATTTAAATATAATTTAAAATTTATAATTAATTAAATCAAAAGGCAGTTTTAAACTAAAAAGAACTATTCTAACTATTCATTATAAAATGATGTTTTTTAAAAAATTCAAAACAATTCACCCTAATTAAGTGTAGAAATTATAAAATAAAAAAATATTATTTTATCTAATTATATTTCTATATTTATCTATAGATAATTGTTTTATTTTCCATATAAGGATATGAAATGTATTTTATTTTAGAAAATAATATTTTTAAACATATAAGGTCTTTACCAGAAATTATATCTTTCAGTATCAATATGTTTTATTTTTATGAAATATTTACAAACAATATTTGAAAATTATATACTGAAATTCATATTACTAGGATTAATGTCTAGGTAATAAATATATCATTAAATAATTATAATAGTAAAATGTTTTTTTGTAGAAACATTAGTATCACGTGTAGCATATGCGTAGTTATGGATGTGTTTAACATATTCCGAGTCAATGTTCCATGTATTGTATGCCGATTTGGTTATGTGTATTATATTCCAAGACAATTCAATGTGAAATGAAAGGTTGAGTTAGTGATTTAATAAATTAATAAAATTATTTTCGATGTGGGTTGAAATGTAATATATAAAAATATGAAATTAATTAAAAACAAATAATTCATAAAATCTCAGTGTGTTACATTATAAACCCTTTATAATGAATTTTTCCCTTTAAATTTTTCTAGGTTATCAAAGGTTTTAAACATTAATTTTTCATTCATAAAAACCTACGTCATAAAAATGGATACTAAAACCTTCCTTAAAAAGGGATTGGTGGGACCATAATGGTTACCCAAAGTAACATGAAACTGGGTTCTGACAATGATAACAATGGTTGGGAGTAAAGATTGGACATGGATGAAAATTTTAAATATATATAGGATGTGATTGAGGTAATTAATCACAGACAAGTGATTTATCAAATAAAAGTCAATGACCTGAAATTCAGAAATATGTGATTATTTTAAAGTCCAGAATTTCATCAAAAGTAATGTATTATGAGGACACATTTTCTATTGATCATTTTCATAATATATATTAGTTAATTTATTAACTAATAATATAATTAAATATAATTACATGACATATTTCTATAAAAAATAATTCTTTATTTTTATTTTTATAATGGTATATTTCATTCATTACGTCCAGAAATTTATGACAACAAATTGTCTTTGATTCATTAAACAATAAAATAAAATTATAGAAGATATTAAAGCATATATAATAATTTAACGTATATGTATTAATAAATTACTATTTGTAAAAATCAATATGGTTAATAAGTTAATCTATAAACAAAAAAATTAACACTATTGTTTCATCATAAATAATTACTCATCAAAAATAATTTACATTAACTGGAAAATCACATAATCCAGTGGTAGTCATGACCCCTTATCATCCTTATGTCAATGGTTCAAGACCCATGGATTTTTTGAACATGATTGGTTTTCACCCAGTATACATGAAATCCTTTTCTAAAACCATACTAATTTAATTTCCAAAATAAATAAGATGGAAATCTTAGATATAATGTAAATCATTAAGAAGCCTTTTAACCAAGGTTTCCAATACAAATATAGTGCATAAATACTTCCCCCAAATATTGAATTAAACATTTCATGAACGGTTATAGTTATAACCCATCTAAAATTTTAAAATAAAATACATTATAATGAGAGTCATGAAATTAGTTTAACATGGAACCCTATATATCATGATGTATCATTTGGTTTTTGCATTCCAAATATGTGAATACACTTGTGGTAAATTCACATGGAATAAGGTAATAACTTGAATATCCAAAAATACTTCTAAAAAACATGTATCCTTACTTATTTAAATGTTAGTAATATATTCCATTAATCCATGTTGTAAACATCATCCATTATAACATTAACTTCTTTTGAACAAGTTCATAATTAGTCTTAATGAAATAAGTACCATCCATTTTACGTATTCATATCCCACGTATCTTTATCCAAAAAAACTATCATAAAATAGGTAACATGATAAGGGTCATATTTCTATTAATCTTGTGTTTTCCATGGATATCACCATGCCATTATATCACTTTTCGTTACAATCAGAACCTTTCAATGTGATCTTTTCAATCCATAAAAAAATATTGACTAAATAATCATTATCTATTTCACCTTCCATATAACATATATCATGAATCTAAATACATAAAATTCTTTATTATTCCACATCATTTTTATTCCATTAGCAAGGCTACATCATTCTTTTAAACAATACCTATTTCCTTTCACATTACATCTGTAGAATCTTCATCACCAGCATTGTAACCATTACTCATTCAACTATACATATCCTCGTTAAGGGATTTATTATTGGGGAATTGTGATTCATAATGAATATTTATTCCATAATTAAACACTTACCATTCTATTATGCCTTTGGAAGGAAAATATTATCATCCATTCAGTAAATCGAACTCTTTATTTTTTCATACATTCTCATTCTCCGTGTACTTCCTTTACAAATTAAAAAATCTTTTTATTCCTATAAGGTATTAAATTAGTTCATTATTTCCACATTCCCAAAATTAATGAAACAAAATATCATTTCCTACATGGTCTCTGGTACTTTTACTCTTAGAAAACTCATTATTTCCCTTCCTAAGTGAGTCCTAGAGTTGTTTAAGGTAAACATTGTTAATCATGTTCCATAGAAACTGATTATTCAATATCACAACATCTATAACCCTAGTGATAATCCCACTCTATAGTCATCAGTAAATATTCTATCACATTCAACGTCAATCTAGTTCCTACGATAGATTAAACATGAAGCATAGTGTTAGAATTACCTATGTTTGTATAAAACCACTTATTCATGAACATACTTACATATAGGATGTATAAATCTTGACACCTATGTTAATCTACAACACCCTAGGATAATACTAAGTTATTGATAGCACAATCATGTTTAAATCCATCATGATGGTTCATGGTGAGTTATTGAATTTCCAAAGAATGTCCCTTGGGTGTGTCAAAATAGGTGTGCATTAATGCATGTTGTTGTGTACCAGATTGCCCTGAGCCAGTATTAGATTTTCATGATATAATTTTTAACCGTAGGTACATCTATTACAAATCCATATTTACATGTAGTATCTAGCCAGGGTTGTATTTCATAGATACCACTCACTATATCCTTTACCAAAAATCCAATACATTTTCATAAATTTTAGCTCATTTTTATACTTATACATAGATACTTACCTGGAAATATCCTTGGAAATATACCTAGGGATCTCACAAAAGTTTTCTCCACCTAGTTTCCAATTGATGAATAAAAAATTCCATTGATACCAACTATAACTTCCCACGATTAATATACATGGATATTATATAATTTTAGATGAATACCTATTACATTACCAAAATACATGCTCGAGAACTATAATATTTTATTGTCAATTAATAAAAGGAGAGAAATCCTCTATCATGGTCAATGATATTAAAAATATCCCATAAAGTTCTTCACCAATAGTAATTCTTCCTTAAACATTTATTCATAACCAGCGTAATGGAAACATAAGAAAGGGTTGAACTCATATTGTTAGTAAGTTAAATAAATGAAATAGGTAATCATAAAATGAAATAAAGGGTATATAACATGAGAATGACATTTTATGATCATAAAATTCAAGTAAGAGATCATAATAATGATTGGATATTCATATGAAATGAATCATAAGGATATAAATAAAATCTATTAAATCATAACTTCAGAGTAAAACATGGAATTTTTGTGGACACATAATCATATAATATTATTTACATAGTAGCAAAGGCATCACTACCAAGACTATATTAGTAGTGTGTGTTCAAAAACCATGCCATCTTGGTAGTCATGGGTCACTACTATGTCCATTTTAGTAGCATGATTTCCCTCTTCAAACAATCTAGGTCATTATGGTTTACATTCATGGCCATCTTAGTATTCATGCATTACTCCCAAACCCATCTTAGTCTATCTCATGAGATATAAATCATTACCCAATGCAGTAGAGGGAGATATATGTCCCACCCATCTCATAGTGTAATCATACATATATATGACACGTGATAGTAAATAATCATATCATAACCCATTAATTGAAATGGGTATCATAAATATGTAATTATATCATAACTTATGAGAAAATATAGGTTTCATAATTATTTCATAAAATTCATAAACCATGAAATTGAAATGAATTTTCTAAAAATATATCCCACAAAATAGAAATAGGTTTCATAAAGACCATGACATTAAGAATAATCCAACCATAGAATGAAAATTAATAGAACCTTTATATCTTATCCTAGAAGGAATGACTAACAACAATTGAAGCCATATCAGATAGAAAATAATTATGAAATATCATTGAAAAACATTTCTTGAGTAAAATATCCTTTCCTCTTTGAGAATGAATTTTTAATAAGTAAAACCATTTGAAAATAAGTTTCTTAGAATTTTCCTTAAAAACATGTAAATAATTCTCAAAATCCTTTTGAAAAAAATCGTGAAAAAATCTAAAATTAGCTTCAAAGATATTTTAAAATCTTTTTCTTAAAAAAATGAAAATGTATATTTATTTCTTGATTTTTTTAGAATGATATCATTGAAAATTTGTTCAAAACTTATAAATAAGGATTGATAAAATATTCCGTAAAAACATATAAAGTAATCTTGAAAAAATTTTGAAAACCATTTTATTTGAAAACATATAAAATGAGATTGAAAACATTTTGAATACCATTTTACATGAAAATATATGAAGAAATATCGAAAATAGTTTCAAAACCATTTTCCTTTAAATATTATGACAAAAACGAAAATATTTTGAAACCAATTTTTTAAAAAATATTTTAATTTGTTGTTAGATGAATTTAAAAAATAATATATTTGAAAATATTTTTTAAAAATATTTTTTAAAAAAATTAACCATTGACCATTAAGATAATTCTTCAATGGATTTTCAGTAGATAAATCTAAACATGTCGAATGTGGTAAAAAAAACATTCCTTTTTCTTGGTAAAAAGGTAAGAAAAATGCATTCCTCTAAAAGAGATAAGAATATTCCATTGAAAACATTAGAAACATAAAAAAGGGTAGATATTTATTATAACAATCATAGTAGATTAGTGGAATATTCTGGGAAACCCTTTTTATAAAACATGGTTTTAAATGAACACAGATTCCCATCCAAAAAAGGGTAATTTCAGGATATCATAACAAACACTTTCATAACAATACAATGTACCATAGAGTGGAATAAATGGTACCAATATATGAAAAAATAATTAACAACAAAAAACGATGAAAATTCATGACAATTCCATAGATATAGACCATAAAATTTCCTTAAAGGAATCTTAAACATAAACAATCTCAAAAAGAGATGAGATTTTTTCAACAAACCCTTATAACATGGTAACATAGGATCATACTCTCCATGATAGAAAATTATATTTCTTGAAACATAAAATATCATAAAAATAATTAAATTCATGATATAACATGTAAAATTCTTTTATATTCATAGCAATAGTGAATTTATGTGGATAACAAAACATTGGAATCAAAAAAGGAAAATAAAATCAAAATATTTAAAATATTTTGTAACTTTTGAAACATAACAGCCATGAAACAAATATAATAAAATGTATATTTTTAGACCCATAAATTTAATTATAATATAAATATAATAGCATAATGGTTTGTAAATACACCACAAAAAAATGAAAGTGTGGCGAACATAACATGCATCTCATAGAAATAAAAAGTGAGAGGAAATCAAATTACCATGTGTCTTGGCTATCATATTACTCATTCAAAAAGCATGTATAATAATTATAAATTAATAGTAAATGTTTAAAATATACTTATTGTTATATATAATACCATATAGTTTTTTATTATTATATTATATTTACCACTTATAAACCTTCAAATGTATTGGTTACACTTTGGGTAATATTTTCTTTATTCTTCACATGTGTCATAATTATATATATTTATGGAACATATACATATATAATGATTTAAAGAATTTAAAAAATTATATAAATATCTATTATATATAGATTATTTTTATTATAATAATATATAGAATATATAAGTATGAAATGTAAAATACTGTTCATATAGACGGTAGGTTGTATGTACACATGAACGTTATTTTTGTATAATTTTCAAGTTAAATGAAATAAATAAAATAATTATATTCTTATATATATAATTATTAATGTAGATTTATGATATCATATTATATATATATATATATATTCTATAAAAATCCATAATAAAATTCATATTGTGTTTGAATGAATCATATTGATTTGATGGGGCGATAGTCCACACTTCCTCAAATGAAATTATCATACTAACACAAAATGGAAAGTAAAAAAGTTATGTGTAATAAAAATTAAAAATAATATTAAATACGTAAAAAAATTACTTATATAAATATTTTTTCCATGATATTTTCCACCATGAGAGGTGGTGAGGAAAAAATGAACAATCATCATTTTGTGAGGCCGAAATTCATCATTTACATAAAAAGTAAGTTTGTTTCCCATTAGAGGGAGGTTTGTGTAAGCATAGGTAAAAAATTCATAAAAAATATAGTAAAAATCGTTATAATAGTTTTGTTATTAAATTATGGAATAAATATACTATAGGGGTGGATATGTAAAATAAAAGTAACGAGCTTGAGAGAAGGAAAATAGCTTAATCAGGTAACTCCTTTTAGTTTGTGAAAAAAAGACATACTTGGAAGACTTGATTCTACATTGGAGTATTAAAGGAATAATGGATGGTTGTTTGGAAGTGTATTGGTCATATATTGTCTAAACCTAAGTGATTTTAGAGGTGTGATAAAGAGGGAGAGTTGGCAGCCTTTATACGGAAGGAGGAGTTACACTCCGTTAAATATTTGAAGAGAGAATTACACCCTCGTTTTTAATATTTAAAGGGGATTAAATAATGATAAAATGTCTATAAAAGGTAGTGTATGGTCAAAATATGTACATAAATTGGGTTTTGGACAAGATTATCATTTATTTGGACCCAATGATTAAGGTTTAGTCCCTAAATAAGCTTAATTTTACTTTTATTATAATGATTAATTTTATTAAATTTTATCATTCATTTTGGTCAAAGAACAACATAATTTAATTAGAATCTGAATATTATACTTTTCACAATTTTTTATGTTGGTTTTTAGGAATTAAACTCACAAATGTGGGAAATTTAATATTAATTCTAATCCCACAAATTTGGCGAAATTACATGATTTTACTGAAGAAAGATGTTAAAATGTTTATTTAGTTTTAATATAAAATTTTAAAGTAAAAATAATTATAATCACATAAATTTTATTAATAGATGTATAATTTATCTAATTTTGCCTTAAAAATTAAAATATAATTCAACATTAATAAATATACAACTAAGAAGGTGGTTTTTAACTAAAATCCAATATTTTTAACTATTCATAAAAAATATAATTTCTTGTAAAAATCCAAAAAAATCACCCTAAGATAGTTCAACGTTATAAATTCAAAAATGATGTTTATTAAATCAAATAAATTTCTATTTCTGTCAAAAAATAATTTTATTATTTTTCCCCAAAGGACATGAAATGTTGTTTAATTGAGAAAATTGTATTTTTAAACATATATGTTTTTATAAAATATAATATCATTCATTATAAATATTTTTTTATAAGAACATAATAAACAATAATTTGAATGTATTTATTATTAATTATATTACAATGTTAAACGACTAGGTGATAAGATTCTCTTTTAATAATTATAACAGTATAAGTATGTTTAGTAAAAAAATTAGTTTTGTGTGTAATATAAGCCCAGTGTTAGATGGTAGAATCCCATGTTTTGAACCAGACCAAAATATGGAATTTTTTTGAACTTTTTAATTTACTAATCCTATCATTTTTAAAATCGTGCTTCCGAACATATTTCTGAGACTTGGATCACTCTTATGTGATGAATTTGGGCAACGGTGAAGGCTTGAGTAGTTTCTCGAGTGGATCGAGATGTTTTAGGTGTGTCAGACCCTTGATACGTCATGATTTTAAAAGACACCATAAGGCACCCTATTTGTGCACTGCCTGCTAAACCGTGAATCCCACTATAGGAAGTCATATAACCATATTTAAAAGGGTACAATGTCTTGCGTACGACTTGCACAGGTTTCATAAACTATGCCCCTAGCCCGTGCTGGGTGCGTCTTGGAGACAATGGACTCTGCATGGCTTTCACAGGGTTCGAAAAACCGTGTGAGTCAAACCGCGCGCGACAACGTGTTTAGGGTGTTTAATTATTATAAAATTTAATTACAATTAATACTTAATCTAAACCCTCCCCTCCCTCCCAAAAATAGTGATACACCATGGGATCCCCTTTGAGTTGCGCATATGTCCCCTCTCAACTTCCACTCCTCTCTTTGATTCCTACCCGATCTCTTCACAAAACCCCTTTGATTGTTCAAGGTGAGTCTTCTCCTCATATCTCCTCCTGTTTTCCAACCACGATTCGAGATATTACTCACCTGAAATGGTTCGTCTAGACCCTATACCGATGGTCAACTATTTTTTTTATTTTTATTGGGTGCTAGGCCATGAAAATGTTCTCTCAGGAATTTTTCTTTTATGATTAGGGTTCTGCCACTAAAGGTGAGGTGGTTCGGGTGGTTTTGGTTCACTGAATATATTTCTTTGTATGGTTTATATCTTCACCATTGTTTCACACCTCTTGATTTAAGATCTTTTTGTGTCCCCACCTGTATTTGGATGTGTGTATGTTATGTGGGAGTGGATTGTCTGCTTTTTGTTATAAATCTCCAAGAGCTGAGTTGACGGCTTTGTTCCACCTTTAGGTAGGGACTTTTTAGAAGTCATCAATAATTATAAATACATTAATAATGTTTATTACTGCAATTTTCTTATAAATAAATTCAATCAATAATGTATTATGTCTAATTATTGTGAAATGTGAATTTTAGCATGTTCATGATTTGAATGGTAAATTAATTAATTGAATTATTGATTAACTATATCATGTTTTAATAATAAAACCCCTCCAATAGAGGTTTGATACCTTCAAGATAAAAATTGGGGTTTAGACCTTGATTTCCTGACATGTTGTATTTATATTTCTTATTCCTTGATGTTTTGTTGAAATTTGGTATGATTTTGACTTGGCATTAATGTCATTAAAAACAATAAGTTTCCATTTTAAAGATTATTAATGGACTGAAGCACCGTCTAAGTGTTTGGTCTAGTTTGGATTGGAATTACACATTTATGTAATTTCTCTTATGGATACTTGGTACCCTTTTAATATATTTTACATGTTTTGATAAATGGAATTAGTGGAGCTAATTGAATGTTTAATACATAATGATTGACCTTCAAATGAATTTATGAAATTGTTTTCTAATGTTTTGAATACTAGTAAAACCTTGGTTGACCTGTGGGTTCCTAAGTAATAATAGCATGGTGGACACAATGGGTTTTCATGATCACGATTTCGGGATACATGGATTCTCATGTATCAATTCCATGGACAGACCCAGGTTCATGATACAAGGATTAGATATATGTTTGTGGCATACCTTACTATGCTAGTGGAAGGTAGGAGTGTGGATAATTCCATTTAAAAATACCTTAATGGTTTCTTCAAAATTGTTTCAATTCTACTAGACCTTTCCACACTGATAGAAGTAAGGGCATAAATTAATCAATATATGGTTGCAATGCTACTTGACTTTTCCACAATAATAGAAGGAATGACTTGAACCCAAAAATAAATTGTTGAAATGATACATGAATATTCCACAATAATGGAATGAAAGGAATGGACCAATAAATAATGGATTCAACTCTACATGACCTATCCACACTAATGGAAGTCAAGATTTGTACAAGTTGAATCATTACATGACTTTATTATCAAATAGAAATGGTCTTACTTGAGCTCACCTTGGATTCTAAGAGGAGAAAACCATGGGTCTTGAGAACCCCATTCTGATTCAAGGATACTATTTTCTTCGGTTGATACCCACCTAGACTCGGGTTCTTTTCTATCCATTGGATTCCCAGTATACTACCGTTGGGTCCCTCTTCTTACAGAATAACCTAGATACACTCCTTGGATCCATCATTGACAAGTAGGTTCCATGGTTAAAGCTCATCAGGCCCTATATTTTCATAGAACCATTTTACCTTGGTCGATCACCTTGGACTCTATTGGAGACTAATTGTGGAATGAAATGGATTACTCTCCTTATATTACAATCTTACCTCTTATCTAGATTCAAATACTACTGATCTATCCTTCAATGAGTTTACGTTACCATGGTTTTTACCCTATAACTCCTTCACTAGATTTCATTTCCAGGTATTCTAGTTACGTATTGGAACCTTTACTACTTATATTTTAACAAGATTCCTTATATACACTCATTTGGTCCAACATTGACAATTAGGTTCCCTCGTTAAATCCCATCCGGGCCGGTCATTGCTAAGCTCTGATTTGCATTGGAGGAAACAACTTGGACACGGTAAGCGACTTACTCACTTGTGGCTTATAAATAAAATGGTAAAACTAAATTAAGGAACTGGTTACAAGCATAGACACCATCTGGGGGAAGATAAAGTTACTTGATTATTAGTTACATTGTACTTTTTACTTTATTTATGCATTTCTGCACCCTGTTTAATTTATATAAAACTGTCAGGATTGGGTTAGACACTAGTGGTGCCAGCCTACTGAGATTTGTATCTCACACCATACTCGGGCCAACATTGAACTGGGGTACCTGAGTATACATTTGATGTTCAAAGGGCCTTGTTCATTTCTTGTGGTTGTTTTCTTATACCTGGGTGCTATGGGTAAAGGATTGAGGTGATGCTTAGGATTTTCGGGGGGATTGTCATCAGGATTTTATTTCTTTTCTATACTTGTGTCTCACATTTTCTTATATTGAAAAACATGTTGTATTATTTAATTCATTCTGTAATGTATCAATACCATTTAATGCATTAAACTACTATATAAACTGGCAAATCTGGTTTCTGCTTCTTTGTTATTTCTATTTAATACTTCTATTGTTGATTGTTATTTACTATGTTATACTGCTGCACAACTCTAATAAGAGGGTATAGTCTCCCAACTAACAGTCCATACACCCTCGCTGTTAGTCATCCTCCTCTGTTCTATGGGGATGCATGCCTGAGGTCATTTTGTGACCATTCAGTGCTTGATTAATAAATGTTCTTGGGACTGATTACCTCACAAACAGAGAATCACCATGTTAACAGGGATGAGATTGTTGTTCATGATGTTTGTTGTTACAATTGTTATGATTTCACTTGGAGTAACTTGTGTGCATTCCATTTCTCATGATTTGTGGAATTTTGGAAACATTCCTTGTTCTTATATAGCAAGGATGATTAATTACATGGACCATATTAGGAATATTGAAACTCACATTCCATGTATATATTCCATGCAATATAGTTTCTTTAGTAGGTTTCCTACTAAGAATGATTTGGTGCATTATTGTAACTTCCATGCTTAGATTTATACCTTTTTAGGTAATACATTAGCATACCTTTGGTAATTACTTCTTATTATAGCAGTATCATGTGATTAAAATTTCATTCTTCTGTGATTTATGCTTGTTTCTTTCTGTTAGCTGCTTGTAGTGACATTCTAGCTTACATTGATATATGTAAATTCTTTCATGGGATAATATTATTTGTTTTGGTTATGACGTGAACCTGTTTTCAGTTGTATGGTGTATGAAAACCCTATATCTCATAAAATGTAACCCGTGTAATTTTACCATTATTAAGAGAATAATAAATTAAACTATTATGATAAGATGGTTTTGACTAAAGGGATCCAAATGCCTAACTATAAGTTTTATGTTCACTTTATATGTTGTTATGTGTCCAACCAATATTTTGGGCCATTATTTTTTGCCATGATAATTTCTAAATTGATATTGGAGTCTATTAATGAGAACTATCTTTTAATCAATGAGGTGTGTGGGAGCATCATGAATTGGGAAATGGATTCCCATATTAAATTAAATAGAAAGATGCTTTGTAAAATGTTGTATGTGATAAATATGTTTAATGTAGATTCTAAATTAAATTTCTAGCTTTAAAAATGCAACTCGACCAAAGTAGTCAGTTGGGGAATGTTCTTATGAGATGAACAGATTGGGTATTTAATATTTAATATTTGTTGCGATTTCTACTAGGTTACTTTATAGAGAACCCAAGATGGTTAAAATGGGACCCTAGTAGGTCACCTTTTCTACTTAAAATGAATTTATTTTTATAAGTTTCATAAAAATGATGAAAAACCAACTAATATAAAATGTTTTTAAATAAGATTTTTATAAAACATGCATGTTATTCCCTTTCGGTGCTGGTTAAAATCAAGTAAAATGATTTGTTTTGAAAATTGTTCTTTACTGTTTTGATTAAATATATGATGATTATAAATTATAAGTTACTACATATAAGAGGTTTATAAATGGAACCTATAGTGGTGTCCATGGTTTAAATACCTCGTGTTAGGGTAATTCGGACTTCTCTATGAGTTTCCTTCGAATGGAAGTGTGAGTACATTCCGAAATCATTATTTTCCATAGAAATTTTTTTATGACCAGATTTTGATCTTAGTGACTATTTTTTGTGGTGACCTGGTGTCAAGGTTAAATCTCATTCTTCGTAAGGGGCTAACCTTTTGTTGGTAGTGCCCTCAGAACCTAAATTCCTTGATAGCGTTGTGACTTTTCTAACTCTTGGTTCCATTGGGTGTGGTCGTCCCCAATAGGAATCTTAATTTTTTAGTGACGCCCTTTTTCTAACAAGTGGTCAGGTCGTTCATGACCTTGTTATGGGTATGAACATTGAGTAATGCTCGTTTTCATCTATTTAGACATTCCTCGGGCATGGTCGGTCACTTTTTAGATCCTCTAACTCCTCTATCTTAGTGATGTATGAATTGGTATGGCATCATCTAGTAAAATGATTGTATGAGGCAATATGACCCCAAAATTTATCTTCTGGTACTATTGAGTACGTTCTTAGGTATTCTCCAAGTAGATTGACATTAGCATTAAAGAATTAGTTCATTCCCACACATGTGATGGTTTTTGAAAAACTCTGGTGTTTTGACACGCCGATCATGTTGTTATAATCTATCACACTTTTTAGAGATTAGTTTTCTTATCCTTTGACTAGGAAACCCCTAAGGTGGGTAGTGTCTTATTGAGATGATTAATGTTCCCTTACAAGTAGAAGGAACACCTAAGGAGACCATTAAGAAATGTTCAGGTTTCATGAATTCCCTTATGGCTTGCAATTCATAAATCATGCTGGTACTTACTTGGCAGCACAACATTGATTTGGTTCAACTTTTTTACCTTGTAGTTTCTAGGTGAATCTAAAAGGAAACCTCATCTTAAATCCTCTTAGTGTACTCTTCGTAATAGATTATCATGTATCCAATCTTTACATTATCCTCGATGAACTAAGGGAGTGTCGGACTTACGCCATGATAAATCATTGATCTTTGTTAAGCTTGTTGGATGATCCATGTCAGTGTTACATGAAAATGTGTGGTTCTCCTCGAGGGATGGTAAGTCCTCAGTTTTTCTGGCATTCCCTTGTTAGAATGGCTAGTTCGTACTATTGGACTATAATAATTTCTTCTGAATTTCACCAGCCGCCAAAGCTAGAATTCTTCGAGATGCATCAACATGATTTATCAACTCATTCTATTCATTTCAGTTGATGTTTACAGTTATATGGGGCCATTTTAATTCATGTTTCCCAATAAAGGATTGGGTGGTCTCAAGGTCAGAAATGTTTTCTAAGAAAGATTTCTTGACTAGTTCTATTAGTTCGATCAGAATTTGACCAGTCCCTTTTTATGAAATTATTCCAGTAATTGTCATATGAACACATAGAGATATTCCTAAAACAAAAATTCCAATGGTGGAGGTACCGTGGCTTGGAATTTTCACCTTCTTATGTTAAGATCTATAGTGGGAAGCACCACTAGTCGAGTATTACCGAGACTTTGAACTAATCATGTCTCAATCTAAACATGCCCATGTATGCAAAGTTTCTGTGTTTATGATTATCATTGAGCATTGGATCAGGAGTTAAAGTCCCATGTGCAGGGTGCGTTGGAAATGCATAATGTTCATTGGAAGTTGGTAATGTAATGCAATGATTTAAACGAAACATCATGACCCTTGTAGGCCAGGTGGTGTCTACTTTGTTTTTGAAGGATTCTTGGGGATGATAAGTTTTTATAGTGGGTAGATTGTAGACTCATGTGTTTTGAACCAGACAAAAATACTGATGTTTGTGAAATTTTTCGTTTTCCAAACCAGTCATTTTTAAATCGAGAATAAAAACATAGTTCCGAGAGTTGGATCACTCATAAGTGATGTTTTTGGGAATATGAGAAGTCTAGAGAAGCTTACCGAGTTGATAGAGATGTTTCGAGGGGTGTTATACCCTTGAAACATCATGTTTTTAAAAGACAGAAGAGGGCACATAGTTTGCACACGACCTACTAAACTATGTGGCCCTCTGCTGGAAGTCATGCAACACTATTTTAAAGGGGATTGTGATTTGTGCAAGGCATGCGCACGGATTCCTAATTCGTGCCTCAGCCAGTGCATGGTTCATCTTGGAGTCTGAATACATTGTATGGTTTGTGCGCAGTTTTGAAAACCATGTGGGTCAAACCATGTGTGAAAACCAATTTTGAGTTTTGAAGTATTTTAAAATTTAATTAAAATTAAACTCTAAACTAAACACAACCCTCTCTCCCACAAATCATGATGCACCAGGGGTTCCACTTTGAGTTGTGTGCTCAACCCATCCTGGCCTCCTCTCCTCTATTATATTCCACTCGGATTGCTTCACGAAACCCCTTTGATCATTCAAGATGATTCTTCTCCTCACATCTCCTCATACTTTGCAGTTGTGATTCGAGCTATTCGTCACCCAACACGGTTGGGCCAATCCTTAGACCAATGTTTAACTCATTTTTTCTATTTCCCCTGGCTTCTAGGTCGTGTAAATGGTTTCTTGGGCATTGTTATCATGTTTTTTGGAAACCTCTACCAAAGAAGAGGTGGTTAGGGTGGTTTCCATCCTCTAAAAATGTTTTTGGTATGGTTTATACATTTTCCTTCATTTCTCACCTCTTTATTTAGTATCTTTTTATGTCCTATGATATATATGGATGTGTTTATGCTCAGTGGGAGGGGAGAAGTTTCTTATAGTTAGAATGACCCAAGAGCCAAGCAGATTGCTTGGTTCCACCATTTGTTAGGGTCCCTTTCCAAATCCTGAATCTTTATAAATTCATTAATTATGTTTCTTACTGCACTTTTGTTATAAATAAATTTAGGCAATGAAGTATTATGTCCAATTCTTAAGAAATATGAATTTTACCATGTTCATTTTTTGATGCTAAATGTATTAAATGTTTTGTTCATTAACTATATCATGATTTTTATATTGAACCCCTCTAATATAGGTGTGCTGCCTTCAAGATAAAATGTAGTGGTTAGACATTACTTTTTTTACTTATTTTATTTATAAATCTTATGCATTGATGTTGTGATGACATATTTCATACTTATAAAATAGCCTTAATGACATTAGAAACACTATTTTCCCCTTTTAAGATGATTAATGGACCAAATCACCATCTATGTGTTTGGTCCAATTTGGATTGTAATTACCCATGTATGTAATTTCACATTGAATTGATACATGGATCCCTTTTAATGTATTTCAAATGTTTTGATTAATTGAATGATTTAAGTTAATTAAATGGTAAATACTTAATGATTGTCCCTCAAATGAATTTACGGATTATTTTTCTAATGTTATGAATAATAATAAATCCATTGGTGAGATATGGGTTCCCATATAGGAATACCATGATGGACTCAATGGATTTTAATAATCATAGCTTGGGGGATACATGGATTCCCATGTAGGAATTTCATGGACGGTCCCAAGTTCATGAGACATGGATCGGTTTTACATCTATGGTAACCCTTACCATGATATGAAAAGGTAATGGTGTGGACCTTTACCTTTGAAAGTGATTTAACAGTTTTTTCTAAATGGTTTCAATGCTACTTGATCTTTCCAAACTAATGGAATGAAAGGCTTGAACTAATAAATAAATGGTTTAAATGCTACTTAACCTCTCCACACTAATGTAAATCAATTCATGAACCAATAAATAACTGGTTGTAGTGATTCATGACCTTTCCAGAATAATGTATGTCAAGGAATGAACCAATAAATAATTTTTTAAACTCTACTTGACCTTTCCCCAATAATGTAAGGAAATAATTTAACTAGATGAATCATTACACGGATTCTTTAACAAATAGGAATGGACTGATTCGAGCTCACCTTGGATTCTAAGATGAGAATACCTTGATTATCGAGAACCACATTCTGATTAAGGATACCATTTTCTTAGGTTGGTAACCACATATAATTCAGTTATTTTCTATTAATTGGATGCCCAATATACTAAAGATGGGTCCCTTTTTCTAACAGGATTCCTTAGATATACTCCTTGGATCCTACATTGACTAGTAGGTGCCATGGTTAAATCCCATTAGGACCTTTCTTTTCTTAGACCATTTTTACCATGGTTAATCACCTTGAACTCGGTAGGAGACTTTTTTTTGAATGCCTTGGATTACTCTTCAAGGATTATACTCATAACCCTTATCTAGATTCAGATAGTACTGAGTTAGCTTTCTGTGAGTTAACATTACATTGGTTTTTATCCTGGAACTCCCTCACCGGATATCGTTGCTAGGTTTCCATGTCACCTCTTGGATCCATCAATACTTATATTATCACAGGATGCCTTGGATACAAACCTTGGTACTAGCATTGACAATTATGTTCCATGGTTAAATACCATCGGGCCAGGTCATTGCTAAGCCCCATTTTAAATTGGAAGAAATTCCATGGACTTGGTAGGTGACATACTCCCACGTATCTTATAAATAAAATGATAAAACTCATTTAATGAATTGTTAACATGTTCAGACACCGATCGATGGATGAAGAAGGTACTTGGGTATTAGTTACATTGTACTTCTTATTTTATTTATGCATCCTTGCACCCTTTTTGATTTATATTACAATTTCTGGATTGGGTTAGACACTGGTGGTGTCGACCTTTTGAGATTTATATCTCACACCCTACTCAAGCCACCATTTCTTTGGGGTACATGAGTAAACCATTCTTTATCGTATGGCCTTGAACTATACTTGTTCCTATATCCTGTACCCATGAGCTAGGGGAAAAGGACTGAACTCACACTCAAGATTCTTGTGGGGATTACCTTTAGGATTTTTGATATTTTCTTTAATTGTGTCTCACGGCGTATTGTATTAAAAATAAAGTTTCACTATTTTAATCTTCTCGTAATGTATCAATACAATGTCATGCATTAATCTATTGTTTAAACTAGAAAATACACTTTTTAATGCTTTATTATTTCCATTTACTGCTTTGGATGTTGATTGTTATTTACAATGATATATTGATTCACAGCATTGATAAGAGGGAATAGTAACCCCACTAACTATCCTTGTACCCTCGATGATTGTCAGTAGCCTCCAGAAAATTGGAAGGCACACTTGAGGTCATGTGGTGACTGGTCTGACCATCTTCTTAGTGGTGATCCAGATTAGGATGTTACATAGTTTTAGGTAATGTACTCTGAGTCAATGTTCCATGTATCATACCCCATGTTTGTGTTGTGTAACATATGCCAAGTCAGTGTCATGTGAATATAATGATTGACTTAGTGATTTAACAAGTTAATAAAAAAATTCAGAGTTGCTTGAAATGAAAAATATAAAAATATTAAATTAATTTGAAGAAAATAATTCCAAAAATCTTTGGGTGTTACATGTTATTCTCTCATGAGTATCATAATTCTAAAATCAACCATGTAGTAAGAGTTTTCTCATATAACATTTATTTTCCTTGAGACACATCCCATGCTCACATCCTATTTAATATATGTGGTGTGTAAACTACCCATAGATGTATTATTTGATTATTATAATTAAATATACAGGTATTAAAATATTATATTTTGTAACATTCTTTCATTGGGTTTATGTTTCAAAAAATATGAAACTCATAATGTAATTTTGTCTCAATTTTCCTTCACTACGGCACATTACATGTCATGCCATTATATTCATTTACAAGGTTTATATACTGAAATTGGACATATTAAATCATGAAACACTTTATTTTCATTATATTTTATGCTTCTATTGATGAAATCTTATGATCCATATCTCAATAAATATCATTAATTTTTATACCCTATTGTTATTCATGTAATATCCATGTAGTGGTGACATATTTCTAATAATTTGAACATAATATAATCAGAAAAATGTTTTTATGAAAATATGACATTATATTTTTTTTCTGTTAGGAATCTATGTTCCTTCCAAACCATGTTTTAAAAGAATATTTTCAAAAATGTCATAACATTATCCAATGATGTTTAATGGACATGTTCACCCATGTATTCCATTTTTACAAAAAGTATTTAAAAATTTTTCATTTCATTTTCCGATCAATGACCATTTATTAACTATTATGGTGTAAATGGAATGCTCAAAATTTATGGAGTTACCAGTCATCCTAACTCTCATTTCCTTGATACTTACTTTTTATGCATACATGGTTATTTTATAAAGAAAATGATTTTCATAATATTCACTAATTTTTCATAGTATGGTTTTCAATGAAAAGGGTTTTCAATTTTTATATGTTTTAATGGTGTTTTATATTATTTTCAAATATTAATATATATGTTTTAAAAATATTGTTTTAAAAGAAAATGATTTAATTGATCATAAGGATTCATTTACGAGTTTTCAATGAATTTGTTATGAAAAATGTTTTACATAAATTTTCAGGATTTATTTTGATGTTTTGAAATTTTTATCAATGAAATTACTTTCTAAACTATTTCAATCCTTATTTATATGTTTTCAAAGTGTTTTAAAAGAAAATGGTTTTCAAAATGTCTTATTTTTGCAATAAAAAAAATTAATTAAGAAAGGATATTTTTTCAAGGAATGGGTTCAAAATTATTTTCAACATTATTTTCAATCTAAGATGACATTCTTTGGTGTTACTCATTCTTTTCTGTGTAAATTATCCCAAGGTTCTATTCATATTCTTTATCGGAGTGATTTATATTTTTATGGCATGATGTTTAGGAAAGCCATATATTTTTACATAGGTTATATGATTATGAAAACAAGTTATTTTCATGGGTCATTCTTTTGTTTAAATGATTATTAATCCTATCCCTTTTCTATAGGTTAAGATATGATTAAATTTTTACAACATCAATTTTATTTCATTAGTTATGATATGACTATTTATGATGTTGTGTAAAATATATGTATGATAAAATTATTAGATTTGTAGGGCCTATAACTCCCTCTAATGCATTAGGTGGTGTTATATGTAATATGATCTCAATAGGTACACGAGTTGTAGCCCCAAATGAAAAATAAAAAGGTATGTGGGTTATGGACCAAGCCAGAAAACAAGAATATTTACAAGCTATAACTGAATCCCAAAAGTATGAGGGTACATAAGTTGAATCCCAAGAAAAAAATAAGAGGGTACTCGGGTGTTTGTCCCAAGCCTAAAGGAGGAAGACATGTGATTATCAACATCCAAACATGTTTTGAATGTTTTGGTATATATCCATGACATTTGATTTTTTATGCATATGTGTATGCCATAAATTCAATTTATTAATCCTATTTTATGTCATCATTTATTATGATAATGATCCCATTATGATTAATTACATATGAACTTCAAATACATATTCCATGATTCATGTTTATTGTCTTTGATATGAAGGGTATGATCCTATAATTTTACAAACATATTCACATTACCATGTGCTCGTGTTTATACATTCACATATCCCTTTTTTACCCTTACATAGTATCACAGAAAACCCCCTTTTTATGTTTCTTTCTATGGGTTATGAAGATATGTATTATGTATAATAATTCTATGAAGGGTTGTAGTCTTGGAGAACCTAGTGTGGTATAGTATAGCTCACCCATGAAAAATTGTTTACATTCTCTATATAACCAATATAATAAAAATAATATGGCCACTAGGTGTCTATTTGTGTAATGTTTTATGTATTTCTTAAAAAGGATGAAATTTATATTCAGGTTAAAACATGGTTGTATATTTATGACCATGTATTCCGTTTTAGGTATTATAACGGAGTGTTTACACTTGTGTAGGGACTTCCCCATTGAGATTTGTGGGTGTCACAACATATTTTATCTTCGTTAGTTGATATGATTGGGTTTGATGTCATAATAGTGATAAACTGGACAATTTATCATCAATTCTATGTCGATATCTATTTGTGGAGAGTGTACTTCCCATCACCAATGGTGGAGATTGTTTTTCACAAGTGTTAATGGGATTTCTTGGTAAACTGAGTTGTATTAGAAAATTATAGGATGGGTATGATGATAACCCATATTTGTAGTTTATATCTAGAGGATTAAGTATCATGTCACGATCTTTTTCCTATAGTGGTTAATAATTTTTTGGGATGTGTTCCCAAATGAATTTTTTGGTTTACCTCCAGAGAGAGATGTAGAGTTCTCCATGGAGCTAGTTCCAAGAGCAGCAACATCATCCATTACTCATTATAGGATGTCTACTACTGAGTTTCAGTAACACAATATATAGTTATAGGGAATAGAGGAAAAAGGATTTATATGACCCAAAACTTTTCTATGTGATTCACTAATACATTAAAGAAAGGAAATTGAGACCCTTAGGATATATGTAAACTATAATAAACTGAACCAGTTGATGGTTAGGAACTAGTATCCCTTTCCATGGATAAATGAACTTTTTCAAATGCTCTAAGGAACTTAGGTATTCTTGAAAATTTATTTGAGGATTGGATACCATCAGGTGTGTGTTCAAAATGATTGCATACCTTATATATATATATATATAGAAACATTGGTTTTATTGAGAATCTAGTTTTTTTTGGTCTTACAAACATGTCTACAATATTCCTGGATTTGATGAACCATGTTTTCCATCCATTTGGGGATTCATTTTTGGTGGATTTCATGCATGATATGTTGGCTTTTTATCACAATCTACATGAGCATGCCATACACACTAAGATTATTTTTGGATATAATGGTATAGGGTCATTTATAAGCTTTGTTCACAAAATATAACTTCTATGAAGATATGATTCACATCCTATGTAATATTTTATCAAATAAAAAAGTTTCAATTGAACTATAAAAGGTGAGAGCAGTTGTTTACTAGGATCATCCCTAGAATTTCTTTTTTATATAGAGTTTATTGGGTCTATCACATTATTATAAGAATATAATGTAGTAATTTCCCCACCTATAACCACCAATCATAGCCTTGACTAAGAATGGTGTGGTTCATATATTGTCAGATAACATTAAGATAGAAATTTAAGAGCTGAAAATGAGACTAAATTTAGCACCAGTACTAATTCATCCAATGCTGGGTAGAAGCTATATAGTATATTTTTAGGCATCTAGTTTCAGAATAGGAGATGTTATGATGTTGGAGGATAGAGTCATGGAATATGGTTCTTGTCAGTTGAGGCCACATGAGAAGAACTACCCAAAACACAATCTCACGTTACTCATTTTTGTGCACATCTTGGAAATTTGGAGGCATTATTTATTGTGAGAGCGTTTTGTGTTGTCAAAATACCAAAAAATGATCAAGTATATATTTACACAATATGATTTGAATCATAGAAAGAATAGTTGGGTTGAATATTTATATTCTATTGATATTATGCTTTCCTATATGCCCATAAAGGGCAATATATTGTCAAATTAATTGAGTAGGATGACTCATATACAGGATATTCAGGATGCCAATAGTAGGTGGATGATTAAGGATATGTTTTCACAGATTATCATAGAGGTTCAAGATTGTCATATGATTATTTTTCTCTCTTCTATGGTAGTGAATTCTACTCCTCTCGATAGACATAAGAAGAGACAATTATCTGATGCCAAGGGCATAGTCCTACAAGATAGTGTGGAAGATGAGGAACAACCTCCTAGATGGAATGTTGTGGGGATGAAATTGTGTGTATTCATGGTCATGTTTGGGTTTCTGTAGACAGACGTGAGGAACTTATGCAAGAGAATCATACCATTGTTTTGGTAGTAAATATTGATGTCATGAAAATGTATCATTACTTCCACAATCAATATTGGTGGCCAGTAATGATAGGACATAAAGCTATTTTTCTCATCATTTGTTACACCTATTAGTAGGTGAAGGCATAGAAATAGTAACAAGATGGTACTTTATAGTAGTTTTCATTTCATGAGTGGAAATTGGATGTTAATATGATATATTTATTGGACAGGTTTCAGATGTCACCATGAGGTAGTGTTTCAATAAGGGTTGATATTATCATGATCCCGAAGTCCTCTTATTTCCTGCCGATCAGGGAGACCTTCTCAGTAGACTATTTTAAGAAATTGGATATCCATGAGGTTGTTTGACTTCATGGGGTTCCTCTTTCCATTTTATCGGAATGAGTCACCAAATTTTCATCACATTTTTTTCATTGTTTTTAGTTGTAGATGGGTATATAGTCACTTCTAAGAATGAAATATCACCTTGTTTACATGATTAGAGCATATCATTTGGATTTTGGGGGCTTATGGGTGAGGAAAATACCTCCACTTAGGTTCAACTACAAGAAAAGTTACTAGGAAACTATACAGATGGAAAGTTATAAGTCTTTGTATTGTAGTCCATGATGATCAGCCTTATTCTGGTTAGAGGAAGGAGAGGTAGCTTTATTCAATTCTCATCTCATTCAGGATACTTTTGAGACAGTCCATTAGATCAGAAAGTGGATGGATATTGTATTTCCTATAAAATAATAATACATTGATCACCATGAATGTCCACTATAATTCATTTTTAGGGGTAAAGTATTTTTACAAATCTACTCGAGGATAGGACACAACTAGGTTTAGAGACAGGGAAAGAATTCATTGAGATATATCAGTATGTTCTAGATTCAGAAGAGAGTTAGAACAATATGCTAGTAGTTTCAGTTACTTCAGATGTATCGATCCATGCACAAAATCATCCATGTATATTAGCTATACTGCTATCATTTAGACCCATCTCATACTCTGCATGTCTATGTGGATGAGATACAAGTAGATTTTTCCTTTATATAGCATCATATTCACATCGTTTGTAGGAACATGAAGGTTCCCCAAGGTTGATTAGTTCTTCTACTATGTGGGCTGTAACAACAAAACCATTTACAAGACTAGACATGGGATTGAAATACCAATGTACTTGCTTAGTGGATGATGTTATTCCAAGGATATTTATGATAAAACATGGTGAAATTTTGTGATTTGGTCTAGGCCTCTATCAAGAGGTTCATGGTTTGAGGAAACCGTACAAACATGGGAGATCCCCCATGTGTGGGATCTACAATGTTTGTAAGTGTATTAGTGCTTGTTTAGCTCATGGTTTTTCTAACTATGTTCCATGACCGTGTGAGGACCCCCATCATGAAGATAAGGGTGCATGGTTGGCAAACAATTTGGGCAACCGTGAATCCCAACCTTATATCATATTTAAAAAGTGGGAAATTTATATTTTTTTCCCCTATATCATTACTAACTCAAACCCCACTACATTTATTCTTCCTAATAGATATCCCTGAGTCTTGTGAGCTATTAAGAAGATAAATTAGTAGTCATTTCTACAATTTCTTCATCTGATTCTACATAATAACATTGTTTGTAATATTGTGTCTACGTTGTTATGTTCTATGTTAGTATTATGACGTTGTTAATTGGACTTGGTATCAACTATGTTATTTTAGTGCATGCTAATATACCATATTCCAGGTGTTTTCATCCATTATTCATTTTTCATCTGTTCAAAACCGATTTAGAATTTTACACTGGAAGATTGTTCTATTATGGACTTATTCTAGGTGGTCTATAACATTCCATTAGGGTTTGGTGTTTTATAAGCCTTATTGTAATTTTTCAGCACATCAAAACATTTCGTAGTGCCGTATTAATTAATCAAATTCTTAAATAGATTCATTTGCAACGTGTTAGGTTTCCCTTTTGAGTACCATTGTGATGGTTGGAGGTTTTTCACCAAAATATTAGCCACCCATGTTGTGTGACATTTTATGTACCCTTTTTTTACCGCCTTATTAGGTGTGTGTGATCATGTCAATTTAATGGCGGAGTTATTGAGAAATTAATGATTTGTTAATTATTTTTATCATCTTGGTTTACATATTCATTTAGATATGAAATGATGGAATTTAATTTAATTGATTGGAGATAAATGATTACTTCTTTTCATGTTATTGATTATAGTTAATATGGTTAAATAGTTCACAAGGAAAATATTGAATTGGATAAAATTAGTTATTGATTATGAATGGTGATGAATTGGTTGATCAAATGAGATGAATAATTGATTATGCTAGTGGATTACTTGGATAAGATCCTTGGATATGGATTCCAATGGATTACATGAAAATTTAGACTCCATGGTTCTTCATTGAGAGAATGGTTTCCTTGGATTTTTTTATTCCATGGACCTTGATTCTGTAGGATTCTATGGGCCTTGATACCCCTTCGATCCATCTTGTGTGGTCTCACATTGGAAATCATCTATTTAAATTTTCCTTTGATCCCACACAAGTTTTTATAGAGTTTCCATCAATAAAATCCTTAGACTCGGAAATGTTTCCCTTGTCTTATATACCCTGGATCTAACTCTTCGTGGTCTTGAACTATAATAAATGGAGAGGAAATTATGGTAGTTTTACAGTTGAGTACATAGTGTGGATGTTTGGGATGTTATACTAGGGATTACATGACAAAACCATTGTGTATTGTTTACTATGCTTATAGATGTCCCTAGTTTGGGTATCTAAATTCAATTGTTAGACTGGAAAGCTATCACACATGTTTATTTATGTTTTACAACTACCCATTTTTATGGTAGTTTGAATGTTGTTTGTTGGGAGGCATGTTGGGATTGATAGGATCACGCATTATATTCATTATTACTATAGTTGTGACATATTGCACACAGACTTTATTTAGATTACACATACAGGATTTGTCAGAGACACTGTTGGTGGTGGCATGGTAAGTGTTATCTAGCGCCCTATTTGTGTTACTACTGGGTAATCAGAGAGACATACTAGATGCAGGTAGGGATTGATGAAAGCACCCACTATATTAATTTGACGGTACATTTATTTGGAGTAGGGGAAGATAGAAATGATCTTCAGTTGTGATTCAAACCGAATATAGTTATTTTTTTGAACTTTTGAAGCACTTATTCAACTACATGCTTGTATACCTTCTCGCTTTCTTTATAGAGACATGGAACATAATTTTTTATATGATATTAATATTGGAATTGTTTATTTATTATTGTATTGGATGTGTATTGTATGATTGTTCCGTTATTTATTTTAGTTCTCTATTGATTGTTGATATTGAAAAAATGTGTTACACTTTGATCATGAGGTTATAGTCTATCCAATATTTCCTTATATAACCTATATTATAGTTTTAATACTATAGAATATAAGGAGGAATTATTAAGGACATCTGACCCATCAGATCGGGGAACATTTTAATGGATCCCTGGCTGAGATGTTACATGATCCCCTCATACATATCAAAAATATACTGTTGATATTCAGGAAATGAAAAACTAACATCACTCATCCTCCTCCACCGAATCAACCCTCTAATGATCAACTGTATTAGCATAATGGTCCCCAAATTCAAAAAAACTAATCGATGAAGAACAACAGCCATTCCTAAAAAAATAACATCCTAATACATATAACATAAAAACTTTAATGGATTATTTAATTATCCATTTTATTTTCCCAAAAAAACCATTTCATAGAAAAAATAATAATTTATAATGCTTGTACCTCTTCTAAGTCACCTCCACATAAAAAGTTCTACCACGCGTGGTCATTCAATTTTCATTGAGCATGTGCACTGGATCATAAGGTACCTAAAATCCCAAGTCCATGCAAGTCTCCCTATCATATGTCATGCACTGAGTTCAAATTAAACAATTTTCATACCAACCCATGAAATCTACATAGTGATGACTCCAAAATACATCACAGATCTCAACCACCAGCCTCTGATAGCACTATATCGGGATCCCCACCTACCAAAGATTCCAAAACGAGGAGGGAGATATATATGATGACCACTGAGTCATACCACTCATTGGATCCTTCTTTGTGGGTAGCACTGAGAGTATAAAAATCTCATTGTATTGGTGAAATAATCCTCTATAAATGAAACAGAATCGGGAGATAGGATATTAACACCAAAAAACTCAATGAGAAAATATAATGAAGAATAAAAAACTATCCCAAAATGAATGAATAAAGTAAAAATAATACATATAATAGATTACAAATTAAATACCAAAAAGACAAGTATTTGACATCGACACAACAATATCTCCCACCCCATTAGTAATATCCATCTGAATACCAAAAAAACCACTTGGAAACCTGAAAAATTATGTATATATGTAGGGTGGGTATAAAACTTATTATCAGTACTTACCTAACCCTATTTTGAAGTGAACATGTGAAAAGAGCTTGGTAATGGTCCAGTGAACAAACAAAAAAACCAAAAAGAAAATATACATGCCATCTAAACTAACCCAACCGCACCAAGGCTCCCTCACCAAATCAAATATCTAATATAATAATATATGATTGTGATCATAAAAATTCAAGGTGCCCTACTACCGCTTCCCCTGCTTCCCCAATGATTTTCTGATGTAACACCCCTACATGGAATGCCCTATGCTCCCATAACATCCAAAAATATAACATGACATCACATCATTTCCCACCCATAGACAACTCGCCCTCGTATCACGTCACTTAAAATACCAACTTTAGACACTTGGGCCACAAATCACATAGCATCACATCGGATCCCACACGTTGACACCTAGGCCAACAAATCACATCACTACTAGAACTCGAGTAGTAGGGTTCCATGAACATAATGGAAATAAACCTAATTCCCTCCTAGTTCCATGTAATAACCCACAATATATCACTTCACACCACATCATGTCTAACCCGCGGACAACTAGATCTTCACATTACTCCCTTCCCAAAGACACATGGGACATCACATCCCTACTCGGTAATCTTCAACATGAACTCATATCACTGTTACTGAAGAAAGTGTATGGGAGAGAGGGTTTCCAACCCTCTATATCACTACTAACTTGGATGTTGGGGAAAACACCTGAAACTCAATGCCAATGAGAATTGGAATGTTTATTCTACATGGGTGGGGCACATTTAAAATTACATAAACATGCTAGGTTTATAAAGAACACACAATACCCAACCTGTGGGTTCACATAAAATATCTCTTAAAACATCACCAACACATACAAAAAATTAACCATATCTAATGTTTCCACCACAATAGGAAACACCGAACTTGTTTCGCCATAGTTACAGGTTTCTCACAATTTAGTTATAGGTTTCCACAATATTTCCCACTTTTAGTTATAGGTTTCGCCACAGCTGTTCGTTATCCATTTCATTTCCACAATCACTACTCATTAATTAATTTAATTAAGTTATCCAATTACCACACATATAATTATAGTTTATAATGTTTTTTTATTTTCCAATTTTTTTTATTTATCAGCACAGTTATGTAATAGATAACCTAAAAACTACCTTAACCATGTCATACTACAACTTGCCCAACTCACAAAACCATTTCCACCACACCACACATCCACAATCATCATCAGGTCACATGACCCTAGAAATATTAGTAAAAACCCCAAAAATCACTTCCATCACACAAGAACAACAACCAATATCCAAAACTATTGCACCAAAACCACTATGTAACAACTACTACACCAAAAATGCATCACAAAACATTGTACAACATCCCACATCAGATCTATCCACATCAACATCCACATCAAATCCCCACACACAACAAAATCATTTTGGTCACATACATCACAACACAACATCCCAAACCATATAGTGAAAGCAGAAGAAGTAGAAATATACACCACAACAATACAAACCATCTTCCACTGCTATTTATGAGAATTATCACATATAATTTTTATTTAGCATGAGTATTTTTACACAAACTAGATATCTACGGGAAACCAATTATAAGCTAAGTAATTTTTTTTAATATTTATTTAGTCCATGATAACACAAAAATACTACCATGGTAATTAAATCATAACATATAATAATCAAATAACACTCCATATAGTAGTTATTTCTAGAATTGGCAAAAGGAAAGCATAATAACATCATAAAATATTTCATTGAAGAAAATCAACAAATTTATCCCTATACCAATCAATTAAACTATTGAAATTAATTATTTAATTGTTCGGACAAATACTATTTTGTGAATGGTATGGAAAAGCATGCTGATCTCACACATAGTACATAATCATGTTAGAACAAGGATCACATACCTCATTGAATCATTTCCATCTAATGTCTCAACACATACAAAAGGAAAAAATATAGAAAATACCAACATTAAAGGAAATCATATATTATCCTAAACTATATCAAATGGTTTTCAAAATTTATCACACACACACCCAAAACCAGAACTATATTATTGTGGTGGATTTTAGTAATTGAACCAAAGGAAACCCACATGAAAGATATGATAACTCATCACAAATAGAAAAAATTCCTCCAACAAAACCAATGAATTAAAGTTGGAGAAATGGGGTTTAATATCTTTTGAGAACCACCTACGGTTTAAAAAAAATAAGAGGAAGAGTGGTGTGACCAGATGAAAATAAATTAGGTTAAAGTATTATATTATAACCCGGTATGTAAAAATTTCACATTGTGTTACACATTCAAGAAATGTGTTACCATTTATCCAAATTACTTTAAAATTAATATTACCTAGACTTATATTATATAGAAATCCTAAATTCACCTTTCATGAAATGAATCGATATCATGTGTAACACCTCTTCCAAACACAAGCTATGAATTCACTAGAATCACAATCAACATGATTCACATCATGTGAACCATTCACGATGTGAATATCATGCAGTGGCTCTATAATATATCCAACCACCATGAAACATCTTATGGATTTCTATGAAGCACTTCAAACACATATAATTGCCAAATCAATGTACCAGGAAGGGAAAAACATTACAGGAGGTCCATGAGAAATGTTCACGACATGTAGTGAGGTCACATGGTATGTGACTTCATATTCACTAATGGATAAGTCATGGAAATCACAAGGATTGGATGTCCATGCATTAAAACAATGAATTTAAGGGTACTAAACATAATTTCTTGGTAACATGGGGCCTACCTATGTGATATTGGTCATTCACAGGTTCTTCGAGCCATTTCTGTGTATATAGTATTGTAACAGGATGTTTTCGGTTAAAGGGTTGTCCCCCTGTACTCCTAGAGTACACACCATCTCCTCCCACACAAAGACATGGTTGTGTGTATCTTGAACATGGCTTGACTGCTCGTGGAGGGTTACCCGACATGTGGGCTCGGAAACATGGCAGGTGACACTTATAATCCACAAAACTCTATCCACCACAACTGGGGCCTTCACATATTGTACTCAGGTTTTCCACATATTCTTAGGGTGGTCTTCTTGTGATTCATAACACCACTAGCTCTGGTTATGCCTCCATACATATCAATGGTCTTGGATATATAGTCTTCTATGTTTGATCCATCATTGATGGTCAGATTATGCCACGTAAACCTCACATTGATTTTCCCACCACCACCACTATCCAACCATTGATTCTTTATATCCCATATCTATAGTGGTATCAAACAAAAGCCACGAACCATACTCATCCATCCACTAATCTACATCCTAATAATTTTTCTCTAATCCACCATGACTTCTTGGGTTTGATTATGCTTTAACTGACATTGAAATATTGAACGGTGACCCCATGGACCAATGGAGAGAAATGTAATGAATAGTGGAAAGAAATGAACATAAGAAAAATGTAACCATCATTGGCTAAGTGTTATCATTCAAATATTTCATAATTATGGAAACCATAGGTGTTCTCACTGAAAAAAAATATAAACCTGTTTAAAAAAAATTTATTTGGGACTTAAACATTTATGAATGGATTATCACAGTTAAAAGTGAAGCATATTAAAATCCAGGATTAATATATTAATATAATTGGTGTAAAACAAAAATGATGATACCTTTCTCAATTTGGATCGATCATTGATGATGAATGAATTATCCAATGATTAGTATGATCTGATGCATTCATTTACACCTAATTTTACTCAATCTAATCATATTTCGTTGTATGATCATGGCCACCAACTAAGAACACTCATTGGTCGCATCTAAAAAGCTCATATGGTTAGATACAGGACCGTTGAGATAGGTATTTTTGACATATTTATATAGGTTTTAATTTAGTTTATTTAATATAAGATAATTTTTAAATTATTTACTTTAATTAAATGCACCTGCCAACGTCATCCTCAACCAGACATCTGATGCCAACCAACCATAGGTCGTACCTAGGGTAAACACCACGTTTTAGAAACAATCATCATCTCAGATCTCCCATATGAGGTCCTTAAAAATTAGATAATCTACTTCTATTGAAATTATTATCACATGGGTATTAATATATATTAATATTTTTAAAATATTTATTTGGGGGCCCAAAAAAACTATAAACCAAACTATATCCAAAAATAAATCCTTATATATACATAGAATTATTTAATGGTTAATCCATAAAAACCAAGATAGAAGAATCCTCCTCAACATCAAGGATGTTCTCTAAAAAATTCAAAGGCTAAAACAATAGTAAGGGTTACAAAGTCATCATCTGACTCTCTTACTCTTAGGATGTCTCCTATACACTCACATGAAACAAAAACACATGAACCAAGTTAATTTGTACATACTCATAAGGATCTATCCTTCCAATCATCGATCACCATGAATTAGTCCTCGAAGGTTCCTCTATCCACAATTTCAAGCTCACTCGATGTAATAATGCACATCATGTCAGGATTATATCTCCTTTGTTGAGAAAAAAAGATAACATCATTAACCCACTCTAACTATGGGGGAATATCTAGGTGGTAGGAAACATCAAAACCCATTAATAGGATCTCAAAAGGCTTGATGAACCTTAGTTATATATTTCATCCTAAAAAAACCTCCAAAATTCATATAGTGGGGAATCTACAGGGGAAAAATTGTCCCCCAAATCAAACTCTAAGGGCCTATGATGTCAATTTGCATAATATTTCTATCTAATCTAGGTTTTCCTAACACATGAATGGATCAACAGAACATTATTCATTTTATCTTGCATCATATCGATCCCAAAGAGATATATCTCTAAATTCTTTGTCCATCATAAGGGTTACCTATTGGGATTCCCTTATTGGGACTCAAATGGAGTCGTTTTGAACATAGAGTGACATCTCTTACTATAAGAAAACTATTCCACTAGTAAGTGCTCCTTTTTACTCTATCCAAAGTCATAAAAAATATCTATTAGTATATCCTCTAATACATGTATAGTTTCGTTGCACTTTTTCATCTATATAGGGGAGGAACATTGTACCCATCACAAAATGGGTCAGAAATTCTTATTGAATCCTCTCAAATAGATCATATAAAATATACATCATGATTAATTATAATCATTGAGGGTATCCTATGATGTTATAAGTACACCAGAACATAAAAATACCCCAAAATATCAATTAAAATCTAATTACATATGGTACAGAAGGTGTAAAGGCATCATATATTGTACAACAATCACCCATGAAGAATTGGGGGCTCTTTCAATTTGTAGAATCCCGGTAATAAAGTCTATAGATATTCCATCACAATTACACTATGATGTATGAAGATTAATTCATAATCCTACTAGAACATGTTGTTTGGACTTCACTATAATACATATGAGACAACGAGAGATGAACATGAAAATGCTCTGCCGAATGCCATCCCATCAAAACCTCCACTAGAGGTCATTGTAAATATTTTTCACATCAGAATAAATAACCTTGGGGGCATGTGAAACTCACTCACAACATCCTCTCACAATGTGAATGAATAAAATGTCTATCCCTAGAAAAGAATGTTGTGATCCCATCCTTTAGAGAATCCATCTAGCGATTCTATTGAGGATATCTAGTCACATTGAACCTCACAATCGATGAGTCCCAATTTGTGAGATCTAGGATCCTGATTCTATTGAAATCTACCTTGAGCCTAGTGGGTCATATGGCCTCATGCGCATAACCCCAAATTCTAGAGGGTCCAACTAGAAGCGAGGGCTGGCATGAGTTTTTGGGAAGACTATTCACTCATTAGTAGAGTGTAACATAGAAAAATATCAACAAAAGATTCCAATAAAAGAATCAATAAACCATACAAAAAAAGTAAATATTTGAATTCTGATACTATAATCAATCTACAAATCTAATCATATACAATATGACGTTATATAAATCATATGTATCTAGTAAAACGTAAAAAATTGTAAAACAAGGAAGATGTAAAATTAATATAACAAATGTAAAAAAGGCCAAAACACTCCCAATAGAATCACCAGCCTTATCTTTGCCTCATTCTCTCATAATTCAAAGAAGAAAGTCTAGTAACTATGTCATGGAACATTCCTTTATCCACTCATATAATCATAAAATCCATTTGGTACAAAAAACCTAACCCAAATAGGATTTGAGACTAAATCCCAATATGAAACAACCCAAAGACTATGCCAATCAGTTAGTTAATATATATAATAGTTAGTGTAGAGTAATAATATCATTATGATAGGAAGTACTAATAAGTAAATAACCAATATGAACCAGTTTTCATTTCCATTTAATTTAATCAACAACTCAAATACATTGAATTTATATTTCCCATGATCTGACTAAAACATGACATCCCACGTATAGATGGTATCACAATAGATGCCTCAGAAGGCCATATAAACCATACAAGTCAAGAAAGAATCCAAGCATGTTCTTGTGTCCTAGAAGATGCATCATAATTTAATTCATGAAATTTCCTATTTTTAAACTATTCCCATCCATGATATCCAAAAATTGGAATTTAGGTATCACTCTAGGTGACATTTCAACAAACACCCTAGAAGACCGTCCCTGGAGAACCTCTCAAGAATATAATATCACTCTAAGAGAGTTATAATTCCTTGTCATCAGAGTCAGTGCTTGGTGGTCTAATAAGGAAACCCCATGTATCACCCAGGACATATAATCAAATTCCCCTTGAGTCCATCAATGGAATCTGGCACATTGATCCATGTATATATTACTCGACATATTAGTCCAGCCTTATTGAGTTTGTCCATGGCATCCCTCAATGTATCCAGGCATCACCCATGGGGTAATCACATTAAATATAGAGTCCATTTATGGAATCCTAAGGTGGATCCATGTATCACTCCATGTATAGATATCAATAGTCACATGAATTCATCCATGGAATTCTAAGATAAATCCATGTGTCACTCATGGATATTTATCATGTAACCCTTTTAATTTCATTTAACAATTTGTTTAACATGCAAAGGTATAAACCGATTGAATATAATATCAAACTCACCTAATGGGGTTAATCATGTATAATAAAACGTTATACAGCTTGACCATTCTTGTACTCACGTGGAAGTAATTTTTATAATAGTATTCAATGGATTAACAAGCTACTACATGGGTAAGTTATCCTATATCTCACATGGGAATATTTTTAATAAGAATCATTTCATGCATAACTAACCAATACAAGGATTTGAAATCATTTATCTCACATGGTATTATCATGATAATGATATTCCCCTACCAAATCAATTCATTATATAGAATGGTCTCAACATAACTCACATGGGATGGTAGTTCAAGGTCCATTCAAATATAAAAATTACAATTGAAAATAAAACTAGCCTAAGAACACTATCAATCTATCAAAAATATTAATTATAACATAACTCACATAAGAATTATCCATAATCAGGGAAATTCATTCCAATAGAATCTATTATAGTCATAGCCTATACATACTCACATGGGCTAGGAAAACATGCATTAAAAAATAAAGTCCTTCATGGGTCAATGGGAAATCATCCATCGCACAACCTTAACTCAATTTAATTACAATCAAAATACATTTAAATTTAATTCATAGAACAACTCACATTTGTTAATACCAAGTCATGGGAAAAAGGCATGCCTCATAGGCATCCAAGGAAAATATCCATAAATGGACATTCAAAGAAATTCAACCATGGTGTGGTATTATTGAAGGTATAAAACATATAAAATGCATAAAAACACTTATTTAAAAGAATAAATCATTATATAAAATAATAGGGTTTATTTTGAACTATGGTGCTGCCTAAAAAATTGGTGCCCGACCCGTCGACAAATACAAACAATCCCAATTCCAACAAAATGCACCAGAACAACTACATTTGTCTTATGATTTAAAGACATCGAATATCATGCACTGATTCATCATGGTTAAGATTAAATCATAAAAATAGATAAATAATTAAACATTTGGGCATATGGGCCTAAATTCAAATAACGCAATCGATTACCAGAAGAACTGAGAACAACTAAAATGGAATTTAGACCCTTCCAATATGGATTGAATGAGATGAACCACATTCAAATCAAATTATGGATGGAGAGTATATTAGAAAATCTACCATATGCACCAATGAGAAGATTTGATTCTTGGGGATATTGTGCATAGCGGATAAACCTCATTGATTTTTATTTAAAAATATAATATAATTTTAAAAAATATAAAATTCTTAAAATTATATGGATGCACACTTTTCCCACATGGTTTTTCAAACTGTGTAGAAACATTGCACATTTTCCATTAGTTCTGGTTCACCCGCACAATTTCCCTAGATGATTTACTAATACTACTGTATCCATGTGAAATTCCTATGTTAGTGTCTTCTAAAAATGTATACATATCGACATAATTATGGGGCCCTACCCGCAAGGTTTAGGAAACTGTGTGACCTCCTCATTTCACCAAAAAATAGGGCCTAAGCTCTAAAACATCCATTACACCCCCAAAAACCTACATGAACATAAACAAAATTCATATTAGGAAATATTTTATAAATTAAAATAATAATTGAAGAAAAAAAATTTCTACCTCCAAGAAGAACAGTGTTTTTACAAACTTCCCCTTTTAATGAAATTTGTCCCTGAATTGCCCTTAGAAGGGTGATGAAGCTAAATCTGAGAACAACTACAACCATGGTTCTCATACATTGGTCTCTCTCTCTCAGAGTTCTTGTCCTACACTTGGCCACACTGCGATAACACCCATACTAATAGAACCCCCCAGCCTCAGAGAACCTTCATGATTTGATCAAAAATTCATATAGGATGCTCCTCAAAGGATGAATCCACCTGTAACTTATCCTCATCAGGATGAACATACGAAGACGGGTCTTAATAGTAATGTCACAGCTGGGAAACATGGAAGATGTCTTGCATAGAATGGTACCTCTAAGGTTACATCAACCGATAGGCTACTGGCCCGACTCTCTCTCTAGAATCTCAAAGGGTCCGACATATCTCGATAAAATCATACAATTTATCTTGATTTTCCTATGTCATGACCACAAAAAAACAATTATGAAATCCCAATCCATGATATCAGACACTAGAGGTCATCTGCATTGATCAGCGTAGTATTTCGGACATGACTACATAGTAATCATCCACTTTTGAGTCAACTAAACATGTTCTGTTCTCTCATGGACAAGACGAGGTCCAAACATAGCTTCCTCTCTGGCCTCCCAACAACACAGGGTTGATCATAGTGTCCTACCAAATAAATCATCATATTTATACATATATATTGTATCTTAAAAGTTATTTTTAGGTCAATTAAATAAGATGTATATGCCTCTCGTAAGTGCCCCAGAAATCAAAGATGTGTGATTGCATCATGTTTTCCTGAACCTGAATCATGCTCTCTAACTGACCATATTTATGCGGGTGTTATGTCTTCGTAAGAAGCACATATATACTCAGTGACCTCTATTCCCTTTCTATAACTGGGAAGTAAACTAAGAATCCCTTTATGAAATAATATATTGTAGTATTCTATGTAGTAATACTATCTCAAGAATATAAATTGTAACGCCCGTGATTTTTATGAGAAATATTTTGTTATTATTTTATATAAATCATCAAAGGAATATTTCACTACACACAACACTAGAATGGATTTCTTTAACGCAAAAGTGCCCGTCATCGATAGCTTGTGTCGTACGCAATACCGAGTTTCACTAAACAACGATATGCTATTATTATATTATTAAAACAAGCCGTTATGAATAGTAATAACCACTTTTTGAAATTTTGTAAATTTTATTTTTCAAAATAGACTTCATTTTTGGATTTCCAATATCGAAATTATCTTAGGGTAAAATTTTGGTACTTTTCAGATAACTTTCATTTTCTGATGAATAGTGAAAATTACTAAATTTTAATTAAAAACAACTTTTTTAATCAAAATAATTAATAGTGATAAATTATTAATTTGAGTGGGTTTAAAGTATATTTAGAATATATTTTTACAATTTAATACAATTTTGTTCATTGAATGTAATTTCACATTTAAACCAGACATAAACAAGTGTCAATCTTTTCTTAGTTATTATCTCTTAAAAACATGCTAGTTGTCTTGACGATGGGAATTAATTTTTAAATTAGTTAATGTGACCGATATGTTTTTAATTTGGTACAATAAACATCATTTTTGAATTCATAATATCAAATATATCTTAAGCCTAATTTTTGGTATTTTTCTGGAAACTTTCATTTTTTGATGAATAGTGAAACCACAATGTGGTAGTTAAAAAACTGAATTTTTCATAAAACATAATTTTACCACTTCTGTGAGTGGAATTTTGAAAATCCGAGAGACACGGTTAAAATCAAGGAATAAAATGTGGTTCAATGAGATGAAAATAATTTTTGTTGAATTGAAACTTTTTACTTTGTTTACCACGGTTAAAAGTAAATAGGGTAATTAAGGGTAAAAATCATATTATTATTACCCTAACACATGTACTAATTATATTTGATAAGTGTAATTCGACCTAAAACAACCTTATGAATAAAATATGACCATTTAGGCACACTTGGATTATATTAGGATATTTATTATCAATTTATTTAAAAAAGGGTTAAAATAGTTAAAATCAAAGTTTAATAACTAAAGAATATTTAATATAGGGTTATACATAAGATAAATTCGACTATAAATATTCATTATAAATCTAAATATATTTCCTACATAATAGTATTTTTTTTAATTTTTAGACTTAAATTAATTTAAATTATTTATGATACAATGATGATGTAGTAATTACCTTATTAATGAAATACTGACATAATTGATGTTAAAAATAACCAAATAAATGTAATTTTAGACTTTTTATGAATTCAAATAATTTTATATTTTAATATGACATGTTATTATTTATTTAATTAATTTTTTTCGAACTAATCATTGTGTAATGATTTTCACAATAATCAATTTCAAAATAGTGTCGAAATTGACATAAAATAGTTTTTAAATCAAATATTATATTATTAATTGTTATTATAATACTAAAAATCTATGTATCGGCCAAGATACTTATATAATGATATGGGTAACATTAATGGACCACTTGGGTGTCTCTTGGATGTATATGGTATGTTTATTAACTATATAATATAAAAATAAAAAGTGACATGGTAAATGTCAATCTAATTAACTAAGAGTTAAAAATAAAAGATAAGGTTAATATAATGACCAAAACATGTCTAATTATATTGGATGAGAGGCTTGAGACCCATCACAACCTTAGCTTCGAAATATATCAATTTGGAGCTATTAAAAACCGAATTTGACTTTATGCTAAAATAATATTTTTAGTTATTCAAAAGGTGCCCTCCCCTCCCATATAAAAGGGCACCTCCTCCCTATTTTCCTCACACCACATCGACCCTTCATTCTTGGCCAACCCCTGCCAATTTCGCTTCTCCAATTCCCTAGAAACATCCTAGAGGTCATGGTCTTCTTCAAGGACCAATTTTATTTCCCTAAGAGGAGGTCTCAAAAAGGGGCTTCAAAGAAGAGGTATTGTCCGTTACCGATTCATTCAACATTATTTCTTCTTCCACTTATTCTTCTTTAGTTGTTTCATTATGAAGTAATAACATCTGTATCAATCATATAATGATATGTTATTATATGTATGAAACAGCCCTATTTCACCATCTATCCATCCTACGGAAAACGAAATCACTGCACGTGCGTACGTACGGAATACCGTCTCCACGCCGTGGTGTAATCAATTTTCCACCACCACCTTACTTGGATGGGTATAATGGTGTAAATAATGACTATATATGATTATTTTAAAGTGATATTGATTCTTAAATAGTATATATACACTCCAATACAATTCCACGGTCATGGGAACGATATCATCGTTCGTGCATACGTACGGAATACCGTCTCCACGATGTGATGTGACTCGTTCTACATGATCTTCATTGAATGATGATTATATAAATGAATTTATTGAATGAATATGATATATATTACACTAATACCATTTTGGAAATGAGTTATCTATAACCTAAAAAGAAAAATAAGATTTTATTCGACAAATCATGAATAAGAACAAAAAGTAATAAACACCTGAATAACAAGTAGTAATGAAATATTACTAATAAGAACCTAAGAATATGACCATATATGATATCATAAAAATAAGTATGATTCTGGAATAAGTCAATAACATTATTTAAATTATTATACAGGAGGTTCAGACACTTATGATGCAAATCGGACTTAAGGTAAGGGACAATATCACAATCTCGATTTATCCGAGATTGTTTATACTTTGTAAGTTACTGGGGTGTATTTTATCATCCACATCTATGTTTCCTCAATATTTTATATTTTTTCCATCCACCTAAATTTTTCTATATCCAATTTTAACCTTTGGTGAGTTTTTTTAAAAGATATGAAAGGAATCTTTTGTCATTTTTCGTACGAGGTACTTTTTGACTTTTCCGAAAAAAGTACGAGAAGAATATTGTTTTTATCTTATACGGCATGAATGGATTTCTAAAACATTATTTCCAAGAAGCTTCCTTTACAATTTTTCAAATTTATCTTTAATTATCTTCTTTTAGTTTAGAATTTTATGACATGTTAAGAAAGGAAAAGTGTTTTTGAAGTAGAAAGGATATTTTTCTCAAGAATGGAGTTCACGTGTTTTATCAAAATTATTTTCCATCTAAGATAATAATGGGTTCTGTTTCTATCCCTATTATTACATTGATTTGATTACGTTGTGAAGAAATTATTTTTATGAATTACTTTATCATATATGAATTGTTTTATGATGTCATGATGTTTAAGAATCCCATTTTTTGTTACATGGGTTATAAAATGATGTATGATTTATGATTCGGTGGCACACATAAGAATGGTATCATTATGAGATGGGTGGGACCTATATCTCCCTACAATGCATTGGGTAAAGATTTTATATTTCATGAGATAGACATGGCTGGAACGGCAGGTTAAACCGGTTCATTGAAATAGGACTGAAACGAGGTGTGAACTATTTTCAGGAATGGACTATGTCCACTAAGATAGTCTTGGAAATGAGTCTTGACTAATATGAAATGATTCTCTATGATTATGTGTGTATGACACAATGTTTCTTTTTTTATGTTATTATTATTGGGATTACATTTCACTACTATGATTTATCCCATGTTATGAAATTATGATCTTTTTTGCAGGTTATGTTTTCCAAAATTTATGTTCTTATGTATATGATGTGATTGATATTTCTTTTGTTTACCCTTACTGAGCATTTGAGCTCACCCTTTTGTATTTTTTATTTCCCCAGGTTAGGAAGAAGGTTATTAAGTAGGATATGCCAAAAGGGACTCTAGATATGAAGAAATAAATGGGAGGCAAAGTAGATGCTTTTTGAACCAGTTGATTATGTTACCCAGTTTCTAAAGACTCTATACCTACACAGTCCTTTACTGGTTTTGTTATATGTTGTAATAAGTGTTCTTCAATTTTGAAGTAATAACAATGTATGTAAAGTATGGTTCATTATAGTTGGTATCAGAGGAAAGGTATAGTCAACCTTTGGAAACTAGGATGTGAAATCCTTAGTAAGAACCATAAGGATAAGTCTAAGCATAGAACACAATCTTAGTGTTTTAGAAATGGCCATGAATAACCTATGATAAGACCTTAAGATTGAAATTTTATTCTTGATTATGGGGTTTTATTATTATAATTAGTGTTTCTCACACTATTCTTCTTGGTTTTAGTCAATGGCTGGAACCCGAAGGAACCGTGTTAATGCGGAATGCGACGGGCAATGCAATGATTGTCCCCCTGAGCAACCAAAGGTTATTGGAGATGGATTGAAAATTTTGGTAGCCATGATCACACAACTTTCTCAAGCTATGAATCATGTAGGACTTCCAAACGAGCAAAGGAAGGAGAAAAATTCTGTTGAATCCTTCATGAGAAAGCTTCCACCTTCATTCAGCGGGTCTATTGATCCATTAGTTGCTGAACAATGGATCAGTACTACTGAAATGATATTTTCAGTTCTTCAATGTTCTGAACATGATAAAGTCATCTTAGTAGTGTATCGTTTGGAAGGAGATACTGATAAATGGTGGAATCTTATTAAAAAAATGAGGCAAAGGGATGAAATTGAGTTCAAGGAATGGGACGAGTTCAAGAACTTATTTTTCAATAAGTACATCCCTCGTATTCTCCAAACTAAGATGGAGAAAGAGTTTCTTGAACTGACGCAAAAGGATGATGAATCTGTTGGTACCTATGAATAAAATTTTACAAAACTTTCATTGTACGCTTCTGGTATTATTATCCAACCTGAGAGTAAGATCAATCGATTCTTTAGTGGCTTAAAACCAGGTCTTCGAAGGGCCTTATCTATAAGGGACTTCAATAGCTACGAAGAAATTTTTCAATGTGCTCTCAAAGTTGAGATGGTGATTGGATTAACCCATCATTCATATGGGTTTGATAAGAAGTGTAAAATGGAATGCAAAGGAAAATCTAAAGAGCACACTGAAATGAAGATGAGCACTCCCTTATGCTCAAAGTGTGGAAAGAAACATGGAGAGAGTTGTCTTAAAGGGATAAGTAAATGTTTAAAATTTGGAAAGGAAGGTCATCGGGCATTTGAATGCTGCAATGATGGGAAGAATATGTCTCGTGATGCAATCAAATGAAGGGATACAAAGAATGAACCTACTACACTTCAATGATTGAAGTGTAAGGAGATGGGGCATTATGCCAATCAATGCCCACATCCAAGGGTTGATGATGATGGTCGACGTCAACAAACTCTTAAGGATAAAGACAAAGGAAAGTCACATGCAATTTCTATCAGTGATGTGGAGTACGAAAACGATGGGGTGAGAGGTACACATGCCATCCACTCTAAAGTATCAAATATTTTATTTGATTCTGGATCAACCCACTCTTTTATTTCTGAAGAATTTTCTAAGAGTATCACCGTATTACCTCAACAATTATATGTTGAGTTAGCTGTGACAACACCTAATGGCACAACAGTCGCATCAAAAGTTTATAATTCATCGCCGACTGAAGTTTATGGGAAATTTCTTCCTAAAAATCTTGTGATCCTTCTTATAGTGGAATTTGATGTGATTCATGGCATGGATTGGATTTATTTATATGGAGATCATATCAATTTCCATATAAGGGAAGTCACATTTCATATTCCCGATCAATCTATGATCGTCTATCGATGAAATAATGAACATAACCTTCCAGTGGATATTTCATCCATCTTATGGGTCTTGATTCCACTAAATGAGGGTTATTTATCTCAAATGGCTGGAGAGAAACTCACGATTAAGAATATGTCCATTTTACGGCAGTTTGACGATGTCTTTCCGGAGGAATTTCTGGGTCTTCCACCAAATCGTGAAGTTTAGTTTTCAATAGAACTCATACCGGGTGCTTTGCCTATTTCAAAGACACCTTATAGAATGGCCCCAATTGAGTTGCAGGAATTGAAGAAGCAACTCCAAGAGAATATTGATAAGGGATTCATACTCCCTAGTGCATCACCTTGGGGGGGTACATGTTCTGTTTTTAAGAAGAAAGATGTATCAATGAGACTCTTCATTGATTATTGAGATCTTAACAATATCACTATCAAGAATTAATATCCTCTCCCGCGCATTGATGACTTATTTGACCAACTACGAGGAGCTCAATACTTCTCCAAGATTTATCTTCATTCATGGTATCATCAATTAAGGGTCAAAAGGGAGGATATACCAAAGACGACTTTCCGTACAATGTATGGACACTATGAATTTATAGTGATGCCATTTGTTCTTACTAATGCCCCTGCTATCTTCATGGATCTGATGAATAGAGTCTTTGGCGACTATCTTGATCAGTTTGTGGTAGTCTTTGTAGAAGATATTCTTGTCTATTCAAATAGAAAAGAAGAACGTGAAGATCACTTGAGAATTATATTGAAGACCCTTAGAAAGGAGAAGATTTATGCCAAATTTACCAAGTGTAAATTTTGGCTTCAAAAAGTTTCATTTTTAGGGTCACATTATCTCAAAAGAGGGGATATCTATGGATCCAGCAAAAACAGAGGTTATCGAAAGATGGTCTAGACCAATAACAGTAACCGAGATCCAATGTTTTCTTGGTTTGGCTGGATATTATCGACGTTTTGTGAAATATTTTTCATGATTATCTAATCCACTCACCAGGTTGACTCGAAAAGGAGTTAATTTTGTATGGACGGAGGAATGTGAAGAGAATTTCAAGGAGTTGAAAAGAAGGTTATCCAGTGTACCTATGCTCACACTGCCTTATAGTGGAGAATGTTTTGTGATCTACAGTGATGCATCCAAGAAGGGATTGGGGTGTGTTCTTATGAAAAATGATATGGTGATAGCTTATGCCTCACGATAGTTGAAAATCCATGAGCAAAATTACCCAACTCATGATTTGGAGTTAGCTGCGATAATCTTTGCATTAAAGATTTGGATGCATTATCTTTATGGAGAAAGGTGTGATATTTATACTGATCATAAAAGTTTAAAGTATATTTTCACACAAAAGGAGATGATTATGAGCCCATGAAGATGGTTGGAGATGATTAAGGATTACGAATGCTTAATTCATTTCCACCCTAGTAAAGCACACAAGGTGGCTGATGCATTAAGTCAACAAGGCCATGCCAGTTTATCCGTGATGAGGATAACAAAAGATCCAATATTTATGGATTTACAAAGGATGGATCATGGAATTATAATGGAAGGGGGAAAATCGTATCTTTCTCAAATGAATGTTCAACCAAAAATACATGTGAAGATTAAAGAGGCACAAAAAGAAGATGTAGAGTTACAAAAGAAGGTGAGAAATATTCCGGAATTCAACCTTGATTATGATGGGATAATAAAGTTCAGGAATCGGGTTTGTGTTCCTCCCATCCCCGAATTAAAGAAGGAGATGCTGGATGAGACTCATAGTTCTTCATTCTCTATTCATCTATGAAGCACAAATATGTATAGGGACATGAAAGTGTACTTCTGGTGGGATGGAATGAAAAGAGATGTTGTTGAATATGTCTCTCGATTCTTGGTTTTTCTGCATGTTAAAGCTGAGAGACAGAAGTCTAAGGGGATGTTACAACCATTACCCATACCCGAATGGAAATGGGAAAACATCACTATGGACATTGTCACGGGACCTCCTAAAACATCCAAAGGAAATAATGCTATCTAGGTCATAGTTGATCTTCTTACAAAGTACACACACTTCATTTCTATTAGAGAGGATTTATCTCTAGATCAGATTGCCAGGATATATATAAAGGAAGTGGTAAGATTACCTGGAGTACCACTTTCTATTATATCTTATCGGAATCCGAGATTTACCTCGGAAATCTGGAGAAGTCTTCAGCATACTCTGGATACAGAGTTGTGTTTCAGCACTACTTATCATCCTCAAACAGACGATCAGTCTGAGAGAACAATTCAAACTCTAGAACATATGTTGAGAGATTTCTCTATGGATTTAAAAGGTGGTTGGGATCAACACCTACCTTTGGATGAATTTTATTATAATAATACCTTTCACTCCAGTATTCAGATGGCTCTTTATGAAGCTCTCTATGGAAAGAAATGCAGGACTCCAACTTTCTAGGATGAAGTTGGGGAAAGAAAACTATTAGGACCAGATCTTGTTGATGAGATGGAAGAAAAGGTTTGATCTATTCAGCAACACATGAGAGAAACTCAAAGTCGACAGAAAAGTTATGCCGATAACCCAAGAAAAGACCTAGAGATTGAAGTTGGTGATAAAGTGTTCTTATGAATATCTCCCTGGAATAAGGTCATGAGATTTGGAAATAAGGGGAAGATGAGCCCTCGATATATCGGTCCTTTAGAAATACTAGATCGTGTTGGAAAGGTAGCTTACCGATTGGCGCTTCCACCGAATCTCTCTCAAGTTCACAATGTGTTCCATGTATCTCTCCTGAGAAATTACATACATGATCCTTCACATGTACTCAGCTCAGAAGTTGTACCGCTGGAGCAAGATCTTTCTTATGAAGAACAACCGATAGAGATTCTGAATCGTAGCAAAAAAGTCCTATGAAACAAGACCACTCGATCGGTGATAGTTTTATGGAGGAACCACCAATTAGAAGAAACTACATGGGAGCTTGAGGATATGATGAGGGAAGGGTAGCCTCATTTTTTTGTTAAAAATTGATGAATTTTGAGGGTAAAATTCATTTTAAGGGGGTTAGAATGTAACGCCTGAGACTTTTATAAGAAATATTTTGTTTTTATGTTATATAAATCATCAAATGAATCTTTCACTACACACAAAACTAGCTTGTCTTGATTTAAACACAACCGCGGCCTTCCCCGATAGCGTGTGTCGTACGCAATACCGAGTTTCACTAAACAACGATATGCTATTAAAATATTATTAAAACTAGCCGTTATGAATAGTAATAACAACGTTTTGAAATTTTGTAAATTTTATATTTCAAAATGGACTTAATTTTTGTATTTGTAATATCGAAATTAGCTTAGGGTAAAATTTTGGTACGTTTCGGATAACTTTCATATTCTGATGAATAGTAAAAATTACAAAATTTTAATTAAAAACAACTTTTTTAGTCAAAATAATTAATATTGATAATTTATTAATTTGAGTTGTTTTAAAGTATATTTAGAATATATTTTTACAATTTAATATAATGTTGTTAATTGGATGTAATTTCACATTTAAACCAGACATAAACAAGTATCAATCTTTTGAGATTTAATATCTCTTAAAAACACGCTATATGTTTTGACGACAGGAATTAATTTTTAAATTAGTTAATGTAACTGATATGTTTTGAATTTGGTAAAATAAACATCATTTTTTAATTCATAATATCAAATATATCTTAGGCCTAATTTTTAGTATTTTTCTGGAAACTTTAATTTTTTGATGAATAGTGAAACCACTATGTGGTTGTTAAAAAACTGAATTTTTCATAAAACTTAATTTTACCGCTTCTGTGAGTGGAATTTCGAAAATCCGAGAGACTCAGTTAATATCAAAGACTAAAATGTGGTTCAATGAGATGAAAATAATCTTTGGTGAATAGAAACATTTTACTTTTTTTACGACAGATAAAAGTAAATAGGGTAGTTAAGGGTAAAAATGATGTTATTATTACCCTAACACATGTCCTAATTCTATTGGATAAGTGTAATTCGACCAAAAACAACCTTAGGAATAAAATATGACCATTTAGGCCCACTTTGATTAGATTAGGACATTTATTATCAGTTTATTTAAAGAAGGGTTAAAATAGTTAAAATCCATGCTTAATAACTAAAAATTTTTAATATAGGGTTATACATAAGATAAATTCGACTATAAATCTTCAGTATAATTATAAAAATATTTCCTACATAAAAGTATTTTATTTGTAATTTTTAGACGTAAAATAATTTAATTTATTTATGATACAATGATGATGCAATAATTATCTTATTAAGGAAATAATGACATAATTGATTTTATAAATACCCAAATAAATGTAATTTGAGACTTTTTATGAATTACAATAATTTTCTATGTTAATATGACATGTTAGTATTGATTTAATTAAATGTTTCCGAACTAATAATTCTGTTATTATTTTCACAAAAATCAATTACCAAATAGTGCCAAAATTGACATAAAATAGTTTTTAAAACAAATATTATATTATTAATTGTTATTATATTCTTAAAAATCTAAGTCTCGGCCAATATACTTATATCATGATATTTTTATCATTAATGGACCACTTGGGGTCTCTTGGATGTATATGGTATGTTTATTAACTATATAATATAAAAATACAAAGTGACATGGTAAATGTCAATCTAATTAACTAAGAGTTAAAACTAAAAGATAAGGTTAATATAATGAACTAAAATTGTCTAAATTCAATTGTATGAGAGTATTTCGACCCATACCCACCTTTTCTTCGAAATATTTAAATTTGGAGCAATTAAAACCGAATTTGACTTTATAATAAAATAATATTTTTAGTTATTCCAAAGGTGCCCCTCTCCTCCCTTATAAAAGGGCACATCCTCCCTCTTTTACACACACCAATTTGAGCCTTCAATCTCGGCCAACCCCTGAAAATTTCTCTTCTCCAATTCCCTAGAAATATCATAGAGGTCCTGGTATTCTTCAAAGACCAAATTTATTTCCCTAAGAGGAGGTCTCAAAGAGGTGCTTCAAAGAAGAGGTAATGTCCATTACTGATTCTTTCATCTTTATTTCTTCTTCCACTTCATCTTATTTAGTTGTTTCATTATGAAATAATAACATCGGTATCAATAATATACTTATATGTTATTATAAGTATGAAACAACTCTATTTCACCATCTATCCATCCTACGGAAAATGAAATCACTGCACGTGCGTACGTACGAAATACCGTCTCCACGCTGTGGTGTAATCTATTTTTCACCACCACCTTACTTGGATGGGTATAATGGTGTAAATAATGACTATATATGATTATTGTAAAGTGATATTAATTCTAAAATAGTATATATACACTCCAATACAATTCCACGATCAGGGGAACGATATCCTCGCTTGTGCGTACGTACGGAATACCGTCTCCACGATGTGATGCGACTCGTTCTACATGCTCTTCATTTCATAATGATTATATAAATTAATTGAATGAATGAATATGATATATATTACACTAATACCATTCTGGAAATGAGGTCTCTATAACCTAAAAGAAAAATAAGAATTTATTCGACAAAACACGCATATGAACAAAAAGTAATAAACACCCGAATAACAAGTTGTAATGAAATATTATTAATAAGAAGCTAAGAATATGACCATATATGATATCATAAAAATAAGTACGATTCTGTAATAAGTCAATAACATTATTTAAATCATTGTACAGGAGGTTCAGACACTTACGAAGCAAATCGGACCTAAGGTAAGGGAAAATATCACAATCTCATTTTATCCGAGATTGTTTATACTTTGGTATTTACTGGGGTGTATTTTATCATACACATCCATGATTCCTCAATATCTAATATATTTTTCATCCACCTAAATTTTTTTAAATCTAATTTTACCCTTCGGTGAGTTTTTGGTAAAAGATATGAAAGGAAACTTTTGTCGTTTTTCGTACGAGGTACTTTTTGACTTTTCCGACAAAAGTACGAGAAGAATGTTGTTTCTAACTTATACGGCATGAATATATTTTTAAAACATCATTTCCAAGAATCTTCCTTTACAATTTTTAAAGTTTATTTTTAATCAACTTCTTTTAGTTTTTAATTGAATGACATGTTAAGAAAGGAAAAAATTTTATGAAGTAGAAAGGATATTTTACTCAATAATGGAGTTCAAGTGTTTTATCAAAATTATTTTTCATCTAAGATAATAAAGGGTTCTGTTTCTATCCCTATTATTACATTGATTTGATTATGTTGTGATGGAATTATTTTTATGAATTCCATTATCTTATATGAATTGTTTTATGATGTCATGATGTTTAAGAATCTCATTTTTTATTGCATGGGTTATGCAATGATGTGTGATTTATGATTTTTTGGCACACATAATAATGGTATCATTATGAGATGGGTGGGACCTATATCTCCCTACAATGCATTGGGTAAAGATTTTATATCTAATGAGATAGACATGGCTGGAATGGCAGGTTAAACTGGTTCAGTGAAACAGGACTGAAACGAGGAGTGAACTCGGTTCAGAAATGGACTTTGTCCACTAAGATAGTCTTGGAAAAGAGTCTTGACTAATAAGAAATTATTATCTATGATTATGTGTGAATGACACAATGTTTCTTTTTTTATGTTATGATTATTGGGATTACATTTCACTACTATGATTTATCCCATGTTATGAAATTATGATCTCTTTTGCAGGTTAAGATTTACAAAAGTTATGTTCTTATGTATATGATGTGATTGATATTTCTTTTGTTTACCCTTACTGAGAATTTGAGCTCACCCTTTTGTATGTTTTATTACCCCAGGTCAGGAAGAAGGTTATTAAGTACAATATTTCAAAAGGGACTCTAGATATGATGAAATAAATGGGAGGCAAAGTAGATGCTTTATGATCCAGTTGTTTATGTTTCCTAGTTTCTAAAGACTCTATACCTATACAGTCCTTTCCTGGTTTTGTTATATGTTGTAATAAGTGTGCTTCAATTTTTAAGTAATAACAATATATCTAAAGTATGGGTCGTTATATAAATCCTCATATGCTCACCAACATAGAGGGTTTCTGTTATCAGTATGAAATGATAAAACTTCGTGAGACTTTAAAAAAAATGATACAATGTATTTGCAATGAGGAGAAGTAGGTAAACCTATCATGAAATCCATTGTTATGTTAATTGATTTCCACTCATGAATGGCTAGCTTCTGTAAATGTATAGTAGGTCGGTGATGTTCTGACATCAGCTGCTAATAGGTGGACCACCTCATAAAAAATCAGAATAAACTCTTTTCAGGCCCGACCGCCAAAACTAACAATGCACGTCTTGAATTATCTTGGTGACACCAGGATGAATTACCGATGATGAAGCATGAAAACCATGCATCAATTCTTTGAGCACGTCTAATGAGGCCCATATGCAACCGTGTAATCGCATGATCTCAACCTCACCTATTATCCTACCAGGAGGAGGGTCCCTACCTTCTACATTATCACATAGAACTAGAACATTAGAATCTTATAACTTCTTCATCCTCACAAATGACATATTTTTAGAGGTGACTTTTAAATATGAAAGGTACATATTTCCATTATTATCATGCACCTATAAGTGTATATTAGAGATCATATCCATAAGCTTTCATGGGATACATTCCTGCGTCACTACCTATATATAACTCATCAATCTTAGTGAATCATCCACTTCATATTCTTTACTAGATGTGTAGGAATGCTTGATATCAAAATATTGTAGGTAATCAACCCACCTTTTCTTCCTTGGGTTAAGTTAATGCTGTGTGAATATATACTTGAGGCTTTTGTAGACCGTGTACACAACAAAATACTATCCCATTATATAATGTATCCAACAGCACAATGCACGAAAAACTATAGCTTACACAATATCATGTATTTGTTAGTTCCTCTCATATGGCCTCAACTGCCAAGGCCCATATACAACAACTCGACCCCCCTACATAAGAAAATAACCCAACCCAATACCTGATGCATCGTAGTAAACAATGTATCTTTTTCCCAGCTCTGGAAAAATCTGCATTCTCACTCAAAACAATCTCCCTTTCAACAACCAAAAATTCATATCACAGGAATCTGACAAAACATACTTTATACCCTTTTTGGTCAAGAGTGTCAACAACACTAATAAGTGGGGGAAGTGTTGTATGAAATTCATGTAGTAATCAACCTTCCCTATGAAACTATAAAACTCAAAGATGTTATTGTGATGTTCCTTAGAAACTACCTCTCTCACCTTCTATTGATCCACTGATATTCCTATCTCATAGATGAAATGGCCTAGGAATTACGTCGGATCCATCAAAAAGTGGCACTTTAAAAGCATAACATATAACTAATTCTCTGTCAGTGTATTCAAAATGATTTAAATATTTTTGGCATGGTTGTGTCGATTTTGATAATACACCAATATTATATCTATGAAAACCACAAAAAATGAATCAAGATAATAATGGAACAGTCGGTTCATTAGGCCCATGAAGACCACCATCATGTTCATGAGACTGAATGACATAACTAAATACTCACATTAATTGTAACTTCTTTTAATGGTTGTGAGACCAATTTATGATGGTCTAACATGCACTTGATGATAAATAAATCTCAAATAAATCTTTGAGAATACCTGAGATCCTATGATATAGTTGAAAATATCATACATCCTCATCAAAGGATAGAATTTCATAACCATCAATGTGTACAATTTTCAATAATCCACACATAGACCATGGGTACCATACACCATTTTCACAAAAGGACCAGTGAACCCCATGGAGAAGTAATGTGTAAGATGAAAACCATTCCCTCTTCATCCTATAGTTGTATCTTGAGATCACACACCTCCATTGTATCCATCATATAAGGAAGACAGGATATCGACACAGCTCTTGTCATTAGCTCAATATGAATATTACATCTCTCACTGGAGGTAATCCTGAAAATTATTCTGGGAAGACATCCCTAAAATGATAAAACATTGGAGAGAAATAAATATGACATTTTCTATAATCATCCAAATATAATATTTTAATCGGTGTTGTCATCACACCTAACCCAATATGCACGTGTTCAGATCGGCTCGCCATGACATCTCATTCTCCATTGTGAATTAACTCCTCATCCTTTGTTGATATAAAACTCATCTTGTGGTGATAGAAATAAAAAATGGCTCAAATACTTACCAACTATTCAATCCAATGAACTATATAAATATTGTAATCCTAATGACGTAGAGGTCTCATATGAAGTGACACCCACAAACCTCAATGGGGAACTCTCCGCACTAATTCACACCTTCCATCTTGATACCTAATTTTGTGTTTTCCATAATTATGACATCATATGTTTAAACATATATCCCAAGGCTCTCCCCAATAGGCACAAATATAAATCTATCTGAAGCCCCTATATAAAAAAAGTGAAGAAGCTAAAACAGATGCTACTAAAACAATACATCTAATAGAATAAGTTTCAGAATCCGGATCCTGATAGGTCAATCACACTAGATATCTCTGGCATGTACCATGTCCATGTGACACTACTTGGATGCCTTGAGATTATCTATCCAATTTTCATTATGAACCTAGTGTTTGTAAACCACAACTTTGAACACCACCATGGCCTGATCGTCCTGACATAGCAGAAATCCCTATCTGGAGAGAATCTCCAAGCCCTACTACTGAATGATGAGTTAGTTCATACTCTCACTCAGTAGATTCTGGTGGAAACATTTTTCAGAACAATTTTAGATTGCCCATATTTTATTAATATCAATAACTGATTGGGTCTTTCATGCACTACTACCTCGTATATCCTATCCCACCTCACTAGTATCACCTCAAATGGATACCCAAAGAGATATTATGTCTACTGGTATCACCACATGGAAGATCCATATGACACTTAATCCTACCATTTAGTGCTCTTCTAGTCCTAGATGATAATGTTCTCTAGCTCACACCTCTAAATTCACTAAGGTTAGGCTGTGTGATTAGCGAATGATTCACTATAATAGATACATTCATCTGGAATACATTGATCTAAGGCAATATTTCATATATAAGACCTTCCTTGAATCACTTGGATTTTGACAATTCATCACCCGTCATAATAGGTGAAAAACTCTAGAGGTCAGTAAAATGGGCCAAGTACTCCATAACTGATAAGGAACCCTACTCCATATAAAAAACTCGCGGGCTCTATCATCTCTCATGGTATCTGGATAGAAGTAATCCATTAAGGTTTTATGAAACTCCATGCGGTCCATGAATCAAGGAATATAATTTTGAGTGATAACATCCCACCATCTCTTGGAGGAATCACACAACATGTATGTATTGAGATTTACCCTCCTCTTAGGAGGTGTCTCTATGTGATCAATGATAGAAAAAATGGCCTTGGTCAATGAATCTTCCTCCCCTTGTTTAACATCCCATGGAAGCGTGGGTGGATGCTACTTTTGAAACTCATGAATCAACTATGCCATAATTAAGGAAGGTTGATGTGTTCCCTGAATAGTCTATAGTAACTGCATAAAGACTTCATAAAACGATGCCTATGCCCCTGCATATTGAATAATAGTTTGTGTTACAGCTAGAAACCTTGGAGGAACTACTGGTAGCAGATGGCTTACTACCTCTGGAGTGTAATAATTTCCACCCTCATGGAATATACCATGAGGTCTTCATGGTGGCATGGCTCCCTCTAACTATCCCATGGGCCAGGTTTGGCTTTTATTCAACTGAGAGATGCTACTAATATACATCTACTAAGGTCAAGTCTAGTCAAGTTCTCTATCATAATACTTTTCAATTTCACATTCATTAATATTCATTTGATTTCAAACTGAGTACACATTTACATCCCCTTTAAAAATTTAATTTACTACAAAATGAATTTTGATCTGTGGTGACCCATAATCTCAATGAATCAATGCTTAGCATCCACCTATGGAACATAATAACACAAACCACTTTATATATGATGCTTTATCTGCCAAATTACAATCCAAGAGGACCCATCACACAATACATATCCCCTAATACCATTCACCATTGAAAGAATATGTATCAAAACACCTAACCCAAAATCATTAAATCAATAATTCATCTTAAATGGCATGGAATAATTCTGGGCATGTGTACCCAAGAAGGAGACTATATGATGCGTGAGATGGAATACCCTCATCTCATTATGTTACAACACAACATATCCTGAAATCAAATAAACGATAACAAAATTTATCAAGTGTATCACCCAATAGTGGAATCAATTCAACTATAATATTAAAAACCTAGAAAATAGAAATTCAATTGGAGGTAATATGGATTTTTCCTGTACGTGGGTTAGCAACGATAAAGTATAAATTATTAAAAAAATCCATATTCCATCCTATGAATTTCTATTATCACCAAATAGTATAGAAAAATAGAAATTACACCCCCTGATACAACATTGTAACATCTTGGACCCAAATGCCACTGAAAGGTTCACCGATCCTAGTGGGTCACATAACCTCAATCACATCTTCTCAAATTTCGGAGGCTACCAACCAGTAGTGAGGGACGATGTGAGTTTTTGGGTAGACTATTCCCTCATTATCAGACTATAACATAGCCGAATATCAGAAACATATTCCAATATTTGAAATTGTAAACCCAAAAACAAAAGTAAACAGTGGAAGACTGAGAGTATAATCAACCCGAATATCACACCATATACAAGATGATGATATATACATCACATTTCTCTAGTAGAACAACCAAAAGATAATTATAAGGAATATGTAAAATCTATGTATCAAAAGTAAAAATGGAAAAAATATTTATAGTAGCTTCACGAGACTCAGCTTGGTCTCATTCTCTTGTGCTCCAAAGCATCATATCAAGTACCTATGTTACGGAGATTTCCCTTCTTAGATCATAAAATCAAATAATCTTCTTGGATCCAAAAACATTACCTGAACAATGGGTGGGAGTAAATCCTAGTAGGTGACAACCCAAGGTCTATACCAATCATTCAATGAATATATACAACATGAAATCTTGGATAAAAAATGTTTTAAACAATGATGTACTCTATATTAAATAACCTACATGCTCTATTTTAAATTTTAACTCATTTCATTCAAAAAAATAAATTACATTGAATTTATAATTCTTGAGATCTGGAATGAACCTGATATCCCCCTTATAACTGGTAGAAAAATAAATCTCTCAGAAGGACATCTACAAAATAAATTTCAAGCCAAATCCAAGGTAGTTATTTGGCTAGGAAGATAAGTCTTATGTAAAATCATTCCACTTTCCATTTATAACCTTATCCCTTAATTAACACCACTAAATTGGAATTCAATTATAACCCTAGGTTCTATTATAACTAAAACAGTACAAGTTCATCCCTTCTGAACCTATTTGGAACCCAGTATCACTATAGGTGAGGTGTATTCCCAATTCATATGTGTCCGCCCTTGTAGATCCTATAGAAATGCCCCATGTTTCTCCAATGATGTATAACGGAACCCCCCTTGAGTATATCCATGAAATTCCTCACTTGTATCCACGTAGCACTCAACATATAAGTACATCCTCAAGGTATCCATCCACTGAAACCCCCAATAAATCAATGTATCACCCACGACGTAATCACCTTAACCATAGAGCTTATCCATGGAATCTTTAGGTGGATCCATGTATCACCCTATGTATAAAGATTAATAGTCACATGATTAGATAAATAGAATTATATGCTGAATCTATGTGTCGCTAAAGGCTATTTATCATGTACTCCATTCAATTTAATAAAATAATTTATTTATCATTCCATGGAAAAAACCAAGAGCATATGATTTCAAACTAGCCTCAATGGGGTAACTCCAGAAAAGGCCAACATCCTTTGGTGTGGCCATTCATTTTCCCAGGTAGGTTTATTTTATATAATAGGATTAAAAGGAATAATCAGCAACAATATGGCTTGGTAATCCTATAAATCACATGGGAAAATTTTATATAACAAGCATCAAATGAATAATAATACAAATAAATTCTTTTAACATCACTTAACTTGCATGGTCTTATCATGATAATGAGCTTCCCATTCATAATAAATTCATTACCTAGGATGGTCTCATCATAACTCACATGGGATAGTATTTCAAGGGCTATTGAAATTATCACATGTCCATTTTCTATATATCATTACTAAGAAGACTATAATTATATTAATATGTATAATTATAATATAACTCACATGGGAGAAAACATTATTAGGGGAATTCAATCCAATTAAATAAATTCATGTCATGGCCTTTACATACTCACTTGGGAAAGGAAAAATGATTTGAAAAATAAATGCATATATGGGTCAAGGGGAAATCATCTATCCTATACCATTAATTAAATTTAATTAAAATCTTTGAACATTACAATTTAATTCACAGACCCACTAACATATGGACATCCCATGTCATGGAGAAAAGGAGAGGCCGCATAGGCATCCAAGACCAATAGAAATAAATGGTCATTCAAGTAAACTCATCCATGGGGCGGTGATTGTTAAATGTATACAACATATAAAATGATTAAACATGCCTATTTAATTACCTAAATCAAGAAAGGAAATAAAAAATGTTCAATATCAATTAAGGAGTTTCATAAAAAATTGTTGCGTGAAACAACATAAAATATAAAAGACATGAATTTAAAAGAAAAGCACATGACCACCTACAATTGGATCATGCTTGATAGCTCATCTATTATCAAGCTCTAATCCTTCCTAGTTGAGATGAAATATAAATAATAGATGAAGATTGAGAAATTATAGAATATGAGGCTAAATCCAAACAATGAAACTGATTCCCAAAAGAATATATAATAGCTAAAAAAGAATTATAGACATATGAATATAGATCCAAGGAGAAAACCAATATTATAATAGGAGTTGAGATGGAGAGAATATCTAAAAGATACCCTAGGAACCATGGGTAAGAATACATGCATCGGGATGCTATGTGTAGGGATAATCCTTATATAGGTTCATAAAATAATTCTAATTATATTTTAATGAATTATAAAATTATCAAAATTATAGGGCCATATGATTTACCCATATATTTTTTCAAACTGTGCGAAAGCCATGCTCATTTTCATATTTGTTTGGAGAACCAACATGGTAACCTTGTATGGTTTACTAAATATGTGGTAACCATTTGAAATGGCTCTATCAAAGCATTTTAAAAATGAAGGCATATATTCGAAACATTAAAACTCAACCTTTACGGTTTAATAAACCATGCAGCCTCCTCATTTCACCCAAAACTGGAGTTCTGAGCTCCGAAACAACCCCAAACACCACCAAAACCTTCATGACCCCAAATGGAATTAATATTATGACATATTTAAGTAATTAAATTGTAAATTTACATAAAACAATGGATTATTACCTCAAATAAATAAATCGGGTCTTAAACTATTGTGCCTCTCTCAAATGTTGAAAAAGTAGAGGAATCACCAACATCGACTGAAGAAAAGATTAACTCGTCTACTCCATTAGGGTAATTTGAAGATATTCCAACTACTCGGAGGCCTCCTCTACCATGATAGAATGAGACATCCTACTAAAGGAAAATTACATCACATTTCCATTACCATGACTATATTCAATCTGACTTTCATAGTCCTATAAGAATTCTTATAAATGCCTCCATATCAGGTTCAAAATTGACTAAGTTAAAATTTCTCTAATACTATGGTGGTCTGAGTATACTTAAAAGAACTCTCCCTCCCATAAGATAGTTCATCCACATCATTAGTGTGAATACTACCACTAGCAACTCATTTTTGTGAGTAAAATAGTCGTTCACCTAAGGTTTCAACTACATAGAACCATATGTATTCATAGCCTGTCACTAAAACAATACAGATCTGATACAAAATATAGATGAATTGATAAACACTCATTAGTCCATGACCTCCTCTAGTTGTCTTAACAAAAGAGCAATGTTCAACATCAGACTCAAAATCATGAAGCCCCCCCAACAATTCTCTTTCTAGATAATTATATTCCCTTTCCACACAAGGGAAGTCCGAGAAGATGATACTCTTGAAAATTCATGCATGAAGCTCATGTAGTACCTCTCCATGCTAAGAAATATCCTCACCCCCAGCACACTCTTAGGTGTCACCAAATAATGAACAATACCAATCAACATCGAGTCCAAAATGAATCAATGATCATAAATGAAATTCAATAGAATTTGAACTTCATGGATCCCAAACTGGAACTATGAGAGTTTACCATAAAGAAGGTTATCTCAGAGAATTCCTATGAATATCCTCATTTTCATTTTAGGCTCCTCCTCTAACACAGAGTAACCCATATGGTTCCAATAAATACACCCATAAAATATTCAATGTTTGGATGATTGATTTGGTTAATGAAAAACATAGGCTTTGTAGGGGAATTCATCAAACCAAATGAAATCACTAGGAACACATAATTTTTATAGTGACACCAACATTACATATTTGGAATATCAGCATTGCAAACACTCAACTAGTTGTAACCAGACCCAAGAACAATCTCCATGGACGAACATGCACAATATTACAATAAAAATAGGCAGTCAATATTAAAAAATATGTAGTTATTATTTATTATTTCATAGTTCAGGAAATGAGAATATAGAAAAAGCCTCAAGCTCACATATTTCTATTTCATGAGAAAATGGATGCTGCCTAGTGGGGAAAAATTGGGTCTGAATAATCTCTTCTCTCGAAGGTCCTCCAATAGCACCCTCAACTCCTAGATCTCTGTAGGGTGCATCTGATATGCCATAAAATATATTAGTGTATTCCTAGCGTGAAATTCTATGAATATTTCCATCTCCCACCTCAAAAGTAGTCATTAAACCTCCATGAGGAAGAATTTTATAAATTCCACCTGTATTAAAGTTATCCAGATGCATGATGATTCCAATACACTAAGAAAAAAATCACCAACTGATGGGTTATGGATTACAACTTCCTACACACAAAAGTCACTCTCCCATCCATGAGGCCCATCTCACTTGCGAAGGAGAATCTCATCCCATCATCTTGAAGGGATATAACCCACATATGATGATAGTTCATGTGGGGTCGAACTAAGGAAAAATAGTCTATACACATTGATGAATCGTAAGGTTTCTTAGTGATGACCATGTGTTTCCACAAGAAACTCTCCCCCTCGAGCGCTAGCTCGCACTGCTGACAGATAAGAGATACCATTTTATTACTTCCAATAGGGTCCTTTATCCATAGCTACTGGGATAAAGTCTCAACTTGAATCTCTTAAACCCAAACTAGATATAAGTAAACGAAGAAATCTGTCAATCCATTTTCAATCAATTCCATATAATGAGTATAATAAAAAGAGATCATGCCTTGGATCATCTTGTGTATAACCTGGTCATAGATCTCCATAGATATAAATTACACCCGACCCCAACATCTAATTCCTTGATCCTAGATTGGTCCTCTTAGTAGAGGTAGTGGGAGTAGGTTTTAGTGTATTACCCCAATAATAGATCATCCATTAAGACATACACTTTATCCTCTACATGTACCATCTCTCTAGGGGCCACCTTAGTTGTGACTAAGAGATCACATAGCACAGTTCCACGTCTTTCCTAGGGGCATGTATTCTTGAATAAATTACCTATTCAGATCTGAATGTTTGAAAAGAAGAACCCATGGGACAGAACCCACCAAAATAATACAATTTCATCTATCTAGGATGACTATTACCTTTTTGTGAACCATGACCTGCATTCACATAGGACTGAGTCTGATCAAAGGGAGTTCTCTTATGTGTGAACCCTAACAGGCAGTTCCTGTAATCCTCTATAGATTACTCAAATAAATGAAACCAACTACCAGATCAACCTATTTGGGGTCCTATAATAAGATTATCAAAATAACTAGATCCAACTCTAACACTTTAGCATGGGTGGTAATTCACAATGGAATCACACAGGTGTCGAAGTATCTATAGTGGTCATACTCAATCATTCACAACTAAAATTAATCATCATTCCCCATATCGAGGGAATATTAAATAAGGTTGGTGAACCTCCCAACATACTTTGAAGCTATTATACTACACTGTTGTAGAATAATAATCTCGTATATCTAAATAGAGTGCATGAATGAGGAGTAAAACTCATATTAAAAAAACTACTAGATGTCAGACCATGAGATCATCATCTCATCATGGGTCAGCATTAATATATTCTACAAGCACTTGAATTATACTTGGAAAAGATTCAATGTCAGTGCAACCATATAATAATTCTTTTCCACATGATTTTAAAGACATAGATCATCGACTCAAGTTAATCCTCAACTTCTTGGGGATCTGTCTCAATGTGGATCGTCAGTGGTATCTGACAACAGAACTCAAAGAGTGCGTTAAGCCATTGAGAATCACTAGACTATCCATATAGTGATTTCTGCTACTCTAAATGGGGGGGGGGGGGTGGTACCCCCTTCTCACATAGAGGAAACACCTAATTTGATGGCCCTAGAACTAGGGCCCCATCACTCATTGTATTTTCATCATGATCTTGAATAGGTAACATGGATGTCTCTCTTTATAGAGGAATCATGAATGTAATCAAGATTAACCATGGTAATATGAATATATACAAATATATTGGGAGATGTGTCTAGATTTTTATCCAAAGTACTATATCCTATATGATTCATGCACCATTGTTCCAAATAACCTTTATCTTGGTATACCGAGTTGACTAAAAGGTAGTTAGAGTCTTAGTGAAGGGATATGTTAGCCACCACAATGACATTGGAATCATTAACCTGAAATCCTCACACGAGACACTTGAATAAAATTTTAATAAAAATGAAATATTCTTCATATGTGGAAAACATTGTACACCATCCCATGTAATCAACTTCTTTTATACCACACTATAACAAACACACTCACTAGGCCCCACATGGAAGGTTGATGTATGAGAAATCAAAAACCAATCCCACATGCAATAAGTCAGGGGATAACAACAAGCATCCTGAACCCATAATATAATATGGGTGCCCTTTTTCTAGATTACTTATATTCAAACACCCAAAATAAAATATAAAATAATTTATAACAATAGTAATTCATAGTAACATTTATAGTAAACCATGCACATAATAATCTATTGGGAATATATTAGAATACATAAAAATAACAAAATGTGTAAATAGTACAAATACATAACCAACCGTAAATGATATCTCAACCTAGAAAAAAAGAGAATAAAGAAAATATCATGTAACACCACTCTAAATCACTACGACCGACCATCGTATGTGGTCTATACACTAGATTATCACTTTTATCCACTGATGTAGCCATCAAATTTTCCATCATCTACGTAAGACATGACATATATGGAAAAATCTTATGATGGGATGAGTAAAAGTATACCTAGAAGGATTCCCTAAATATAAAAAAGAGGGAAATAGATAGATATGATATATGTCATCTCAACCCAAATAAAATGTGAACTGAGACACAACAATATATACATATATATTCTCCAAATAAACTTATCAAAGAAAGAAATGAGTTCTCCATATCATATCCCATAACATGATGATGGGTCTTCCTATAGCTCCAAAGGTCCATCATTGATGCCTTACATCATACATATCGATCTAATAAATCCTTGAGAATGCCCTACACCACTCCACTACTCTAGAGTTAGATGAGGAACAATCTCTAATAGGGAACCCATACCATTGTACTATTGGGGGATTCCACATAGTAAATAGAGGACCTATTCACTAGAATGATTGGGGGATACCACTCAATGGAGTGGAAAAGGACCCAAACCATATTACATAAGGGGTTCCATTCAATGGATTGGGGACCCCCACCCTTAAATGATATGGGGTTCCCCTTAGAGTGTATAGGAACCATAGCCGAGTTCCATAAAGGGGGTTACATTAAAAGGTATGAAGACATTTTCTCTAGTTTCAGGGGTGTCACTCAAAGGGTAGAGGACGTGAAAACTTGTTTCATAGGGGGTTCCACTCAACCAGTTCAGGGAGTATGGTGGGCCTAGACCCTTGTGTGATATATGGGGTTCTATCCCTGGACTTTATCTAATGATCCTTATTCTTTTTTATTATTTTTCCATTAACACCTAATGAAGAATCACACTTTCAACGCCTCATGTCATATATTGAAATACACTCTAAATGTTAACATCAAATTATACTTGGAAACTGCTTAATATTGTTTACTCATAGGCCAAAATCAAAGTTCATAAAAATGAATAATGCATGTCCTAATTTACTGAAAAATGTATATTATGTGTACCATGGGTCGCATGACCTGCGAAATCACCAAGAATCATGGAAATGTACTTTTCAACACACAAATTGGATTTAAATGCATCACTACACAATATGAAAGGGTACTAAAAGATATTTCATGTAATCCCAAGGCATGTACGTGTGCTATTAGATGTGCCCATATACTTTAGGTTATGCTAGTGTACCTGATCATGTATCTGATTATGCTTGATTAACATGTTTTGTCCATATTCCTCTGGGCATGGTCATGTAATATTAAAGGAAATGGCATATCCTCCTACTTGGGGTCCTTCACATCTATCGTTGAAACATGGCATGACCTCATATGGATGGACACACAATTTTTGAGCCCATCCACATTGCATGTGATACTTATCATCCCTAAAATCCAATACACTCTGGTTAGGGGAATACATGGATTGTGTTCATGGAAAACACTATGTGTAGTTGGTTACTCCACCAATCCTAGTAAAATATTAATGTGGTTCTCCATGCAGCTTCTGTAGCTAGTTATTTCTTCGAACTAACTTAGGGTCCTAGGAATGGGGTTGTATATTACTGATCTATCATTGGTGGTCGTATTTTGGCCACTTGAACCCCACAGTGATTATGTTCTTCAAACTAACATCCCTCCATTTGCAACCATGATCCCACATCTTTGGAGGTATCACTCATAACTATCTTAGCACCACAAACCATCCACATATCACAATATCAATTAGGGTTCACCATTAATCCATTAATCCAGGTGTTTGACCATGATCAAACCTTTTCAAAAATGCCGAACTGCAACTATATGGTCCAATAGTGAAGAAGAAAAATAATAGTGAAGAGAAAAGCACATAAAAAGGGTATTAGATTCTTTTGTCAAGAGTTCTGGACAATTTATTAAATACTCATGTAAACTATGGGTGTTGTAATGGTAAAATAAATATAAATTTATTTAAAACAATTTAATTTGTAATAGGATTATACTATAGGTGGATAATATCAAATAAAAACTAAAGATAATAATCCATTCTCAATGTTATAAAATAAAGCATCGAAACCAAAAATGAAATGACCTACCTTGATTCAAATAGATCATTAGTGAAGAATTCATTTTCCAATGATGAGGATAATCTGCTGTGTTTTCAACCTCAGGATCCACCATGATTTGATCATCATTTGTCGTCCGATATGCATCTACCAATGAAGAATTCTCATTTGCCTCCTTTCAAATTCTCATAAGACTGTGTGGCTAACACTAGTAAAATGTTATAATGAAATTTTCATAGTGATTTTAATTTATTTCATTTGAAATAAAATAAATAAATTATTTATCTATTTTAATAAAATGCTCCAACCAAGGGCTGCTTCAACCGTACATCTCATGCTAACAGACTTTAGGTTGCACCTACAGTAAACCCCATCTTATTCCACAAATCATGTTCTAAGATTTCCCATCTGAGGTCCCGAACAATGGGAAAATCCATTCCCACAAAAAAGAAGTATGTGTGTGTATGAAAATTTAGTATTAATTTAATTATATTATTATTAGGGTCTTGAGACACTCAAACACCATGAAGAATTTTAACATAAATATAGATATATTCATGTAAATATTCAATGGATAGTCCATCAAAACTAGAGTCTCTATAGGGAACATAAAATCTTACATTGCAAGTGAGGAAACTAATGATTTTATTAACTTCAATAAAATAATTTATGTTCTTAAAATAATAAATATGTTGTTTTTTATATAGTCTCAAAATAAAAATTTCTCACCCCATTCATGTTTCCCTGTTTCATATTAGCCTTCTGTTATTATCTAATTGAGATATATATGTAAAATCAAACAACTTCTGAATTATGATGATTCATTTTCATCCCTTTATCACCATAATCATGGTTTTGCATTTATTGAACATAAATTAATTAAGATTTTTTTTACATTTTATTGTTCTTATATGAGAAGAGGCAGGTTGAGTAACAAATATTAAATAGGTAGTATGGATCATTCCAAAGAATTATACCACATAAACATCATGTAGGGGAGTTCTCTTCATTTTTTTAATTTTTTAGAAAAATTTTCCATGCTTCCACTTGTTGGAACATAATTGAATTATTGATCTTGGTATGTTATTATTGTTGATTATTTTTCATATAACTATAGAATACATTTCCAAATGATGTTATTCAACAGAATTTGATTGTGATGGTTATTGAAATTCTTTTCCTTTTCATAAAACATGTTCATTTTTGTTATTTAATGAATACTGATGTTCATTATGAAATTTTATTTACATAATTTCTTTGAAAATAATTAGAATATTCACTTATGATGGTTTAGTGTTAATTAAAAATATTTTAATCAGAATAAATGTTAATGTTCCTGATCATGTAAAGACACCTGAACCAAAAAATATTTATTACACATATATAAAAAATACATAACTCTAAAATTTATTAGGCACCACCAACAAGGATTATGAAGGACTCTACTCATTAAAGAACACTTCCCAATTGGTTTTAATTATAATATTCACTAATATATATCTAAATTCATAAAAATGGTGTTTCAAAAAAATATGTGATAAAATTAAGAAATATATATAATATATGAACCCAGAATATTACCATTACACATAGATAATCCCTGCTTACTACTATCATTGAAATTGAATATAAACAACTAGAATCTCACTCAGAAATGATAAGTAAAATAAGATAGATTTTTCAAATATTATCAATCAGTTCTATTCATTTAAACCATATCTCCTCATATATAATCAAATCCTTATTTCTAACGATCATTTCATACATTTTTGGAAAAATAATAAAAAACATTCTACATAATATTTAAAAACCTTGAAATTAAAATAATATTTACTTATTATCAATAGGGATCCATACATAATATGTAAAAAACCATATGTTATACTTAAAAAAACAAACACATTACATTTATAATATTTTCATCTTTTTATTAGGTTGTTTCCATGGGGAAACATAATATGTAACATATATAATCTATAGATTATATATCTATATATAAAATTATGTATTAATGTGAATTGATTCATTAAGAAACATCAATCATGAAAAAATATTACATATGACCATGTATAATATTTTTTTTCTATTATGTACATACTTTATTCTATATGTGATATTTTTACGATAAAAAATTATAATATATAATATATATTTCTTATATATTATATATTCTCACGTATATAACTTATTTATTTCAATACATAATATATATTATCAATATGTAAGATATTCACATCCTTACAAAATATATTTCTACTCTGCAAAAATTCATATGTAAAATCTTTTTCTCTATACATAAAGTGTTTTACTAAACTCAAAAATCTATATGTAATATAATTTTCCTCTATTGTGATATATAATATATTCACTTCCAAATATTAGATAAATTTTTCACCTAATGACAAATAAAATATTTTACTCAAACTTTTTTTTCATGCCTAATAGTTTTTCTTATATGTGACATATTTCTTCCCCCAACATAACAGTTCTTTAAAAAAAATATGCTTACTAATACTAAAATATTATTTATTTATAAAAATTAACTAAAATATTTCATATACTTATAGAAAATTTATAATAAAAAATATTATGTTATCATCATAAAAAATATACCCAAAACATTTGAAACGTGGAATATTATTTTAAAATAAGGATAATAACATTATTCCTAAAGATTTAGCCACTGTTCCCAGAAAAAATTACATGAATCGTTCGTCATCCTAATTTGATACCCTAAACCCCTTTAATAGGACTAAATGCCTAAAGTTATTTCATGATCTAATATATATTACAATACAAAATATCCAAGACCATACCATATACAAGGGTAAATCAATTAAATAATTATTATTCATAAGAAGAATTATTTTTTATATTAATCATACTTTTTACTTAATATGAATATAATAAAAAATATTATTTATGTGATAGAAAAAAAGCTAATTATGTGACTAACTTGAAAATAATAAATAAAATATTAAATTATTAGATACATTCTAATAAGGATGACATTTATCAATACCATTATCAATATAATCAATTGGTTGTTCTCAATTAAGCATAAAAAATCTATCATGTGTTAGGGAAAAATGTCCATTAGTAATCCTTTTGTGAATATTGGGTGACTCTCATCTCAGAACATAATTGGATTGGAATTTAGTGGCATGGTTGTAATAATATTAATGAGAAGAGTTGGGAAATATGTCGTTTAATCAATAGTATATGATTTTTATAATATTAAATGAATAATAATTTTTATATACACTTGCATGCATTAAAAGATAAGATTTGATGTGTTAAGACATGCAGAAATGAGGATCATGGACTACTATGTCTATTAAATTTAAGGTTATTATTTTAGTTTTAGATTGTTCAATAACAAACTATATATAATTATATCTATCATGATACTAATAGAGACACACATGATTTCGTATATGTTCATTGAATTAACCAAAAAATAAATTAAATCAGTGAGACCAGTCCTCAAGAATAGAAAATTTAACTTTACAAATTTATTCAATTAAAATCATCATTTAATAATTGTTCTTAAAAATATGATAAATAATATATTTTAGAGAAACCTATACCATATGTCATAATATGAAAGATATTTATCTGAAACAGATAATAATGATGCATGTGACCGAAGAAGTCTTTTGAAATCATCAATTGATCCCCTGATTATGGAGCTATATAAAGATATAAAATCATTCAATTTGATTTTAGGTCTAATTAATCAATAAAATATTTATGTTCATGAAATAATATGATGTATAGATATAAATTTATCAAAGTTTCTACCATGGGTATTTGATAATAGATGCACATCACATATTTGTGGTAATGAATATTTTATCAATGATGAAAGAAAATTGATTAATGGAGACATAAACATATCAGTTCGGAATGATGAATGATTTGTTAAATAATAAGTTGGGGTAATGAACATGCTTCCTTATAGAGGATTGACATTATTAATTAAAGACGATTATCAAGTACCATCAATAAATAGAAATTTTATTAAATTAAATTTCTTAGATAAGGTAGGATTTTCATTTAAAATATAAAATAAGTATTATTCTATTTATTTGACTGAAATTTTATATTTTTTTAAGAAATAAATTTAATTTCATATATATATATATAAGATCTAAAAAATACCATATTTAATTGGAATTATAAATGGTCCAACAAAAGTGGTTTAAATGTGAAATATCTATATCATCGTTGCTTGGGTAATATAAATAAGAATCAAATTTAATGAGCCCATAATGAATTATTACTATATTATAATTATTATTAATAATTATATATATATATATCTCTTTTTTACTATAAAAAATTTCTCTGACAACATTTAAGGGAAAATGGAAATACGTTAATTATTTATTTGAACACATACATATTAATGTATTTTTACCTATAAATAAATTTTATCAATGAGTACATGCATACTCCATTGCCTTTATTAATGAATTTAGTATATATATTTATGTGTATATTATGAAAGAAAAGAATGAATCCTTTTAAATATTACATTTTTTAAACGTGTAGTAAAAAATAATTTTTTTAAAACACCTAAATTGAATAGAGATGGAGAATATTTGAGTTGTGAATTTCATAAATATCTAGAATATTTTAGTCTAATATAATAAATCACACTACTAGGTACATAATATTTGTAAAGTTTCTTTGAAAGGATGAATAAACCACTATTAATCATTGTTTTATTAATTATGATTCCTATAGAACATCATAAATATTTTTGGAGCTATGTTATAAAAACATATTCATTTACACTATACCATGTTCCACCAATGGATTCTCCAAATACACTACTTAAAATGTGCACTGAGAACCATGATAATTTGTTTTATGAGTATTTGGGATTCTGAGACAGATTTCAGAGATATTAACTCACGTAAACTAGAACCCGTATTAGATAAAAGTGCTTTTTTCCATATCAAAGTGGCCTTGAGATATTATTTATATAATCCATTAGATTCCAAATTGATTATTTATCAGCATGATATCTTGTTGAAAGTTAATTTATTACATATTAAATTATCGGAAGAATTTTGAAGATGATGAATTTTAAGAAGAAAATTGATGTTATTCCTGATATGGAATGGAATGAAATATAATACAAAGGGACATATAAAAACAATAGACTCATTATACATGATGATGATCCCAAAAGATCATGAAATCACACTGTGAGGGGAGGGGATTAGTTAAACCCTTTTTGTGAAGTTATTATTTATTTTAAATATCCCCTTTGGTATCTAAAAATAATATAATTATTGAGATGTATAAATCATATTACTTTCTCTGAACACATACCATCATATGAAATGAAGTGACTAGATGAGAGAAAAATTGAATTTTTACATGGTTCAACCATATTGTTTGAATATACTACACTTTTTATTTGGGTTGATTTTGTGACCTAGATGATAACCATAATATGAAAATGAATACAAGATAAAGGAAACTACAAACATGAATCCTGGAAATATTTCTTCACAATATTATAAAAGTCAATACAAGAGAAGAGAAAAAAATACTTCATTGAATTTTATAATGGTTCATATTTTTGTTTTCCCATCAGTATCAGGACAGATGAGTATATAATGGTAATAGATAACTCTAGTATTCCATGTTCCAATATATATACTTATAAACATAGTGTTACTTATGATATATATTTCACTATATGAAAAGAGTAATATCTTATTCTACAAAAAGAGTCCTTGATAGCCAAAGAGTAATAAAAAACGATTGAATGAACATAAATCTCTTCAGGTAGCCATGTTTTCAGGCCTTATTCAGCATATATATTTCTATAGTTACTAAACATAATATTTCATTACTATTTATAATATTTAATCATTAAGAAATATCAATACTATAGAGTATCAATTGAAGTGATGATCAATTGTAGTTGTGACTATCAGTCCCTCTCTTAAATATTTTATTATTATTCTTCTCGAACGTCTTATATGATATAGATATATGATATGTTAGGGATTTAGTTACTATTTCTTCATATAATTTACTTTTATTTCATCTCTTATCTTAATAAAATTATAATTGTGATTATGTATTAAATATTGAAAATATTCATTGATTTATGGGATTGTGAACATCACCACAATTTCCCATGTAAAACTTGTAAAATGACCTTCCTGATAAAATATTTATATTTTGATCTTAAATATATATTTAAAAAAATTATAAAAAAACCTACAAATATTATTCCAAGACCCCAGTATTTAATTATCCATGAACATTATATTGAATAATGAATTATTCCAATAATCATGATATTTAATTTTTATAGACTATTATGTAGTCGAAAAATTTATTATTCTTCAAGTATAGTTTATTTTGGAAATATCAAATTTAGGTAATGTAATGACCTTTATATTTTGAGAACCACCTTATGTATACATTTAAAAGGGTGCTTCGTAACTATTCCAATTTCATTAAAGATACATATAAATATTTGGTTACTATCTATTATGTTTCATAGTGTGTGTTTCCATAGAAGTTTATGAATTATAATTCCTTTTGAGTTACATTTATGTGTCGGTCTATTTACTATGATGATATATATTTAATGTGATTTAAATTACTCTTAAATATCAAAGATTGGATCTGTGTCTTTTAAAAATTTCTAGTGGAAAAACCTCATATATACTTTTTTTCATATATCATAGGATCTCCATTAATTTTAAAATTATACTATTAAAATTTATGATAAATTTTATATATAATAGGGGGTATCGATACCTTAAAAAATTTTGACATGAAAGTTCCAAAATACAATTTTTTGTTGATTTGGATAACTGTAATGACTATTAAATATCATGTATCATTATTTTATGTATCTCAGTGTTTCTTTACAAAATGAAAATTATTTTTCTTATTTCAATAGTGAAAAAAGTTTCCAATCAACTTAGAACGTGTATATGAATTATTATGATTTATATAACCACTATTATTCATCTCTAAATTTTTTAATTGAAATTGTTTATTATTATGATATTTCCAAAACCAATTCAAATTTATTTTTAAATCTATTTAATATATAATTTTCTAAACATAAATTATTTACTATTCCCTATTATTTTCATTATCTACAATTTACGTTATACTAACATCATCTAATAAACATTCTTCATTGAATAAATAAACCATCATCAATGATAATCCATGAATTTATTATCACAAATACAACTTTACTTTTTAATTTTTTAATCATTTCAACTAATATTTACAATAGCCAAATTCTCAACTTCATAAAAAGTTTATTGTGGTGAGTTATTTTACCATCCACGATCACTTGTAATTGATTCATTAAAAGATTATCTCTATAATAGTCACATGTATAAGATACATTCACAATTACAAAAATCATCAAGACTAATATCCTTTTATATTATAGTAATGTATCTCCATCAAAATGTTTAATGGTGTATAATTTTATCAAATATTTTCTATATAGATTCTAGGTTATATCTCACACCGTTTAACATATTCCATTATTGGGATCCTCCCACATCCCCCAAAACATATGAATAGTTGTCTTATTCATTTTAAATAAGTATAATCATTAAAATATATTGGTCCCTTCAATATGATCAGTTGGATTTATTTTTAATACTCTTAATGAATATACATAAATTACTATAAATATGGTTTTAATAGTTATATTTTTTCTGTACCTTATTGTTAATAAATACAATTCTTCAAGATTAAGGATTAAATTTTATTCATTTCACGTCTTACAAAATTTTCATCTCCCCCTGGTAATATTGTTTTATGTAAGGGTGGAATCAAATTTATATAATAAATGAGCCATAAAATAATCGACTTGAAGTCTACATGAGCCACCTAAATATAAATAATTTGAGTTACCTAGACATAGAATCTATACATAAAACTATATATCATCTGACACCAACCCACATTTCTTTTACACAGGGATGTTAAATCTATTTTAAAAATAATCATATACACTCATCTTCGACAAACACATTATAAAAATTAATGTTAAGGAATGTAACCTCGATTTGAAGATATCTTCCAACTTAACAAAACCACAAATTGTGAGTGGATATCATAAAAGTAATACAAGTATGAGAAATGTTATTCTTTATTCCTATATTACATATTATATAGAAATTATAGATTATCATAAAATAATGATATAATAATATATTATCTTTTAAATCTCTATAAGGGATGCTTTCAAAAAAATCATCATCATGGATGATTTTCTTCATATTTATCTCCAAATATCTTCTGATACAACTTGAAATTTTTAATGTATGAAAAAGATAAATCACTCTATGATGATTTCCATTTTTAGACTATATATTAATGTTTACACCCATAATTTTAGTCCCATAAATGAATCATTTTAATTTCCATTCCTATAAGTAAAAAATATAAAAAGACAAAAACACTAGGTGTGTTCTCCATAAACTCCTTAGTGAGTGGTATATGGATGAAATATTCTTCTCAAACCAGTCGTGATTTTACATTCACTTTAATTTATAGATAATTTTTTTCTTTCTCCTGCAATACATTAATAAAAATTTTCATCACTAGGAAGCAAGATAATATTTTATTAATCATATTTCCCCTTATATATAATATTAATTTTGAACATAAATAGAAATTAATATGAATTTTGTTGTTATTTTTTGTTCTTTATTTCTATTTTCAATTCGTCTGGACAAATACTCAAGATTTAATATGTAACATTATTTTATTTCATTGTGATTCCCTATGAAATTAGTGTTTATTTTCCATTTACATTCATCAAGTACCTATATTTATGTATAAATATCATTCTTTTATTTAGGGTGTGATCAAAGTTTTTATTCATCCAATAATGTTTCATAAGAAACCTTAAAAAACACATCTTTTGAATCTTCTCATTATATTTTAATTCTTAATTATAGATGTATTCTACAAAACCAATCCTCTTATTACCTTCATGGATTGATAATATTTATTGTTTAAGTCTTCTCCCTTTGTCAATAAATCTTTATTTCTTCTTTAAAAAGGACTATGATGTTTTCTTTATTATATAATTATTTAATAGTCCCCTTCTTGGTGTTTCGTCCATAAAAATATTATTCTTATAAGTGCATTCTTAAAACATTTCACATAATTTCTCTCTAAGGTACACTGACACATTATTCATTATTTCTTAATATTTTTTGTTATTATTCCTTCAGTGGTACATGAATAATTGTTGGATAATGTGAACCACCACTGATCCTCATAATGACCACATGTATATCAATTACCCTAGAAATTATCCAAGGTCCAAAATGTATATTTCAATGATAAATATATATACTTTTGCGGTACTTTCTACAAACCTATATGATTTCTATTAATATAATATTTTCTCCCTTTAAACCCATAATTTATATAATATTTATAACATGAAATGGTTTCAAAACATGAATTTTCTTCAAAACATTCATTAGTACTATTCCTAAACATCCAATAGCTGATAAAATGAAAAATATATATCGTTCCCTTGACTTGTTTTATATCTAGAAATTCTTTTACAACTTTATATTTTGGGTGAAAACAAAATTATATTGGACTCTTCTTAGGAATAAAAACTAATTGAATATTATTACAATCACCTTTTATGTAGTGGTTGGATTATTAAAAAAATTCACCTATATTTCTTTAAATTTTTATTTTTATCCATTATTAATATACGAAACATCATTAGTAAAAATTGGAATTTCATGGAAATGAAATTTAGTCTTCCATGAGATCATAGCAGGTAGATCATTTGATGAAATCAAAATATTTATAAATTAATAAAATTAATTTTTTATAAAATATATCTTATCATAAAAATTTATAGTAGCTCTTATTTTCTCAGTTTCATGGGATGAATCAGATTGTGGTTCTTCCATATTATTCATTTTAACATGTAGATAAAAACATTCACATCATGGATATTTTTCATAACCTCAATAGATATTAATATTTATTCCCACTCCTTTTTTAATTTATCAATCCCATCATTATGTTTCTACTACTTTCATATAAGTAATTATAAAGGTCCTTAATTATTCTGTCTTTGATTTCTAATTGGGAATCCTTAACTCTAATAATATATTTCTTAATATCATAGAAGGAATGGATCTTTTTTTTTGTAATAATAAAACCATAAATATCGTATCATTTTTATATTTCAATAAATTATTATACATAATAAATTTATTTACTGATCATTATAGGTTTCAATTTCGATTCCACTTAATTAAAGAAAGGGTACCACTTTTTCTACCATGATGCTAATTACAATTTCCCCGATTTTCCATCTACCACCAACTAAATTTTACCAAAATATATTTGTTAGGTATAGTAAAATATATGTATAGAAAAATTAAAAAAAGTACCTTAATTAATTATTCCATAACTTATTAGTATAGCTCTTCAACTGATTCAGTAGATTCATTATCTTCACTATTTAAACAAGATTCCTCATGGGGATGATATTCAAATGTGTTAATTGGTGAACTACCAATTTTAATACATTAAATTATTTTTATTCCAACTATATTAATTTAAATTTTCCATAATGTGTTTTCCTCTTTTATTATTATTATTCTTATAGTTTTTTCTCAAACTTCCACATTAGTACATATATCGATGGAAACTATTGATGTTATCTGAGGTAATTATAATTATTTTTCAAAAGTGAATTTTTTTTATATTTGATGTAAATACATTTTAATGAAAATAAACCAAATAAGTGGAAACTTAAATTATTTCATATGCCATTCAAAGTGCTCGAGAAACCCATACAATGTTTTTGAGTGTGTGTGGGGGGTATATGTGCGGAATTTTATGAATTGTTTACTCATTAAATTATCCTATATTGATATCAAAACCAATTCCTTGTTTATGATGTATGAATATAGTTATTAACTACTAACACCTGATACCAAATTTTATATACAAACTATAAAAGAGAGTGTGTTGTGCAATATTTTTACAATGTGTAAAAAAAGGTGAGAAGCTACTCCCTATTATATTTGAGTCAGGTCTAAGATTCAAATATTCACTATATTAGGTTGTGAATAGAATATAAGGGTAGAATACACTCAAAACACTTGGAAAGTTATCTTTGCAATACTATACCATTGAACAAATGATAAGGGTAGCATTAAACCTTACATATTGTTATAATATTTTTCTATTGAAAACACTTCAGGATCCAGAATGACAATATTATTATTATGGGGGATCACTATAGTCTTCCATGGAACTCTATAAAATTTCTTAGATAGGTGATTCTTTTTACTCTAGAAGTCATTTAATGTTATTAAATTGATATTCTTCTACATCTAGGGTCTTGAATAACCAAAGAGTAATCTTCTACAGTATTATCCACATATTTATCACCATGTAACCAAGAATTATATACCATATTTGGTATTAGTGTCTATATTATTAATCATATAAATATGTCTTGATTCATATATGATATTCAATCACAACCCCACATCAATGTTCAATATTCTAATCAAATATGATTATCTGCAATAGTAGTTCTTTATGGCTTCTCTCTATGAGCTCTTATATTCTAATTTCTCTTATTCATCATCATCTTATCAATATTCATATAAGATATAGGAATACCATATCGCAGGGAATCAATCCTTATTTTTATATTTTTTTTTCATTTTCATATAATCTCATAATAACATTAATATTTTTTCCATCTTTAAATTTATAAAATCCTTCGTGTTTTTATATACCATGTAATTACCAAAACATTTCGATTTAAAACTACTTGGAATCTATTTCTTAGAGAATATGTGGTTATTGATCTTGAATAATGGTTTCAATAATTATATTTAAAATCCCAAAATATTTTTCCAAGTCTTATTAATTTAATTATACATTAATCTTGGATTGAATCATGATTTAATCATTGATTAATGATATTTAACATTTCATACATGTCACATCGTTGATGGATTTATTTTTATTCATAATAAATAATTATGGAAATGTAATATTTGAGAAAAGGAATTATCTATACATATCAAGTACCACCATTACATTATGTATCATAGGATGATTTGAAACATTTACAATTTTATACATTAGAGATCACCATATGTATTGGGAAACCAACAATTACGTATCATAGTGTGATTTCTTAAGGATTTTTGAAAATTTATATACCCTATGAGTTATAATTACATATCCTCCTATTAACTATAAATAAATTTACATGTAAATATTAAATTTAATCATTTGTATCACAATAAATATTTGGTTTTTTTCTATTTTATGTGAAAACACATAAGTATGAATTTTTTGGTTTAATATATCCCATCTAGGGTCAATCCTTTTCCAATTATTTTTTTTCTCCATAGATACTTTTACATTTACTGGGATCACCAACACCTTTCTAGCTGTCAACTTTCATGTTCTAGAATACACTTGTGAATTATTTATGATAATTTTGATAAATATTATATATTAGGTATGTTAGATTTTCCATTCAAACTTTTTATCTTGAAATTCTCAAATTTTATTATTAGCGTGGATGTAAATAACTTTTGAAAATATATTGAGAACCTATCCAAGAATTATTAGGATCCATATGAATAGTGAAATGAATCCTTAAACACATTAAATTAATTTGAAATCTATTAAAATATTGAAAAATATATTCAACTTCTTTTCAATATCATTGTCGGATTTGAGTACTCTAATTTGAATACATGAATGAATTTATACCATATATTATATTCTAAATATACACTAATCATTAAATTTTAAATATATGATATTTATTATTCACTAATCACAATAACCTTTAGGATTTATAATCCAAGGACGGATTTTAAAACTCTTTTCCACATTTTTACTTATTTAATAAAAAATATTTAAAATTTTCAGTGAATAGCTTTTCAAAATCAAAAGAAAAATGTTTTAGATAGCGATTATATATTCCATAAGAACTTATAATTCATTAATAATAATATTATATTAATAATAAAAAAATTATAAGTTTTTTATGAAACATCATTAAACATCTTTAGTAAAAAAAATCTAATTATGGAATTATTTACCATCAACATTTAAAATGACATTCAAACTCAGAATATATGATCCATAATAACATTATCATTTATCTCAAACTATTAACATTAATCATTTATTAGGATCTTAATTAATCATCCAATACATATTACCTTTCATATTACTCTATTAAAACTACTATAACAACTACAATTCATTATTATATTCACACAAGAACCAAGAAGGTATGTTATATTTCATCAAGAAATAAACACATATGGATTTTATATCTGATGAAGGTGATATAATAGTCATAGAAGATTACCTAACATAATTACAAGAGGTTATCATAAAGTACATATCTAATAACTGTTTAGGATTATAGGAATTTTAAATGGAATATAAACACAATAATCTATTGTGGAACATGGTAGATACTCATAATGTGGTAAAACACATTGAGTGTAAGAGGGTAATTACCAAATGAATATGGACATGGATTGTTGGGGGTTACAATTATCACATAGTAGGTATATATTTTTTAAAAATTCATTATATTGACTATGAAGAATACTATTCACTAGTTTCTATGAAAAAACCATTTAAATTATTTTAACAGTGAGAATATATTATAATTATGAGATATATCAAATCCATATGAAAAACAAATTCATTTTTAATGATTCTTATTAGGATATATATACATAAATAATACTAGATTATGGTTTTGATGTTCAAATTAATACTGTTAGGATTGTTATGCTTCAATAATACATTTACATGTTGATAAAATATTTTTTGTGTTACAATATGAATATTTATGATTCTATAAAAGATTTTATCTTTATAAAAAATGATATTAATTATGGAATATTTAAATAGTTGAGTGTGAAAAATGATATATTTATTGTGTTGTGTGTAGATTACATTATTCTCATTGAAATTGAATTACCAATGTAACATTTAGCTAAATATTAGTAGCGAAATTTATTCTCAATAAATGATCTTGGTGAAGAATCATACATACATGATATGTTGAGAGATTAAAATTGATCTAATGTACCAGTATTTGATAGAACACGTACTTTTTAGAATTCCTTAAAATGTATTAACATGAGAAACTATAAAGTCATTATTTACAATTTCTATATAGAAAATATTTTATGGTTCGCTTAATATATTGACGAACAATAACACATGAGTAATATTACATATGCTTCAGGGGTTAGATCAGTCCTCCATTATTTGTTCTATACTCATTTTGATTTATCTTATGCATCATGTATAACAAGTATATACAAATAAAATCTTGGTAATTTCCATTTGTTATCCATTTTAAATATCCTTTGTTACATGTGAATTCATCAGGATGCATTCATGGACTTTTTTAGGGAGTAAGAGATTGATGGTACATCGCTACATGTTTCCAAAAAAAATATTGATGAATTAAATGTTATTTATAATATTCGTTATTCAAAAATTGGTTGAGTGGTAATAGAAATTGTTTTCAATAATCTGATAGTTACTAATTCTAAAATATAAGATGAAATTATTATATTATTTAATACTTCTTTAGAATAAATTTGGATAAATAAGATCATTATGTAACTAGGGAAAATCCTAATAATCATGAATCTAATCGAAATCTATTGTGATAATAGTTTTGTGACGCCATATTCTTAGGAACCCACGTCTCCGAAAATAACAAAACGTATTCTTCTTTAATTTCATCATATTTATTAAATAATCGATAATAGGAATATTTAAATTTTTCATTTTTATATAGATTAAAATAGTTTGGATCCCATAATAAATCCACTTACAAAAAGTAAAGGAAATAAAAACAATTTCATAGATTATTGGATAATTGTGTGATATTTATTTTGTTTAGATGAGCGATTTTTAATGTTTGTTCCAAAATCATGATTTGTTAGAATAGGGAAATATTATTCCATTTCATGTATACTAATTGAAATAAATGTTCATATATTTATGTTTGTTTCATAAAACATGGATGTTGATATAATACCAAATCATGGGATTTTTTATCACCATGTTATCCATAGTTGAAGATCATTATACAAGGTTGTGATGATATATTATGATCTGTATGAGTAGGATTAGTTGTATAGAGTTACAAAAAAATAACACAAAAATATAATTTGGTGAACATGTATTAATATTGACCATATTAATGTACACTATAGGATTTTTCGTTCTAACACCGGGTGAATTGTGAAATTTGTTTGAATTAATTTATCTTTTTTGATATTGTTCATTTCTTGTGACACATGAAATAGTTCATTATATGTGTGTGTGTGTGTATAAAAATACTAAGTCAAACATACCATTCACATGGAACCTACATGGATTTATTTATACACAATACAATCATGGATTACGCTGCACATAATACCAACATGGATTGTGTTACTCTCAACATCGACTTGGAAAACATTACAGACAATATTTATCTTTCTACAAAGAAAAAATTTATTAATTATTTAAATGTGAAAATGAATATGTAGCATTTAATCTATGTTATATGAATATTAATAAATAATTTTCAAAAATTATTTATCATTTTTTATATAGATAAAACATATTTGTAATGAAAGATATGATTTTTTGAAAAGTTCATTTATATTTACAAACATTTTTTTCTAGAATAAACAAATTTTAATAATAAATTTAATTTTAGAAACATTTATAATTAGAATTTGTGAAATAAACAACATTTTCTAATTTATATTTTCGAAAATAGATTAGGGTGACATTTTGGGATTTTTATAAATACATCATTTTTTGATGGATAGAGAAAATAATGTTTTTTAGAAAAAAATTTCATTTGGATTTAAATTATTACTAATGTTAATTTATATTTTAAATTTTGTTATGTTAAATTTAGTTAAATTTTAAATATATAAATTAAATTAAGGTAATTATAATCAATTTTACTTTGAAATTAAATATAGAAACTTAATAAACTTTTGATCTTCATTATAAATTAAAAATCATTAACTTCACCCTATCTGTGGGATTAGAATTAATCTATGTTTTCCCTATATTGTGAATTGAATTTATAAAAACACACATGAACCACTTTAATCAGTATAATATTTATATTCTAATAAGTTGAACATTATTTTTGATAAAAAAATTATGAAAAGTGATTAAAATGAATCGCATTGGTTAAGGTCAAATTACAATTAATGAGGGACTAATCATTAATATTATAGTCCAAAATTCCCTAGAAAATTGGTAAAACCCAATTGTTTGTCCATTTTTAGTACATAAAATATCATTTATTTATTTAGTTTTGTTTGTTATCTATTTTAGGAAATAAAATGTTCACACCTAACTTTTTTTCAAAAATTCCATGTTAGTTATTGTACTTCCCTATAAAATGTGCCACCTATCCCGCTTCCTCACACATATCAAACCTATTATTTTTTAAAAATAACTACCCAATAAACTACCCAAAAATCATACCTTTCAATTAAAATAACTCTGTTGTGATGAATGTAATCCAAGGAAGCCTTTTGACACAAACCAAAAGGAGTTTCCTGATTAATAGGTAACACATTCTCTCAAGATCCATTCCTTTATTTTCCTTCTAAACCACCCAGGTATAATAATTATATACATATAAAAAAATTAAATTCAATATTCTAGTACGTGGATATTTTATTGGTTAATCCTACAATAACACACACATCAATTTAATTGGTAACAAACCGACAATTTTTTAGTACAGTGAAATACTGCCTCATAAAATGATGATTATTCATTTTCCATTACAACCTATAATGGTTGCCATCATGATGTAAATATATTTATATATGATATATATTATATTAGTAATGTCTTTATTCTTATGTGATTTTATTTATAATGAACCTTTCTATTTTCCAACTTATTTAGATATGATAATTTTGTTCTAAGATGTGTAGACTACTGCCCCCTCAAAGCGATATGATTCATTCATATACTACATGTATAGTATTAAGGATGGTTTGGTGAATATATATAATATATATGGTATAATAAATCCAATTTCATAATTATAAATATACATATAAGTCTTATTCATTCTTTCATCATGATAATTAAACGGAAACAACGTTAATGCGTATATACGACCTATCATCTCTATGAATAGTGTTTTATGTTTCATACATATATATTTTAAAAATTATTATTATAAAAATATAATGTATATAAATGGTATTTATGATATCTATAAAATTTTTTAAATCATAATATATGTATAAGGGTCAAAAATATAAAAAATTACGACACATATGAAGAATAAAACAAATATTACCCGAAGTAAAACATTAACATGGGATCATTAACAAAAGGGTAACATAAGATCACAATTGAAATATATATGGTATTAGATATAAGAATATGGTTTGATAAAATATTTATAATAAATATATATTTATTATATAGGTTGTTATAATGAGTAGGATTCGATTCAAGACACATGGTAAGGGGATTTCTTCTCACGATTTATTTCTATGAGATGCATGCTTTATTCAAAACCCATTACTTTTATGTGATGTGTATAAATCCAAGGGATGTATTAAATTATTATTATATTTAAATTTATATTTATTCAAATACCCATTCTATGACCCTTATTTCATTCGATTTATGTTTCAAAAGTTACCAAATCGATTAAATAGTTTCGTCTCAATTTTCTCTCTTTAAGAGTCAGGTTTTGTTATGTGCCTATATTTATTTTGATGTGTGTATAATTACATTTTACATGATATATCATCAATGTATATATATTAATTATATTATTATATTCATTTAATTTCTATTTCTTACATGGACTACTTGGTCCCAAGTAACCATGCGATAGTAGTTTAATAAAACATCTTCATCAATTTTCTTGATTGTTTATGTTTATGATTAATTTGATGAAATATTACATACTATATCTTATGAAATTAATTTATTTTCATCCCCTGTGATTATTAACGCTATAATCATGTATTTGTACAAAGTTTCTACAATTTGGTACATAAGATAGTTACGAAGGTGACTTTTAAGAATGAATTACTTTACAGTCTCTTCTGTTGGAAAAATGTCATGTCTAAAGAGGGTTTCATTGAATATTAGACTAATAGACTCAAATCATTAAAATAAATTTTTTCCATTTTTTTCTTCCATTAGAGATTTTAATTTAATATTCTTGTCCCTTTTTAAATGAGGAAATTTTTTTATCCAATTTACCATTTCAAATAAATGTTCTATTTACCTCGTATGACACTTACAAATTTATCGCCCGTAAATACATTGAAGCATAATTATCATGTTTAAGGTAAATTTCTAATAAAAATTCATTAAAATATATTTTCAATGAAATTTTCTTCAAAACATTTTCATACTCTCTTAATATATTTTCAAATAATTTTTTTCATAAATATTTTCATATATTTCTATAAAATATTTCAAGTTTATATAAGATAGAATTATTTGTAAATATTTTTTTGATTCAAATATCCTTCTGAAATAAGAAAAGATATTTAATTCAATTAATATTATAAAAATATCCTTCTATGATATTTCCCAGCTAAGACAACATTTGATGATTTACTCAAGCCGTTATATGAAACTATCCAATAGTTCCATTAATAGTCATTCTTGAATGGTTAATGTCCTGATGGAATGAAGATTAAAACCCCCATTTATACGCAATGAGTTTTATGAATTTGAATCACACTTCGTTTCATGGGTTATGATTTCGTGAAGTGATTATGAGACCTATAACCTTTCATGGGTTAGGATGTGATGAGATATTAATGATTCCCACTTCATTTCATGGGATATTATTTTATTTTTATAAAACTCATCCCTTTTTAAGAGGTATGATATGATGAATGCATTATTATATCGTGTAATATGAATGAATGATTTTATTATGAGATGAGTGGGACGTATATATCAATCCAATGCATTGGGTAACAATGGATGAATAATGTGTATAAATGTTTTCTGTGAACCTGATTACATGTTCCCAATATATGCATGGACTTGGTTTCATATCAATTAGTTTATGCATGAACCTCATTAACTGTTCCCAATGTTATGAGCAACCCTTATTAGGAGTTTGTAATGATATGCATGGACCTAGTTGAATGTTCAAATTTTAATGTGATAAACGTAGTACATGCTCACTATGTTATGCGTGAACATGACTATATGTTCACAATGTTATGAATGGACTTGGATTCATGTCTATAAGGTAATTTGAAAACCTGATTACACATTCAATGTGTTATGAATTGACCTAGTTTCATGTCCATAAGTTGATATAGGGTCATAATTTAATGTCCATAACTTAATGACTAATCATGTTTCTACTTAAACATGTTGAAATCATTATAATCTAATTTAAAAAACCTAAATTACATTTATTATTTCTATGTTATGATTTCATGACATATTCAATTAATCCACTTATGATCTATGTTATATGAACTTCCAGTCTTTATCATAATCTATAATATGCATGGTATGATTTTAAAATGTTATGCGGAGGTTCCATACCCTTTTTCACATTATGCTTATGCATTTAGTTTATCTACCCTTACTATGAATCATATAACACCTATTTATTATGTTTCTTCCCCCCAGTATACAAATAATGGTTTTAGCTAGAAGTAATAAAGGAGATATATATATGGGAGATGTTGAAGATCTTTCACCAGGATAGAATATTTTTTTCCATGTTTCCAAAGACGCTAAACTATTATAGTCATCATACATGTATTTTTTAATTTAATTAGTATTCCTCTAAAATGATGTGTTATCCATTTATGATATTATTGGGTCTTATAGTCGTATATTTACATATATGTCATCAGAGTTACATTAGTAAAAATTATCTATGGATTATTTTAGTTGAAGTTGTCTATGATTCTTCCAATAAGTGAGGTTTCATAATTCAATACATATTGAAATTTATTTTCAAATTTCAAATGATAAATGTTGATTATTTATAATAATTCTCAAGAGAGTCATTTTATTAACTAAGATAGGATGTTACCACCCATGTGATGTATTATGAAATTAGGACCCTCAATTTTAATTTGACTATGTATGTGGAAATCATAATATAAATACATTTATTGTAATTATAAATTATTAGTAATCTTAGGGATTAATAAATAAATAAAATAAATAAAATATTTTAATTATCTATATCTCATGATTATTCTTAATTTAATGGATAAATGAAATTTTATAGAGGTCATGTGGTGGATTAGATCACACCAAACCCCATTGTATTTCAAGTTACTATGACATCTTTATTGATACAACAATTAGTTAATAATAATGAATAATATTCATTATTATTTCCAATTTTACAAAGGACCCATTTGGTTTCACCAATGTTAATGGTAATTGTGTTTTTGGGGGAAAACATGATTACATGATGCATTAAAATGTTTATGTTTACTATAAACAAAATTATAATTTCTTTTTTTTTTGACATTTGAAATATTAAGATAAATAATAACTAATTAATTAACTAAATAATGTTTAATTATAATTTAAATAATGAGTTATTTAGGATTTACAATATAACATGGGGATATATAAAATCCCAAATGGGATCTGTGCATGGGTTTGGGGTAATGGATTTCGAGGCCTGTTTTTGTAAAAATTCACAAGAATAACATAATATATCTTTTAATATACTCTATTTCTAGGTTTAATAAATCTATAGGCTCATTATCGCACCATCCATGTTGGTTTGGGACTAATGTTATTTTTGGAATCTATCAAATGCTCGAAATAACCAATTTTGTATATTTATTACACATCCTTTTGTTTTATATGAGTTTATATTTTTTGAGGTTATTGAATTCCCATATCCATATAAATAAAAAATATAGAGGTGTTATAACTCACTTAATTGAGGGAATGGAAAGCTCTGGTTAGTGCTCACATGTCTTCCTTTTCTAAGAGAGTTATCTATTTTTTCTTTTCCAAGACATTATTTTGAGCCTTTCTCATCCCTTCATATATCTTTTGACATAGAGGAGAGAAGTAAATAATTTTTAGAGGAATAATATCAAACCAAGGAATTGGTAATAATCATTATATGCAGATACCAAATGATACTTGAAATAACCAATTCATATTTAATCTAAAACATTTAAACATTTTTCAAAGGTTATTATACTTTGATATTTTATAATTATGTTTTTTAATTTTATGTACCTACATCTTTTCATTCATCAAAATTATACATATAATAATATATATCTATATATCATATCTATTCTTGTATAACTCTTTTTCATCATGTCATATATTGACCCCAATACATGGAATATCACAATATAGTATAAGTTATGTCATATATTAATGATTCATGGAAATAAACTAAAAATTGAATGAATAAAACATATTTCATTCGTTAAAATAGTTGATGATATTATATTTCACCTAAATAAGAATATACATGAATTTACTCAGTCTAATTCAATATAAGAACCTGATTTTATACATGAAAAATAAGAGAAAAAATTATTATCTCAGTTAAACTCATTTAAACTCTAATAATGATTTTATCATCAACCCACCCAAACACCAACTGATTTGATAAAAATCAAGGATAATTCAAAAATTTTATAGAATTATAAATATTCACAATAAGAGTATCTTTTAAAACTCAGAAAATTGTTGTTAATATCAAAAATACACACCTTGGTATGTAAATAATTGTTTTACATTCCATGTGTCACATATTTTTTGGTTAATCCAGATAATATATATCCAATTATAATCTTATGTATCCACATTATATCATATATAATATTATAATCATTATAATCTTAACCAATCATTATGAACCAAAATACACTGTGATGAATAAAAATTATACAAATATCAAATGATTTTTTTGGGGTTTCATTATTATTCTATTCATATATTATATATAGTATACCAGAATGAATGATAAATAGTTAATTTATTGATTTTAAAACCATGATACATTTACATTGGCTATAAGAAATTATATTGACTCACTAGTGTATATACTACCTATAGACATCATATTACCCTCACTCATGACCTCCATTAAATTGTTTAGTTTAATGATTTAATACATTCACCTCTTTTCCACCTAAAAATTATTTATATTTCCCCTGTAAATGGTGTGACAAATGATATTATATATTCACTAATGTTTTTGACAATTTGGTGAGATCGAGGTTTAATAGCCTAAAAATAGATCTATTATGCTCAATGTGTATCTTAATTACTCCCTAAATAAAAAAAATCCACCCTGATTTTAGCGATGAATGTCTTGATCCAAACTTATTACTATCACAAAATCTATTATATTAACACATCATGAATAATTGTCGAGTACACCATGATTGATTGTTTGGAAATATTAAAAATGTTGTCTTTTCCATTGTGGAAGAACATGAAAATATATTTGGATATCATATCATTATTTTTTGTATGGAATGTATCATAGGTGTATCCCCTTACAATGATCTCATCCTCACCTATAAAAACAAAGAATGTATACCTTTTATAATGCACTTGTAGAAGTAATTGATATAATATGATCACAATAAAAAATATTGTATTAATATTAAAATGTTATGATATAAGAGTAATAGACATTGTTTCATGTTCACATCATGAAATACCTGATAGAACATTTAAAATGGGTATTTGAAATGTTATATATGTTTCTATATTTTTAAACATCTAAAAGAGATTATGTGTTTGTAAGACACAGGCCTCACAACAATGGTAAATACATGTTCTCTATGTTATATAGGGTAAAATATTTTAGTATATTACTAAATGATTATCTTTGACTGAGTCAACAAGTCCTCTTCAATCTATCTCTATAGATAATTATACAAAATATGTAGACTGATTCACCTAGCTATTTTTTTTAGATGCATATTTACAACTATAAATTTTAGAATGTTACGTAGGGATATATTTTCTGATGACTAATATATCATCCACTCAAAACACCAGAAATAATATAAGACCCCCACTATCCCATTTATGTATATAAGAAGAATCATTATACTTGAAGAAACTATGATATACGATTACATCATTATAATGTTGTAGGATTGAAATGTATATTTATATGGATAAATATAATGCGGGGTGAATATAATAATTAAAATATTTTTTTCCTTAATATAATTTAGTTTAATAGAATTTTAACTAATGGAATTTACCAAACCTCTTATGTATTTAAACAAAAATCGAACTAGCCCTTGGGTCTAATTATAAAGATATCAGTTTTAGGTTGATTATGATTTTAATATAATTTCATATTTCCGAAAACATTTGATTCTATGTTAACACATATAAAATTTTATTTATAGTAAGTGATGTAATCCTAACAAGAGAAATCGTATTCAGATAGTAAAACAAAAGTATCGTCATTAATGTAATTATGATAAAAAAAATACAAAAATAATAAATATATAAATGAACTAACAATATATTAAATATTTAGTAGATATTAATAACATGTAAATGAATAATTAATTATTTTAACTCAAAGATAAGGGTATCCAATAACCTAGGATAAATGTAACTTGATTAATACTTTCAATAATTTCTTTCTTATCCACACTAGGGTAAGACCTTGATATGATGGTCGGTCTATCTTTCTATCTCAATAAGTCCTCAAACATGAATTTGATACATTCATATATCTTCCTAGTATTGTAATTCATTGATCATAATCACAACAACCATAACCACTCGAAGTAAAAAAATAATATTACAAGGAAAAAGAATAAGGAGTTCACCGGTGTAATCCTCAGAACATCTGCATACCGTAGAAAAATTACCATATCTCAAACATAGTGTCTCTATGAATAATTGATATCAGTAATGTGTTTTCATGTATATAAATGGTCAAATTACCTGGTATTTATTGGCATTCCTCCCAACATTTATCATGAACTCCAATAGTAATATTTTATCTGATATTTTCTAGAGGACTGGAACATATGTTACTTAAATGGTTATATAATAACTGAATGTACCACATCATTTTGATTCAAATGATTTCATTACATTATGGTCATGATTTCTGGATATGAAAAATAAATGTAAGTGAGTTCTGTGATAATCATTTTTATTGTCTATATGATTTACATTGATAACATTTTTAATCTGATTAAAATAATCTTATAAGTATGAAAGAAAATTTGGATTGATTGATTATAGTTTTTCAAATGATGAGTAAAATATATATATTGTCACATATCCATACATTAATCAAGTAATTATTCATTAATATAATTTTCATGAGTATAATATTTATCCTATACATACTCATTATGAATACCCAAAATATTAGGATCTAGTGGAATCTAGTCTTATGATCTGTAAGAGTGAAAAAATGTTATATCATTTCAACAAACATTGGTCATGAAATTTTAATAAATTAAATATTGACGAAATAGTTTATTCTTTTTAAAAAAAATGAAAATTTATAAAGAGTCTTTTGACTCAAAAATCGCCCCCTTTTTGGAAACCACAAACCATAAAACATAAAGAGAAAATGTCTTCGAAACCTGTATATACAATATTATTTTTAAGAACATTCATATTCAAAAGTAAATATTTATACATATCCCCCTTTGAGTTTGTAACTCATCGAAATAAAATATTGAATATGACCAACTCCCCCTTAGAATAATAAATTTCATAACCATCATATTTTGTTCAATTAGAATATTTCTTCCCATTTCTTTACGAATCTCCTCTTACCATAGAAATCTCCCCATTTATAGAAATTTCTCCCCCCCCTTTATGATTTTTAAAAATGGAATTTGGAAGAGTATTGTAATACTTCAAAAGGGTTATAGACACAATATATACAAAGAAATAAATTACTTGATCATATATATTTAATGAATGAACATTCATCTAAAATAAGTGGAAGACATTAAATCTATTTAAATATAGATGACTAATTTTTTTCATTAAAATCCCTAAACATACCACAGGACATATAAATAATAACTTATTTTTAATGAGATTCTATAGAATTTTCTTTAAATTTTTGATTTCATTCCTTCTCTACTTTATCTTTTCAAGAAACTATTTTTGAGTCTAAAACGCTTATTCCTATTCTGAAAATAAATTATCCTATGTATGATTTAATATTTCATATGCGTGAAAATTTAATTCTATAATATGAAACTTATCTTCCTGAGCTTGGATTTTCTATTCTTGGGTATAAAGTTTCTCTTCATGAAGATGACACTTGACTTACTAGGCCATACTATTGTTTTCTTTAACATCAATTCAGTTATTCAGAAATCCAATTTGATATTTCAAATCAGCTATTTCATCTTTGTAATTTGACACTTCATATTGAATGTAATTTATCTTCCTAGTTATCTCTATATGGTCCTGAAATTTTATAAAATTTTTACATTTATAAAACTATCACTTTATAACTTTTTTAAGTAAACGCAGTATTTATTTACAAGTTTCCTCATGTCTTAAATTTCATCTTCCTGGTCTTTGATATCTTGATCGACATTATATGACCATGTTACAACTTTATTGCACACCTTCTTGTGTTATTGATCACTCCCTTCAAAAATATAAAATCCATTTTAATATTGATCAATTTATTCATTAGAATTCTGACTGAATTTTACTTTTTTCGTTTGGTTTTCAGAAACAAAATCTATTGTTACCTCAAGTATTGGGAAATATAGAAATAGAATTTTCCATTATTGTTAAATCTTGTAAAATATACATAATTAATTTTATTAATATTGTATTATTTTATTTAGTATCTTCCACAAAATATGGAAACTCTTGATACTATGTTTCAACATGCATGTCTTCTAAAAGCTATTTTAGATATTTATTGGTCTTTTTACCTTTATCATAAATATGAATGTCAATATCAGATCTAGTTCTATAAAAAATATTTTTTTAGGAATAAACTATTGGATATGGTTAATTGAAAGAGGTTTCCTCTAAATATTTCATGGGTAAATTGTTAAAGAGGGATTTTTTTCTTTGAATATATTCCTTTTTTCATATCCCACATTTTCTTTTTCTTCGTCCTTCTATTTTTATTCTTTTTCCTCTTCATTTTCACCAACGTACTCATCAATTGGATTCATCTAACCATCTTTTTTTCATATTAATATTTTTATTGATGATATTTTGGTTGAACATATTATTCACCATATATTTTCATATCTTTTCCATTTTCATGGAAATAGGGTGTAATTTTTCTAACTTCAAAAGGATCTCGGAGTATGAATACTAGATTCAACTTTTCAATAGCTCTCAATAATTTATCAATGTCAAAATCAACTAGATTTCACTTTTTCATATTTATTTTATTCTCTTCTTCTTGAAATGATTCTTTAATAATATAAATTTCATCTAAGGAATAGTTTGTATCAAGATTAAATTGAGGGTATATTTTATTCCTTATATCTTTCCTTCTTCTCTAATTAGTAGAATACTCATTTGATGCATTCCTTTGTTTCATTGGCTTCATTAATGAAATAGACATAGCTTTATTTTATTCTCCGAAATAGTAAATACGTATATTTTGATACTTTTTAACTACTTTAAATAATTAATTTTTATGGATCTACTTCACTGTCTTTCAAAAAAAAATCATTGTAAATCAAAAATAAATCACTGAATTTTGACTATATCATCACTAATAAGAGGAATTTTCATTTTCCTAGGCACTGACATGATTATAAAAATGAAAATTTTCTATCTCAATGTTATTATTAACTAATATTTGATGGATCTAGAATTTTTGTAGTTGATGGTTATAAAAATATAACCCATCAAGTTCATCATCTTCATGTTGACCAATATTCAAGAATAATGATATCTCAAACCTTTAGGGTGTCCCTATCACACTTTCTATAACAAAAAACCATTACATCCATTTGTATGTAAGATGATTGTTATAAGGGAGTTGAGTGACCTTTATTATATCCTCAGGAACACCAAAAAGGGATTCCTAAGCCTTGTTCTTTTTTAAAGAATAGTAATCTTGAAACAACTTATTAGAAGGAAAAAAGATTCACCTTCTGACAGTACACCATAGAAATGAGCACTTTATTTAATAGGCATCATATAATATTTTTTATATATAGAAAAATATATATTAAAATAATTATTAACTATAAAAAACTATAAAAATCCCTACCTTCATGATAATGAATAAATTCTTGATCCTCTCAGGATCTTCAAAATAAACTGATTCCTACCCTTTCAATTTTATAATACTTTTCAATGAATAATAACAACTCTCCCAAAAAATAATTGTTTACTAACCTATCACTGAATAAGGACATAGTCAAAAAATATTTAGGAGGCATGATTTGAGATATGATGTTGTGGAATATGACAATAGAGAGAAACCTATTTTTGAGAATGAATTTTTTTTTGACCAAGCTATTTGATGGGAGGAGGAGCTTTAGTGAATAATATGAGATAACTGATGTGGTATAGGGTCATGGGCCACATTTTTATAGGTGAATAAATATGTTGGATCAAATTATAAGATTCAGTTAAAATAATAAAATTTTGATGGTTTAAAAAATTGAACACTAAAGTTTTTTTAAATAGAATTTTTTTAATAAACCTAAATTCGATAATTATTTTTTAAAAATAAAACAAATTAGAATAAAATTTAAATAGTTTATGGAATAATAAAATTTCCCTTTTATAGTTTAAATATATATATATATATATATTGGCTTCAATAGATAGTATTTTTAGAAAAAAATAAAAAAATAGTGCTTTTAAAAAATTTGAGTTCAATAATTTGAGTACAAAAGATTTTGATTACAGTAATATTTTGTTTGAAAATTTTTGGAAATGAAAGTATTGAGTTCAAAAAAATTTCAATACAATAAATTTGAATAAAAAAAAAATTTAATATGAAAATTTTGAATAAATATCATTTTAACAAGAAAAATTTTGAGTATGAAAATTTTGAACATGAACATATTGGATATAAAAAATTTTATGTATGAAAATTTAGAAAAAAAATTTTTTTAATAAGAAAATTTTTAATTTGAAAATGTTGAATATGAAATATTTTAAGTACAGAAATTATGAATAAAAAAAATTTTAATATGAAAATTTTGGATACAAAATATTTTATTTATAAAGTTTTTGAGTACATATATTTGAGTATTATTTTTTTTATTATCAAAATATTGACTATGTAAACATTTGAATACGCACATATTGAGTATGAAAAATTTAGAAAAAAAATTGATTATAAAAAATTTGAAAACAGAACTTTTGAATATAATAAATTTTGAATAAAAAAAATATGGAATACGATAATTTTGAATAAAGAAGCATTTAAATACAAACAATTTAACTATGAAAAATTTTATGAATTAATATATGGTGTATGAAAATTATACATATGAAATGTTTTAAATTAGAAATCATTATGTCCCAAAATTTGAGAACAAAAAATATTTATTACAAATATTTGATGTATGAATAATTTTAAAAAAACATTTGAGTACAAAAATTGTTGAATAAGAAAAATTTTAATTAGAATCATTTTAATAATAAATTTTTTAATATGAAAAATTTAGATTATAAAAATTTTCGATAGGAAACTTTTTAATTTTAAATATGTTTTTTACGAAAATTTTGAATATGAAAATAACAAATATAAAACATTTGAATAATATAAATTACTTACATATTTTTTGAATAATATCAATTTTATGTATGAAAAGTTTCTGTAAGAATATTTTGAAAAAAAAAATTTAATAATGATTTATTTGAATGTGAAAATTTGAGTACGAAAAAGATTGACTATGATGTTTTATTGAGTAAAACAATTCTATGAAAAAAATTCAACAAAAATGAAATCCCCCTTTATAAAGGAGTAAATTAATGTAACGATACAGATTAAATAATAAATATATGAGAATGATTACTTGTTGTTGATCATTCCTAGCATCTTATTATTGTATTTAAATGTATTAAAATTTAATTGTTTTTTAAAAATATCAGAATGTTCTTCCAACATTCAATTAATTGTAAAATTAAATCTCTTTCTTATGTGAGATCCCTAAGGTGATGCCTAATATCTAAGTATTTTTCATGAGAGTGTTGTGTAGGTCTTTTTCAAAATAAAGTGGAAATTCTGTCATCAGAATGTATTTGATATTTTGTAAAACGCATGCCATACATAGTGATTATGTGTTACATCCACAACACCAAGCAGGATTACTTCCAGCTAAAACATACTCGTCCTTATTAGTGGAATGTTCAATCAAGTGTTGTTATGTACATGAAAAATAAACTACTGTATCTCTTAGGAAATAATAGGTTCCAATAGTACATTTTCATTTTATTCTACCATCACAATAGTCATCATCCAAAATTATTTTTTATCAATGATCATTTTGAGAAGAATAGAATAGTATTAAATCAATGGTTTCCATTAATTAATGAAAATGAATTTAAATTATTTTAAATGGGATTAATTTGGTTTAGATTGATATCTTTCACATAAGAAAATGGAAAATTGTAATCATAGAACACAAGCTATTATATATAGCAAACTTCTTATCATACCACAAAAAATTATTTTTTCAAATCCTTTCCAACCTTCATCAATAACAAATGTATTTGAGGGACCTATTTTGGTACTAATACATTTACTGTTTTTGTATCCATACATTTTAAGATTTTCTTGGATACACTTATATTGAGATATATATATTCCATTGCATTTTTTGTTAACTTTTAAAACCAAGATAAAATGTTAAGACTCCCATCATACTAAATTCAAACTCAGATTTCATATGATACAAAAAGGGATCTGTTAAATATTATATAGTTGATCTGAATATAATTTCATCAACATAGATTTTCACCATCACTATAAGAAAAATACAATTTCTCAGTGGTTATTTATGGATATGGCGGCAGTTTAACCGACTTCTATATACTTCTGTGTCAGTTTCTGAAAACCGCCGATAAATTGTGTGATGGGAAACTATTAGGGCAGTTAAAGAAGTTTATCTGTGGTTTATGGGATCTGTCGCAGTCGAAAAATTTCACAGGTTTTATTATGTTTTTTGCAACGGTTTTAGCCACCGCTAAAAAAATTTAAGCCCTTGGCCTGAAAACCACAGATAAAAACGTTATAACGGCCGTGAGATGCATGTTGCTAATGGGACACTGTGGCGATGGTTGAAACTGATGCTAAATTTATGACTGTAGCGGCGGTTTGAATTGCTACTAATAAAGAAATACTAACATTTAGTGGCGGTTACAACTACCGCTAAAAACAGATTTACATAAAAAATAAGCAGTTTATGCAGCCCCTGTACCAGCGCCATGAAAAAAACCATTACCAGAATACAAACATACCAACAAGATACATACTACAATCAATATAAAAATATGTGATTAATTAAGCACAACCAAATGCATCATTCAGTGGGTAAAGGAATGCAGATCAACATACCCCATGGTCATTAGACTTTTAATAAATATTATAAACAAGCATGTAAGTCATATTTATTGAAAATAATTCCAATCCTAGGTTCAACCTATTCTATCTATACCAATTCCAACCCTGACATAACCATTCATATAAACATACTTCCCACTATAATTGGTTCTAACTACTCTAATATCTGAGCCCTCTCTACCCATACCAAAAAAATGAATTTCCATCCCAGGATCACATAAAATCATATACAAAGTCCTACATCTAGAGAAATAAAAAGGAAAAAACATTAAATAGATTCAATATAGAATCTAGTCCCTAAAAAACAATCAATCCATCATAAGAAAATGGTCTTACTCGACACCATAAATTTATCATTATTGATCTAATTTTTCAATTAAAGTCTTGGATTAATCACTTTATTTATAAATTGTTTGTAATATTGAAAATATAATTTAACTAGAATTCCATCCATCAAATATTATTTTTTAAATAATATTTAAATAATAAATTCAGAATAATATGCCTCTAATATTAAAAACAACCTGAATTTTCAGCTATATTCCCTTTATCAAATTCCATTTACATATTGATGAACAATTTATATAAACATTCATTAGGAATCAATTAATACCAATAAAATTTTAATTAAGAACATAGTAGTAAAAAATCCAGATTTTATTATTTTGGAAACCAATTGTAAACAAAATTACGTTGCATAATGATTCTCATCATATCATACTTTAGGGGGACATGGGTTGATATCCAATGACTGGTTGAGTTCAAATACAAATAAAACCATAATTAAATTCAAATGAAACATTTTGATGCTCTGTAAGGTTGGATGTTTCACTCACTAATATATTATCATTAGGATGAGAGGTTGTAATTGGGGGATGTTTGAGATTTTAGAGGCATTTGTGGTATTGTACTAGATCCAAAAGAATTTACTAACTACACATTTAATGTAGAGATCATATGAAAATGGTTGGAGGCAACACATGGAATTCATTATGGGTGTCTGAGTTTTATTTTGGGAGACTCCTAAATTATGGAATTAATGATTGCAGAAGCAAAGGATACTAGAATAGATGTTTATGGGGTTGTTCAGGATTATCAAGAGTTTCATGGTAGTGGAATTCAATTTGGAATTTCATCCACAATATTAAGGAATGTGTGATATTTTACATGTCTCTTATATTCAGTTGTACATTCTCAATAAAAATTATGTGAACAACTATAAATAATTTTTGTTAGAGCCTAACCCAACATTTGTGGAGCACTTGTTGTGAATAATGGATTGTAGTGAGAAAATGTTTTGAAGATAGACGTTGTCACTTGTTAGAGTCATATGAGAGCATGAAAATATGCATGAAGAGGCTTACAAGTGATAATATGATCCACAAGCTCAATAGCCCTAGTTTTTTGGGTTTCAAAAATAGAGGCACTACTCAAGGATGATAAATTCTTAGTGGGGGATATTATAATGAATTGAAGTATTCTATGGGCCTTAAGCCTTACATTCTACCCTAATTTAATTGTTTCTGAGATATTATTTTATTGAGGGAATTTTTTGATTTTTTTTGTGTTTTAAGCTTTATAGAGTCCTCTAAAAGGTTTAATGATAGGAATATTGTCATGGGAAACCATGTGGTTCTCCCCTGAAAACCCTATGGCTTGGTTGAATAAGGATACTAGGTAGGGAATGGTTGGAAAATAGTTAAAGATGATATTAATGTATTTACCATGAAATATATGTGTCTCGGAATAGAGAAAGAAATAATTGTGAGCACATAATTTACCAAATGAGAATATTCATTCATTGATGATGTGATGGAATCTCGTATTTAGATAAGGAAAAATGGAGAGAAATTAGTCTCAGGGAAATTAGAAAAGACCAAGAGTATCATGAATACTAGGGAAAGAAGAAAATTTTGATGTTCAATATTTTTAAATGTTATAAATGGAAATTTAGTGGTAAATGGATTTGGCTATAAATTGTAGGATATGGGGGAACTGATTTCATTAGTTGAATAGAATATATTATCTTCACTTAAGACTAGTTGGTTGTGTTGTTGAGGGTTTAGAGGAATAAATGTGGGTATCCTTAGAGATAATGTCTTCATTGGTTAAAAAAGTAAAGGTATGTTAGGACATTGTTCTAAAATGTATCATGATGTGTGATAGGTTGGAAAAATGTGAAACTATTTTAGGATTGAATTTAGATATATATGGAGTGTTTATTGTTCGTAGTATAGTAATGGTCACATATTCCCCGAGAGATGAGTATATGTGATCCTATAACTCATTGAAGTTGGATGTTCACCCAGGGCCTAAAAACCTAATAAATTATGGAAAAATGAATCATAAAAATGAATCATTCCAATAAGGAATAGATTTATATGGTGAATACCACACTCCAGTAAAAAATACATAAAAGGATACATCAGAAATCAATAATAAACATAAAAGGAAACATGAAAAATTAGGAAAATGTTAGGTCATGAAAATGTTTGGTGGCAACTATGTGCCACACATGATACATATACAAACCGAATGTAACCATATTTGTCCAACATATCAACAATAAAATTTGTCACGGTAAAATGATGAACATATATAGTCACCCTATCCACCTCCATCTCCACTTCCTACTACCACCTGTAAGAACATTATATTAAAAAATAAATAGTGTTGTATATTAATATTTTATCATAAATTCAATAAAATTTTCAACCTAATTGATTTTTAATTTTTGTTATTTACCTGCTCACCACCAGTAGATTCAATACCACTGGAGGCATATATGCTCATCTGCGGATATATACCAGTCAACGCTTTCTTCAAAGTGGATATCTGAGCCCCCTAGTCTTGAATAGTGTATCATAGAGAATCAATCTCTCTCTGAGCATCTCTAGGAATAGTCTGACTACAACCAGATGTAGATGTAGCTGCAATCCATGGTGGCCTACCAAAGTCCTCAGATGGTACAGGTACAAAAACCATCCTGTGAACTTTACCAGGATGCTCTTTCCCATGGACTTTAGCAACCAGATCATTTTGGGAGAATGTGTAGGACTGCCCAGATGATGGCATCCCCTAGTTCTTTTATTTTTTCCTATAAATCAACTATCAATATATATTAAAATAGTAAAAATTGATAATAATTTATTATAATTAATAAATGAGTTCATACCCCAACTTCTTTGTCTGGCTCATTAACAAAACTTCCATCATATTTTTTGGGAACTTCCAACCACAATTTAGTTCAGGGTGCCTCATTCCCAAAACACTGTGATTGCATTAAACAAAGATAAATTTAAAGTTTAATATATTAAAATGATAATATTATATTATAAATATTTTAACAAATGAAAATATTACCTGTGTCGATCGGCTTCTAGAAAAGCCTTTTGACCCTGCAGTGTGAGGGATGACATACTTAGCCCGACTTGATGCATTCTTTTTTAAGATATCATAAAATAAATAAATAAAAATTAATATCAATGTATTCAATGTCATATCCTCTTCCTTTACATGTATAAATTTAAAATGAGATTTATAAAATAATATATATCTAAATATCATCTACTTCTCATCACGATGTTTGTTAACCAAAACATTCCACTGTTAATTAGGTACCCCATTGGGTAGATTATCATACATTTGTTGGACGGTCAACATAGTATTGTTAACATAGCTCAACAATATCCATTTTAAGTCTTTACATTTTTTACCATGATTTTTCAACATTTGATTTCGTGATATCATATCAGCATCTATAATGTGGAAAAAAATCTATATACAGAAATTCATTTTAAAATATTAATAACCTGACATTAAATTATACCTTAATGTATTAAAATTACATTTACTGGGGAATCAAAAACGCCATTTTTTCAACATGGAGGAATATTTATCCAATCACCACATGTAATAGAAAGGGAAATGGTCTTTGTTGCCACCTGGCCCAGAATTTGGCCAAGTAATCCTACGGCATCATCTGTAGGGACCCTATATAAATCAAATGGGACAAATATCTTCTCTCCATTAATATTCCACACATCTGAAAATTTTATATTTTTCTCCATAGATTTATTTTTTTCACCTTTAACTAACAAACAATTAGTATAAAAATTTGAAATAAATTAATATATATTAACAATTTTACCTATAACAGTGACCCACAAGTATGCCTGAGATGAACAAGATTTGGTGCGCCGCCACTCCACTGTTGAGTCTATAGAAGTGGGAGTTGAAGACTCAAAATTGGAAATGACACTCATAGAGGGTGTGGGAGATGGTGTAGTGAGAGATGGTACAAGGGGACCAGTAGTTGGTGGCTCAGATATCATAGGGATGGAGACAGATGGATCGTCATCTGTCACAGTAGTGGTTGAAACAGTTTATCGCTTCTCCCTTGGAATTCATGTCATATTATCAAATAAAATTATGGTAAAAAAAATATTTCAATGTAATTAGGAAGAGTTTTTTTATAAAATGAAAATATATGTCCAGTATTGACATACATAATATATATAACAATGATAAGGAATGACATCACAAATGAAATAAGTGGTTGTTGAATGAATAAATAACTTTACATACAATCATTTTCCCACTCAACCATGTTGGTTTCCATCATAATTTCATCATCCTATTAATTCATCCTTGAAAAACAAATATTTTCAAAATCATTATGGAAATATAATTATTCTTCTTGTTGTTGATGAGATTCAATTTCAGAGGTAAAATCTCCCACTTCATCAGCCATATCATTCAAATCTCTTTGTATTAAAAGAGAAACTACACTCCACCTTTCATCCAAAACATATTTCACATAATATAACATTTTTTCTGGTGATGATAAGATATATGGATCATGCAGTTCATGATCCCCAACATCCATCAAGCGAAAGAAGTTCGCAGAAGAAAATTGAGAGGAATATCTTTTAACAACTCTGATAATATCAACCCAATTTCATTTAACTAAATCAACTGATAGATTCCCATGGTAGTTTAATTCAATAATATAAGTCATATTTCTATAGTATCCCACTTAAAAAATGTAAATATACCACTCTTATATGTTTTCAAACCCTCTTCTCGATCGATTGTATGAAATCAAAATCCATTCGTGTTGTAAGTGTCAATCTTTCAAACTTGTTTTAGAGGACCTTGAGCAAGAAACATCATATAATCTGACAAATCTACCCAATTATAAGTATTCGTGATCTAAAAAAAGAAATATAATTTATTATATTTACAAAATATATATTTCAAACTAATATTCGTATTTATTTCAATATTTATGAACTTACACGTCGGGAAACCCATTCTACAAGCTCTTTATTAACATCTTTCTTTATATCATTCTCATTTTGTGTCCAGCCTCTCATTCATCTCTTTTTTGTATCCTCAACCCTACAATAATATATCATCAATTACACTATTCAGTAGCACATATTTATGTGCCTGTAATAATTCCAATTCGGTCTGTGTCACATTTGAGGTCTTCCCAACATATCTACCAATAACATGAAATATATTTTTATTTATCTTGTATTTGAGATTTCTTGGATGTTTCAAAAATATGTATAACTTTATTAAATCTTGTATAAATATCATCCATCTATGTAGAACGAATGGTAAGACACTCCTCTTCCAAATAGCCTTCACCAATAGAGCCTTCTAGTTGAGCTTTATTTCTAATGTATGATTTCAAATGCCCAAGATATCAGTTAAACAAAGTAAACATAAATATACATTAAATTGTGTCCCCAAAATTTTATTCTTAATGGAAAAACGTATATATAATGTACATATCAATTGGATACATCCATCGATAATGAACGAGGCCTCCTAATTTATCTTCCTCAACCAAATGCACAGTTAAATGCATCATGACTGTAAAACACAATGGAGGAATGATCATCTCAATTTCACAAAGGGTCAATATAAACCTTGCATGGAGGATGTCATAATGGAATGGATGTCAAGATTTCTCACATAGTTGTGTGAAAAATGTGCCGAATTGGAGTACAACAGTAGTAACTTTTTTAGGTATTAATGTACGCAATGCCAATGGTAGTAACTATTGGAACAGAATTTTTGAATCGTGACTTTTCAATCCTTGTATCTTACGATTCTTCAAGTCAACACGCATCGGTATTTTACTTTAAAATGTATAAAATAACATCACATTATTTAAAATTTTAAGGAATGTATCTTTACCCCAATTTTTCATTGAAAAAATTGTTGTATCATACATTACATTCCCATCTGTCCAGAGATCGCATTTTATGTTCACTACATGTAAGTCATTGAATGCATTGAGATGATCATTCTAATTTCCATTCTCATTTAGAAATGTTAAAATCAGATTTTCACGGACATTATTCTAAATATGCATCACATCATGATTATGACACAATAAATAAAATTCCCAATACGGATGTTTGATGAATATACTTTTTTCCTTACACTATTGCATTTTCATTTCACCTAACGATGCGCTTCAAACCTGTTTCCTGCTATAATTCATTAGAAGAACCCTCCCAAATTCTGTTTCAACATTTTAAAGTTGTATCAATAATTTAGAACCAGTGAACAACATTGTAGGTGGTGTACGATCAATGAAACTGATAAATTTCGATCTGTTCATCTGAAATCCCTGAGATACATCGAGAAATCATCAATGGCACACGAAGCACCATTTTTTACTGTGAGGAAGGAATTTGGGGCTCAAAATCAATTTTAAAAATAGGAAAATCTAATTCGGTGTAAATGTACCATATAGATAAATTCCCAAGCCCATGGAAGTCACTAATGCTCCACAGTAAAGCAGAATGCATTTTGGACATTGTATTAGAAGAAGCATCAAATATCTCATCATTGTTTCCCCATAACTCATATAATTCTTCAATGAAAGGCTACATGTATACATCAATATCATTTCCAAGAATTTTTTTCCAGGAACAATCATTGAAATGTTAAATGATGATTTTTTCATACACATCCACAGAGGTGGATTGTAAGGGATCAAAACTATTGGCCAAATTTAATAACTTGTACTCAAAGTCCCAAATGGGTTGAATACATCGACAGAAAATCCCAATCGAACATTCCTATGATTAGCTAGAAAAATCTTGATGTAATGAATCAAATTTATTCCATGTTCTAAATGTAAATTTAGATTATAGTTGAAGAGAGATAATGTTTATAGACATTTAATATTATTGAAATTACCTGGTCAATATTTTTGTTGGATTTGGCATAGAGAATCAAACATTACAGAATGGATGAGCACTGATGTTAATCCATTTAATGATCTCCCAACTTGTCCGACAATGGAAATGAAATGAAAAAACTCATAAATGATGCATTTGTCACTGCAATTCACCACTAACAACATCAAAACAAAATAGAACAACCATATGTGGGTGATACAAATTGCAACGTGGCAAGTGATGTTTTTGATACTTTAACACAACTAGTTCATGATTGATACATATCATGTGTCCTCCTCTTGATTATGTGGAGAAGAAATCTAAGAGAAAACTTCACTAGGGAAAACACGTGTCATGATTTAGTTGACGATGGAAGTCAAATGTTATTTAGTTGATGGTTGAAATATTCAAAGCATTATGTTATACAGAAGTTGTACCATATCAAATATCTTTGTGGAATTCAAAATAAGAAAATTTCCATGATATTGGAATTATTGCATGATGCATTTTTTAAAGAAAAATTCTCCAAGACCATTTATGATACGATAAATGTGTTTTACAGGAATGGTCTCAATTATATAAAAATACATGCATGTCCCAAGCTAGGTGTGTTCCTTTTCTTCATCTTATTCTTGAAAGTATGTTGATTTAGACTTCTAACTTCACCCATTGACTTCCATCTAGAGGATAATTTTTTTCAATTTTGTCTACACAAATCCTCTCGCCAATAAATAATTCTATCAATGGGACATGCATGTATTTTTGTATAATTCAGACCATTCCTATAAAACACATTTTTCGTATCATAAATGGTATTGGAGAATTTTTCTTCAAAAAATGCATCACTCAATAATTCCAATATCATGGAAATTTTCTTATTTTTAATTCCACAAAGATATTTGATATGGTATAACTTATCTATAAAATAATTCATTGAATATTTCAACCGTCAACTAAATAACTATTGATTTCCATCGTCAACGAAATCATGATATGTATTTTCCCTAGTGAAGTTTTCTCTTAGATTTCTTCTCCACAGAATCAAGAGGAGGAAACATGATATGTATCAATCATAAAATGGTTGTGTTATAGTCTCAAAAACATCACTTGCCACTTTGCAATTTGTATCACCCTCATATGGTTGTTCTGTTTTGTTTTGATGTTGTTAGTGATGACTTGCAGTGACAAATGCATCATTTATGAGGTTTTTCAATTCATTTCCATTTTCGGACAAGTTGGGAGCTCATTCAATGGATTAACATCAGTGCTCAACCATTCTGTAATGTGCGATTCTCTATGCCGAATCCAACACAAATATTGAACAGGTAATTTCAATAATATTAAATGTCCATAAACATTATCTCTCTTTAACTATCTTCTAAATTTACATTTCAAACATGGAAATCATATTCTACCTTCAACGGATCAATTAGAAAATTCAAAATATAAATACTCCTTCAAACCCTTAACATACGGAGGTGTGTTCCTCGAAAATGTGATCCTACTTTTATCCATGTATATCACAATGTGAATACAAAATATAAAAAAACATTAAAAGCACATAATTACGAAAAAATAAGAATATACATTCATATATAATAGTTAAAAATATATATAAATATGTTACATAATGTTTTCCAATATAAATTCATATGGTAAATCACCCACTAAAAAACCAATTCATGCAAATTAAAAATATTTATAAAATAAGACGAGAACAAGGTTTCCATCTCTGTTGTTTTTTGTATGTCATGATCCTCCAAAATAGATGGACAAACTGATGATGCCATAACTTTTATATCACTAAGGGAAGGGCTTCATAAATAATATTATAATTGAATTGTAGTTAGGAATACGAAATGGAATGAAACTCTTACCTTAAATTAGTGGATTTGAATTAGGATTCAAATAGTTGGGTGTGGTATGTGGTTGAGAATTTTAGAACATGTTGGTTATCATGGTTATGTTTTATTGGTAGCAACATGTTGTGACCCTGTGTGTGATTAACTTTTTCAGATCTGGGGTGGATCGTGGATGAAAAATGGGGGTTGAACCATTATTTAGACCACTATCAGAAAGAGAATATATTTTTCCCTATAACGGTTTCCTTTTAGAATCTAAGTGGATATGTAAGTATAAAATGAATTATTATACTAATTTTTGGATATGTATAAGTGGAATAACATGGATATGAAAAATCCATGTCTTTTTTGAAATATAAAGGTTGGGATGTCTTTTTTGTTTCTCTTGGACCAAGTGTGGCATGACATGGCATGGTAGTGAAGTCTTACTATTGCATTGAAATTGATTAGAATGCATGGTTTGAATTGGATGTTTTTGTGGAATGTAGAAATAGAAAGTTAAATTATCCATTTTTAAACTCTTTTCTGGGTGTTACTAGTAAGAGATCATGGGGCCCATGTGAATTAGTAATTGACCTTGATGGATTCATGAGAGTTGATCACATCTCATGATAGATGTACATGTAATCTAAAGTGAACAAATATATATGATAATGTATGATTATAGAAACATAATATAATAAATATGATCCATTGATCATAAAGTATGAATTTAATAGTACAGAGTGTTCATTAACATTTAGGAGTCAAAGTACTATATAATTATAAGGAGATATTCTAAATAGAGGAAAAGAATAATTCATATTTTATTAAATTTTATTTAGGGATTGTGTTTTCATGGTAATGAAGTCTTACTATGGCAATGGAAATTGATTAGAATGCATGGTTTGAATTGTATTTTATTGTGGAATGTATAAAATAAATTTTTAAGCATCATTTTGTAAACACTTTTGAGGGTCTTACTAGTAAGAGAAAATGTGGCCCATGTGAATTAGAAATTGGCCTTGCTGGATTCATGAGATTTGATAACAAGTCATTATAGAAGTACATGTAATCTAAAATTACCAAACATATATGATAGTGTAATATTACAGAAACAAAATATAATAAAGACTATACACTGATCATAAAGTATGAATTTAAGAGTGTAGATTGTGCATTTAAATTCAACAGTGAACGTATGATATAATTATTAAGAGATAATATAAATATAGGAAATGGATAATTCATATTTTATGAAATCATATTTTACGAATGTATTGGAATTGTAGTGAAGCCTTACTATGGCTAGGGGTGTCGAGACCCTACCCATCCTATTGGGTTCAACCCGAACCGACCGGGTGGGGTCGGGTTCCCTCCCTGAACATCCCTCACACACAAGTGTTTGGAATCCTATCTCCTCCTCCTCTCCTCGATCAACTCTTCCCCTCCCTGGACAGATTCTCCTCCTCCTCCTCTCCTCCTCCCCCTGACCCTGACCTTCCCTCACTCGTGGACAAACCCGAATCCCCTTCCATTTTCCATTCATCACCACCAGCGACTGGCCTCAATCCTCCTACGTTAGTCACTTCCTCCTCCTATGCTCATTCGCCTTCTAACTATATGGATAGATTTCCTCACAATAAATCAGCAGAAATCCCTCCTACCAGCTCACTCCTCTCTGGCTATAATGTGTTCTGTATGGTGGCACCGGTGGTAAGGTAAGTATATTTTTTAATCATGTTGTTAAAATTATCTTCCTTAGGTAATTTATTTATTCACCTATGTGAGTCGGATCACAGTACATGTGTGCACATTTAAGGAAGGAAGTGAATGTGCCTCATTTCAGTTTTATGAAAAGTATGATTACTTGGGTGATTTAGTTTGATTTCCATTTCCTCTAAAAATTATTTGTAACTCTAGTTAAGGTGTAATCCTCATAGTTAGTAGTTATAAACTATAGGAAGGATATGTTCTTTTCTTCCAACATGTCTACCTATCTTCTATTTTTGCATAGCCATTTCTGCATACTGATTTTGATAAACATTCAACCAAGAATACTAGTAATCGAAATGTATCTCTGGGGTTTGGCCTGGTTAGTCATCAAATTATTTGTTTTGGTGACTCTTTCCACTTGTAGGGGAATGTTTTTTTCCACTAAAACACGTTTACACAATGAAATGTACTTCCATTTCCATTTACATTATTTGGAATGTGGGATAGTTGGGGCTATGTAAGGGGGTATTTACTGTTAGGGGTAGTTTAGAAATTATGTAGTTGGACTATTCTAGCCATCTATAGTAGATAGTGTCTAGGAAGGTCAGGTACGGTAATAAATTGTGGCTGGCTGGTGTAGTGGTGTAGGTTGGTAAAGTAGGTGGGTGGGGGAAGGGCTGGTATAGTGTAGTGAAGGGGGTAGGGGGAGGGGCATGTGAAAGGGCAGGGGGAGGGGGAGGGTCTGGTGAAAGGGAAGGGGTGGGGGAGGGGTTGGTAAGTGCAGGGAAGGGTTGGGTGAGGGGCTAGTGTAGTGTAGGGGGAGGTCGAGGGTTGGTGCTTGGGAGGGGGAGGGGGAGGGGCTGGTACAGTCAGGGGGGATGGGGGATGGTGTTGTAGGTAATGTTGGTGGGTGAGGGGATGGCGGTGGGGCTGGGGAATCATTGTGTTGGGGGTTGGTGGGGTGCAGTGTGGGGGGATTGGGAGGTGATGGTTCATGGGAAGGGGGAGTGGTAGGGGTTGTTTGGTGTAGTGTAGGGTAGGGGTAGGGGGAGGGACATGTGTAGTGCAAGGGGGTGGAGAGGGGCTGGTGCAACATGGGGTGCAGGAGGGGCTGGTGCAACAGGTGGGTAAAGGATAGTGGTGGGGCTAGTGTAGTAGGGGGGTGGGGGTGGTTGGGGTAGGGGGATGTGTGGGTGCAGGGCAAGGGAAGGGGAGGGGCTGGAGGGGTAGGGGAGGGGAGGGGTTGGTGGGGGACGGGGAGGGGATGCTGCAGTAGGGGGAGGGGGAGGGGTTGTTGCCGTGATGGGGAAGGGGCTGGTGTAAGTGAAGGTGGGAGGGGGAGAGGATGGTGCAGCATGGGAATTGGGGGAGGGGTTGTGTATGGAAAGGGGGATGGTGTAGAAGGGCAGGGGTGCAGTCCAGGGGATATGAGGAGGGGATGGTGGTGGTGGGGCTAGGGCAGTTTAGGGATACAGGGTTGGTGGGGGTGAAATAGAGGGGCGAGGGGGATGGTGGTGTGGGTAGTGCAGTAGGGGGGATACGGGGCTGGTGGGGTGCAGTGCAGGGGGATGGGAGGGGCTGGTGGTGGGGCTGGTGCAGTAGGGGGGATAGAGGGCTGGGGGTATAGTGCAGGGGGGAGGGGGAGGGGCTGGTGCAGGGGGGTTTGTGCAGACGGTAGGGGTATCGTGATGGGGGAGAATAGTTTAGGGGCTAGAGGATGGGGTAGGGGGTAGGGGATGGGGTGGTCTAGTTGGGTGGGGGGCTAGGTCCAGGGGGCTGGGTTCGGGTCTATCAATTTAGGTGAGGTTGGGTTAGGGTCGAGGTCATGGTTGGGTATGGTTGGGTCATTTAACGACACATAATTTAAATAAATGGTTATTACTTCATAATTGTATCATAATTATTACAACATATAACAAAACCATGGTAGGACCGTATTGGTATAGTGTCTTTAGAAACTGGGAAACATAAACAACTGGTTCATAAATCATCTACATTGTCTCCCACTTCTTTCATCATATTTAGAGTCCCTTTTTGGCATATCCTACTTAATACCCTTCTCCCTGACCTAGGGAAAAGAAAACATACAAAAGGGGTAGCTCAAATTCTCAATAAGGGTAAAGAAGAGAAATATCAATCATATCATATTCATAAGAACATAACATTTTAAATATCATAACCTACAAAGGAGATTACAATATAATAACATGGGATAAATCATAGTAATGGAATCTAATCCCAATAATCATAACTTAAAACATGAAACATTGTGTCATACACACATAATCATAGAAAATCACTTCATATTAGTCAAGACTCATTTCCAAGACTATCATAGTAGACAAATTCTATTACTGAACTGAGTTCAGTCCTTGTTCCAGTCTAGTGTCACTGAACTGGATTAACTTTCCATTCCAGCCATGTCTATCTCATGAGATATAAATATTTGCCCAATGCATTGGATGGAGATATAGGTCCCACCCATCTCATAATGAAACCATTCTTATGTGTGCCACAAAATTATAAATCATACATCATATCATAACCCATGTAATAAAAATGGGATTCATAAACATCATGTTATCATAACATAATCCAAAAAAGAACTTCATAAAAATAATTCCTCCATAAAATACTGAAATCTATGTAATAATAGGGATAGATATAGAACCATATATTATCTTAGATGGAAAATAATTTTGATAAGACACATGAACTCCATTCTTGAGGAAAATATCATTTCTACTTCAAAAACATTTTTACTTTATTAACATGTCATACAATTTTTAACTATTATAAGTTGATTAAAAATAAACTTTAAAACATGTAAAGTAAGATTCATGGAAATAATTTTCTATGAAATCATAAAAATCCATTCATCCTGTATATGTTAAAAAAACATTCTTCTCATACTTTGGCCAAAAAAGTCAAAAAGTACCTCGTACTAAAAATGACAAAAGATACCTTTCATATCGTTGACTAAAAACTAACCAATGAGTAAAATTGTATTTAAAAAATTTTAGGTGGATATAAATAATATTAACTATTGAGAAAACATGGATTTGGATGGTAAATATTCCCCACTAAATACCGAAGTATAAGAAATCTCAGATAAAAATTGAGATTGTGAGATTTTCCCTTACCTTAGATCTGATTTGCTTTGTATGTATCTGAACCACCTATATAATTAATTAAATAATGTCATTGACTTATTAAATAATCATATTCATTGTTATGATATCATATATGGTCATGTTCATATCTTCTTATTAGTAAAATTTCATTGCTACTTGTTATTCGAGTGTTCATTGCTTTATATTCATATGAATGTTTTGTCAAATAAATTCTTATTCTTATTTTTAGGTTATAGATACCTCATTCCATAATGGTATTAGTGTAATATATATCATATTTATTCATTGAATTTATTTATATTATCATTATTCAATGAATATCATGTAGAACGAGTCGCATCGCATCGTGGAGATGATAGGCCCTACGTATGCACGAGCGATGATATCGTTCCCATGATCGTGGAATTATATTTAAGTGTATGTATATTATTTCATAATAAATATAACTTTACAATAATCATAAATAGTTATTCATTACACTATTATACCTATCCATGTAAGGTGGTGGTGGAAAACAGATTACACCACGGCATGGAGACGGTATTCCGTACGTACGCACGCGTGGTGATTTCATTTCCGTAGGATGGATAGAAGGTGAAATATGGTTGTTTAATATTTATAATAACATATCAGTATTTTAGTGATAATTTTGTTATTACTTCATAATGAAACAACTAAATAAGACGAAGTAGAAGATGAAATAAATTTGAAAGAATCGGTAACAGATGTTACCTCTTTTTCGACACGCCTCTTTGAAACATCCTCTTAGGGCAATAAAATTGGACGTTGAAGAACACCAGGACCTCTAGTATGTATCTAGGGAAGTTGAAAAGGGAAATGGGAAGGGGTTTTCCGAGATTTAAGGCTCCAAATTGTGTGAGGAGGAGAGGGAGGAGGTTCCCTTTTATAAGGTAGAAGAGGGGCACCTTAGGAAAAACATAAAATATTATTTTATAATAAAGTCATATTCAGTTTTTAATAGATCCAAATTGATTTATTTCAAAGATAAGCTGTTAATGGGTCGCAATAATATCAACCAATAGGTTTTATACAAGGTTAGGTTAGTATTTTTACCTTATCATTCAGATTTAACTCTAATTTAAATAATTTAACGTTTACTGTGTCTTTTTGTTTTCTTACACTATATGGTTAATAAACTTACTATAACAATCCCAAAGAACCCCAAGTGGTTCATTATTAATATATATAACCTTACCTAATTCAATTGGCCGAAACATAGATTTTTAAAAATAAAATAACAATTAATAATATAATATTTGTTTTAAAAACTATTTTATGTCAATTGTGACCCTTTTTGGTAATTTATTTTTGTGAAAATCATAACAGCATGATTAGTTCGAAAAAAGTTAATTAAATCAATAATTACATGTCATATTAACTTATAAAATTAGTGTAACTTCTATAAAGTCTCAAATTTCATTTATTTGGGTATTTATAACATTAAATATGATAATATTTCATTAATAAGGTAATTACTGCATCATCATTGTGTAATAAATAAATTAAATTATTTAATGTATAAAAATTATAAATAAAATAACATTATGTAGGTAATAATTTTATATTTCTAATGAATATTTATATATGAATATAACTAATGTATAACCCTATATTAAAAATGTTTCAGTTATTAAACATTGATTTTAACTCTTTTAATTCTTCTATAAATAAAATAATAATAAGTGTCCTAATCTAATCCAGGTGGACCAAAATGGTCATATTTGATTATTAGTTTGTTTTTTTGTCGAATTACACTTTTCCAATAGAATTAGGACATGTTTTAGGGTAATAATAATATCATTTTTACCCTTCATTACCCTATTTACATTTAACCGTGGTAAAAAAAAGTAAAGATTTACTATTCACCAAAATTTATTTTTATCTTATTGAACCACATTTTACTCCTTGAAATTAACCATGTCTCTAGGATTTTTGAAATTCCACTCATAGAAGAGCTAAAATTACATTTTATTACATTTTCAAATTCTCCTAGGAGGGGGGTAAAAGACGGTAAAAATTTCAAATAATTTTTTATACAGTTAAAATTATTATAAAATGACTCCAATGAATTACATTGAACTTATATATGTATTATGTATCAATATTGAACTAAAATAAATTTAAATCATATAAATAATTATTTAAATAAAAATTCGGTTTTTAAATATTAACCTAGTGTTTTAACTATTCATCAAAAATTGATAGTTTTCGGAAAAATACCAAAAATTAACCCTAGGCTAATTTCAATATTTTGAGACCAAAAATGAAGTCCATTATGAAATATAAAATTTCAAAAAGTGGGTATTACTATTAATAATGGCTAGTTTATGTAATTTTTTAATAACATATCGTTGTTTAGTGAAACTCGATATTGTGTACAACACACGCTATCGAGGAAGGTTTCTCTAGCGTATAACACACGACAAGCTAGTGTTGTGTGTAATGAAAGATTTATTTTATGTTGCGTATAACAAAAGAAACATAAAAAAATATACTTCTCATAAAATATCAAGGTGTTACATTCTACCCCCCATAAAAATAATTTTAACCTCGAAATTCATCCCTTCGTAACAAACAGAAGAGGATACCTCTTTCTCATCATACCCTCAAGCTCTCATGTAGCTTCTTCTAATTGATGGTTCCACCATAAAGCATTCACCAAGCGAGTGGTCTTGTTCTATAGAACTTTTTCTCTACGATCCAGAATCTCTATCGGTAGTTCTCTATATGAAAGATCTTGCTCTAGCGGTACAACTTCTGAGCTTAGTACCTGTGAAGGGCCGGGTATGTACTTTCTTAGGAGAGATACATGGAACACATCGTGAACTCTAGGGAGATTCGGTGGTAGCGCCAATCGGTAAGCTACCTTCCCAACACGATCCAGTATTTCGAAAGGACCGATATACCTAGGGCTCAGCTTTCCCTTCTTTCCAAATCTCACTACCCTCTTCCAAGGAGATATTCGTAAGAACACTTAATCACCCACTTCAAAATCTAGGTCTTTTCTTCGGTTTTCGGCATAACATTTTTGTCGACTCTGATATGATCTTTTGTGTTTTTGAATAGATAAGACCTTTTCTGCCATCTCATCAACAAGATCAAGTCCTAATAGATTTCTGTCCCCAACTTCATCCCATCAATTTGGAGTCCTACATTTCTTTCCATTGATATCTTCATAAGGAGCCATCTGAATATTGGAGTGAAAGCTATTATTATAAGAAAATTCCACCAAAGGTATGTGTTGATCCCAACCAACTTTGAAATCCATAGAGAATTCTCTCAACATGTCTTCTAGAGTTTAAATTTTCCTCTCATAATGAACATCTGTTTGAGGATGATAAGTAGTGCGAAAACTCATCTTTGTATCTAGAGTATGTTGAAGAGCTTGCCAAAACATCTTTGTAAACCGTGGATCCCGATCAGATATAATGGAAAGTGGTACTCCATGAAATCTAAGCACTTCCTTTACATATATCCCGGAAATCTTATCAAGGGAAAAATCTTCTCAAATAGCAATGAAGTGTGCCAACTTCGTAAGACGATCAACTATAACCCAGATAGCATTATTGACTTTGGATGTTTTAGGAAGTCCATTGAAAAAGTCCATAGTGATGTTTTCCAATTTCAATTCGGGTATGGGTAATGGTTGTAACATCCCCTTAGACTTATGTCTCTCATATTTAACTTGCTAACAAACCTAGCATCAAGGGACATATTTAGCAACATCTCTTTTCATTCCAACCCACCAGAAGAACACTTTCAGGTCCCTATACATCTTCGTGCTTACAAGATGAATAGAGAATGAAGAACTATGAGACTCATCCTGGTGCTCCTTCTTTAATTCTAGGATGGGAGGATCACAAACCTGATTCTTAACCTTTATTCTCCCTTCACAAGAAAGGTTGAATTCAGAAACATTTCTCACCTTCTTTTGTAACTCTACATCTTCTTTTTGTGCCTCTTTAATCTTCATATATATATATGGTTGAACATTAATTTGAGAAAGATAAGATTTTTCCCTTCCATTATAAGCCCAAGATCCATCCTTTGTAAATCCATAAGGATCGAATCTTTTGTGATCATCATCATGGATAAGCTAGCATGGCCTTGTCGACTTAATGCATATGCCACCTTTTTTCTTTCATAGGGTGATAATGAATTGAGTAGTCGTAATCCTTAATCATCTCCAACCATCTTCATTGTGCATATTCATCTCCTTTTGTGTGAAAATATACTTTAAACTATTATAATCAGTATAAATATCACACCTTTCACCATAATGGTAATGAATCCATATCTATATTTCAAAGATTACCACGGCTAACTCCAAATCATGAGTTAGGTAATTTTACACATGGATTTTCAATAGTTGCGAGGCATAAGCTATCACCATATCATTTTTCATGATAACAAACCCCAATCCCTTCTTGGTTGCATCACTATAGATCACAAACCTTTCTCCACTACAAGTCAGTGTGAGCACATATGCACTAGATAACCTTCTTCTTAACTCCATTAAATTATCTTCACACTCCTCTATCCAAAAGAACATAACTCCCTTTTTAGTCAACCTGGTGAGTGGATTCGATAATCATGAAAAATAATTAAAAAAACATCGATAATATCCAACAAAAACAAGAAAACGTCGGATCTCAGTTACTATTGTTGTTCCCGACCATCTTTTGATAACCTCTGTTTTTACTGGATCCACAGATATCCCCTCTTTTGAGATTCTGTGACCCAAAAAACGAAATTTTTTAATCCTAAATTCACCCTTGGTAAATTTGGCATAAATATTATACTTTCTTAGGGTCTTTAATACAAATCTCAAGTGATCTTCATGTTCTTCCTTTCTCTTTGAATAGAAAATAATATCATCTATAAAGACTACCACAAACTGATCAAGATAGTCTCTAAAGACTCTATTCATTAGATCCATGATGATAACTTGGGAATTAGTAAGACCAAATGGAATCAGTATAAAATCATAGTGTTCATACCTTGTACGGAAATCTGTCTTTGGTATATCCTCCTTTTTGACCCTTAATTGGTGATAGCCTGAATGGATATCAGTCTTGGAAAAGTATTGAGCTTCGTGTAGTTGGTCAAATAAGTCATCAATGCATGGGAGAGGATATTTGTTCTTGATAGTGATCTTGTTAAGTTCTAGATAATCAATGCAGAGTCTAATTGATCCATATTTCTTCTTAACGAACAAAACAGGTGCACCCCAAGGTGACGCACTAGGGCATATGAATCCCTTATCAATATTCTATTGGAGTTTCTTCTTCAATTCCTGCAACTCAATTGGGGACATTCTATAAGGTGTATTTGAAATAGGCATAGCACACGGAATGAGTTCTATTGAAAACTCAACTTCACGATTTACTAGAATACCTGGAAATTCCTCTAGAAAGACATCATCAAACTTCCGTACAATGGGTGTATTCTTAAATGTGAGTTTCTCCCCAACCATTTGAGATAAATAACCTTCATTTAGTGGAATCAAGACCCATAAGATGGAAGAAATTTTCACTGGAAGGTTATGTTCATCCTTGCATCGATAGATGATCATAGATTGATCTGGAATATGAAATGTGACTTCCATTCTTTGGAAATTGATATGATATCTATATAAATAAATCCAATCCATGCCAAGAATCACATCAAATTCCACTATTGGAAGGATCACAAGATTTGCAGGAAGCCCTTTCCCACAAACATCAATCGAAGAAGAATTTTAAATTTTTTATGTGACGGTTGTGCCATTAGGGGTTGTCACAGCTAACTCAATATCTAACTGTTGAGGTAATATGGTGATACACGTAGAAACTTATTCATAAATAAAAGAGTTTGTGGATCCAAAATCAAATAAAACATTTTCTACTTTAGAGTGGATGGTAAGTGTACCTTTCACCACTTCATAATCATACTCCACATAACCGATAGAAAATCCATGTGAATTTCCTTTTTCTTTGGCCTTAAGAGTTTGTTGACGTCGATCATTATCAACAACCCTTAGATTAGGGAACTATTTGTCATAATGCCCCATTTCCTTGCACATGAAACATTGAAGTGTAGGAGGTGAATTCTGTGTATCCCTTTATTTTTTCGCATCATTAGACATTTTCTTCCCATTATTTCAATATTCAATTTCCTGATGACTTTATTTTCCACACATAAAATATTTACTTGTAACTTTAAGACAATTCCCTCCATGTTTCTTTCCACACTTTTAGCATAAGGGAAAACTCATCTTCTTTTCAGTGTGGTCTTTAGATTTTCCCTTGAATTCCATTTTCCTTTTCTTATAAAACCCATATAATTGATGGGCTACTCCAATCTCCATCTCAACCTTGAGAGAAAATCGAACAATTTCCCCATTGCTATTGAAGTCCCTTATAGATAATGCCTTTCGATGACTTGGTTTTAATCCACTAAAGAATTTATCTATTTTACTCTCAGGTTAGATAATAATTTTGGAATCGTACCTTGCAAGTCTTGTAAAATATGCATCATAGGTACCAACCGATTCATCATCCTTTTGCAATAGTTAAAGAAACTCATTCTCCATCTTTGTTCAAAGAATAAGAGGGAATTACTTATTGAAAAATAAGTTCTTAAACTCATCCCATTCCATGGACTCAATTTCGTCTCTTTGCCTCATATTCTTGATAAGATTCCAACATTGATCAGCATCACCTTACAAATGATACACTACTCAGTTAACTTTGTCATGTTCAAAATATTGTAGAACTGAAAATATCTTTTCAGTGGTACATATCCATTGTTCAGCCTCTAATGGATCAGAAGACCCGGTGAATAAAGGTGGGAACTACCTCATGAAGGATTCAACAGAATGTTGCACCTTCATTTGCTCGATTGGAATTCCTCCATGAATCATAGCTTGAGAATGTTGTATGACCATGGCTATAAGATTATGCATTCCATTTCCCATAACGTTTGGTTACTCATGGGGACAATCATTCCATTTCCCGTCGCATTCAGCATTAACACGGTTCCTTCGGGTTCCAGCCATTGACTAATACGAAGAAGCAAAGTGTGAGAAACAATAATCATAACAGAAATGCCACATAATCAAGAATAAAATCTCACACATTAGGTCATATCATAGGTTGTTCATGGAAATTTCTAAAATACTAAGATTATGTTCTATGCTTAGACCTATCCTTAGGGTTCTTACTAAGGCTTTCACATCTTAGTTTCCAACGGTTGACTATACCTTTCATCTGATACCAAATTTAACGAACCGTACTTTACATACATGGTTATTAATTGATAATTTAAGCATACTTATTACAACATATAACAAAACTATGGTAGTACCGTATCGGTATAGTGTCATTAGAAACTGGGAAACATAAACAACTGGTTCATAAATAATCTACATTGTCTCCCACTTATCTCATCATATTTAGAGTCTCTTTTTGGAATATCCTACTTAATACCCTTCATCCTGACCTGGGGAAAAGAAAACATACAAAAGGGTGAGCTCAAATGCTCAGTAAGGGTAAACAAAAGAAATATCAATCATATCGTATTCATAAGAACATAACATTTTGAAAATCTTAACCAGCAAAAGGGATCATAATATCATAACATGGGCTAAATCAAAGTAATGAGATGTAATCCCAATAAAAATTACTTAAAACATGAATCATTGTGTCATACACATAGAATCATAGAAAATCTCATCATATTAGTCAATAATCATTTCCAAGACTATCATAGCGGACGAAGTCCATTACTGAACCAAGTTCACTCCTCGTTCCAGTCTTGTGTCACTGAACCAGATTAACTTGCGACTCCAGTCATGTCTATATCATGAGATATAAATATTTACCCAATGAATTGTATGTAGATATTGGCCCCATACATCTCATAATGAAACCATTCTTATGTGTGCCACAAAATCATAAATCATACATCATAGAAAAACCCATGTAATAAAAACATTATTCATAAGCATCATTCCATCATAACAAAATCCCTAAAAGAACTTCATAAAAATAATTCCATCATAACATAATGAAATAAATGTAATAATCGGGATAGAAATAGAACCCTATATTATCTTAGATGGAAAATAATTTTGATAAAACACTTGAACTCCATTCTTGAGGAAAATATCCTTTCTACTTAAAAAACATTTTTCCTTTCTTAACATGTCGTACAATTTATAACTTAAATAAGTTGATTAAAAATAAACTTGAAAACATATAAAGGAACCTTCATGGAAATAATGATCTATGAAATCATAAAAATCCCTTCATGTTGTATATGTTAAAAAAACATTCTTCTCGTACATTGGCATAAAAAGTCAAAAAGTGCATCATGCTAAAAAAGACAGAAGATTCCTTTAATATCTTTTACATAAAACTAAAAAATGTTTAAAATTGGATATAAACAATTGTAGGATGATAGAAATAATATTACATATTGAGAAAACATGGATGTGGATGGTAAATATTCCCCAGTAAATATCGATGTATAAGCAATCTCAGATAAAAATTGAGATTGTGATATTTTCCCTTACCTTAGGTCCGATTTGCTTCGTGTGTATCCGAAACTCATGTATAATGATTTAAATCATGTAATTGAATTATTATAGAATCATATTCATTGTTATGATATCATATATGGTCATATTCTTATCTTCTTGTTAGTAATATTTCATTTCTACTTGTTATTCGGGTGTTAAATGCTTTATGTTCTTATGCATGTTTTGTCGAATGAATTCATATTCATATTTTTAGGTTATAGATACCCCATTTCAAGAATGTTAATAGTGTAATATAGATCATATTAATTCATTAAATTCATTTATATAGTCATTATTCAATGAAGATTATGTAGAATGAGTCGCATCACATCGTGGAGATAGTAGGACGTATGTACGCATGAGCGATCATAACATTCCCATGATCATGGGATTGTATTGATGTGTATGTATATTATTTTAGAATCAATATCACTTTACAATAATCATAAATATTTATTATTTACACCATTATAACCATCCAAGTAAGGTGGTTGTGGAAAATAGATTACACCACGTCATGGAGACGGTATTTCGTACGTACACACGCACAGTGATTTCGTTTCCGTAGGATGGATAGAAAGTTAAATAGTTTTTTTTCATATTTATAATAACATATAATTATGTGAGTGATACTTATGTTATTACTTCATAATGAAATAAATAATGAAGAGGATGTTGAAGAAGAAATAAATTTGAAAAAATCGGTAAGGAATATTTACTTTTCTTCGACACGCCTCTTTGAAACCTCTTCTTAGGGCACAGAAATTGGACGTTGAAGAAAAACATGACCTCTAGTATGTTTCTATGGAACTTTATAAGGGAAATGGGTAGGGTTTTTCTGATCATTAAGACTCAAAATCGTGTGAGGAGGATAGGGACGAGGTGCCGTTTTATAAGGGAGGAGAGGGGAACCTTAAGAAAAACTGAAAATATTATTTTATAAGATAGTCATATTATGTTTTTAATAGATAAAAATTGATTTATTTCGAAGATAAGGTGTGGATGGGTCAAAATAATCTCAACAAATAGGTTTTAGACAAGGTTGAGTTAGTATTTTAACCTTATCATTTAGATTTAACACTAAGTTAAATAATTTAACTTTTACTGTGTCTTTTTGTTTGCTTACACTATATGGTTAATAAACTTACTATAACAAGACAACATAAACCCAAGTGGTTCATTATTAATATATAAAAACTTATCTAATTCATTTAGCCGAACTTAGATTTTTAGGAATAAAATAACAATTAATAATATAATATTTGTTTTAAAAACTATTTTATGTCAATTGTGACACTATTTGGTAATTTATTTTTGTGAAACTCGTAACAGCATGATTAGTTAGAAAAAAGTTAATTAAATCAATAATTTCATGTCATAATAACCTATAAAATTAGTTTAATTTATAAAAATTCTCAAATTACATTTATTTGGGTATTTATAACATCAATTATGTTAATGTTTCATTAATAAGGTAATTACTGCATCATCCTTGTGTCCTAAAGAAATTATATTATTTAATGTCTAAAGATTATAAATAAAATTCCATTTTGTAGGAAATATTATTATATTTTTAAAGAATACATATAGTTTAATTTAGCTAATGTATAACCCTATATTAAAAATGTTTTAGTTATTAAACCTTGATTTTAACTCTTTTAATTATCCTGTAAATAAAATAATAATAAGTGTCTTAATCTAATCCAAGTGGATCGAAATGGTAATATTTTATTAGTAAAGTTTATTTTGGTCGAATTACACTTATCCAATAGAATTAGGATATGTGTTAGGGTAATAATGATATCATTTTTACCCTTAATTACCCTATTTACTTTTAACCGTAGTAAAAAAAGGAAAATTTTACTATTCACCAAAAATTATTATTATCTTATTGAACCATATTTTACTCCTTGATATTAACCGTGTCACACATATTTTGGAAATTACACTCACAGAAGCGGTAAAATTGCGATTTATTACATTTTTAAAATCTCCTAGGAGGTGGGTAAAAGACGGTGAAAAGTTCAATAAAATTTTTATATATCCAAAATTATTATAAAATGACTCTGATGAATTACATTGAACATATATAGGTATTATGTATCCATTTTGACCTAAAATAAATTTAAATAAAATAAATAATTATTTAAATAAAAAGATAGTTTTTAAATAGTAACCCAATGTTTTCTCTATTCATCAAAAATTGAATGTTTTCAGAAAAATAACAAAAATTCACCCTAGGCTAATTTCTATATTCCAAATCCAAAAATGAAATCAATTTTCAAAGATAAAATTTAAAAATGTGGGTATTACTATTCCTAACGGCTAGTTTATGAAAAATTTTAATAACATATCATTGTTTAGTTAAACTTGATATTGTGTAAAACACACGCTATCGAGGAAGGTTTCTCTTTCATATAACGCAAGTCAAGATAGTGTTGGGTGTAATGAAATATTCCTTGTATGTTGCGTATAACATAAGACACATAAAAAATATACTTCTCATAAAATATCTGGCTGTTACAGGTCAGGTTTAAACATAGAACTTGACCTGAACGGACCCGACCCACAGCTGGATGGGTTGTGTTGGGTCCTTCGGCCAACATTGGGTAACCCAACACCAACAGTTTGGGTCAGTTCAGGTCAACTTCCCATGAAGCATATGACCCAAAAAACCTGACCCAAGCTTTTTTGGTTGGGTCAAGTCCTGAAACATCCTTGACCTGACGCAAATCGACCCATGGACACCCCTAACTATGGAAATGAAAATTGATTAGAATACATGATATGAATTGCATGTTATTGTGGAATGTAGAAAGGGAAAGTTGAATAATCCATTTGAAAACCGATTTCCGGGTGTTACTCGTAAGAGAGCATGTGGCCCATGTGAATTATAAATAGACCTTGATGGATTCATGAGAGTTGATGACATGTCATTATAGAAGTATATGTAATCTATGATGACCAACCATATATGATCGAGTATGATTAAAGAGACATAGTACAATAAAGATGTTACCTTGATCATAAAGTAGGAATTTTAGAGTGTGGAGTGTTAATTAACATTTATGAGTGAGAGTACTATATAATTATTAGGAGATAATCTAAAAATAGGAAAAGGGAAATTCAAATTTTAATAAATTGTATTTAAGGTCTGTCTTGGAATGGTAGTAAAGTATTACAATAGCAATAGAAATTGATTAGAATACATGGTTTTAATTGGATGTTATTTTGGAATGTAGAAAGTAAATGTTGAAGCATCCATTTATAAACTCTTTTCAGGGTTTTACTAGTAATAGAGCATGTGGTCCTTATGAATTAGAAATTAACCTTGATGGAATAGTGAGAGTTTATCACATGTCATGGTATAAGTACATGAAATCTTAAATGACCATTAATATACTATAATGTATAATTTTGGAAACATAATAAAATAAAGATGATCCATTGATCATAATGTAGGCATCTGAGAGTGTAGAGTGTGTATTAACATTCAAGAGTGAGAGTAATATATAATTATTAGAAGAAAATATAAATATATGGAAACTATAATTCATATTTTATTAAATATCAAGAAAATAATGAGATATTTTTGGTGATAAAATTGTTGTTAATGTTATAACGCATGTTAATGATATACCCATCCCATTGTATCCATCACTGTGATTCAAGATGATCATATAGGGTTTGGTGATTCTGGGTCATGCCGAGGGTTAAATTCCCTATTTGGGTGGTGAAACATGTATATTAAGTGTCTTTTTCTATTTTGTTTCCATAGTTTGTGTTAGTTAAGCAGTGAGTTTTCTCACTCTAATAGGTAAATTAGGTTTATTTTGAAAGAAATCATAAAAGATAAATGAATTATTGTTCACTGGTTGAAACCCATCTTATTTAAACAAATCTATACCTAGGTCCATCACATTATAGTCATGAGAATATTTTATTTGCTCATAGAATAGCTAAAAATTTGTTATCATTCCCTTCATCAAATTTGGTTTATGAATAATTAACTCTTTAACCTAATTCCAACACAATATAGATATGTAAGAACACTCATACAAATCATTAAATGGAGTTTTACTAATGGTTTTTCAAAAGTAATTATCATAGTAAAACTCAACCAATGGAAAATGATTCACCCAAGAACATAGAAAATAAAAAAATAAACATCTTCAATATATTGATTTTCATTTTGATCATTCTCTCTATCTGGCCTTCCAACCGAGGATGAAAAGTACTAATTAAAAATAATAATGAAAAAAATCATGCTACAAAATCTTCTACAATTAGAAGGTAAATTAAGATCTTGATCATAGATGAATATTACTAAAACCCCAAAAATTTGAACCACAATGTGACCCTATAAATGGATGAACATACCACAATAATAAATACTGAAAATAAATAATTAATATTCAACCAACTTTAAAGAAACCAACTCAAAATCATACCACAACTGCACTATAATGGTATACAAACCAGCATGGAGGGGCATCAATGTTTTTCAATGGTGGTGATGGGTGGAGAGGAATGGTGAGGGGCGGCAAGAAGCATCTTGTAGTGGTACGGGTCCAAACCTGCAATAGGGAGGCAAGCTATGTCTTCGGGGGGTCAGCGGCGATGGGTAGAGAGGCACGCATATGGGTGGCAAGAACCATCACCGATGGCATGGGTGGGGAGCCGGTCTAGGGTTAGGTTCTAGAGGGGATCAGAGTGAGAAGGTGGGATTGCGGGGGGTCAGGGGAGAAGGGGGTCAGGTCAGGTGTAGGGGGGAAGTGTCACCACTGTAAACAAGGGGGTTTACCGGCAGTTTTTAATAAACCGCCACTAAACCCTTTATAAAAAAGTTTTAGCAGCGGTTTTGTAAACTACCGATAAAGGATATTTATGTTATAGTGAATAATAATGTTATTGTTAACATTGCTTATAAATATATTTGGATAACCAGTTCCATTTATATAATTTATTTTTAAAAAAATTCATGTTAATCTATCACACCGGAATCTAGGGTCACGGTTATGTCTATATAAAACTTTGGTATGTTTACGAACACGTTCAATATGTTATTTATTATCCAAAATAAGAGTTTTTTCAATAAAATCATCCTATTTTACATAATAATTATGGAAAGAATACATCACATCCATTTGAAAAGTTTTGAAATTAATGTATGATGCAAAGATAATAGAATATGAATGCATTCATGTTTATCTATTAGAGTATATGTTTCATCATAATCTATTCTCTATCGTTGATTATAACCATTAGCATCAATTATTTATTTATTTCTAATAATTATTCCATTTTATAACATTTTTTCCAAAAACCCCATTTTACTATAATGAATTTACTTTCTTTAGTTCTTTAAAAAATGGGTTAGATTTTTTTATTTCTTATTTCTTTTAGTTCATCTTTTATAACATTAATTCAACATTCATCACCTAAATGATCATTATTATTTTTTAGGTTAGAATTGAGAATGAAAATAAAATGGTTCTAATATATTTATCAAATAACTTATAGTCCTTAATGGTTGAATCAAAGCGCCAATGATACTATAACTAGGTTGATTCCTAAGAAACTACTAACATGGGTTTGGAAGAAAATGTTCATCAATATAAGATAGAAATTCTTCGGAAGAGAATATATGAGAAACGTTTCTTTGGGTATTTTCCATATTCGATGAATCTTCAATAAAAGGTTGAGGATTAGTTTTGGAAAACACATCCAATGATTTTATATATTTTTGTTTAAAAACTAATAGATTAGTCCCATAAAATTTAACATGTACTATTTCTTCAATAGTATGAGAATTTTTGTTAAAAAATTTATAATCCATAAATGTAGTGGAATATCCTCAGGATAATACTTCCTCGGATTTGGATGTAAATTTTTTTAAATTATACTTTTTTTTAGGATGAATACTTTTCATTCAAAAACTCTGGAGTATGAAAATTTTGTTATTCAGCCTCTCCATAATTCATAAGGAGTATTGTTAATAAAGGGTCTAAGTAAAATGATATTTATAATATTGCAAGAAGAACTAATAGATTAATCACAGAAAATATTAGCAATTATACAATCAGTGAGCATGGTTCTCTTCATTTCATAAAGAATATTTTTTATTCTTTCAACAACATGATTTTTCTAAGGAGTTCTAGGAACATAAACATTATGAGTAATTAATTTTTTAATACATAAGGTTTCAAAATATGATCATAAAAATTCCAAAACATGATTTATTCTAATAGTTATCAAGGGAATGTTATTCTTGTTTTTTTCATTTGCTACAAATGTTTTATGAAAGAAAAAATGACTCAGATTTCATTTCTAGAAAATAGAACCTTTTATTTCTACTCTAATAATAAACAAAAAAGAAAATACATAGTAGATTTGTGGGACCCAATAAATTCATGTGTATTAACTATAATGAATCCAAAGTTAATACTTCCCTAATAGAGTTAAATATTTAATTATGTTGTTTTCCATATTGTCAAGGGACACTAACTTTTTATGAAACAAATCTATATTCCAGAAGATATTTAACTATTCTTTTCTATGTCAACTTACATATGTTCTTAAGGTTATAATTTACTAACCATTTATTCTATAAAAATGATTTTTCTTTCATTTCACTATGAAAAGGTAAGTCTTGGATAATAATATATTCCATGATATGTGTGTAAACATTCTCATGTTGATAGGTAGAAAAATTAATTCATCATTGGAATAGTTTATTATACAATTATCATTTCTAAAATTCAAATGGTTGCATTGATCACATAGTTTACTTGTACTTATAAGTTTTTTCTTAGTTCCATTAACAAATAAAACATTTCAAATAAAATATTTTCCAAGAATAAAAATATACCTATATAAAAAATAATTCATCGAGTATTATCTCCAAATGTAACTCTTCAAACTATAATATCTATAATCATTTAAAATATGTATTTTTTTTAAATGAAATTTATGTAATTACCATTAACCATATACCATGAATTCATGTTAATGGAATTTCATTTATTTTCATAAATACCTAAAAATTAAACTTTCAGAAACAAAAACATTACGGGTCCAGAAATGATAGAAATTAAAATTTTAGGAATCGACATTTGTTTTGAAAAAAGTGATTTTTGAAATCCTATGGATTGAAATTTATTTAATGGAAATTTTTGTTGTGGTGACCTCTATTTTGAAATATATTAAAAAGGGGGGCACCTTTTGGAACCATATAATATTTACTAAAATATTTTTTTATCAATATATCCCATTCTAGTACTAGTTCCATGGGGATGATTTTTTTTATGAATTTTATCAAAAGTTTCCTTACCATATGTAAAGTTTGATAATTTTATCTTTATAGAATATTTTTCAGACCATAGATTTACAACTAAATCATTGTACCCTTGAATAATAATTTCAGAATTGATTATTTATTCTAAATATTTTTTCTTAGAAATGTATTCCTCAGAATCATTAGAAATCATATCCTTCTCAAAATTATCATTTGCATGTTTTTTATAAATATAATCAATTTGAAATTATTTTTTATCAAGTAATTTTTAATGATTTGATACTATCATTGTCCACACAATTATTCAAGTATTTTCTTTCTCATTTTTCTTACTAACTTTACAATATTCATTTTCATTAATTTTAAAAAATGATAATAATTCATCATATGAAGGTAATATATTATCCCCTATTGAGGAATATTTTTTATCCGAGCATTTGTAATTTTTTTCTTCAATATATTGTTCATTAAAAGCTATATTTTTTAAAGAATCACAAGTGCATACCTTATTTAAGATACATTGTTATTAGAAATGTATTCAAGTAGGAAGACCAATATAACTATTTCTGTAATTTTCACTGAATGGAGATTCATTATAAGAATATCCTTCACTATCAATCCAAGAATCATTTTCATTCAAAAAATTAATTCCATTTGAATTATAATACTTTTTCTATTTTCTCTCATAAGTTCTTTACTTTATGTCTTTCATTTTGATATTTGTAAAATTTGGTATTATATTTGCATCACTCTTATAGTCGTAATAAATATATTTTGAATGATTCTCTTCATTTATATTTATCATATAATGATACTAAAAATAATTTATACCAATAATATTATTCATCAGTTGTGAAATATTAGATAACCCATTCTCAAAATGTTTCAAATCACTTGAATTAGATTGAACAATAACCTTTTTCATTGTTTTGTTAACAACCTTCTCAAAATATTGAAATATTATTATATTTTTTGTACAAGTAAAATAATCTTAACAATTATTTTTACTTGTTTTCTCATCACATATATTCAGCCTACCCTCATACTATAAAACGGACATAAATAAATCATCATGTGTATGATTTTTGATCTTTCTAGATTTATCGCCTAATATTCTCTTTGATTCCCATTCATAAGGCATGATATGAATATTTTGTTATCATGAATTTAAACCCATAGTCCATTTTCACCTAGATTTTAGAAACTACTAACAATGTTCACGAACTATTTTTGTACCATAATAATAGGTTATCCAAAAAAATTGAAACTCTTGATAATCAACTATTAACACAACTCTTATAGTCTCTACAACCTTTGAAGTTCCAAGATAAGTAATCTCTAAATTCTTAAAAATTATTTTAGAAATTGAAAAAGAATAGATGTAATTGTATACATTTTCTTATCATAGAACATAATAAGATATTGCTTTAACTATAATTAAATTGATAGTCTTTCTTCTCATGATTTTAAAAATTAGTTACTTCCTTGTCATCAATTTTTTAATCTTTAGTTAACTTGAATAAAATGAAAACTTCAGTATTTATAAAGAATTTTTTCATTCATTCTGTGAAATTTTACAAATTATATCATTAAAAAATAGGTTGTGTATTTGGATTGAGGTTATTTATTGAACCATCATTGAGTCTTAGTATCTTATATAAAAACAAAAAAAACCAAATCATTTCAACAATACAAATTAGTGTAGAAAATATTTATAAAAAAGATAATAACTAAAACTAACTAAAGTGAAAAAAGGTATTCCGTAATAATTTTTAGCCTCCTTTGATACCAAATGTAGGATCCAAATTAATATTGAGATGGTCAATATAAGAGTGGGGTGAATAGTAAGTTTAAAAATGTTGTTTTGAAATGTAAAATAATTTAGTATTAAATAATATAAAATAATGGAATTCATGAAACCAATTTTTTATTTTAGCAAAAATTGGAGTGGTCCTTGGGATCAATTAAAAAGATATTGTAATCTAGTTTGTTTTGATATTATTATAAATTTACAGGTCACCAAATATACGATTCAACCGTAATGTGTATAAAATTGTAATCAGATTAAGTGATGTAATTGTCACCACAACCATTTTATTCACAGATAAATAAAAAAGTATCACAATGAAAGTAATTATGATAAAAATAATATAAGATAAATGAATATATTAAATAATTCAGATTATATTACTATTTTATTCAGAAAGAAAAAAATTAAATTAATATTGAATTCTTTTAACCCAAAGAGAATGGATTCCAAGAACCTAGAATAAATTTCCCTTAATTTATACATTCATGAATGTCTGACATACCCTCACTAGGGTATTCCATCAATATGATTATTGGTCTATACTTTTAACCCCTCATGTCCTTGATCGAGATGGTGATCAGCTCCTCTATCTTATATGAATCCGAAAACCTCGATGGCATTCACCACAATAACAATCAAACAGAATAAACTACCTCAAATATTACAAAGAAAATTAGCAATTAGTTCACTTATATTAACATCAAGGATCATAAAAGTAGTTGAAAAATCAAAAACTTTCTCACACAATGTCTTTATGAATCTTTCAACTCGGTCATATTTTTTCATGTTTCAAAATGATAAAATGAGTTAGTATTTATAGTAATTTCTCTTAACTGTCATCATGATTTCTGACATTCTGATTTTCTCCAAGATTTTCTAGAGGACCTAAACACTTAGCATTTCAATGCTTATACAATAACTGAATTTAAATCATTTTTTATTATTTTAAATATTTCATTTAATTACAATAATGTATTTATATATATGAATAATAAATTGAAATGTGTCTATTTATAATCATTATGAGAATCAGTTTGATTTTTATTGATATAATTTTTAATATTTCTACGAACATATTATCATTATTAAGGACTAGAAAAATTGATTGATAATTTATTTTCAAATTAATTTTAAGATATAAAATGTATCCGAGATTGGTATGCTAATAATGGAAGTTGTCATTAGAGTAATTTTCATGAGTATGATATTTATTATATCCATACTCATTATGAATACTAGAATGATGAAATATTAATTTATTTTTTTTTGTATGTCAATAGACTTAATCTATGTATGTAAAAATTTAATATTAATTTTACAAAAACACTGTTAAGATACTTTGGACATGATAGTGTTATAAATTAAATATTTAAGAAAGAGTCACTAAATTTGACAACAATGGGAATGGAAATGTCATACAGAGACTTTTTAATCAATAAATGGAGGTTTTAACTCAATGAATCTTAATTCAATCCATAAATAATTTATTTTAACTTTTGAACATCAACCACATCATTTTTACATTAAAAAATATTATTTGTATTATATAAATTTCCCAGAATAAACTCATATTTTTGTAAATTGGTTTTAAAACCCATTTGATATATCTCATAGACATAATGATCTACTATGAGAACAAATATTTCATTTAATTTTATGATCACATCAAGTGAAATTGAATCTTCATAGTTTATAAATTTATTGGTTATTAAAATTTTTTATTATATAATAATTATACTATAAACCTATACCAGCCATGGATGTTTGGTTATAGTAAACCCAGTTCCCCATATAGGTATCACATATTCATTTTTATACACCATGTTCTAAAATGTTTTAATATGCATGATGTCCATCTCAAATGACATAACATTTCTCTATTTTGGGGAATAAAAAATCTAATTATCCTATAGGTAGTTAGTATATTCATCATTTATGAATATTAATTTATTACTATTGTTCATTATAAATACATATCTCTTAGACTCTTGATGTATCCTACCATACTATTTAGAATAGTTTTCAATATGAGTTTTTTTATTTCCAAGAACTACCTATAGATTTAGTTCACCAGCCATCTCAAGAACCATTTATATATATTATCTTTTAACATCATCAATTTCACTTTTCCACCCACCAATACATCAATTTATATATTACATATCAAATAATATACCATACTAGGACACTAACACTTTGTGTTTAGTGAAATTATAGGTATAGTATCCCAATATTTTATCGAGATAACTAATAAAAAGCTATTTTTAAAATTTGCAGGTACATTTTATAGAATCTAACCCTAATATTTATGATTAAAAACTTTAAATCCTTATAATAAATAGGACACCTAAGAATCTATTTGTTTTTTGAAATAACTATGACTACCATAGATAGAACACCATTTAGTATTCAAGATTGTACTTCTAGAGAATATACTCAAAATGATATAGAATGGTCAGATTGACTCCTCAATGATCAAACTACTTCCATTAACATATGATTATTTATAACATACACACTATTCCAATATGGTGTTTATTTTGGATAGAGTTATAAAAGAATTCCATAGCATATTTGATGATATGTAAAATGTTATATCAAGTAATCACTACTTCATTATTATCTGAGAATATTAGTATTATTCCATAGTTAATTATGATATTTTTTTCAATAATTTAAAATATGTGAAGGTTTTATACTAATGTATCATCAGATACACATAACTATACCAACTAAAATCTTGTGTATATTCTAAAATTTACTTATTCAAACCTCATTTTTGTCATTAGTAAATATAAATTAATGTGTATAAGGTCCAATAGTCGACTACAACCCTCTCATTTTTACTAAAAGGTTCATTGTTCATTTTACCATAGAATAAGTATTTTCATTTATCTAATTCTATATCATCGAATGAGTCCAAAAATCATTCACATTTATGTCTTTAAAAGTGTTAATCATTTATATGTACAATTCAACAATTACAAAAAAATGTTTTGTTATAATTATATATTAAATTATTATAATGAATGTTATTGAACACATTATCCATATCTAGAATTTATTAATCAATCCATATTTTTCTAATGATATTAAAAATTTCATTAATATGAATAAAATAAATATTTTTTATAATATTAATAAGAATATAATCTTTTACAACCAAGATATCAAAATATAATTTCCATTTATAGTATGAACATAATTATAGTTTTTTAATTCCAAAACTAATCCACTAGAAAAACCTAGACCAAATGTGTTGACATCCAATACAGAAAGTTTTTCCTCATTAACAACATGTAGAAACATTCATATTTTTTGAGTTTCTGTTTATCATTAAAAAAATTTCAAAAACACATGGTATGAAATTTTTCTGATTCATGATTAGAGAAATTAATTTCTATGAAATTTACATCCATATTCTCAATGAAATTCTCCTAGAGTACACTTCTTAACCTTAGATACCAATCAATTTAACAATACATACAACTTATAAAAGATATCATTCTTATGTTCTACATACATTAAATTGTCTACAATAAAATATCTTTGGGTGCGTATCATGTATTATATCATTTAAATCAAAAAAAAAATTAAATATAATCTCACTAAAAATTATAATCCCAAACATAGAAAATATTTAGTATGATATTATCCTAATCTCACTTTGTTTGGGTTTCACATTATCATTTCTCTAATTTCATTTATTTTTATGGGGACCATCATGTCAAGCATATACCATTTAAATTGATGATTCACAATAATTATTAGAGTGGTAACTAAGATGGTATTAAATAAATGATGATTCTTTCTTATAATGTTTCTTTGAAAACAACCTTTACAAACAAAATATGTTTTTTTTATGCTGCTATACAAAAACATTCGACACACAGAAACACAAATAAGAAAACAATTTAAAATGTTCACCTCCCAATGTGAGAACAGTAATCATTTATGTGATTTAAAAATCAATAAAACCACAATACCAATTATAATTCACTTTTGAGTATAATGAGAGAGATATTATCTTGAAAATCCTTTTCTTCGTGCCTCCAATAAATGTTGGGGTGAAACCCAGACACAACTGCATCCCAATCCATAAAATATTCAAGAGTTTGTGTAAAAAATGATATGAATTAATCTTATAGGTTGAAATCAAGATTTTTGGTTTTATTATCTCATCGTATAATTCTATTCATTCACATATGGAAGATGCTAAATTAATTTACATTAAAAAATAACTTAAAACACTTTCTCTTTTTGAATATGTCTCCACTATGAAAATGTTCTTCAACATTATTTTATGGTCGCAAAAACATATTTTTACTCTATATATTTTGTGAAAATCGACACCAACTCACCTAATTAGTTTTATGTAATAAAAAACTCATTAAACTACTTAATATACCTTTTTCTACTTCCTTTTTCTCTTATTTGATAACAATATATAATAAAAAATATGAATATTATTCAAAAATATTATCCTTAATTTATTGAATTCAGACTATAACAAAGATGCTAAAAAATATATTTCATTTTTATTACTCTAAAGATTCAATTATGAACATCGACTACTCTTATGATTAACAGTATATAAAGATATACAAAAACGATATTCTCTCTTCCTCTTTTTAGCCACAAAAATTCACTTGAATTAAATATTGAAGTAAAATGTATGAATTCAATTTTCTATGATCATTACAACCCAATTTATGGTGTGGAATTATCCCACAGATTTCTTTTATTCTTCTTTATAATTTTTAACCTAAATAGTCATAAACATTTCTTTGATATCTATTTTCTTTTACGAAATCCTCACATGGAATCGAATAGATTTATTTCCTCAATTCAAGTATCATAGGAACAAATCAAAACAACAATTTAATGTGAACCATGATGTGGATTCAATCAATGATTCCAATTGATGATACAGTAAATCAAAATTCATCATTAAACTCCCATTTTGACGATATTGACCCAATATTTCACGCTTTGAACAACACCTTGAAATTTTTTATTTCTTTAAAATTACCTTCATGGATACAACATGATACATAAAATACTATTTGGGATTCCAAACAATTAATTTAGGAATGACTAAATTCAAGATGGATCTTAAATAACATATTAGTATGTATCCACCTTGACGTATTATATATGGAAGTTACACAAGTGGAAAAGCCTTTATTTAGGTGTGTTTTACCCTTATGTAGGTAATTTAATCCTATTGATGTCGTTTACATAGGTGGGTTTTACCATTAATTTGGTAATATGATTTTCCAAATGAATATTACATACTATATGTATTGCTTTTATATACTCTAAAGGAACATTAAATAACACAATGAAACTCTTACATACCTTTATGTGGTCATCAGGATACCATTACACAAATAACATATTACTCAAGTTACCATTATGTGTATAAATAAAATTATAGGTGAGTTATTTGAAACACATGAATCATTATTTACAAAGCCAGTTATTTTTTCAAATTACCCAAATGAATTACCAATTCAATTTACAAATGAAAACAACATTAAAATTAATTTTTTATCAATTTTTAATCTCCTAGAACTCCTCCTATCCCTTTTCTTGAAAACATCACCAACACCTATTTATGAAACTCTATATCATAAACCATATTTTTCATTAATAATAGATATATATTCAAAGATGTAAATGATATGAAGGTCTTATAACTCTTCATATAACAATAAAACATTCACCAACCCTTCACCTCACTTATTATAATCCATTTTATTTGAGTAGGAATATTATTTATATATTGGAGAAAATAAATCATAATAAACAAATTCACTTTTTTTCAATTCAATTATATCTACAAAACATCATATCAACACATATAGTTTGAATGAAATAACAAACTATATATTTCTTCAACCAAGGATCATTATTTTGTAATAAAATCATAACTCTTAGATATTTGTCACCATTAGACAATTCCAATACAAGATGATATAACTATTTTTAGGAAACAAATTCATTGAATGAATAAAACAATATTTTCCATAAAATAGTGATATAAAATAGTTCGATTAAAAACAGAACCTCTTGATTCTATCATAATTAAATGAAACCACTTAAGAATAAATATGAGAATAAATACTTCATCATCACTATATTCAACAGTACCAAACTATTAATGGAAGAAATTATTGTATGAACTTTAAAAGAAATTTTAAAATATTTTAAATATTAACAAGGTTGAATTCAAAACATACACCTTTTAATAACCATATATAAATCCAATCATCCCTTTGAGATTACTCTTGCCAAATGTAACACAAATGAATAGATTATCTCCCTTATAATCACTATCCCCATTTAACACTATTATGAGGAATCAAACCCTTTTAATGTTTATTATAAACACATTATCCACCTAAGAGATTAATACACCAAAATGTATCACCTAATAATGGATATTATAATTATAAACACACCATCCTTTGAGAAATCATAATCTTATAAAGATAAATTTATTTTTATGTATTTGTTTTATTTTTTTACCCCTTTACTAATAAATATATAATGAAAATAAGAGAGATTAGATTGAAACATGATAAAGTTTGTTTAAGATTTGTGTGGCTATACTCCCAACATCAACCTCATATTTTTAAATGTATCCATTGAAAAGTAATTGTCAATACATATACTAGTTTTACATTTTTTGAGGAAAATTCCAACATCAGCTCATTTATATATATAAGACCATTTTCATTCAACTTGTATCAGATAACCCAATTTGTTCCAATCACATTCTTATCTTCATTTTTGTTAGACATCTCCCATGTATAAATCTTCTTTATTTGGTCTAATGTTTCATTCAAAGAATCATCCCAATATCGATAAATTAAATATTATTCAATATATTTAGATTCATGTTTAGTCATGATAGAAGTATGAGTTTCTATTCTTAGAGATGGTCTAGTTTTGTCTTATTTATATTGATTTATAATGTTATTTTGGGCTTGATTATACCTTCTGAATGATGGATAAGAAAAATTAGGATGTTTTACCTTAAATGAAGTAGTTTAATATTTTATCTAATTATTATATCATTGTAATTTTGATCACTAACTAAAATTTTGTCATGCTATTTAACAAAAACATTGTCATCATCACATCTATAACTTTCATCTTGATGTAAAAAATAAATATTTTAATGTTCTAGAATATTCAAATCATAATTATCAACAATTATTATACTCTCTTTTATTCTTAAATGATATCCTATTTTTATAGAATAATATCAATGAAAATTTATATTTACCCCACATTAATAAAACTAACCCATATTTCCCCTTATTACATTTCCAATACTTGGGATACCATATAAATTAATATAATTCATGTTTGGAGTCTTAATTTAGAACATCTCATATATATACACATCTCATTTATTTTAGATAAAAATTTATTTTTAGACGAATTACTGCTCCAATTTATTGCCTCCAGAAATATCAAGAGTTATCTAATTAAATTAATATTGATCGAGCCATCCCAAACTAGATTTTATTAATTTTCTTGCAACAAAATTTTATATAGTGTATATTTTACATTGAGATAATGGTGAATATCATTATTCTCATTATAATATTTAAATCTATCATTATTGTAATCAACAACATTATATATGTGAATTGTCAACATGGGATAACCACACTCTTTCTTTATAATTTTTTTGAAAATCATAAAATATTTCAGTGAAAGTGATTTATGTTTCAGAAATATTATTTTAGAAAAATCATCAACAAAATAAATTAGTTCCATATCTTGACTTTTTTTATTTTCTCATGGGCTCGTAGATTTCTGAATGTATTAGTTCTAATAGATGGGATAGTAATTTGAACCCTTTTTATCAGCATAATTTAAAATATTCGACATTTGATAAGATTTGAACATCTAATATCTAAATCTTTTCAACATGGGAACATAATGAACATTTTATAAATTATTGAAATTTTACATATTCTATTTCCCTAGCTGAAAAAGATTTCAATGATATAAAATATTTCTTATTTCATTTTGAGATATCATTAATAATCAACATTAATGACATGTAATAAATTATCTCTTTCCAAATATATTGTTTTCATAACAATTCTATATTTATTATTTATGAATAATAAAACATCAATCTTAAAAAATCAACTTTTATTTTTTAAAATGTTTTGAAAAACTAGAATAATTTTGTGTTAATCAATCAATATAAACAAGTTTGTAGGACATCACCATTTATTTCAAAATAACTATTGATCGATCTTATGAAACATTTAGTGGCCCATAATTTACATGGTTAATTACAAAATTATTTACTTTTCAACGTAATTAATGATTTTAAAATATTTTATCATGTGATATGAGAATCCACATTAAAATATCATTAGACACGCCCATTTAGAAGCTTGTAGTGAAACATTAACAACTAATTATTCCACCTTCCCTTTTATCATAATATATTGATATATTTTTATTAAAATTCATTCTTTCAGTTTTTTATAAGGTGGAGACATTAATTTGTATAGTGATTGGGCTGGTCACACCTCTCACGCACTTCATTGAGAATATAAAATTGGTTTCAATATTTTAGCCCAGAATTTTATATCATTTACTAAATTTTCATCTTATGAGGGGTATGAATCAACCTAAACCCTTACTCCTAAATCCTCATTGGAATATAGTGAATTTGGTATATAAGAAAATTTTTGTGTTTTCTAAATCCTCCATAATAGCAATATAGTTGATCTAAAGCATAAATGGCATTTTCATTATCTTTTTGTTAATAATTTTTTGGGTTACCTTCTATCCTTATTCAAGTCACCACTCATCAGTAATTATTATTACCCAAGATAAGTTTTTTATAATTATTATTATCCTTTATAGATTCATTGGTTTTAGCAGATTTTACTTGAAAAAAGTGTTCTTAATACATCTATATTTTTTAGTATCACCATATTTAGCCACAATATTGATCTTCATGAAACAATTTTTTTGTTTGATTCATTGAAAATTTTTTATAAACAAATACACCTTTATAAGATGATTTTGTTTTGGGATTTTAAAAATCCATTCATATTAGATCATTTTTCATCTTATTAAATTGAGTTCGGTAAAATGGATCTAGAATTATTCAATTATTATTTAGTTTTTCCCATATTTTTTTAAATATGTTCACAAAAAATCTTTACCCACACTTATTTTACTTATTTCTTGTTTAGAGTCTCATAAAAATCAAACATATTATTTAAATCATCAATATATTCCAAGTATTCCTATTTTTATTCTATATAAATAATCTCCTCTCAATTCGATAATTGATTTTACTTTTTAAAATTATTATTTATTTTTTTTAATTTATATATTTTATATTGAATCCCTTTAAATTAATTCTTAAGTCGTAAAAACATATCAATTTCTTCTTCTTCAATTTCTAAACAAATTTTATAATATATAAATTTTTCTTAATTTAACTTTTAAATGAGTTTTTTTATCCATCATTGTCATAGAAAGAAGCAACATCTTCATTATCTTCAATTCATTCAAATTCAATAGATAAAAATTCCTCAATTTATATTTTTATAATTATTTTGACATATTTTGGGAATAAACCGTGGACTGATCAGTTTTCATATAAGATAATTTTCTAGAATACATTTCTCCCTCATCGCTATCATCTGTGATTTTTGATTTTGGACAATTTTTAAAAAAACCTACAATAAAATTGGGCCTAAAACAATTCAAAGGGATATTTACATTATACGTTACTTACACTTTTATAATGTTTATTATGATATGGTACATTAAATCATCAGTCTTACTATTTAAACCATTATTAGTATTTGAGAAACATGATTCTTCTTCAACAACATCCTTATTAACAAACTTCTCAGATTTTGATTCATTGATGAATATATCCATTTCAATATTTTTGTTTTCGTGATAGAATTATCATTCCGAATTATTTAATATATAATAATACTTTGTAATCCATCAAGATGGTAATTTTAATATCTAGAACAATTATAGGGGAACAAACACGTTTAAATATTGGTTTATATGAATTTGATTTGGTTAATAAAATGGTTCTTGAGTATATGAGGTGACTCTAGGTTGTCCCAAGGGTTTAGGATACAAAAGAACTAGAAAAGAGACCAAAATGTTCACAATTCATAGTTATAACACATTTAGTACTTACCAAGGAAGTATTTAGGGAAGCAATATAGCCAGACATCCTCTCAAATAGAGGTTGGTGCACGGGCATCGTATGATTTTCGAAACCATATATGTGACATTAGAATTCCATTCATCCAAGAATACTTTAGGATATTGGCTAAATCACAAGAATCAAATATGTTTTTGAAGCCATGTGGGTGCATCAAGAAGAGTGTGCATCCTGGACCCTCTTAAATAGAGGGAGCCACATGGTAGGTGCATAGTTTAGAAAATATTGTGGCCAAACCACATGGCCCAAAAAAGTGGGAATTTATTATTTTCCTTCTCAGGATTAAATTATTATCCCTTAAATTTCTCTCACATTCCCCCTCCAATAGCTTGGGTGATGAAAAAAACCCTCCCAAACATCCAACAAATTATTTTCCCAAATTCTAATCTATTTGTAATGTCATTAAGTGTGGATAAAATCTCTAGTTTATTCAAACACTTCACTTAATTTTATTTTATTGAATATGAATTTTATAGTTTTTCTACACCTTCTAAATCTATAAAAGATCAATTTTCCCATAGATTCTATATTGGGGAATGCAATGGTGTTTGATTTCAAATCAATGGTCAATATTGAATGAGTGGTTCTCTAAGAACGTGAGGTAGATGTACTAAAATATTTTCCACATGGTTTTTATGTTTTTTATGTGTATGTAATTTTTAAAATTCAAATTGATGCTATAATGTTATGTATTTGTATAAGTAATTTAATTTTTACCTTAGTGTGATGTGATAAACCCATTACATTTCACATTGGGTACATTGATGATTTTATATGGGATGTATGGATACAAATGGGGTATGCTAAACCCTTGTAAATGTTGAGTTGAATTTTTAAACATTGAGTTATGAAAATATTGAAAATGAATAAGTTTTAATGGGGAAATTGGTTTATAAATATGGTTAAGAGGTAAAATAGAAAAGTTTTTATGATAGTTTTGTATTATTCTAAAGAATCTTTTGAAATGATATAAAAAATGTGTTATTGGACTTAAACCGAATATGGTTTTATTGATGGAAAATGATGTTTGAATGTTTATAATGTTTTTAAAGAGTGTGTTAAACTCAAAATGATTTATAAAGGAGGTTCTTATAAGATTTTAAATTATTATTTAAATTGGGGTTATGGTTCCCCTTTTTTGTGAAACTTCTTAAAAAATATTTTGAATCATTGGAAATAGAAATGAAATCTTTGGGGTATGTTTCTATTTTTAAAAAAGTTAAGTCCCATGTTTAAAGGGTGTATTCAGATGATTTCTAATCTGTGATATGATTTATGTTTTAATATAGGATTTGGTTTTGAGTGTCCATTAGAACATATGAAATTTGAATGACATATGGGTATGTGTGATAAATTATTTTAGAAAAATATCAATGTGATAAATTTTATGTCTGGGGTATTGGATTGAGGCCCCACTCCCCCGGGTTAGGTTAAACCATTGTTCTAGGCCACATATATATATTTTTGCTAGGATTTGAGACTAAGACTCTATGCTCCAAACTTATGGACTAAGGTGACTTGTTTAGTTTGGGTTGAAATGATTTTGTAGGTCCACTGATGTATTTTTCTTATATTATGTCAAACTGAAGCTCTATGATCCTAAATAATGTAATATGGTTCTCCGTATTGATTGGTATAGATATATTCTATAGTCCCACCAATGAATTTCATGACTTATGAGGTTAGACCGAGGCTTTATGATCTTAACGTATGTTCATGGATTGCTAGTTAGACTGAAGCACTGAGTTATGTTTCTAAATTTATTGACTAATTAATTCCACTCTATGTCTAATAGCATGTACCACTTTTATGTTATGTCTTAGACCCCCCCCCCCAATAAGATCAGAGTTAGTTGGTTGGTTTGTTGACATGAGAGAAACTAAAGGATAGAAAGGTGAATTAATAGTCTATTTATATATGAATACTATGTCCCTTTATTATTATTCTTATTTATTACACATTAATTTCCATCAAACACTATTGTATAGAAGGGTTATTTCCTTATACATCGTTGGTAGTGGCCTACTAATTTGTACTCACATCTTTCTTGGGAAACATTGGTACTCAGGTACCCGAGATGATGATTCTTGTTTTATAATATAAGAATAGGATAGGGTCATCATGTGCGGTTTGTGAATAATATGATGGGTTGGAGCGTGGTATGCTGGGTCTAGGTTAGGACTTAGAACCGAGTTCATGTTTTTTATAGATTTTGTACCAGAGGATTTATTTGTATAATGACTTGGCGTGTAGTCTCTCCACCATATTGTTTTATCAGGTGTTTTTTGTTATTTAATTTCATTTTTTGTATGTTTTATTTTTATTGATTTGGTTGGTTATTTATTTTTTATCTTAATTCTATTGTGTCTTTACTCTGATAAGTGTTTTACCCATCTTTGGTGGACCTACATTTCTATTAAATATCCTTTGGCGTATAGGGAGGTGTGCATGAGGTCATGTGATGACTTGTCTTGGGGAACAAAATATAATGGATACCAAGATTGGCTTGTTACAAAGGGGTATCAGAAATAGTGTAACATGTCTTACAATTTGGTAATCATAAACATGAGACTAGGATCTTATTAGGGATTTGAAATGTGATCTTTCCTAGGTGTCTATAGCCTTATATTATAGGAAACCAGTAGCTTACAAGGGTGGTAATTGGTGTTTTATATTGTTATTTTACATTTAATTTATAATTTCACCTTGAGTGGAACACTTAGATGTTATATTGATGGTTTATGAGGTTTTATCTCTTGTCATCATATGTAATGATATAGTGAGTGGTTTTATGCATCATTTTAGGCACATAAGATTGATAGATCATCCATATATTTTTAATGATTGATATTTCCTAGGGATTTATATTTTAGAATTGTACTATTATTTCTATGCATCATGCATGTTGATCCTTCTTTTAAATTTTTGTTAGTGGAAATGTTCTGAAATATGAATCTATATATAGTGGGGGTTTTAATGCAAATTATGTTATAATCTATAATTTTTTAAAAATATAAATCCTTGGGTTTTTAAGTGTGATGTTTTGAATTGTAAAACCAAGGGTTTGAAATGGTAATTTTTAATTAATAAGTTAAATGTGAAATAGGGGATCCTTTAACGACATAAAATATTGGCATCTCTAGTGATCCATTTTTACCATGTGTATGGTTGGTTTGGGTAGTGTGACTGTACTAGTTTGAGAAATTGGTTTTGGTTGATGATTCCTTACTTGGTTTCAATGTATAGTAAAATAGATTCTGTTATTGTACCCATAGAAGGTCCATGACCTTTGGGTCAAGCGATGATGTCTGGTAATGTGGGCATTATAACCCTGGTGGGTCGTTGTGGGGTGGGATATATGTTGTCTGTTACTGATGGTACATAGGTTGTGGTGACCTTTGTTTGTTGCGAATGTGAAAGTTGTGTTTTTCACCATAAAGTGGGTGTTTGGATTGTAGTGGAGATGTATGTGGTCAAGTATCCTCATTTTGAAATGTAGAGTAAATGTTTTCTTGGGTGTGTTTGATGGAGTTTGGTTCAAAATGGGGAAATGATTGATGCCCATGAGTGGAAACATTTGGGAGGTTTGATGTGTATATAATGAAGAGAAAGAGAGAGAGAGATATATATAATATGAAATTTTCCTGGCATGACTCTATTTTAGGGAGTAGATATCATTTGAATTTCTAGCTGACCCATGAGAGGGGTCCTCCCGGTAACTCATTCTTTTTGGGTGTGTATGAAACAAGTATACATTTTTGACCTTGGAAGTGGCACATAGAGATTGTTTCATGTTGAATATTTATCCCAAATATTTTTGAATTAAATTTAACGATTTTGGAGATGCAACATGATTTTTTTTATGAGTTGGAGGTCTTGTAAAATCAAAGGTACTCTTGAGGGAGGTCTACCACATATTGTAGGTAACATGGAGTGAGAAACATAGGTGGTTGCTTTTGAAGTGAAATCAATACATGATGGGTGCCATAAAAATAGTTGAAATTTCATGATCTTACTGTCGTTTTTTTCATAAGGAGAAACCTGAGTTCTTGTGGATGGTAGTAATGTTGGTTTTTATGGGAACGATCGCTAGGGAACCTTACCCGATAGCATTGAAAATTCTTAACGAAGGAACCGTGGTGGGTTTTAGAAGACAATACATGGGTGACCAAAACTATGGATGTACAATTTTTTTATTGATGTGACACCTGGGTTGAGGGGTGGTCATGTGGGTTTGTTTGGATATACTAATGGATGGGTTATTTAATGAGAATATTTACAATTCCTATGGTCTAATGGAGTTTATGGACAAGGAGTCTTTTTTGGTTGTGAAAGTTGGAGTCATTCCATGATCTAGTTCTGTATGAATTGTGTGATATTGATTTAGTTTTTGTGAGTGACCATAGGAGGGTGTGTTACCTCATGGTTTCTAATGAGGACTCGGTTATAGGATCATTCAAGAGATTCATGATGTTTTTTTCAGATATGTAAACATGTATCTCAAAAATTATAGCAATAATTTTCTATGAAATCAAGGTGGGGAAGCACTAGTGATGATATAGAATGGTCATATGTGGATTAATGTCATGGATTTTTCAATTTATATGGTGGTAAACTAGGGTAAATATAGAAAAAATCAAGAGTTGTGGAAATGTTAGTACCAAAAAAAGCGTTGGTTAACTCCTACTTGGAATAGATTCATGAAGTGATGGTGAGTTTGGTTGACAATACCACATATGTAATAGTGGATGGGTTTTAACAAGATATTGGTAGGGTGGTAAGTGTGATACATTCCATTTGTTAGCTTATACCCATAGTGGGTGGAGAGATTGGGGGAGGAAAACTTGTGACGTTATTTATTGATAGATTATTATCCTTCTTTTATCTAGTGTTGGTCATGCCCAATATCTTAAAATTCTATTGCATGTGTTGAGAGATATCTAGATTTAATCCTAGATACCTCGATGTATTTTGGATGGTTGGGGGGGGCTTTATTGTTCACAATCACAGATCAGTATAAGTGGAGCTATATAGTCAGAAGTACAACATTAACCATTTAGGGTTGAGGTCCTCAGGAAGAACTGGATGTCGATAGATTTTGTGAGTTTCAATCTCATAATCCGAGAATAGGTAGAGTTATAGGATATTTTGTTTTTCATAGTGAAATATATAGGACCATGTCTATTTTGTGGGGTTTAGATTAGGATTTAATCATGAGTGGTACTGGTTAGAATTTCTTGAGTGAAGAAGTAATAATGACACTCCTTAGGTGGGGAGTGGTATGTAATTAATAGATGTGTGGGGCTAAATGTGGAGTGGATGTGGTGGAATCAAGATTACAACTTGAAACTTATGAGATGCATGTTTGGGTTTCATGGGGATGGATAGGTGGGATTTGTATGTTTTTGTTGATTGAGACAATCGGTTTCATTGGGTTTAAGGTGGTCGTAAAAAATCACAGATTTTACTGTTAGAGTTATTGAAGGGTGTGTTAAGGCATGAAAATAGTTTGTTGAAATGGAGTTTTGGTGCTAGAAACTCTTTAGATATCAGTAAAGGAATCAGGTATGTCTGTCTTGGTGACCTTTTGTAAAGGAATTTGGTCAAGATAATTAGTGAAAAATAAAAAATGATGTTGAATGTTTCATGGAAATGTTATTCGTGGTCTGATCGACTCAGCTACTAAAAGTAACATATATCATGTGTCGTAAACCTCCATTTGAGGAGGTTTTGGAATGATAAGTTCATTTCAAAAATTGAAAAGGGTTATGTGTAAGAAACCATTTTGTTATTCTATTTATGAATGATAGTGGTGATTGTGTCTTGAATGTTAATGGGGGTTATGAAGCATGGTGATGATATGTAGAGTAGTTTAAGCCTTGGAAGTGGAGTTTTACAGGATGTTGTGGAATTACACCGGTATTTACAATGGGGGATGGTGTTATACCTTATGTGTCAAGGCTCTATGGGCCTGTGAAGGGGGTGTTATGTCAATACTTTATGATGGGTTTTTTGGAAAAAAAGTTAGGGATGGTCTGACACAGAATGGTAAAAGGGGAAAACATGGTATGCTATGATCCATCTATAGTTTAATGTGTTAAATGAAAATATCATTTTAGAAATAAAGATGAACTTGAGGGATCTCAAGTTGTTTTTAGATTGTGAATGGATGGTGGATGCACAACCATTCTTGGTGGTTTTGACAGTGTTGTTTCATACCAATATTGGATGGTGTTCTCATGGATGTTTGGGGCCTGGTGAGCTTATAAATGTTTCACATATTTTGTAGAAGTTTTAGTCGTGTTTCTAATGGTATATTCAATGGTGGAGGTTACAACCAATAGAATATGGTGTTGGTGAGATAAATCCTATGGCGAGAATCACTATAGCTTCAACGAGTAATTTGGAGATGATTAGATCAGAATTAAGGTTCATATGGGCTTTGGTAAGATCTATCATGGAATTTCAGTTTTGGTAGTGGGTGTTTGCTTGAATTTTTACCGGTTGAATACTACATGATCATGGTTATGTGGGGGCTGTGCATCCAATTTTTTAGATAGGGAGTGTGGAAATGATCTTTGAGTTGTGGAATGATGTAGGTTATTGGAATATGTTTGGAAAACCATGTTTTCCTTCAGTGATTCCAAGCTTGGGTTACTATTATAATTTTTGGATCTGTGTGAGATGGTATCAAGCAATTTGGTCGGGGATTTGTTGTGTGGATCAGACTGAAGGTGTTCTTATTGTCTCTCCTTAGGGAGTGTAGTGATTTTTGGATACACTTATGTGATCTTTAGTGTTTGATGTTGTTATTGATGAGTTTGTGGTGGATGAATTATTTCAAGAGAATCGATTTAACAATTGTAGATTATGGTGGGGTAATTGCTTTAGGGAAGGACTTTTTATTGGTCTGAGCATTGAGAAAACATGTCCATGTTTAGAATTAAATAGGAGGGATGAATATGGATAGATGGTTTGTGTGGCATAAAAAAGTTCTTCGAAGGCTTGGTGATGCATGTGAAGTATGGATCAAGAATGTGTCATTATAAGGTATGGAGGTTGTATGATCATGACCATTAATGGAAGAACATACATTTGTAATGTTTGGATAAAATTTCATTTTTGTTAACAGAATCATTACGGGTGTATGGGGTTCCTTGGGCATGTCCCAAGGGAAAAGAACATGAAAGGATAAGAAATGAGGCCAAATAGGGTGTAGTACATAGTTGGACACATTGAGTACTTACCATGTTCCTATCTAGGGAAAATGTGTGGACATGCCTCCTCTTAGACATAGAATGGCGCACGGGCACAATATGGTTTTCCAAACCATGCGGGTCCCTACAAAAGATGATGTGGCAAGAAAACATCTCCAATAAAGGCTGGCACCTGGGCACCACATGGTAATCCAAACCATATAGGTGCATCCAGAATACCATGCCACCAAGCCCCTATAGGATAGAGGGAACCAAATAGTTGGATCACGGTTTGGACAACCATGTATCCAAACTATGTAACCCATAAAAAGTTTGAATTTCTTATTTTTTCCATCTCCTTATTGAAGGATTATCCACTAAATTTCTCCCTTATTCATCCTCCATCAGATGGGTTGATGAACCAAACCATCACAAACCTCCAAGAGATTTCTCTTCTATTATTGTAAAGAGTTTGGAGTGTCTTTGGGTGCAGATATTATCTATGGGATAGTCTAACACACATCATGTTTCTATTTTATTGAATATGGATTTTTGAATTGTTCTTCACCTTCAGAGTCCCTAATTCCACTATTTTACAGTAGATTTTATGTTTTAAATTTAATGTATGTTTGAGTTCAATTCAACGGTCAATAATAGATGAGTGTTTGTCTATTAACATGAGTTAGGTAGTCTTAATGATATTTACTATAGTTTTGATGTTTTATATGTGTATAGTTTTGTGATAATATTAATCATTGTTTTGTTTTTATGTATATTCCTAGTGAATGTAATTTGGCCTTTAGGGTGAGGTAAAAACCCTTTATGGTCCATATTTGATCCATGGATTAATTGATACGAGACGTAGAGATACCCATGTCGTTAGCCAAACCATTATAAATAGTGAGGTCAATGTGTAAACATTGAGATATGGACATTGTAAAAAATAATAAGTTGTAATGGTTAAATTATAATATGTATATGGATAAGAGTGAAATTTTAAATTCTTTATGCTAGTTTTTGGAAATTCATAATAGTCTATTGAAATGGTCTAAATGGTGTGTTGTTTGTTTTGAACCAACTGTGGTTTTATTAAAGGAAAATAATTTTTGAATGTAAATAATGTTTTGAATTGAGGTGTTGACCTCAGGGTTATTTAGAATGGGGAATACTTATTAGATTTAAAATGAAGATTTGGAATGGGGGTTTGGTTCTAGTTTTTTTGAAAATTGGTAATGACTATTTTGAATGTTGGGAAATATAAATGAAATATATGGGGCATGTTTTAGTTTTTTCAAAGTGGATAACATGTGTTTTAAAGTGTGTAATTAGGATTATTTAAAATTATTATTCTAATTATTATTTTATGCTAGGATTTGGATATGAGTGTCCTTTGGGGCATTATTAATTGAAATGATATTTGGGTAAGTGTAATAAATGATTAATTTACAATATCTATGTGATAAGCTATATGAGTGGGGTATTGTAACAAGGCACTACTCATACGGATTGAGAAAGACCAATATTTTAGGGACACCTATGTATTTTTTAGGTTTGGATGTCAGACTAAGGCTATATACTCCAAAAATATGGACTGAGGTTTCCCATTTGAGAAGGGTTTAATTGAAGCTCAAGGAACACTAATGAATTTCTAGGATATGCTTTTAGAATGGGTATCTATACTTATAACATATAGATTGATGTTCCCCAATTGGGTTTGGCTAGACTGATGTTGTAGGCCTACTTATGTATTGCATGGGACAGGATGTCATACCAAGTATCTATTCTTATAATGATTGAACATGTATTGATCGGGCTAGCCCTTCATGGTATTTTCAATATTGAATTATTTGGGAATTCCACTTTGTGGATAAAATCTTATAAACATTTGTATGTTTGGTATTAGACTCCTAGAGTTCCTAGATCTAGTGGGTTGGTTACTTCGCACGATGGATCATAAAAGATAAAATAGCAAATTATTAGTATATTAAAATGTGAACTATGAAATCTTTTGTTTTATCTATTATTTATGAAACTTTAATTACCTGGGTACACTATTTTATAGATTAGTTTTTTTATACCCCGTTGGTGGTGGCACACTGAGTTTTACACACACCCTACTTGGTCTTCCATAGAAATTGGTTACCTAAGAATATGATACATGTATTTTTGTACAGGTTCAGGAGAGGGACCTAGTGTGTGTTTTATGCAAGGGGTTATAGGCTGAATAATGGGAGGATGGGTTTGAGATTGGACTCAGTACCATTTTTGGGATTTCCATTATAGTTTTGTATTGGAGGATTTATCTTAATGAAAGAATGCCATGTAGTATATCCGTTTTTTTGTTGTGGCATGTATTGTAACATAGATATTGATATTTATCATATTAAGTACCATTGTTAATGTTTTTGGTTATTTATTTTTTAATCTAACAACTTTTTTTCCATTATTCTGAATGGGGGTTTCAATCTCCCCAAATTTGTCCATTGACAAGAGATATTAGCCATAAAAGTTTCACATATGGAGAGGCACAGCTGAGGTTATGTGATGACCTGGCTCAAGGAATATGATACAGTGGATACTAGGAAGGGGTGTGAAATGTATCACCTAGATATTTATCTTCCATAATAGATTCATTCAAATAAAACATTTTAGGAAATATACATAAGATCTTAATGAAAAAGTAGAGTCTTATATATTTTATTTTATATTATTTAATCATTATCACTTCTACATTAACCCTGAAAAGATACCTCCTATAGTCTCACCATTAAAAATAATAAGATCATAATATTCAAGATTCCAACACTGTATCTTTTCATCGTTAACATTGGTTTGTTTCCATGGAATATTTTTTTTCCAAAATAATTTTTTATTTTTTGATCCCTTTAATTTTTTTAATTTTAATCATTTAAATTGAATAAATATTATCATTTCATATATTATCATCATTATCAATGTTTCTTTTGTATACCACTGTTATAGAAGATGCTTAATTACATAGGTTATATCCATCAATTAATGCTTCCAATATTTCATAACTGATAGAGAGAATGAATTAAAATATTATTACCTCCCATATGTGATATCCTTTCTTATCATGTATGTTATTACCCTTATTATTAAAAAATTTAAAATTATCCTTTGAAGAAAAGAAAAATAAATGTTTTATTCCACATTATAAGTGAGAATCTAAAAGTAATCTAGAAGCTATAAATCAAAAATTATAGAAAATTGGCTTCGATCAAACTTATTTAATCACCCTTAGGACCTAGATGTTTGTTTAGATGGAAGGAATTAAATGCAATTTTGTCTTCTTTATGATTCATTCAAAACAAATTTTATAGTAATTATGATGAGGTATTTTTATATTCACAATAATTCAACACAAAATTAAACAATGATCATAACAATTTATATGGTTCACCAATCAATCTGGGAAGAAAATCTGTGACATTATTTAAAATTCACCTATGAGTATAATATAGATAGTTATGACCATAATTGTTTTTTCATATCTCATACCCATAATTTGATGCATAAAACAACTAATTTGTCTTCATCATTTAAACTGATATCATGTTATCAGGTGTCATGATTCTTTCTTCCACATAAATTATTCCATAATCAATAGTAATACTTCATTTAAAATAAAATTTTTTGAATACCTAGTTTCTGTTGGTAATTATTATTGTTTTCATGTTAATATTCAGGATTATATTTTTGGGATTCATATTGAATGTATTGACTTTAATCAATATATATGTCCATGAAGAAATAGTTTTTTGGAACAATATGGATTTTCATGAAATATATTATTTTATTAAAAAGATAAATTTCAGTATTTTAGAAAAAAAATTAAATAAATGGACTATATTTTTTATATCATCTTATATAATTTATCTTAGAGCAATTTTTTGGGATTATTCATAGAATATTTCTTTTTTATTGAATAGTAAAAAATATCGATTTATATTAAAATAATAATTTTAATTCATGAAATTAATAAGAAAAATTATATTTTCTATTAGTTTTTGAATAAAATTATACTCTTACAAATACAAAACCATTCAAATCCATATAAATCATAATTATACATTAATTTGTGATAAATTCATTTCTAGGCATTGAAATTATTTTAGTGAAAAAACTATTTTTTTAATTTTTTTTCAGTTCAAATAATAAAATTTATTTATAAAAATTCTTAATATTGAATCATGAAAATCATATTTCATTTTTGGAATCATTTGATTCAAATTTGAAATAATTTAATTTTTTAAAAAAATTATAACTAATAAACATAAAAAATGTTATCATTAAGTTAAATGGTGAAATGAGTTAATTAAGGTTAACTGTAAGTGATAAGATCAAATAATAATATTTTAATTCTTACTATATAAGTTGATTTCAATCCATATATCCTTATCTTTGGAGTTTTTTACTTTACTTCCACTTTGTTGAGAGTAATAAATTTATAATATTTAACAGTCATGAATAATTGAAAGATATTTACTCCATCACTAAAAAAATGTAAAATTCAATTATGTATTACTAATATATATTCAGCCTTTCGGAATGAGGTAATTTAATCCAATTACCATCCCAACATCTATCCCAACATCCAATAGGTTATAGTCTTAGAAAAGACTTACCTATATGACTTCAAGTAAAATATAGAGGTGGTTTTCCAGAGAAGATATATAACTCTCAATCGAGTTTTTTTAGTTTTATTTATATAAACCATATAATATAAAAACCTAATTATATTCTATATAATTAAATGTTTTTGTTTAATATAAAAAACATTTTTCATCTTCTTTTCCATCCACTGGGAATGGTAACATCATTTATGCATACATATGAACTTCCCCCTCCACAAAGTGATGTCTTTATGTTTCCATAACTTATTCTTTAGATGGTTAAAATGTGGGTTCAAATGAATATATATAATATTTATGAGATAGTTACGATTCTATAATGATAATATTATAATTACAATGATACCCGTACATCAGTTCGGAAATGAAAACATTTCTTGTTGGTACCTGTAGAATACCACCACTGCGAAGCAATGTGATTGATTTTTCATCACCCCCTCACATAGATAGTCACAAGGGTTGAAATAATAAAATGCATATCAAAATTTAAATAAAAACTATTATAATATAAATTTAAAATATTGTCTCATTTTCTCTTTTCAGCTCAGTATAAAAATAGAAATTACATTCATGCGTGTGTACAGACTACCGTCTCCATGAACCCATGGGCTAAATTTTTTATGTATTCCTTTCATGAATACTTACAAAATTTAATTAACTATATAAAATAGATGAATAATAAAAAATTTATGATTATAAATATAATGTAATAATAATACGTTGGACTAAGCCCATTTCATTGATGTTATTTTGAGGTTATAAACTGAACGACCTGAAAACATCATACTTATACTTAGTTGATCATTTAACAAAATATAAAATTTTAATAAATGAAATAAATAAATAATGAAAATGGTATTGAAAATTTTTACTAATTTATTAAATAACTAATATATTTTTATTATTCAAGAGTTAGAGAACGTATGATGATAGTTGAATCTTAAGTAAGTATTTATTGTCTCAATTTCCTTTCATTGAGACTTATTCTTTGTTCACAACATGTTTAATTTTATTTAGTTTATAAACAATATATGTATTAATTTAACTTTAATTACTAAAATTGATGTTTTTTTCAAATAATTTTATTGTTTTCTCATTCAGAGTAATTTTTATTTTAATTTTAGCAATGATATATAGTTTTTTTAAACCCTCATTTTAATGAATTCCTTTCAAATGTTTCTTGTCTATAACAATGATATTCAAAATGTACCAATAATGTTATTATTAATATAAAATATTATTAATGAATATTTTAAAATTAATAAAAATGTATTTATATTTTCATCAAAATCAATATTTTTAATATTTACTATACTAGTAAATTTGAATTTTTTACCTAATTGAAAAAAAAATTGTTTGTTAACATATACTACATGAAATCCCATTTTACATTCAATATATATTACTAATTATAAAAATTAATCTATGATTTTTCAAAGTTTATAAATGAATATTATATTTCTATTGTTTTGGTATTATTTCCCAAGAGTTTTCAAAATAAATATCTATTTTATCATCATTTTTATGAAAAAATAGAAAGCGGTTTTACATGTTGGTTAAAATGAGTTCTTTTGAGGATTTATAATGATAATATAATGATTAAAAATATTTTTCTCTTTATATAGTTTTTTTAATTATATAGAATGACAGGATAACCTAGTATATCTCATTAGGATGATTGATCTTGATGTTTCACTCCAATGCATTAGGTAATTACCAGTATTTGAAATTGAAAAATATGGGAGATAACATAATCGGTCACTCTTATGAAATTTACTATCCCTCAGCTATTTCCATCAAATATAAAACATAAGTGAATTTAGGTTATGAATATGATTATATGATATACTTATTTCATTATTTATAATGTTTTTTGTGTAAATATTTTGTTTTCATTAGAAAAGATATTTTTATAATATTTAAAATGTTAACAGTTTATTTTTAAAAGGAATATTTTATTGGTTTCTCAAATAAGTCAAGTTTTCTCCAGGATTATATTTATTTCTAATGGTTTTTAGCATTATTCTTGGAGTAACTATTTATTTTCACATGTGTATATATTTTATTTACATTCTAAATGTTTTATTGTTGAAAATTTCATCATTTTTATGATTCTTACTATGGTTCACTATTCTAATGGAGATAATTTATTTTTATATCCCTTTCTGATTTTTTTTACTATAACAAATATTCAAAAAAAATTAATATGATCTACTTATGGGTAAAAAATATAGAAATATAAATATTTCCACTATGGTAAATCATATTCTAAAAAGATGAAGTCTCTTGAATGAAATAGGTGTGTAAATTTAAGGACACCTTTTCTGTGGAAAAAATATACACTATGTGGAAATATACACTTTTTCTGTGATTTTTTAATTATCTAAAACTCTAAATGTAAAAGATATCATAAATTTGTAAATGTGAAAATATTTTTATAAATAATGTAATTAATGGTTTTCTAGAGTACACTTTTTCAAAGGTGGTTTCAGAGAAAATGTTTAAAAACATTAAAATTTAATATTATGTCAATACAAAATGTTAAGGTGTTTTAATTTATTGTTATATTGTAATGACATATTTTTTTAAGAGTTCTATATTTTTTCATTTAATCTATTTCTATTTAAAATTTGTTTCCATAGAGGAAATTGAGTAGTTGATGTAAGAAGACATCAAAGTGATAATGACCTTCTAAATTAGAAAAATTTAAAGGTTAGAAAATAGAAGTTTGAAAAATATTTATTACAATTTATACAAACTATTAATAGTGGAATCCATAAATAAGAATTTAAAAATCCACTATATACCAAAATATCTATAGTGTATCATTTAGTAAAACAAAACCCACTAGATTTAAATATTTCCTTTTACATTATGAAATATGAAGGATTGATAAATTCATTACAGAATATATTTTATGTCGTGTTATATTTTAAATATCATAAGGTATCTCTTTATATTTATCATTCTGAAGGTGAAGACGGTCGGTGATGGTCTATGAATTAGAATAATAAGGAAATAGTGATGATTCATTTTGTGGAGTGAATAATCAATAAATATTTTTTTTAATGAGAAGTATTTTCTATAATTTATTCAAATTTTAATTCAAATTACCTATTATGGGTTGAATAACATTTTATAAGTCTCAGTTACCTCATACAATAAATATTTTCAAATACTATGTAGGTTTTCCACAAATTTTGTTCTCCACCATAAGGGTAATATTTATTGATTTTACATCGTTATGAAACCGTTTTCACAAATAGAATTTAATCCTAATGAATTTAGATTTTAGGATGAGGTTTCTTGTTGTGAGGAAAAAGATGGGATGCTGATTTTTATGCCTATTTACATTGTTAATATAAAGTTAAAAAGTATTCATGGTAGATAGAAAAAGTGAATTAGTAAACTAATAAATTTATAGGTAAGAACAAAAAAAGTTACATATGTTGTAAATGGAATTTTCAAGAATGTTTGATAGGATCATAAAAGTTTTGACTATAGAGTAATATCAGTAATTTGTCTTGGGACTATAATGAAAAGAGTGTGGATCTGATCGGTAATGGGAAAATGTGTAGTCAATGAGTAGTAAAATGTTTTATCTTTAATAACTTCTGTGATAACACAAAGGTATATTAGAAGTTAGTTTATTAAGGTAGTAATAATAAAGATCATATATATAAAGTTTCTTAAAAGACTTTATCTATAAATACGGTAGATATTGAACCCTTAAATTATGAGGTGGTGGGTAAATTGTAAAATATTCTAAACATGCCAACGTATAATTTGTTTAAAGATACACACATTGTTTTATTGTTGGGAAATATAAATATAGAATTGAAATACCAAGACTACAAATAATATCATATTTTTTAATAAAAACTCCAAGGGGTGGTATTAAGGTAATAAGAATTTATTGGAACCTTTCTATAATAATTTTTAGAATGGTTTTTCCTACAAACCATTTTTTTCTAACATTTAATAGAGTATTAAATTATTCTAGTTATGGATTGGTTTTCAGTTTATAATGCTACGATGGATTTCATATCTAAATAAATAATATTAAATTTTCAATGTGAGTTTTAAATCATATATTAGAAAGTGTTCATAAATTTGATTACATATCAACAAGATGATAAAATTATTAAATATGGGAGTGAATTTTAGGTTTTACATATTATTTCAAAGAAGAAAATAATAATGTTATAGATGTATTAGTAGTTAATAAATATAAATATGTGTTTCATGATGATTTTATTGGATTTATTTCTGCAAAAGATGCTGCATTTATAGATTTATTAGTTCCTTGTGATAATAAATTTTTATTACAATTAACTGAGTGCCTGCAATAGAACTTTTATAATTGAATCTTATTTTAGAAGTGTTACTTGATAAGTGTTCTAACTCTCTTTCAATTATCTATAGGGTGATCCTATTTTATTTTTAAAAAATAAATATTTTCTGATGATGTTTATTATTTAGAATAGATAACTCAATAATATAACTATTAATAATATGTAACCACGGAATCATATCAAGGACTTGTTTGATCAGCTCTAAGGTGCATAGTATTTTTCAAAGATTTACCTCATTTTCGAGTCACAGTAGAATAATTTTAAGGAGAAATATAGTCCGAGGTTATTGTTTGATAACTTGTTTTAAAATTATGTGTTGGTGTAAATATCAGTATTGTTAGAGATTTCACATGTCGTATTTAATGATGTTATGAATAGATTTTATCATGATAATTTGGATAAATTTATGGTGGTTTTGATGAAAAAATTAACATTTAATCCAAAATTTATGAGGTTCATAAGAAATATATGATGAATATTTTTTATACATTAAAAAATTATTTGTTTGGAAAATTTGGAAAATGTGATATTTGGATACACTATATTTTATTCGTTGGTCATATTTTTTTCAAAGATAGAATAACATTTTATCATGATAAAAATGGAGTTGTGGAAGAGTGTATCAAACCAATAAATGACATTGAGATTCAACATTTTCATAGATTATTCGGATAATACCAATGTCAAATTGAAAACATTCCTCAGTTATCTAGTCCAACAAAAAAATTTATCTTAAAAATAAGTTAAAATTCAATAAGAAATATTAATTTCATTAATGTTTTCGAAAATTGAAAATAATATTATTTAAATTCCCAATGTTTTCTTCTCAAATAATAAATTCTATAATTTTTTATTGATTATTATTTAATGGGAATTACTATCATATTGTTTCTAGGTAATCTGTAAATTTCATATTTTCCATGTTAATTAACAATCCATAAGAATAATGATCATACCCATGATCTTGTTCTAGTGAAAGTTGGTTTTCCATGAAAAAAATAGGCAACATTTAAATGGGTTAAAATTTTAAATATATACATACAATAACTGTTTGACATATATATTAACTCAACAAGATATTTATATTATATAGAGAAGATAATTAAAATTATAAATTATTATGATTTTATTATTTAATTCCATCATTGTAATTAAAGCAAGAAAGTTAATTCCAGGAGTCAAAAATATATTATATCATTAACCATGATATGTTTGGAACATAATCCATTTTTTAATAATTTGACAAATGATAGCATAGAATATTTTAATGCCCGATAAATCTATATTTTAGTTCAGGTTTCATTATAGTCATCATAATCAGAATGAATTAATCATGTTGAAAAGTTGGATCATGATTTGAAACAATATTTACTATTTCTGAATAATGTTATGTCTCTTGATTGTAATATTGATAAATAAGATGTTATGAGATTTGTAAAGAAGTGGTTAGTGCCAAGTGATTTTAAATTGTATAAGGAATTGTGGACTAAGTATCATAGCTCTCCTTTTACTATTCATATTGATTACACTAAAAAGTATATATACGATCGGTAAAATTATATGATTGGAATAATAAAGTTATAATTATTGATTTAATGATGAAATGCTTTATATTCCAATAGTTTGAATATTAATGAGAACAACTGAAGTTAATTCTTAATACTTTTATAGTTACTGAATAGAAATGAGAGAATATATCCCTAGATTTAATGTTAATATTACTAAATAAATCAAAGCATAATAATTGAATCTGGGTTACTATTTTTCATTGGACTAAATATATGCATTTTTTCCTATTTTAGATATTATTTATTTGGATCAAAATTCTCAAAGTTATAATAAATAGATAGTTTCATTACATAGATTATCGCTATTGTATTTAATTGTGATCCTATATTTACAAAAAAAATATCGGAACATTCATTACGAAGTCATCAGGTATTAAATTAAATATCATTCTATCTTGTTATACAAAATCAAATATACAGTCTATGTGAAAAAATTTATGCACATAAATATATTATTTGGGACATCTCAATGGATTATCATGGAATTCGGTATTATATCATATCATTGGGGTAACATTCATCTAAAACATGTCAATTATAGTATATAGATCAATACATTTGAGGAATTATTTGGAAATCAGTGTTGAACTCATATACGCAAGGATGGAATTGTCGAAAGGAAGTTATTAGGACCATAATTGGTATAAAATATGGTTAAGAGGGTAAAGATAATTTAAACCATTTTAATGAAACTTTAAGAGAGGAAATGTGATGAAAATAACTAGAGGAAATACTTATTTTATATGTAAGAGATCATGGTTTTCTTAAAGTGTCTATATGGAAAAGTTTTATGAGTTTTGGGATCAAATTAATACCTAGTGTCCTTACCAATCATTTTATCTCAAGAACATGATGTATTAAATATTTCATTGTTAAGGAAATATGCACATGATGAATCTCATTATTTGGTCCCTAAATTGTATAGTTGGGTAAGAATTGTTCATATAAGAAATATCTACTTTAGAATATAGATCATTGAATGTAGGGTTTTTATAATATGGAGGCTCAACTTTTAAAAATTTCATGGATGAACCATGTGACTAAAGAAAAAGCTTGGGAATTATAAAAATATATTTCGGAAATATACCATCACTTCTTTATGTAATGAATAAAATTATGAGGACACAATTTATTAAAGGGAGAAAATTTTCGAAAACTAGTTAATGTTAATTATTAATATATTTCCTCTATTATTAATATACATAATTGTATTTAAAGGAGTCATATTAACAATAATATTTTAAATAAATTTTTTAGTTTTATAAAAAATTATTTTTTTCTAACTATATTATACTTCATTATTTAAATGTTTATTCTAAATGTTATTTTTTATATATTTGGAATTTAATGTTATAAAGTGGAATACATATGATTATATAATCTTATGTACTTTATTATTGGGTCATTTATTTTAATTTTCAAAAAATATTATAATAAATTGAATTGTGAAAAATATATATTTTCATAAATACTTTAATTTTTTTCATGCATTTTAAAATTACCAAACGTCTTTAGATTTGATATAAATTAAAATTATACCCATTTTAAAAAATATTATCTAGTTAATTATATAAGATTAAATATTATACATGATTTTGGTATAAATTTATCTTATGATTAAGAATGATTTTTTTTAAAACAGTTTTCCCTTGAATTTTGTGTTCTTATAGTAAAATTAATTTCTAAATATTCTATATATTGAATAATTAGAAATTTATTTAACATTTAGAATCATGAGGCTATAATTTATTTATCATTTATAATTTTTTTTATAATGATTATAAACCAGGGTATATTAAAATTAATATTTGTAATCAGTGACTTTACGTAAGTAATGAAGGTACATACTTTATTCACCAGTAAAATATAAATATATTAAGATATTATAATTTCCTCATAATATTATCCTCTCTTAGTTCTTTGGATCCATGATCAAATCATTGGGTATTCACAATGATCTGGCATCCTGTGGCTCCCATCGGTCTTCCATTCAACTTGTGTTTTTTCATGCAGTGAACTGACTATTTCACCAACATAAATTCATGTGAAGTGATTTAAACTTCTTAAGCACATACATTCATTTTTCTAGTGCATTTATTTCATTCGGGTTCTCCCAAGTGTTTCTTCTAGGGAATTTATAATTTTTATATTTGAAAGTCAAGCCAGAAAAATAATTTCTGACTAATCCCAAAAATCTCCCACTCGATAATTTTTTTCATAAGGTGAGTGCAACTATCTCCCACATTAATACTATTATCATTATCACACCAATATGTCATTATTAAACCACTATTCTCCCATATTCTGTAAAAATGACATGGTTAACCATTCTATGATTCTTTAAATTATTTAAGATTCCACCAAAAGAACATTTCAATCATTAAGAACCATGATATTACATTCTGATACATCTGATAAGCACATATGAATACATCTATATTCATTATAAAAAGTAAAATAAGCTATTTTTTATCCTCTGAGTTTGTTAATATTCCATACTCAAGATACAACTTGCATAGGGTCCATAAAATTTCTTCTTACAGTGTATTAAAATAAATATTAATTTATTTTATCATTCATTCCTAATGATAATTTTTTCAGAAAACATTTATGTTTTCTTCATTACGGATATTTCTATTTTAAATTAATCAAAGTCATAAATGATTTTCCTTAAAAAAAATTATATTATTTAATTATAAAAATTATCTTTCATGTACATGTGGGTAAATATTCTCTAGGAATATAATTATTTATAAAATAAATGTAGTTAAATTAAATTTTTATCATGTCTTTGAATTTCATTTAAATGGTTTATAATGGTTCTTTTTTACATTTACCTGACAGCTATTTTGAATATTTTTAAGAAACATAAAATGAATTTTTTTAATGTTTATGTATTAAACTACTTTTCCTACCAACATATAATTTTTATAAAATATTATTCTATAGTATTCATTGGATTGGAAAGAAAATTTTTATTTCCCTTCAATATGTTATATTTATCTTAAATTATTTCTAAAAGAAAATAATTTTTCTCAAAAAAATTATTTGAAGATGTAATCTTATATTCCTTATACATTAAAATTAGTCGTTAAAGGGTTTTGTGATATAAAATGAACGATTAAAATTTTTTATTACATAATAAGGTTCATGGAAAATTAAATATAATGATGGGTGAGCATAGTATACCTTCTGTATATGGGTGAGCCCGATATACCTCTTTTATGCATTGTGTAACGAATCGTCTTTAACTGTAAAAAATTTTGTAGATAACCTGGTTGGTTTTTCATAATAAATATATAGGGCCTTATTTGTTCCATCATAAATTAAACAAGGTTCAATAAATGTTAAAAATATTATAATCAAGGATAAATATTAGATATTTTTTAAGGTTTTATATGGAAATATATTTATTATATTAATAAATAATCGTTTATAAACAATAAATAGTAAATTTTTTATTCTTTAAGGATTGTTTTCATGAGCTCTCAACTAAATTATATTTCGTTTACTATTTTATATAATGGAAATGGGTTAATAATGTTACCTATATGTTTTAAATGGTTTAAATTGGTTCAAAATTCTTATAGAGAATCATTTTAATTGTTTTCGTGAAGTATGAAGTGGTGTTGACGTTATTGTAGTGAAGGTTGTAGTTCTCTAGATTTATGTATGAGTTTTTATACATAGAAAAATATTTTTCTACATGTAGACTCCCATAATAGAAATCATTTATATATCTAACTCGCTATTCTGTAAATATATAACTACAAAAAAATTTCAATAAGATGTTTGACAAACATATATGAATTCCATGTGCTTGAAAATAACAACTATGAATTCCTCCTTATAAGTGAATTATTTTTAAGTTGTGTTCGGACATTAGAAAATTACTCAAACTCATTTTATTATATATATGTTAATTTTTCTCAAATGTGAAAATTTAAATAAGCATTTTTTTATACTATACTATTTTGGTTAACATATTGTAATTGATCATGGTTCCAAATTTACATATGAGATTTTGTTTTTTAGAATGATGTATGAACATTATATCTTCATAAAATATGTGTTTCCTAGATTTCATTTTTTCCTAATGGGGTAATGTTAGCGATGTAAGAATCGATCTTCAATGTAAAATTCAGCGCATATAAAATATTATTCAAGATAATTTTGTAATATTTTTTTAATGATTAGCTTTGTCATATTAGTTTAACGTTATGAGTTATTTTATAAGAAATTTTTTTCTATTACCGAATTATTAGGTAGTTAATGATGAATCATGGGATATTGAATATTGAAATCAATTATTATGATGATTTAATAATTTGGATTCCCAAAAATAAATTAAATATGAATATGTAGTTATACATGTTGGTTTTTGAATGGATAAATATTTATTCTACATAGTTATGATCAAAAAAATACTATACTGTGTGAGTAGAAGGATGATGCTGATGTGAAAAAGGTTTCTATATGTGTATAAAAATTTATTTTAATGAGAATTTAAAAATAATATATTTATGAATATTGATCGAAGTTGGACATTGGAGATGATAACTTTTATAGGGGAATTTGATTAACTCAAGATGAATAAACACCTCAATATTTAGATATATTGAAGGAAGTTTTAAAAAAATTTGGATTCAATTTTTTTTATGATGATAATTTAGGGTGGAATGAAAATAAAGATCTCATCCCTTTTCTAGTTAAATTAATTGATTATAATGGGAGAAATATAATTCCTATTAAAAAATCATTAAAGATAACATATTTTTATAAATATTGAGTGTGATAGAAAATATCCTTATCACGAATACTATGGAAACAATTTTGGTGAATGTTGTGGAAAAAATAAAATTTTAGTCCCATGAAAAATGGATGAATTCATCATAAGATTATGTTTTAGTTGAGTTCACATTGTTTAGTTTCGATAAAAATAGTTTGAATAAATTATACATTTTATTTTTAATAATTTATAATTTTTTACTGAATATTTATACTAGATCAATTAGGGTTATTTACTTATAAGGTTTTTGAAGAAACTGGGCTTTCAATAAGTTTTATATCATTTCGGTCAAATATTTTGTGTAAAGGTAGTGTTTTGTTACAATGTCTGGTTTAACTGTGGAAATAAATATTGAGACTATATTCCAATGAAAATAGTTTGAAACTATTGTAATTATAGTTAATAATCTATGGTTGTCTAGAGAATCTTACTAAAATATGAATTAAGTTAGTGTGGAAGTGGGATAACCATATAAAAAATACTTATGATCATTATCTCATTATTGTGTGCGTAGACCCGTGTGGTTAAGACTCTATACATAATCAAATTAAATCTTAATTTATTGATGAGTATTATTCAAATAACATCGAATTTATCTCCACTGATTCATCCCTCCATTCTCAGTGTATAGATTCAATCCATAACAGTATAACTAGTATCAGATCCTGGTACCTCTATTTTATTTACTAATATTCTAGGAATGATTAGTATGAATTCTAAAAAAATAGGGTTGTGCGTAATTTTATTGAAAAGTATTATTATAGTAGTTGTTGGTCGGAGTGGACACTCAAGAGGGGGGTGAATTGAGTTCCAATTAAAATTTTCTGTTAAAACAGTTTCTAATAAAATCCCACCATTTCAAAAACAAATTAAACTATAGTGAATTTATATAGATTATAAAGGTTCAATTAGCTTCTCAAAGATTGATTAGTTCTCAGTTAACTTAATCTTATGATTAGATTAACTTTTGGAACTAATTTACTGATTTATAATAAATATAAACACTTGCGAATTTAATTATCAAAGTAGCTTTGAAGATAGATTATATTTCAAAGTAATAGCAGCGGAATATGAAATAAATATGTAGTATGGATATAGAGTAACTATAAACACAGAGAAGTAACCAAGAGGTTCAGTCTCAAGCCAAGACTTAGTCCTCTCAAAAGTTTATATAAAAGTGATCCACACCCTGGATCGGGGTTAACAACAGTGAACACACTGTCCAGGTCACAAGACCTCTACCACAGTTCTACGTGGGAAAAACAAACAACAGCAGCCAGCTGTCCAGGTCACAAGACCTCTACCACTATCCACAGTGGGAAGTGAAGTGTAAAAGGTTTGCTGAGGATTTACAGATCCTCCAGTGAAAGTACAGGAGTCAGTGTGTGTGTTTAATACAGCAGATAATACACACTGCTCAAAATGTAGAATAAATAAATCACAGAGCAGAGATGTAGAGTTTAGAAATGGCTCTAGTGATTTCAGTGTAGCACTGGACTCGTTTTGGAATTAATCAGAAGTGATTCTGAGTCCTCTTCTCGATTTTGTTTGAGAAGCAGAGTGTCGTATGCTTCAGGTTCACAGGCAGTGGGATGTAGTCGATGAAGCTCTTCAATATTCTATTGTATGCACACCACTCTTCTTGAGTAGGCTTGATTGTATATTTGATTCTGTCTTGCTTGGTTCTTCTTGTATGCACAGAGCTCTTCTTGAGTATGTCGTATGCTTCCTTGTCTCTGTGTGTGTTGTCTCTCTCTTCTTCGTTTTTCTCTTCTTCACTTCGCACCACTCTTCAGCAGAGTCTTCTTGTATTTATATCACGTGCTCCGTAGGACAAAAAAGGTTTCCTTTCCGCAGGTACGAGGTACGGTTTCCTGACATCCGACAACCTTTATTAATTAATTGTCAGGGTATTAAAATATAACTAATATGACCGTTGGTTAGAATAAAGAAAGATAAAGATAAAGAAATTTAAACAGTTGTTTATGACTGTTCAAGAGATCGGTAGGTCATCAGTATTAGAGTAATGATCGGTGACTCAGATAGATCAGCATCGGTCTGTCATCTGATCGGTGAATCATTTTGATCAGCATCAGTCTGTCATCTGATCGGTGAGTCATTTTGATCAGCATCGGTCTGTCATCTGATCGGTGAGTCATTTTGATCAGCATCGGTCTGTCATCTGATCGGTGAGTCATTTTGATCAGCATCGGTCTGTCATCTGATCGGTGAGTCATTTTGATCAGCATCGGTCTGTCATCTGATCGGTGAGTCATTTGCATCGGTGAGTCCTTGGATCGGTGACTCATTTGAATCGGTGACTCATTTGCATCGGTGACTCATTTGCATCGGTGACTCATTTGCATCGGTGACTCATTTGCATCGGTGACTCATTTGCATCGGTGAGTCCTTGGATCGGTGAGTCTGATTGATCGGTGACTCTGATGGATCGGTGACTCTGATGGATCGGTGAGTCTGATTGATCGGTGACTCTGATGGATCGGTGAGTCTGATTGATCGGTGACTCTGATGGATCGGTGACTCTGATGGATCGGTGAGTCTGATTGCTGTTGAATCCAGAAGACTTCCAACATACTTTGTAAGTCAATAAGCATAGTTAAAAGCATGATAACTGATTCATTCATAGATTGGAATTATGTTTATGAGACATCAAACAAGATTAAGAATCAATGAGTTGTGATGATTTGTGATTATTAAAACATCAGTTATAAACATGAAATCAGTAATCTTCCAGAGGGCTCAACAATCTCCCCCTTTTTGATAATCACAAATCTTCATATATATATATATAATAAAAAAATAATAATAGATAATAAAAAATCTCCCTCTTAAAATAACATTCCCATATATATAGTATTCATATTTCTCCCCCTGAGATATTGATCTCCCTCTTCATATATAGAGTACTCCCCCTTAGATATATATTTCCCCCATTATATATCTTTCTCCCATTATATAGATCTTCTTTCTCCCATTATATATATCTTATTTCTCCCATTATATATATCTTCGTTCTCCCATTATATATATCTTCGTTCTCCCATTATATATATCTTCTTTCTCCCATTATATATATCTTCTTTCTCCCATTATATATATCTTCGTTCTCCCCCTTTGGGATAATCAAAAAGGAGGGAAAACAGATAAGGGAAAAGAGAAGCAGGGTGTAGAGAGGATAGAACATAACAAAAAGGAAAAACAAATTTGATAAAGTCACAGAAAAAGATAAGCAATACATAGATCAACCCATCAAAAACAATACATGGCTATTTGTTGGGATACAAAGGGGCTTTCCCTTTATCCTTTGGATCAATGGTAGGTAAGGTAGAAGGCTTGGAGGCAGGCTATGGTTCACGGAGCTGAAGTGGCGGCAGGACAACTCTGCCAGGTGTAGTTGGAGGTGTCACAGAGGGTTGTTGAGAAGGAGCGGGAGCTGGATGAGAAGCTTTCTGAGAGACTGGCCGCAACTGAGATAGAGCTTGGGCAACAGACAGCTAATTCAGAGCGACATCAGAGGCACTGAGAGGTTCAGAAGTAGGGAGTACAATTGCAGTGGCCTGTGCATCCAAGTAAGGCTTCAATAGATGAATGAAGTCCTGAATGACTTCTGCTCCATACTTCATAGCTTTTTCAAAATCATCCTTGTTTTCCATGAACTGTGCCAAGGAAGGGACAAAATCTTTCAATTGGCGAACTTGAGTGTTGAAGGCCTGAGTGACTGGAGGTAATTTCAGATTCTCTGCCAAGACTTTGAAGTTTGCAGCCATCTCATGTTTTGTATAAATCTTGGAAAAGTAAGTATCAACTTTTTCCATGATCTCTTGCAGGGCATTCTTAGCATCTGCTGAATATACTAAGGCCATCTTATGACTATTATCACGGAGCTCTTTCATCCTGCTCAAAGATTCTAAGTCAAGAATTTGTCTTACAGCAGCTAGCTCTGCATGCACAACTTCTCTGAGAGCTTCTATCTCACGGGTAGTGATTTTGGTTACCTTTCCTGTACTGGCTTGGTCGATATATGAGTTAGTTCAGCTTTCAACTTCCTCAGGTCAGACTTGTTGAGATGTTCAATCAGATTTCTCAAAACTTCCATCATACCAGAGATGGTTGATCTGAACTCATTTGATAGAGAAAGTAAGCTAACTTGGAGATCCTTCAAAGTTTGATTCAAAGAGTCTATGTTCCTACCAACAAATTCACCAGTAGCAGTCAAGTCTGGCTTGAGAACATCTGAGACTGCAGTTGAAAATGCTTTCAAGGAATTTTCAGAAACTTGCAGAGATACTTGATGAAGGGCATTGGAAAGTTCTTCTCTGACTATATCTCTCACAGTGGTTAGCAATTCAGTCTTAAACTTATCAAGATCAGCTCGAGAGATTTCAGACCCAGGTAAATTCACATTTACAGGATCAACAGTAGGAATAGACCTTGCTTCTCTTGGAAGGTTCCTTTTCACAGCTGCAGCAGATTCTGGCAATTCGTCTTCTTCTTCAGAATATTCTAAGCCCAAAACAGCATATCCAGGGTAGTCATCCCAAACAGTAGCACACAGGGTGTAGTTGGGTTTTTCATAGCTTGCTGTTCCACTAATTTTTGATGAGTCAGCCTTGCCACTGATATGGATTTCTGGTACTGACTGAGGTTGTTCTAATTGATCTTCAGCAAGACCATCCACTGGTCTGTTAACACCATCAACAGCAGCTTCAACGTCATCAGCATCATCATCATCACCACCATGATTGTCATCAGCATCACCTTGCTCATTATTACTCTGCTCAGAGGCTTCACTGTGATATTCCTCAGTATCAGAATCTTCTTCATCATCAAGAATAGGTTCAGTCTCTGGTAGGGTTAAGGGTGGACTAGCAGGTCCAAATTCTATTCTTTTCTTGGGGCTAGCAGTGTCTGGATCACTCCTATCATCAGGAGAAGACACACTTCCTTCTTAAGTTGCAGCTTTTTCTTGCTCATCATTATCAGAATAAATTGGTTCCTCATCTGGTTTTAATCCAGGATCTCTCAAATCCTTTGGCCTCTTTCCATGATCTATGGGATTTTAGGCTTCATACAACTTATCTTCATCTGCAACCCAGCACTTCTTCCATGGATTCCAATTGATTTTCATCCTCTTGCAGATCTCTTTGTTGAGACAGAAGGTACGCTCTGTTTCAACAACTTCATCATCTTCATCAACACATTCCAGATTCTGGAGCATAGTAGATATCATTTTTGAATAAAACAACGATGTGGCTTTCTTGGAAGGTTTCAGCATACTAGCTATGTGCACCATCACATATCTACACAGGTTTATCTTTTCATGGGTTTTGAGCAGAAACAATAGAAAAACATCTTGAAACTTAACAGCAGCAAAATCTCCTCTTCGAGGGAAAAGTTGGTGCTGAATAAACTTGAATAGGAGTCTGCTTTCACCATCTAATTCTGAAGCTGTGATTCTCCTCGATTCTCTGTTTCCAGTTAGAAGCTCTAGCGCTAGCTCATAAGAAAAATAGTCAGTGACTGGGGGTATATTGCCAGCATAGTCCTCATATCGACCTTCATGAGGTACGTTTAAACATTCAGCCCACTGCTTAGATAAGAAAGATATTTTCTTTCCTTTTACAACCGATGACATCCTAGCAGCTTCCACACCATCAAGCGTGATTTTCAGGTTCATGTAAAACTCATGTACTAGCTTTGGATAATCTATTCGGGCGTTGTCTGAAAACCAGTCTATCCATCCTTGCGATTCAAGAACTTGTAGAAACAGGGACTTACTTGACAGAAGCCACGCCGAGTTTACTTCTTTTTCTACAGCAACAATCCGAGTTTCCAGGTTCGGATTTACTGAGCGTTGAGAGGTACTGCTCGACTCGCCTCGAGCACGCTTTGAAGGTACAGGGCTATCTGGTCCTTTGCTCGGTCTCTTTTGCTTAGCCATTCGAGGATTTTGGAGAGGCATGAGTTCGAAGGTTCGAAGGTTCGAAGCAGAGGGGAAGAGAGGTTGAGAGGTTCGGCGGGAAATGTAAGGACAAAGGTTTAGGGAAGATAAATAGCCGCGTATCATTTATTTTATCATTTAGGGTTCCCATAAAAAGTAATTTACTTATTAATAAAAAGTAATTAAAAAATCGGATAGACAGAACAGTGTGACAGATCGGTTCCACAGATCGGTTTCACAGATCAGTTTCACAGATCAGTTTCACAGATCAGTTTCACAGATCAGTTTCACAGATCAGTTTCACAGATCAGTTTCACAGATCAGTTTCACAGATCAGTTTCACAGATTAGTTTCACAGATCAGTTTCACAGATCAGTCATACACAATTCGTGTTTAATAAATTTCATTCTTTCAGAGCATAAGGGCTTTGTGAAGATGTCAGCTAATTGATTTTCAGAACTAACAAATTCTAGAGAAATATCACCTTTCTGGTATTGATCTCTTAGAAAGTGATGTCTGACATTAATGTGCTTAGTTCTAGAGTGAGACACAGGGTTCTTGGATAAGTTGATTGCACTAGTGTTGTCACAGTTAATTGAAACATGTTTAAGATCAAATCCATAATCCAATAGAGTGTGTTTCATCCACAAAATTTGTGCACAGCAACTTCCAGCAGCTATGTATTCTGCCTCGGCAGTAGACAATGCAACTGAATTCTGTTTCTTACTACACCATGATACTAGGGATTTTCCAAGAAAATGACAAGTTCCTGATGTGCTTTTTCTATCTAACTTACAACCAGCAAAGTCAGCATCTGAATAACTCATTAACTCAAAGGATTGTCCTTTTGGGTAAAACAAACCTAAATTTATAGTATACTTAAGATACTTAAAAATCCATTTAACAGCTAATAAGTGTGATTCTTTAGGATTAGCTTGAAATCTAGCACACATACACACACTAAACATAATATCTGGTCGACTAGCAGTAAGATAAAGTAAGCTTCCAATCATACCTCTGTAATTGGTTTGATCAACTGGTTTCCCAGTTTCATGAACATCCAATTTACAGGTGGTACTCATAGGTGTATTACTTTCCTTAATACTATCCAATCCAAAACGTTTTAAAAGATCCTTTGTATATTTACTTTGATTTAAAATAATACCATTTTTAGTTTGAAGAATTTGAAATCCAAGAAAATACTTAAGCTCTCCCATTAAGCTCATTTCAAATTCATTTTGCATAACCTTTGAAAAATCAATATATAAGGAGTTTTTAGAAGATCCAAAAATAATATCATCAACATATATTTGTACAACTAAAACATCTTTAGAAATTCTTTTAATGAAAAGAGTTGGATCAGCAATCACTTTAGTAAAACCTTTTGAAATAAGGAAATTGCTAAGTCTATCATACCATGCTCTTGGAGCTTGTTTCAAACCATATAAGTTTTAGAATGTTTAAAAACTTGATTTGGAAAATGGGGATTAGTAAATCCAGGTGGTTGTTCTACAAAAACATCTTCAATTATAAAACCATTTAGAAATGCACTTTTAACATCCATTTGATATAATTTGAAATCCAGATGTGCAGCATATGCAAGTAAGATCCTAATGGCTTCTAGTCTAGCTACAGGTGCAAAAGTTTCCTCATAGTCTATACCTTCTTCTTGACTATATCCTTGTGCAACTAGTCTAGCTTTGTTTCTGACTATATTTCCAGATTCATCTACTTTATTTCTAAACACCCATTTTGTGCCTATTGTCAAAGTGTCCTTAGGTCTGTCAACTAATTCCCAGACTTTGTTTCTTTCAAACTGATTTAATTCTTCTTGCATAGCCATTACCCAAAATTCATCATTGATAGCATCATTGATATTTTTAGGTTCTGACTGTGAAAGAAAAGCTTGATGTTCAACCTGGTTTCCTAGAGAAGCTCTAGTTTGTGTTCCTCTATCTAGATTTCCTACAACAGCATCTAAGGGATGGTTCTTTAGAGTCCTAGATAGTCTTGAAAAGATAGGGCTAGAAATTTCAGGTTCATCTAGAGATTGAGGTTCAACAGAAGCAGATTCTGGAGAATGTCCAGAACTGGATGCTTTTATAACAGGTTCTTTAGATTTATCATTAAGGTCCAGAACAGATAAGTCTTCTTCAACATCTTCAAGAGAAGTTTTAGACTCATGTGGATCAGTCTCATCAAACTTGATGTGAACATATTCTTCCACACATTTGGTTCTCTTATTGAAAACTCTATAGGCTTTACTAGAGATAGAGTAACCTAGGAAAATTCCTTCATCACTCTTGGATGAAAATTTATCCAGATTATCTTTAGTATTCAGAATAAAGACTTTGCAGCCAAAAACATTGAAGTAGTTTACCTTAGGTTTCCTATGGTTCCATAACTCAGAAGGGGTTTTATTAAGAACAGGTCTGATCAAGACTCTATTAATGACATAACAAGCTGTATTAACAGCTTCAGCCCAAAAGTAAATTGGCAGGTCATATTCATTGAGCATGGTTCTAGCAATTTCTTGCAGGGTTCTGTTTCTTCTTTCTACTACACCATTCTGTTGGGGTGTCCTAGGGGCAGAAAAGTTATGAGAATAGCCATTGAGTGAGCAGTAAGATTCAAAATCTTGATTTTCAAACTCACGACCATGATCACTTCTTAGGGTCTTAATCTTGAGTCCACTAAGATTTTCTACAGACTTGGAGTATTTAACAAAGTAAAAACAAGCTTCACTTTTGTGAGCTAGAAAATATACCCAAGTATATCTATAAAAGTTATCTACAAGAACATAGACATAGTGCTTCCCATTTAAACTAGAAACTCTTGATGGTCCAAACAAATCCATGTGAACCAATTCAAGTGGTTGAGAAGTTGAAACTTCTTTCTTTGATTTAAAAGAAACTTTGTGTTGTTTTCCCTTTTGATAGGGATTACAAACTTTGTCTACTGGAAATTCAAGTTTGGGTAAGTCTCTAACCAAGTTCTTCCTAGAATGTTTTCTAAGTGAGTGCACATTGCAGTGTCCTAATCTTCTGTGCCAAAGCCAAGACTCTTTATGAAAATAATTTAAACAAGGAATGTTCTGTTTAGCTAAAGAATCTAAATCAACAGCATAAACATTTTCATTTCTTAAAGCAGAAAATACTAAAACATTTTTAGAGTTAAAAACATTGCAAGAATCATTTTCAAGGACTTGTTTGATCAGCTCTAAGGTGCATAGTATTTTTCAAAGATTTACCTCATTTTCGAGTTACAGTAGAATAATTTTAAGGAGAAATATAGTCCGAGGTTATTGTTTGATAACTTGTTTTAAAATTATGTGTTGGTGTAAATATCATTATTGTTAGAGATTTCACATGTCGTATTTAATGATGTTATGAATAGATTTTATCATGATAATTTGGATAAATTTATGGTGGTTTTGATGAAAAAATTAACATTTAATCCAAAATTTATGAGGTTCATAAGAAATATATGATGAATATTTTTTATACATTAAAAAATTATTTGTTTGGAAAATTTGGAAAATGTGATATTTGGATACACTATATTTTATTCGTTGGTCATATTGTTTTCAAAGATAGAATAACATTTTATCATGATAAAAATGGAGTTGTGGAAGAGTGTATCAAACCAATAAATGACATTGAGATTCAACATTTTCATAGATTATTCGGATAATACCAATGTCAAATTGAAAACATTCCTCAGTTATCTAGTCCAACAAAAAAATTTATCTTAAAAATAAGTTAAAATTCAATAAGAAATATTAATTTCATTAATGTTTTCAAAAATTGAAAATAATATTATTTAAATTCCCAATGTTTTCTTCTCAAATAATAAATGCTATAATTTTTTATTGATTATTATTTAATGGGAATTACTATCATATTGTTTCTAGGTAATCTGTAAATTTCATATTTTCCATGTTAATTAACAATCCATAAGAATAATGATCATACCCATGATCTTGTTCTAGTGAAAGTTGGTTTTCCATGAAAAAAATAGGCAACATTTAAATGGGTTAAAATTTTAAATATATACATACAATAACTGTTTGACATATATATTAACTCAAAAAGATATTTATATTATATAGAGAAGATAATTAAAATTATAAATTATTATGATTTTATTATTTAATTCCATCATTTTAATTAAAGCAAGAAAGTTAATTCCATGAGTCAAAAATATATTATATCATTAACCATGATATGTTTGGAACATAATCCATTTTTTAATAATTTGACAAATGATAGCATAGAATATTTTAATGCACGATAAATCTATATTTTAGTTCAGGTTTCATTATAGTCATCATAATCAGAATGAATTAATCATGTTGAAAAGTTGGATCATGATTTGAAACAATATTTACTATTTCTGAATAATGTTATGTCTCTTGAATGTAATATTGATAAATAAGATGTTATGAGATTTGTAAAGAAGTGGTTAGTGCCAAGTGATTTTAAATTGTATAAGGAATTGTGGACTATGTATTATAGCTCTCCTTTTACTATTCATATTGATTACACTAAAAGGTATATATACGATCGGTAAAATTATATGATTGGAATAATAAAGTTATAATTATTGATTTAATGATGAAATGATTTATGTTCCAATAGTTTGAATATTAATGAGAACAACTGAAGTTAATTCTTAATACTTTTATAGTTACTGAATAGAAATGAGAGAATATATCCCTAGATTTAATGTTAATATTACTAAATAAATCAAAGCATAATAATTGAATCTGGGTTACTATTTTTCATTGGACTAAATATATGCATTTTTTCCTATTTTAGATATTATTTATTTGGATCAAAATTCTCAAAGTTATATTAAATAGATAGTTTCATTACATAGATTATCGCTATTGTATTTAATTGTGATCCTATATTTACAAAAAAATTATCGGAACATTCATTACGAAGTCATCAGGTATTAAATTAAATATCATTCTATCTTGTTATACAAAATCAAATATACAGTCTATGTGAAAAAATTTATGCACATAAATATATTATTTGGGACATCTCAATGGATTATCATGGAATTCGGTATTATATCATATCATTGGGGTAACATTCATTTAAAACATGTCAATTATAGTATATAGATCAATACATTTGAGGAATTATTTGGAAATCAGTGTTGAACTCATATACGCAAGGATGGAATTGTCGAAAGGAAGTTATTAGGACCATAATTGGTATAAAATATGGTTAAGAGGGTAAAGATAATTTAAACCATTTTAATGAAACTTTAAGAGAGGAAATGTGATGAAAATAACTAGAGGAAATACTTATTTTATATGTAAGAGATCATGGTTTTCTTAAAGTGTCTATATGGAAAAGTCTTATGAGTTTTGGGATCAAATTAATACCTAGTGTCCTTACCAATCATTTTATCTCAAGAACATGATGTATTAAATATTTCATTGTTAAGGAAATATGCACATGATGAATCTCATTATTTGGTCCCTAAATAGTATAGTTGGGTAAGAATTGTTCATATAAGAAATATCTACTTTAGAATATAGATCATTGAATGTAGGGTTTTTATAATATGGAGGCTCAACTTTTAAAAATTTCATGGATGAACCATGTGACTAAAGAAAAAGCATGGGAATTATAAAAATATATTTCGGAAATATACCATCACCTCTTTATGTAATGAATAAAATTATGAGGACACAGTTTATTAAAGGGAGAAAATTTTGGAAAACTAGTTAATGTTAATTATTAATATATTTCCTCTATTATTAATATACATAATTGTATTTAAAGGAGTCATATTAACAATAATATTTTAAATAAATTTTTTAGTTTTATAAAAAATTATTTTTTTCTAACTATATTATCATTCATTATTTAAATGTTTATTCTAAATGTTATTTTTTATATATTTGGAATTTAATGTTATAAAGTGGAATACATATGATTATATAATCTTATGTACTTTATTATTGGGTCATTTATTTTAATTTTCAAAAAATATTATAAAAAATTGAATTGTGAAAAATATATATTTTCATAAATACTTTAATTTTTTTCATGCATTTTAAAATTACCAAACGTCTTTAGATTTGATATAAATTAAAATTATACCCATTTTAAAAAATATTATCTAGTTAATTATATAAGATTAAATATTATACATGATTTTGGTATAAATTTATCTTATGATTAAGAATGATTTTTTTTAAAACAGTTTTCCCTTGAATTTTGTGTTCTTATAGTTAAATTAATTTCTAAATATTCTATATATTGAATAATTAGAAATTTATTTAACATTTAGAATCATGAGGCTATAATTTATTTATCATTTATAATTTTTTATTATAATGATTATAAACCAGGGTATATTAAAATTAATATTTGTAATCAGTGACTTTACGTAAGTAATGAAGGTACATACTTTATTCACCAGTAAAATATAAATATATTAAGATATTATAATTTCCTCATAATATTATCCTCTCTTAGTTATTTGGATCCATGATAAAATCATTGGGTATTCACAATGATCTGGCATCCTGTGGCTCCCATCGGTCTTCCATTCAACTTGTGTTTTTTCATGCAGTGAACTGACTATTTCACCAACATAAATTCATGTGAAGTGATTTAAGCTTATTAAGCACATACATTCATTTTTCTAGTGCATTTATTTCATTTGGGTTCTCCCAAGTGTTTCTTCTAGGGAATTTATAATTTTTATATTTGAAAGTCAAGCCAGAAAAATAATTTCTGACTAATCCCAAAAATCTCCCACTCGATAATTTTTTTCATAAGGTGAGTGCAACTATCTCCCACATTAATACTATTATCATTATCACACCAATATGTCATTATTAAACCACTATTCTCCCATATTCTGTAAAAATGACATGGTTAACCATTCTATGATTCTTGAAATTATTTAAGATTCCACCAAAGGAACATTTCAATCATTAAGAACCATGATATTACATTCTGATACATCTGATAAGCACATATGAATACATCTATATTCATTATAAAAAGTAAAATAAGCTATTTTTTATCCTCTGAGTTTGTTAATATTCCATACTCAAGATACAACTTGCATAGGGTCCATAAAATTTATTCTTACAGTGTATTAAAATAAATATTAATTTATTTTATCATTCATTCCTAATGATAATTTTTTCAGAAAACTTTTATGTTTTCATCATTACGGATATTTCTATTTTAAATTAATCAAAGTCATAAATGATTTTCCTTAAAAAAAATTATATTATTTAATTATAAAAATTATCTTTCATGTACATGTGGGTAAATATTCTCTAGGAATATAATTATTTATAAAATAAATGTAGTTAAATTAAATTTTTATCATGTCTTTGAATTTCATTTAAATGGTTTATAATGGTTCTTTTTAACATTTACCTGACAGCTATTTTGAATATTTTTAAGAAACATAAAATGATTTTTTTTAATGTTTATGTATTAAACTACTTTTCCTACAAACATATAATTTTTATAAAATATTATTCTATAGTATTCATTGGATTGGAAAGAAAATTTTTATTTCCCTTCAATATGTGATATTTATCTTAAATTATTTCTAAAAGAAAATAATTTTTCTCAAAAAAATTATGTGAAGATGTAATATTATATTCCTTATACATTAAAATTAGTCGTTAAAGGGTTTTGTGATATAAAATGAACGAATAAAATTTTTTATTACATAATAAGGTTCATGGAAAATTAAATATAATGATGGGTGAGAATAGTATACCTTCTGTATATGGGTGAGCCCGATATACCTCTTTTATGCATTGTGTAACGAATCGTCTTTGACTGTAAAAAATGTTGTAGATAACCTGGTTGGTTTTTCATAATAAATTTATAGGGCCTTATTTTTTCCATTATAAATTAAACAAGGTTCAATAAATGTTAAAAATATTATAATCAAGGATAAATATTAGATATTTTTTAAGGTTTTATATGGAAATATATTTATTATATTAATAAATAATCGTTTATAAACAATAAATAGTAAATTTTTTATTCTTTAAGGATTGTTTTCATGAGCTCTCAACTAAATTATATTTCGTTTACTATTTTATATAATGGAAATGGGTTAATAATGTTACCTATATGTTTTAAATGGTTTAAATTGGTTCAAAATTCTTATAGAGAATCATTTTAATTGTTTTCGTGAAGTATGAAGTGGTGTTGACGTTATTGTAGTGAAGGTTGTAGTTCTCTAGATTTATGTATGAGTTTTTATACATAGAAAAATATTTTTCTACATGTAGACTCCCATAATAGAAATCATTTATATATCTAACTCGCTATTCTGTAAATATATAACTACAAAAAAATTTCAATAAGATGTTTGACAAACATATATGAATTCCATGTGCTTGAAAATAACAACTATGAATGCCTCCTTATAAGTGAATTATTTTTAAGTTGTGTTCGGACATTAGAAAATTACTCAAACTCATTTTATTATATATATGTTAATTTTTCTCAAATGTGAAAATTTAAATAATCATTTTTTTATACTATACTATTTTGGTTAACATATTGTAATTAATCATGGTTCCAAATTTACATATGAGATTTTGTTTTTTAGAATGATGTATGAACATTATATCTTCATAAAATATGTGTTTCCAAGATTTCATTTTTTCCAAATGAGGTAATGATAGCGATGTAAGAATCGATCTTCAATGTAAAATTCAGCGCATATAAAATATTATTCAAGATAATTTTGTAATATTTTTTTAATGATTAGCTTTGTCATATTAGTTTAACGTTATGAGTTATTTTATAAGAAATTTTTTTCTATTACCTAATTATTAGGTAGTTAATGATGAATCATGGGATATTGAATATTGAAATCAATTATTATGATGATTTAATAATTTGGATTCCCAAAAATAAATTAAATATGAATATGTAGTTATACATGTTGGTTTTTTAATGGATAAATATTTATTCTACATAGTTATGATCAAAAAAATACTATACTATGTGAGTAGAAGGATGATGCTGATGTGAAAAAGGTTTCTATATGTGTATAAAAATTTATTTTAATGAGAATTTAAAAATAATATATTTATGAATATTGATCGAAGTTGGACATTGGAGATGATAACTTTTATAGGGGAATTTGATTAACTCAAGTTGAATAAACACCTCAATATTTAGATATATTGAAGGAAGTTTTAAAAAAAATTGGATTCAATTTTTTTTATGATGATAATTTAGGGTGGAATGAAAATAAAGATCTCATCCCTTTTCTAGTTAAATTAATCGATTATAATGGGAGAAATATAATTCCTATTAAAAATCATTAAAGATAACATATTTTTATAAATATTGAGTGTGATAGAAAATATCCTTATCACGAATACTATGGAAAGAATTTTGGTGAATGTTGTGGAAAAAATAAAATTTTAGTCCCATGAAAAATGGATGAATTCATCATAAGATTATGTTTTAGTTGAGTTCACATTGTTTAGTTTCGATAAAAATAGTTTGAATAAATTATACATTTTATTTTTAATAATTTATAATTTTTTACTGAATATTTATACTAGATCAATTAGGGTTATTTACTTATAAGGTTTTTGAAGAAACTGGGCTTTCAATAAGTTTTATATCATTTCGGTTAAATATTTTGTGTAAAGGTAGTTTTTTGTTACAATGTCTGGTTTAACTGTGGAAATAAATATTGAGACTATATTCCAATGCAAATAGTTTGAAACTATTGTAATTATAGTTAATAATCTATGGTTGTCTAGAGAATCTTACTAAAATATAAATTAAGTTAGTGTGGAAGTGGGATAACAATATAAAAAATACTTATGATCATTATCTCATTATTGTGTGCGTAGACCCGTGTGGTTAAGACTCTATACATAATCAAATTAAATCTTAATTTATTGATGAGTATTATTAAAATAACATCGAATTTATCTCCACTGATTCATCCCTCCATTCTCAGTGTATAGATTCAATCCATAACACTATAACTAGTATCAGATCCTGGTACCTCTATTTTATTTACTAATATTCTAGGAATGATTAGTATGAATTCTAAAAAAATAGGGTTGTGCGTAATTTTATTGAAAAGTATTATTATAGTAGTTGTTGGTCGGAGTGGACACTCAAGAGGGGGGGTGAATTGAGTTCCAATTAAAATTTTCTGTTAAAACAGTTTCTAATAAAATCCCCCAATTTCAAAAACAAATTAAACTGTAGTGAATTTATATAGATTATAAAGGTTCAATTAGCTTCTCAAAGATTGATTAGTTCTCAGTTAACTTAATCTTATGATTAGATTAACTTTTGAAACTAATTTACTGATTTATAATAAATATAAACACTTGCGAATTTAATTATCAAAGTAGCTTTGAAGATAGATTATATTTCAAAGTAATAGCAGCGGAATATGAAATAAATATGTAGTATGGATATAGAGTAACTATAAACACAGAGAAGTAACCAAGAGGTTCAGTCTCAAGCCGAGACTTAGTCCTCTCAAAAGTTTATATAAAAGTGATCCACACCCTGGATCGGGGTTAACAACAGTGAACACACTGTCCAGGTCACAAGACCTCTACCACAGTTCTACGTGGGAAAAACAAACAACAGCAGCCAGCTGTCCAGGTCACAAGACCTCTACCACTATCCACAGTGGGAAGTGAAGTGTAAAAGGTTTGCTGAGGATTTACAGATCCTCCAGTGAAAGTACAGGAGTCAGTGTGTGTGTTTAATACAGCAGATAACACACACTGCTCAAAATGTAGAATAAATAAATCACAGAGCAGAGATGTAGAGTTTAGAAATGGCTCTAGTGATTTCAGTGTAGCACTGGACTCGTTTTGGAATTAATCAGAAGTGATTCTGAGTCCTCTTCTCGATTTTGTTTGAGAAGCAGAGTGTCGTATGCTTCAGGTTCACAGGCAGTGGGATGTAGTCGATGAAGCTCTTCAATATTCTATTGTATGCACACCACTCTTCTTGAGTAGGCTTGATTGTATATTTGATTCTGTCTTGCTTGGTTCTTCTTGTATGCACAGAGCTCTTCTTGAGTATGTCGTATGCTTCCTTGTCTCTGTGTGTGTTGTCTCTCTCTTCTTCGTTTTTCTCTTCTTCACTTCGCACCACTCTTCAGCAGAGTCTTCTTGTATTTATATCACGTGCTCCGTAGGACAAAAAAGGTTTCCTTTCCGCAGGTACGAGGTACGGTTTCCTGACATCCGACAACCTTTATTAATTAATTTTCAGGGTATTAAAATATAACTAATATGACCGTTGGTTAGAATAAATAGAGATAAAGATAAAGAAATTCAAACAGTTGTTTATGACTGTTCAAGAGATCGGTAGGTCATCAGTATTAGAGTAATGATCGGTGACTCAGATAGATCAGCATCGGTCTGTCATCTGATCGGTGAATCATTTTGATCAGCATCGGTCTGTCATCTGATCGGTGAGTCATTTTGATCAGCATCGGTCTGTCATCTGATCGGTGAGTCATTTTGATCAGCATCGGTCTGTCATCTGATCGGTGAGTCATTTTGATCAGCATCGGTCTGTCATCTGATCGGTGAGTCATTTTGATCAGCATCGGTCTGTCATCTGATCGGTGAGTCATTTTCATCGGTGAGTCCTTGGATTGGTGACTCATTTGCATCGGTGACTCATTTGCATCGGTGACTCATTTGCATCGGTGACTCATTTGCATCGGTGACTCATTTGCATCGGTGACTCATTTGCATCGGTGACTCATTTGCATTGGTGACTCAGTTGCATCGGTGACTCATTTGCATCGGTGAGTCCTTGGATCGGTGAGTCTGATTGATCGGTGACTCTGAGGGATCGGTGACTCTGATGGATCGGTGAGTCTGATTGATCGGTGACTCTGATGGATCGGTGAGTCTGATTGATCGGTGACTCTGATGGATCGGTGACTCTGATGGATCGGTGAGTCTGATTGCTGTTGAATCCAGAAGACTTCCAACATACTTTGTAAGTCAATAAGCATAGTTAAAATCATGATAACTGATTCATTCATAGATTGGAATTATGTTTATGAGACATCAAACCAGATTAAGCATCAATGAGTTGTGATGATTTGTGATTATTAAAACATCAGTTATAAACATGAAATCAGCAATCTTCCAGAGGGCTCAACAATCTCCCCCTTTTTGATAATCACAAATCTTCATATATATATATATATAATAAAAAAAATAATAAAAGATAATAAAAAATCTCCCTCTTAAAATAACATTCCCATATATATAGTATTCAGATTTCTCGCCCTGAGATATTGATCTCCCTCTTCATATATAGAGTACTCCCCCTTAGATATATATTTCCCCCATTATATATCTTTCTCCCATTATATAGATCTTCTTTCTCCCATTATATATATCTTCTTTCTCCCATTATATATATCTTCTTTCTCCCATTATATATATCTTCGTTCTCCCATTATATATATCTTCTTTCTCCCATTATATATATCTTCTTTCTCCCATTATATATATCTTCGTTCTCCCCCATTGGGATAATCAAAAAGGAGGGAAAACAGATAAGGGAAAAGAGAAGCAGGGTGCAGAGAGGATAGAACATAACACAAAGGAAAAACAAATTTGATAAAGTCACAGAAAAAGATAAGCAATACATAGATCACCCCATCAAAAACAATACATGGCTATTTGTTGGGATACAAAGGGGCTTTCCCTTTATCCTTTGGATCAATGGTAGGTAAGGTAGAAGGCTTGGAGGCAGGCTGTGGTTCACGGAGCTGAAGTGGCGGCAGGACAACTCTGGCAGGTGCAGTTGGAGGTGTCACAGAGGGTTGTTGAGAAGGAGCAGGAGCTGGATGAGAAGCTTTCTGAGAGACTGGCCGCAACTGAGATAGAGCTTGGGCAACAGACAGCTGATTCGGAGCGACATCAGAGGCACTGAGAGGTTCAGAAGTAGGGAGTACAATTGCAGTGGCCTGTGCATCCATGTAAGGCTTCAACAGATGAATGAAGTCCTGAATGACTTCTGCTCCATACTTCATAGCTTTTTCAAAATCATCCTTGTTTTCCATGAACTGTGCCAAGGAAGAGGCAAAATCTTGCAATTGGCGAACTTGAGTGTTCAAGGCCTGAGTGACTGGAGGTAATTTCAGATTCTCTGCCAAGACTTTGAAGTTTGCAGCCATCTCATGTTTTGTATAAATCTTGGAAAAGTAAGTATCAACTTTTTCCTTGATCTCTTGCAGGGCATTCTTAGCATCTGCTGAATATACTAAGGCCATCTTATGACTATTATCACAGAGCTCTTTCATCCTGCTCAAAGATTCTAAGTCAAGAATTTGTCTTACAGCAGCTAGCTCTGCATGCACAACTTCTCTGAGAGCTTCTATCTCACGGGTAGTGATTTTGGTTACCTTGCCTGTACTGGCTTGGCTGACTATATGAGTTAGTTCATCTTTCAACTTCCTCAGGTCAGACTTGTTGAGATGTTCAATCAGATTTCTCAAAACTTCCATCATGCCAGAGATGGTTGATCTGAACTCATTTGATAGAGAAAGTAAGCTAACTTGGAGATCCTTCAAAGTTTGATTCAAAGAGGCTATGTGCCTACCAACAAATTCACCAGTAGCAGTCAAGTCTGGCTTGAGAACATCTGAGACTGCAGTTGAAAAAGCTTTCAAGGAATTTTCAGAAACTTGCAGAGATACTTGATGAAGGGCATTGGAAGGTTCTTCTCTGACTATATCTCTCACAGTGGTTAGCAATTCAGTCTTAAACTTATCAAGATCAGCTCGAGAGATTTCAGACCCAGGTAAATTCACATTTACAGGATCAACAGTAGGAATAGACCTTGCTTCTCTTGGAAGGTTCCTTTTCACAGCTGCAGCAGATTCTGGCAATTCGTCTTCTTCTTCAGAATATTCTAAGCCCAAAACAGCATATCCAGGGTAGTCATCCCAAACAGCAGCACACAGGGTGTAGTTGGGTTTTTCATAGCTTGCTGTTCCACTAATTTTTGATGAGTCAGCCATGCCACTGATATGGATTTCTGGTACTGACTGAGGTTGTTCTAATTGATCTTCAGCAAGACCATCCACTGGTCTGTTAACACCATCAACAGCAGATTCAACATCATCAGCATCATCATCATCACCACCATGATTGTCATCAGCATCACCTTGCTCATTATTACTCTGCTCAGAGGCTTCACTGTGATATTCCTCAGTATCAGAATCTTCTTCATCATCAAGAATAGGTTCAGACTCTGGTAGGGTTAAGGGTGGACTAGCAGGTCCAAATTCTATTCTTTTCTTGGGGCTAGCAGTGTCTGGATCACTCCTATCATCAGGAGAAGACACACTTCCTTCTTCAGTTGCAGCTTTTTCTTGCTCATCATTATCAGAATAAATTGGTTCCTCATCTGGTTTTAATCCAAGATCTCTCAAATCCTTTGGCCTCTTTCCATGATCTATGGGATTGTAGGCTTCATACAACTTATCTTCATCTGCAACCCAGCACTTCTTCCATGGATTCCAATTGATTTTCATCCTCTTGCAGATCTCTTTGTTGAGACAGAAGGTACGCTCTGTTTCAACAACTTCATCATCTTCATCAACACATTCCAGATTCTGGAGCATAGTAGATATCATTTTTGAATAAAACAACGCTGTGGCTTTCTTGGAAGGTTTCAGCATACTAGCTATGTGGACCATCACATATCTACACAGGTTTATCTTTTCATGGGTTTTGAGAAGAAACAATAGAAAAACATCTTGAAACTTAACAGCAGCAAAATCTCCTCTTCGAGGGCAAAGTTGGTGCTGAATAAACTTGAATAGGAGTCTGCTTTCACCATCTAATTCTGAAGCTGTGATTCTCCTCGATTCTCTGTTTCCAGTTAGAAGCTCTAGCACTAGCTCATAAGAAAAATAGTCAGTGACTGGGGGTATATTGCCAGCATAGTCCTCATATCGACCTTCATGAGGTACGTTTAAACATTCAGCCCACTGCTTAGATGAGAAAGATATTTTCTTTCCTTTTACAACCGATGACATCCTAGCAGCTTCCACACCATCAAGCGTGATTTTCAGGTTCATGTAAAACTCATGTACTAGCTTTGGATAATCTATTCGGGTGTTGTCTGAAAACCAGTCTATCCATCCTTGCGATTCAAGAACTTGTAGCAACAGGGACTTACTTGACAGAAGCCACGCCGAGTTTACTTCTTTTTCTACAGCAACAATCCGAGTATCCAGGTTCGGATTTACTGAGCGTTGAGAGGTACTGCTCGACTCGCCTCGAGCATGCTTTGAAGGTACAGGGCTATCTGGTCCTTTGCTCGGTCTCTTTTGCTTAGCCATTCGAGGATTTTGGAGAGGCAGGAGTTCGAAGGTTCGAAGGTTCGAAGCAGAGGGGAAGAGAGGTTGAGAGGTTCGGCGGGAAATGTAAGGTCAAAGGTTTAGGGAAGATAAATAGCCGCGTATCATTTATTTTATCATTTAGGGTTCCCATAAAAAGTAATTTACTTATTAATAAAAAGTAATTAAAAAAATCGGATTGACAGAACAGTGTGACAGATCGGTTCCACAGATCGGTTTCACAGATCAGTTTCACAGATCAGTTTCACAGATCAGTTTCACAGATCAGTTTCACAGATCAGTCATACACAATTCGTGTTTAATAAATTTCATTCTTTCAGATCATAAGGGCTTTGTGAAGATGTCAGCTAATTGATTTTCAGAACTAACAAATTCTAGAGAAATATCACCCTTCTGGTAATGATCTCTTAGAAAGTGATGTCTGACATCAATGTGCTTAGTTCTAGAGTGAGACACAGGGTTCTTGGATAAGTTGATTGCACTAGTGTTGTCACAGTTAATTGAAACATGTTTAAGATCAAATCCATAATCCAATAGAGTGTGTTTCATCCACAAAATTTGTGCACAGCAACTTCCAGCAGCTATGTATTCTGCCTCGGCAGTAGACAATGCAACTGAATTCTGTTTCTTACTACACCATGATACTAGGGATTTTCCAAGCAAATGACAAGTTCCTGATGTGCTTTTTCTATCTAACTTACAACCAGCAAAGTCAGCATCTGAATAACTCATTAACTCAAAGTATTGTCCTTTTGGGTAAAACAAACCTAAATTTATAGTATACTTAAGATACTTAAAAATCCGTTTAACAGCTAACAAGTGTGATTCTTTAGGATTAGCTTGAAATCTTGCACACATACACACACTAAACATAATATCTGGTCGACTAGCAGTAAGATAAAGTAAGCTTCCAATCATACCTCTGTAATTGGTTTGATCAACTGGTTTCCCAGTTTCATCAACATCCAATTTACAGGTGGTACTCATAGGTGTATTACTTTCCTTAATACTATCCAATCCAAAACGTTTTAAAAGATCCTTTGTATATTTAATTTGATTTAAAATAATACCATTTTTTGTTTGAAGAATTTGAAATCCAAGAAAATACTTAAGCTCTCCCATTAAGCTCATTTAAAATTCATTTTGCATAACCTTTGAAAAATCAGTACATAAGGAGTTTTTAGAAGATCCAAAAATAATATCATCAACATATATTTGTACAACTAAAACATCTTTAGAAATTCTTTTAATGAAAAGAGTTGGATCAGCAATCCCTTTAGTAAAACCTTTTGAAATAATGAAATTGCTAAGTCTATCATACCAAGCTCTTGGAGCTTGTTTCAAACCATATAAAGCTTTAGAATGTTTAAAAACTTGATTTGGAAAATGGGGATTAGTAAATCCAGGTGGTTGTTCTACAAAAACATCTTCAATTATAAAACCATTTAGAAATGCACTTTTAACATCCATTTGATATAATTTGAAATCCAGATGTGCAGCATATGCAAGTAAGATCCTAATGGCTTCTAGTCTAGCTACAGGTGCAAAAGTTTCCTCATAGTCTATACCTTCTTCTTGACTATATCCTTGTGCAACTAGTCTAGCTTTGTTTCTGACTATATTTCCAGATTCATCTACTTTATTTCTAAACACCCATTTTGTGCCTATTGTCAAAGTGTCCTTAGGTCTGTCAACTAATTCCCAGACTTTGTTTCTTTCAAACTGATTTAATTCTTCTTGCATAGCCATTACCCAAAATTAATCATTGATAGCATCATTGATATTTTTAGGTTCTGACTGTGAAAGAAAAGCTTGATGTTCAACCTGGTTTCTTAGAGAAGCTCTAGTTTGTGTTCCTCTATCTAGATTTCCTACAACAGCATCTAAGGGGTGGTTCTTTAGAGTCCTAGAAGGTCTTGAAAAGATAGGGCTAGAAATTTCAGGTTCATCTAGAGATTGAGGTTCAACAGAAGCAGATTCTGGAGAATGTCCAGAACTGGATGCTTTTATAACAGGTTCTTTAGATTTATCATTAAGGTCCAGAACAGATAAGTCTTCTTCAACATCTTCAAGAGAAGTTTTAGACTCATGTGGATCAGTCTCATCAAACTTGATGTGAACAGATTCTTCCACACATTTGGTTCTCTTATTGAAAACTCTATAGGCTTTACTAGAGATAGAGTAACCTAGGAAAATTCCTTCATCACTCTTGGATGCAAATTTATCCAGATTATCTTTAGTATTCAGAATAAAGACTTTGCAGCCAAAAACTTTGAAGTAGTTTACCTTAGGTTTCCTATGGTTCCATAACTCATAAGAGGTTTTCTTAAGAACAGTTCTGATCAAGACTTTATTAATGACATAACAAGCTGTATTAACAGCTTCAGCCCAAAAGTAAATTGGCAGGTCATATTCATTGAGCATGGTTCTAGCAATTTCTTGCAGGGGTTCTGTTTCTTCTTTCTACTACACCATTCTGTTGGGGTGTCCTAGGGGCAGAAAAGTTATGAGAATAGTCATTGAGTGAGCAGTAAGATTCAAAATCTTGATTTTCAAACTCACGACCATGATCACTTCTTAGGGTCTTAATCTTGAGTCCACTAAGATTTTCTACAGACATGGAGTATTTAACAAAGTAAGAACGAGCTTCACTTTTGTGAGCTAGAAAATATACCCAAGTATATCTAGAAAAGTCATCTACAAGAACATAGACATAGTGCTTCCCATTTAAACTAGAAACTCTTGATGGTCCAAACAAATCCATGTGAACCAATTCAAGTGGTTGAGAAGTTGAAACTTCTTTCTTTGATTTAAAAGAAACTTTGTGTTGTTTTCCCTTTTGACAGGGATTACAAACTTTGTCTGCTGGAAATTCAAGTTTGGGTAAGTCTCTAACCAAGTTCTTCCTAGAAATTTTTCTAAGTGAGTGCACATTGCAGTGTCGTAATCTTCTGTGCCAAAGCCAAGACTCTTTATGAAAAGCATTTAAACAAGGAATGTTCTGGTTAGCTAAAGAATCTAAATCAACAGCATAAACATTTTCATTTCTTAAAGCAGAAAATACTAAAATATTTTTAGAGTTAAAAACATTGCAAGAATCATTTTCGAATCTAACATGAAAACCATCATCACATAACTGAGAAATGCTTAACAGGTTATATTTAAGTCCATCAACAAATAAAACTTTAGAAATCAAAATTGAATCTGTGTTACCAATCTGGCCTAGGCCGATGATTTTTCCTTTAGATTTATCACCAAAAGTGACAAAGCCTCCATCAACTTTTATTAAGCTCTTGAAGCAAGAATAATCTCCAGTCATGTGTCTTGAGAACCCACTGTCTAAATACCATATCTTCTTGTAACAGCTCTTCAAGCAGGTCTCCTACAAAACAGATTTAGATGCAAGATGATTTTGGTACCCAGATCTTCTTGGGTCCAGACAGGTTAGCCAATAACACTTTAGGTACCCATATTTGTCTAATGGGTCTCATATAATTTGTAGAAATAACATTCTTTGAAAGATAAACCTTATTAGATTCATAACTATGAATATAACTGGTTGAGGCATAAGAAGTTCCAGAATTAGCTATCTTCTGTCCAGATTTAGGAATGAATCTAGTTTTGGCAACTTTCCTTTGTCCAGGTTGGTATCCTATACCAGTAGTGTATCTAGGTGCAACTTGCTTTCCTAGCATTTGTGTTAGAGTATTTTTACCATTGGTGAACTTCTCTAAGTCTTTCTTGAGTTTGTCATTAGACAATTTTAGTTCAGTATTCTCTTTAAGCAGCTGAGCATTCTTTTCTACTTCTATATCCAGATCAGATTTATGCTTAACACTTAAAGCATACTGTTTCTTTAGACCATTATATTTATCTTTAAGCTCATTACATGTTTCTTCTAGCATGTCACAGTATTCAAACAATTCAGATTTTGACATGTTTTCTGAGTCAGAATCTTCTCCAGAATAGTATGAATTAAAAGCAGGAGTCTCTGATGTTACCTCAGAAGTGTTTGTCATGAAACACATGTTGGCCCGATTCTTTTCAGAGTCTGATGATTCAGCTTCACTTGTGCTGTCTTCTGAAGCACTCCAAGTAGCCTTCATGGCCTTCTTGTACTTTTTATTCTTGTATTCATATTTTTTTTTATACTTCAGCTTTGGACAGTCGGCTTTAATGTGTCCTTTCCTCTTACACTCATAGCAGACAACATCATCTGATTTGTCGTTCTTCTTCCAATCCTTTTTCCATTTGCCTTGTTGGTCATACTTTCCCTTGTAATTTGGTTTCTTAAAGAATTTCTTTTTCCTATAGAACTTTTTGAATCTCCTGGCTATTTGAGCCATCTCATCATCACTGTCAGAATCATTCTCACTTTCCTCACTGCTTGAACTTTCATTGATAGCTTGAAGCTTTTCCTTATCCTTATTCTTTGAGGTTGTAGTCTTGAAGGCAATATACTTCCTTTTAGGTTCATCATCTTCTTCTTTATTTACTTTAAGCTCTTCTTCATACATCATCAGTTTACCAATTAATTCCTTGACAGGTAGAGTAGCAATGTCACAGGATTCTCTAATGGAGACAGAGGTTCCTCTCCATCTTTCAGGTAGACATCTCAAAATTCTCATAATTTGTTCCTTTGCTGGAACATCCTTTCCCAGAGAGGTCATTGTGTTGACAATTTCATTGAACCTGAGATACATATCAGAAATGGGTTCATCAGGCTTCATCTTAAATTTATCATACTTAATAGTATAGGTATTCAATCTCAACTCCTTAACATTAGTTGTTCCTTCATGAGAAACAGCTAAGGTATCCCAAATTTCATATGCAGTTTTACATGCAGAAATTCTATTAAACTCTTCATCTCCTAGAGCACAGTACAGAGCATTCATAGCTTTACAATTGTTATTGTAAGCAGTCTTTGTAGGTTCATCCCAAGTAGATCTAGCAGTAGTGGGAATTTTGTATTCAGATTCAATAGCAGTCCAAATATCAAAACCTATGCTTTCTAGATGAATTTTCATTTTCAGTTTCCACTGAGCATAATTAGTTCCATTGAAAAAAGGTGGCCGGTTAGTAGCAGCACCCTCAAGTCTATTATCCATGATATTAGAAAAAAGAATTTTAAAGAGATAAAAATTTAGAAATAACAGAAATTTTAAGAACTTTAAAATACAACTAAAATCACAGGTCAAAAGCAGAGCACTTTTAAAAATTATTTACTTCCTTTGATACCAAGTGTTGGTCGGAGTGGACACTCAAGAGGGGGGGTGAATTGAGTTCCAATTAAAATTTTCTGTTAAAACAGTTTCTAATAAAATCCCCCAATTTCAAAAACAAATTAAACTGTAGTGAATTTATATAGATTATAAAGGTTCAATTAGCTTCTCAAAGATTGATTAGTTCTCAGTTAACTTAATCTTATGATTAGATTAACTTTTGAAACTAATTTACTGATTTATAATAAATATAAACACTTGCGAATTTAATTATCAAAGTAGCTTTGAAGATAGATTATATTTCAAAGTAATAGCAGCGGAATATGAAATAAATATGTAGTATGGATATAGAGTAACTATAAACACAGAGAAGTAACCAAGAGGTTCAGTCTCAAGCCGAGACTTAGTCCTCTCAAAAGTGTATATAAAAGTGATCCACACCCTGGATCGGGGTTAACAACAGTGAACACACTGTCTAGGTCACAAGACCTCTACCACAGTTCTACGTGGGAAAAACAAACAACAGCAGCCAGCTGTCCAGGTCACAAGACCTCTACCACTATCCACAGTGGGAAGTGAAGTGTAAAAGGTTTGCTGAGGATTTACAGATCCTCCAGTGAAAGTACAGGAGTCAGTGTGTGTGTTTAATACAACAGATAACACACACTGCTCAAAATGTCGAATAAATAAATCACAGAGCAGAGATGTAGAGATTAGAAATGGCTCTAGTGATTTCAGTGTAGCACTGGACTCGTTTTGGAATTAATCAGAAGTGATTCTGAGTCCTCTTCTCGATTTTGTTTGAGAAGCAGAGTGTCATATGCTTCAGGTTCACAGGCAGTGGGATGTAGTCGATGAAGCCCTTCAATATTCTATTGTATGCACACCACTCTTCTTGAGTAGGCTTGATTGTATATTTGATTCTGTCTTGCTTGGTTCTTCTTGTATGCACAGAGCTCTTCTTGAGTATGTCGTATGCTTCCTTGTCTCTGTGTGTGTTGTCTCTCTCTTCTTCGTTTTTCTCTTCTTCACTTCGCACCAATCTTCAGCAGAGTCTTCTTGTATTTATATCACGTGCTCCGTAGGACAAAAAAGGTTTCCTTTCCGCAGGTACGAGGTACGGTTTCCTGACATCCGACAACCTTTATTAATTAATTGTCAGGGTATTAAAATATAACTAATATGACCGTTGGTTAGAATAAATAAAGATAAAGATAAATAAATTCAAACAGTTGTTTATGACTGTTCAAGAGATCGGTAGGTCATCAGTATTAGAGTAATGATCGGTGACTCAGATAGATCAGCATCGGTCTGTCATCTGATCGGTGAATCATTTTGATCAGCATCGGTCTGTCATCTGATCGGTGAGTCATTTTGATCAGCATCGGTCTGTCATCTGATCGGTGAGTCATTTTGATCAGGATCGGTCTGTCATCTGATCGGTGAGTCATTTTGATCAGCATCGGTCTGTCATCTGATCGGTGAGTCATTTTGATCAGCATCGGTCTGCCATCTGATCGGTGAGTCATTTGCATCGGTGAGTCCTTGGATCGGTGACTCATTTGCATCGGTGACTCATTTGCATCGGTGACTCATTTGCATCGGTGAATCATTTGCATCGGTGAGTCCTTGGATCGGTGAGTCTGATTGATCGGTGACTCTGATGGATCAGTGACTCTGATGGATCGGTGAGTCTGATTGATCGGTGACTCTGATGGATCGGTGAGTCTGATTGATCGGTGACTCTGATGGATCGGTGACTCTGATGGATCGGTGAGTCTGATTGCTGTTGAATCCAGAAGACTTCCAACATACTTTGTAAGTCAATAAGCATAGTTAAAAGCATGATAACTGATTCATTCATAGATTGGAATTATGTTTATGAGACATCAAACCAGATTAAGCATCAATGAGTTGTGATGATTTGTGATTATTAAAACATCAGTTATAAACATGAAATCAGCAATCTTCCAGAGGGCTCAACAGTAGTAAAAAGAGAATTATAACATATATTTTATTCTATTAACTTGGATGATATATTTGATATTGTATTTTGTATTCATCCTATTGAATGGAATTTACCAATGAAATAGGATGAGAAAATAAATATGAATAATGATGGAAAAAACACAAAATACTTTTCTTATATTTTTATCTTAAAATGTTGATATTTTAGTGTTATAACATCAAAGATAAAAATAAATCTAGGATATCCTTTATTGTAGTTACAATGGAAATTTGAATGTCAAAAACAATATATTAAAAACCTAGTTATGAGGAGACATCAAAAAAATTAAGTAAGAAATCATGAAATATTATTTCACATAGATAAAAAAAGTTTTTAGTAATATATGAGGATTTGGAAAATTCATTAATACCAAACTATTTCTAAAAAACTCTTAATGATTTTCCACTATTAGTTTGATCATAATATCTCATATTTAGAAAATAAAGGGGATTTTTTTCATATATTAATTTCATAATATTCTTATAGCTTATGAAATTTTAAAAATTCATGCTTTCCTAAAAAAATAACATATGAAATTATATTTGAGTCCTTGGAAAAGATTAATATTAAAGAACGCATTGATATTACATATTGAAGTGAATAAAAAATTTAGTAGGATTATGGAGACTTTCAAAGAATCATTTCTATTGTAAAAAAGATATTCAAGAAGAGAAATAGAAAATATAAATTCAATTATCATCTTAAATGATACAAATGTAATGGAATTTGAATGATTTCCATTGAATTCCATAAAAGAAGTCATCATATTTATAATATAAAGTTGATGTAGAAACTCGTAAAATAGAGTGGAATAAAATATAAACGAAATCTTCAAAATCTAGAAAAAATAATGATTTTTTCATGAGGTAAGACAATAAACCATATGGCCTAAGAATAACAATCTACAAAATTATTCATTAGTGAATCCGAAATTGATTCTATTGAGACATTAAAAAAAACATCATATATCATATTAAATAATGGTTTGAAAATTTACATAGTGATTTAGATGGTTCATAACCAACTATGATTGAACACATGATGATTGATGTGGTCGAATATTGTCTCGAGTAGAAAACCACACTCAAGAATGAAAAAAAAATTCCATGGAAATATATTAATAATATGATTGAATAAAATAATGATTTTGTAAATAATGAAACAACCATTATTGATGAGATCAAAAGATTCATGTCAAAAGTAGTTGAAAATGAGAAATCAATAAATGATATTGAAGATAAGGTTTTTTGAAGGATATATAATTGTCTAATACATAATCCAAGTGTCATGAATAGATTAGATAATTAAATATCATTAAAGGTAACCTGAAAAAAACTATTGAATAAAAAGATAAATACTCTAATTTTATGAATCTAACATTAAAAAAAACACAAGTTACATTAACATCATATAAATCTATTTGTAATCCTTATTTCATAAAAATTGTATGTTCTGATTCAAAATATGGTCAACTGTGGTTGAAGATAAATTGGGATAAATATTATCCCATATTAGTAGATGAATGGAGATGAAATGAAATATCTTCTCCTCACAAATTTTCAAAAATTCAACCTGAAAATACACGTCAGGGATACAAATCTAGATAGTGAAATATTGAATTTTTTAATGAACCAAGGAAATTAATGTTTCAAGGGTACTTCTGGTTCTATATATTCTTTGGTAATAATGAATACACATGGTGGTACATCATTTTAGTACTCTAGATGATCCAAGAAGTACAAGGTGGAAATAATGTTATGAACAATATTGATATAGGAAAAAATCTAATAGAGATGAAGAATTTTTATTATCTAGAAACACAAAATAAATCTCAATTCCTTTGATAAGTGTATGGAATATGTGACTAATAAGGATAAAAAACTAAAAATTCAGGACAAATTTTCTAGTTTTTTATCATCTTATTGAAAAAAGAGAGGAGTTCATAGGTTCATATAGATAAAAGGTAATTCTTATAATAAGTTATTATTAAGAAAAGTTGGAATACTAATCCATGGAAACATTATAGTGGGTATTCTACTTGCAAGAAAAATGACTATAGACTCCTGGATAATGTTGAGAAAAACAAAGCTGGTGTAAGGAAATTTTTCAATTGATTGTTCCATGGAAATAAAATGTAAGGTATCTTCATAAATTTAAAATTTGGTTTCAAAATATATATGTATCATTTATTTGTAAAGACTAAAGAACAATTTTTTGTGTTTTAGGAAACATTTTGATAATTATAATGAGGTATTTGTAAATAAATTCTAATGTATTATTATGAGATCCAATTATGGAAGAATCATCATTTATGTCAATAGAACATGTGAAAGATTTTTTTTGATTCGAGATCAAAATAATACATGTTACATGGGTGTGAGTGATGAGAATAATACATGGTACTATAATATTTTTCATCTTGGATAAAGATGACTATGAAATATTTTGAATAATGAGTTTTTGGGAGGCCTTAAAAATCTAAAAATAAATTCTTAAATTGTTTGGGGAAGACACAGAAATGTGAAATTGTTATAAAAACCTCACATAAAAGTGGGTATTACATATACAAGACCATTATATTTAATTCATATAGATAATTATAGTACAATGAGGAAAAATTATTCCTGATATGATATTTACATAATCTTATTCATTTATGATCACACTTAGATTATAAATATTCTATTTATAAAGAACATATATGAGGTAATGATGATGATTAAAATAAATAGAATAAATTTTAAAAGGAAATTATAACTTTTATCAAGGTGGTTATATTTAAAAATTTTATCGAATACGCATGAGTTATATTTGACAAGTAGATATGAAGAATATAAAAATAGTAGAAATGTGTAGAACTATGTGTATAAAAAATAATGATTACAATTACATCAATAGAGAATATGTTTTTACTAGTTTGTTGATATAAAGTATATTACTTTTGAATGCTAAGACACATGAGACACCCAATTAAATATGGAACCTAAGTAATCCTTTAATGAGCCACACAAATGATTTTGGTAGTTTTTGTTACAAAACCATAAAAACATTATGCAAGGAATTTTTGAAGAAAAGGTTGAAGAGGTTGTATTTTTGGGATATCTATAAGGAGGAAAGGAATAGAGATTCTATCCAAATGGTTCAAAAAATAGTAAGTGTTTTTATGTGAAATTTTTTTATTTTTTTTGTAAAAACATAGAAATATCTACAAGAATAATTAAACATTTCTTTATAATAAAAAGATCATATTTCAAAAAAAATATTAGAAAATGAGTGTTAAATGACCCAAAATACCACATTGGATAACTTATAAAATACTATAGATGATGAGGATTCTACAAGTGGTGTTATATGTCAATTTTGTAAACTAAGTAACCTATATAAACTCAAAATATATTATGAAATTAAAATTAACTTGTTCAAGAAATAATAATATTAATTCGTGATAATTATGTAGATCATATAGTATAATTTGAACCAATAATAGTATCTTAAGCTATTAAATATAAATAGTGGGTACAATATACTTTAAGTATCATTATAAAATTAAGAATAAATCTATCTAGGAACACACACGAAGACTGAAATGTAAAAATGTAATTGGAATAAATGGTTTTTTAAATTTATATGAATGATAATGGTGAAATAATAAGTAGAATATGATGGATAGATTGAAAAGATTATTCTTATCAAGAAGAAATTTATATTAATGAAACAATTAATACATTTTCTTGGTTTCAAACTGTATGAATATGTTTCTAGTATATTTATAGAAACATTACCATGTCGATCATATGGTTGTAAGGTAAACATTTATGAATAGTAATGTTATTGATGAAGTATTTATTTATAAAAAACATGGATTAATTCTTTATCATCATTGGAGTATAGTATTTTGAATCATGAATTAAATCTATTTCCTAAAATATCCTCTAAGGTAATGGTAATCTATACATAATACTTACTAGAGAAAAATGGAATTTTCTATAGGAACTGTTGATTGCAATATTTATATACAAGATATTTTCATAGGTAACTTGATTTTTATTTTTCATGTGTATGGGTAATCTTTTTATATATAAAATATATTTTTATTTGTAGAATTATTTTACATAGATGAAGGATCAGTTTGAGATGTCTATGAATGGAGTGATGGATTATATTTTTTATTGATGATTGTGAAAAAATATAACTACTTACTTCTTTCATAAGAAATATATTCTGGGAAAAGTTATAGAAGTTTAAGATGAATGAGAAAATGGAGTTTTCCAATCCTATTATATTTGATAAAATATTTATATTATAAGAATAATAGAAAAAGTTTGATTAAAAGTATATTGGAAGTTTAGTTGTTAAATTTTTTTAATTATCAACATTGGAACAAAAATTGCATATGTTTTAACCATGTGTGACTGATACAAACATTATCCAATTAAAACAAACATGTTTATAAAAAATCATATCTTAAGGTATTTAAAATGTATGGTGATCTAGGTATTTGGTTATAGATTAAACATAGATATAGGAATTTTTAATTACATTAAGGATAACTGGGCTAGTGACTGTATTGATAAAAGATCCACTTTAGGTGGTGTTTTCTATATTGGATATAGTTGTATGATCTAGCAAAACATGGAACAAAAATTAATAACAATGTATATAGATAAATCTAAATATGTGTTTACTACACATATAGAACCCTAATTTTTATTATTGTTGATACAACTAGCTAATTTAAGAGTTACAATTAAAAAAAATTAAGAATTATTTACAATAGTGAGTGTTCTATAAGTGTCTCAAATATCTTTTTTCAAATTATAGATATAAATAAATTAACATTTGATTTCACTTTTTGAAATATAATATGGATATATGTTAAATATTAATTTATTATATTGTCCAAAATAAGAGGTTTCTTTATATCTATATTAAATATATTCCAAGAGTATAGTTTACATAGTTTTGATAAAACTGTATGGGTAACCCTCACCTTATGATTAAGGATTAATATAACTACCTAACCCATGTGGGAATTATTATTTTTTGAAAAAGGGATAAAATTTAAATAAATTTATATTAAAGTGTAATTTACATATTGATAAAAGGAGAAGTTATCAAAACCTTTCCATCAAAAGCAATGGTTAATACTGAGTGGAGGGAGTTTTTCGATAGTTGGATTTACATAATGTGTTATGTTGGAGTTTATTTATGTCACGTGGAAACATTTTATTGATACTAAGAGATGATATTATATAGAATAACAACCTATATAATTTTGTGGTGTATAATAATTTTTATATTAGAACATATTTGTTTTGATGGATCTATAGTTGGTTGATGAGTTCTGTTCTTGAACCAATATTTATTATTATGATAATTGTGGTTTAGAAAAAATATAAAGGTGGATATTGAGGTTCTCTAGGTTGTTTTGGTGTTTTTAATATATTGTTAAACCATGTAGAGAATCATTTGAGGTGTTTTCACGAATCCTGAAGAGGTTCTGACGCTATTAGAGTAAAGGATGGTGTTTTCCAGATTCACATGTGAGTTTTTCTATATAAGTAAATATTAGGCTATGTGAAGACACACATATTATAATTATATAATGTATCTAATGTGATGTGTAAGAAAAGTTATCATGTTGGAAAAATCATTATTAATGGATGGGAAAATTTCTGATAATTCTTCATGTTTAAAAAAAATAAATTACATGAATGTATTATTTTAAGATAATTTTCTATAAGAAAAATTCTCATGTATGTGAATTCATCTATATAAAAATTTTCCAATACACAAGATAACTATGAACATGTATAAAAATTCAAGTAGGTGTTTTTATCTACACATCAGTTTAGGGTTAATGTATCTTATTTCCTATTTGATATAAATTTTTATGAGGTACTTTTTAGAGAAACACATATAAAAATTTCAGCTACATATAAAATGATTTTTCTAAAAATAAAGTGTTTGTAAGGAGTAATCACTGATAATCCATGAAGCATTCTTCAATGTATAATACATATAATATAAAAATGGATTGATGATGATTCATGTGATATATTCAAAATGATTACAACTCTTACTTTCTGTTTTATATTCCAATCTATTTTATCTATAAATCTATAGCACTACATAAAGAATTTATTGTTAATGAATAATAAAATTTTGAAAAAAAGCCCCATAGTAGCGTGTATCCTTCCAACACCACATATATGGATTCTTCTTTGTGGTTTCCTCCTCCTCTTTTCTAGTGTGACCATGAAATGCGGCATAATCCCCCTCCTCCAGATCCCAGCACAGTGCATCATCAGATCTGGGATCCTGCTCCGGAGGTGATTCCTTCGGCTTCAGGTGTTTTCATTATCAGAAGGCCCGGTAGTGGAATTATGGGGTTGGATCGTGTAATAATCATTGTATCTAGATTTTGGTGTTCTTGTCCTATGATGGAATGGGGGTGGAGCACCGACTGTGGCCTCATCATCTGGAGGCATCTGCGACTGCAGATGCTCTGAATCTCAGGTGTCCCATGTGTGAAATGTCAGGGCAGTTCTCAGCTAGATCTCACTTATTCCGGTGGTGGAGAGTTGTCTAAGGGATAGTATCTAGCGGCATTTCTGGTTGTGTGATTTATGATTTTGGAATGTTTTATTGGTGGAGTTACCCATCCACAGCCACTACATCTTCTAGAATGGTCCGACATCGCCTCTGGAAAGTCTTAGATGGGGGATGTGTCCTGGTTCAGGTTTGTTGGTGATATTTATCATGCATGGTTAGATTGAATTGGTTTCGACTTCAGATTTTCATTTCCTTGTATTTGGTTTCCTTTGGATGATCTCCTGGCATCACCATCACATGCAATTCCCCATTCTCTGTTTTTACTGCTTCCTCTCACCCAAATATCATGAGTTCATTTGACTTAGAATCTGGGGCGGGTTCTTCTTCTATCCATATCTACCTAGTTTCATCCCAGAGTGGCTCTTCTATGGAAGTTCTACTTGGTTTTCCTTTCCAGTGGAATTCCATTGGAGTGTTTGCTAGGACTTCTAGAACTACGTGGAATTGGCCTAACATTTCACATCTTGGTGATTCTTCCCCTTAACGGTTCATACTGATACAAAGATGAAGTTTGGTTAGTGGGATCCTTACGGTGTTGAATTTTATAGTGTTATCAGCCATCCAAGATGTGATCCTCGGTGGTGATGGGTTTTCTGATGGTGATAATGGGAAGGCGGTGGATTTTTTTTACAGTGATTCCTCTTTTTTGTACTCGACCAAATAAAATAGGTCCAAGAAGAGGATTTAGATATGGAATCTCTTCTCTGAAGAGCATGAATGATTTGGATGTTTGATAGGGTACGACATCAGCCATCAGATTTTTCATGTTCTTTGACATAGGAATCTTTCTTACTAAATGGCCTTGCAACGATGGAGATCATCATCAAGATCACATGCTAAGGAGTGGAAGATTCATGTTGCCAGTTTAATTTTTCTCTCTTTGACCATCAAGTAATGGATAGTCTTATTTCCATGAAGTCTTTTGGGTTTTACCCTTTATCCCTTAAAAATGGATTATTTATAATAAAAAATTTGAAGGTCTTCAGGCCATTGGATGGATGAAGAAACTCAAGATGTTCAAACTAGTAATTAATTGAGATGATAGTTTCATTGTTTTGAGCTAAAAAATTAAATTCCACATGAATATGTAGTGATTATTACTAGTTAAAAATGGGCAATTCTTTAATCCCATATGTTACAATGAGATTCTACTATACATTCTGAGAAATAAGAAGAAAACGAGGTTAATAATGTTTTAGTACGAGGAAGATGAATGAATTTAATGGGAATTCAAAAATGTCATATTTGTGAATATTTATGGAATTTATATTTTTTTAATATTACACGTAGATCATAAATTTATTAAATCAACCAAAAAACGTTAAAGATTAAGATATTTTGATAAAGTGAATATAAATGTGAGGTCTCTGAGTATCCATTTATTTATAATGAACCATTATGGTGTAATAATTTTAGGTCTCCTCATTTTTCAAATTTATTGATCTAATTATAATGGATGCAATTTAATACATGAAAATTAAATTCCATTGGGATATATTATTTTTTCTAATGTTGAGTTAGAGAGAAAATAAGGCTTTCATGACTACTGCACAAGTAATCTGTGTGAATTAAGAAAAAAAGAAACATGTCAGTTCCTAGAATTATGTCAATATTTTGAGTTTTGATAGGAAGATGTTTAATATATTCTATATTATATCTACAGGAATTGAGAATGTATTCATGAATTTTTTGAAAAAATAAATGGGGGATACATGATTATAGTATTTCTAAAGAAACCATGATTTCGAGAAAATATATCTCATATTGGATACATATTTTTTGTAATGGTAGGGTGAATCTATGGTTTCTGATGTGTCTCTGGATAGGCATAGTATAACTCAATGCTATCACTTTAAGCTTGTATTTTTTTGTTCATATGGTGATGAATCCATGGATTGGGTGGGGGGGTTAACCCATAATGAAAAATATTAGGTTACCCAAAAAGAGGAAAAGCATATATAAATACATAATTTCATTGTTTATTTATTTTATATATACATGAGTGAGTTTTATACTCTCTACATATGTTAATAAAATATTAAGAGATTTTTGTGGTTGATTATAAAAAATGAAATTATAATAAAAACTCTACACTGATTCATACCCCCTATCCTTTGTGTAATCCAAGCCTCAAAACTATAATTTTATAGGGTTTCCTAAAAAAGATTCATTTATTATATGTTCTTGATATATTTAATTTATAAACGTTTTATTGTTAATTAGCGAAACAATTTTATAGGTTATTATATTTTTTATTAGATCGATAATATTCCATTATTTTAATATATTTTACTTATTTTTTCTTATACAATATTTTCCAATGATTTTTATAGGATATATATATATAATCAAGAACTATAGTAATATCAATCATTAAACTACGGTTAGTCTTCCTAAAATAAGAAGATGTTTAATGAATAAAACATGGGTGTAAATTTAAGTACCTTTTTTGTGGAACAAAATTACACTGTGTAGAAATATCGAATTTATTATGTATCATTTTTCCTAACTCTATGAAGTAGTAAACCTAAAAGATCATTGAAATGTAAGAAGTTAAACCATTTTCATAAAGTATATAATTATTGTTCATTTATTTATTAAGCTATCATAATAGAAACACACAAAACACCGTAACAAACTGACTATAAATACATCATAAAAGGAATCTACAAGATCATTTTTTTGTAACAATGAAATATTTAATCTTTATAACTTATGTGAACTTCAAAATCAACTCACCAAGTTGGTTTTATTCAAAAAAACACTCATCACACTATTCCTTCTCCATTTTCATGCTTCGTTTATTTTACATCAATGAATATATATACTAAAAACACGTGAATATTATCCTAAAAATTTACACTTCTTTTTGGTCTTAAACCAAACATAATGATTTTTTTAAATTCTCTAAGGACTCAGATCTAAAATATCACTACACATTTTCATAACTAAAAATAACTACATTAAAAACCTAATGCATTGTTTCATTTTATATCCATGAACAATAGTATGGATCAAATGTTTTTTAGAATTATATGCATTCCTGAATATGTGATTATGGATTCCCTATTTGAAAAATGGAATTATCCCATGAAACTAATTTCTTCTTATATATATATTTTTTCTAAATCCTAGTAACCATTATCAAGATATATATTTTAATTTAATAACTCCTCAGTGACATCCCATTGATAGTTTTTCTTGTTTCAAAACATAGATTCCTCTTTTACGGAACAACATATACAACCTATTAAAATGGATCATTGAAAGGGTTCCACTAAACATTTCAAACTTATGAAACTATAAATAAAACAAATATTTAAAATTCATGTTTTGGGGTTTATCTGAAAATTTTAAAAGCATAAAAAATCTCAACTCGTATTCAATCTTCAAATGGACCATCATTTATAGACTATGGAAAATAAGCATCCATTTTGGATTAAATACATTTAATTGATCAATAATTTCGTTTTGGTAGAATCCTAAAAAATTCTAATTCCAAATCCACCTTCATGTAATATAGACGACCATTATATTGGAGAAATAAACATTACTTATGTGGGTTTTACTACTACATAGGTCTTTTAATCTCTTGTATGACAAATAAATAGGTGGATACTATCTATATATAGGTAATGAGATCTTGAAAATGACCTTTATGTCATGAATATATTAGCATTATATACTCTGAAGGATCTTTACTAATATGAATGGTTTTTTAGTTACATTTATGCAGTCATTTTGTTATAGTTACACAGAAATAATATCACTAAATTAGCATTACATGTGTCAATAAAATTTAGGTTAACATTAAGAAAAAAATAAATCACTTTTACACAATTCCTATTCCAAATTATTCATACATAATACCCCTTTATTTTCCAAATTCAAACAACATAGAGATAAAAATAAGTATAAATAAAAATCTACAAGAAACTTCTCGATTCATTTTTTATTCATAATATTATTCAAAACCTATGTATTTAACTCCAAATATTATTCCTCTTTTTCCTTCAATAATAAATATATCTACAAATTTATCAAAGGAAGACACATATTCTATTATTTAAAATTAGTTTCAAATATCCACCAAGAAATTATCTCACAAATTATACTGCTTTATATTTGAGTTTGAATATTATTGAGATATTTATAAAAAAACTATCATCCTAAATACATTTACATTTATTTGTTTCATCAATATTCCAAAAAAATAATCTCAACAAATCTTTATCTCAACATGATTCATGAATATTGAGCTAGATTTTATTGTCCACAAACCTATCATATAGATTAACTAAATTCTATTACATGGTTTTCATAACATTTAAGGTCTCACAGCTATGTTTTACCAAAATATTATAATGGACATTGTTAGTTACATTTCATGGTAAGTCACATCAGAGAATCATTAAAAAAATATTATCTAGGGGTTCCTAAAATTTATGGATACCCATATAGAATAATTTGGATCTATTTTTTTTCTTCCTATAGAAATAATATCACTACTATTATTTCGATGGGTTTATTATTTTCGCTATATCTATATACATAATTCTAAAATAATAAGTTAATATTTCATCTCATGTTTAATAAAATAGGGACCCCATAGACCCAAATCAAATTTAACTTTTCGATTGACCCATCATGCATACAGTATGGTGTAGGCGTGTTTTATACATACCATTGTAGTAACATGATTTATACATGTATTTTATTTGGAGTTTTACATAGATTATATATCATATAAATGGTTATATTAGTTCTCAAATACAATGTGAACCTCATGATACTATGATAATAGTCAAAAAAATGTTATATGTCAAAGATAAATCAATATAATAGAATATTTATGGCATCTAACTATCAGGTGAAAGAGTTTCATATGTATTTAGATTTATTCTCATTATATTCACATATGATGATCTCATGTACTAATGATCACATGGATTGACCTCACAATATGAATAACAAATATTTATGGTGTTATTGGATGTTCTTTCATATGTGAATCTGTATTAGTCTCTTAGATTAAGATCGTGTTATCTGAGTATATATGCTTCAGTAGTGGTGAATTAATTCATAAAGTGAGAATAAAAAATTTATCCCACTTAAGAAAGTAAAATTTCATGTTGTCAAAATCATTAAATAGACCATTATGAAAAATTATGATTTATTACCATACAATTTAAAGGGATTGGATGTTAACACATAAAAAAGATTACAATGTAATAAAAAGTAAGAATATTTTATGTGAAAGTAATGCATAGATATTCGGATAAAAGTACATATAATTTTGTATAAGATATTATTAAAGGATATTGAAAATAGTTATTTTCACAAGGACTATAGTCGTTTACTACAAAGAAATGGGAGGATCAGTAACTAGATCCAATGGATATATTCTCTCCATATATTTTAATTTAATAATTATATCTAAATTTAAATTTTTTAAATGTTGGAACCTTTTTAATAAATATATTAAGTAGGGATATCTTTCTCTACAATCAACTTAAATCGAACTGACCAGTATCATGCCCTTACATGGACATTTCCAAAATACATGTTCAAAAGATATAGTTTTCTCATCCCTAAAATTTCATTTATTATGATGGATCAATGAAAAATATATCTTAGATCTCTAAAAAATGAAGACCTTATATTTTTTTTCTATATGAATAACACTGAAAACTAATATAAATATGTTCTATCAAAAGTGTTGTAATTTTGATGATTTCAATTATAATTAATTGTTCATCTCACCATTCTTGTTTCTATTAGTACTTTCCATCACATTATTTTTTAAAGTATCATATATATATATATATATATATGTCAATGTAAATAAATCCCATGTGTTATTGGGGTACGATTGTAATAAATTAATATTCAACTCTATAAACAAAAGGAATTGTTATGCACGACTTCATTATTTTTTGGAAATTATTAAATTTGAATCATGTTACCAGAACATGTGAATCATAATTTATATTTGTAATAAAATTAGTACTAATAAAACCTTAAGTGAGTGCATGTAAAACAAGTATTGTATTGTGATTCATAAAAATGTATCTAAAAGAAGCCATTCTTAGAAAAACCACTCAACAGACTATACCACATTGATAAATTACAAATAATAAAAATTGGTTAAAACAAAATGAAATTAATGAAAATATAAAAATACATGTAACAATAGTTAAAATTTCTCACCCTTGGCTTATGAACTGAATAAATAAATAAAAAACTTTTCAATGTAATCTTTCACCTCTAAAACACTCTTCATATTTATCACTATATTCATAATTCCCACCTTTATATATCTCTCCTCTAGATTCAAATTGTCACTGTAATGTCCCGAAAAAATTATAATTTTTTTTAATTATATGGAATTATTTTGTGACCGTGAAATCTGATGGCACGAGATTCGGAGGCATGGAATGCCCGGAATGATCCGTTGAGGTTTGGTTAAGTTCTAATTAGCACACATAATGTGTTTTCATGAAAAAGTAAAATAACACTTAAACAGTCACTTGAATTAGAAATCCAAGGGCACCGTTGCGTTCAAGATGGTGGGTTTACCCTAGTTGCGACTTATGTTTAGTCGGCATGGGCCTCCAATGAGAAAACCAAAAAATGGAATAATCATGAATAAAAAAATTAAAAAAAATTATTATTTTTTCAAATGCTTATAACTCACAAAAGGTAATTCAGATTGAAAATCTGAGACAGTAATTGAACTCGTGATATAAAACTCTCTTTAGGAAGATACTTACATTGGACGGTGCGAGCCACCTTTGAAAGTTAGTTTTTGGTCGTAAACAAAATAATCAAGTGACAATTATTTTATTGTAAAATTCATAACTTCTAAATGGTAATCCGGATAGAAAATCCAAGAGTACCGTTGGGTTCATTGTGGAATTTTTCACTTAGTTAAAGCCTAACAATGACTGTTGGGATTCAAGGGTTATTGTTATAATTTTTTCAAACTTTTTTTCTGTTATGATCAGTAAACGTGAAATCGGAGTTTTGTAACATTCGAAACGGTGCTCATAATTGAAATATAAGGAAATATTTTGAACTCACATCGCTGATATTCTCATAAAGAGACTTTCATCTTGACCATAGTTGGTCTAGAGTGAAATTTATTTTTCGTGCTTTTCATGGGAATAAAAATAAAATAAAGAACAAAATTTAATTTAATTTTTGAAACCTCTCTACATGGGTTGTGGAGGTGGGGACCATAAAATCTTTAATCCTCCCAATTAGAATTCAATGGTGGGGACCACAGAACCACTCATTAATGTGGGGGAAGCCCCTTGGAATCCTCCCATTTAGATTGTGCCAATGCAATGCAATTAAATTTATCCAACTCAATGTAATTATATTGTGTTAGTTAATTCTGCCAACGTAAATTAATAATATTAAACTTTCTATTCAAATTAACCGCACCGTTGGGGAATTTGGAAGGTTCTTATTTAATGAACCGTGATAAATTCCATGATTTTTACTTACCCTTCCTTCTACAATTTATATGGATTTTGGTGGGAGGAATTGGCATGACTTCACTATGAGACGAAGCTCTCGTATTGTACCACGACACCCAACATGTGGAGGACAGAGCCAGTTCCAGTAGGCGGTGACGATCAACCCCGAACAATAAATCGAAGAATGATGATCGAATGACATTTTTGGAAGCTTGTTTCATGGATTATGAACATCGACACTTCCTCAAATGCAGATTCCAACAAACAAATATCAAGAAGGGGTTATTTCATTTGGGTGTTTTTTATTTTCTCTTTCCCATTCTTGAATTTATACAAAGAACGAGGGTCAACCAACTAACATCTTGTCCCACGATTCTCCCATCATTGCTAGAGGTTGTTGTGGGGTATCTTTTCGGGTCTGTTGTTGGTTTATACACCCTTACACTTTCTTGATGTTTTCGGGATTCAAGAATGATTGCGCCACTTGCTACCTCCTGAACTCGGAGGGTGCGTTCCAAACAAACATGTCTCGACCACTCCTAAATTATTTTTTATTCTTGATGTCTTCTATGTGATAGAGGAGTATGGTGACTGACACCACCGGGGCTCGGGAACGGCGGCCGACACCACGGTTAGCTGCGACAAAGGCGGGAGCGCAACCGCGCCACCGTATATGGGTCACGACCCATTGGTCGTGGAGGAACAAGGGCGGCCTCCTAATGCCCAAAAAGGATGGTAATGTGCGTCCACGCCACACGGCGAGCGGGAGCTGTTACTTTGTGCCATAGTGGTGAAGGGCGGGCGGGCGGCCGAGCTGACCGCCGGTGAAGGGATGGTGCACGATGCGCCGCATGAGGAAGGAAGTTGGCCATCCAGCGAGCCCCAGTGTGCCACCTCACAGCAAGTCCAGCGGTCCGGGCTGTGCCGGCAAGCCTGCCCGGACCGACATCGACCCATTTTTACTCTTTTGCCCACATCTTGAGATCTGGGCATCCGTTTGATGAACCATCATCAGTGCCGAAAACAATAGAGAGACTTAGACATTTTTTATACAGCAATGTATTTTTGGATAATGTTGGGGTATGGCCGGGTTGGATCGAACAAAAATCCAACTGGGCACTTGGGACTAAAATTCCAATAACATACAGACCGAACGTCCGACTAACACACCTTCTATTTCATTAAGACCCCTTTTACATGGAGGTCCTTTTGGATTCTTCTACATGGGACATCATGGCAGTTGTAGTATCTACTTGTGGCTTGAGGATTGGATTATCCTTTAATCAAGAAAGATTAGTGTGGTAACCCTGTATCTAGTTGTATCATGATAAAGGGAACCTTTGTGGGTCTATTCTAGGGATCCTTTGTGGTTCTGTGTTCCAGATTCTCACATGGATCCACTCTAGGAACCCTTGTGGAACTACACAAGGATCATTTGTGGGTCTACTCTACTACGATTCTGTGTGGGTCAGATGATGTACTACGATCATGTGTGGGTATTTTGTATTAGGATCCTATGTGGTTCTGATGATTTACTAGGATCCTGTGTGATTCTGATAATTTAGGATCCTGCGTGGGAATTCCTCTTAATAGATAATGATGATTCAGTAGTTACATATAATCATCTTTATTTCTATACCTAACTTATACCTGGTGTGAGCTGAGTCCTTAACTTCGTTTTGATACCTTTGTCGTATTCCTCTATGGGGCATAACTTTGTGGTACTTTCCTTCATGGTGATTCCTTGGTGGTATTCTTCTATGTGGAATATATGTGTGGTACATTCCTTCATGGTGATACCTTGGTGGTATTCTTCTTTGTGGCATACCTGTGTGGTACTTACCTTGGTGGTTATACTTTTGGGGTATTTGTATGTGTGGTGTACCTGTGTGGTATGTTCTTTCATGGTGATACCTTGGTGGTATTCTTCTGTGTGGCGTACCTATGTGGTACATACCTTTGTAGTGAAAACATTGTGGTATTCTTATGTTTGGAATACCTAGGTGGTAAATTCTTTCATGGTGAATCCTTTGTGGAATTCTTCTACGTGGAATTACCTTTTTTGTAATTACCTTTGTGGTGTTACATTCTTGGTATTCCTTCCTTTGCGGAATAGTTGAACATTGTGCTATGGATTTGGGCCTTGTGTTTCCTCATGAATGAGATGGGTATACATTATAAGTTAAGCATATGTATGGGAATATACCTATGTATGGATGAATGTTTTTTTAATGATTTGTATTTTATCCTTTTTGGATTTGGAGAGACCATCGGGGGGTCTCGGGGTCCCTACTGAGTATCATTATACTCACCCCAGCACAGGCTACACCCACACCTTGTTGTGTTTGGTGTAGACAACAGACAACACTGAATAAGGATGAGGGAAACAGGACTGGAGGTGTCTCGAAGGTGGACCATAGATGAGGTGTACTGTAGAGATGGCCGTTGGAGAGATGTACCTACCCTTCAGGTAGGATCCTTGTTGGGTGTTTACAAGACCTGTTCAGTTTACTTGTACTTTCCATTTTTCTAGTACTTTCTGGTTGGGCATGTATTCTGGACCCTTTTACATAATTTACACACTCTTTTTACTATTTTATTTACTTGTGTTTGTATCATGATGTGTTCTTGGTTGCGTGAATTATAGTTTATAAAGGAAATTCCTTCCCAGTTTTAGGAAATACATCTTCGGTGCTAGTCACCAACCCCTGGCCTATGGAAGGCGGGCTTGGGGTAGTCACGAAACAAGCCACAGGGGACGAGTCATGGAATATTGGTATTAGAGGAGTTGGTTCTACCATAGAACATAAAACTATGATAATTTTAATGACAATAATGTTATGTATAGTGATTGTGGTTATCAGTTTAGGGTATCAAGTGTTAGTGCGGCAGCTGACGTATCCATACACCAGAACCCTCAATTCCAATTTCCGACTAACCTTGCGAAAACACTGAATTCATGTGATTTTGAAAAGTTTTTTATTCGATTTCTTTGATTCATATCACTAGGTACAACTTAATGACCATGGCACACCTTTTAATTATCAGGTTCCCACTGCGTAGACAGCCAGCTAGGATTCCCGGGAGAGTACACGATGAAGGCCACCGAGTGATGAGGCTATAGTGCAGGGCCCTCTTACTATGTGGCACCTTCAGGTGGTATACTAGCACCACCACCACCTATTGGACATCAGTTACCACCAGTCGCACAGGCAGATTGTGCACACTGATTGAGCATGTTGCACTAGTTCCAGCGGCAGATGCCTCCAAGGTTTTTATTGGAGACAGATTCCCACGCAGCCGAGGGCTGGCTGGAGGCGGTTTCAAGAGTTTTCCACCAAATTGAGATACCAGTATAGCAGATGGTGATCATAGCTACTAGTCTATTCCAGTGAGTTACCATGAATATGGTTTTCATAGTGATGAGGCTTCGGTAGGTGGACCATTACCAAAGATACGACCTTCGAGTAGAGTGTCATATATATCATTGCATGTTGGTCAGCAATTACAACCGGCGGTACCGGAAAAAGACACATATATTTTTAGTGACTTACATGTGATTAAACATTAGATACCCCTCAGATTCCAAGTCAAGCCCGACTCACAAGAGGCTGAGGACTATCTTGAAGAGGTGGATGAGAGTTCTCTAGAGCTTCTACAGCTTCTGCAGGATGACATGTCGGTAGTTGAGTATTCATCAAGGCGTACCGATCATTTCTGGTACTTGATGAATACGATAATATCAATTCATCCGAGATCATACTTTCGACCGTAGTGTGTTCAAGGAAAAACGATCTAAAACTATTCATATATACATTCCTACTTATGATGGGGTGCTAGAGAATACCTTTGTGGTTGAATGTTCTTCGGCTGAGTGGATACAACTAGTGAATGTTAATTGTGGAAAAACATAAAATTGGCGCCAGTCTCAGAGACATGGGCATGTAAAAATGTTTTAAGAAGAAGATTTTTTAGGGACAAATGAATCTTCTAGGATGAATATATGAAATCAGAGTTGTGGTAGAAGCAAGTGGTGGTGTACATTTCAACATGTTACAACCACCCCTAATTGTGGTCCCTGCAAGGATTAGGGAGCTAGAGGGTATGGGACGAGAGTACCTGCATGCGGTCATGGAGTGCGAACCAAGGGCTCTATGAATGATTTAAGGTACGGTCTATGTCTATTACTAGCTTTCGTATCTATAGACAAAGGTACCAATCATTCTTTCCTTCCAAAAATCTTGTCCAAGACCTAGAGACTCCTGTTAAACCATTGACTTAACCCCCCGTCCCGAGATACCTTTGGGAGGAGACTCGATAATCACACATACACTGACGGTGTGACCTTACCCTTGAGGTGAGGGTTTCGGTTGGAACCTCTTGGTGCAAATGTCGAGGCCTTACAATGTTAGTTTGGTTATATCATGGGCTTCCACGGATCATACTCAGATTGGTTGTATTAGGAAAAATGGTTGTGGTTTATCTAAAAAATTTAAATGATGTTTTAATTAGTCAGAAAAAAATGAAACATAGGAAGCACATGATAAACTCTTGCATAGGAGGGTGCATCCGATCACTCTTTAGTTGGCCATCCTTACCCCCGTGGTAGTAAGAGTTGTGAGTTTTCAGTTCCCAACGGGAGTGTCTAGAGTTCTTCCAGGGCGATGAATTTGAGATAGTGTATACTCTTTCGAAGGGGATCTTGGTAACAGATGCACTCAGCAGGAGGTCTGACCTGCAACTGCTGATTGACGCAATAGATAAGCTAGCCGATTTATGGATATCCAACCTGGATTGAGATGGAACAGCTTATCTTTAGTCTCCTACAGTCATTCCCCCACTTCATCAGCAATTCAGGGAGGCGCAGTGTGGGGACACTGACTGGGAGGCTATACGTTCTCAGATATCCAAAGGACATGAACCTAATGGATTTTATGAAGGTGGGGAGCATGTCATCCTCTTCAAGGGATTTATTTTGGTACTATCACGACCCGTCCTCGGGGCCCGTGACATGACTACCTGAAGTCTGCCATCCATAGGCTAGGGGATGCAGACTAGCACCAAAGGCGTAAATCCTGATAAAAAGGGAAGGAATTTCATTTATGATAGTAAAAAGACACAACAGAGTACACAAGCTGATGTAAAGACAAAGTAATCCTGAATACAAAGTAAGTTCTCAAAGGTAAATGGGATGGAATACCAACACAATTGGAAATTACAGTACAACTGAATGTCTGGTACCACAGTCGAAATGTAAAACAACAACCACTATGTTGTCCTCTGGGAATCCCACCTGAAGGGTGGATATAGATTATCTCCTCACCACTTTGGGTCCATTCGTCTGCTCCATGTTCGTCTTACCATGTGGTCCACCTATGGGTACTATCTAGCTTACAAGCCTCTACCACGATCAACAATGTTCGTCGTCGACATCCAACATCTCGTAGTGTGGGTATTGCCCGTGCAGGTGTGAGTATAATTTTACTCAGTAGAGACCTCGAGACCCCCGAAGGTCTCCCAGAATCCATGAAGGATAAACCAAAATGAAATGATTCAATCATGAAGTATCAACCATCTCCACTTAGGTATATTGTCACGCCCCGACCCCAGCTACCCAGAGCCGGTGCATTACTTCGTAACATTGGCATGATCACAAAAGATCAAGTCTCGAAAGACCGATTAGTTTAGTAGCCTTGGAAACACTAGATACTTTCATAAATGTTACATTAAATCATAAAGTGAAAAACTACAATAAAAATGTCTCCATAGTCCCCTCTCATATCCTCTTCTAAAAATCCCTGCAGGTCATTCATAAAATACTTCTTTACATCCTGGAAAATATTAAAACATTGAAAGGGGTGAGCTCAGATGCTCAGTAAGGATAACAATATTGCGGAAGCTTTCATAAATTAACATAAACATTTAAGGCAATGTATAACTAAAACAAAAGCCTTTCAAACTTGAACATCATCACAATATGGAAAAAGTAAAATGAGATAATTCCATTCACTTCTTCACATGGATATTCTACTGGTCGAATAATCACATGCAATATCAATAACCACTTTCATAATGATGGAATGCATAATGCCAAACTATCATAACCACGTAGTCAAGGCCTCGTGCCAAGACCACAAATAAGATTTTGTTAAGGCCTTGTGCCAAGACACTAGTTTGTCTCATGAGACCTGCCGATGCATCGAGGAGCTATAGCGGGCTCTACCCGTCACTTATTAATTCCAATGCATTCCTCATATGAATAGGTTTAAACATATCATAAACCACAACATAATCGTATCACATAAAACATGAATAAAGAGAACATAACATTTCCACATTTCAATCACAAGATATAAATACAACACATAAAAATTCTTTCAAAACCATTTTCAATAAAATAAAAGAAAGTTAAAACATTGTATTTATTTTTCATTAAAAAAATGATGGCTTGTAGAGGAAGCCGAAACTCAAATAATGGTCACGGCGGCGGAGAAGTCGTTGTCGCCACATAAGTACGGAAAGAAAAACATTCCCTTTTTGTCGTTTAGTAAAACGCTTCGTATAAAAAAGATTCCTTTTGAATAAACGTAAAAGTCAAAGGGGTTTATACACCGTATAAAATAAAGTTTTGTATAAAACCAAATATGCCTCAATGAAAGGGGATTGAGACGAAGTCCTTAAAAAGATCATTTTTTAAATAAAGTACATATATAATGTGTATTCACTATAAGTACACATAAATAATGTACAAATACAATATAGGACATAATAATATCATGACATAATTTTAAAGTAGGAGATTAACCCAAAGAATGGAAGTTGGGTTAAGAAATTCCCTTACCTTGCGTCTTGTCCTGACTCGACTGATCTTTAACCTCCTGAATAATAAACTAGAGTTAATTTCTATTTACTTAAGAACCTTTTTCATGTTCATTATTCCATTTATATCACTTATTACCATGTTATGAACATTATTTAATTATTTAAGTTAATAACGGTCATTTTGTCGATCTTTGGTACTTGAGTCAAAAATAAACTTCTTATTATTACATGTTGTTCATGTGGTGAAATATAAATTATATACATAATTATATTCATGTTGTAGATATCATATATATCATATATATACAGTATATACATTCATTCATAATGTTACGTAACATTTAGAGGTAAGAAATGAAATGCACCGTTCATGGAGACGGTAAGCCGTACGTACGCATGAATGCTACTTTCATTTAAATTTCATATTTAATGGAACGAAATCATAATGATATAAATGAATAATATAATTCCAGTATAATATATTGTATAATACCATTTACTCCATCCTTTATACATCCCACATATGGCATTAACGATTCAAATCACTTTGAGGGGGCGGTAGTCCGCACTTCCTAAAATGAAATTATCGCATTTTACCCATAATGGAAATCATAAAGTATGCGATAAATGAGAAATACAGAAGCATAAGTAAAACATAAACATATTATATATCATATATAAAAATAGTGACATCTTAATGGCCACCTTTGAAGGTGTTATATGAGTGTTGAACAATAATCGTTTCGTGAGGCAGAAATTCGCCATCCACAGAAACTGTATGTTCTTTAACCATTAGATGTAGGTGTGTGTAAGTGTAGCTAGAATAATTCTTATAACAACATCCTAGTATATTTAGGATACTGGTGTTGTTACAAAAGAAATGAATAAAAGAGTTTAGGGGGTTGGAGAAGAAAAATAAAACAAAACAACATTAGAAAAGACATTACCTCAAAATCGGGTAACTCTTTTTGATTTGAGCCAAAGGCTTCCTTGGGAATAGTTCTTCCCAAAGTGAGGCTTCTAAGAGTAATAGGGGGAAGTTGGGAGAGTATTTGGGCAGAGGTTGGCCGAGCCAAATGGCTTGAAGGTGTGAATAAGGTGGGAGAGGTGGGGGCCTTTTATAAGTGGAGAGGAGGGGCTCTTTTGGAAAGATTGAAATGTTACATTATTACACAATGCTCTTCGGATTATAAAGGTCTCACACTTATATAATTCAAGGATAAGGTGATAAGGGTTCTAAATCTCCTCATCCAATTGGCTTTGGACAAGTGTAAGCCTTGGATTTTTCATTATCTTCCCATTTTATTTAAATCGTTAAATAATGAGGTCATCGCTGCATCATCATGATGTCATAAATAATTTAATTTATTTAATGTCTAAAAATTATAAAAAAAACTACTATGATGTAGGAAATATTTTTAGATTTCTAATGAATATTTATAATCAAAATTTGGACTTGTGTAACCCCACTTAAAAACTATTTTAGTAAAATAACTCATGTTTGTGTCAATTTAATTTTAACATTAAATAAATATATATTAATGTCATTTTCCAACTAAAGTGGCTCCATGGGGTCCCCAAGTTGACCCATGGGTTGTCTTGGTCGGCCATGACTCATCAAATAGGATTATTACAAGTTTCATGCTCATCTCATATTATTAAAACATTATTTGTACCTTAAACTACACTAATTACCTCTAATCGCGATTAAGAACTTAAAAGTTGCTATTCACCAAAAAATTATTTTAATCTCATTGAACCACATTTTACTTCTTAATGACAACCATGTATGTCGGATTTTTGAAAATCAAATCACAGAAGTGGTAATATTTCATTTAAACGAAAAATCAGTTATTTAACTACCACTTAGTGGTTTCACTATTCATCAAAATTGAAGTTTTTCAGAACAAGGCCAAAATTTTACCTTAAGCTATAATTGATATTCCGAATTCTAAAATGATGCCTATTTCACAAAATTCCAAACATATAAGTTGCATTAATTAATTTTATAATTAATTCCCGCTGTTACAACAAATAGCGTGTTTTTTAGAAACAATTTATATCAAAAGATTGGCAATTGTTTATGTCCAATTTCAATGTTAAATTAATTCTAATGACCACCATTGGACAAAATGGTAAAAATATATTCTAATTATACTTTAAAACCACCAAATAGTATAATTTATCACTATAAATTATTTTGATTAAAAAAAGTTGTTTTTAAGTATTTTTCACTATTCATAAAAAATAGAAGTTGTCAGAAAAATACCAAAAATTGAACATAGGCTAATTTCGATATTACGAATACAAAAATGAAGTCCATTTTGAAATATAAAATTTCTATAATTTTAAAAAGTGGTTATGACTATTCATAACGGCTACTTTGATTAGTCGGGGTGTTTTAGAACTCGAAGTTGCGTACAATGCAAGCTACTGCATTATTGAATGAGAAGCGTATCGTGGAAGCTCGGGGTGTTACATTCTCCCATCCTTCAATAAATTGCATCCTCGCAATTTGAAATTTTTCATTGAAAGTAAAATGTTGAAAAGAGAAAATACCTTTGAGGAAAACCCACATTGGAAATAAGATTAATAAAATTTAGCCTTAATAAGAGGGAAAGGGAAATGAAAAATTCACCACCCAATTATGATCTCGATTAGGAGAACATTGGTGGCAATTAGAGACATATAATTAGAGGAAAAACGTAAATATTTTTAGGTAGTGATTGAGGTCATCAATCACAATCAACTGTCAAATTGAGGGCCTCAAAGCCTTCAATCTATGTTGATTTAAAATATCATCAATTCAACAAGACATAAGGTATTAGGATAACACATTTTTTGTTTTAATATCCCTTTACTAAAGTTTAAGAATTAATTTATTCATTGAATAATAGATAGGTATATATATATTTATGCCTGACAATTAGAGTTTCAACCTTCAACTCACCTTTCACTCAAAAAGATAATAGAACCCAAAAATATTATACTTTTCCTAATTGTATATGGTTACAAATGTTAACACATACAATTTAGATTAGTAAAATTATTTCGTAATAACCAGGGACTTCCTGTAGGCTAGTGGTAGGAAATAAAGGCATGTCGCACTGTGATTGTGGGTTTGATTCCTGCAGCTTTGTCCGACGCGACAGGTTATGCCCCACCCTGCAGGTTGTCCTTTTCCTAAAAATATAGTACTATACTATTCCAAAAATAATCTTCATAAATGTTTTAACCTTAAACAATACTATCCAAAGATCAACTTAATCCATTCCAACCTTTATAGTTATCCAAAATACCTCCGTCCAGACTTTCTCTAAAGGGTCATTAAATTCCAAAATCAATTGTAACCTCAGATTCCCCAAACAAAGTAAAGTTTCTCTTATTGTCACATACTAAAAATATGATTACCTTCATCATATTAAATCCTTAATGAAAACAACATGTACTGCAGTACAATCCTTATATATCACATTATTCTTATAACCATAATCTAGTTCTTGAGTCCAAAAACACAAATACAATAATTATTCCGCTTCAACTGTAGTCACAGCATAAGATTGTCCATGATCCCTTGGACTTTTCTGAGTTAAGTTTCCTTGACACTTAGGACATTCATTTGCATAATGCCCGATTTCCCTACAATTGTAGCATTCAACTTTGACAGCCTCTTTCTTTCCCTTGCAAACACGAGCCTGGTGACCCTTTTCTCCACATTTATAACAAACTCCCATTCCTTTTAGGCACGTACCAGGGTGATTCTTCCCACAATTATCACATAATGGAAAATCCTTCTTTCCCTTTTTCCCTTTATCTGTCTCTTGTTCCACCGTTCTCTTCTTCTCTTGCTTTACTTTGTTGTCATAAGACTTAGAGAATTCCTTTTCTGTCTTGATAGCACAGGAGACAATATCTTCGTATGATGAGAAGGATTGTGATACTAAAGCTCGACGGAGAAATGGTTTTAACCCATCAAAGAAACGATCAATCTTACTCCTTGGGTTACGTATATAATCGGCAGCATGCCTCGCTAACCTTGTAATGTTAGCCTCATACTTTGCGACATTCTCATCCTCCTTCTGCCTCAGACTCAGAAATTGCCTTTCCATATCTGCTCGATGGTCACGAGGAAAATATTTTTCGAAGAAAAGCTCTTTGAACTCCCTCCATTCCATATTCGATACGTCATCATCTTCCTTTGTGTTTTGAATTAGCGACCACCACTGATCGGCATCTCTAGTGAGGCGGTAAACTGCCATGACAACTTTATCCCTTTCGCTACTCCCCAAGGCATGGAATATTTTCTCTACGGAATTTATCCATTGCTCAGCTACTATAGGATTTGTACTCCCATTGAAGGTTGGTGGTTGTTGCCTCATGAAACGATCTAGCATTGATCCTCCACGTTGCGGATCAGGGTGCTCCATACGAGTAAGGTTATTATTCATAACCTGAGTGAGTTGTCCCAGTATGGTAATAAGTTGATCAGCACCAGTTTTATCTCCAGATCCACAATAATTATCTTGAGCCGGAGGGCAATCCCTACACGGAGTTCGTGCATTGATACGGTTTCTATTCCTTCCACTAGGCGCCATTTCTAAACAATGGCATAAACTAGATTAGTTTATGAATCAAAATACATAATTCCATACTTGTTAAACACTTTACATAAATTGAAATATTTATGGATATAATCTATAATCATAAAAAGAAATGTTTTCTTTGAGGAAGTATGTACTCATAACCCTTCATAGTGGTTTGTAAATAAAATGAGAATTATCCTAAGCATATCCCCCGGGAGTGTCGTAACCAAGAGTGCAGCAAGGCCCGTTTTCGTGCACCAGTTCCCGTTCGAGTCTAGCTCAAAGCGGTGTTTTCGGGTTTTACCCCTAGGTACATCTGTTCCAGAGCCGCCTCTACCTGCTCGTATCCAGACAGGGATGTATTGCTTGGAAAACTCATAACATCTCTATAATACCAAAATTCTAGGAAGTTCTTCTATACTAATCCTCAAAGTCTATCTTTGGGCTATCTGCTCTAATCAGAGTTTATCTAAATCTAGCTTCCATGGTTAGTACTAAACTTCCTCTGATACCAACTGTAACGCCCTGACCGCAGCTACCCAGAGACGATGCATTACTTCGTAACATTGGCATGATCACAAAAGATCAAGTCTCGAAAGACCGATTAGTTTAGTAGCCTTGGAAACACCTGATACTTTCATAAATGTTACATTACATCATAAAGTGAAAAACTACAATAAGAAAGTCTCCATAGTCCCCTCTCATATCCTCTTCTGAAAATCCCTGCAGGTCATTCATAAAATACTTCCTCACATCCTGGAAAATATTAAAACATTGAAAGGGGTGAGCTCAGATGCTCAGTAAGGATAAAAATATTGCGGAAGCTTTCATAAATAAACATAAACATTTAAGGAAATGTATAACTAAAACAAAAGCCTTTCAAACTTGAACATCATCACAATATGGAAAAAGTAAAATGAGATAATTCCATTCACTTCTTCACATGGATATTCTACTGGTCGTATAATCACATGCAATATCAATAACCACTTTCATAATGATGGAATGCATAATGCCGTACTATCATAACCACGTAGTCAAGGCCTCGTGCCAAGACCACAAATAAGATTTTGTCAAAGCCTTGTGCCAAGACACTAGTTTGTCTCATGAGACCTGACGATACATCGAGGAGCTATAGCGGGCTCCACCCGTCACTTATTAAGTCCAATGCATTCCTCATATGAATAGGTTTAAACATATCATAAACTATAACATAATCGTATCACATAAAACATGCATAAAGGAAACATAACATTTCCACATTTCAATCACAAGATATAAATACAACACATAAAAACGCTTTCAAAAACATTTTCAATAAAATAAAAGAAAGTTAAACCATTGTATTTATTTTTCATTAAAAAAATGATGGCTTGTAGAGGAAGCCGAAACTCAAATAATGGTCACAGCGGCGGAGAAGTCATTGTCACCGCATAAGTACGGAAAGAAAAACATTCCCTTTTTGTCGTTTAGTAAAACACTTCGTTTAAAAAAGATTCCTTTTGAATAAACGTAAAAGTCAAAGGGGTTTATACACCGTATAAAATAAAGTTTTGTATAAAACCAAATATGCCTCAATGAAAGGGGATTGAGACGAAGTCCTTAAAAAGATCATTTTTTTTAAATAAAGTACATATATAATGTGTATTCACTATAAGTACACATAAATAATGTACAAATACAATATAGGACATAATAATATCATGAAATAATTTGAAAGTAGGAGATTAACCCAAAGAATGGAAGTTGGGTTAAGAAATTCCCTTACCTTGTGTCTTGTCCTGACTCGACTGTTCTTTAACCTCCTGAATAATAAACTAGAGTTAATTTCTATTTACTTAAGAACCTTTTTCATGTTCATTATTCCATTTATATCACTTATTACCATGTTATGAACATTATTTAATTATTTAAGTTAATAACGGTCGTTTTGTCGATCTTTGGTACTTGAGTCAAAAATAAACTTCTTATAATTACAAGTTGTTCATGTGGTGAAATATCCATTATATCCATAATTATATTCATGATGTAGATATCATATATATCATATATATACAGTATATACATTCATTCATAATGTTACGTAACATTTAGAGGTAAGAAATGAAATGCACCGTTCATGGAGACGGTAAGCCGTACGTACGCATGAACGCTACTTTCATTTCAATTTCATATTTAATGGAATGAAATCATAATGATATAAATATATAATATACTTGAAGTATAATATAGTGTATAATACCATTTACTCCATCCTTTATACATCCCACATATGGCATTAACGATTCAAATCACTTTGAGGGGGCGGTAGTCCGCACTTCCTAAAATGAAATTATCGCGTTTTACCCATAATGGAAATCATAAAGTATGACATAAATGAGAAATACAGAAGCATAAGTAAAACATAAACATATTATATATCATATATAAAAATAGTTACATCTTAATGGCCACCTTTGAAGGTGTTATATGAGTGTTGAACAATCATCGTTTCGTGAGGCATAAATTCGCCATCCACAGAAACCCTATATTCTTTAACCATTAGATGTAGGTGTGTGTAAGTGTAGCTCGAATACATATTATAACAACATCCTAGTATATTGATGATACTGGTGTTGTTACAAAAGAAATGAATAAAAGAGTTTAGGGGGTTGTAGAAGAAAAATAAAACAAAACAACATTAGAAAAGACATTACCTCAAAATCGGGTAACTCTTTTTGATTTCAGTCAAAGGCTTCCTTGGGAAGAGTTCTGCCCAAAGTGAGGATTCTAGGAGTAAGAGGGGGAAGTTGGGAGAGTATTTGGGCAGAGTTTGGCCGAGCCAAATGGCTTGAAGTTGTGAATAAGGTGGGAGAGGTGGGGGCCTTTTATAAGTGGAGAGGAGGGGATCTTTTGGAAAGATTGAAATTTTACATTATTACACAATGATTTTCGGATTCTAAAGGTCCCAAACTTATATAATTCTAGGATAAGGTGATAAGGGTTCGAAATCTCATCATCCAATTGGCTTTGGACAAGTTTAAGCCTTGGATTTTGCATTATCTTCCCATTTTATTTAAATCGTTAAATAATGAGGTCATCGCTGCATCATCATGATGTCATAAATAATTTAATTTATTTAATGTCTAAAAATTATAAAAAAAATACTATTATGTAGGAAATCGTTTTAGATTTCTAATGAATATTTATAATCAAAATTTGGACTTGTGTAACCCCACTTAAAATTTGTTTTAGTAAAATAACTCATGTTTGTGTCAATTTAATTTTAACATTAAATAAATATATATTAATGTCATTTTCCAACTAAAGTGGCTCCATGGGGTCCCCAAGTTGACCCATGGGTTGTCTTGGTAGGCCATGACTCATCCAATAGGAGTATGACAAGTTTCATGCTCATCTCATATTATTAAAACATTATTTGTACCTTAAACTATACTAATTACCTCTAATCGTGATTAAGAACTTAAAAGTTACTATTCACCAAAAAATTATTTTAATCTCATTGAACCAAATTTTACTTCTTAATGACAACCATGTATGTCGGATTTTTGAAAATAAAATCACAGAAGTGGTAATATTTCATTTAAACGAAAAATCAGTTATTTAACTACCACTTAGTGGTTTCACTATTCATCAAAAATTGAAGTTTTTCAGAACAAGGCCAAAATTTCACCCTAAGCTATAATTGATATTCCGAATTCAAAAATGATGTATATTTTACAAAATTCCAAACATATAAGTTTCCTTAATTAATTTTATAATTAATTCCCGCTGTTACAACAAATAGCGTGTTTTTTAGAAACAATTTATATCAAAAGATTGGCAATTGTTTATCTCCAATTTCAATGTTAAATTAATTCTAATGACCACCATTGGACAAAATGGTAAAAATATATTCTAATTATACTTTAAATCCACTAAATAGTATAATTTATCACTATAAATTATTTTTATTAAAAAAAGTTGTTTTTAAGTATTTTTCACTATTCATAAAAAATAGAAGTTGTCAGAAAAATACCAAAAATTCAACATAGGCTAATTTCGATATTACGAATACAAAAATGAAGTCCATTTTGAAATATAAAATTTCTATAATTTTAAAAAGTGGTTATTACTATTCATAACGGCTACTTTGATTAGTCGCGGTGTATTAGAACTCGAAGTTGCGTACAATGCAAGCTATTGCATTATTGAATGAGAAGCGTATCGTGGAAGCTCGGGGTGTTAAATATATGCCCATACATACACCTAATTAATCAATCCTAGTTCGGCTCCAAATCTCGAGCCCCAGTACAACTCAGTCCACACAGGAAAGAAGTCAATCACATCGATGATAGTGATTGAAAGTCAAGACTCATCTCCCATATGTATACATCATTCGTAAAATGATAAATATGATCAGATGTAGTAACTGATTCATCTAAGCCGTTGGACCCACGTATGGAACAAGACCAGCTATGTTGTCGGACCCACATAGGATACTAGACCAGTTACTCTGTCGTACCCACATTAGATACGAGAACAGAAGTCAAATTGTCAGACCAACGTAGGATACAAGAACAATAACCATTACCGTCGAACCCATAGAGGATTCCAGCATGGTAATAATCGTCGCCAAACACACAGAGGATTATAGTACGGTAGTCATTGTTGCCGAACCCACGGAGGATTCCAGTATGGTAGTCGTTAGAGTTGCAGCCAGCTCAAGGGTTCCCGCACACATCACACTTGATTCCAAGAGGTTCTGCTCCTTGAGCCAAGTGGTCGATACATCAACTTTCACAAAGTCCAAAGTTGATGTATCCTGAGGATCCGTCTCATTATAAGGAACTCGAGGGGATAGACAGCGCGTCAATCGAACGCCCGGTCTGAGAGATATTGTCTTTTCTGTTCCAGGTGCCCGGTTGGAAATATGCTAATTCCCTACCCAGTTGTTATCCAAAGTCATCCAAAACTCACTTAGATTATCGCAAAAGGACCGCCTCATTTTAAGGGTCATAGTGCCGTAGAACGCACGCCCGATCAACGCACGGTCTTCGAGTTATTCACTTTTAAGTGAAAATGGGCCCGGCCCGTTAAGCCCATTGGGCTGGCCGGTCGGGTCGACCCGATATTGTTGGGTCTGACCCGACAGAGGGTCGAACCAGCCTGGTGAATCACGCGGCCTGACCCAAAGAGAGCGGCCCAGCCCGGCCCGGCCCAGCACGGCGCAGACCAGCACGGCGAGGCCCGATACGGCGCAGCGCGGCGCGACCTGGCCGTGGCTCGTCCCGAAGGGGGCAAGTTGTCCGAGGGGGGGGGGGCTACCCGAACCGGCAGCTCCAAGAGGGACATCCTGTGAAAACTAGCAAGCCGAAGCCAGCCGTCCTTCCCAGTGCAAGCTCCACGCTCGGGCTGGCCGCGATTCCTTCAGCATGGCGCCCTCCTGGCGTCTCGGTTCTTCTCAGCCATGTCGGCCGCCTACCGGCCGGTTCGCCCTCCGAGCGTCCCACGGAATGTAGGTCGCAGTCTTCCACTGTCACATACATGACATATGTTAAATGTATTTTTCATTTAATTTACATAATTTCTTTGTTTAGGTGGGTTTCCATGCATTTTTGAAGGAAATAGTGGGTTTCCCAAATTTGGGCAAACCTGAGAGCCCATTTCCAGTTTTGAAAGTAAATTTTGTTTCTTTAATAACTCCTATTTTTTTTAACATTTTTCACCCATAAAACATCCAAAATGACCTTCATGAAAATTTTAAAACCAAAAAAGAATTTTGGGCCCCTTAAAAATTCATTAGCATCTTGGATTTGGGTGATCAAACTAGGTATTGGGCCAACCCGAAGGCCCATTTCCAGTTTTAAATTTTTTTGTAATTATTTCATAAAACATTAATTTTTTATAATTTTTTCAGTGATTCCACCTCTAAAACATTCCCACTGAACCCAGACGCACCCCATTATTAGTTTTGGCCTCTTTGGAGCTCAGAATCATCGTGATTTAGGGCCGAACTTCTGAATCTCCAAAAAAATGTCCAGATTTCTCATGTAAGTTGGTTCTCTTCCTTATTACTCTATTCTTCTTAGGGTTTCATATTTTATTATTGAATCCCCAAATTTCTATAGAGTGGGGCTTCGTACCTAGGGTTTTAGTTTTGAGTTTCTTGGTCCAATACTCTGGTTTTAGGTTCAATCTTACTCCCTTGTGGTGCGGAGGAGGTGCGGTTGAAGTGACGCACAAGGATTTGGGGGTTTTTACTCTTTTGGTAGGTGATTTCATATGTAGGTATTGTAGAATGAGTTGGCTTGCTGTATTTCTATTCCCATTATTTTCATCATTCATTATTTTGATTTCAAAAATTGATTTGGGTAGCATTTTAAAAGCGGTTTATTTTTAAGTACAAATTTTGTGTGAAAATGGGTGTTTTACATGTGCAACCCAAGTTGTGCCTCTTGGTGTTGTTTTATAATTCGGGGATTGGATTTATAAAAAAGTTTTGATGCTGAAATTTATGGTTTGGTATAATATTGGTCTCTATTTGGTTTGAAATGTGGGATTTTAGATGAATTTAATTTGCAAAATTTGATTACTTTTCTTGAAATTGTTTTATTGAAATTATAAGCGGTTTATTGAGTTATACGAAAGGTGCAAAGAAGGTGTAGCTACTGTTTTGAATGTGTGTGACCAGAACAGATATTTATATGTGAAAGTGGATTTTGAAAGAATGTGGTGACTATTTGAGCACAATAAGGGAAACCCGAGTAACTAGGTGGGAAAACGTGTACTAGTACGCTAGTGAACGGAGGGGTTTTGACCATGGTTCACTTAGCAAGTCTGACATGGATAACACTAAAACAACTATAATGGAGATGATTAGAGACCACTAGGTTATGGGTATGCTCACTACTAGTGGCTCGTGCATGAGAATGAATTTCATTATGGTTACATTCACCGAGGTATGAGGTACTTGGGGCTCACAACAAACTAGTACCTAGGGGTGTTCCTAGGCTTGGTGCTCGTGGCCTTTTTGGCATTTATACTTTCATTATGGTATTTTGGGAGGTGAAAACCAGTAGCTTGAATTTTTTATTCATGTTCACTCATTCTTTAATGTTATCCCCATTGAATGTTATTTTCTTTTCAAAGTTGAACTTTTAGAAATAAATGATACCATTATCTATTTATAAATCTTGCAAGCCTTTTATTTTATAATGCATGTCACTTGGAATCATTGGGTGAAATCCCATTGGTCTTAGTCTCACACCCTACTTACACCTTTGGGTGTAAGTAGACTTGATCATGTTTGACACTGGCAAAGGCAAGGCCTTGGTCGATGGTGGTTCGGGTTGCTAGTTTCTCTCGATGGTGCGGTGTTGTGGAGACGGCTTGTGGGTGATGACCCTTTGTCGTGTGGAGTCTCATGGGATGTTTGCTGCTACTTTTATTTACCTTTGGACCACTTGTGTCTTGTTTAAACCCATATAATCAGTTCTGAATTTTTATTAAGTCTTGCGGGGAATAATTTTTCAGATTTTGTTTGTTGGTTGTTTTGGGTTATTTTATGAACCCAAACATGGGTAAATCATTCCCAAATGAATTTTTATGATACCCAGGCACTTGTGCCAGCCTGTGGGGATAGGGAATGCCCTTCGGGTCTTGCCATGAGCTGGTTTTTGGGCCAGTTTGATGGAGACCAGATTTAGTTCGTGACAAAATGGTATTAGAGAAGGTTAATGTTTTTGGGTTATATTATTATTTTGGGATGAGTCTGGATAGACTGGAGCTAGGACTGTCGGGGATCAGGGATTTTTTTGTGAGTAGGGTGTCTGGCCCGCACCACTCATGGCAGACCCTGAGTCACCAGGGGATGTTGTAATTTACAGATTGACTTCACTTCCAGGTGAGACGTGTGCGCTGCAGACCACATGTGGACATCAGGCGGATGTGGAGTAGTTGTTTATTTTATTACTTAAATGTGTTTAGATTATTTATATTTGATGTATTTGATTAAAATTTTCAGAATTGTGGTATTGATTATTGTTTTGTGACTGTTGAATTTTGTAGCAACATGCCTCCCGGAAATCTCTCACGCACCCACGGGAGGAAGCCGAAGAGAGTTCTCCCACACCAATTGATCAGAGGCTAGTCGAGGCCGGGGCCCTGGCTGTCCAGGCTCTAGGATATGGACCAGCTCCAGTTCCAGCTTTTGTTAGAGAGGATGAGACTGGTCCTAGAAAGGACAAGGTACTGGGGTTCCAAAAAAATAAGCCTCCAACCATCCGAGGCAGCTCAGAACCCCAAGAAGTAGAGGAATGGCTCGAGAAGATCGAGCGTATGTTTGAGTTCCGAGAAACACCCGAGGAGCTCAGGGTGAAGTGTGCCTCCTTTCTGTTGGAGGGTCCCAGCCGTAAATGGTGGGAGTCAGTGCTTCAAGCTGGGAAGAATGAGTAGATGCTCTGGGGAGATTTCAAGGCTGTCTTCAATGAACAGTACTTCCCTGAGGTGTTGGCTTATGCCAGGTCTAGAGAGTTCATGGAACTTGTTCAAGGAAATCTATCTGTGATGGAGTATACCAACTGTTTTACTGTGTTGGTTCGGTATGCTCCATAAATTGTCTCTAATGAGCAAGCGAAGGACCAGAGGTTTGAGAAAGGCTTGATACGAGAGATATAATCCTAGGTGTTCTTGTTTAAGTTGAGGACCTATGCTGAGGTCGTTGATTGGGAATGCATGGTGGGGATTGATAGAAAAGGAGGGCTGGTTTCTATGGTTCTGTATCATCAGTGGGAAGTGGAAGCTCCTCAGAGAAGAAAAGGAAGCGGGAGGATCTTGTGAAGAAAGGAGGAGGCAGTTCAGGGAACTCTTCCTGGTAGTTTTCATCAGCTGCTTCTGATGTGAGATCGGTCATGTTCCACCAGTGTGGGAAGCTCAGGCACATCCTTCCAGCATGCCCTGAACCTCCGAAGACCTGTTTCTAGTGTGGAGGTACGGGACACATGCAACGCTTTTGCGGGATAGCGCATCCACTTCAAAGTGGGGCAGGATCCATGGCTCCCAGAGGAGTGCCAGCACAGTCTGAGCCGTCGAGGACTGGGGGATATTGATTTTTCAGCCGTGGTGGTAGGGCTGGGTCATCTTCTGGGCAGAGCCAGTTTAGGGCACATCCACAAACTAGCTGTCATCTTCAGGCAGAGACTGGACAGCTCCATGTGGTGGATCAGGCACCAGCAGGATCAGAGGCGGGACCGTCGACTGTTCGAGGTACCGTTTTGATTTCATCTTCTTTAGCTACTGCTTTTTTTGATACTGGTTCCTCTGTTTCATTCATTTCTGTCCATTTTGTGGAAATTCTGAATTTTCCAACTGATTTGATGTCATTCACAATGGAGTTGGTGACACTGTTGGGAATGAAGAATGAGCAGGGTCTCAGGTGCCCATCATGCGCGCTTCCTGTGTCAAGGGTCGAGATGGAGTGGGACATCTTGGTCTTCGATATGAATCTTTTTGATGTCATACTTAGGATGGATTGGCTAGTACACTTCCCGGAACACATCGATTGCTACATACGGCATGTGAGTTTCATGGAACCTGATGGTAGTCGTCAGGTTTTTCATGGAGAATGGGATCCTCAATCAGGTCGCACAGGGCCTCCACTCCCAATGTTGGGAAGTGTTATCTTCCAGTTATCTTCTCTCATGCTAGAGGATGGTCTTTCCCCTGAAGGTGCACTACCTCATGTAGTGAATGAGTTTCCGGAGGTATTCCCAGATGATTTTTCATGCTTCCCCCGGAGAAGGATGTGGAGTTTTAGATTGATCTGGCGTTAGGAACATAGCTGATATCTCTTCCCTCTTATCGCATGGCCCCCACCGAGTTGAGGGAATTAAAGATACAGCTGGACGACTTAGAATCCAAAGGATTCATTCGACCGAGAATCTCTCCTTGGGCTGCTCCTATGTTGTTTTCAAAAAAGGATGATGGATCCCTCCGGTTGTGCATTGATTACCGGAAGATGAATAAGGTAACAATAAAAAACAAATACCCTTTGCCCAGAATAGATGATTTTATTGATCTGTTTAAGGGGGAAAAGTGGTTCTCTAAGATAGACCTGCGTTCAGGGTATCATCAACTCAGGGTGAACGAGTCAAATATCCCTAAGACAACCTTCTGAAGAAGGTACGACCACTTTGAGTATTTGGTCAGGCCCTTCGGATTGACCAATGCTTTAGAGTTATTTATGGAACTTATGAATAGGGTGTTCCATCAGTATCTCGATTCCTTTGGTGTGGTGTTCGTGGATGACATTCTAGTATACTCTTGCTCTGAGGAGGAACACGAACATCACTTGAGGATCTTTTTGGATACATTACGAGATCACCGCCTCTATGCAAAGATGTAAAATTGCACTTTATGGATCAAAGAGGTGATATTTCTATGGCATGTGATCTCAGAGCATGGAGTTTCAGTGGACCCTGAGAAAATTAGTGCAGTCATGTCCTGGGAGAAACTGATGAATATGTTCAAGATTAGGAGTTTTCTTGGCTTGGCTGGTTATTACAGGCGATTCGTTCAAGATTTCTCTCGGCTTGCTTGACCGATGACTTCCCTCACCCGGAAAGGGGTGAAGTTTGTATGGGGTCTTGAATGTCAGGCGTCGTTCGAAGAGCTGAAGAGGCGGCTGACTACCGCCCCTGTACTGATTTTTCCAGAGGCTGGAAAGGGATATGTGGTCTATTGTGATGATTTAGGTATGGGTCTTGGGTGCGTACTTATACCGGATGATCACGTGATGGCGTATGGCTCTCGCTAACTCCGGCCACACGAAAAGAGCTACCAAACCCATGACTTGGAGTTGGCAGCAATGATGCATGCTTTGAAGACGTGGCGTCCCTACCTCTTTGGGGAGAAGTTTGTGGTCTACTCTGATCACAAAATCTTGGCTTATATCATCTCACAAAAGGACCTCAACTTGAGGCAAGGTCACTGGATAGAGTACATGGAGGGGTTTTACTTTGACATTGTCTATACCCTAGGTAAGGGTAATGTAGTGGCCGACGCCTTGATCAGAAGGGTTCCAATGCAGGCTTTGAGGAATTCCAGTGATGAGTGGACATTGATGGGGATCTTTTATCAGATGCATGTGGAGACCAAAGAACACGGTGGAGGGGCATTCTTGGCGAGCGTCCAGTTGACTCCTTCTCTGTTGGAGTTGATTCAGCGGGAATAGCCCAGTGATGATCTTTGTTAGTGGTCGAAGCAGTTTCTTCATGGTGGGGAGACATCCTCTGATTGCTCATCATCTTCTGAGGGCATTTTGTGCTTCAAGGGCCGTTCAGTAGTTCCGTTATCTCTATAGAAGGTGGTGATGCAGGATAGCCACCAGTCTCAGTGGGTTGTCCATCAGGGTGCCACTAAGATGTATTATGATGTCCGTCGGCAGTTTTGGTGGCCTGGTATGAGATGGGACATAGAAGACTTTGTGTCGAGATGCTACACATGCCATCAGGTGAAAGCAGAGCACCAAAGGCCCTTCGGTTTTCTCCAACCACTACCCATTCCTACCTGGAAGTGGGACGAGGTTGCCATGGACTTCATTGTTGGATTACCTCATACACCTCGAGGTAAGAATTCCATTTGGGTGGTTATTTATCGTCTAAACAAATCATCCCACTTCATTCCGATCAGAAATACATCTAAATTGGATGAGTTGGTACTTTTATATATTCAGGAGTTGGTGAGACTCCATGGTGTGCCATCAGTAGTTGTCTCATATAGAAACCCTCCTTTCACATCTCGGTTCTGGGAAGGCCTTCAGAAGGCCTTGGGGTCCCAAATTATGATGTGCACAGCATACCATCCGCATATGGATGGTCAGACAGAGCAGGTGAATCAGATTTTGGAGGACATGCTTCGTGAATGCATCCTAGACCTTGGAGGTTCTTGGGATACCCATTTGGGATTTGTTGAGTTTGCTAATAATAATAGTTATCAATCCTTGATTCGAATGGCTCCTTTTGAGGCGCTCTAGGGTCGGCCTTGTCGGTCCCCCCCTGTGTTGGGCTGATGTAGGTGAGACCTCACTACTAGGGATGAGTATGGTGTAGGAGACATCTGAGATGGTAAAATTAATCAAGAAACATTTATTGACAGCTCAGATTCGTCATAAATCATATGCTGGTCGGAGGCTTCGACACCTAGTGTTTTCTGTGGGTGATAGAGTATTCTTGAAGTTGGCCCCTCATCTAGGCCATCGTCGATTGGGTAAGCAAGGTAAGCTGACTCCGCGATATGTCGGGCCATTTGAGATCATCGAGCGTATTGGAAAGGTGGAATACAGGTTGTACTTACCTTCTCATTTGACGTCCATCCATGATGTCTTCCATGTTTCTCAGTTGAAGAAATACTACCCGGATCCATCCCATGTGTTTAGTTGGGAAGAAATGGAGATAGAGCCTGACTTGTCTATTGTTGAGAGGCCAGTGAAAATAGTGGACTCCCAAGAGAATATACTTCGAGGAAAGAGTATTACATTAGTCCGGGTTCTATGACAGCATGGAAATGATACACATGAGACATGGGAGCGAAAGTCGTGGGTCGAGAAAGAGTACCCGTTCTTGTTTTCCAATCAAGACTCATGTTGACTTTATGGGGCGGAATGTCCTTCATGGTGGAGAGAATTGTCACATACATGAAATATTTTAAAGGTATTTTTCATTTAATTTACATCTTTTCTTTTTTTTGGTGGTTTTCCATGCATTTTTGAAGGAAATAATGGGTTTCCAAAATTTGGGCAAACCTGAGAGCCCATTTCCAGTTTTAAAATTAAATTTTGTTTCTTTAATAAATCCTTCCCTTTTCAACAATTTTCACCCATAAAACTTCCAAAATGACCTTAATTTAAATTTTAAAACCAACAAAGAATTTTGGGCCCCATAAAAATTCATTAGCATCTTGGATTTGGGTGATCAAACTAGGTATTGGTCCAACCCGAAGGCCCATTTCCAGTTTTAAAATTGTTTTTTAATTCTCTCATAAAACATTTATCTATTATCCTTTTTCAGTGATTCCACCACTAAAACATTCCCACTGAACCCAGCCGCACCCCCATGTTCGTTTCTTCCACTTTGGAGCTCAGATGCATCGCGATTTAGGGCCGAACGTCTGGAGCTCAAAAAAAACGTCCAGATTTCCCAAGTAAGTTGGTTCTCTTCCTTATTCCTCTATTATTCATAGGGTTTCTTCTTTTTTTATTGAATCCCCAATTGTCCAGAAGATGGGGATTCGTAACTATGGTTTTAATTTTGAGTTTCGTGGTCCAATCCTCTGGTTCTAGGTTCAATATTACTCCCTTGTGGTGCGGAGGAGGTGCAGTTGAAGTGACACACAAGGATTTGGGGGTTTTGACTCTTTTGGTAGGTGATTTCATATGTTGGTATTGTAGAATGAGTTGGGTTTCTGTATTTCTATTCCCATTATTTTCCTCAGTCAGTATTTTGATTTCAAAAATTTATTTGGGTAGCATTTTAAATGCGGTTTATTTTTAAGTGCCAATTTTGTGTGAAAATGGGTGTTTTACATGTGCAACCCATGTTGTGCCTCTTGGTGTTGTTTTATAATTCAGGGATTTGATTTACAAAAATGTTTTGATGCTGAAATTTATGGTTTGATATAATATTGGTCTCTATTTGGTTTTAAATGTGGTATTTTAGATTTATTTAATGTGCAAAATTTGATTACTTTTCTTGAAATTGTTTTATGGAAATTATAAGTGGTTTATTGAGTTATACGAAAGGTGAAAAGAAGGTGTAGTTACTGTTTTGAATGTGTGTGACCAGAACTGATATTTATATGTGAAAGTGTATTTTTGTAGAATGTGGTGACTATTTGACCACAATAAGGGAAACCCAGGTAACTAGGTCGGATAACGTGTACTTGTACGCTAGTGAACGGAGGGGTTTTGACTATGGTTCACTTAGAAAGTATGACATGGATAACACTAAAAAAATATATAATTGAGATGATTGGAGACCACTAGGTTATGGGTACGCTCCCTACTAGTGGCTCGTGGACGAGAATGAATTTCATTATGGTTACTTTCACCGAGGAATGAGGTACTTGGGGCTCACAACAAACTAGTACCTAAGGGTGTTCCTATGCTTGGTTCTAATGGCCTTTTTGGCATTTATACATTTATTATGGTATTTTGGGTGGTGAAAAAAAGTAGCTTGAATGTTTTATTCAAGTTCACTCATTCTTTAAAGATATCCCCATTGAATGTTATTTTCTTTTCAAAGTTGTACTTTTAAAAATAAATGCTACCATTATCAATTTATAACTCTTGCAAGCCTTTTATTTTATAATGCCTGTCACTTGGAATCCTTGTGTGATATCCTATTGGGATTAGTCTGACACCCTAATTACACCTTTGGGTGTAAGTAGACTTGATCATGTTTGACACAGGCAAAGCCAAGGCCTTGGGAGATGGCGGTTCGGGTTGCTAGTTTCTCTCAATGGTGCGGTGTTGTGGGGACGACTTGTGGGTGATGACCCCTTGTTGTGTTGAATCTCATGGGATGTTTTCCACTACTTTTATGTACCTTTGGAAAACTTGTATCTTGTTTAAACCCATATAATCAGTTCTGAAATATTATTAAGTCTTGCTGGGCATAATTTTTCAGATTTGTTTTGTTGGTTGTTTTTGGTTATTTTATGAACCCAAACTCGAGTAAATCATTCCCAAATGAATGTTTATGATACCCAAGAACATGTGCCAGACCGTGGGGACAGGGAACGCCCTTCGGGTCTTTCCATGATCCAGGTTTAGTGATGGTTTGATGGTGACTAGATTTAGTTCGTGACATCCGCAGCAGGGAGCCCTTGGTGGTGCGGCGGTCCTCCTTCAGCCGGCCCGGATTTATCCGTCCGGTTCTTCATCAATCGAGCAGCACGTGATTGCGGGACATGGTTCCTCCTCATGCATCCGACATGCGGCTTCCACCTTTGATCATCACCGCTTCCCATTTGAAAATGAACAAGAAACGACGGAGGGTCATCGGGTCGTGTTTGTTTGGCCCGCACCCTCTGCGTTAGGTGGTAACAATCGGCCATAGTCAAAACGGAAAATTAACAAAGAATGAGGTACAATTTATTCACTCAAAGAATATAAAAAACCCCTACCTCGATAATTGACATCACATGTCGTCGAGCCGCAGAAGACGTGCATCATAGTAGATGGAGTCGTGAGGAACGACGTCGCAGAGAACAGACGTCAATTCCATGGACATCGTGGTGCATCTGAGGTGGAAGTGGTGTCTCATAACTTGTTGCGGAGAAAAGGAAGGAAGGCACATCATCGTTCTTCATGGAATCGTATTTCTTCTTTGAAGAGGGCATTTTTTTTCATGGAAAGATGTAGCTCTCTTCTAATTCCAAAGGTTCCACCAAAATATTTTCCAAGAAAATATTAAAATGAGGCTTTCCCATTTTTTAATCAACTTTCCATGCCATTTAAAAACGATTCAAATCCACCCAAAATAATTAATTAATTAGTGGTGTAAAATATAATTAATTCACTTAGTTGTCATATTAATGACCATGCAGAAGGTGGAGAGTTTAGCAATTAAAGGAGGGTTGTCATGAATTAAACAAAGGGTTTAAGGGAGTTGAAGAGTGTTATGGGGAGATGAATGGTTGGGGCTCGTGTGGGCCCCACGTCACAAATATCTACACTTGGGAAGTTATTTGGGTCTTTTCCCTACTAATAACATCTCCATGGGAGTAAATAACCAACTCTTAAAATAAAATTCTGTACCACAAAATTTTATTTAATTTAAGATTAATCTCTAAATATTAACTCTCAACCTGCATAAAACGTAACTACGGTAAAGGTCCCCTTAAGTGAATACTGGCGCTGTGAGTTCATCAGTGTCCCCTGATTTCAATTATGTGCACTGGTACAAAATATAGAAAAACACGCATGTTCATTTACTGAACATACCCGAACTAAACTTCAGAAATTGATTCCGGGAACACCGGGCCTTAGAATCATTTGTCATCAGAAGCCACAGACTGATAAAATTAAAAAGTATTGAAGATAAAATTTTCCTTGAAATTTATGGGTCTTTACTTTACTCCCACCTGAGGTCTTTATGTCCCCATAAAGCTATAATACTCACTATAGAAGAAAATGGGGGTATTGATCTCACATCTGAGCCTCCCACTCCCAAGTGCTCTCTTAGAGGTCCTCGTGCTGCCAGCAAATGCACACCAGAGGTATCGACCATCCACGTAGGACACTCTCCTATCGATCCTCGATCTCCACCAGGACCTCAGTGAATAACACCCCGTCATCGATGTCTAGCTCCACATGGTGGATGATGTGTGTCGGTTCGTGCACAAATCTCCTATCAATCCTCGATCTTCACTAATCAACAGACCTTTCTCGGTTCTCATTAGAGTAGGAGATGTGGATTACTGCTTGGTGAGTGACTGAAGAAAGGATGTTCAATCACTATCCACAAAGGATATCTGTAACGCAGCTAGCTGCTCTATCGCCTCTCCTAGTAGCTGAATGCCCAATCTATTATTGAGAGAATTAGCTACAATGTTCCCATTCCCAGGAGTATAGAATATCTCAAAGTCATATTCCTAGAGGAAATCGAGTCATTTCCGCTGTCTCAGGTTCATGTGCTTCTACAAGAAGATATACCTGGACTCTGGTGGTCAGAATAGACTGTAACGCGCTCTCCCATCAGATAGTGTCTCCACATCATCAAGGCGAAGACCACTATAGCTAACTCTTGGTCATGGGTAGCGTAGTTCTTCTTGTTCTTTCTCAACTGTCGTGAACCATACACAATAACTGCTCGCTCCTGTATCAGGACACACCCGAGTCTGGTCGCTAATGTGTCAAAGTAAACTACGTACCCAACGCCCTCCTCTGGAAAACTCAAGATGGGCGGACTAGTCAACCTCTGCCTCTGCTCCTGAAATCTCTTTTCACATCTATATGACCACACGAACGGTTTCCCCTTCTTCGTTAAGGCTGAAAGTGGTGCTGCAACTCTAGAGAAGTCTGGCAAAAATCTTCGATAGTACCCAGCCAGACCTAGGAAACTCTGCACCGCCGTCACTATCCTAGGTGGCTCCCAAGCGAGTACTACCTCGATCTTCTCTGGTTCCACTATAACTCCTGCCTCCGAGGTGACGTGTGCCAAAAAGTGGACCTCTCGAATCCAAAACTGGCACTTCGAGAGCATACCATAAATCTGGTGCTTTTAGAGTATATCTAGTACAACCCGCAAGTGGTAGGCATGCTCCTCCTTAGTAGTCGAGTAAATCAGTATGTCGTCGATGAAGACTACGACAAAACGATCGAGGTAAGAATGGATGACCTGTTCATGAGACTCAAGAACACTACTGGTACATTGGTTATGCCGAAGGGCATAACCAATAACTCGTAGTGGCCAAAATGACACCTGATGGTCATCTTCTTCACATCCCCGTATTGAACTCTGAGATGGTGATAGCTGGACCTGAGGTATAACTTTGAGAACCAACATTCTCCCTTGAGCCGATCAAAGAGTTCTTCAATCCTTTAGAGTGGATACTTGTTCTTCATGGTCACCAAATTTAGGAGATGGTAGTTGACACACAGTCTTAAGCTCCCATCCACCTTCTTGGCGAACAGAATCAGAGAAGCCCAGGGTGAAACACTTGGTCAGATGAATCCCTTCACCTACAAGTCCTCCGGCTATACCCGCAGCTCAAAATGCTTGGTGGGAGCCATCCGATATGCTGGAGTAGATATCTGTGAGGTCCCGGGGTACATGTCAATGTAGAAGTATACCAATCTACAAGGAGGTAGTCCTAGAACGTTGTCAAGAAAAAATGTCCGCATGCTGATCCACCACAATTGGAAAACTCGGACTCCGCACATCAACTGCTCCGAGGATGATACTAGCCAAGTTATGTGTGATTGGCGGCCCTCTCCTCTATGTAAGTTCATCATGTGCTTCTATGGATCCATTATCGTCGGTGAAGGTGAACCTGCTCCAATCCATGTGGATACACTGCACCTTTCACCTAATGTAGTAGATCTGAGCATGGACTGTAGACAACCAGCCCATACCCAAGATGACATCGTATGTCCTTGATGCCGCTACATGAAGATCCCAGCTAAAGCTCTCCCCTCCTAGAGTAAATTCACACTGCCATCACCAGTGCGTAATCATCGAGTCTACTCTAGTGGGAGTCTCTAGCCGCAAGGATTGAGAAAACGACTTTGTCAAGATCTCCGAGCTCCGAATAAGGGTAGAGGCAATAATAGAATGACTCGCTCATGTGTCTATAAGTATAGAAACAATTGTGGAGTAGACACAGATAGTACCTTGAATCATCTCAGGTGCGCCGTGGTCATAAGCCTCCACTGCCTGGAGATGAGCCTGCCTCTATCCGCCAGCTCCCTGTTGTCGGGGTGGACCTCCAGGTGGTGGTTGTGGTAGAGCCTCAAAACATCGTCCACCACCATCTTCTCGGCTAGCTCTTCTTCCTCGTCTTCCTGGTCCCAACGGACCACCACGGTCGAACCTCTGCCTCTGCCTGGGAGGTCCCTCCACTTTATACAGATCATCTGCACGGCGGGTCGGGAAGTCTCGAGCCATTTGAGTCTACCCGCCGCATGCATAGCACCGCCAACTCCTTGTATAGTTGGCTCTATTTCGGGTGCCCCACACAACAGAACCTGTATCCTGAGGTCGCTCTGCTGATGGCCTACATTACTTGGACCTCTGTGACATCTATCTATTGCTGGCTGCAGAAGAATCTGCTACATGTCGCCTGACAGTGGGTCTCGCAGTAGGTGTAGGCTCAGTGAGAAAGATCTCCAATGGATGGTCTCTCTCCAGCACTCCCGCCTGCGTCGTAATGATGGGGGAGATCATTGATGCCCTAATACCATGCTTATTTCCATTCTCAATGGTCTGTGCCCAGAATAATGGGTCTCATACGATGTCTGTGGAGTAGGGAAAGAGGTCAATAAACCTCACTGGGTAATGAGCTACTGTCATGCTGCCCTGCCGCAGGTGAAGTAACTCCTGAATCCGCACCGCACGAAGGGCGGCAGGAACAAACTCTGAGCGGAAGAGACTCTCGAAGTATGTACAAAGTAAATATGCCACGTCCTGAACATAGAGCATCAGGCTCAACCATCTACCTGCTACTGCATGCAGGAGGCTCGCGGAAAGGATCACCATAAGGTTGATTGGTGTCCCTACCAATCTGAAAACCCTGACGATAGCCTCCATCCAATCAGCAGCTTCCTGAGGGTCTGTCTCACCACGGATCCTAGGAGGCCTCTGTCGCTGAAACTCATACAACACACTCAAGCTGCGTGAAATCTGTGCTGCTGCGGCTGGTAGTATCAGTGGTTCAGCAGGTAGTGGTACCACTGGTGCCTCCACTGTGATGGGGCCCTACACCTAGGCATGTCGTTCGGTGGGCTACCATCTCAAACGTTACTCAGAACCCTAGTGGGATGCCTTTGTTGGGCCATCCAAAAAAACCAGGTGTGCCACGGTCAAACCAGTATACCTGGTGAGCATGACACAAAGTAATCACAATGAAAACTTTTGAAACATGCATGCAATCAGTGTTTTCGTGCACTGAGTTGGAAATCTGGGGTCACGGTCCTGGATTATGGATTTGTCGGCTTCCATACAAACAATGGACTACCTCGACTGAAAACCACCCTCAATACTGTTATCACTATTTCTTCACAGGAAGGAATGTTCAGATTCATGAGTTCTGTGGTAGAACGGACTCCTCTAATACCAATTTTTCACGACCCGTCCCCAGGACCAATGTCGTGACTACCCCAAGCCCGCCTTCCATAGGCCAGAGGCTGGCGACTAGTAAAAAATGTGTAAATCCTGATAAAAAGGGAACGAATATCCTTTGTGATAGTAAAAAAACACAACAGAGTATGCAAGCTTATGTAATCACAATGTAGTACTGAATACAAAGTAAGTGCTGAAAGGTAAATGGGAAAGTATACAAACCCAACTAAAAAGTACAGTACAACTGAAATTCTAGTTAAACAGTAGAAAATTAAAATAGCAACCACTAAGTTACACTTTGGGAATCCCACCTGAAGGGTGGGTACAGATGGTATCCTCAGCACCACGGTTCCATATGTCTGCTTCGTGTACATCTCCCCGAGTGGTACACCTCCTGGTACTATTCATCTTACAAGCCTCTACCATGATCAGCGATGTTCGTCATCTGTATCCAACAGCACGTAGTGCAGGCATTGCCCGTGGAGGGGTGAGTATAACGATACTTAGAAGGGACCCCAAGACCCCCTATGGTCTCCCAGAATCCACGATGGATAAACCACAAAGAAAAGATTAAATCATGAAGCATCAACCATCTCCACTTAGGAATATTCCCATACATATACCTAATTCATCAATCATAGTTCATCTCCAACTCTCGAACCCAACTACAACTCACTCCACACAGGAAAAAAGTCAATCACATCGATGATAATGATTGATTGTCAACACTCAGCTCACAAAGGTATACATTTTTCGTAAAGTGATAAAGATGATCAGATACAGTCTCTGCTTCATCTAATCTTTCAGACCCACGTAGGATACTTGACCAGCTAAGCTGTCAGACCCACGTAGGATACTAGACTAGCTACTATATCGGACCAATGTAGGATACTAGAACAGAATCCAAACTGTTAGTCCCACATTGGATACAAGAATAGTAACCATTTCCATCAATCCCACAGAGGATTCCAGTATGGTAGTCATCATTTCTGAACCCACAGTGGATTCCAATATGGTAGTCGTTGTCGCTGAACCCACAGAGAATTCCTCTATAGTAGTCGTTGCAGTCGCAGCCAGCTCTAGGGTTCCCGCACACAGAACGCTCGATTCCAGGATGGACCGCGCTTTGAGCCAAGTGGTCGATACATCAACAGTCACAAAGTCCAGAGTTGATGTATCCTGAAGTTCCGTCTCGTTAAATGGAACCCGATGCGACAGATGACGCATCAATTGGACGACAGGTCTGAGCAATATTGGCTTTTCCGTTCTAGGGGCACAGTTGGAAATACGCATATTCCAAAACCAGAAGTTATCCAAAGTCATCCAAAACTCACTTAGAGTATCACAAAAGTACTGCATCATCGTAAGGGCCCTAGTGCTGTAGACGACGCGTCGATCAGACGCGCGGTCTACGTGTCATTCACCGTTAACTGAAAACGGGCCCAGCCCGTTAGGTCTAGTGGGCTGGCCAGTTGGTTCGACCATGTTTTGGCGGGTTTGACCCAGTAGAGGGTCGGACTGGCCTAGTGAATCACCTGTCCAAGCCTGATGAGCAGGGCCTGGCGTGGCCTTGCCCGGCGCGGCGTGGCGCGGCTCGGCCATCCTACGGGGAAACTCGGCCCGAAGGGGCCAAGCGGCCCGGGGGGAACCCGGCTGCCTGAACCTGTGCCCCCAAGCGGCGCCGACCTCCCAAACCAGCCATCCGAAGCCGGCCGGCCTTCCCGGTGCTAGCGGCCCGCTCGGGCAGGCCGTTGTTCCTCCAGCGCGGCGCCATCCTAGCGTTGTGTTTCTTCTCAGCCCGACTGGCCGTCTACCGGCCGCTTCGCCCCACGAGTGGCCCGCGGAACGTGGGCCCCGATATTCTACAGCACGGCACCCCTTGTGGATCTGTGGTCCTCCTTCAGCCCAGCCAGATTTAGCCGGCCAGTTCTTCGTCGGCCGAGCGGCCCGTGGTTGCGGACCGCAGTTCCTCCTCACGCGGCAGGCACGCTGCCGCCGCATTCGATCATCGCCATTTCCCGATTGCAAATAAACAGGAAATGATGAAGGGTCATTGGGCCATGTTTGTTCAGCCCGCACCCCTCGCGTTAGGTGGTAAAAATATTCCAATGACAAATTTGAAAATTAACAATGAATGAGGTACAATTTATTCCCTGAAATAATATAAAAAACCACTACCTCGATAGTTGACATCGCGTGTCGTCGAGCCGCGGAAGATGAGCGTCGCGATAGAGGGTTTCACGGAGGACGACGTCGCGGAAGACGACATCGCAAATAACAGACATCGATTCCGTGGACGTCAGGGTGCGTCCGAGGTGGAATTGGAGTCTCCTCGCTTGTTGTATAGAAGAACAAGGAAGGCACGCCATCGTTCATTGTGGAATCAGCATTCTTCATCGAAGAGGGAGTTATTCTTCTTGGAAGGATGAATCTCTCTTCTAATTCTAAAGGTTCCACCAAAATATTTTCCATGAAAATATTAAAATGAGGCTTTCCCATATTTTAATCAACTTTCAAAGAAATATCAAAATGATGCAAATCCACCCAAAATAATTAATTAATTTGTGGTGTACAAAACAATTAATTCAGTGAGTTGTCATATTAATGACCATGTGGAAGGTGGAGAGTTTAGCAATTAAATGGGGGTTGTCAAGAATTAAACAAGGGGTTTAAGGGAGTTGAAGAGAGTTATGGGGAGATGAACGGTTGGGGCTCGTGTGGGCCCCACCTAAATAATATCCACACATGGGAAGTTAGTTGGGTGTGGGCCCCACCAATAACTTTCCCATGGGAGGAAATAACAAACTCTCAAAATAAAATTTTGTACCCCATAATTTTATTTAATTTAATATTAATCCACAAATATTAACTCCCAACCCACATAAAACGCAACTGCGGTAATGGTCCCCTTAAGGGAATACCTGCGCTGCATGTTCATCGGTGTACCCGTATTTCAATTCCGAGAACCCGTTCAAAATATAGAAAAACTCTCACATCCGTTTATAGATTGTACCAGAACTAAACATCAGAAATTGATTCTGGGCACACCAGGCCTCGGAAACAAGTTCCGTCAGAAGCCATAGACTCGTAAAATTCCAAACTATTTATTAAAAACATTTCCTCAAAATTTCCGGGTCATTAAAGGTACCATTGGTGATACACGAGGAATTGTTGAGGGAGTTACATTCGTACCCACAAGCTATACATCCAGGAGTGGAGAAGATGTACCCGGACCTCCGGTGTCAGCACTGGTGACCGGGAATAATGAAAGCAGTAACAGATTTTGTCTCTCGGTGCCTCACTTGTCAACAATTCAAAGAAGAACATCAGGTACTAGCATACATGGTTCATCCTTTAGCGTTCCCAGAGGGGAAGTGGGGTGGGGTATCTATGGAATTCATGACAATACATCCACATACATCCATGGGTCATGATTCTATCTGGGTGATCATTGAATGACTCACCATGTCGGCCCACTTCTTACCTATCAGAGAGTTAGGGTCAGTAAAGAGCTTGGGACGCCTCTTTTTAACAGGAGATTGTGCAGCTACATAGAGTACCCTCGCCGATTGACATTGATCGTGATGCACATTCCACTTCTCGTATATGGAAGTAGTTGCAGGAGGATTTCGGGACGCATCATCATTTGAGCATCGCCTTCCATCCTCAAACAGATGTCCATACTGAGCGGACCATTCAGACCCTCTAGGACATGCTGCGTGCCTGCATCCTCTCCTCGGTCGCATCTCAGAGGATCAATTTTCCTTGGTGGTGTTTGTATACAAAAACATATATCACTCCACCATGGGTATGTTACCATTCGTGGAATTGTATGGCCAACCTCGCATATCGCCTTTGTGATAAACTGACTAAGGGGATTCAGCACTCCTGGGATCAGATACGATACGAGCTAACATGAAAAAGGTGTAGATCATCTAAGAGCAGATGATGACTACACAGAGAAGGTATAAGTCTTATGCCGATAAGAGAAGGAGACCTCTAGTGTTTATGTATGGAAACTACATCATTCTACGGGTCTCACCCATATGAGGTTTGCATATATTTTTTTGGGGTGAAAAGTTATCTCCAAAGTTCATAAGACCATTTCTGGTCTCTATTAGAGTTGGCAAGGTAGCATATTGCCTAGACCTTCGACCATAGTTGGTGAATTTGCACAATGTCTTCCACGTATCCCAACTGAGAAGATACGTGCACGACCCATCTCACATCATCGACCACAGTGAGCTGGACATCGAGGATATGGCCACATTTTCGGAGGTTCCGATGGAGAATGAGGATCGACAATATAGGGTCCTTCATGGGTGGTCGATACCTCTGGTGCACGTACGCTGGAAGCACAGGAACCTCCAAGAGAGTACATGGAAGCGGGATGCCCAGATTAATTCACGGGTGGCGATACCTCTGGAGCACGTACGCTGAGCGATATTGGCTTTTCCGTTCTAGGGGCTCAGTTGGAAATATGCACATTCCAAAACTAGAAGTTATCCAAAGACATCCAAAACTCACTTAGAGTATCTAAAATGTACTGCCTCATTGTAAGGGTCCCAGTGCCGTAGACGGCACGTCGATCGGACGCGCGGTCTACGTGTTATTCACCGTTAAGTGAAAACGGGCCCAGCACGTTAGGTCTTGTGGGCTGGCCAGTCGGGTCAACCATGTTTTGGCGGGTTTGACACAGTAGAGGGTCGGACTGGCCTAGTGAATCACTTGGCCAGGCCTGAGGAGAAGGGCCTGGTGCGGCCTTTCCTGGCGCGGCGTGGCGCAGCTCAGGCAGCCTGCAGGGCGACTCGGCCCGAAGGGGCCGAGTGGCCCGGGGGGGGGACCCCAGCTGCCCGAACCTGTGCCCCCAAGCGGCACCGCCCTCCAAAACCATCCATCCGAAGCCGGCCGGCCTTCCCGGTGCTAGCGGCCCGCTCGGGCAGGCCGTTGTTCCTCCAGTTCGGCACCCTCAAAGCGTTGCGTTTCTTCTCAGCCCGGCTGGCCGTCTACCAGCCGCTTCGCCCCACGAGCGGCCCGCGGAACGCGGGCCGTGATATTCTGTAGCGCAGCAACCCTTGTGTATCTGTGGTCCTACTTCAGCCCGGACAGATTTAGCCGGCCATTTCTTCATCGGCCAAGCGGCCCGCGGTTGCGGACCCCAGTTCCTCCTCACGTGGCCGGCGCAATGCCGCCGCATTCGATCGTCGCCACTTCCCGATTGCAAATAAACAAGAAATGATGAAGGGTCATCGAGCTGTTTTTGTTCATCCCGCACCCTTCGCGTTAGGTGGTAAAAATCTTCCAAAGACAAATTTGAAAATTAACAAAGAATGAGGTACAATTTATTCCCTCAAATAATATAAAAACCCACTACCTCGATAGTTGACGTCGTACTTCGTCGAGTCGCGGAAGATGAGCTTCATGATAGAGGGTTTCACGGAGGACGACATCGCAGAAGATGACATCACGAAGAATAGACATCGCTTCCATGGACGTCAGGGAGCGTCCGAGGTTGAATTGGTGTCTCCTCTCTTATTGTAGAGAATAACAAGGAAGGCACACCATCGTTCTTTGTGGAATCAGCATTCTTCATCGAAGAGGGAGTCGTTCTTCGTGGAAGGATGAAGCTCTCTTCTAATTCTAAAGGTTCCACAAAAATATTTTCCATGAAAATATTAAAATGAGGCTTTCCCATATTTTAATCAACTTTCCATGAAATTTCAAAATGATGAAAATCCACACAAAATAATTAATTAATTTGTGGTGTACAAAATATTTAATTTAGTGAGTTTTCATATTAATGACCATGTAGAAAGTGTAGAGTTTAGCAATTAAATGGGGGTTGTCAAGAATTGAACAAGGGGTTTAAGGGAGTTGAAGAGAGTTATGGGGAGATGAACGGTTGTGGCTCGTGTGGGCCCCACCTAAAAAATATCCACACATGGGATGTTAGTTGGGTGTGGGCCCCACCAGTAACTTTCCTATGGGAGGAAACAACAAACTCCGAAAATAAAATTTTTTACCACATAATTTTATTTAATTTAATATTAATCCACAAATATTAACTCCCAACTCACATAAAACGCAAATGCGGTAATGGTTCCCTTAAGGGAATACTTGCACTGCATGTTCATCGATGTCCCCGTATTTCAATTCCGAGCACCGGTTCAAAAGATAGAAAAACTCTCACATTCGTTTACAGAATGTACCAGAACTAAACATCATAAATTGATTATGGGCACACCGGGCCTCGGAAACAAGTTCTGTCAGAAGCCACAGACTCGTAAAATTACAAAGTATTTATGAAAAACATTTCCTCAAAATTTCTGGTTCATTAAAGTTACCATTGGTGATACACGAGGAAGTGTTGAGGGGGTTACATTCGTACCCACAATCTATACATCCAAGAGTGGAGAAGATGTACCCGGACCTCCGGTGTCAGCACTGGTGACTGGGAATAATGAAAGCAGTAGCATAGATTGTCTCTTGGTGCCTCACTTGTCAGAAATTCAAAGCAGATCATCAGGTACTAGTAGACATGGTTCATCCTTTAGAGTTCCCAGAGGGGAAGTGGGAGGGGGTATCCATGTAATTAATGACAATACATCCAAATACATCCATGGGTCATGATTCTATCTGGGTGATCATTGAATGACTCACTATGTTGGCCCACTTCTTACATATCAGAGAGTAAGGGTCAGTAAAGATCTTAGGACACCTCTTTTTAATAAGAGATTGTGAAGCTACATAGAGTACCCTCACCGATTGACATTGATCGTGATGCACATTCCACTTCCCGTATATGGAAGTAGTTGCAGGAGGATTTCAAGACGCATCATCATTTGAGCATCGCCTTCCATCCTCGAACAGATGTCCATACTGAGCGGACCATTCAGACCCTCTAGGACATGCTGCATGCCTGCATCCTCTCCTCGGTCACAGCTGGAAGGATCAATTTTACTTGGTGGTGTTTGTATACAAAAACATATATCACTCCACCATATGTATGTTACCATTCGTGGAATTGTATGGCCAACCTCGCAGATCACCTTTGTGATAAACTGACTAAGGGGATTCAGCACTCCTGGGACCAGATACGATACGAGATAACATGAAAAAGGTGCAGATCATCCAGGAGCAGATGATGACTACACAGAGTAGGTATAATTATTATGCTGATAAGATAAGGAGACCTCCAGTGTTTATCGATGGTGACCACATCATTCTACGGGTCTCACCCAGATGAGGTTTGCATATGACGACCCATACTTTATATACATTGTTATTACTTCAAAATTGAAGCACACATATTACAACATATAACAAAACCAAGAAAGGACCTTATAGGTATAGTGTCTTTAGAAACTGGGAAACATAAACAACTGGTTCATAAACCATCTACTTTGCCTCCCATTAATTTCATCATATCTAGAGTCCCTTTTTGGCATATTCTACTTAATAACCTTCTTCCTGACCTAGGGAAATAAAACATACAAAAGGGTGAGCTCAAATGCTCAGTAAGGGTAAACAAAAGAAATATCAATAATATCATATATTTAGAGACACAAATCCTAACTTACATGGACATTACATTACATTTGCGGAATACTTAGTACATAACAAAAACACACACACAAGGATCGTAATAGTTTAGTGTCTTTGGAAACTCGGAATATAATCTTCTAATCCTGGTGACAGATCTTCAACATCTCCCATAAAGATGTTCCATTTTTTTATACCTAAAACCTTTCTTTATATCCTGGGAAAAAGAAAACATAATAGGGTGAGCTCAAATTCTCAGTAAGTGTAAAAAAAAGAAATATCAATCACATCGTATACACAAGCACATAACTTTTGGAAATCTTAACCTGCAAAAGAGATCATAATTTCATAACATGGAATAAATCATGGCAGTGAAATGTAATCACAATAATCATAACATAAAACATGAAACTTTGTGGCATACACACATAATCATAGAGAATCATTTCTTGTTATTCAAGACTCATTTCCAAGACTATCTTAGTGGACAAAGTCCCTTTCTGAACCGAGTCACCCTCGTTCTAGTCCTATTTCACTGAACCGGTATAACCTACCATTCCAGCCATGTCTATATCATGAGATATAAAATCTTTACCCAATGCATTGTAGGGAGATATAGGTCCCACCCATCTCATAATGATACCATTCTTATGTGTGCCACAAAATATTAAATCATACATCATTGCAAAACCCATGTAATAAAAATGGGAATCTTACACATCGTGACATCATAAAACAATTCATATAAGTTAAAGGAATTCATAAAAATAATTCCATCACAACTTAATTAAATCAATGTAATGATAGGGATAGAAATAGAACCCTATATTTTCTTAGATGGAAAATAATTTTGGTAAACCACTTGAACTCCATTCTTGATGAAAATATCTTTTCTACTTCAAAAACACTTTTCCTTTCTTAACATGTCATAAAATTTTAAACTAAAATAAGTTGATTAAAAATAAACATGAAAACTTGTAAAGGAATATTTTTGGAAATAATGTTGTAAAAATCCATTCATGCCGTATAAGTTAAAAAAAATATTATTCTCGTACTTTTGTCGGAAAAGTCAAAAAGTACCTCGTTCGAAAAACGACAAAATATTCCTTTCATATCTTTTTCTAAAAACTCACCAAAGGGTAAAATTGGATTTAAACAATTGTAGGTGTATGGAAATAATATTACATATTGAGGAAACATGGGTGTGGATGATAAAATACACCCCAGTAAACACTAAAGTATAAACAATCTCGGATAAAAATGAGATTGTGATATTTCCCTTACCTTAGGTCCGACTTGCTTTGTACGTGTCCGAACCTACTGTATAATGATTTAAATCATGTTATTTACTTATTCCAGAATCATATTTATTGTTATTATATCATATATGGTCCACTTATGACTTTATATTACCCGTTCTTTTGTAAATTTATGTAAAAGAAGCGTTTTGGGTAAAATCGTTTCATTTATCGTAGGTGTTTGGACTTGTTGTTCTTCACATTATTATTACTTATATCATGATTTACTTACTTCCAGAATATAAATTATGATTTATATATCATATATATTCAGTATATATATATATATACTAGATAGATAAATGAAATGAAACACACCGTTCATGGAGACGGTAGTCCGTACGTACGCATGAACGCTGCTTTCCTTTCCTTATTGTCTTTAGTGGAAGTAAGTATATGACATATATATATATATATATACATAAATCCAGTAGATTTATACTGTCATATATTCCATTATTATTCATTATATATACTTTATAATCATTCTGGAATGGTTAACATAGATAATGAATCTCATCGCGTCGTGGAGACGGTAGTCTGTACGTACGCACGAGCGATGATATCGTTCCCATGTCATACAATTTTAAACTAAAATAAGTTGATTAAAAATAAACATGAAAACTTGTAAAGGAATATTTTTGGAAATAATGTTTTAAACATCCATTCATGCCGTATAAGTTAAAAAAACATTCTTTGTACTTTTGTCGGAAAAGTCAAAAAGTACCTCGTACGAAAAAAGACAAAAGATTCCTTTCATATCCTTTACTAAAAACTCACCGAAGGGTAAAATTGGAATTAAAAAATTGTAGGTGGATGGATATAATATTACATATTGAGGAAACATGGATTTGGATGATAAAATACACCCTAGTAAATGCCAAAGTATAAACAATCTCGGAAAAAAATGAGATTGTGATATTTCCCATACCTTATGTCTGATATGCTTTGTACGTATCCGAACATCCTGTATAATGATTTAAATAATGTCATTAACTTATTAAAAAAATCATATTCATTGTTATGATATCATATATGGTTCACTTATGACTTTATATTACCCATTCTTTTGTAAATTCCATGTTAAAGAAGCGTTTTGGGTAAAATCGTTTCATTTATCGTAGGTGTTTGGACTTGTTGTTCTTGAAATTATTATTACTTATATCATGATTTAATTCCAGAATATAAATTATGATTTATATATCATATATATTCAGTATATATATATATACTAGATAGATAAATGAAATGAAACACACCGTTCATGGAGACGGTAGTCCGTACGTACGCATGAACGATGCTTTCCTTTCCTTATTGTCTTGAATGGAAGTAAGTAGATGACATATATATATATATATATATACATAAATCCAGCAGATTTATAATGTCATATATTCCATTATTATTCATTATATATACTTTATAATCATTCTGGAATTGTTAACATGGATAATGAATCTCATCGCGTCGTGGAGACGGTAGTCTGTACGTACGCACGAGCGATGATATCGTTCACATGGTCGTGGAATAGTGTTGAAGTGTATGTATACTATTTCAGCATCAATATAACTTTATAATAATCATATATAGTTACTCATTACACCACTATACCCATCCTATTAAGGTGGTTGCAGAAAATAGATTACACCACGGCGTGGAGACGGTATTCCGTACGTACGCACGCGCGGTGATTTCATTTTCCAGAGGATGGATAGATGGTTAAATAGGGTTGTTTCATACATATAATAACATATCAGTATATTAGTGATACTGATGTTATTACTTCATAATGAAACAAATAAATAAGAAGAAGTTGAAGAAGAAAGAAATTGGAAAGGATCGGTAATGGATATTACCTCTTCTTTGAAGTGCTTCTTTGAGACCTCCTTTTAGGGCACTAAAATTGGTCTTTTAAGAATAACAGGACTTCTAGGATGATACTGGGGAAGTGTAGAAGAGATTTTGTCAGGGGTTGTCCGATCTTGAATGCTCAAATTGGTGTGAGGAGGAGAGGGAGGAGGTGCCCTTTTATAAGGGAGGAGAGGGGCACCTTTGGAATAACTAAAAATTTTATTTTATTATAAAGCCGAATTCAGTTTTTAAATAGATCCAAATTGATTTATTTCGAAGATAAAATGGGGATGGGTCGAAATCATCTCATCCAATATAATTTAGACAAGTTTAGGTTCTTATTTTAAACTTATCATTTAGATTTAACATTAAGTTAAATAATTTTACTTTTACCGTGTCTTCTTGTGTTCTTACACTATAAGGTTAATAAGTTTACTATAAGAAGCCAAACGAACCCCAAATTGTTTATTATTAATATATATAACCGTATCTATGTCATTTGGCCTATCCTTAGATTTTTAGGAATAAAATAAGAATTAATAATATAATATTTGTTTTAAAAACTATTTTATGTCAATTTTGACACTATTTAGTAATTGAATTTTTTGAAAATCATAACAGAATTATATGTTCGAACCAAGTTACATAAATCACCAATAACATCTCATATTAACCTATAAAATTAGTGTATGTCATAAAAAGTCTCAAATTTCATTTATTTGGGCATTTATAACATCAATTGTGTTAATTTTTCTTAAAAAGGTAATTACTGCATCACTGTTGTGTCATAAATAAATTAACTTATTTAAAGTATAAAAATTAAAAATAAAATACCATTATGTTTGAAATCTTTTAGATTTCTAATGAATATTTATAGTCGAATTTATATTATGTATAACCCCATATTAAAATGTTTTAGTAAATAAACATTGATTTTAACTCTTTTAACTCTTCTTTGAATTAAATAATAATAAATGTCCTAATCTAATCCAAGTGGGCCTAAATGATAATATTTTACACTTAAGGTTGTTTTTGGTCGAGATAAACTTGTCCAATAGAATTAGGACATGTTTTAGGGTAATATTAATATCATTTTTACCCTTAATTACCCTATTTACTTTTAACTGTGGTAAATAAAAGTAAAAAGTTACTATTCACCAAAAATTATTTTCATCTCATTGAACCAGATTTTACTCACTGACATCAACCATGTCTCTGGGAGTTTTGAAATTCCATTCACCGAAATGGTAAAATTAAGATTTATGAAAAAATTAATTTTTTAAACTACCACTTAGTAGTTTCACTATTCATAAAAAATTGAAGTTTTTCAGAAAAATGCCAAAATTTCTCCCTAAGCTATAATTGATATTCAAAATTCAAAAATGATTTCAATATTACAAAATTCCCAACATATAAGTTGCATTAAATAATTTTATAATTAATTTTCGCTGTCACAACAAATAGCGTGTTTTTAAGAGGTAATAACTATCAAAAGATTAACACTTGTTTATGTCTGGTGTAAATGTGAAATTACATCCAATGACAAACATTGTATTGAATTGTAAAAATATATTCTAAATATACTTTAAAACCACTCAAATTAATAATTTATCACTATTAATTATTTCGATTAAAAAAGTTGTTTTTAATTAAAATTTAGTAATTTTCACTATTCATCAGAAAATGAAAGTTATCCGAAAAGTACCAAAATTTCACCCTATGATAATTTCGATATTACGAATCCAAAAATAAAGACTATTTTGAAAAATAAAATTTAGAAAATTTCAAAAAGTGGTTATTTCTATTCATAACGACTAGTTTTAATAATATTTTAATAGCATATTGCTGTTTAGTGAAACTTGTTATTGCGTACTACACACGCTATCGAGGAAGGTCGCGATTTAGTGTAATGCAAGGCAAGTCAAGGATGTGTGTTGTGCCAGCTCCTTTTGGTGTATTGTACAACACAAGACATTAATAAAATTAAAAAGAATATTTTTCATAAAATCTTGGGCTGTTACATTCTACCCCCTTAAAATGAATTTCGCCCTCGAAATTCGTCTGGGTTATAAATGTTTTACTACTCGAAAGTTTGATTAATAGAAACCCACATCATATAAAAGGAATACCAAAACCAATATTTAAAAAAAAGGTATGAAACGTAATGGTTACCCAAATAAACTAATCACTGGGTTTCCATATAGGTGAAAATATGGATATGGAAGAGAAATCTAACCATCATGTTCTGATGGAGAGTGGTAGAGAACATGGATATGGAAAAGCCAGTAATCACAAATCCATAGATTTGTGATGATATAAGGTACCATCTAATTTACTAGATATAAGGGCACTAGGACAACATTTTTTGGTTTTCAAGATCATTTCCCTAAAGTTAAAGAATTTGAATTAGAATAAATACTTACCTTATTTTGGTACAATCTCACTGTTGTTCGTACTTTGAACAATTTCCACTTAATCTATTAAATAAATGATGTTGAATTTGTTATTAATGAACTGTTAATTGATCATGTGATAGAATGATGGGTCATTCCATCTGTCTCAAACAAAAGGTTAGAAAAGCTATCAAAAAATACATAAGTCCATCTATAGTGAGATTAATCATATATGGTTCCTAAAATGGACTTATACTTCATATATTGTACTTATTAATAAAATAAAACTAGTTTCTACTAAACAGGGACTTCCTGTAGGCCAGTGTTAGGCGATAAAGGCCAGTCGCACTTCGGTTGTGGGTTCGATTCCCACAGCCTTGTCTGACACGATGGGCTGTCGCCCGTCCTGCAGGTTGTCCTTTTTCTAAAACTATATTACTATAATATCCCATCAATAATATCGAAAAAACTTTTATCCTTAAACAATACTAACTTATGTCCAACATAGTCCATTCCAATCTTTAGGCTTATACATAATACTGCAGTCCACTCTCATAGTGAAAACGATTACAAGAGATTTAATACCATCGTTGATCCCCATATATCATAAGATATGTTTTGTTAGTCACATTCCAAACATTCAAAGTCCTTAATCATGTATTCTCTTGAATACCTTAGTGAAAACATGAATGCAGTTAAAAGTTAACACCTTCCACATACCAAAATCCTCAAAATTCTATATACTCAAACCATGATATCACTTAGTCCTTATATTAATCATGAGATCATGAATACTGTTAAACATTTCATTTTCTCGTTTTCCCTTCATTATGTGCAAATCATCTTATTTCCAAAAAATATCTCAATCACATTGAATAACACATTATACCAACACATAAATATTCCAATACTTTATGATACCACATTATTTTGTAATCCCATTACATAAACACTTAATCATTCCACCACATCGTTGTCATATTCAACATCGCCAGTAGTGATCACATGTGACTTCCCTTTGTCCTTTTCCTTCAGTGGTTGCTCATGTTGATCATCACTAACCCTTGGATTAGGGAATTTATTAGCATAATGCCCCATTTCCTTGTACTTGAAGCATTGAAGTGTTGGTGGTGCGTTCTCTGCAGTTTTTGATTTATTCACATCATTAGAATCCCTTTTTCCATTACTTCGACACTCAGCTGCTCGATGACCTTCTTTTCCACACTTAAAACATTTTATAGTCCCTTTAAGACAATCTCCACCATGCTTCTTTCCACACTTTGAGCATAAGGAAACATTCATCTTCTTTTCACCATTATTCTGTGATTTCTCCTTGAACTCCATCTTTCGTTTCTTGTCAAAACTTTGAGATGGATATGTAATACCAACTTCCATTTCTACCATGAGAGCACAACGCACAATTTCTTCATAGCTACTGAAGTATCTTATAGCTAATTCCCTTCGAAGATTTGGTTTTAAGCCACTGAAGAATCGATCAACTTTCCTTTCAGGTTGGATGATAAATCCAGATGCATACCTTGCAAGCCTTGTAAAATTCGCTTCGTATATACCAACGGATTCATCATCCTTTTGCTTTAGTTCGAGAAACTCCTTCTCCATCATTGTTCGAAGAATACGAGGGAAGTACTTATTGAAAAATAAGTTCTTGAACTCGTCCCACTCCATGGAATCAATTTCATCTCTTGGCCTCGTATTCTTGATAAGATTCCACCATTGATCAGCATCACCTTCCAAACGATATACAGATAAGTTGACTTTATCATGTTCAGAACATTGAAGAACTGAAAATATATTTTCAGTGGTAATGATACATTGTTCATCAACAGGTGGATTAAAAGACCCACTGAAAGAAGGTGGACGTTGCCTCATGAAGTACTCAATAGAATATTGTTCCCTTCTATGATCATTTGGAAGTCTAGAATGATTCATAGCTTGTGTAAGTATAGCAATAAGATTTTGCACTCCATCTCCCATAACATTTGTTTGTTTAGGAGGACAATCATTGCATTGTCCATTGCATTGATCAACACGGTTCCTTCAGGTTCCAGCCATCCTCTAAAACCCAAAAAGAATGGCGTGAGAGGCAAAAATCATGATAGGGAAAACAACATAATAATGGGGGAGTAACCTCAATATCTAACATCTTAGGTTAAATTCTAAGATCGTTAGTGAAATTCTAGGACTATAACCTATACGTATACTTAACCTTAGAGACATCCCTAGACATACCTTAGAAATATCTCTAGGGATCTCACTAAAGTTCTCGCATCCTAGTTTCAAAAGGTTGACTGAACCTTTCCTTTGATACCAACTGTAGAGACCCGAAGCCTGACTTACATGGACATTACATTACATTTGCGGAATACTTAGTACATAACAAAAACACACACATAAGGATCGTAATAGTTTAGTGTCTTTGGAAACTCGGAATATAATCTTCTAATCCTGGTGACAAATCTTCAACATCTCCCATAAAGATCTTCCTTTTTTTTATACCTAAAACCTTTCTTTATATCCTGGGAAAAAGAAAACATAATAGGGTGAGCTCAAATGCTCAGTAAGGGTAAACAAAAGAAATATCAATCACATCGTATAGAAAAGCACAAAACTTTTGGAAATCTTAACCTGTAAAAGAGATCATAATTTCATAACATGGGATAAATCATGGCAGTGAAATGTAATCAAAATAATCATAACATATAACATGATACTTTGTGGCATACACACATAATCATAGAGAATCATTTCTTGTTAGTCAAGACACAATGCCAAGACTATCTTAGTGGACAAAGTCCCTTTCTGAACCGAGTCACCCTCGTTCCAGTCCTGTTTCACTGAACTGGTATAACCTACCATTCCAGCCATGTCTATCTCATGAGATATAAAATCTTTACCCAATGCATTGGAGGGAGATATAGGTCCCACCCATCTCATAATGATACCATTCTTATGTGTGCCACAAAATATTAAATCATACATCATTGCATAACCCATGTAATAAAAATGGGAATCTTACAAATCGTGACATCATAAAACAATTCATATAAGATAAAGGAATTCATAAAAATAATTCCATCACAACTTAATTAAATCAATGTAATGATAGGGATAGAAATAGAATCCTATATTTTCTTAGATGGAAAATAATTTTGGTAAAACACTTGAACTCCATTCTTGATGAAAAATATCCTTTCTACTTCAAAAACACTTTTCCTTTCTTAACATGTCATACAATTTTATACTAAAATAAGTTGATTAAAAATAAATTTGAAAACATGTAAAGGAATCTTTTTTGAAATAATTTTTTAAAAATCCATTCATGCCGTATAAGTTAAAAACATTCTTCTCGTACTTTTGTCGAAAAAGTCAAAAAGTACCTCGTATGAAAAACGACAAAAGATTCATTTCATATCGTTTACTAAAATCTCACCGAAGGGTAAAATTGTATTTAAACAATTTTATGTGGATGGAAATAATATTACATATTCAGGAAACATAGATGTGGATGATAAAATACACCCCAATAAATACTAAAGTATAAACAATCTCAGATAAAAATGAGATTGTGATATTTCCCTTACCTTAGGTCCGACTTGCATTGTACTTGTCCGAACCTCCTGTATAATGATTTAAATCATGTTATTGACTTATTCCAGAATCATATTCATTTTTATTATATCATATATGGTCCACTTATGACTTTATATTAGCCGTTATTTTGTAAATTCATGTTAAAAAAGCGTTTTGGGTAAAATCGTTTCATTTATCGAAGGTGTTTGGACTTGTTGTTCTTGACATTATTATTACTTATATCATGATTTACTTCCAGAATATAAATTATGATTTATATATCATATATATTCAGTGTATATATATATATATACTAGATAGATAAATGAAATTAAACACACCGTTCATGGAGACGGTAGTCCGTACGTACGCATGAACGCTGCTTTCCTTTCCTTATTGTCTTGAGTGGAAGTAAGTATATGACATATATATATACATAATTACAGTAGATTTATACTGTCATATATTCCATTATTATTCATTATATATACTGTATAATCATTCTGGAAAGGTTAACATAGATAATGAATCTCATCGCGTCGTGGAGACGGTAGTCTGTACGTACGCACGAGCGATGATATCGTTCCCATGGTCGTGGAATTGTGTTGAAGTGTATATATACTATTTCAGTATCAATATCAATTTATAATAATCATATATAGTTACTCATTACACCATTATACCCATCCTATTAAGGTGGTGGCGGAAAATAGATTACACCACGGCGTGGAGACGGTATTCCGTACGTACGCACACGCGGTGATTTCATTTTCCGTAGGATGGATAGATGGTTAATTAGGGTTGTTTCATACTTATAATAAAATATCAGAATATGAGTGATACTGATGTTATTACTTCATAATGAAACAAATAAAGAAGAAGAAGTTGAAGAAGAAAGAAATTGGAAAGGATCGATAATGGATATTACCTCTTCTTTGAAGTGCTTCTTTGAGACCTCCTTTTAGGGAACTAAAATTGGTCTTTTAAGAAGACCAGGACCCCTAGGAAGATACTAGGGATGTGTAGAAGATATTTTGGCAGGGGTTGGCCGAGATTGAATGCTCAAATTGGTGTGAGGAGGAGAGGGAGGAGGTTCCCTTTTATAAGGGAGGAGAGGGGCACCTTTGGAATAACTAAAAATATTATTTTATTATAAAGCCAAATTCGGTTTTTAAATAGATCCAAATTGATTTATTTCGAAGAAAAGGTGGGGATGGGTCGAAATACTCTCATCCAATAGAATTTAGACAAGTTTAGGTACCTATTTTAACCATATCATTTATATTTAACATTAAGTTAAATAATTTTACTTTTACCGTGTCTTCTTGTGTTCTTAAACTATAAGGTTAATAAACTTACTATAAGAATCCAAACGAACCCCAAATTGTTTATTATTAATATATATAACCGTATCTAAGTCATTTGGCCTAAACTTAGATTTTTAGGAATAAAATAATAATTAATAATATAATATTTGTTTTAAAAACTATTTTATGTCAATTTTGACACTATTTAGTAATTGATTTTTGTGAAAATCATAACAGAATGATAAGTTCGAAACAAGTTACTTAAATAACCAAAAACAAGTCATATTAATCTATAAAATTAGTGTAAGTCATACAAAGTCTCATATTACATTTATTTGGGCATTTATAACATCAATTATGTTATTTTTTCTTAAAAATGTAATTACTGCATCATTGTTGTGTCATAAATAAATTAACTTATTTAAAGTATAAATTTACAAATAAAATAAAATTATGTATGAAATCTTTTTAGCTTTCTAATTTATATTTATAGTCGAATTTATCTTATGTATAACCCATTGTAAAAATGTTTTAGTAAATAAACATTGATTTTAACTCTTTTAACTCTTCTTTGAATTAAATAATAATAAATGACCTAATCTAATCCAAGTGGGCCTAAATGATAATATGTTACACTTAAGGTTGTTTTTGGTCTAGATACACTTGTACAATAGAATTAGGACATGTGTTAGGGTAATATTAATATCATTCTTACCCTTAATTACCCTATTTACTTTTAACTGTGGTAAATAAAAGTAAAAAGTTACTATTCACCAAAAATTATTTTCATCTCATTGAACCACATATTACTCACTGACATCAACCGTGTCTCTCAGATTTTTGAAATTCCATTCACCGAAACGGTAAAATTAAGATTTATGAAAAATTTAATTTCTTTAACTACCACTTAGTAGTATCACTATTCATTAAAAATTGAAGTTTTTCAGAAAAATGCCAAAATTTCACCCTAAGATATAATTCATATTCCGAATTCAAAAATGATTTCTATTTTACAAAATTCCCAACATATAAGTTTCATTAATTAATTTTATAATTAATTTTCGCTGTCACAACAAATAGCGTGTTTTTAAGAGGTAATAACTATCAAAAGATTAACACTTGTGTATGTCTGGTGTAAATGTGAAATTACATCCAATGACCAACATTGTATTGAATTGTAAAAATATATTCTAAATATACTTTAAAACCACTCAAATTAATAATTTATCACTATTAATTATTTCGATTAAAAAAGTTGTTTTTAATTAAAATTTAGTAATTTTCACTATTCATTAGAAAATGAAAGTTATCCGAAAAGTACCAAAATTTCAACCTATGCTAATTTCGATATTACGAATCCAAAAATAAAGTCTATTTTGAACAATAAAATTTACAAATTTTCAAATAATGGTTATTTCTATTCATAACGGCTAGTTTTAATAATATTTTAATAGCATATTGCTGTTTAGTGAAACTTGTTATTGTGTACTACACACGCTATCGGGGAAGGTCGTGATTGCGTGTAATGCAAAGAATGTCAAGGATGTGTGTTGTGTCAGCTCATTTTGGTGTAGCATACAACACAAGACATTAATAAAATTAAAAAGAATATTTTTCATAAAATCTCGGGCTGTTACAATATACATAAGCACATAACTTTTGGAAATCTTAACCTGCAAAAGAGATCATAATTTCATAACATGGGACAAATCATAGTAGTGAAATGTAATCCCAATAATCATAACATAAAACATGAACCTTTGTGGAATACACACATAATCATAGAGAATCATTTCTTATTAGTCAAGACTCATTGCCAAGACTATCTTAGTGGACAAAGTCCATTTCTGAACCGAGTTCACTCCTCGTTTCAGTCCTGTTTCACTGAACCGGTATAACCTACGGTTCCAGCAATGTCTATCTCATGAGATATAAAATCTTTACCCAATGCATTGGTGGGAGATATTGGTACCACCCATCTCATAATGATACCATTCTTTTGTGTTCCACAAAATCATAAACCATACATCATAGCATAACCCATGTAATAAAAATGGGAATCTTAAACATCGTGACATCATAAAACAATTCATATAAGATAAAGGAATTCATAAAAATAATTCCATCATAACATAATCAAGTAAATGTAATAATAAGGATAGAAACATAACCTTATATTATCTTAGATGGAAATTAATTTTGATAAAACACTTGAACTCCATTCTTGAGGAAAATATCCTTTCTACTTCAAAAACATTTTCCTTTCTTAACATGTCATACAATTTTAAACTAAAAGAATTTGATTAAAAATAAAGTTGTAAAGGAAGATTCTTGGAAATAATGTTTTAAAAATCCATTCATTCCATATAAGTTAAAAATACATTCTTCTCGTACTTTTGTTGTAAAAGTCAAAAAAGTACCTCGTATGAAAAACGACAAAAGATTCATTCCATATCTTTTACTAAAAACTCACCAAAGGGTAAAATAGGATTTAAAAAATTGTAGGTGGATGGAAATAATATTACATATTTAGGAAACATGGATGTGGATGATAAAATACACCCCAGTAAATACCAAAGTATAAACAATCTCGGATAAAAATGAGATTGTGATATTTCCCTTACCTTAGGGCCGATATGCTTTGTACGTGTCCGGACCTCATGTATAATGATTTAAATAATGTTATTGACTTATTAATGAATCCTAATTTTTGTTATTATATCATATATGGTCATATTCTTAGCTTCTTAGTAGTAATATTTCATTGCTACTTGTTATTCGGGTGTTTATAACTTTATGTTCTTATGCGTGTTTTGTCGAATAAATTCTTATTCTTCTATTTAGGTTATAGATACCTAATTTCCAGAATGGTATTAGTGTAATATATGTCATATTAATTCATTCAATTCATTTATATAATCATTATGAAATAAGGATCATGTAGAACGAGTCGCATCACATCATGGAGACGGTATTCCGTACGTACGCACGAGTGATGATATTGATCCTATGATCGTGGAATTGTATTGGAGTGTATGTATACTATTTCAGAATTAGTATCAATTTATAATAGTCATATATAGTCATTATTTACACCATTATTCCCATCCAAGTAAGGTGGTGGTGGAAAATAGATTACACCACGACGTGGAGACGGTTTTCCGTACGTACGCACGCGTAGTGATTTCATTTTCCGTAGGATGGATAGACGGTGAAATTGGGTTGTTTCATACTTATAATAATATATCAGTATATGAGTGATATTGATGTTATAACTTCATAATGAAACAACTAAAGAAGAAGAAGTGGAAGATGAAATAAAGATTACAGAATCGGTAACGGACATTACCTCTTTTTTGAAGTGCTTCTTTGAGACCTCCTATTAGGGCACTAAAATAGGTCTTTAAAGATAACCAGAACCTCTAGGAAGTCTCAAGGGAAGTGGAGAGAAAACATTGGCAGGGGTTGTCCAAGCTTGAAGGCTCAATGTGGGGTGAGGAAGAGAGGGAGGAGGTGCCCTTTTATAAGGGAGGAGAGGGGCACCTTTGGAATAACTAAAAATATTATTTTATTATAAAGTCAAGTTCGGTTTTAAATAGCTCTAAATTGATTTATTTCTAGGATAAGGTTGGTATGGGTCGAAATCCTCTCATCCAATAGAATTTAGACAAGTTGAAGTTCCTATTTTAACCTTATCATGTAGATTTAACATTAAGATAAATAATTTTACTTTTACCATGTCTTCTTGTGTTCTTATACTATAAGGTTAATAAACATACTATAAGCAGCTAAAAAATCCCAAGTTGCTTATTATTAATTTATATAACCTTATATAAGTCATGTGTCCAATCCTTAGATTTTTAGGAATAAAATAACAATTACTAATATAATATTTGTTTTAAAAACTATTTTATGTCAATTTTGACACTATTCAATAGATGATTTTTTTGAAACTCATGACAGAATTATTACTTCAACCAACGTTAATTAAATCAATCCTAACATGTCATATTAACCTATAAAATTATTTTAATTCATAAATAGACTCAAATTATATTTATTTGGGTATTTATAACATCAATTATGTCAATATTTTATTAATAAGATAATTTATGCATCATCGTTGTGTCATATATAAATTAATTTATTTAATGTCTAAAAATTACAAATAAAATATGATTATGTAGGAAATCTTTTTAACCTTATAATGAATATTTATAGTCTAATTTATCTTATGTATAAACCCATATTAAAAATTATTTACTTATTAAACTTTGATTTTAACTATTTTAACCCTTCTTTAAATAAATTAATAATAAATGTCCTAATCTAATCCAAGTGGGCCTAAATGGTCATATTTTATTCCTAAGGTTGTTTTTGGTAGAATTAAACTTGTCCAATAGAATTAGGACATGTGTTAGGGTAATAGTAATATCATATTACTCTTAATTACCATATTTACTTTTAACCGTGGTAAAAAAAAGTAAAAAGTTACTATTCACCAAAAAATTATTTTCATCACATTGAACCACATTTTACTTACTAACATCAACCGTGTCTCTCGGATTTTCGAAATTCCACTCACAGGGGCGGTAAAATTAAGTTTTATGAAAAATTCAGTTTTTTAACTACCACTTAGTGGTTTCACTATTCATCAAAAATTGAATGTTTTCAGAAAAATACCAAAATTTTACCCTTGGATAATTTCGATATTCCAAATTCAAAAAATATGTCCATTTTGAAAAATAAAATTTATAAAATTTCAAAAAGTGGTTATTACTATTCATAACGGCTAGTTTTAATAATATTTTAATAGCATATCATTGTTTTGTGAAACTCGGTATTGCGTACGACGCAAGCTATTGAGGAAGGACGCAATTCCGTGTAAAGAAAGCCAAGCAAGTGTTATGTGTAGAAAAAGATTCCTTTGATGATTTATATAACATAAAAGTCTCGGGTGTTACATTCTACCCCCCTTAAAATGAATTTCGCCCTCGAAATTCGTCACTTTGTAACAAACAGATGAGAATACCTCTCCCTCATCATATCCTCAAGCTCTCATGTAGCTTCTTATAATTGGTGGTTCCTCCATAAAACTTTCACCAATCGAGTGGTCTTGTTTCATAGGACTTTTTCGCTATGATCCAGAATATCTATCGGTTGTTCTTTATAAGAAAGATCTTTCTCTAGCGGTACAACTTCTGAGCTGTGTACATGTGAAGGATCAGGTATGTACTTTCTCAGGAGAGATACACGGAACACATCGTGAACTTGAGAGAGATTCGGTGGAAGCGCCAATAGGTAAGCTACCTTCCCAACACGATCCTGTATTTCAAAAGGACCGATATATCTAGGGCTCAACTTCCCCTTCTTTCCAAATCTCATAACCCTTTTCCAGGGAGATATTCGTAAGAACACTTTATCACCCACTTCAAACTCTAGGTCTTTTCTTCGGTTGTCGGCACAACTTTTCTGTCGACTCTGAGATGCTCTTATGTGTTTTTGAATAGATATGACCTTTTCTGCCATTTCATCAACGAGATCGGGTCCTAATAGCTTTCTTTCCCCAACTTCATCCCAGTAAGTTGGAGTCCTGCATTTCTTTCCATAGAGAGCTTTATAAGGAGCCATCTGAATACTAGAGTGAATGTTATTATTATAAGAAAATTCCACCAAAGGTAGGTGTTGATCCCAACCACCTTTGAAATCCATAGAGCAAGCTCTCAACATATCTTCTAGAGTTTGAATTGTTCTCTCAGACTGACCGTCTGTCTGAGGATGATAAGCAGTGCTAAAACTCAACTCTGTATCCAGAGTATACTGAAGACTTCTCCAGAACATCGAGGTAAATCTAGGATCCCGATTAGATATAATATAAAGTGGTACTCCATGCAATCTTACCACTTCCTTTACATATATCCTGGCAAGCTGATCCAGAGAAAAATCCTCTCTAATAGCAATGAAGTGTGCAGATTTTATAAGACGATCAACTATGACCCAGATAGCATTATTGCCTTTGGATGTTTTAGGAAGTCCTATGACAAAGTCTATAGTGATTTTTTCCCATTTCCATTCGGGTATGGGTAATGGTTGTAACATCCCCTTAGACTTCTGTCTCTCAGCTTTAACTTGTTGACAAACCAAGCATCGAGAGACATCTTCAGCAACATCTCTTTTCATGCCATCCCACCAGAAGTATTCTTTCAGGTCCCTATACATATTCATGCTTCCAGTATGAATAGAGAATGAATAACTACAAGCCTCATCCAGTAGCTCCTTCTTTAATTCGGGGATGGGAGGAACACAAACCCGATTCCTAAACCTTATTATCCCATCACAATCAAGGATGAATTCAGGAACATTTCTCACCTTCTTTGGTAACTCGACATCTTCTTTCTATGCCTATTTACTCTCACATGTATAGATGGTTGAACATTCATTTGACAAAGATACGATTTTTCCCCTTTCATTATAATTCCATGATCCATCCTTTTTAAATCCATAAATATTGGAAGTTTTATGCTCGTCATCATGGATAAACTAGCATGGTCTTGTCGACTTAATGCATCTGCCACCCTGTTTGATTTCCCAGGGTGGTAATTGATTGGGAATTCGTAATACTTAATCAGTTCCAACCATCTTCTTTGGCTCATATTCAGATCCTTTTGTGTGAAAATATACTTTAAACTATTATGATCAGTATAAATGTCACACCTTTCTCCATAAAGATAATGCCTCCAAATCTTTAATGCAAAGATTAGCGCAACTAACTCCAAATCATGAGTTGGGTAATTTTGCTCATGTATTTTCAACTATCGTGAGGCATAAGCTATCACCATATCATTTTTCATAAGAACACACCCCAATCCCTTTTTGGATGCATCACTGTAGATCAAAAAACATTATCCAGTACAAGGCAGTGTGAGCATAGGTGCACTGGATGACCTTCTTTTCAACTCCTTGAAATTCTCTTCACATTCCTCCGTCCAAACAAACTTAACTCCTTTCCAAGTCAACTTGGTGAGTGGATTATATAATCGTGAAAAATCATTCACAAAACGTCGATAATATCCATCCAAACCAAGAAAACATCGGATCTCGGTTACTGTTGTTGGTCTCAACCATCTTTCGATAACCTCTGTTTTTGTTTGATCCACAGATATCCCCTACTTTGATATTATGTGACCCAAAAATGAAACTTTTTTAAGCCAAAATTCAAACATGGTAAATTTGGCATAAAGCTTCTCCTTTCTCAATGTATTCAATATAATTCTAAAGTGATCTTCATGTTCTTCCTTGCTCTTTGAATAGAAAAGAATATCATCTATAAATACTACCACAAACTGATCAAGATAGTCTCTAAAGACTCTATTCATTAGATCAATGAAGATAGCAGGTTCATTAGTAAGACCAAATGCCATCACTATAAATTCATTGTGTCCATACATTGTACGGAAAGCCGTCTTTGGTATATCCTCCCTTTTGACCCTTAATTGATGATACCCTGATCGAAGATCAATCTTGGAAAAGTATTGAGATCTACGTAGTTGGTCAAATAGGTCATCAATGCATGGGAGAGGATATGTGTTCTTGATAGTAATCTTGTTAAGTTCTCGATAATCAATTCAGAGTCTCATTGATCCATCTTTCTTCTTAACAAACAGAACAGGTGCTCCCCAAGGTGACACACTAGGGTGTATGAACCCCTTATCAAGATTCTCTTGGAGTTGCTTCTTCAATTCCTGCAACTCAATTGGGGCAATTCTATAAGGTGTCTTTGAAATAGGAAAAGCACCCAGTACGAGTTCTATTGAAAACTCAACTTCACAATTCAGTGGAAGACCCGGTAATTCCTCCGGAAAGACATCATCAAACTCCCGTACAATGGGAATATTCTTAATCGTGAGTTTCTCACCAACCATTTGAGATAAATAACCTTCATTTAGTGTAATCAATACCCATAAAATGGATGAAATTTCCATTGGAAGGTTATGTTCATCCTTGCATCGATAGATAATCATAGATTGATCTGGAATATGAAATGTGACTTCCCTTATTTGGAAATTGATATGAGCTCCATGTAGAGAAAGCCAATCCATGCCAAGAATCACATCAAATTCTACTATAGGAAGGATCACAAGATTTGCAGGAAGCACTTTCCCACAAACTTCAATCGGAGAAGAATTATAAACTTTTGATGCGACTGTTGTGCCATTAGTTGTTGTCACAGCTAACTCAACATCTAATTGTTGAGGTAATACGGTGATACCCTTAGATAATTCTTCAGAAATAAAGGAGTGGGTGGATCCAGAATCAAATAAAACATTTTCTACTTTAGAGTGGATGGTAAGTGTACCTTTCACCACATCGTTATCATACTCCACATCGCTGATAGAAATTGCATGTGACTTTCTTTTGTCTTTAGCCTTAAGAGTTTGTTGACATCGACCATCATCATAAACCCTTGGATTAGGGAATTTATTGGCATAATGTCCCATATCCTTGCACTTGAATCATTGAAGTGTAGTAGGTTCATTCTATGTATCCCTTCCTTTGTTTGCATCATTAGACATCTTCTTACCATCATCGCAGCATTCAATTGCCCGATGACCTTCCTTTCCACATTTGAAACATTTACTTGTCCCTTTAAGACAACTCCCTCCATGTTTCTTTCCACACTTTGAGCATAAGGGAAACCTCATCTTCTTTTCAGTGTGCTCTTTATATTTTCCTTTGAATTCCATTTTCCTCTTCTTATCAAACCCATATGACTGATGGGTTACTCCAATCTCCATCTCAACTTTGAGAGCACATCGAATGATTTCCTCGTAGCTATTGAAATCCCTTATGGCTAAGGCCCTTCGAAGACTTGGTTTTAAGTCACTAAATAATCGATCAATATTAATCTCAGGTTGGATAATAATACCAGAAGCGTACCTTGCATGTCTTGTAAAATTTTCTTCATAGGTACCAACAGATTCATCATCCTTTTGCTTCAGTTCAAGAAAATCTTTCTCCATCTTTGTTCAGAGAATACGAGGGAAGTACCTATTGAAAAATAAGTTCCTGAACTCGTCCCATTCCATGGACTCAATTTCATCCCATTTCCTCGTATTCTTAATAAGATTCCACCATTGATCAGCATCACCTTCCAAACGATACACTACTAAGATGACTTTATCATGCTCAGAACTTTGAAGAACCGAAAATATCTTTTCAGTAGTACTAATCCATTGTTCAGCAACTAATGGATCAGTAGACCCGCTGAATGATGTTGGACGCTGTCTCATGAAGCATTCAACAGAATGTTGCTCCTTCCTTTTCTCGTTTGGGGGTCCTGCATGATTCATAGCTTGAGAAAGTTGTGTGAGCATGGCTACAATATTTTGCATTCCATCTCCCATAACATTTTGTTGCTCAGGGGGAAAATCATTACATTGCTCGTCACATTCCGTATTAACACGATTCCATCGGGATCCAGCCATTGACTAAAACCAAGAAGAATAGTGTGTCTAACACTAATTATAATAGGAAAACCACATAATCAAGAATAAAATTTCACACTTAAGGTCTTATCCTTGGTTATTCATCGCCATTTCTAATACACTAAGATTGTTTTATACGCTTAGACTTATCCTTAGGGTTCTTACTAAGGCTTTCACATCCTAGTTTCAAAAGGTTGACTATAACCTCCCTATGATACCAACTATAACGACCCATACTTTACATACATTTTTATTACTTCAAAATTGAAGCACACTTATTACAACATATAACAATACCAAGAAAGGACAGTATAGGTATAGTGTCTTTAGAAACTAGGAAACATAAACAACTGGTTCATAAAGCATCTACTTTGCCTCCCATTTATTTCATCATATCCAGAGTCCATTTTTGGAATATTCTACTTAATAATCTTCTTCCTGAAGTGGGGAAATAAAACATACAAAAGGGTGAGCCGAAATGCTCAGTAAGGGTAAACAAATGAAATATCAATCAAATCATATACATAAGCACATAACTTTTGAAAATATTAACCTGCAAAAGAGATCATAATTTCATAACATGGGATAAATCATAGTAGTGAAATGTAATCCCAATAATCATAACATAAAACATGAAACTTTGTGGCATACACACATAATCATAGAGAATCATTTATTATTAGTCAAGACTCATTTCCAAGACTATCTTAGTGGACAAAGTCCATTTCTGAACAGAGTTCACTCCTCGTTTCAGTCTTGTTTCACTGAACCTGTATAACCTACCATTCCATCCATGTCTATCTCATTAGATATAAAATCTTTACCCAATGCATTGGAGGTAGATATAGGTCCCACCCATCTCATAATGATACCATTCTTATGTGTGCCACAAAATCATAAACCATACATCACAGCATAACTCACGTAATAAAAATGGGAATCTTAAACATCGTGACATCATAAAATAATTCATATAAGGTAAAGGAATTCATAAAAATAATTCCATCATAACATAATCAAGTAAATTTAATAATAGGGATAGAAACATAACCCCATATTATCATAGATGGAAAATAATTTTGATAAAACACTTGAACTCCATTCTTGATGAAAATATACTTTCTACTTCAAAAAAATTTTCCTTTCTTAACATTTCATACAATTTTAAACTAAAATATGTTGATTAAAAATAAAATTGTAATGGATGATTCCTGGAAATAATGTTTTAAAAATCCAGTCATGCCGTATAAGTTAAAAAAACATTCTTCTCGTACTTTTGTCGAAAAAGTCAAAAAAGTACCTCGTACGAAAAACGACAAAATATTCCTTTCATATCTTTTACTAAAAACTCACTGAAGGGTAAAATAGTATTTAAACAATTGTATGTGGATGGAAATAATATTAAATATTGAGGAAACATGTATGTGTATGAAAAAATACACCCCAGTAAATACCTAAGTATAAACAATCTCGGATAAAAATAAGATTGTGATATTTCCATTACCTTAGGTCCGATATGCTTTGTACGTGTCCTAACCTCCTGTATAATGATTTAAATAATGTTATTGACTTATTACAGAATCCTAATTCTTGTCATGATATCATATATGGTCATATTCTTAGCTTCTTAGTAGTAATATTTCATTACTATTTGTTATTCGTGTGCTTGTAACTTTTTGTTCTTATGCGTGTTTTGTAGAATAAATTCTTATTCTTCTCTTTAGGTTATAGATAACTCATTTCCAGAATGTTATTAGTGTAATATATATCATATTCATTCATTCAATTCATTTATATAATCATTATGAAATGAAGATCATGTAGAACGAGTCGCATCACATCGTGGAGACGGTATTCCGTACGTACGCACGAGTGATGATATCGTTCCTATGATCGTGGAATTGTATTGGAGTGTACGTATACTATTTCAGAATTATTATCACATTATAATAGTCATATATAGTTATTATTTACACCATTATACCCATCCAAATAAGGTGGTGGTGGAAAATAGATTACACCACGGCATGGAGACGGTATTCCGTACGTACGCACGTGCGGTGATTTCTTTTTCTGCAGGATGGATAGATGGTGAAATAGGGTTGATTCATACTTATAATAACATATCAGTATATGAGTGATACTGATTTTATTACTTCATAATGAAACAACTAAAGAAGAAGAAGTGGAAGAGGAAATAAAGATGAAAGAATCGGTAACAGACATTACCTCTTCTTTGAAATGCTTATTTGAGACCTCCTTTTAGGGTACTAAAATAGGTCTTTGAAGAAGAACAGAGCCTCTAGGATGTCTCTAGGGAAGTGGAGAGAAGAAATTGGTAGGGTTTACCGAGCTTGAAGGCTCAAAGTGGTGTGAGGAAGAGAGGGAGGAGGTTCCCTTTTATAAGGGAGGAGAGGGGCACCTTTGGAATAACTAAAAATATTATTTTATTATAAAGTCAACTTCGGTTTTAAATAGCTCCAAATTGATTTATTTAGAGGATAAGGTGGATTTGGGTCGAAATAATCTCATCCAATAAAATTTAGACAAGTTTATGTTCCTATTTTAACCTTATCATGTAGATTTAACATTAAGTTAAATAATTTTACTTTTACCGTGTCTTCTTGTGTTCTTATACTATAATGTTAATAAACGTACTATAAGCATCCAAACGAACCCCAAGTTGTTTACTATTAATATATATAAACTTATATAAGTCATTTGGACGAACCTTAGATTTTTAGGAATAAAATAACAATTACTAATATAATATTTGTTTTAAAAACTATTTTATGTCAATTTTGACACTATTCAATAGTTGATTTTTTTTGAAACTCATAACAGAATGATTACATTGAAAAAAGTTAATTAAAAAAATCCTAACATGTCATATTAACATATATAATTAGTTTAATTCATAAAAAGTCTCATATTATATTTATTTGGGTATTTATAACATCAATTATGTCAATATTTTATTAATAAGATAATTACTGCATCATCACTGTTTCATAAATAAATAAATTTCTTCAATGTCTAAAAATTACAAATAAAATACCATTATGTATGAACTCGTTTTAGCTTTCTAATGAATATTTATAGTTGAATTTATCTTATGTATAACCCCATATTAAAAATGATTTACTTATTAAACATTGATTTTAACTATTTTAACCCTTCTTTAAATAAATTAATAATAAATGTCCTAATCTAATCCAAGTGGGCCTAAATGGTCATATTTTATTCCTAAGGTTGTTTTTGGTCGAATTACACTTGTACAATAGAATTAGGACATGTGTTAGGGTAATAATAATATCATTTTTACTCTTAATTACCCTATTTACTTTTAACCGTGGTAAAAAAAGTAAAAAGTTACTATTCACCAAAAAATTATTTTCATCTCATTGAACCACATTTTACTTACTGACATCAACTGTGTCTCTCGGATTTTCTAAATTCCACTCACAGAAGCGGTAAAATTATGTTTTCTGAAAAATTCAGTTTTTTAACTACCACTTAGTGGTTTCACTATTCATCAAAAATTCAAAAGTTTTCAGAAAAATATCAAAATTTCACCCTAGGCTAATTTCGATATTCCGAATTCAAAAATGAAGTCCTTTTTGAAAAATACAATTTATAAAATTTCAAAAAGTGGTTATTATTCTTCATAACGGCTTTAATAATATTTTAATAGCATATCATTGTTTAGTGAAACTCGGTACTGCGTACGACGCATGCTATCGAGGAAGATCGTGATTTCGTGTAAAGCAAGCCAAGCAAGTGTTATATGTAGAAAAGGATTCCTTTGATGATTTATATAACATAAAAGTCTCGGGTGTTACATTGCATATATTTTGTTGGGGTGAAAAGTTATCTCCAATGTTCATAAGACCCTTTATGGTCTCTATTAGAGTTGGCAAGGTAGCATATTGCCTAGCCCTTCGACCACAGTTGGTGAAGTTGCACAATGTCTTCCACGCATCCCAACTGAGAAGATACGTGAACGACCCATCTCACGTCATCGACCACAACGAGCTGGACATCGAGGATATGGCCACATTTTTGGAGGTTCCGAGGGAGAATGAGGATCGACAATAGTGGGTCCTTCACTGGTGGTCGATACCTCTGGTGCATGTACGCTGGCAGCACAGGAACCTCCAAGAGAGTACATGGAAGCGAGATGCCCAGATTAATTCTTAGTACCCTCATTTGGATGTTTTTCCTTTGTTGTAGATTTTGAGGACGTAAACCCCTAAGGTGGAGAGACTACAATGTCCCTGAAATTCCGTGTTACTTTTTTAATTATATGGAATTATTTTGAGAAAGTAAAAACTGAAGTCATGCTATTCCAAGGCCCAAAGTGCCTGTAATGATCTCCCGATGTTTGGTTATGTTTTAATTAGCGAGTGTAAGCAGTTTTCCTAAAAAATTGGAATAAATCTTACATGGAAACTCAGATAACAATTCCAGGGGAACTGTTGCATTCAGAATGGCAGGCTTACCCTAGTCGCGACTTATGTTTAGTCGACGTGGGCCTCCTGTGAGAAAACACAAAAATGGCCTAATCTTGAATAACATTATTAAATAAATTATATTATTTTCCTAATGCTTATAACATACAAATGGGTACTCGGATTGAAAATCCGAATCCGCTGCTAAACTCATGAGGGTATACTCTCTTTAAGAATTTGCTAACATTGGTCGGTACGGGCCACCAGCGAATGTTTTTGGCCATAAATAAAATAACTAAGTGACAATTATATTATTATAAAATCCATAACATCTAAACGGTAACTCGGATTGTAAATCTGAGAGTATGGTTGGGTTCTTTGGGGTGTGTTTCACTTAGGCAGAGCCTAATCTTGACCGATGGGTGTCAAGGGTGATTGTTATAATTTTTCTGAAAAACAATTCACGTACGTTCAGTAAACGCGCAAGTGGAATTTTGTAACATTTGAACCATTGCTCAGAATTAAAATCTGAGGACACCATTGAAATCGCAGTGCAGATATTTTCTTAAGGAGACTTTCACCTCCACCGCAGTTGGGCGAGGGTGAAAGTTAGTTATCAGGTTTTTTGTTGGAATAAAAATAAAATAACGAACATTTTATTTTATTTTTGAAACCTCTCTACATGGGTTATGGAGGTGGGGACCACAAAATATTTAATCCTCCAAAATAGAATTCAATTGTGGGAACCACATAACTACTAATTAATGTGGGGGAAGTCCCACGGAATCCTCCCATTTAAATTGTTTCAATGCAATGAAATTAAATTCTTCGAACACAATGTAATTAAATTGTGGCAATGCAATGCAATTAAATTGTGCCATTTAATTTATCCAATGTAAATTACTTATATTGACCTTTAAATTCTAAGTAACTGCATCGTTGGGGAAATAGGAATGTTCCTAATTAATGAACCTTCATAAATTCCACGATCGTTATATACTTTTCCCCTCTCATATTTATATAGATCTTGGGGGAGGAATTTGCACAGCTTCACCAAGTGACGAAGCTCAAGAAAAGTGCCACGACACCCAACACTTGGAGGACAGAGGTGGTTCTAGTGGGCAGTGATGAGCAACCCTGAACAACGAACTAAAGAACGATGATCGAGTGGTGTATTTGGAAGCTTGTTGCGGGGATAGGGAATACCGACACTTCCTCAAATGTGGATGGCCTCCAACGAACTTGATGTAGGGGTTATTTCATTTGATTGTTTTTGATTTCCTCTTTGTTTTTCTTTAATTTATATGACGAATGTGGGTCAACTGACTAATGGGTTGTCTCGTGATTCTTTTTTCATTATGGGAGGTTGTTGTGGCATATCTTGTGGGTTTTTTTTTATTTATACCCCCTTACCAATTCATTACGTTCTTCGTGATTCAATAATTATTAATCTGCTTGCTACCACCCTTACTCAGAGGGTGTGGTCCAAACAAACATGGCCCGACCTCTCCACAAATCATTGTGATTCTTGATGTGTTTTTCTTAGTAGAGGAGTATGGCAATTGACACTAGCAGGGCTCGGGAACAGTGGCATGGACCACGATCAGCCACGATGAAGGTCGCGGAATGACCGCGCTACCAGAGAAGGGTTTTGGAGGAGAAAGGGTGGTGGTCGGCCATACAAAGGGGATGGTGGTGCGCATATGCATTGCCCAGCAAGTGAGAGCCGCAGCTCTGTGCCACGGCGGCAAAGGGAGGGTGCCCGGTTGAGCCGGCCACCAGTAAAGGCACGACGCACGATGCGCCGCTCGGGGAATGCGGTTTCCCAATGCACCATGAGCCTAGTGGTACACCACCCTTCCGGATGGGCCGCACTGGAACCTGTAGGTTGGGTTGACCAGAACAGGGTCAGGTCGGCCCATGCTGGTTTGAACAGGACTCGGACCAACTTCGACCCATTTTCGCTCTTTCGACCATATCTTGAGATACAGGCTTCTATTTGACGAACCATCAGCGGCGCTAGAAACCATGGAGCGAGACACACCTTTTGGTATACCCCAATTGAATTCTGGATAATGTTAATGTTCAGCTGGGCTATATCAAACACGAATCCAACCGAGCACTCGGGACTAAAAGGCTAATAACATACTGACTTCCCATCCAATTGATGCACCATCAGTCAAGATGAGACCCAATTTTACATGGAAATCCTTTGGTATACTTCTTCATGGGTCTTCATTTCTATTGGAGTATAGACCATTGGATTGAGGAGTAGATCCTCCCAGAATCAAGCGATAACAGTGAGGGAACCCTATAGCTGGATATAACATGATGAAGGGATATTTTGTGGGTCTGTTCTAGGGATCCATTGTGGGTTTGTGATTAAGTGTGACACATGGATCCACTCTAAGAATACACATGGGAATACTCTAGGATCCTGTGTGGGACTGCTATACTAGCATCTTGTGTGGGTCTGATGATGCACTAGGAACCTTTGTGGGTCAGCTATAATAGGATCCTATGTGGGTCGGATGATGTACTAGGATCCTGTGTGGGATTGATGATTTAGGATCCTACATGGGTCTTCCTCTTAATAGAGTAAGATGATTTGTTAGTTATATCTAATCATATCTACTACTATACCTATGTTATACCTGGTGTGAGATGATTCCTTACCTTCGTGTTGATACCATGGTGGTATTTTTCCATGTGGCATACTGGTGTGGTACATTCCTTCATAGTGATACCTAGGTTGTATTCTTCTATGTGGTGTTCATGTGTGGTACATTAGTTTGTGGTGATACCTTGGTGGTATTCTTCTGTGTGATGTATCTATGTGGTACATACCTTCACTGTGATACCTTTGTTGTATTCTTCTGTGTGTCATACCTGTGTGGTACATTCCTTCATGGGGATACCTTGGTATTATTCTTCTGTGTGGGGTACCTGTGTGGTAATTACCTTCGTGGTGATAACTTTGTGGTATTCTAACCATTGAGGTATACTTCTGTTTGGTGTTTCCTTTGTGGTACTTACATATGTGGTGTTACCTTCGTGGTATTCCTTCATTTGTGAAGCAGTTTAACCTTGGGAAATGGATTTGGGCCTTGTGTTTCCTCATGAAAGAGATGGGTATACTTTATAACATAGGACAATGTATGAACATAAACCTATGTAGGGCTGATAGTTGGATTCATTCATTGTGGTTTATCCTTTTTGGATTTCGAGAGTCCATTGGGGGGGCTAAGGGTCCCTACTGCGTCTCGTTTTACTCACCCCTACATGGGATACGCCCACACCTAGTTGTGTTTAGTGCAGACGACAGATATCGCAAACTAAGGATAAGGGGATTAGGACTAGAGGTAGCTCAAAGGAGGACCATAGATGAGGCATACCGTAGAGATGACCGTTCAATAGAATTACATACCCTTTAGGTAGGATCCTTGTCTAGTGTTCACAGGAGCTGTTCAGCTTACTTGTACTTTCTATTTTTCTTGTACATTCTAGTTGGGATAGTATTCTGGACCCCTTTACATACTGTTCACACTATTTTTACTATTCATATTACTTATCTTCAAATCTTATTGTGGACTTGGTTGTGTGAGTTACCAGTTATAAAGGCAATGCCTTCGCAGTTTTAGGGAATATGCTTTTGGTGCTAGTCCCCAGCCCTTGGCCTATAGAAGGCGGGCTTGGGGTAGTCACAAAACGGGACCTGGGGGACTGGTCGTGACACTCACCATTATTAAAATAATAATGATATAGTAATTTTTTTACCAATTAGGTGTTATCAAAAATAAAAAGTAGAAGAAAATATAATAAAATTAAAAAAGGGTGAATTGTGAATGATTTGTAATCAGATAATAACATCTAAGTATGAGTAATTCCATAACCACATAAGAATAAACTAAAAATATTTTTGAGTACATAATAATAATCCAAAAAGTGTTAAGAATATGTAATAATGAAACAAGAATCATTTATATGTTCTAATTGAATGTCAAATGTAAGTATAAACTAGTAATCAAATATACGAGGGAGTATATAAAAAAGATCAAAACACATGAATAAATATTTACTAATAACTAGTATTATGTATGATACAACAAATATAAAAGTGTTAATTTCTAGTTTTGAAAAATTTTCCAGAAATATCTTATAAATTTCATTCATTTTTTTATTAGATTATATGAAAAACATAAAAAAATTAACCATATATTTATATAAAAATTAATGTTCTACACCATTCTGAAGAATTATTTGAAATTTTGGAGAATGTAAAATTAGAAGTGAAAATTTATAACTTAACATTGAACATGCACATATTTTGTTTAATGTTTTTGAATACATTGATATGTAATTTTTTGGTAAAAATATTATCATGTTGATCTTTAGGTATATAAATTTAAGAATAATATATTTTTATATAGTGTTATCTTGAGGAAAATGGTGTCATACATCTATGTGTTTATCCCATGACTGATTTTTATGGTCATTAGATAATTAAATAACAGTCATATAATAATAAGAAATAAATTTTTAAGTAAAATTCATCTTGAAGTTAGTGAGTGTGTGTTTCTTTTATAATAATAGAGCGTAAAATTTTCACACTCCCATAAATTTATATTTAGTGGTTGAAATTTAAACTAATTTTTTTTTCGTGTTGGACCTGGAAACAAAATATTCAATAGTAAAATGAAAATTTTTAGATGTACTATTCATCTCGATCCTGAAACGTATGAAAACAATATAAGAATAACTCTTCAATGATATGTAAAATCAAGAGTAATAAAATATCCCATGATTCAAAATTACATTACATTAGTGAAAATATGTTTCACTGCACTAATAGTGTAATCTTTCTAAATATATTTGTGTCTCACACACAATTATTGAGAGTACATAATTTTTAATTAATTGGTTTTCATGTAAAACAATGTAATTGTCACCCCTCTAAAAAATTTATGATCTATCCATTTTTCAAATTCATCATGATTAGTATTACATGTGGACCTATGAATATATGTATACTGGAAGTTGTATTAAAACCAAAATTATAAATTATATATTGTATATATTAATACTAAGTAAAAATATTTCTTTCTGTTTTCTAAATTATCTAGAATTTAAGAATGTACATATGTTCACCAAATGTACTCAAATAAAATTAACATTGAATTATATATGAAAAAATATCTTCCATTTTTTTCAAGATGATCAAAAAATAATTTCATCATCATATATTTTTGAAATTATGGTCTAATCAACAACATTATAGATAAAAATATTCAGGAAATAAATCCATTAAAATTTTGATTTTGAAAAAAATTAAAAAAAGCACTATCATAATAGGGTATGTAATTTATATATATATATAACGTCCCTTATAAATTTAATAAATATGATATGTAAATCTAGTAACCTTAAAACTAATATGTTGTTCAACCTAAACCACTTCCCAACAATAACTTTTGAGGCTTTGATTCTTTACATCCATTTATAATAGAATTAAATATAGAATAGTTTTCATGGATAATACAATATAGATACATTCTTGTCTAGATACTTGAGAAAATGATCCTCCATGTTATATTCCATGATTTTGGTTATAACCCATAACAATGAGTATTTCCTCATTCTGATTTTATTTTATTTTCATGTAACATTTTTAGAAGACCCATTTAATTATTCTAAAGTATAATAATTCAAACATTCAACCATTGTACCAAACATGAACCTTTTAAATTTATTAGTACTTCCATGAATAATAATTATCCAACTCTTATAAACTTACAAATAATCTATCATTTTATGTTCAAATTAATAAAAGAACATATGATGACCACATAGAGTTCATAAATAATTTTTTTAACAAGTCGATCTATATCACTTATTCTATTATTATTGGAATAGTTATTTAATGTCATCTTATTTTATAGAAAAATTAAGATATTTCTCAACTATTATATTTATATATTTCATTAAACTTTCTTACAATATAATGTTTACCAATAAAATATTCTCAACATTAGGAAGTAAAGCAAGCATAGTTTCCAAATAATTATCTCTTTCACTTTCATAAACCACCTATTTAAACATTTCATAAAGATCACCTTTATAAAAAACAACATGTACCATTTCATTAATAGCATGTTTCCATCTATTAATATCATGGTAAACCGGAGTAATCCAAAAATATCCCATCATCATATTTCTGATCTATTTTTTTGAAGAGTACCATCACTATTAAAAATGAATTCATTAAAACTAGAAACACCATTGTAAAGTGGTTTGGTTTCCATCTATTTAAAAATTAATTTGGTTGTTTAAATTTTACCAGTTGAACTAATTATTAATTAATAGTCTAATAATAAATATAAATATATTTACCCATAAAATTATTAATAATATAATATTCACATAATCTATATTAGCAAATTTCAAGGAGTGTTCTATTCCTCCCTTATACTACACATTAATTTTATGTTTTTTGTGGTTTCAAAAACTTATGTGTAATTCCATTTTCACTAAAATTGAATCATAAAAATAATTTATAAATTCATAACCACGATCATTTAGAATTATGGAAATAAGTCATATATTTATATTTTGAACAATATACAAAAATAATTAAAAATGAGTTTATAATATTTATGTGAAATAGAATAAACCAATGAATTCATACTGTAATAATCAAATGGTATTAACTCCTAAATATTATTATGATAGTCATTGTTTAATTTTTTATAATAATATATATGGACTAACTATAATGGTTCAAATTTAGTGAATTCATTAGAATGATTAAAGAATGAGTTATGTTGTTGAACATATTTAGTAGGACAATTGAATATAAAATAATTAAACTTATGGTTTAAAATATATTTCATTGGTCCTTTCCTATAGATTTTATCATTGTTAAAAATATTGGAGTTTCATAACCATTTATTCCTCACCCCTGATCTATCCATAATCACACTTTAGTATGATATGTTTTTTAAGAAAGGACTTCTAGGTCATTAATGTAAACATTATCAATCTTAACAATAGATGAACTATGAAATCCTTTTAGAAGAGTGATGATACATCTTTAATTACCAATGTTCGCAAATTTACCCTCATCACATGATTAAATTTTACAAATAAGTTTTTTCTTATGCCTGAGAACAAAAAGAACATTAAAAATTATTGTCTCACTAAAAAATGAAATAACAACAATACTAGACATTTGAATTGTCATCTTTTCTCTAAAAGTAACATATATAACATTTAGTTTCTATATTTTTCAAAAATAACAAATATTTCAACTCAGGTGCTCAAAAATCCACTATCTATGTGCAAAGTATTTTTGTAGCTAGTACTAAAGATTGATTTATTAAAATAAATAAGGCTAAACATATGGTACCCAAACATTCATGGCTATAATAATGTTAGAGAACAAACAATTCATGTTAGGAACCATCCCTCGAGGTCCATGTCGTGACTACCCCATGCCTGCCTTATGTAGGATAGGGGATGGCGACTAGCACTGAAGGCGATCTTGTGTTGGTAAGAACCTAGATATTCTAAGTGGGTCATCATATAGGGTTCCTACGTGGGTCCGCAATGAGCGATCTTATGTGGGTCCGCAGTAGAGCCTCTTAATAGAGTAAGATTATTCATTAGTTACATCTAATTATTTGTACTTCTATACCTAAGTTATACTTGAAGTGAGCTGAGTCAGTACCTTTGTGGTATTCTTCTGTGTGGCATACATGGGTGATACTTACCTTCATGGTATTCCTTACTTTGTGGAATAGTTGAGCTTTGGGATTTTGAGTTGGACTCCCTATTTCCTCATGATTGAGATTAGTATACTAGATAAATTTGGTATAAGTATGGGCATATACCTAAGTAGGGTTGTCATTTGATTTGATGCTTTGTGGTTTATACATTGTGGATTTTGTTATACCTTGATGTCTCGGGGTCCCTACTGGGTATTATTATACTCAACCCTGCACGGGCTAGGCCCGCACTTCGTTGTGTTTGGTGCAGACGACAGACAGTGCTGACTGAGGATGAGAGTACCGGGACTAGAGATAGCTCAGTGGAGGAACATAGATGAGGTGTACCGTAAGGACGACCGATCGAGAGTTGTACCAACCCTTCTGGTAGGTTCTATGGAGGGTGTTCATAAGATCTGTTCAAATTTACTTATAATTTTAATTTCTTGTACATTCTAGTGGGTCTTGTATTCTGGACCCTTTTACTTATTTCACTCACTCTGTTTACTATTCAGTTTACATGAGTTTGTATATTATTGTGTTCGTGGTTGTTTGTGCTTACAGGTTATAAAGGAAATACCTTCCCTGTTTTAAGGAATATGCCTTCGGTGCTAGTCGACTGCCCCTAGCCTATGGAAGGCGGGCTTGGGGTAGTCACGGAACGGGCCCTGGGTGACGGGTCCTGACAAATTGGTATCAGAGGAGTCAGTTCTGCCGTAGAACATACAACAATGGTCTTTCATTTAAACGGAAATAGTGTTAATTGCATTGAGTATGGTTATCAGTTTATAGTATCTAGTGTTGGTGCGACATCTGAAGAATCTATACACTAGGACCCTGACTTCAGATTTCTGACTCAGTGCACGAAAACAATGATTCCATGTGTGTTTTAATAAGTTTTCAATGTGATCTTTAGATTTAGCATACCAGGTATAACATATAGACTATGGAACACCTGTTTTATTCCAGGATTCCTCCACGCAGACAGGCAGCTGGGGTTCCGGATATAGTACACACATATAGCCCACCGAGGGATGAAGCCTCGGTGTAGGGCACTCATCCAGTGGAGGCACCTGAAGTACCATTACCCGTTGGGCCACCGATGCCTCTAGCCCCAGCATCAGAGTGTGGAAACTACTGGAGCGCATTGCACAAGGTTCAGCACCAAAGGCCACCAAGGAGCAGTGGAGAGATGGACCCACAGGTGGCTGATGATTGGGTTGAGGATGTGGCGAGAGTTTTCTGACTGTTATGGACACCAGCTGATCTCATGGTGATCCTTTCCGCGAGACATCTACTAGAAGCAGTAGGTAGATGGTGGAGATTTATGTTCCCTGTTCAAGATGAGGTGACATTTCTCTGGCAAAACTTCAAGAGCCTATTTTAGGCAGAGATTGTTCCATAGACTCTTCACGCAGTGTGCATACAAGAGCTACTACATCTGAAGTAGGGCACCATGACTGTGGTTCAGTTCTCAGCAAGGTTCACTGACCTCTCACGCTACTCCACTAATATGGGGCGGGACACATTCTTTAGGGCCCAGTCCATTGATCAGGGACTCAGACGAGAGATCAGTTCTTTGATGATTTCATTTAGCATCCCGACATAGGAGAGGGAGTTAGAGAGAGCCCCTTACTGGAGAGTTTCCCTACTGATTAGTCACCAGCAGCAAGACCCACCACTATTCTTCACGTAGAAGATTATTATGCAGCCGAAAAATGTCAGATGTCACAGAGATCCAATAGGGCTAAACCTACAGGTGGACGACCACATGATTTAGGGTCGGTTGTGTGGGGTACTCGAGGCATAGCTAGTAATGTTAGGAGTGGGCAGTGTTACGCATTCGGCGGGCAGGGTCGCATGGCTCGTGACTGTCTGACCTGCTATACAGATGATCAGTAGATGGTCAAATGACCACCCAGTTAGAGGCAGAGGTTCGACTGAGGAGGTACTCAGGGAGCAGGAGGATGTGGCAGAGGAGCTTATCATGTAGCTGGTTGTGGGTGATGACTCAAGAAGTTATCACCCCCACCACCAGGTTGTCCACTCCGACAATAGGGAGAAGGAGGATAGGGGTGATCTCAGCTCCAGGCATTCGTGTCCTATGATCACGGTGCTCCGGAGATGATACATGGTATGATCTGTGTCCACTCCACCTTATATGCATTACCTATAGACACAAGTTCCAGTAATTCTATTATTTCCACTGCCCTCGTTCGGATCTTGGAGATTATGATGGAGCTGATGGCTCTATCCTTAGGCTAAAGACTCTTACAAGAGTGGATTCGATGATTACACACGGGTGTCGGCAGTGCGAGCTAACTCCAAGAGGCGAGAGCTTCAACTATGATCTCCTAGTAGTGTAGTAGAGGCCTTATGATGTCATCCTGCATATGGATTGGTTATCTTCAACCCTTGCTCAGATTGACTGTATTTAGTGAAAAGTATGGTGTGTCCTCTTGAATGGAACCAGATTTACCTTCAACAATGATAAGGGATCCTATGCAGCATAGGATGGACTAACTCAGAGGAGAGTGCAGTTTATCACCCATCAGTTGGATATCCATACCCTCTGAGCAATTTATGTGGAGGGTCTGAGTTAACTTGTATTGGTTAACCTTTACGCGGATGTCTTCCCTGATGATGTTTCGGGTCTACCTATTCATAGAGAGGTTTACTTCTACATTGAATTTTACCCTGAGACGACATCAATATTAATAGAATCTTATCAGATGTCTCCCACGGAGCTTCGTGAGCTGCGGGTACAACTTGGGGACTCACAAGGGAATGAGTTCATTCGGCCTAGTGTTTTTTTAGGGCAGCCTTAATTTTGTTTTCCATGTAGTCGGATGGGATTTTGAGACTTTTTTTCAACTATAGGTGCCTAAACTAGCTGACCATGGGGAAAAAGTACCCACTTCCGAGGATTGACGATCACTTTGATCAGATGAAGGGAGCATGACAGTTCTCGAAGATATAAATCAGATCAGGCTATCACCAACTCAGAGTACGATATGAGGATGTGCAAAAGACATTTTTCAGATGTCGGTACGACCACTACATGTTCTTGGTTTTCCCATTAAGCATGACCAACGCTCTTGCAATGTTCATTGGACTCATGAATAGGATCTTTCAGTTGTACCTTCATCACTTTATAGTTGTCTTTATCAGCAACATTCTGATCAAATCGACTATTGAGGCGGAGCATTTCAATCATTTTCATATAGTATTGGACACAATCTATGAGCACCAGCATTTTGGTAAGCTCTCAAAGTACTAGTTCTAGATCTGAGATGTTCACATTCTGTTTCATGTCATATCAGAGGGTGGAGTTGCAGTGGATCCAGCAAAGTTTGAGGCAATACTTTCTTGGAAGCCACCCAGGAGTGTGACGGAGGTACGAAGTTTCATGGGATTGGCTGGATACTACCGGAGGATTGTTCCATATTTCTCTAGAGTTGCAACACCTCGATCAGTGTTGACAAAGAAGGGGAAACCATTCTTATGGTCAGAGATATTCCAACAGATTTTTCTTGAGCTAAGGCAGCGGCTGATTAGTGCCGCCATCTTGAGGCTTCTAGAGAATGTCGCATGGTACGTATTCTACTACGATGCATCATGGATCGGGCTCGTATGTTTCATGATGCAGGAGCGAGAAATGATCACATGTGGTTCTCAACAGCCGAGACAGCATGAGCAGAACTACGCAACCCATGAACCGGTGTTAACAGTAGTGTTCTTATCCTTAAAGATTTAGTGACATTATCTCATGGGTGAACGTTTTACTGCCTATTTGGATCCCAAGTGTCTCAGGTATGTATTATATCAGAAGGACCTGAAACTGAGATAGCGAAACTGTCTTGAGTTCCTCCAGGATTATAACTTTGAGATAGTCTATACTCTTGAGAAGGGGAACGTTGTAGCAGATGCACTCAGCGGGAGATCTGGCATACAGCTCCTAGGTGAGGTGATAGAGTAGCTGGCTTTATTACAGATATCCTTTGTGGATCGTGATAAAGTTGCTTTTATTTAGTCTCTTATAGTCACTCCCCCACTCCTTCAGTGAGTCAGGGAGGCACAGTGTGGGGACGTTGACTGCGAGGCTCAGCATTCTCAAATATCCATATGGCAGAGAACTGATGTATTTCTTAAAGGTGGGGAGCACGTCATCCACTTTAGAGGATGTACCATGGTACTCGTGTATCTTCGGTAGGATGTGTTAAGGGAGTTCAACACTTCCCCGCTAGCGATACATCCAGGTGTGGCGAAGATGTACCAGGATCTATGATGATAGCACTGGTGGAAGGGAATGAAGAATGTAGAAGCATATTCTATCTCTCAGTGCCTACCTTGTCCGCAAGTGAAGGAGGAACATTAGGTACCAGTAGGGTTACTTCAGCCTTTAGAGGTCCCAGAGAGCATGTGGGACGAGATATTAATGTAATTCATGAGAGGACTTCCACGTGACTCAAGAGGTAATGATTCTATTAAGGTGATCGTCGACCGACTCACAAAGTCGGACCACTTCCTACCGATCATAGTGCAGGGTTCAGTAGAGAGCATGGTACGCCACTATGTGTAGTAGATTGTGCTGCTACATGGAGTACCAACGAATATTGTCTCCGATCGTGGTGCGTGTTTTAATTCCCAACTATATAATGGGTTACACAAGGCTTTCGGGATGTAGCTTCGTGTGAGAACCTCCTTCCATCCACAGATAATGGCCAGACTGAGCAGACCATTTAGACCCTTGAGGACATGCTGCATGCTTGCATTCATGACTTTTGTCACAGTTGGGGAGATCACATTCCTTTGGTGGGGTTTCTATACAACAACAGCTATCACTCCGCCTTTGGGATGGAACCTTTTTAGGTGTTGTACGGGTGACCTTTCAGATCACCTTTGTGCCAAAATGACCCAGGGGAGTCAGCCCTAGTGGGACCAGAGATGGTACAGGCTTCCATAGAGAAAGTAATACTCATCTTTTATCAGATGAAGACTATACAAAGAAGGAATAATTCTTATGCTGACATGAGACAGAGACCTCTATAGTTCAAGGATAGTCACCACATATTTCTATGGGTCTCACCCTGACGTGGTTAGTGGAGATTTGGACATGGAAGTAAGTTATCCATAAGGTTCATTGGACCCTTTCAGGTCCCCAGCCGAGCTGGTGAGGTGGCTTACCGCTAATTGATTCCACCTTAGTTTCATCGGGTGCACGATGTCTTCCATGTATCCCATCCGAGGAGATATGTTCACGAACCTTCTCAGACCATCGACCATAGTGATCTAGACGTTGATGATAGGGAGACTTTTACGAATGTTCTAGTAGAGATTTAGGATCGATAGGAGTGGGTCCTTCGTGGGAAGTTGATACCTCTAGTGTGTGTTCGTTGGAAGCATGAGTACCTCTAGGAGAGCACATGGGAGCCGGAGGCTCAGGTACATGCTCACTACCCCCAATTGTTTTCCTAGTATTGTGATGTGGCTTATAGGGACATAAAGCCCTGAGTTGGGGAGAATGTAATTAACTGAAAATTACATTTAAATTGTTTTTAATTAAATGAAAATTTCATGAGTCAGCAAAAATTGATGGCGCGTGATTCCGAGTCCCAGAGTGCTCGAAATGAATTTCTGAACATTTTTTCAGGTATGTATAGTAAATGTACAAGAGGGTTTTTGTAACTTTTGAACCGGTGGTCGGAATTTAAATCTGAGGGCACCGTGGAACTCGAAGCACCCGTATTCACTTAAGGGGACCTTCACCTCGACCACAGTAGGTTTAGGAAGAAAGATAGAATTTGGGTTTTTCGTTGAAATAAAAATAGATATAAAATAAAATAATCTTTTATTTTTTTTCTTTTTGTTGAAACCTCCCATGTGGAGGGTTTAAAGGGGAGACCACCAGAACTGAACCTCCCATTTGAGTGTTAAGAGGTGGAGACCACCAAAACTAATCCTTTATGTGAGGTTATAGAGGTAGGGAGCACCGACTCTAAAACCTCCATTTTGAACTTAAAGGTGGGGACCACGCAAAACCTACTAATGTGAGAAACCACTTTAAATCCCTCTTTAATGAGGCAGGTGACCTTTAGGATTCTCCAAAAATTAATTATGCCAACCTCAATGAAATTATGATGCCAATTTAATTTGTGCCAACAATTAAATTGGGGAAACATATCATATTGGCAACCTTTATTTTTTGGTGGAATTTGGGGAAGTGTTGGAAAAGGGAAATTGGTAGACAAACATGGAGGAATTCTTCTTCTCCAATGAAGATAGCTCCTCCAAAGAATAATGTCGAAACACAACTTCGACATCTTCCTCAGGGCATCCTCCAATGTGGGACGTCTTCAATCAAAAACATTCATTCCCATGTCATCGAATTCAACAAACGAATGAGGTAGGGCTTTTTTTAAATTGATAAATGTTTATTTTCCTCCCACATTGAATCATTCCCCTTGAGCCGCTTGATAATGCCCTAACGCGGAGGGTAAGGGTCAAAAAAACATGTCCCGACCCCTCCACAAACCTGATGGTATTTTGTGTGTTCTCCTTGATGGTGATGGTGATTGGTGATAGTGTTTGGAACTGGTGGAAGACGAGAACTATGGTCAACACCAAGGATGGCTACGACATAGTTGGAAAATAGAGGGTGACCGGTTAAGCTGGCCACCGGCAAAGGCATGGCGTGAGACCGTGCCGCACGGCCCCATGTCCTCGCCGTCAAGGGGACCTCCACGGTCTCGCCACTCTGCGGCCCTCTGTGGCCCCTATAGCCTCTGTGGCCTCCATCGTCCCGCGGAATCACAGACCCCACAACCTCACTGGCCAGCAGCCCTCTGCAGCCCCTATGGCCTCACTACCCCACGGCTCTTCGTGGCCCCCATGGACTCACCGCATCGCGGCCCTCCACGTCCCCCGTGATCCCTACTATCCCGCGGCCTCACAACCCACGCGGCCTTGCCGCCCAATGGCCCTCCATGGCCCTTGGGTCCTAATCGCCACCCGCCCCTCCACAGCCCCTGTGGCCTTCACCGTCTCGTGGCCCACGCGGCCATGCAACCCCCCGTAGCCTTGACGACCTACAACCTCACTGCCCTCACGACCTCTGTGCTGCCCTCACAGCTTCCGCGCCACCCTCAAGGCCTCATGCCACTCCGAGGCCCGAGCGCCACCCAGCGTGGGCTGGGTCAGACCCAGCGTGGGCCGGGCTGGACCATGCGGGTCGGTTCGACCCAAACCGGGTCCGGATGACAAACCGTCAAAGGCACTGTAAACCGTGGAGCAAGATGGTCCCTTTTGTATACCCCACTTGAGATTGGGATAAAGTTGGTTTATGTTTGGTTTGGATCGACCACGAATCCAACTGGGCCCTTGGGACAAAAAGGCTAATAACATACAGATCATGCTTCTGATTGAAGGAAAATCTGTTGCGTTGAGACTCATATGATGTGGAAGTACTTTGGGATACTTTTTCGTGGGACTTCATGGAAGTTGGAGTATCATCCAGTGGCATGAAGAGAGGCCCCTCCTCAATACGAGCAAGCATAGTTCAGCAGGAACCCAGTAGCTGGCTATGACGTGATGAATGAAATGTGATCCTGTGTGGGTCAGCACTGAGAGATCCTGTGTTAGTCAGCACCAAGCGATCATGTGTGGGTCAACACTGAGCGATCCTGTGTGGGTCAGCACCGAACGATCCTGTGTGGGTCTACACCTAGATATCCTAAGTGGGTAACCATCTAGGGATCCTATGTTGGTCATTACCAAGCGATCCTTTGTTGGTCAGCATCAAAGCCTCTTAACATGGTAAGATGATACAGTAGTTATATGTAATCATTTTTATTTCTGTACCTAAGTTATACCTAGTGTGAGATGAGTTAGTACCTTTGTGGTATTCTTTTTTGTGGCGTACATCCATGATACTAACCATAATGTTGTTCCTTATTTTGTGGAACTATTGAGGTTTGGGCTTTTGAGTTGGACGTTTTGTTTCCTCATGATTGAGATAGGTATACATGATAACATTGGTATATGTTTAGGCATATAACTATGTAGGGTTGTCAGTTGATTTAATTCTTTGTGGTTTATCCTTTGTGCATTTTGTGAGAGCTTGAGGGTCTCGGGGTCTCTACTGAGTATCTTTATACTCACCCCTGCACGGGCTATGCCCGCACTCCATTGTGTTTAGTGCCGATGATAGATAGCGCTGACTGAGGATGAGAGTACTGGGACTGAAGGTAGCTCGGAGGTGGACCTTATATGAGGCATACCATAGAGACGACCGATTGATAGTTGTACCTACCCTTCATGTAGGATCCTTGGTGGGTGTTCACAGGAGTTGTTCTAGTTTACTTGTACTTTCAGTTTTATGTACTTTCTAGTTGAGCTTGTGTTCTGGCCCCTTTTACATACTAAACTCACTTAATGTACAATTTAGTTTACTTTAGTTTTTATCTTGATGTGTTCTTGGTTACATGTGCTTACATGTTATAAAGGCAATGCATTCTTGTTTTTAGGGAATATTCCTTCGGTGCTAGTCTCCATCCCCTATCCTATGGAAGGCGGACATGGGGTAGTCACGGCACGGGCCCTGAGGGATGGGTCTTGAAAATTCAGAACACGTATCTATTCATCTTTTTCATATTAAAATATATCATGTTCATTATAAATATTTTTCATATAAGTTATTAACTATTCAACCTCATTTAATGAACATTAAATCATCCCATGACCTCCTATTTGAAAATTAGTGAAAAAGGTCTCACCCTATGAAATGAAATAGTTAGACAATATTTTGAATCTTTGGAAGAAAAACTTTCCCTAGAATGTGTTATATCAAAAAACATTTAATATTATCAATTTTATCAATTCCAAATGTAAAATAATAATGATGTTCCTTCATACTAAACAAATAAAACTTCTATTGGAAAATATCATCCTAATCATTTCATTCTGATAAATATATTGATTTCACATCCAAATAAAAATAATGTTTGTAAATTATATAATTTTCAATAGAATGAGCATCCTTAGTTAGATAAAAAGCCTTAGTAAACCTATTATATCACATATCTATGCTACCCACACATTTAACAATCACTTCAAATGATAGATCATCATCTTCATCATTCGAAGTTAAAAATAAAAACAAATATATAATGATAAATTATTAAGAGAATTGTCTATTACGTTCTCAATAAAGAATAATTAATTATTAATGTAGTTAGAATAAAAATAATTTATCTTCTATGTACCAAGACTATGTTAAAAACTAATTTCATTATATGGATCTTCACTAGTGATCCAAGTGTATGAATTTGTCCATAAAACTGTCTTACAGTACTCTTATAGAGATCATATAGATCCTATATCACTCTTATTAATTCTTTTACAATCATGTTTAATGTGTCACGATGTCATTTATTTATAAAAGATAATTTCTAATATATCATCCCTTTCTCTGTTGTTTTTATATTTTTCATCCCTCTCATTAAGAGGATCATTCTAGTTGTTATTATCTCTTATATTCATGTTTATATGAATTATAATTTGATTAAATTATCTTTCATTTTTTAACAACTATCATATGAAAATGATTTTGATGTTCTCTTCTTAGAAGTATAAACATAATTATTATTCTCCGATGTTATACCTCTAGATGTTGTAGTTAAAAGAAAAGTGTTCTATCTTTTTTCCTTTGCAACATCAATCTTTAATCAGTTCTCATAATTAAATATTGTTTTATTAAGAAAATCTAGGCTTAGTTTCATACAATGTTTCATGTCATCTATAACTATTAATTTTGATTCTCATTCCATCATATGCCTATGTATGATATTCTTAATTGGTTTTTCAAATGTAATATCTTCCACAATAAGATATTTTAAACCATATATAATATTAATAAAACATTGGAGAATTTGTATAACTCTAAAAAATATAATATATTATTAAAATTAAATAAGTTATTTTTTTGATATCTAGTCCTCCCTGAAACATCGAACATAATCAAAATAGTGATACATTTATAAAAAATATAAATATTTAACAATGAATGTTATTAAACTAGCCATTTAATTAGTTATAATGAATATGAGTAACATATTAAAAATATATATGTATACATAAAATAAAGGAAACTTTAAATATGAATGAGATTTAACTAATTTATATAAAATTAATAATATGATCATTTATTATTTTGAAAAGTTATTTTTAAAAATTTCATTTTAGGATATATATTTATATTTCAAGAATCATATGATTAATGATAAATAATATTTTATATTAATAATTGGATAAATCAAATTTATGTTTTAAATTATATGAAATCAATAATAATAGATATTAATATTTAAAATTTTATTTTTCTAATTAAAATGTGGTTTCAATTATATTTTATGATTTATTTTTTATTTTGATTTATAATTTTTTTAATTTATAATTAATAAATTTAAATTTATTTTAGAATTTATCATATAAATTGTTTACCTATATGAATTTTTTTATATAAAAAGGAAGTTTTTTGATAAATATGGGATTGATGAAAATTTTAATTTTCCAGACATTATCCCTATGTATGCATAGCCTAGAAGATTCCAAAAAATATTTAAATAAATAAATAGAAGTTTTATATAGAAAATTATTTATTTTAAAATATTATTTTATCATTGAAAACAATTGGGAAGCATTTTTACCAGTAATTAAAATCTAACCATAATATAAAAAGTACTTTGTGTATTTTCATTGTATGGAGTATTTTCCATGAGATATTTTGTCCTGAGATAATCTGGAAGCCTCATATTCTTTATTTTTTTTATAATAAATAAATATATGTCATTTTAATGAGTATCTAATATAATTTTACATTATAAATAAATTTAAATCTTGAAAACATTATTTCTCTAAGACCAGTTTTTACGTGATTAAGTGTATTTATTTTAAAATTAACTTTTTAAACATATAAAAAGATTATTGATAAAATGATTTTAATATTTTAAATTAGATGTATGATATTATCAGAAAAATTTAATCTTATCCTCTTTAATAAAATAATATATTAAGATTTAAAATTAATTTCTAATATAAAATTAAATTAAGGAAAAATATAAAAAAATAAAACGAAAAGCCCATGTAAACTCAATGTTTTATAAAAAAAGTTGTTGTGGTAAGATTTTACCAAAAATAATAATAATATTTTCTTTTATTAATTTTTTAGACTTTTAATATTTAATATTAACCTTAAATTATTGAAATTTAATGGGTTAGACCACATAATAACCTTCACTTCTCTTATAAAAATGATAGGAATTCACCACATCTAGGAACACATTACCTAAACATTAATCCTTAAAATCCCAAAAATTAACTCTTCCTATTACAATATCCCATGAAAATAATATCTGAGTTACAGATAGTTAACTTATGACTATGAAATTCATAGAGGCTATCAATGAAAATCCATGTCCCAAATGTGAGAATTATCAACAGCTTAGTTTTCTTCATAACTAACTTCTTTACAATTTATTGTAGACACACCTATATAATGATATTATTATAATTTATATTATTATAATTTATGTTATTATTTTTATAAACATTATATATTCATATAACCCATTCGTTAAAAAATAGTTTTTGATCATTTTACAGAGTACCACTTCATGATATAATGTGTTTTGGTTTATTTCACTCCAATATATGGTCTAAAATAAGGATTTTTAAAGAATAAATATTATTTTTAATATATAATTATGTTTATATTGTATAATATTTGCTAAAATCTTTATTATTTGACAAATAATTGATTTTTTTAATTTAATTTGTTAACAAAAGTGTAAAAATGGATAACCTTTTATTCAAATTCCGTAATTTATTCATATCAGTTATTTAATTTTCTAATAATTTCAAATTTTTTATAACACAATTGAAAACACTAAATACGATCATTATGCACCTGTTATAATCATATTAAAAAAACCACTTCATAATCATTCATTAAATCTAGGTTTGTTCATGTTTTGGTCTGTTTGACAACATATTAGGATAATACTATGAATTTATACAATGAATGAATATTGTAACATAATTATTGGAATAATATGATATTAATATATAAAAAATATTTATTCTGAATATGTTATATTAATATTTAATTCATTAATTAAGAAAATCTATTTTAATTGTTAGAAAACAGCAAAATAAAGTAGTAATTAATTTCATCTTCAATGTTAAATACTACAAAATTTATTAAATGAGTTGTAATTAATATAAATATTTACAAATAATATATAATTTTTTTTCAAATGACCTATTAATGATGAAATATTACATAATAATGAACATGAATTATTCTATTATATCATATATTAGATGATATTTATATTGAAAGAATGTTATTCTGCTGACAAGGGTAAACATTTTTGAACTTTGTATGCTGTTATTCAAATACCGATGATAACTGTTTAGTATAATTTTTATTTTAGACAATCCAACTTATTCTATTAGATGGTTTACGTAATGGCCCGACCCCAAAATCACGAATATGCTGCATTATTTTACTATATTGGAATGATTATAAGGAATCAAGTCTCGATGGACCGATCATTTTAGCAGTCCTGCAAAGTATATTACATAATTGAACATTACATTACACATTAAAAAATAAAAAAATAATCCTTTGAGAAATCCATTAATCCCATTGATTAACCCTATATATAAATCATAATACACTTCTTGGAATCCTGGGAAAACTATACATATTAAAGGGGTGGGCTCAAATTCAAAGTGTATATAATTTAGCAGAAGCTATGAAATTTTACAGAAATATTTATAATAAAAACAACATAAATTTGAACATAAACATGAAAATAATATTGAAAAAAAAATAAAACATTACCATATTAACATTCACACGGATATTCTATTAGTCTAATTATCACATTTAATAACTAATTTCCTAATGAGGTAATGTATAATTCCAAAAAGCATAACAACTTAGTCATGGACTCATACCAAAACTACAAAAAAAAATTTCTAAATGAATTGTTCCAAGAAAGTAGTTTGTCTCATGAGACCTACTGAAGGATCGATATGCTATTGAGGTCCCCACACATCACTTACTATGTCCAATGCATTTCACATAAGAAAAATGCTAAAAAATAAGCTAAACATTCCTACTAAAACTAGCATACAAAATGTCAACACTTTAACGAAAAAACATGATTTGTAGAAAAATAGCACATCCACAGTCAAACAAATAATAACTCATTCCATACAATAGGGAAGATTGTATTATAGTAATTCGACCTCAATCAAGAATAATATTCAATGAAGGGAATTTTTGAATCCAAATTTCCCAAACCACTTTCAAACATTTTATATAAATTAACACATTAAAACCATCATGTCCACTTAAATAAATCCTTAAAATCATTTTGAAAACATGGACATTAATTCAAATTATTTTGAATAATAATTCATTAAAATCATTTAAAATGATGATTAATTTTATTATTAAATTCTATAAAACATTAAAATATTATTTTAAAAAACATTTAAATTAAACATAGACATATATGATAAATATGTCTGTATAGATACTTACTGATAAACAATCTCATATAATAATGAGATTGAGGAAATAACCCATACCTAGAACCTGCCTTTTTTCGACAGTATATTTAACCTCTTTTATAATTACCATAATATGTTATTAAATTATACCAAAACCATTTTAATAATTCATATTTAATACATGATTCATTTATGACTTCATACTACCCATTTAATAATAATTTCTATGTTAACATAATATTTCGGGTAATAATCACATTCTTTATTGTATGTGTATTAACTTTTTATTCTTGATTGTATCACTTATATCAGGATTTAATTTCTTCCAAAATATAAAATAATTATTTATTTATCATATATATTCATAATATAAATATGTATATAAGATAGTTATTTAAAATCGAAAACACCATTTATGGAGATGATAGGCTGTACACATGCATAAACATTGTTTCCATTTTTTATACTGTTTTGAACAGAAGTACGTGAATGAGATATATATAAATATATAAATATATATTCGGTATAATTATAATTTCATATATTACATACATATTAATAATATATATTTTAATAAATGTCATTGAATAGTGAACATGGAAATGAATCTCATCGCATCGTAGAGAAGGTATGTCGTACATACACATGAGAAACAATATCATTATTTTGATGGTAAAATCATAGGTAATTTTAAGGTAAATTATATATAAAGAATAATTAACATGTTATATTTATTATTTATATCAATTATACTCATTATTATAACCATCCAAAAAATGAAGTGTTGAATATAAACTACACTACGACATGGAGACAATAAACCACACATACGCACGTATGTCGACATTGTCATTGATATGATAGATCGAATTATAAATATGGTTGTACAATATCTATAATGACATCACATTATGTATAAGGTATTATAGTTATTACTTTGGTATGAAATCAACAATGAAAGAAGAAGTGGAAGCAGAAAAGAACATCGAAAGAGGTGATGATATTATTACCTCTTCTCTAGGTGCTTTCTTTTGTTTTGATTGAAAGGGCTCCTTAGGTTAGATTACTGATAAATGCAAGGCCTCTAGGTTTAATTTAGGGTATTTGGTATGATATTTGAGGTTTGTATTTCTTCTCCAAATGGCATTGGAGATGTGATTTGTATAGAAGGGGAAGTATCCTTTTATAATATAGGTGAGATTCACTTTATGAAAAGTAAAAAATATTATTTCATTATAAAATCATTTAAGGTTTTTAATTGCTCAAAATTTATTTATTTCGATGATAAGGTGGGTATGGGCAGAAATAATCGAAACAAATAGGTTTTTGCCAAGTTTACGTCACCATATTAACCTTATCTTTTAAATTTCTCTCTAAGATAAATAGTTTCACTTTTAAAATGTCTTCTTGTATTTTTATATTACATGGTTAATAAACATACTATAAAATTACATGAGAACATATAGTGGTTAATTAATGACATATCTATCTTTATTTATGTCATTTTTCATAACAATAGATATTTAGTGAAATTATATCATTTAATAATATAGATTTTTTTTTACAAAACTCATTTATGTAAATTTTGACACTATTTAGTATTTGGTTTTGATGAAAGTCAAAAAAACTTGTTTACTACGAAAAAATTTGTTATGTAAATCCTAAAATGTCATATTATCCTAGAAAATTATTTTAATTACTAAAAAATTTCAATAAACATTAATTTGTATATTTATAATATCTATTATTTTAATCATTAATTAGTAAGGTAATTACTTCATCATCATTGTGTCATAAATAAATTTAATTACATAATGTCTAAAAATTATTAATAAAATACCATGATGTGTGAAATCCTTTTATCATTATAATGAGTATTTTTATTCTATTTATCTAATGTATAAACCCTTATTAAAAATGGTTTACTTATTGAATTTTGAATTTAAAACTTTTAACTCTTCTTTAAATAAAATGATAATAAATGTCCTAATCTTCTTCACATGGATAAAAAAGGATCATATTTTATTTATAAGAATTATTCTGGTCTAGATAAACTTATCCAATTTAATTAGGACATCTGTTAGGGTAATTATAATATCATTTTTTACATTAATTACCCTATTTACTTTTAATCGTGGTAAATAAAATTCAAAAGTGACTATTAACCAAAAATTAGTTTGATCCTATTGTACCAAAAATTTTTAACTAATTTTAACCATGTCTCTCGGATTTTATGTGATTCAATTCACAGAAGCAGTAAAATTATAGTTTATGAAAATTTGAAAAAGTGTCTATAAGGTGGGTAAAAGACATTAAAATTTTGAATAAAATTTTATATGTCTAATCTTGTTATAAAAAGACTCGAATGAATTAAATTGGACTAATATATTTATTATGTTTCTATTTTTAAATTATGATAAATATTTATTTAAAAATAATTATTTAAATAAAAATGCCAGTTTTATCTACAACGTGGTATTTTTCACTATTCATCAAAAATTGAATGTTTTTAGAAAAAAATCAAAAAAATAACCAAAATATAATTTTGATATTCCAAATTCAAAAATTATTTCTATTTTACCAAATTCAAAACATAAGAGTTCCATTATTTAATTAAAAATTAATTCCTATTGTCAAAACCAGAAAGAGGGTTTTTTGAGATGTAAAAACTTGCAAAAGATTGATATGTGCTTATGTCCAATTTAAATGAGAAATTACTTCCAATGACCAATATTGGAATAAATGATATAAAATATAATCTAATTATACATTATAACTATTCAAAATTTATATTTTAATAATAAAAATTATTTTGACAAAAAACGTTTTTTTCAATTAAAATTTAGTATCTTTCACTATTCATCAAAATATGACATTTTTCAGAAAAAGACCAAATATTTTATCCATTCTAATTTTTTTTTCTTTCTTCTAAGTAATATATTTATTTTATAAAATGTAATATATTAAACTTATAAATATTTGATTTAAAAATTTTTCACCACTAAAATGTCGTAAAATTAAATTTTAAAAAAAATAAAACAAATTTTCTAAAAAAATTGAATTTGTTGTTATATTATGTCTATTAAACCCATTATATGGACCTTAAAATTATATTAAGGGTATAAAATATAAAATTAAGTTAATACAATTCATAAATGCTTTTTGAGCGGCTAGTTTGTTATGTCTTTGGGCATTCGAACTCAGTGTTGCATGTTGCACAAGCTATTGAATTAATTTAAAGAGATAATGTACTATGGAATCCTGGGGTGTTAAAGGTTGTAATATTGTTATAAATTTTATTCAAATGAGAAAAAATAATGGAATTCTGTATGTTTTTATTTAAATATGTTTTTTAATAGGTTGATTATGTATTTTTTATTCATTTTCACATTTTGTTAATGAATTGGACTTAATAAAGTGTGTTGTGGGACCAGACATTATATAGCCTCTTGATTCATCAATAGGTATCATTTGAAAAAATGCATTATTTTACTATATATCCTTTCATATAAAAGTATTGTTCCATATAATAAGCCCTTGAAAGAAGCATTTCATTAGTGTGGTCTTGAAAATAAATAAATTTTCTTTGTCTAAGGCCTTGACAATAGGTTCTTGATTCTAGGTATTATACCATCCATCAATATGTTATTAATATTATTAATATATATGTTCTAATTTTTCTTCATGGATATTGAATTCTCCAAGTTTTATGTTGATTATGGATTTATGTTATTTACCAATTTCTTCCATAATATTTGTTACATGTTTAGAAGATGATTATTTTAGTAATATATTTCCCTTATTAAAAATTTGAGCTCACCCCTTATTATATTTCTCTTTCCCTAGTTTATGGAGAATAGTAGTACACATTACATGGTTATAAGTTTAAAAAATATAGAAGTATTTGGGGGAGATGATGAGGAATTTTGATGAATTAAGTAGTTTAATATAAAATGAGAAAATTGACTACCTGATACGAATAAATAAATCTATGAATATCTAAATCTATATTTATAAAATGATATTTTTGATGTGTGAGATTCAATAATATTTTTTATTTTTTTATTTTGGAAGAATATATACAGAATTTTATAACTTGTATCAATGTGAATATGTAAATTCTATGTTGATGGAAATTGATTCAAGAATGTGGGTTTAGGGTGGCATAGTTAGTATTAAAGGAATGTTTTAAATATCTTTTGGGATAAGAACGTCTGTTAGGGATTATTTTAGTAATGAGAATTTATTGTTAATAAAAATTTAAAAGGTACATAAAATATGTCAAGACCCATCCCCCAGGACCCATGTTGTGACTTCCCCAAGCCTGACTGCCATAGGCTAGTGGTTGTTGACATTCACCGAGTAGGCATTTCACATAAAGGGGGTGCATTTTCATATAAACCTTCACACATGAACCCATCCCCAAGAAAAAATTACTCAAAACAAAAACACTGAGTTAAAAAATATTAATCACACAAAGAAAACCACTAAGAGTAAAAGTATGTACTGAAATGCAAATCATCTAGAATGCAATCCCAAATGAAAAAGAAGAGGACAAGATCATGGAATCCATCTTCTGAAAACCCATCTTGAGGGGTATGTATAATAAGCTGTCTAAATTTCACTAAAGTGTTCCATGACTTTCAGGTCACCCTAAAGCACCACATACATCTGTCCGACCATGGAAAATGTCAAATCAATCGATCATATTCACAAGACATGACATGTGATGGAAAGGCTCGTGCAGGGTTGAGTAAAATAATACTTCTTAGGGACCCCAAACCGCAAATGTAAAACACAAGGTAGACTACTAGATATGTACACAAAGTGTATCCTCTATGATGTACCATAAAAGAGTCACTAGAGTCATCTCACTCAAGGATACATGTACTAATAATATCTAGGAATATCCACATCCAAGGATTCACGCTCCACATCCCCGTAAAAGATACACTCTGTATCTTCGTAGAAAACACACTCCCCATATTCGTATAAGACACACTCAATATAACCATATGAGACACACTCCATATATATTTAGGAAAGACACTCTGTATAACAATTGATGACACATTTCATACAATCATAGGAGACACACATTGTATAACCCTATGAGACACTCTTCATATATGCATAAGAGATGCACTCTATATCTTCGCACAACCAGACACAAGATTTCTCTCTTAGCTTGGTTGTTCCAAAATCACATTCTCCTTGATCCTAAAATGTTGTACACTGACAAAAAAACTCAATTACAGTATTCTAGAAGGGATGCTTTGTCACGAGGGTCCCAAAGTTGCAAATGGCTCGTAAAATGGACACATAGTTTGATAGTTATGGGTATTTAAGTAAAAATGGGTCAGTTGGGAATGAGACTAGGGCGACCCAGATAGACCGATCCAACCCATGTTCTGCTGACTCGGTCCGGGCGACCTGACCCGACCCGAATTGGTCAGTCTAGGTTGACCCGAATTGGTACATCCCAAAGGCTAGACCCAAAGGAATCACCCATTGGGCCTACTAGACCCGATATTTGGGGCCATGGGTACAACCCACTAGCCTCTAGATTGGGACAACTATTACAATCCAGCCTACCATGTGCATGCTAGTGTTATTCATTGCCCATGGTCTACCCGGGCCATGGATGTCAGGCCTTATATGTGTGGCATACTAGCATGTTTCCTGATCAACGTGGTCAGACCGCCTGGCACGACCAATTCACCAAACCAGCAGATCCCACGACTCTGCTATGACTCCCTCTTCCTACCGGCATGGCTCCAATGAACTACACCCCTCCGTCGTAGCCTCCTACTGCGGTTGTCTTCCACTACAATACCACCTGGACCATGGATCGCTGATCAAATCCTAATGTTTTTGTTTCTGCGAGCCTCGTCTACTTCATACGGTCACTGATGTGGTTCAACATTGCATCCCTACCACCATCATGATGTCCTGCTGAGGCTTCCATCCACCATTGTGTTCCTTCCTAGACTGCGGATCACCCCTATCACTTGAAACCTTGCTGGTGGTTCTTCTTCTGAGTCCTCCTAGTATGACCATACCATCGAGCTGATGCCACCTCTGCCCCCAACTTCGGTTCGCTGATGACCTCGCCTCATCATTCCACCAAAACATATACACTGTGGTTATTTTAGATCCCTTTCTAGATCATTACAGTGAATAATAACAAGAAATTATTTCTGGGAACAAGTAGATCACATGAACTCCCATTGTGGATGGATCTGGGCCTTGCTCAGGTCGGCCTTCGTCCATTTATGTTTGAATTGATGAAATAGGGTTATACAAAATCAATTCCAACACAATTCAAATATGTATTAAATCTTATCATGGTTGGACCCTAATTCAAACCCCACCACATAAATCCAAACCCCCACACTACACACAATCTGTGAGTCAATCCTTTTATTGATTGATTCTAATTTTTCATAGGGGAAACAATAATGAATGGGGAAAGAATACAAATGAAAGCACATTCCCTACCTGATATAGGATCATTTGTTGTTGTTGGTTTGTTGTCTTTTACAATCAGTTGAAGAACATTCATGATCCATCATTCATCAGTGTTCAATTTGAGCTCTGATCCCTAAACTTTTGTCCCTGATGTGAGAGGTTCCAAGAGTTCTAGAGAAATTCTCCATCATTATGAATTATAACACTACTCTATGCCCATGATTAATGAAGGAATAACATTAACACATTTTAACATTTTCATGACATTGCATTATAGCATCACTGAGTCTCCACAACTTAGTGCTATTGATTCGCTGAGTAATGTTGAAGAAATAAAATAAAATAATATTTTCATACATTTTATTTTTCTCTTAAAACGTCCATAAATAAATTATTTTCATCAACCTGTGACCGCCAATGTTAGATTCCACCTTGGGTAAACTCAATATTTTGAGATCAACGGTGCCCTCATATTTCAAATTTGGGAACCATATTAGATGTTTCTAAAACCCACAAGTGTGCTTTTTTTATAAACATAAAACTAAATCTATCATTTTTTCAGGAACCTCGAGTCTTAGAATCACATACCTTCTCAGATCATGGTCTCTAAATAATCCCATATAATTTTCCAAAACATTAAAATGAAAATCTAGTAAATTTCAAAATCCATTACCATAGTATATAATTTAATTTTAAGGATGTAATGGAAATTTTTTATTGATTAATATGATTAAACATTAGTGAAATCCAAAGAAAGTAGTCTATGTGTATGATGACATACTAATGTTTTGGTAAATACATGAGTATGTTGTTTTCCCAAAAACACATCCTGATTAGGATAAGATCTAGTGGATACAGTTATGGTGTAAATTAACATAGGTATAATCACCCAAAAAAAGGGATGGCTGAGGATTTAATCCACCGTCACTATAATTTTGAAAGAGTGGGCCTAATACTACACAAGTAGAGAGTCACACATGGAGGATATAATTTTATTAATCACCTTCTCTTTAATAACCACACTTATTTATTTAATAATGATTATAGATATTTATGTTAGATAATATATTATAAAAATTACCATGGATATCAAATGATTGAATAAGGGAGTGACATGTTCATTCAAACATATCATATGTTTAAATAAATGTGTTATAACGGATGAAATATTCATATTAGTGTTTTCATATTCATACTTTTTATATTATCATATCCACTAGGGTTTTAGTATTTTTTTGAAACAATATCTTGCACATGATGCTAAGAGATGTATATATCTAAAAACAATATGGTATTCTAACTTAAAAAGGTATAATATATAAATCATTGAGAACTATAGTATATGTATATTCTAATGGAAATAGTGTGTTTATTAATCCTACCCATGGTAGTGAGGTTGATATCATACTATTAATTAATTGTTGATATTTTTATCTATATAAATTAGTTAGGTGATATTTTTTAATGATAGTTTAAGAATTTCTTAAGTGTTGTTGTGGATTATATGAATATTTAAGGATAGATTTTCAGTATTTTTTCATTGATATTTTGAAATCATATATTAAATGGAATAAAAAACATGAGATATGATTTTATTTTATGATTTTATTTTTTGGAATAACTATTTATGAACAGATAATTGAGGTATGTGACACTCATAGGTTTGAAACATTTTTTATATTAATATAATAAATGGTTGATTGATATTGAGAAAAGTGAGTTAGATACTATTTCTAACCATGGGATTCATAAATTACTGATGATATTTTTTATAATGTTATTTTCATTTTTTGGGTCATTTTATAAATTAACTACTGTGTATCCTTATGAAAAATAGGTTGATACCACTTGATTGTTATTTATTTATATAATTTTTGGAAGAATATATATCGCATTAAAATTTATGGATTTAGACATTACTATATTTTTTGGGAAAGCTATTTTATTGATAGTATATGATTAGGGTGTATACATAACTTGGTATATGATTTTGGGAATGAATAATGCTTTCTTATACAGGATATGTTGGATTTTTGGGGGATATATTTCAACTATTATAGGATTTTTGATATTTTGAATAATTTCAAGGTAATTAGGAATATCTATTTTATGGATTTATTTAATAAGTATTTGAGAACCTCACTCAATGTTTCCTAAATAAAACTAATAATGATTTAGGTTACATAATGGTTCATGTAGGTTGAACTATATGAATTATATGATAACATGATAAAGAGTGTAAATGGTTTTATGTTTAAACCCCTTTTACATTATTGATTAATTTAATTCACCAATACTAATAATGCTTAACCACTCATAGAAAGCCTTTCTATAATAATAATATATACAAATAGATGTGACCATTGGTACGGGGGATAATTTAGATAATATCTTAATGAACAACCCAACATAATTGGTTTTGGAATGAGAAATCTAATTACTATACCAAACTTTATATCACAAAATATGATTAAAAGTTTGAACATATTTGAAGTCACAAACAAAAAACTATAATATTAAGATGGAATCTCAGGAGAGATCTAGTGATGAACGTTATTAGGCTCACAAATGGAACGAAAAGAGATTAGAAAAAATATCTATTTATCAATTGAATGAAATATGGTAATTATAATATAATATGTACCAATATAAGGACCAAATATGGAGGTAGTCACAAAAAAAATAAAAACAAGGAAAATACTATAAAAGTACTACAAATGAATCGAATAGTGAGTTTTCACTCTACATTTTCTAGTATCCTATGTCATGTAATAATTTATCAACTACTAGATATTCACTTATAAAAAAATACCATGTTGTATAATAGTCATATAAATAAATTTCAATGTTTGTGGGAATTTAATCCCCATAGATCTAGATAAAAATATTATATGAAATTAGGAATTGGTTATCTCTCATTATAAATTTATTTTTATAAATTTTCAAATAAATAAATCTTTTTCCATATCCTAAATAAAAACATGTTCATCATGTGGTGTATGGTTTAATATGAGTTCACTATTGGAATTTCTCAAATCTTATGAGTAAATTTCCAAGGATGTTAATTATTTAATGAGGATAATGTAACACCCCAAATTCACAAATATTTTTAAAATTACAAATATTAATTATTCTGATAGATTTCTCCGCATACAACACTGAACTAAAATTAAACCATGATTTATATAGACAAAATTTAAATATTTATGTGTTATTATTATGAACATAGACATTGATTTATTGATAATGAAATGTTATAGGTACACTATGAAATATATTTATAATGAAAATAATGGATACATATATTATGAATGAAATTAAGATAGTTTTTTTAAAAATAATTATAAGAACATTTATTTTTTTGAAAAGTTATATTTTAAAAATTAACTTTTTAAGAGATATGAATTTCTATTTTATGGAAGATATGAATAATGAAAAATTATATTTCATATTAATAAATTTTTAACATGAATTTAGGTGGTTTATGATATTAATTAAGAATAATTACAGTCAATATTTTAAAACATTAATTTTTTTAACTAAAACATGTTTTCAAATATATTTTGTGATTTTTTAAAAAAAAAATTATAAATTTTAGATTTTTAGTTTAATTAATTGAACATTATTTTATAAATAATAATATAAAAATTGGATTCGTTTTATTATTGATCATTTTCTAAAAAGTTTTTATTTTATTCGAAATATGTGGGGTCCTGACCCATCCCCCAAGGCCCTTGTCGTGACTACCCCAAGCCAACCTTCCATTGGCCAGGGGCTGGAAACTAGCACCGAGTAAGAATATCCCAAAAGGGAAGGCATTTTCCATTAAACCTGTATACACACACGGAGCTCAAAATTCGGAAAGTAAAATAAAATTAAACCACAACTATCACTATGGTAGATACTAAATGTATTGTACAACTGAAAAGTAATAGGGGGATATAATACAAGCCCAAAACCACAATGTAATGTATAGCTTCCAATGTCATTCTACTAAAACCCAACTATAAGGGTATGTGGAGGGTAGCTTCCTAGAGTTGTAGAAATTTATATCTCCCATCCCATCTCACTGGGAAGCACTTGGTCCTGAACCACCATGGTCTCCATCAAATTGTTGATCACGTGGATGAGACACGACATGTGTGAGAGATTCCTGTGCATGGGTGAGTAAGAAAATACTCAATGGAGACACCAGAAAACATTGGAAAGACCATAAAGGAAGACCACATTGAAAGATCACACAATAAAACCAAAAAATGAACACATATCACATTAGGTATAACTAAATGTATAGAAAGTTAACTTATCAGTCATAGAGGTCATTCGTCTTGTACTGTAGAGGGACTCATCCCTGATGAGCCACTGGGTTTTTTTTGGCTACTGGACCACTGAGGTCCATTCTTCTTCTGAACCATAGATGTATGATGTTCTGTAGGGACCCTAAGGTCCCCTCGTCTACTGAACAACTGAGGTACACTTTTCTTTTGAACCACTAAGGTAAGATCATTGACTGAACCACTATGTTATGCTCATCTTTTGAACTAATGATGTACGCTCGTCGGCTACACCAGTAATGTAAAATCATTTACTAAACCGCTGACGTATGCTCGTCTACTGAACAAATAAGGTAATCTCATATTCTAAACCACTGATGTATTTTTTTTTCTACAGAACCAATGAGGTACTCTGGTGTAGTGGACCACTGAGGTACACTAATCATAACCTTCGTGTCACAACAAACCATAGGATTCTAGCTCTCTAGAGCGCTTGATTTTGGGAGAATGAACTCCTATATCAATCGATCATATCTTGACTATCATAGAATATCACTTATAGTATTCCCAATGGATCATCTTGTTTCAATGGTCCCAACGTTGTAGGTAGTCCTCTAATCGGACACCTGGTCTGAAAGATATTTGTGTTTTAGTAAACAGTAGATTGCTGCGTTTGGCCCCAGTACGACTTGGTTGGACTCACCCGAACAACCTGGCCCAAGGGTCCCTCTTGAACCCACCTTTTTCAGCTGAACTGACCAATACCAGTTTGATCTAGCCAGACCAGGTTTGTCCTGGCCACTAGGCTAGGCCCATTGGGACTTTTTGTACCCGTCTTAGATTGATTGTGGGTTAAGCCCAACAGGTCACCCAGAAACCCAATTTCTATTGGACCGACCCACACAGGCAGGCTGGGTCTATCTGCCACATGGGATGCGAAGTGGCCCGGTCCAACCTATCGGCATGAACTGCAAGGGAGGGCTAGCTTACTTCCTGCCTGTATGCCCAAGGAATCCAGAGTGCACCGCCATGCTACATGCTGAGGTCGGCCATCTCTTCTCCACATGTGGTCAAGCATGGATTATGTGTCACCGGCTCAATGTGGCCTACCCACACGGGCCACTAGTCCAATGCGGTGCACGATCTGCATTGTCCTGCTGCACTTTTGTGGCCTTAGTTGGCCGCAGCCTGTACCTCCCCGGCATGCCTTCGGGGCATGCCACCTCATGCCTAAAGCCACATCCAAGGGCCACCACCTTTGGTTGTCTGTGGTGCCTTCCACGGGATACTGGGTCCGCTCTAGTGGTCCGATTATTCAACCATCTGTGCCCTCAAACTTCTTAGGTCACTACAATTCCGACTATTGTCTCAAGGTCACCATACCATCGGTTTAGGTATTCGGTTATGATGAACACATTTTCGCCCAAATGGAACTACCTGACCTTTGTTCATGTTAGCTCATATTTGTTCTCGTTTGCAGAAACATGATGTGTATACATAAATCACTAAGATTTTAATACCATTAACAACCCGAAAATAAATATTCCCAAACCCTCATAAAAAATATATCAATGGATCAACATGTTATAGATTTTATCAACATTCACTGACTAGAACGGGGACCAGGGGAAAAATTCAGTAATAATTTAAACCCCAACCCGGGATAGAATTGTTGGTCAAGGAAGAACAGGATCACACTCCTCCATTCTTAATTCATGATCTAAAGCCAACCATCAATATATATTCATCAAAGTGTGGAAGAAAGTTTGTTTATCATTATTCTTCTCCACCCCCCAATGCCTCATATCAATCCCAATATTCTGACAAAAATTCAAAAATGATTGTTTGGATCATAACTGATGAAAGTTGAATCAATGTTTCTATTATGTTGTGTTGAAGCATCATTATGCTGACTCATTAATGAGGTCCATTAATGAGATTCATCTTTACCTCATCATTTCACTGAAATGACGGCATGACACTTCTCAACAATGAATAAAATAAATAAAATAACTCTATTATGTTATTTTATTTTAGTCTAAAAATTATGAAAATTAACATTCACCCTTGACCCACACCAGTAGAGGTTAGGATTCTCCATATGGAAACATTCCCATTTGATATCCACCATACTCTTGGATTTTCAATATAAGATTCCATTTATATGTCATAATTATTTTAAAAATAAAATAATCGTCACATTATTATTTTTTTACGGCCAAAAACTTTTTTCCACTATTGGCCTGCATGGTGGATTGTTAAACCATTTCATCGATAATCCTAACACTCTAAGTTCAATGGTGCCATTATATTTTTTATTTTGGCCATAGTTAAAATGATTTAAAAACCCACTCGAATGTTTATCTATCTGACCATAAAAATAGTTCAAAAATACGTTCTGACCACTCCCAGCCACAAAATTATGTGACTTCTTAGAGTATGGTATCAAAATAATCACATATTATTTTCAAAAAAAATCATTGATTTAGGGGGTATCACCTTACTCCCCATCTAGGGATTTACGTCCGCATAAGCTAAAACAAGGTCTAATCAAACAAATTGTGGTACAGAGAATGAAAATAAGCCTCTAAATCCCATGTTCACTCTAGGAGATTCTAGTCCTTCTGGTGAACCTGAACGAGAGGAAACGACAATCCATGGAAGATCCTCTCTTGTTGATCCACTATCTCTACCAGGTACTCCATAAATGTCACTCGCCGTCAATATATAGATCATCGTCATTGATGACATGAGAAGGGTTGTTCACGTATCTTTTCAGATGGGATATGTTGAAGACATCATGCACCCTCTCTAACCACAGAGGTAGATCCAAGAGGTATACCACCTCGCCCAATCTACGTAGTATCTGAAAATGTCTAATGAACCTCGAAGATAACTTGTTTCCCCTACCAAATCATCATTTCCCTCATCGAGGTTAGAAACATTTGAAATAATGGCCCCATTCTTAAAAATAAGTGTCTCCGTCGCTTATCAGTATAGGTCATCTATCATCTCTATGAAATCTTCATCCTCTCTCAGATGACCAACCCCTTTTCAATTATAGCATGTACCATCTCTGGAACCATGAGTGTTGACTCTACTGGGTCTACCGAGCATAATGTTTTCCTTCATGGTCATATGTATAGTTCCCCAAATGATTCAATGTCAATGGTGGAGTGGTAGATGTTGTTGTAAAAAAACACCACTAGTGGTAGATGGTCTTCCCAAGTACAGAAGAAATCAAGAATGCCAGCACAAATCATATCTTCCATGGTATTTTTGGGCTGCTCCATCTGACCATATGTTTTTGGGTGAAAGGTTGCACTCAAGATTATTTGAGTCCCAAATGCCTTGAGTAATCTCCTCCAAAACTGGGATGTAAATCACGCATCACGATATGAGATTATTGTAAATGGAACTTCGTGGATTCAAATTGTCTCATGCAATTTGTGGAATCCAAATATCTCTACTAAACTATGTTCTCGAATGGGTAAGATGTTGGTTAACATAGTGAGTCAGTCTACGATCACCTAGATAGTATCGTACCCCTTAGATGTACATGGTAATCCTTTCACTATGTGCATCAATATCCCATCCCACTTCCATGATGATATCTCAAGGGTAGGGTCAAACCTACAGGAACATAGTTATAAGACTTAATGTTTTAACATGTGAGGCATTTAGAGACAAAATATTCTACTAGCTTCGTCATCCTTGGCCACCAGTACTAACATTCGATGTCTTATATAATCTTCACCACCCATGGACATACCACCAAAGTGGATGTATTAAACTCCCTAAATAGTTCATCATTTATTTCCACTTGTACAATGGTTCTACCTCTAAAAAATAATATGTTTTACCCAGCTTTAGTATATCCATCAGAGGTATACTCTATGGAAATCTGTGCATGTGTATTCTCAATGTTGGCATCTTTGAGCAACACCTACCTGAATCATTGTAAGAGTGTAGGGTAAACTACCATCGAATGAAGATAAGCCAACTCATCCATATCCACTAATGATAACATTATCTTCTGCTGAGAGCATCTTCCACCACATTCCACATTCCCAGTTGTATAGAATACCTCAAATTCGTAGTACTGGAGAAACTCTAACCTATTTCACTACATAAAATTCATGTAATTTTCATAATAGATATAATTGAGACTCTTTTTATCAATGTATAAGATGAATCATCCTCCCATAAGGTGGTGTTACCACATATTTAGTACAAGGATTAGCGCTTCCATCTTGAGTAAATTAGTTTCATAGTTCTGCTAATGTTGTCCCAACTATCATGAGCCATAAGTAATTCCTACTTTCCCCCATATTAGGATGGAACAAAGACCTGTTCTTGATGTGTTATAGTACACTACATAGTCGATTCCTACCTCCTGAAGCCTCAATATTGGATAACTTGTCAAGATCATCCACAATTGTAAAAAATATCTTCTGCTATCCATTCTCCCACAAGAAGGGGTTTCCCTTCTCTAACAATTCGTTCATTCGGGCTTACACTTTGGAGAATTCGGGTAATAACCTCCAATAGTACCTAGCCACCCCGAGGAAACTCTGATCATCATTAACTCTCTAGGATGGATCCTAAGAAAGAACTGACTTGATCATTACATGATCCACTACATCTCCAGACTCTGAGATAATGTGTCCTAGGACGTGGAGCTTTCATATCTAGAACACACACATAGGGAGTTTTCCATAAAGCTGGTTTTCTTGGAGTGTGCCTAGAACCATCATCGGGTGTATTGTGTACTCCTCCCGAGACACTGAATACACTAAGATGTCATCAATAAATACCACTACAAAATGGTCTATATACAACATGAATATCATATTCATGAGTCCCATGAACACTACATGGGAATTCACATTCCAAAAGACATCATTAAAAAATTAGATTAGACATAGCGAAGTCTGAAATCCATCATCGAGATGTCCTCATCTCGTACTCAAAGATGGTGATAGCCAGATCTGAGGTCAATATTTTAGAACAATCACTCTCCCTTAAACTGATCGAATAGTTCATCAATCCTCAATAAAGGATACTTGTTCTTCACTGTCACTTGTTTCAGGTGCTATAAGTCCATCCATTACAACAACCAGCTGTTTACCTTCTTGGGAATCAACACTTGGGCTACCCTTGCTGAAATGATGGTCCTTACAAACCCCTTCCTATGAAATTCCTACAACTATACTCCTAGGTCCTAAAGCTATGCGAGAGCCATCCGTTATACAGGTGTAGATATCGGTGATGTCCAGGGGTACAGATCAATGCAGATGTCTACCTCTCTGTGAGGAGGTAGTCCTGATCATCCTTTGGACGACTGCTTCTCTATGTGGTGACGTCCACGTAAATGTCCACCAATATAGGAAACTGTATACACATATCATCCATTTCACTGATGGAAATGCTAGCCAACTGATTAATGATGGGTTTCACCCTTCCACATGTGAGTCCATCAAACACTACTCTGGTTTCCTTTTCACTGATAACAGAAAAACTGGTCCCATTTCCATGGATACACCGCACTGCACGCCAAAAATAATCGATCTAGGCATGATTTGCTGATATAAAGTCCATACCAAGAATGGCATCATAAGGCCTTAACGTTATTATTAGGAGATCTCAGCCGAAGATCTTATGTCCAAGAGTATTCTCACACTACATGTCCAAGGTTGTGACCTTCAAATACCTTCTTGTAAGAGTCTCTAATTGTAAAGATCAAGCCAATGGCTCGATTGGAATATCCATGTTTCGAAAATGATATATGGAAAAAATGCGTGACATGAACATGTGTCTAAAAGAAATGTAGCTAAATTGGAGAAGACACAGATTATACCTGGAATAATCTCTAAAACATCAGGACTACACGCCTTGATCAACTATTACTGATCCAGCCACTATCCACCTACTCCTAGAGCTCATGGTGGACTACCTTGGGGAGGTGGTGGTAGTACATCATACATGCACCCACCTAATGCCACTCATCGCACTTCTTTTCCACATCGACCACCCGGCAGACCAACCTATTTCAATCTCTATAATTTTCTTAGCAGTCCATCAACCATATGTCGGTCCCCTGCATGACGATTAGGGAAATCATGATCCATGCCCCTTACCCATCGCATGTGTAGAATACTCTTCTCCCCTGATGACTCCATATGCCTAGGGAGCCTTGTACTGTCCACCTTGAGTCCTAGGTCATCCTCCAAAAGGTTCAGACTATTTATGCCTCTTTGTCATCAAACAGATACCTACCACAGATGAGTCGGCCACCCGTCACCTCGTGGTAGCTCCCACCATCGGTTCATTGTCATTGAGAAACCTCACTTATAGTGTATCTCTCTCCAGCACCCAACCTACATATGGATGCTCAAGGAAATAATTGATTCCTTTATATCCATCAGAGTCTATATTCAATGTTTTGGGTCCTAAAGAAAGGGACTCATAACATATACATAGAGTAATGGGAGTGGTCTATGAACCTCCAAGATTACTTAGCCACTATAATGTTTCCCTACTGTATGTGATGTATCTCATGTATATGCACTGAGTGAATTCTTGTGGGGAAGAACATATCTTGGAAAAGTAACATGAATTAAAACCATGTGTGGGTCTCCTCCTAAGGATTATGGATGTTCAAACTCCCACATCTCCCCACCTATCCCTACAGAAGGCACGATAGTTGAACTGCCAAATGTTCAAGTGGAATCATCAACAAATAGAAGGATGAGGTCACTTCCTGTATCCAAACCTCATTCACCTAATGATATTTCACTCCCCTGAACCTGGGAGATCTCGATCACTATAAATCATATAAGGTAAAGAGCATATGTGCATCCTCTACCAGTAGAGTCATTATTAACTGCTGGCCGACATGCTGTTTTATTTATGGGACACCACCCTAACATGCCATATCAGGAAAAAAATACCTCAACTGAAGCCTCACTACTATGGTGGACATCCTCACGATAACTCACTGGATAGTTGCGGCATAAAGGCATCCTGAAAGAGATCAAGATGAACCATGGTTAATTTATTATACCTGGTGAGTTTACTCTGACTCAAAAAGGTCATGGGAAAACACTAAACGCTGCTTGCAACTAGTGTTTTCACACACCATCATTGAAAATATAATTTTGGGTCCTGCTGTATGGATACATCATCCACCACACCAACATTAGACTCCATAGCCTAAAATCCAAAATCAATATAATTAAAACTGTATCCCCATAAAAATTTACAGACCCTTAATTCTTTTGGATGAACCAACCTCCTCTAATACTACTTTGTCATTAGACGTCCCCCAAGGCCCATGACATTACTATCTAAAGACCTCCTCTAATATGTTAGGGGATGGACACAATCACCGGGTAGGAATATCCCAAAATGGAAGGAATTTGTCTTTCTACATGTACACAAGCACAAAGATCAAACTGTGGAAAGAAAACACAACGTATACCACAACTTTCACTGAGACAACTACTGAATGTAAAGTACAACAGAAAAGTATAAAAGGGCTAAAATAGAATCCCAAAAGCTAAATGTACTATAAAACAACCAAGTTTTGTCTACTCAAACCCTACCTGAATGGTAGGTGGTGGGTAGCTTCCTATAGTTGTAGTATTATTTCATGCTCGTCTCGTCTCACTAGGAACCACCTCATCTAAGACCACCAAGGGGTTCATCAAATAGTTGATCATCTTCATGATACACGAAAAGTGTGGTAGATTCCTCTGTATGGGTGAGTAACACCACACTCAGAAGTGACCCAAAACCATAATGGGAAGACCACAAATCAAGACCACAAAACAAGATCACACAACAAGACCATAATGAAAATGTAATTAACACCAAGTATAACTCAATGTTTAGAATGTATGATTATTAGTTATGGGGATGAATAATCATGTACTACTATGAGACTCATCCCTGATGAGCCACTGAAGTCTTCTCACCAACTAGATCAATGAGTTCTGCTTGTCAGTTGAACAACTAAGGTAAGATATTTTGCTGGACCACTGAGATCCACTTGTCTACTAGACCACTAGGGTACACTCTTCAACCGATCCATTGTGGAATTCTAGTTAGATGAACCACTATGGTACACTCATTTGCTAAGCCATTGAGTTGTGCTCATCAGAGCAACCAGCCAGGCATGCTCGTCTACTAAACCACTGAGGTATGCTCATCATCTTGAACACTTATGGATTCTTGTTTGATGAAAAACTAAGGACCACTCGTATTATGAACCACTAAAGTATGATCATCTACTAGAACACTGACATCCCCTCATCGTATCCATAATTCCACAGGTGGCCGTAGGATTCCCGCTATCCAATGAGCCTGCTTCATGGGAATATAAAACTCAATCCATAGATCATATCTCTAGTGTCACATAATCTCACATAGACTATTCAAAAAGGTCTTTCTCATTGCATTAATCCCAATGCCACTAACTACACGTCAATCAGACACTTAGTCAAAATGATATTGATGTTTCATTAGACATGGGATGGTTGGGTCTCGGCCTGGCCTTACTTGGTCGGATTGACTCGACCAACCCTACACGGGGGTCCCGCATGACCTGAACTGTTTTGGACGATCCAACCAAACATAGTTGGGTCTAGTCCAACCCATACCAACCTCTCCAATAGGCTAGGCCCAATGCTCCTTGCTACACCCGACCTAATTCTGCAGTGGGTTCGGCCCGCCGGGTCACCCAATGAGCTGATTTCATCGATCTCGGCCTTCACTTGTGGGCTGGTTTTGTCTGCATCCCGAGCCGCCCAGTAGCCTGGTCCAACTCATTTTCCAGGCCAAAAAGGTGGGCTATATTTCTTCCAACTCAGACATCTGAGGCTTCCTTGGTTCATCAAGACACATCTGGATGAGGACGACGACCTCTTTTCCGCACACGGTCCAGCAGGGATTGTGTGCCACCTACACATCGTGGCACTCCGACTTGGTTCACTCCTCTAAAACAATTACCAAGTGGTGCTACCCTGCCACACCTCCATGGCCCCATCATGTCATTGGGGTGTGATGCCTCCCATCCATAGTTGTCTCTATGGGCCACCGCCACCAGTCTTTGGTGCCACCGCGCCGATGGTGTCTTCCGCTGGCCACTGGATCTGCTCTGGTGGTCCAATTCTCAAACATTGTGTGCCCTCAAACTTCTCTGGTCACTGTAATATCTACTATTTCCTCGAGGTCCCATTGTAATCGATTTGGGGATTTGGTCATGCAGAACACACAAAATAACCAATGGAACAAACCCACATTTGTTCATTCCATCTCAGATTTGTTCCTATTTGTAGAAACATGATGCATAAAAATAAATCACTAATATTTTAAAACCACTATCAACCCACAAAATTGATTTCCCAACCACTCAAAGAAAATATATCTGCTCATAAACTTATTAGAGAGTTAATCCTTAATCTTCAATAAGAGGGGAGAACAGGGTAAAACAATTCAATATGAATTAAAACCCCTACCTGGGATAGAATTGTTGATAGAGTAAGAACGAGATCACACACCTCCATTCTTAATCCACGATCTACAACCCACCATCACTAGTTATTCATAAAAGGTTTGGAGAAAGTTTGTTCTTAATTTTTCATCACCAACCACCAAATTTTCAGATTATTCATAGGATTGTGCCAACAAACGTACATTGCTTGTTTTCCTATTAATTGAAGAAACATGAATTAGTGTTTCTTTTACCCTACAATGCAACATTGTTATGTAGACTCCAAAATGAGGTTCATAAATGAGATTCATCGTCACCTTAATACTGCATTGCGGGGGTGAAATACCACTACTCAACGATGAAGAAAACAAATAAAATTACTTTTTGTTATTTTATTTCACTTATGAAAATTAAGAAAATTAACTTTCACCCTCAACCTATGTCGATTGAAGTTATGATCCTCCTAATGAAAAAACACCCTCACTATCTCAATGGAACTCTCATATTTCCAATCCTAGTAACCATTTATATGTTATAAGGATTTTTTAAAAAATCATTATTACTTATTAAGTTTTTTGTGGACAAAACTATATTCCACTGTTGGCACACACCGGCCTATGTTAGGCCCTTCCTAGGAAAATTTGTATGCTTTGAGTTCAATACATCCCCTGGATTGTTGATCCAAGAACCGGTTTAGATGTTACATAAACCATCTCACATGTTTATTTAATAATCCAAAAAAATATTTCAAAAATAATTTCTCGCCACTCCAGGCCTTAGAAATACGTGATGTATCAAAGTCTGGTCTCAAAATAATCCCTTTTAATTTTTTTAAAAAAAAACATGGAATTATAGGGTATTACATGTGGGATAAAAAATTAAATTCCCATGATATTATTACTATGTATTCATACAAAGATGATTTAAAATCCTTTTAATTAATAATATATGAATTTTTAGAAAAAAAATATTTATTTTAAATTATTCATTTTACCAATGAAACTAATATCAAATCTTAATAAAATTAAATATTACATTAATATTAAAATAGTTTTCAGTATTTTATTTGAATCATGTATTTTTCAAGGGAGATTTAGTTTTCACTTAGAATGGATGCCTATTATATATAATATTTTTATAACAAATCAATTCATATCATTCATGTTTGTATCTATGATTATTTTAATTTATATATGAATTCAAATATTAAAAATTTTATTTCTAAATTGTTTTTTTCCTGATTATGTGTATTTTCTAAAAAAATTAACCTTCCAAACCATTATAAATTTTATTTTATTCAATGATTTTCAAAATTTAAATTAAATGTATGAAATAAGATATAATTTTAAATCATACAATTTTTCAAAATAATCAATCACTATGATTATTAATTAATAACCATAATAAAATATAATTTGGGTAAAAGATAAAAATGTAAAAAAACTGATAAACACTGAAATTTAACTAAAAAATGCATCGTTGTCCTGTGTTTTGAACCTAACACATTTTAGTCTCTACTTTGTTTTACATTTTTTCTCATTGATACATGAATATTAACCTTACGTTATTGAAAATAGAGGGGTTACTCCCAATATCAACCTTCCCTTTACTTATAATAAGGTAACATCCTCCACCACTTCATGGAACACATTACATTCATATTAATCCTTAATACTCTGATATATTACTCCCCTAGAATCATACCCCTGGATATATAACTCGTGTGACGTCATATTTATCCTATTCTCTTTTAATTTGAGGAGATTTCCAGGGAATATTAATGTCCCAAACGTGAGTATTATTAAATACATTGTTTTCCTATTAATATTATTCTATGAATTTTATTTAAGAAAAACAAATATAAAGATATTATTTTTATTTTTAAAATTTTATTTCACTATCTTATGTTAATTAACATTATTTACTCATATACCCCATCCATTAAGAATAACTCCACCATTCTTTGTGCGTTGTGTAAACTACTGACTCTACAATGTAATGTGTTTCATTTTCCTTCATCACAATGATATGTTGTTTATAAGTTTGATATTATAGTATAATTATAGTGATTATGATATCATTATTGGTATTTTGTTACAACTTTAGTAACACATCATTGATATGATTAAAAACCTATCATTGTTGATAAGCATATTAAGAAGAAAATATTTTATTCAAATTCGGTAATGTCTTCTTATTCATTATTTTTTTCAACATATTTATTAATATCATATATCACACAATTAAATTATAAATATTAATATTATTATGTTTCTGTAATGATATTAAATAAAAACTAGATCACATTATTTTAATAAATATAGGCATGTTTATGTTACAGATTTCTTAACTGCCCACTTCAACAATTATACAAATATGTATCTTGAACGACTATGGGAAAATAACTAATGGAATATTATGACATAAATAATCAAATAATATATTTTTTGGTTCTGAATAATTTATATCAATATTTAAATCATTAAATAAAAAACACATTTCGGATATCATGAATCAACTAAACATGCAATTTATTAATTTAAACTTCCAGGATAAAGCCTAAAACATTTATAAAAATAGTTTGAAAAATAATAAATAATAATAAATCATACATAATTTTAATTTTCACGATATATTATTGAATAAAATTGAAATAATAATTATTATTGAAATATTTATTTTGAAACTATTAAAAACGGTCAAAATTATTAACCCCCTATGTGAAAAATATATAGAATTCTTGAAGATAACGAATATTTTGAGATATTATAAATGAAAATGGATATGTGTAAGTTTATTAATTAAGTGATTAAGATATTTATATTTTTCATAGAATAGGTTAAATTATATTCATGGAAATTTGTTCAATAGGTATGTTTTTCCCTCTTAATTTACGTTCATTTAGACAATTATTGTATTTATAAAACTATTTTTATTTTAAAGGTTTGTATACCTAAAATTATAGATATTGTTTCGAGGATACTTTTTATTTTCGGGTATTAAATATTTATAATTGTTTTTTAAATATCAATGTTACATTTTCTAAACTGATTACACAATCTACTAGGGTCTCATGTGTCACAATTCTATTTCATTGATACATAAGAAATTTTGTGCACTATGATTCCTTCTTATAGAGTACTCCATTCCCACTGATATATTTATTATCACATTCTTTGTATTTCATGTGATTTTCTATCCTTATAATGTTCCCTTTTTAATGTTTCAAGTGATTCATTTGTTCCCTCAGTAGTGAGTATTTTTGGTACCTCAATTTACATTCACTGATTTATTATTTTCTTCTTGATATTATTTTAGTATATTGGGAATATAATTACCCAGTTATTGTATTATGTGGCACTATATCATTATTTTTTAGGTATATATATTCCTACAACAAAAAAATTTGAATAATATTTTTCACTTCCTAGGATTTGATATTTTGAAACCATAAACCTCCTTTATACATATGTTTAATGACCACATTATCCCAACATTGACATATATTAATACTAGTTATTAAATTTTATAAGGACCTGACCTTAATCATTTCAAAATCTAGTAAATTATTTTACAATTCGCATTTCTATATTCCCAAAGATGTTTTCAATTTTTAGTTTTAGAGATTAAAAACATAATTCATAAATATATAAACACAATCATATAATGTTGTAAAAACTACAAAAATATCTATTTTTCCAAAAAATAGTAGTTTTTAACAAAACAAGTAATATTTTCATTATAAATTTTCAAAACAATCTTATAAGATTCCCCATTTCTCTTACCCAACCATAAATTTTATGATTTTTTAGACATGGTATGAGTACCAAAATCTCAATAAGGGACATTATAATAAGTAAATAAATCATTAGTCAATGAATACATATAGGCATATGGAAACCTTTTCATAAAGACATACTTCTCACCCATAAAGTATCGTATAATTTGTGAACACAATAGATTTCAATAATACATAAAAAAATATACCATAAAGGTAAAATATAGAATTAATTAAATATGATTTTATCCTTCATGGGTACCATATGAATTTTAATCCTCAAATATACCTTAAAATTTCACCCTTATAGCTACATTATGATGTACCCCCCACGACTACCTTTTGGTATAACCATCATATCACACATAGTGTGACCATACAGTCAACCTCAAAGATAAAAATACCTAATGAATTGGAGGGGGATATATGTCCAACCCATAATTATAAAAAACTCGCAAGAAAAAAAAACAAAATCATAAAATATAAATACATTTATCATAAAAAAAATACTTTTTTTATTTTGTAAAAATAAAAATATAAAAGAGGATATTTATAGAAATTCCCTTTATATGGAGACAAACAAATATCCATTTTTAAAGCATTTACGAGTTATTTGAAATTATAAATTATATAAAATTAATATAAATATGAATATATTTTTAGAAACCATTTTGAAAATATGGTCTGGATATAAAAATATTTAGAAGAATAAATCATTAAAAAAATTTATAACAATGTTTTAGTTAATGAGTGCATTGCCTCGGGTTCGTCTTACATCAAACATGTTCAAAACTCTTGTATAATAGTTTAATGGGTGTTTTTAATATTTTACATAACCATAAAAAAATTATACTATATTATATGAGCATTTTATAACATCATTCTACCCATTTATAAATAATATTTTCTTATTTTCATTGTTTTAGTTGTAATATTTTCATTGATTCCTTGATCATTTCATCATTGATTTTTTATAGAAAGGAATTACAACTCAAAAAGTGGAAATAAGTGTTCATAATATGTTTGTAGTGTTTTTAAATAATGGAATATATCATTTTTTCTAATTTGAGGATGAATGGATAGATAAAACATTAATTAAAATGATTTATTTTATTGTGGATATTTTGATCATCACAAATTTATATAATTTTATTTAGTATCATATTAATTTATTTGTTTAATAACCTTATATTAGTTATAATAGTTATAATAAAATAATATTTATCCATAAAACTAGTTTTATGACTATCCTTGAAGGAAATAGAAGAAAATTAAAACACAACGTCCTGGATGCTGGAATATCGACACATCCCATGTGATGTTTTTTTAGAATAAAACTGTGTGGGGATGTGAAATACTGAAATACTTTTTTTTATTGTCCAAACACTTTTAGGAAATGTGAGAAACCCAAAGTCACTTTCAAACCCCAAAAGACATCCAATGTCGAGCAAGCAAACAAACACCCAACCAACCAAAAAAACTAAAAATCATAATTTGCATACCCGTCATCGCCACCAATGCAAGAACCCTTGTCCTTAGTGTTCGTTCCCCATTCAGAAGCCGGATTTAAAAGCCTTATGAAATCACAATCATAGTCCCACCTCACATAATCCAAAGTGATTCGTCCAAATCCATCTTGCTTTGACAGGCTTCATTTATTGAATTCCAAGCTCACCCAATGAACCCGCTTAAAGGAGGCTCTAGTGCACAATGGTCGAGACAGATATGGGTAATCCTTCCTGTATTTTCCGTTGGGAGTTACAGATGCCGATCCTCAATCCTTAGTCCTTGTTATATCTCTACCATGCACTATATCACTAAAGGAACGATTGACCATACAACCTCCATCCTCCTTGTTGCACCTGGGAATCATCCCCTTCCCCCAAATAATTCTATCTGAGGTTGATTCCTTGCCCTCCACATCTCTTCCTCTCCTCTGATCAGGTGTCTTCTAGTCAGTCCCAGACAAATAATTGCCCACAACGCCATTATCCTTATATGTTTGTTTTCCATTCCCCTCAAGAACATTTCCCATGTCAGTAGATTTACAATGATGATAAGCTGTATTCACCAGAGTGGATTCCTCCACAACCTTACACGAAACCTCACAGTCAGCTTCTCCTACCATGAAATCATGCATATTGATCTCCAAAGATTCTTCTGCTCCGCTGAAATAGAATTCATATGGTCCTCAGAAAGCCTCTGGAACCTATTACTCAAAGGAAACAAAGGCAAAGATGAAACAACGGGTCCCCCACTATCCTCTCTTCTCCCATTCCTGCCCAAAGCCATTGCGGAGGCACCTTTTTAACTTTCGTCCCTATGTTCCCTCATCTCCATAGCATCTCCCAAAAGTTTATCCCTCAATGTCTCATCTACAGATGGGTCACCATTCATCTGAGAACTCTGATTATTAGAATTCTCTTGTATTTGTCTCTTGGCTACATCAAGCCCCTCCGGATTGCATTGATTATTCATAACATCCATAAATAATGTGCAAATACCATGCCTATCAGAATCCTTGCCAACCCCTTCTGCTAGCTGATGGACCAAAGGACCCAATGACTGGGAACCCCCATTTTCCGCATCCACATCAGCTATCCTTAACTCCCGACCCACTAACGGCAGGATCACAGTGGTGATATCTACTGTATCCTCCTTCCAAACTAAGGAATGGTACTCCCGATGCCAATGTTTTAGCACCTGTGTTGATGAATCTCTTCGACATCTCTCCGGATGATGTCCAAAACGATTACACGTCAAGAAAAAATCCTACCAGTTCTCATAAATAACCTGTTTTTTACACATGTCTTCCCCACCAATTGTAATCCAAACAAACTCAAATGGGACTCTAGAAGAATCCACCTCAACATATACATGAGGGTTAATCGGATGACACACCGCTTCAGTGCAACTATCCACACACATAAATCTACCCACAATATTACACAACATTCTTATAATAGATGGATTTTGAAAAGGTAAGGGGAGATTAGGAAAACTGACCCAAACCGTAGGCGAAGGCGAATCCTGTTTCATATAAAAATTAAACAACCAAAGAAGAATGAAAAACTAAATACCATTGCAACTGCGAGGAGCACTTGACTAAGATTGAATGAGGTCATATTCCGACTCAAAGAGAATTATAATATGATTTCTATCCAACAGGCCGACGGTCACCCTTTCTTGGAGAACCCAAGAGGAGAAAAAAATCATGTCGAACGCAACGATGGATGGTCTCCTCTATCTGAACTGAGAAATTAGAGTAAGATTAAATTGTGAAGAGGCTTCCGTGAACTCGGATATCGAAATCTGAATATTAGGGTTTCCTACCAAAAGATCTGGAACATTAGGGCTCACGAATGCTTTCGGAAATGGTGGAATAATGTCAGGATTGGAGAAGGGCTGAAAGCAAGGCCTTTTTATCCTAGGAAATGGCGAATCCCCATCCTCCGCAAAGGGAGGATGTAACAGCCCGAGATTTAATGAAAAATATTCTTTATAATTTTATTAATGTCTTGTGTTGTACGCTACACAAAAAGGAGCTTGCACAACACGCATCTTTGACTTAACTTGCATTACACGCAATCGCAACCTTCCTCGATAGCGTGTGTAGTATGCAATATTGAGTTTCACGAAACAACGATATGCTATTAAAATATTATTAAAACTATCCGTTATGAATAGTAATAACCACTTTTTAAATTTTAGAAATTTTTGCTCTCAAAATGGAATTCATTTTTGGATTCGGAGTATCGAATTTAGCCTAAGGTGAAATTTGGGTACTTTTCGGATAACTTTCATATTCTGATGAATAGTGAAAATTACTAAATTATAATTAAAAACAAAATTTTTAATATAAATAATTAATAGTGATAAATTATTAATTTGAGTGGTTTTAAAGTATATTTAGAATATATTTTTACAATTTAATACAATGTTGGTCATTGAATGTAATTTCAAATTTAAACCAGAAATAATCAAGTGTCAATCTTTTGACAGATATTGTTTCTTAAAAACACGCTATTTGTTTTAACAGTGGGATTTAATTATAAAATTAATTAATACAACTTCTATGTTATGAATTTGGTAAAATAGACTTCATTTTTGAATTCGGTATATGCAATATAGCTTAGGATAAAATTTTGGCATTAATCTGAAAAACATCAATTTTTGATGAATAGTGAAACTACTAAGTGGTAGTTAAAAAACAGAATTTTCAATAAAACATAATTTTACCGCTTTTGTGAATGGAATTTCAAAAATCCGAGAGACACGGTTGATGTCAGTAAGTAAAATTTGGTTCAATGAGATGAAAATAATTTTTGGTGAATAGTAACTTTTAACTTTTATTTACCACGGTTAAAAGTAAATATGGTAATTAAGGGTAAGAATGATATTAATATTATCCTAACACATGTCCTAATTCTATTGGACAAGTTTATCTCGACCAAAATACAACCTTAAGTGTAAAATATTATCATTTAGGCCCACTTGAATTAGATTAGGACATTTATTATTATTTAATTCAACGAAGAGTTAAAAGAGTTAAAATCAAAGTATATTTACTAAAACATTTTTAATATAGGGTTTTACATAAGATAAATTCTATTTTAAATATTCATTAGAAAGATAAAAAGATTTCCTACATGATGGTATTTTATTTGTAATTTTTAGACATCAAATAAGTTAATTTATTTATGACACAATGATGATGCAGTAATTATCTTATTAATGAAATATTGACATAATTGATATTATAAATACCAAAATAAATGTAATTTAAGACTTTTTAGGAATTACACTAATTTTCTAGGTTACTATGATATATTATTGTTGATTTAATCAACTTGGTTCGAACATATAATTCTGTTATGACTTTCAAAAAAATCATATATCAAATAGTGTCAAAATTGACACAAAATAGTTTTTAAATAAAATATTATATTATTAATTATTATTTTATTCCTCAAAATCTAAGGTTCGGCCAAATGACTTAGATAAGGATATATGTATTAATAATATACAATTTGGGGTTCGGTTGGCATGTTATAGTAAGTGTATTAACCATATAGTGTAAGAAAACAAAAAGACACGGTAAAAGTTAAATTATTTATCTTAAAGTTAAATCTAATTGATAAGGTTAAAATAATACCCTAAACTTGTCTAAATACTATTGGATGATAGGATTTCGACTCATCCCCACATTATCTTCGAAATAAGACCATTTGGAACCATTATAAACCGATTTTGACTTTAATATAAAATAATATTTTGAGATATTCCTAAGGTGCCCCTCTCCTCCCTTATAAAAGGGCACCTCCTCCCCCTCCTCCTCACACCAATTTGAGCACTCAAGCTCGGCCAAACCCTGCCATTTTCTCCTCTACACTTCCCTAGAATAATCCTAGAGGTCCTGGTCTTCTTCAAAGACCAATATTAGTTCCCTATGTGGAGGATTCAAAGAGGCGTTCCAAAGAAGAGGTAATATCCATTACCGATCTTTTAAATTTCTTTTTTCTTCAACTTATTCTTCTTTAGTTGTTTCATGATAAATTAATAACATCAGTATTTCTTATATGCTGATATGTTATTATAAATATGAAACAACTCTAATTAACCTTCTATCCATCCTACGGAAAAAGGAAATCACTGCGCGTGCGTACGTACGGAATACCGTCTCCACGCCGTGGTGTAATCTATTTTCCGCCACCACCTTAATTGGATGGGTATAAAGGTGTAATGAGTAACTATATATTATTATTATAAAGTGATATTAATACTGAAATAGTATACATACACTTCAACACAATTCCATGACCATGGGAACGATATCATCGCTCGTGCGTACGTACGGACTACCGTCTCCACGACGCGATGAGATTCATTCTCAATGATTAACCATTCATGAATGATTATAAAGTATATACAATAAGTAATAATGAAATATATGACCTAATAATGATACTGGAATTATTTATATTTATATGTATGTCATCTACTTAATTCCATTCAATTCAATAAGGAAACGAAAACAGCGTTCATGCATACGTACGGACTACCGTCTCCATGAACGGTGTATTTCTTTCCATTTACGGATTTATTATATATGTGTATTATGAATATATATATATATATATATCATGTTTTATATTCTGGAATTAAGTAATCATGATCTAAGTAATCATATGAATAATTTCAAGTTAAAAACACGAACGACAAATGAGACGATTTTACCCAAAACGCTACTTTAACATGAATTTACAAAAAAACGGGTAATATAAAGTCATAAGTGGACCATATATGATATAATAAAAATGAATATGATTCTGGAATAAGTCAATAACATGATTTAAATCATTATACAGGAGGTTCGGACACTTACAAAGCAAGTCGGACCTAAGGTAAGGGAAATATCACAATCTCATTTTTATACGAGATTGTTTATTCGTAAGTATTTACTGGAGTGTATTTTATCATACGCATCCATATTTCATCAATATGTAATATTATTTCCATCCACCTACAATTGTTTAAATCCATTTTTACCCTTCGGTGAGTTTTTAGTAAAAGAAATGAAAGGAATCTTTTGTCGTTTTTCGTATGAGGTACTTTTTGACTTTTCCGACAAAAGTACAAAGAATGTTTTTTTTAACTTATACGTCATGAATGGATTTCTAGAAAATTATTTCCAAGAATCTTCCTTTACAAGTATTCAAGTTTATTTTTAATCAACTTCTTTTAGTTTAAAATTGTATGACATGTTAAGAAAGGAAAAGTGTTTTTGAAGTAGAATGGTTATTTTCCTCAAGAATATAGTTCAAGTATTTTATCAAAATTATTTTCCATATAAGATAATAACAGGGTTCTATTTTTATCCCTATTATTACATGAATTTTATTATGTTGTGATGGAAATATTTTTATGAATTCCTTTATCTTATATGAATTGTTTTATGATGTCATGTTGTTTAAGAATCCCATTTTTATTACGTGGATTACGCTATGATGTATGGTTTATGATTATGTGGAAAACATAAGAAAGGATTCATTATAAGATGGGTGGGACCGATATCTCCCTCCAATGCATTGGGTAAAGATTTTATATCTCCTGAGATAGACATGGCTGGAACGGTAGGTTATACCGGTTTAGTGAAACAGGACTGAAACGAGGGTGACTCGGTTCAGAGAGGGACTTTGTCCACTAAGATAGTCTTGGAAATGAGTCATGACTAACAAGAAATGATTCTCTATGATTATGTGTGTATGCCACAAAGTTTCATGTTTTATGTTATGCTTACTGGGATTTCATTTCACTACTATGATTTATCCCATGTTATGAAATTATGCTCTCTTTTGCAGGTTAAGATTTTCAAAAGTTATGTTCTTATGAATATGATGTGATTGATTTTTCTTTTGTTTACCTTTACTGAGCATTTGAGCTCACCCCTTTATGTTTTCTTTTCCCCAGGATATAAAGAATGGTTTTAGGTAAAAAAAGGGAAGATCTTTATGGGAGATATTGAAGATCTTTCACCACGATTAGAAGATTACGTTCCGAGTTTCCAAAGACACTAAACTATTACGATCCTTGTGTGTGTGTTTTTGTTATGTACCAAGTATTCTGCAAATGTAATGTAATGTCCATGTACGTCAGGCTTCAGGTCTTTACAGTTGGTATCAGAGGAAAGTTTTAGTCATCCTTTGGAAACTAGGATGCGAAAACGTTAGTGAGATCCCTAAAGATATTTCCATGGTATGTCTAGTGATGTCCCTAAGGTTAAGTATACGTAGAGGTTATAGTACTAGAATTACGCTAATGATCATAGAATTAAATCTAAGATGTTAGATATTGAAGGTACTCCCCCTTTATTATGTTGTTTTCCCTAGCATTATTTTTGCCTCTCACACTATTCTTTTTGGGTTTTAGACGATGGCTAGAACCCGAAGGAACCGTGTTGATCAATGCAATGGACAGTGCAATGATTGTCCTCTTGAACAAACAAATGTTATGGGAGATGGTGTGCAAAATATTATTGCTATACTTACACAAGCTTTGAATCATTCTGGACTTCCAAATGAGCAGAGAAGGGAACAATATTCTATTGAGTCCTTCATGAGGAAACGTCCACCTTCTTTCAGTGGGTCTTCTAACCCACTTGTTGCTGAACAATGGATCAGTACCACTGAAAAGATATTTTCAGTTCTTCAATGTTCTGAGCATGATAAAGTCATCATAGCAGTATATCGTTTGGAAGGTGAAGCTGATAAATTGTGGAATCTTATCAAGAATACGAGGCAAAGAGATGAAATTGAGTCCATGGAATGGGACGAGTTCAAGAACTTGTTTTTCAGTAAGTACTTCCCTTGTATTCTTCGAACAAAGATGGAGAAAGAGTTTCTTGAGCTGAAGCAGAAGGATGATGAATCTGTTGGTATATACGAAGCAAATTTTACAAGACTTGCAAGGTACGCTTCTGGTATTATCATCCAACCTGAAAGTAAAGTTGATCAATTTTTCATTGGCTTAAAACCAAGTCTTTGAAGGGCATTAGCTATAAGAGACTTCAGTAGCTATGAAGAAATTGTGTGTTGTGCTATCAAGGTAGAAATGGAAGTTGGTGTTTCATATCCATCTCATGGTTTTGAAGAGAAACAAAAGATGGAGTTCAAGGAGAAATCTCAAAATAATGGTGAAAAGAAGATGAGTGTTTCCTTATGCACAAAGTGTGGAAAGAATCATGGTGGAGATTGTCTTAAAAAGAATAGAAAATGTTTTAAGTGTGGAAAAGAAGGTCATCGAGCAGCTGAGTGTCGAAGTAATGGAAAAAGGGTTTCTAATGATGTGAATAAAGTAAACACTGCAGAGAACGCACCACCAACACTTCAATGCTTCAAGTGCAAGGAAATGGGGCATTATGCTAATAAATGCCCTAATCCAAGGGTTAGTGATGATCGACATGAGAAACCGCTTAAGGAAAAGGACAAAGGGAAGTCACATGCGATCACTATTGGCGATGTTGAATATGACAACGATGTGGTGGAATGATTAAGTGTTTATGTAATGGGATTCCAAAATAATGTTGTATCATAAAGTATTGGAATATTTATGTATTGGTCTAATGTGGTATTCAAAGTGATTGAGATATTTTTGGAAATAAGTTGATATGCGCATAATGAAGGGAAAACGAGAAAACGAATTGTTTAACTGTATTCATGAGCTCATGATTGATATAAGGACTAAGTGATATCATGGTTCGAGTGTATGGAATTTTGAGGATTTTGGTATGTGGAAAGTGTTAAATTTTAACTGCATTCATGTTTTCACTAAGGTATTCAAGATAATACATGATTAAGGACTTTGAATGTTTGGAATGTGACCAACAAAACATATCTTATGATATATGGGGATCAACGATGGTATTAAATCTCTGGTAATCGTTTTCACTATGTTATGAGAGTGGACTGCAGTATTATGGATAAGCTTAAAGATTGGAATGGATTATGTTGGACATAAGTTAGTATTGATTAAGAAGTTTTTTCGATATTATTGATGGGATGTTATAGTAATATAGTTTTAGAAAAAGGACAACCTGCAGGACGGGCGACAGCCCAACGCGTCAGACAAGGATGTGGGAATCGAACCCACAACCGAAGTGCGACTGGCCTTTATCGCCTACCACTGGCCTATAGGAAGTCCCTATTTAGTAGAATCTAGTTTTATTATATTAAGCAGTATGATATATGAAGTATAAGTCCATTTTAAGAACCATATATGATCAATCTCACTATAGATCGACTTATGTATATAATTTTTGCTAACCTTTTGTTTGAGACAGATGGAATGACCTGTCATTCTATCACATGATCTGCTAACACATCACGAATAACAAATTCAACTTCATTTATTTAAGAGATGAAGTGGAAATTGTTAAAGGCACGAACAACAGTGAGATTTTACCAAAATAAAGTAAGTATTTATTCTAATTCAAACTCTTCAACTTTAGGGAAACGATCTTGAAAACCAAAAATGTTGTCCTAGTGCTCTTACATCTGATGAATCAGATGGTACCTTAGATCGTCACAAATTTATGGCTTTGTGATTGCTGGCTTTTCCATAGCCATGTTCTCTACCACTCTCCATCAGAACATGATGGTTAGATTTCTCTTCCATATCCATATTTTCACCTATGTGGAAACCCAGTGATTAGTTTATTTGGGTAACCGTTACGTTTCATACTTTTGTTTTTAAAGATTGGTTTTGATATTCCTTTTTACGATGTGGGTTTCTATTAAAGAAACTTTCAATTAGTAAACCATTTATAACCCCGACGAATTTCGAGGGCGAAATTCATTTTAAGGGGGGTAGAATGTAACAGCCCGAGATTTAATAAAAAATATTCTTTATAATTTTTTTAATGTCTTGTGTTGTACGCTACACAAAAAGGAGATTTCACAACACGCATCTTTGACTTACCATGCATTACACGCAATCGCAACCTTCCTCGATAGCGTGTGTAGTACGCAATATTATGTTTCACGAAACAATGATATGCTATTAAAATATTATTAAAACTAACCGTTATGAATAGTAATAACCACTTTTTAAATTTTAGAAATTTTAGATCTCAAAATGGACTTCATTTTTGGATTCGGAGTATCGAATTTAGCCTAAGGTAAAATTTTGGTACTTTTCGGATAACTTTCATATTCTGATGAATAGTGAAAATTACTAAATTATAATTAAAAACAACTTTTTTAATCGAAATAATTAATAGTGATAAATTATTAATTTTAGTGGTTTTAAAGTATATTTAGAATATATTTTTACAATTTAATACAATGTTGGTCATTGAATGTAATTTCACATTTAAACCAGACATAATCAAGTGTCAATCTTTTGACAGATATTGTTTCTTAAAAACACGCTATTTGTTTTAACATCGGGATTTAATTATAAAATTAATTAATACAACTTCTATGTTATGAATTTGGTAAAATAGACATCATTTTTGAATTAGGAATATGAAATATAGCTTAGGATGAAATTTTGGCATTGTTGTGAAAAACATCAATTTTTGATGAATAGTGAAACTACTAAGTGGTAGTTAAAAAACTAAATTTTTCATAAAACTTAATTTTACCTCTTCTGTGAATGGAATTTCAAAAATCAGAGATACACGGTTGATGTCAGTAAGTAAAATGTGGTTCAATGAGATGAAAATAATTTTTGGTGAATAGTAACTTTTTACTTTTATTTACCACGGTTAAAAGTAAATAGGGTAATTAAGGGTAAGAATGATATTAATATTATCCTAACACATGTACTAATTCTATTGGAAAAGTGTATCTCGACCGAAAACAACCTTAAGTGTAAAATATTATCATTTAGGCCCACTTGAATTAGATTAGGACATTTATTATTATTTAATTCAAAGAAGAGTTAAAAGAGTTAAAATCAATGTATATTTACTAAAACATTTTTAATATAGGGTTTTACACAAGATAAATTCGATTTTAAATATTCATTAGAAATCTAAAAAGATTTCTTACATGATGGTATTTTATTTGTAATTTTTAGATATCAAATAATTTAATTTATTTACGACACAAAGATGATGCAGTAATTATCTTATTAATGAAATATTGACATAATTGATATTATAAATACCAAAATAAATGTAATTTAAGACTTTTTATAAATTCCACTAATTTTCTAGGTTATTATGATATATTAGTGTTGATTTAATCAACTTTGTTCGAAAATATAATTCTCTTATGACTTTCAAAAAAAATCATATATCAAATAGTGTCAAAATTGACACAAAATAGTTTTTAAATCAAATATTATATTATTAATTGTTATTTTATTCCTAAAAATCTAGGGTTCGGCCACAAGACTTAGATAAGGATATATGTATTAATAATATACAATTTGGGGTTCTGTTGTCATGTTATAGTTAGTGTATTAACCATATAGTGTAAGAAAACAAAAAGACACGGTAAAAGTTAAATTATTTAACTTAAAGTTAAATCTAATTGATAAGGTTTAAATAATACCCTAAACTTGTCTAAATACTATTGGATTATAGGATTTCGACCCATACCCACTTTAGCTTCGAAATAATACCCTTTGGAACCATTATAAACCGATTTTGACTTTAATATAAAATAATATTTTGAGATATTCTTAAGGTGCCCCTCTCCTCCCTTATAAAAGGGAACCTCCTCCCCCTCCTCCTCACACCAATTTGAGCACTCAAGCTCGGCCAACCCCTGCCATTTTCTCCTCTCCACTTCCCTAGAATAATCCTAGATGTCCTGGTCTTCTTCAAAGACCAATATTAGTTCCCTAAGTGGAGGATTCAAAGAGGCGTTCCAAAGAAGAGGTAATATCCATTACCGATCTTTTCAATTTCTTTCTTCTTCAAATTCTTCTTCTTTAGTTGTTTAATGATAAAGTAATAACATCAGTATTTATTATATACTGATATGTTATTATAAATATGAAACAACTCTAATTAACCTTCTATCCATCCTACGGAAAAAGGAAATCACCACACGTGCGTACGTACGGAATACCGTCTCCACGCCGTGGTGTAATCTATTTTCCGCCACCACCTTAATTGGATGGGTATAAAGGTGTAATGAGTAACTATATATTATTATTATAAAGTGATATTGATACTGAAATAGTATACATACACTTCAACACAATTCCACGACCATGGGAATGATAGCATCGCTCGTGCGTACGTACGGACTACCGTCTCCACGACGCGATGAGATTCATTCTCAATGATTAACCATTCGTGAATGATTATAATGTATATAAAATAAGTACTAATGAAATATATGAACTAATAATGATACTGGAATTATTTATATTTATATTTATGTCATCTACTTAATTCCATTCAATTCAATAAGGAAACGAAAACAGCGTTCATTCGTACGTACGGACTACCGTCTCCATGAACGGTGTATTTCTTTCCATTTACTGATTTATTATATATGTGTATTATGAATGTATATATATATATATATCGTGTTTTATATTCTTTAATTAATTAATAATGATCTAAGTAATCATATGAATAATTACAAGTTAAAAACACGAACGACAAATGAGACGATTTTACCCAAAACGCTACTTTAACATGAATTTACAAAAAAACGGGTAATATAAAGTCATAAGTGGACCATATATGATATAATAAAAATGAATATGATTCCGGAATAAGTCAATAACATGATTTAAATCATTATAAAGGAGGTTCGGACACTTACAAAGCAAGTCGGACCTAAGGTAAGGGAAATATCACAATCTCATTTTTATCCGAGATTGTTTATTCGTAAGTATTTACTGGGGTGTATTTTATCATCCACATCCATATTTCATCAATATTTAATATTATTTACATCCACCTATAATTTTTTAAATCCATTTTTACCCTTAGGTGAGTTTTTAGTAAAAGAAATGAAAGGAATCTTTTGTCGTTTTTCGTACGAGGTACTTTTTGACTTTTCCGACAAAAGTACAAAGAATGTTTTTTTTAACTTATACGGCATGAATGGATTTCTAGAAAATTATTTCCAAGAAGCTTCCTTTACAAGTATTCAAGTTTATTTTTAATCAACTTCTTTTAGTTTAAAACTGTATGACATGTTAAGAAAGGAAAAGTGTTTTTGAAGTAGAAAGGATATTTTCCTCAAGAATAGAGTTCAAGTATTTTATCAAAATTATTTTCCATATAAGATAATAAAAGGGTTCTGTTTTTATCCCTATTATTACATGGATTTTATTATTTTGTGATGGAAATATTTTTATGAATTTCTTTATCTTATATGAATTGTTTTATGATGTCATGTTGTTTAAGAATCCCATTTTTATTACGTGGATTACGCTATGATGTATGGTTTATGATTATGTGGAAAACATAAGAAAGGATTCATTATAAGATGGGTGGGACCTATATCTCCCTCCAATGCATTGGGTAAAGATTTTATATCTCATGAGATAGACATGGCTGGAACGGTAGGTTATACCGGTTCAGTGAAACAGGACTGAAACGAGGGTGACTCGGTTCAGAGAGGGACTTTGTCCACTAAGATAGTCTTGGCAATGAGTCGTGACTAACAAGAAATGATTCTCTATTATTATGTGTGTATGCCACAAAGTTTCATGTTTTATGTTATGCTTACTGGGATTTCATTTCACTACTATGATTTATCCCATGTTATGAAATTATGCACTCTTTTGCAGGTTAAGATTTTCAAAAGTTATGTTCTTATGAATATGATGTGATTGATTTTTCTTTTGTTTACCCTTACTGAGAATTTGAGCTCACCCCTTTATGTTTTATTTTCCCCAGTATATAAAGAAAGGTTTTAGGTAAAAAAAGGGAAGATCTTTATGGGAGATATTGAAGATCTTTCACCACGATTAGAAGATTATGTTCCGAGTTTCCAAAGACACTAAACTATTACGATCCTTGTGTGTGTGTTTTTTTTATGTACCAAGTATTCCAAAAAAGTAATGTAATGTCCATGTACGTCAGGATTCGGGTGTTTACAGTTGGTATCAGAGGAAAGGTTTAGTCAACCTTTGGAAACTAGGATGCGAAAACGTTAGTGAGATCCCTAGAGAAATTTCCAAGGTATGTCTAGTGATGTCCCTAAGGTTAAGTATACGTATAGGTTATAGTACTAGAATTACGCTAATGATCATAGAATTAAATCTAAGATGTTAGATATTGAGGGTACTCCCCCTTTATTATGTTGTTTTCCCTAGCATGATTTTTGCCTCTGACACTATTCTTTTTGGGTTTTAGACGATGGCTGGAACCCAAAGGAACCGTGTTGATCAATGCAATGGACAGTGCAATGACTGTCCTCCTGAACAAACAAATGTTATGGGAGATGGTGTGCAAAATATTATTGCTATACTTACACAAGCTATGAATCATTCTGGACTTCCAAATGAGCAGAGAAGGGAACAATATTCTATTGAGTCCTTCATGAGGCAACGTCCACCTTCTTTCAGTGGGTCTTCTGATCCACTTGTTGCTGAACAATGGATCAGTACCACTGAAAAGATATTTTCAGTTCTTCAATGTTCTGAGCATTATAAAGTCAACTTAGCAGTATATCGTTTGGAAGGTGAAGCTGATCAATTGTGGAATCTTATCAAGAATACGAGGCAAAGAGATGAAATTGAGTCCATGGAATGTGACGAGTTCAAGAACTTGTTTTTCAGTAAGTACTTCCCTCGTATTCTTCGAACAAAGATGGAGAAGGAGTTTCTTGAGCTGAAGCAGAAGGATGATGAATCTGTTGGTATATATGAAGCAAATTTTACAAGACTTGCAAGGTACGCTTCTGGTATTATCATCCAACCTGAAACTAAAGTTGATCGATTTTTCAGTGGCTTAAAACCAAGTCTTTGAAGGGCATTAGCTATAAGAGACTTCAGTAGATATGAAGAAATTGTGCGTTTTTCTATCAAGGTAGAAATGGAAGTTTTTGTTACATATCCATCTCATGGTTTTGACAAGAAACGAAAGATGGACTTCAAGGAGAAATCTCAAAATAATGGTGAAAAGAAGATGAGTGTTTCCTTATGCACAAAGTGTGGAAAGAATCAAGGTGGATATTGTCTTAAAAATACTAGAAAATGTTTTAAGTGTGGAAAAGAAGGTCATCGAGCAGCTGAGTGTCGAAGTAATGGAAAAAGGGTTTCTAATGATGTGAATAAAGTAAACACTGTAGAGAACGCACCACCAACACTTCAATGCTTCAAGTGCAAGGAAATGGGGCATTATTCTAATAAATTCCCTAATCCAAGGGTTAGTGATGATCGACATGAGCAACCGCTTAAGACAAAGGGCAAAGGGAAGTCACATGCGATCACTATTGGCGATGTTTAATATGACAATGATGTGGTGGAATGATTAAGTGTTTATGTAATGGGATTCCCAAATAATGTTGTATCATAAAGTATTGGAATATTTATGTATTGGTCTAATGTGGTATTCAAAGTGATTGAGATATTTTTGGAAATAAGTTGATATGCGTATAATGAAGGGAAAACGAGAAAAAGAAATGTTTAACAGTATTCATGAGCTCATGATTGATATAAGGACTAAGTGATATCATGGTTTGAATATATAGAATTTTGAGGATTTTGGTATGTGGAAAGTGTTAAATTTTAACTGCATTCATGTTTTCACTAAGGTATTCAAGAGAATACATGATTAAGGACATTGAATGTTTGGAATGTGACCAACAAAACATATCTTATGATATATGGTGATCAACGATGGTATTAAATCTCTGGTAATCGTTTTCACTATGTTATGAGAGTGGACTACAGTATTATGGATAAGCTTAAATATAGGAATGGATTATGTTGGACATAAGTTAGTATTGTTTAAGAAGTTTTTTCGATATTATTGATGGGATATTATAGTAATATAGTTTTAGAAAAAGGACAAACTGCAGGACGGGCGACAGCCCATCGCGTCGGACAAGGATGTGGGAATCGAACCCACAACCGAAGTGCGACTGGCCTTTATCGCCTACCACTGGCCTACAGGAAGTCCCTATTTAGTAGAAGCTAGTTTTATTATATTAATTAGTATGATATATGAAGTATAAGTCCATTTTAGGAACCATATATGATTAATCTCACTATATATCGACTTATGTATATAATTTTTGCTAACCTTTTGTTTGAGACAGATGGAATGACCTGTCACATGATCTGCTAACACTTCACGAATAACAAATTCAACTTCATTTATTTAAGAGATGAAGTGGAAATTGTTAAAGGCACGAACAACAGTGATATTGTACCAAAATAAAGTAAGTATTTATTCTAATTCAAACTCTTCAACTTTAGGGAAACGATCTTGAAAACCAAAAATGTTGTCCTAGTGCTCTTATATCTGATGAATCAGATGATACCTTAGATCGTCACAAATTTATGGCTGTGTGATTGCTGGCTTTTCCATAGCCATGTTCTCTACCACTCTCCATCAGAACATGAGGGTTAGATTTCTCTTCCATGTCTATATTTTCACCTATGTGGAAACCCAGTGATTAGTTTATTTGGGTAACCGTTACGTTTCATACTTTTGTTTTTAAATATTGGTTTTGATATTACTTTTTACGATGTGGGTTTCTATTAAAGAAACTTTCGATTAGTAAACCATTTATAACCCCGATGAATTTCGAGGGCGAAATTCATTTTAAGGGGGGTAGAATGTAACAGCCCGAGATTTAATGAAAAATATTCTTTATAATTTTATTAATTTCTTGTGTTGTACGCTACAAAAAAAGGAGATTGCACAACACGCATCTTTGACTTACCTTGCATTACACGCAATCGCAACCTTCCTCGATAGCGTGTGTAGTACGCAATATTGAGTTTCACGAAACAATGATATGCTATTAAAATATTATTAAAACTAGCCGTTATGAATAGTAATAACCACTTTTTAAATTTTAGAAATTTTAGCTCTGAAAATGGACATCATTTTTGGATTCGGAGTATCGAATTTAGCCTAAGGTGAAATTTTGGTACTTTTTGGATAACTTTCATATTCTGATAAATAATGAAAATTACTAAATTATAATTAAAAACAACTTTTTTAATCGAAATAATTAATAGTGATAAATTATTAATTTGAGCGGTTTTAAATTATATTTAGAATATATTTTTACAATTTAATACAATGTTGGTCATTGAATGTAATTTCACATTTAAACCAAACATAATCAAGTGTCAATCTTTTGACAGATATTGTTTCTTAAAAACATGCTATTTGTTTTAACAGCGGGATTTAATTATAAAATTAATTAATACAACTTCTATGTTATGAATTTGGTAAAATAGACTTCATTTTTGAATTCGGAATATGAAATATAGCTTAGGATGAAATTTAGGCATTGTTCTGAAAAACATCAATTTTCGATGAATAGTGAAACTACTAAGTGGTAGTTAAAAAACTGAATTTTTCATAAAACATAATTTTACCGCTTTTGTGAATGGAATTTCAAAAATTCGAGAGACACGGTTGATGTCAGTAAGTAAAATGTGGTTCAATGAGATGAAAATAATTTTTGGTGAATAGTAACTTTTTACTTTTATTTACCACGGTTAAAAGTAAATAAGGTAATTAAGGGTATGAATGATATTAATATTATCCTAACACATGTACTAATTCTATTGGACAACAGTATCTCGACCAAAAACAACCTTAAGTGTAAAATATTATCATTTAGGCCCACTTGAATTAGATTAGGACATTTATTATTATTTAATTCAAAGAAGAGTTAAAAGAGTTCAAATCAAAGTATATTTACTAAAACATTTTTAATATAGGGTTTTACAAAAGATAAATTCGATTGTAAATATTCTTTAGAAAGATAAAACGATTTCCTACATGATGGTATTTTATTTTTAATTTTTAGACATCAAATAATTTAATTTATTTATGACACAAATATGATGCAGTAATTATCTTATTAATGAAATATTGACATAATTGATATTATAAATACCAAAATAAATGTAATTTAAGACTTTTTATGAATTACACTAATTTTCTAGGTTATTAAGATATATTAGTGTTGATTTAATCAACTTGTTTCGAACATATAATTCTGTTATGACTTTCAAAAAAAATCATATATCAAATAGTGTCAAAATTGACACAAAATAGTTTTAAAATCAAATATTATATTATTAATTGTTATTTTATTCCTAAAAATCTAAGGTTCGGCCAAATGACTTAGATAAGGATATATGTATTAATAATATACAATTTGGGGTTCGGTTGTCATGTTATAGTAAGTGTATTAACCATATAGTGTAAGAAAACAAAAAGACACGGTAAATGTTAAATTATTTAACTTAAAGTTAAATCTAATTGATAAGGTTAAAATAATACCCTAAACTTGTCTAAATACTATTGGATGATAGGATTTCGACCCATCCCCACTTTATCTTCGAAATAAGACCATTTGGAACCATTATAAACCGATTTTGACTTTAATATAAAATAATATTTTGAGATATTCCTAAGGTGCCCCTCTCCTCCCTTATAAAAGGGCACCTCCTCCCCCTCCTCCTCACACCAATTTGATCACTCAAGCTCGGCCAACCCCTGCCATTTTCTCCTCTCCACTTACCTAGAATAATCCTAGAGGTCCTGGTCTTCTTCAAAGACCAATATTAGTTCCCTAAGTGGAGGATTCAAAGAGGCGTTCCAAAGAAGAGGTAATATCCATTACCGATCTTTTCAATTTCTTTCTTCTTCAACTTCTTCTTCTTTAGTTGTTTCATGATAAAGTAATAACATCAGTATTTCTTATATACTGATATGTTATTATAAATATGAAACAACTCTAATTAACCTTCTATCCATCCTACGGAAAAAGGAAATCACCGCGCGTGCGTACGTACGGAATACCGTCTCCACGCCGTGGTGTAATCTATTTTCCGCCACCACCTTAATTGGATGGGTATAAAGGTGTAATGAGTAACTATATATTATTATTATAAAGTGATATTGATACTGAAATAGTATACATACACTTCAACACAATTCCACGACCATGGGAATGATATCATCGCTCGTGCGTACGTACGGACTACCGTCTCCACGACGCGATGAGATTCATTCTCAATGATTAACCATTCATGAATGATTATAAAGTATATAAAATAGGTACTAATGAAATATATGACCTAATAATGATACTAGAATTATTTATATTTATATGTATGTCATCTACTTAATTCCATTCAATTCAATATGGAAACGAAAACAGCGTTCATGCGTACGTACGGACTACCGTCTCCATGAACGGTGTATTTCTTTCCATTTACTGATTTATTATATATGTGTATTATGAATATATATATATATATATATATATATATATCATGTTTTATATTCTGTAATTAATTTATCATGATCTAAGTAATCATATGAATAATTACAAGTTAAAAACACGAACGACAAATGAGACGATTTTACCCAAAACACTACTTTAACACGAATTTACAAAAAAACGGGTAATATAAAGTCATAAGTGGACCATATATGATATAATAACAATGAATATGATTCTGGAATAAGTCAATAACATAATTTAAATCATTATACAGGAGTTTCAGACACTTACAAAGCAAGTCGGACCTAAGGTAAGGGAAATATCACAATCTCATTTTTATCCGAGATTGTTTATTCGTAAGTATTTACTGGGGTGTATTTTATCATCCACATCCATGTTTCATCAATATGTAATATTATTTCCATCCACCTACAATTTTTGAAATCCATTTTTACCCTTCGTTGAGTTTTTAGTAAAAGAAATGAAAGGAATCTTTTGTCGTTTTTCGTACGAGGTACTTTTTGACTTTTCCGACAAAAGTACAAAGAATGTTTTTTTAACTTATACGGAATGAATGGATTTGTAGAACATTATTTCCAAGAATATTCCTTTACAAGTATTCAAGTTTATTTTTAATCAACTTCTTTTAGTTTAAAATTGTATGACATGTTATGAAAGGAAAAGTGTTTTTGAAGTAGAAAGGATATTTTCCTCAAGAATAGAGTTCAAGTATTTTATCAAAATTATTTTCCATCTAAGATCAAAAAAGGGTTCTGTTTTTATCCCTATTATTACATGGATTTGATTATGTTGTGATGGAAATATTTTTATGAATTCCTTTATCATATATGAACTGTTTTATGATGTCATGTTGTTTAAGAATCCCATTTTTATTACGTGGAGTACGCTATGATGTATGGTTTATGATTATGTGGAACACATAAGAAAGGATTAATTATAAGATGGTTGGGACCTATATCTCCCTCAAATGCATTGGGTAAAGATTTTATATCTCATGAGATAGACATGGATGGAACGGTAGGTTATACCGGTTCAGTGAAACAGGACTGAAACGAGGGTGACTCGGTTCAGAGAGGGACTTTGTCCACTAAGATAGTCTTGGCAATGAGTCATGACTAACAAGAAATGATTCTCTATGATTATGTGTGTATGCCACAAAGTTTCATGTTTTATGTTATTCTTACTAGGATTTCATTTCACTACTATGATTTATCCCATGTTATGAAATTATGCTCTCTTTTGCAGGTTAATATTTTCAAAAGTTATGTTCTTATGAATATGATGTGATTGATTTTTCTTTTGTTTACCCTTACTGAGCATTTGAGCTCACCCCTTTATGTTTTCTTTTCCCCAGGATATAAATAATGGTTTTAGGTAAAAAAAGGGAAGATCTTTATGGGAGATATTGAAGATCTTTCACCACGATTAGAAGATTACATTCCGAGTTTCCAAAGACACTAAACTATTACGATCTTTGTGTGTGTGTTTTTGTTATGTACCAAGTATTCCGCAAAAGTAATGTAATGTCCATGTACCTCAGGCTTCGGGTCTTTATAGAGGAGGATCCAGACCAGACGCCATGATCACCAACAGAGGGAGAGCATCAGAGAATTTCACGACAGCCCCAGCACCGGCAAGACTGATTCTCTCATGGGGATGTTAAATGATAATGGGGTTTTCCATTATCAAAACAATATTACAGTATATATAAGGTAAAATAGTTATAATTTAACTTGGATAAAGCTATATGAGGAGATTGTAATGAATTAAAATAAATTTAAAAGGAATTTAAAAAAAATTAAATGAAAATGAAATATCTTTTTACATATTGGATTATCTATTTTGACAAACTCAATAAGTCCCTTGGTTTTAGCCTTTTGAAAAGACAAATAGGTATTGAACGTGTGGAATAAGAATGGGAAGGGATTTGGGCAGATGTTAAAAATGATACAAGGCATTAAAGTGTGACAAAAAGAGCTTGGGAGGGGTGGTATTTATAGTGGTGGAGGGGGTATTTTTTAAATTTTTTATTCATTTTTTATTATTTTGGATCAAGACTATGAAAATTATTATATTTATCATCAGATAAATTAAAATATTAAAGGTAATTTAGAGATCATGGTACATTCCTAATTCACGACTCAATGAATTCTATATTTATCTTATAATGTATATATAATGTAAATTAGTGTATTTCACAATTCAAAAAAATTCAACTATTTCTGAAAAATACCAAAAAATCAATGCAATTATTTTTCACCATGTATAATTCAAAATTAAAAAACATTTATGAAAATAATTTTATAAATATTATAAATTTAATTTTAAATTAATGTCATAATTTATTTTAAAAACACAAGTTTTAACACAATAATTGATTTTATGACACATTGAAAAATTAATTACAAACTCAGAAAAATATCTTATAATAATACGAAAATAATTACTTGAAAATATATTTTTTGAAAACAATTTTTTTTTACATAATTATATTTGTTATAAAATTGTAATTAAATATTAATGAGTCATAAAAATACCAAGACATAATTTATATTTTGAAAAAAAAAATATTTACATATTCAATGATATAAATATATCATATATTTAATTATATGATATATAAATATTATTTGTGCTATTATTTTTTAGTGTACCATTCTATAAGTATAGATCCCTTATTCTCAATTAATATCACTTATTTTAATATAAATTTATAATTAATATTACAATTTAATTATAGAATGAAAATAAATTATTCTATAAATACCCGGGTTGTTAAATTATCCCCAAATTCTTGAAATTGGATACTAATTGTTCTTATTTATAGATTAAACAATTGATGCTTCCTTTCCCTCATAAAATTTTCATATGTTACCATGTTTCATCTTCAACCACGTCGTTTATCTATAAAATTGTAACATGGTGAATTACAATATTCTATAGTACTTTCTCTATCCAATCAAGAATCTGAACAATTTTCATTTCATATCAGTGTTTCTCTTCTAGATGAATTACTTCTAGGCTCAAAATATGTGACGAATCTGAAAAATGCAATCTCAGCATCAAAACATGAAAAAGATTGTGTACCTGAGATAAACTTGGATTAAAAATCTACTCAGAATGAAACTGATCAAACTTTCTCAAAGATTTCATATAGTTTTTTGAACCATAGACTTGTCATTCCTTTCATTGAAAAATTAAAAATATTATTCCAGGGAATGATTTTAAGGAAAACTTGATCAGTTACCTCAAAAGAAAAGTATTTCCTCTTATTATATTCATAAATTTTCTGCCTACTCTTATTTCATCTCATGTGTTGATGGATAATGTTCACTTTCTCATCCACTTACTCTACAAAATCTTCTCCAATCAACTTAATTTCTCCGACTTCATCATAAAATTATGGAGTTCAACACCACATGCCATAAAATGCCTCCATGGGATCCATCAGTATGCTCAAATGAAAACATTTATTATAAGAAAACTCTAATAATGAAATATATTGATCTTAAATTTGTCATTAAGACATTCAACCAGATTGAAAAAATTTCTACAAGGTCTAAATTTCTTACTCGGTCTGTCCATCAGATTGAGGATAAAAATAAGTGATGAAATTTAATTTCATTCCCCACAGATTCTAAACGCCTCTCAAAAAGATAAAAGTGAACGTGATACCCAATTAGATAAAATATATCGAGGAACATCATGTAACAAAAAAAATATCTCTGAGTTTTAGTCCATAAAGACGATATAGATAAAGTGTGTCTCAAATATGATAAAATTTTCCCATTATTCAGTAGAACAATAATAACACAAATCACATTGTTTCCTTATGAAGACTTTGGTAGTCCTTCAACGAAGTCTATAGAAATATTTTCCCATTTTAACTCTTGTACTGGAGGAGGACAAAGAATCCTCTTTGGTAGTTTTCACCCTTATTTAACCTATTTACTTGTAAAAAAATTCATGGTAAAATTAGAAATATTTCATTTCATTCAATCCCCCCAGTAATGATTCTGAATGTCTCTGTACATCTAAGTGATGCTAGTATAAATTGAAAATGGAGAACAATGAGCTTCAAAAAAATATTTTTCATGGTATCAAAAGGCCCACAGAATATCTCCCCAATTCTCATGAGACAATATTTATCATCATTAAATGTATGCACCGTACCTTTCATAACAAATACTTCCTTTTTTGTAACTCATGGTCTTCCACCTATGCTTGCTCAATTCTTTCTGAGAGAGATGAATTCATTGACACCTGAATAAATGTATTGGAATTTCTAACACCAACAACATCCAAGAAAAAATTAATCAAATCATTAACCAATTGTTAATGTTTCAAACAAAACAAGGTTAATATATAATGATGTTATCAACTAAAGGAATCTGGAACTTGGTTTTCTTTTCTAGGATATTAATTAATCCTGAAATAATAATCATTTTTCAGTTCCATCCATATTTTTTTCCTCATGTTCAATTAATTCTGAATATATATATACATTAATAATTTATGGTTTATATTTTACATTTGGATCTATATAAATTATGCCTTTAAATTTTCAAAATTGAAATTCACAGCTTCTAATTTGAAATCATGTTTGGGATAATTTAACTAATGAGGTTTCAGTTTTTTTGAAGCATTAGTAATTACTTGATTATTATACATTAGAACACAACATATACCTTCAATGAAGAATCACTATAGATACAAAAATAACCATTTTGGAAAGGCTGGGCCAAAACTAGAGCATTCACCAATCTATTCTTTAGTTCCTAAAAAATATCATATTCATCTTTCCAAATAAAATTAAATTTTTTTTGTGTAAACTATGTTAGTGTTCTAGATAAAAATAAAAATTAATTAATAATCCATCATTAATATACTACTAATCTACAAAAGAAGTGAATTTTATTAACATTTGGTGGTATTTTGCATTCCACATAAATTTTTTAGCAGGATCAACCATTATTCCAGCATTATTTACAATGATCCAAAGAAAAGTAATCTGTTGCAACCAAAAAAGAAAATTTCAAAATTTTCTATATAAATTGTTTTCACTGAGAGTTATCAATATAATATTTAAATGTTTTCCATTATCATAATAACATTTCATAAGGAAAAAATATCATCCATAAAAACAATAACAATTGTATGAAAATATTCCTACAATATTCTATTCATAAGATCCATGATTATAATAGGGGAATTTATCAAACCATCATGCTTAAAAACAAACTCATAATTCTCATATATAGTTTTGAATGCCATTTTTTGAATGTAATCATTATTTATCTTAAGAGGGTGGTACCTATATATCAAGTAAATCATAGAAAAGTACTGTGCTCCATGGATATTATACCGCTTTGTTGGGTGGCCCAACATCTTCTGAAGTAGTCACAATGAATTTCACTACACCTTTATTCATATTATATAACTTCTTCACATCATTCATATCATTCTTTGAGTAGGTACTCACATAATTACCCATCTCACCAAATTTATAACAAATTATGGGTTATTTATTATAATTAAACAAAGAATAATTTTCATTGAAATATTGGGCCCCATGTTCCGACTGACCACATAGAAAATAATTTAATTAGTTTTTATGAAATTCGCATGGTTTCTTTTTATAACACTTCCATCAAACTAGAAATTAAACATTCATAACTTCACATTTCACTGATTTATATTTACTAGTATCTTTCCATCTAGACCTATTCTTATGATTGTTTTCAATGTACACATTATCATCGAAAAACCCCATTTATATGCTCTCAGCACATCAAAAAAGTTTTTCAGAACTTTTTAATTCATGGGTGTCCCGATAACATCAGTATCGTGGCTTAAATCTTGAGTAAAAATGACTATATTTACTGTAAAGATCCCAAATAATAATTAAATAATACCTTAAAAATCAAATGAAGTTTTATTTATAAACAACTACTGAGTATTCCTTTTTTTGTTTCAATTCAAGGAATTTATTTTACATCCTATATCAAACTACCTTTGGATATAATTTTTCAAAGAAAATATTTTTAAATTCATCCCATTTCATGGAATCAATCTCATTAAAATCTCATATATTCATGACCAGTGACACCCACTGGTCAGATGCATGTTCAAAATGGTAAATATAAAGTGTAAACTATTGATTATCTGAACACCCCATGGAATCAAATATTTCGGAGGGTGTTTCCTCATAAAATGTTCCATTATCATCATCTTCCATTGTGATAGCCTTAGTGGTTCTATTTCATAGATACCACCTGCATTTATAGCATGGGTAAACTGAGCCATTATTATCAAAAACTGCTCAGTTCCAATTCCCACAATTTGGGGTTGTGGATTCTAAATGATCTCATCCTCTCGATAACTTCCTACTTTAGCTTCCCTATTTTTTCTGTGTTAAATAATTATTAGATGACATGTATTAGATGATGTAACAATGTAATATTTACAAGATATATCATTTCAACACATCAATAAGGTAGAAATTATTTAATATATAATATTAACATCATCTTACCCTCTGATGTTATTTAATAATTCTCTGATACTAACTATAAGGACCCCACCTTAAACACTACACAATATTTTAAATTATTTTAGAATTTAATTAATTACATTCTCAATGATCTTTTCATTTTAGAGTTTTATAAAATTAAGAAATAATTCACACATATCCACCCAAATTCATAAAATGTGGGTATTATTACAACAGTATCCATTTCATCGAAAATAAAAAAGCATTTAATAAAACATGGAATATTTTTCTGAAAAATAATCAGAACATTCTACTTTGCTTTTTCTTTTCTCTTACTCATCATTAATCCATGTGAAAAACGTTTTAAAACATTGGATGGTCACTAAATATCTGTAAGGAACAGTAAAATAAGGAAATAAACTATTAGTCCCTGAATAATTATTATCATATTAATACATTTTATGAAATATGTACTTCTCAACCATAATGTTATATATATTTTGAGAAAATAAGTGATTCCCAAAAAATATAAAAAATTTATTTAAAATAAAAAAAAGTAATGTGGGGGATTTACTAACTTATGATTGTAACCTTCATGGTTACCATATGATTTGTAACCATCACTAATACATTATAATGTATCCCTCTTGTCTACCTTATGATGTAACCCTCAGGGCAACCTTTTGGTGTAACCATAATATTTAATTTTGTAGTTACTATATAGTCAACCTCTGACATAAATATACCCAATGAATTGAAGGGAGATACAAGGACCAAATTTTAAACATAATAAAATCCCAATTATAAGAACATAACATTATAATATGAATACATTCATCATAAAAAAATTCCTTTTGTTTTTTTGAAAATAAAAATTAAAAAGAGGATTTTTAAAGAAAAGTCCCATACAAAAAACTAGAAATATATGTATTTTTAAAAACATTTGAGCGTTATTTAGAAATAAAAAATTTATAACATTTATTTATTTATAAATACATTCATAAAAAACATTTTGAATTCATTATCCTAAATAGAAATATTTAGAAAAATATATCCTTAAAATATTTAAAACAATGGTTTAGTTAAATATTCCCCTACGTCAGGTTATTCTTACAAAAAACACGTTCGAACCACCAATATATTGTTTTAATGGGTTTTATTAATATATTATCCAACAAAACCGATGTTTATACTACCTTATATTATTACATCTATGGTAAATAAAGAAAAAGACATTTTCATATTTATTAAAAAAATTTAATTAAATATTAATTTTACTTTAAATGGGATGCTATGTTCTATGGTGTACCTGATATGAAACAATGGGTTTCTTTGAAATCTTATGTGTCACACAACGTTGGGTCATACTGAAAAGTAATAATATAATATTAATTTAAATGGTAGTTAACGCCTAGCTGTTGTATTGGAGAGAATGAACAGAAGTAACCATAATAATATTAAACAAGTTTCTTAAATGGTTTTACATTTATCCAATAAATGTTAGAGGCTTAAAATGTGGATGAACCTAATCATAGGCATAAATACTCTAGTATTATTTGATAGGTCGATTTACCGCCAATTTATGGAGAACGCTATTTAAATTTAATTTTGGTAACTTTTATATGTTATATTTGACAAAATAAAACTAGTTTTTTAGAATCTAGACATCAATATTTACTTGTGAAAAAAAATTATTTTTTTGATAAAATTAATTTTTTTAATAAATAGTGAAAAATAAAGCATTTTAATTCAAAAATTTCATTTAATATAATTTATTTATATGGATATGTTATCTTTTTAATAGGTTTTAAAGTGTAATTAGATTATATTTTTACCATTTAATCCAATTTTGGTCATTTAAAGTTATTTCATTTTGAAATTGGACATAAACAAATGTAAATCTGTGGATAGTTATTATTTCGTAAAAAACACGCTTTTTGTTTTGATAACCAGAATTGATTTTAAATTAATTAATTCAACTTATATGCTTCAAATTTGGTAAAATATATATCATTTTAGAATTTGGAATATCAAATATTTCATAGGCTTTTGATTTGGAATTTTTCTGAAAAACAATAATATTTTATGAATGGTGAAAACACTATGTAGTAGTTAAAAACTGACTTTTTTATTTAAATGAAATATTACTTCTTATTTGAATTGAATTTAAATAATCCTACATTCATGGTAGTTACTAAAAAGTTAAATATTTTTCAATAAGTTGATAATTATTTTTTAATAGAACTTTTTGACTTTTATTTACCATAGTAAAAGGCTAATAGGTTAATTTATGGTTAAAATAATATTATAATAATATTAAATTACCCTAACATGTGTCCTTATCTTATTGTTTGATACATTTTCGACCATGGGAATCCATGGACCAATTTTGGGACTACATGGAGCCACCTAAGAGAGATAATGACACTTTATATTAATTAATTAAAGGTAAACACACAAATGTTATAAACATATATCTTATAGTAAATAAATTATTACCTGGGGTTATATAAATTATATATTTTTCTATAAATATTATTTTTAAATCTAAAAATATTTCATACATCGCGGTATTTTTTTATAATTTTTAGACATCAAATAAATAAAAATATTTTTGTCACTATAATGATGCAATGTTTACCTCATTAATGAATGATTTAAATAAATACGATTATAATGATTAAATAAAATATATCCAAACCCTACCCAATTCTTATTGAAATATTTTATATATAACAATTGTCATCTTATTTTTGTCTTTAATAAGTTTTGGACGCATAAAAATGGAAAATCATTATATAATAATATAATATTTTCAAACATTCTTAAAGAGCCCCTCCTCCCTCTTACAAAAAGCCATCACCTCTAACCCATTACTCAAAAATCTCAAACTCCATGGATTGTTGAATAAATTCTCAAATAATCTATCAAGATTTATACCTTCTACATAGGAGACTTACATTAGGCATAAGGTACTTCAAGAAATCCTTTTGGTTCAAACCAATGGTAGATACCTGATTTAAAGGTAACGTCTTCTCTTAAGTTTTTTTCTTTTATTTTACTTATCCAACCCCCTAAATTATTTTTATTCCTATATTATATAACCAAAACAGTATCCTCAATATAATTAGTTTTTTATGATCTGCATTCAAACTACACTTACAATAACCGTTGTCTAATGGTAAAAGAAAATATTGTTTCTATAGACGGCGAACTACAGACTCATGAAATGATGGTTGTTCAATATTCTCCTACCACCTATTATGGTAGCCATTATGATGGAACTGTATTTATTTGTGATATGTATTATATTTATTTTGTTTCTATACTTATATAGTGTTCAATTATATCATACCATTATGGTTTCTATAATAGGTAAATACAAATAATTAATTTGAGGAAGTGCGGACTATCACCCCCTCAAAGTGATATGACTCGCTCATTCGATACATGGAACATATAAAGTATGGGGTTAATCAAATTACATAACATAGATATTATAATGGAATTATAATATACCTATGTATGATTATGTTTTCATTCTTTAAATATAAAATAGAAATGAAAGTAGTGTTAATGCGTATGTACGACTTACCGTCTCCATTAACGGTGTGTTTCATTTCTTAACTCCAAATGAAATGGAATATTATAAATACATATAAACCAGAAATATATGATATATATGATATCTAAATCATGAATATAATTTTATATATAATTGAATTTTGACCACATTGGGAATTTTTAATTATAACAAGTTCATTTTTTACTAATGTTCCGAACATCGACAAAATGACCGATATGAAATCCAATAATTAACTAATTTTTATATAAAGGTAATAAGTGATATAAAATGATTAATAAAATTATAAAATTTTCTTCATTAAGTATAAATTAACTTATGTTTATTATTCAGTAAGAACAGGAAACATACAAGTCATGTTAAACACGAGATAAGGGGTTACTTATCTCACTTTTAATTTCATTTGATTTCCATTGATCACCACTTTTTTATTGAATATAGTGTATTTTGAACTATAATTTGATATATATTATCATGATTCAATTTATATTCATGGTATTCTATTATTAATTTTGTTTGTATTAACTTTTCTCCTTCCGACTAGATTGATTACAACGTGGTTAGGGGTTTTCATCTCACTTTTATTTATGTGAGATTCATGAGATATTTTCCACTTCTTCATTTTGTGTGGAGTATGTAATGAAAATTATTTTATTATTTTTGTAATATAATTTAATTTATGGGTATTTACAGCTTCATTTTATTATACTTCTTTCACATAATGTATGTTTTGTAAGTTATCAATTCGGTATGAGAACTTTTTAACCCAATTTCCATTCCATTGGTTAATCATCTAATTCTTGAATACGTCATCCTATGATTATGTGTTGAATCAATGTTTATTTATTTATGTTGTAATTTACCCTCCCCATTGAGTGGATATAATTTTGATACACATAATAACTCCACTGATAAATTATCATGTCATTGATATGGACATGATAAGGGTAATTTAAACTCAATTTCCATTCCTTGAGTTAGACATACAAGTCATTGTTTTTGTTTTTTAAAAGAACATGTGTGAATTTCCTATGATTTATTTAAACTGAAAATACAATCCTACTACGTTTATTTATATTTGTAACAAATTATTATGTAATTGATTTATCATTAATATGAGGATACAATTTTTATAAGGGACATCATCTCAATTTACATTCCATTGAGACTTCATTATTGTTATGTACCAATTTAAATTTATATACTCTATATACTATCCTTTGGAATTTTATATCTTGAATCCAATTTTTTTTTCATATTACAATGTTTTTATTAAATTTCATTGCTCAATTAATTGTATTCAAGCATATCTCATTTGGTTAAGAACTCTTTAACCAAAATATTATATTAATGATTAATTATTATTATTTTTTCTCATTAATTTACATGATTTAAAAATAATTTTAAGGATTTATTTATATGGAAATTAATGTTTTGAAATTAAAATTTCATTCAAAAACATCAAATTGGAAAGGGACACATTAATTCAAAAATATCATTATTAAATATTCTATATTTTTTTGAAAATGGTTTTGAAAAAGGATCGATTATATCATTATCTTGAAATGATATATTGTGATTAGAATGTGGAATGGTTATCTTTCATTTTATGATTGTTTTATGTGTTGTGGATATGTTATGGTTATTTGGTATTTTTCACGTATATGGGTGGTTCTGTGAAAAACCATGGGTGGGTGAGCCTGAGATAGCTCTACAATTCACTGGGTAACGTGATAGAGGTAAACGTTAATGTTTCTCCTAAGAGATTTAGGGACTGTACTGTGATGGATATTCCAAGTGTAACTCACTATGTAGTTTTGAAAGTTATAATCTATTATTAATATAGATTCTACAAGTTACCGTTATGATTTATGATTTCTATTTTTTATTCATAAATCTAATGATTTCATTAGGTATATTAAAGAGCTTATGTTTTTTATGTACTGATGAACTAATGCGTTCTTTATTTATTTTATAACCCTTACTGATAATTTTATTCTCATTCGAATTTTTTTAAATGTTTTTCACAGGGTATAAGGGAGGTAAAGATCATGTAATAACTCAAGAAGATTTATATCAAGAAAATAATTGTTGTTTTATTTTAATAATTTCTATTTTATGATAAAATGGATACTGAGTGGAAGTGATAGTTTTGTAATTTTTGAGATTTAATGTAATACTTATGGCCTAATTATCTAAAACTCTAAACCTGAATATAAACTCAATGTGAATTATCCTTTTAATTCAAGATTATGTAATGATTTATGGTTGGGGCCTTATAGTTGGTATCAGAGGTCGGTTTAGACAACTTTAGGGATTATGAGATTGTATTAGCCACATGGTTAGTCTCAATGTTTACTCTTTAAGTCAAATCCTTGTTTTATAACTTTTTAGGTCAATGAAATCCAGTTTCCAATGGAAGGAGGTTTATCACAAACAACATTCCTATATCTTTCTGATGAAATTTTTGCATTAATTGTGGCAAAGTCATGTTCAGATGATTGTGAAACGTTTTCTAGCATATAACTCACTTGGAAGTAGTTTTTTTATATTTCAAAAACCTCTACAATACATCAATATCATCATGGATCATGGAATGCATTTAATCATTTCCTATTTTCATAATATTCTCATATTATCAAGAATGGTAAATATTATCAAGGCATTTTCAAATATTTTACCTTATCACAAGATTTTGAGGCATGTTAAGATTTTGAAAAAGGTGCAGAAGAAGAAGACCATTGTGAAACCTTTATATTTTTTCTATTAAATTATATTATTTCATTACATACATTTTTTTATTTTAAAAGGTCCATTGATTGAATTTTTCCACTACAAATCAGCCCGACTATTTTATTAAAAGAATATTTTTACATATGATTTGAAATTATATGTTATACATGATTATTTTCTGAAAATATTTTCTTGTGGATACCCGTATGACCCATGTTGTACAAGTTGTATTTTAATGAAGGAAGAAAATGATTTTGACGGATATCTAAATTATTTTTATGATACATGGACCTTCTACCTATGTGAACGAGATGACTATGAAACCATGTGGACACAATGATCAAGGTAGTTGTTCTTTCATTTGGGAATTTTTTTATTTTATCATATAGAGGTGAAATACATAAAATGACAATATATATAACTCTTCATTAAGATGATGAGGTCTTAATGAGTTGTGATGAAAATGATAGGCATGAGACAAACTTTGAGTTTTAAAAAAATTAGGTTTATTTTTTGGTTTTATAAACAGGACAACCCAGAAGATGGATGACATCCCTTCGTGTTCGAAAAGGTCGTGGGAATGAAACACACAACCGAAGGGTGACAAGGGCGCATCGCCTACCACTAGAATACATGAAGTCACTTGAATGTATGAGCTATTCATTTAGTTAAATGATTTTATGGATCCACAATAAGTTGATTTTAGGAACATATGTTTCATGAAATGGATATCCTTATTATAGGGAAATGATTTGGTGATTAAGTGATAAAGGATGTTTTGAAAGATGTTCTCTTATTTGAGTAAACACTATATGCCTAAGGAAAATAGAATACTATGGGATTTGATTTTTTAAATAATGATTTTATTTTGGAAGAATCTATGATTTATGGATATTTTTGTTATTTTTGGAAATTATTAACATATCATAGAGAATATAGATCAGTTTAATTACACTTCAATATGAGACATATAGAGTAGTTGATTTTATTTAGAGATAAATGTTAATACTTATTGTGTAAGTATATATGATTAAATCCATATGTGTTTTGGGTTCCAGTCTTACTTTGTATTACTTTGAAGAATTATATGGAACGTTTTTATTGAATGGTCTTTGTGGTACTTTGAATATTATTTTTCGGATTTTAATGATTAGGTATAATATTTATTTTTTAGAAGATTATCCTTTTTAGGGATTATCTAATCTTGTTCTAACCATTTTGGATTTGGTTAATGTCTACAGATAAGGAAAATAGATAGATCATCTTTTATAGATTATGTGATTCTATTGAAGTTGATTCTAGCAAAAAATATGTGAACATGTTTTCTTGAATACTCATCATTGAGATAAAAAAAATTGATTCTTTGGTAGAAACTTATTAAAGGATGAAAATATACTTGAAAAGTAAGTATATTTCTTTAAGTACTTTATCAATCTCATTAAAAATTCACCAACATTATGAAAAAGAACATAAAACAAAAAAAAGTTGTTTTTTTACTTTTGCTACTAGGAAAACAAAGATTGTTTGAGCTATCAAGAATTTCTGATTTTCTGGTGGTTAAATTTCTCCTAATCATGTTTTCTATCACTCTCCATCAAGATCATGACACTCAGTTTCTCCACTATATCCTTGTTTATAGGGAATCCTAGTACGGGTTATCTCGGGTGACTTTGTAATTATCATTCATTCATTGAAATTTATAGTTTTATTGAATATTTTTTCAATGTGGGACTTTTAATGAAGTTTCTAAGCCCAATTTTAAAAAATGAAAGGACAAAATTTCCCAAAAGGGGGAAGAATGTAACATATGAGGTAAATAAATAATACAACATTTTCAAATTAATTAAAATTTGTGAATTAAATATTGATGATAATTTAACGGGGATGTTATGTTTGATGGCGTGCACAATATGCCACAACAGGTTTCATTGAAATATTACATTGCACACAATGTTGGGTCATACTAAAAAATAAAAATAATTTATCATTTTAAATTTTAGTTAACACATAATTGTTGTACTGGAAAGAATGAGCATAAATAACAATATTATGATTAAACATTCTTGTTAAATGTTTTTACATTTATCCAACAAATGATAGAGGCTTAAAATATGAATAAATCTACCTTTAATCATAAATACTCTAATATTTTTTTAAAGGACTAATTTCTGCCTTTTGATGAAGAACCCTCATTAAATCTAGTTGTGGTCACATTTATAGGTTCTAGCTAAAAAAATAATATTCTTTTTCAGAATTGGGACATCAAATTTTACATTGGAAAAGTTGTTGCTATTTTTTTTACAAAATTCATTTTTTAATAAATAGTAAAAAATAGTGTATTTTAATTCAGCCTGACTTTTAATCTAAATTTTTATTTGTTTATATTACCTTTATAATTGGTTTAAAAGTGTAATTAAATTATATTTTAAACATTTAATCCAATTTTGGTCATTGGATGTAATTTCACTTTAAATTGGACATAAACAGGTGTCAATCTTTTGAAAATTATTATTTCTTAAAAAACACGCTTTTTATTTTCACTATAGGGATTAATAATAAATTAATTAAGAAATGTTATATTTTTTAAATTTTCTATAATACAAATAATATTTTAATTCATAATATCAAATATTTCATAGGCTGTTGTTTTGGTGTTTTTTTTAAAACATCATTTTTTGATGAATTGTGAAAACACTAGGTAGTAGTTAAAACCCCAACATTTTCATTTCAATGAAATTTTACCAATTCTATGAATTGAATTTTGAAAATCCGACATACATGGTTGTTGTTAGTATAGAATATGTGGCTCAATAAGAAGAATTTTTTTTTGTGAAGGGAAATTTTTGACTTTAATTTAACACGATTAAAGGAAAATTGGGTAATTCAATGTCAAACAAATATTATAATAATATTAAATTAATCTAACATGTGTCTTAATCCAATTTGATGATAAATTTCCAACCTTTTAATCCTTTGGACGATTTTGGGACCCCATGGAGCAACTTATGAAAGATAATGACACTTTATATTAATTGATTTAAAGTGAAGACAAAAAAATAATCATATATCTTTTATTAAATAAATTTCAAAATATAGTTATATTAGTTGTCTCTTCAACTATAAATATTCATTTTAAAGCTAAAAAAATAAACTAAATCATGGTATTTATATTATAATTTTTAGATCTAATTTAAATAAAATTATTTACGACACACTAATGATGGAGTGTTTACCTCATTAATGAATGATTCAAATAAATAAGATTATTATGATTCAAACAATATGCAAAAATTATCGATTTTTTATTGGATAATTTTATTTCAAACAAGAGACATATCATCTTCTAATTTAAATTTTTTTGGACCTTTAGAAACCAAAACTTGTTATATAATAAAATAATATTTTCAAACATTCTTAAAGAGCCCCTACTCCCCCTTATAAAAAGTCCTCACATTTAACCCATTACTCACACCTCTTGATCCCCATTGATCATCCAATATCTACAGAAATAAGCTCTCAATATCCCTATCTTCTAACTAGAATCCATACCTTAGGCATAAGAAAATTAAAAATGTTTTTTTTGGTTCAAACAAAAGGGAGTTGCCTAATTTAAAGGTAACATCTTCTCAAATGTTTTTTTCTTTTATTTTACATCTCCAACCTCGTAAACTATTTTTTTTCCATTATTAAATAAAAACACAAGTATCCAAAATATAATTGTTTTTTTATTATAAGGATTAAAACTACACTTACACACACAACTGTCTAATGGGTAAAGAAAATACGGTTTCCGTGGATGACGAACTACCGCCTCACGAAATGATGATGGTTCAATCTTCTCGTACCACCCCTTATAGTGGAAATTATTATTGAACTATATTTAAATTTTATATATATTATATTTATATTGTCTCTATACTTATTCATGTTTCATTTATAGAATACCATTATGGTTTCCATAATGGGTTATTATGATAATTTGATTTGGGGAAGTGCAGACTGCCGCCCCCTCAATGTGATATGACTCATTCATGCCATACATGGAACATATAAAGGATAGAGTTAATTAAATTACATAAAATAGATATCATACAGGAATTATAATATACCAACTTATTATTTTGTTTTCATTCTGTTAAATATAAAATAGAAATGAAATTAACGTTCAAGCGTACGTACGGCTTACTGTCTCCATAAATAGTGTGTTTCATTTATTAACTTCACTTGATATGGAATATTGTAAATAAATATACATAGGATATATAAGATATTAATGATATATAAATCATTAATATCATTCTAGAGATAATTTAATTTTGACAGCTTCATCAATTTTTTATTATAACAAGTTCATTTTTTACTAAAGTTATGAACATCTACAAAATGTCTGATATGAACTCAAATAATGAACTAATTTTTATAGAAAGGTAATAAGTGATTTAAAAGGAATAATAAAATTGATAATTTTTCTTAAATAAGTATAAATTAACTTATGTATTTTTATGCTGGATGAGCACAGAACATACGAGTCATGTCGGACACGAGGTAAGGGGTTTCTTATCTCACTTTTAATTTCGTGAGATTTCCATTTTTCAACGATTATTTATTGAATATTGTGTATTGTGTACTTCCATTTGAAATATATTATCATGATTCTATTTATATTCATGGTATTCTGTGATTCATTTGTTGTTTATTAACTTTTGGTCTTACATCTCTATTGATTACAATGTGGTATGGGGTTTTTATCTAACTTTTTATTCCTGTGAGATTCATTCGATATTTGAAACTATTTCCTTTTGTGTGGTGTATGTAATTCCTATGATTGTATTATTTGTGTAATATATTTTAATTTATGAGTAATTACATCCTCATTGTATTATCCTACTTTAATGTGTTGTATGTTTCATAAGTAACCAAATCAGCAAGGGACCTTTTAGCCCAATTTCCATTCTGTGGGTTAATATTCTGATTCTTAATTATGTCATGCTATGATTAAGTGTGGAATCACTGATTATTTATTTATGTTGTAATTTCCACTTCCATTTTTTTATATTAATTTGATACACATTATCACACCATTGAAAAATTCTCATGTCATTGATATGAACATTATAAAAATAATCTTAACTCAATTTCCATTCATTGAGTTAAACATCAAAGACATTGGTTTTGTTTTTAAAAGAACATGTGTTAGTGGCCTATGATTTTATTACATTGAATATCCAATCATATTGAGTGTATTTATATTTGTCACACATTATTATGTAATTCATTTATCCTTAATCTAAGGATAATGTTTTATAAGGGATTTTGTCTAAATGTACATTCCATTGATACTTTATTGTTGTTGGGTCCCAATTTACTTTTATATGGTGTATATACTGTCCTTTGGCATATTATATCTTGAATCCCATTATTTTAATTATATAATAGTTTATTTATTAAATGTAATTTCACAATTATTTGTATTCATGAATATCTTATTTTAATAAGAACTCTTTAAATAAACTATTGTTCTAAATAATTATTCTTTTAAATATTTGTTAGTAATGTACATGTTTTCAAAATGAGTTTATGGAGTTATTTCATTGTACATGAATTTTTTGAAATTTATATTTCTATAAAAATCATATAAGTGGTATAGGACACTTGGATTCATAAATCTATTTTTTAAAATATTTAAATTGTTTTGAAAATGGTTTTGACAATGCATTTATTATATGAATATAGTGAAATGATATATTGTGATTTGAATGTCGAAATTTTATCTTTACTTTTATTCTTGTTTTATGTGTTATGAATATGCTATGGTTATTAAGAATTTTCCATATATACGGGTGGTTCTGAGATAAACCAAGGACGGGTGAGCCAGATATAGCTCTCCAATGCATTGGGTAACATGACGGAGGTAAACGTTAATTTATCTCCTAAGAGATTTTGGGAATATACTATGATGGGTATTCCAAGTGTAACTCCATATGTAGCTGTGAAAACTACATTGTATGTTTGATATGGATTCCACAAGTTACATTTATTATTTTTGATTTCTTTGTGTTATTCATAAATCTTATGATATCATGAGGTATGTTAAAGAGCTTATGTTTTGTAAGTATTGATGAAGTAATGTTTTATTTCTTTATTTTAAAACCCATAGTGAGCTTTTTATGCTCATCACATGTTTTTTAATTTTTTTTATGGTGTATAAGGATGGGTATGAGGAAGGAAGAACTCAAGAAGATTTATATCAATGAAATAATTAATATTTTCTTTTAATAATTTTTATTTTTTGAAAAAAATGGATACTGAGTGGAAGTGTCTACTTTGTAATTTTTTAATGTAATGTAATAGTTATGGCCAAATTATCTAACATTATAAAACTGAAAATATCCTCATTGTTAATTATTAACAGAATTCATGACTATGTAATTATTAAGGCTCTGTCCTTATATATATGACCTTGTTGTATCAAAATTCTAACCATTTATTAATAATATGTTGTTATATTCATTGATTCGAGATCATTCTATTCATTGATTCATGGATTGGGTTATAATGGGGTTTCTTATCAAATGGAAAAAATTAAAAAGTTGAAATAGATTACATTAATATGTATACATAATTTTTTAATAATTCCACAATAAATTTTGTTTTTTGATATAAGGATTAATCATTAGTTAAAATATTAATGAAAAGGATTTTATTTATTTTGGCAGTTTTTACAGTCATCAAAAATTTATATCAATTTTTTAATCTTATGTTAATTTATACATTCACGAAAAATATTTAACTTATAACATGTATTTTATAATCCTATTTAGTCATAATAATATTTTTATTACTATCTTTTAAGGTGATAGTGGAAAAATAAAAACACAACTTCTATTATGTTGGTAAATCGACACATCACAGATGTTGTCTTTATTTTTGGAATATAAGGGATAGTGGAAGAGAAATGATGATGGGTTATTCAAATAAACACATTAAAATATAGAAAATATAATATATTTATCTGGTATCTTAGACAAGGGTACATGAATAGATAATAATTAAATAAAATAATTTAAATAATAAATTAAATGAAAAGGAAAGAGGTTTTTACCTCTTGAATTATTCTCCTTGAGAATGTCCTTAATGCCCTTGGTTTTAGCCATTTGGTGATACCATGTGGTACTGGACCTAGGGAAGAGGCTTGGGAATGGATTTTGTTAGAACATTAAAAATCTACAAGGAATTTGAGTGTGGGGGGAAGTGGTTGTGATGGGAGTTATTTATACTAGAGGAGATGAGTGTTTTTTAAATATTTTATTCATATTTTTGATTATTTTTGTTCAAGAATAAGAATAGTTAGAGGATTATAAAAAATATATTTTTAAATATTGATGATAATTTTTGTATTATGGTTATTACATCATTCACGAATCATATTATAGTTTATTTAACTTTTAGTGTATATATATACCGTAAATTACTATATTTTAGTTTTCCGAAGAAAATCACCTACTTCAAAAAATTCTCAAAAATTTATCCCAAACATTTTTCCTCATGTTGAATTAAAAAAACCATTTTATGAAAACCATTTTATAAATATGAAAAATTTAATTTATAGTTAAAATCATAATTTATTTGAAATATAAAATTTTTAAAACAATAACTAATTTTATTAAATATTGAGAAATTAATTAAAGTCTCATAAAATTAAATTTTAATCATAAGAAAACCAAACAATAATTCTGGAATATATTTTATGAAAATATATTTTATTTTAAATGATTTTATTAATAAGAAAATTTAAATTAAATATTTTTGACTAACAAAAATACCAACACTTAATTTATAATTTTATAATATTTATTACTTATTCAATGATATAAGTATATCATATATTTATTTAGAAGATACATAATTTTTATTTTCACTATTATTTTCGAGGATTCTATTCTATTTTTACCGATTACATAATTTCAATAAATATTAGTTATTTCATTATAAATTCATAATTAATTTAACTATTAAATACTATAATGAAAAAAAAATATTTTATAAGTTCCTAGGTTGCTGTATATATGGTTTGAACATCAAATTTTACAAAACATAGATTGGATGAAGTTAACCAAGAATTTATGATATTCTATTGATATTTTTTACATTATTTTCATTCCATATGTAATTATCTTCAGTATGGATGATTATTTTTCAGTGGCCAATATATATTTTTATTATACACCTTCTTTAATTGAAGGATGTGTGATCAAATTATCCATTTTATTAAAACAGGTTAATGAATTGTATTTTTTTATTTTTTTATTTAAATACTTATGATTTTTTGAAAGGTTGATAATGTATTGTTAAATCATTTTATCTTATAGTGAATGCATTGGAATTAAATAAGTGATGGTTGGGGATGAACATTATATAACCCACAAGTTAATTACCATGTCTCATGAGACTGAATAGTTTGGGTTTGTGTGTGTACCTCTTCCTATAATAGGGTAGTTTCGTGGTAAAATCCTCAACAACATGAAATCTTAATTGCGGTCTAGATGAAAAGTGAAATTTCTTAGCATAATGTATTAACTATAGGTTTTTTATGTCTGAAATTTTATATTACATCAGTATAAGATTATTATTATTGATACCCATTTTTTTAGTAATTTTCATGAATATAGATTGCTTCCAATTTCATGTTGACTATGGAACCATATTATTTATCTATTCCATAAATATTTTTTTCCAATGATTATTCTATAATTTGTTTAGTCATACATTTCTCATACATAGTATTTTAGTTCAAACGTAATTTTGTTTCAATATCTGTAGGTTATGGAGAAAATTGTTACCGATGAAATGTTTAGATAGAAAAATCATTTGAAAGGATTTGAGGGAGATTTTTATTTCTTTTCATGAATTAATTAATTTTTTATATAATGGGATGATTTTCTATTTGATTTAAAAAAATGGGGTCTATTATTTTATTATTATATCAATCTCCAAACCTATAAATAACATTTAGATTTAAGATATTCAATAATAATTAATTATATTATAATTATGGATTTATATACATAGTATTTTTACAACATGTATGTACTTTAGTATGTAGTTTATATATTTTTGGCACTGGATCTAGATATACAGGTTAGGGTCATTAAAATATAAGTAATAAATTACATTATAAGAAAATCAATATCTCGATAACTAGCTCAATGCATCTCCATTTTAGTGCCCATGAAATCATAGGTTCTGAACTATGGAATCGACACAATTCTCTGATTTATATTCATTCTATCACCTGAATAAATCAGACAATATATGTTACAAATAATAATATAATGAAAAACATTTAGATCCATATAATTTTTATCATACTTATTCGTATCATGATGAATAAAATAATAAATTTCATTCTAAAGAGTATTATTTTACCTAATCATCACCATTTAATTATCATGTCTAGTTTTAATCATCAATGTTTTTATAATATCCCCACAGTATTCATTGTCATCCCAATATAAATTATTTGAATGAGTCAAATTAAAATTCTCTAATGTTTTGAATGGTATAAATATCATATAAAAATATCATTACTCTATTATAATTTAGGTTATGATAAAGGAAACTCCTTAAAAATATAAAATATTAGATAAATGATCTAAGAAGATACATTATTGATACCCAATACATAAGAAAAAATTATAACGAACTTCTCTAATATTAAATGTATTAGAAAAGAGTAGCATTAATATTTGATACTAAATATTAGCACATTAAAAAATATTTTATAAATGGGTGTATATATGTCTAATGCGAATAATAAATTTTCTACCATAGATGAATACAACATATTTAGGTGTTACACACTATAAATAGAAGATGGTATGAAAAATTAAAATAAATTGTTGTAAAAATTAAATCTGTTAGAAATTTACATTTATCTATGATAAAAATATAATTTGAAAGAGGAAAAATTAATGTAAAAAATGAATGTAGTTTCAAATAAAAAAAATACTCTATTTAAAATTTTATTATTAAAAACAATTTTCTAAAAGTCTATTTATTTGAACTCTTCAATTTTAACCCAGTTTGATTAAAAGATCAGTGCCCAAATCCAAGTGATATATGTTCCAAAACTATAAATTTATATAACAACTTGATCAAAAAATAAATGTTACAAACTCATGAACTTATTTTAAAAACATCTGCAATATGCCACTATATTCACAACGTCCTCTATGATCAACCTGATATGCCAGATGTCCTTCCTCTAACATCATTGAGTAACAAGTTCATAAGATATATATTCTATTCCCTAGAATATCATCAATCATTGTTGACTACATTAAAATGAGTAAAATTTAAATTTTTAATATTTTATAATACAAAAACTTAAAAGAAAAATATATGAGAAAAACACTGAAAAAATATAAATGTCATCTCCCAAAATAAATGTGGCAGAAAAGATAATAATTTTAAACTAGATTTATATTTATAATTCTCATTCAAATTATTTATTTTCATCTCTACCATTCCATGATACTTCACTCTAAATTTATATATATTGAAATAATTAAATCCTCAATTCTCATTGATAATTGTTTCCTAAAAATCTAAATCAAATATAACATATTTTAAAATGATTAAATTTCAAATAAACAATTTCAAAAACAAATATTCATAAATATAAACTCAATAGAATATATTAATTACTTTTTATATTTGTACATAGAAAAAAAATAATTAAAACACCTATAAGTGCATGTATAAAAAGGGATGTGTTGTGATTTATCAAAACATTGAATCTAGACGAATAAATTTATGAAAATGACTGGAAATATATTTATATATTTATATAATTGATCACATACTTTGATACATGAAAAAAATAATATCATTTTATGTTTTTAGTTAATCAAATTTCAAAAATATTGTAATTAATAGTATGATAGTGGCTAAATGATCATATCAGGGTTTTTCATATCAAACTATAATAGAATAAAATCAATATCCCTTTAATTTGAATGGTTGTTCTTTTTTGAAATACATGTCCATAGAGGATTAAGGAAATTAAAACCAATATGGTTAAATAATGATAAATAAATCATCATGGGATGATGTTATAAATTATACATCATTTTTATGTGATATTAAATGACAAAGAGATAATATTACCGAATAACTGTCTATAAGTGGTTTTCATAATTAAAAATTATCCTATATATTTTTAGGAAATAAAATGCTTCTAGATACTAATATTCAACTATTATTATGAGTCACTACTATTGACATGAATTCATTGATGATCATATATAAAATGCATCAATATGTTCAACCAATTAGGTTTCAATAATGTTTTGGAAAAAGTAGGCCCAATGTTTTTGTGATGGAGCACCTATAGGTGTGAGTGATCATAAGAAAATTATTAAATAAAATCATTTATATTTTGTTTTTGTTTTTTATAATGATAATAATTTTTTTTAATAAGATATTAATAAGTTATTTAGTTATCCACAAATTAGTATGATATTTTTCTCAAATGAATATCATTTATTATTTGTTGGTTAAAAATATTTGGGAGGAATGGATTGAATTACAAAAAATTATTTAATATTTATTATATTAAGTGTGTTACAATTATTTAATGAAAATTTCATGTCACTTAGGAGGATTAATTTAAGTTACAAGTTTTTTGGGATATTTTTGAGGTTTAAATTTCATATGTGACCTTTATAAAATAATAATTTCTTATTAACTATGTATTCATACTTATTATAGGCAAAAACCTATAGTATGGAAAGAGTTAAATTAATTTTCACACTCCAATATTCTGTATAATGATTTAGAGAGAGATTATAGTAATATTAATGGTGTCAAATTTAATTTTTTTTATCCATTGATCATGAAGGTTTCATGAAGTGCTCATTGATCACATAAATAAACATGAATGTTCAGTAAAAATTAACCAAAGTCTACGATATATGTGGGTATTATATGTGGGATTAATTTCATGGTTCCTCTGCTCTATAATGATCCTATAAATAAATGATCTCATAATAATTACACCATATAAAATTGGTATAATTCTTTTTTATTTATTTATTATTCAATGTATATATTATAAATTATTGGGATTGGGTTCTTATGTATTGAATATTATGTTTAAATAGAGATCTAGTATTTTTATTAAAAATACCATTATTGAACAATTTATCTTCTACTACGTTGTTTCAGTGAAACAATTTTACCCCATTGAATGTTAATATATATGAATTATTCTAACGATTTAATTTTTGAATCCTATTCCTTTAACCAAATTAATATGTTATGAAATTATTAATTAATAAAACTATATATAATGGGTCGTAGGATTTGATAATTATCCAACCTTCACTTTTATAATATACATCCTAAGCGCCTAGGTGTAACGTCATCTATCATTTCGAATCGATGAATTTGTGTAAAATTTAAATGTTTGATAGTTTGGAATAAGAGGATTTTTGAATTGGAGTTTTGGATTGGATTTCATTATATTTTTATTGATTTTTGATAGATTATATTCATGTTATGGTGGATTTAGGTGTTGGAGGAAGAGAAGATAAGGCTATATGTCTCCCTACTATTATTTTTTTCTATAGAAAGACACTAGTTAACCAATTTAGAGACACCATATACACGATTCCAACTCTAAGGGGAAAATGGCAGTTTTATGCTCACTGGACAACTAGTGGGCCTATACTAGGCGTCTAGGGAAGAATTATCTAACAATCATCCATAGAGTACTATGTAATCCCATATCTCATTTTTAAAAATTTATGGCCCAGCCATAATTTCAAAGTTATTCTTTTCTAACAAATATTCATTTTTTGGGCCTGGGGGATATTAGGTTTTATATCTATCCCCACATTACATCCCAATGAATCCCCATTACTAAATGTTATTTTAGAGTTATTTCTATATATATGTGAGGTAATTTTCACCTATATATATTCCTCCTTTTCAACCCCTTTATATCTGTTGATTTTTTGTTGTTATGTTTAGCAATTTATATATGATTTTTTTCACAACATGGTAAAATAGAACTAAAAAATGGGTTTTACTATATAGATGTGAGAGTAATCTAATAAAGGTCTAACTATGATCCATTATTTTTAATTTTATTATAGTGAATACTGTGATAATTATATATATATATGGTTTTCTTATTTAGGGTGAAATTTAAATGAAATGTAAAATTTGTAATTATACATTATGTTAATAGAAAGGATGAGGTTCATTCATAATCCATTTTCCACTAATTATATACAGTTTTTGAATGGAAGGATACTTGGTGAGTTTATTTATACTATAATTTTTTTTGATAAAGTGGATATTTTGATTGTAAAATTTTAAAATAATTTAATAGATTCTTGTATCATGATTTAGGATCTTTCAGCATGGTGAGGCTTGATGTGGGATAATAGAATGATTAAATAGAATAAATAAATTTGTGATAACTATGATATATAGGTAACTGTTCCATTAATTAATCATTTTTACCCATGTTCTTATTTGAAAATGATTAATAGATTAGGTTTGGGATTTTTTATATGAATTGGTTGGGTTGGAATAATTTAAGGGGTTAGGATATAGCTTTATCTGATCTGTAAATATATTTTTTTAATTGGTATTTCTCTAAAGACTCAATGAAATATAATTAGGGGTATTTTTTCCCATCACACATTAAATACCCCATAATGGTATGAGATTGTAAAATATATAAATAATTTAATGAGTTGATCCCTAGTGAATTGATTTAAGAACTCAATAAGTAAAAAAATACTTGGATAGTGGTCCCCAATAGAATGATACCTTATATATTATGTGAAAATAGATCTGATTTTAATACCACGATAATTAAAAACCTAATAAAGGGGATTACTGAGTGGGACATTGTGTAATAAACCATGAGCACCACATTATGATAAATGTGTTTTGAATGTTGGGTTTCTATTATAAGTTCATTATTTATACTACACATCATAATTGATATAAGTTTCTCTTAGAGGAGAAAATGGTAGCCTGGTTCTCTTGAATGTTATAATATTTGAGAGAATTTAATTGGGTTAATTTAAGAATGGATCTTTCATATGAATCCTTTTTTGTAATTTCCAGTATGAGTGAAAATTATACCTTATAGGAGGTGATGTGGTTAGTTATAGATGTTTTTTACCACATTATTGGATATTTTTATGGTAGAATAGTGTATCCATGTGTTGGAATAAGTATGGCATGATTATATCAAGATATAAAATATAATAAGACTCATAGGAAATACCCTTTCATCTAATTTTCATTCAATAGTTTGGGAAAAATATAAATGACTCATTAAACAATGTATTATGAATGAATGAAGGTTAATTTATTGGTTACATAATAATAAGTATTATATCACCAAGGGTAATAGTAAGAGTTAAAACTAATGTGCAGTTTTTAGGATTTGGTGTGATGTTTTTTATTAATGTACCTACTAATATTTTCTAAAGAGATTCTAGTATTTATGAGGTTTTAGTTGATAGAAAGGTTATGATGATATATTTAACAAGAAAATGGTTGGATCCATAATATGTTTCTGAATAAGTTCTATAGAAATTTCTATGGATGAGTTAGATTTTTGGAGACCTAGTAATTGGGTGTAGTATTAAACCACATAGGTATTCATTTCACATGGAGTTCTAGGATGATCATATATGAATGCGATAATCCACATTTTCTTAGTAATGTGGGACTATATATTTGATGCCTATATCTAATTCATTTTTACACAAAATTATATAATAGTGTTATGAATTACTCAAATACAATCCTATATTGTATAGAGCCTTCAGAATAGAGGTGTTGAGTAATAGTAAACACAAAAAATATTTTCTAGAGTATTGTAAATATAGATGAAAAAAGCGAGGATCCACATTTAATTTTATTTAAAACCCAATGTCATTTATGAGTAATGAAATTCAGATGAATTTAATTTTTTTTATTTAGGTGAGGGGATGTTTTTGAGAATTAGGATAAATGTTGTAATTTTGATAGTTGGATAATCCTAATGAGGTTTTTTTTAATGTAGATCAAGGAAAAAGATTTTCCATGGATTATCAAGTGTTTATATGAATATTCATAACATATTTTGATAATTCTGGAAGAATTCATCCCTATACATAGATAAAAAATTAATATTTGTGTAAACTGTATGGAGGGGTATTGTTTTATGTCTTGGTTCATTGATTGAGAATTATTGTAGATAGACCCTATGAATTATGATGTTCTATTATAGATGTGATTTTCCTGGTTGGTTCACCCTTTGGAAAACTACATAGCCAAACTGTGTGGGGTGAATGGCTTTAGATAGTTAATGTTATATAGTTTTACCATTGTTTTGTAAATAGTTTGGAAAAACTATGGGATAGGGAATTTATTAAGTAGCACCAACCAAATGGTTTTCACATGTTTCTGGAATAATATGTGATAAAAAATTTCCATTTTAAAATAAAAAAATTATATTTAATTACGTTTGATTCTAACCCCCTAAAACTTCTCTTTTTTCCCACATTACATTAACTAGCAGGATAACAGTCATCGATTACTCATTCAACTAATCATAGGTTTACTATTACATTGGGTAAAATTTATTGGTTTGTTCCATTGTTTTCCATATTCCAGTTCATTCCAATTTGATTACCCTTTATAATTATTTATTTTAGTGTGAACTCGATATGTTTCTTGAGATGGTTCCAAAAGATCATGGTGTTATCATCTTAATATGATCGATATTTTAAATGGCTAGACTATGGGTCCTCCTATGGCATTTAATTAAATCCATAATGTAATATTTACTGATGATACACCCCCATTGATTTATTTTATTATAGGTTTTAAAAAACTAAATAGATATCTCAATTGAATAATTAGAAAGTGATAGAGATATTGTGTGTATTATTTTTTATGGAATCCGAAAAGTAGTTCATACCTATATAGTCATGGTTTCACTGTGATAGGTTGATTCAATGATGTATTAGGTTTTTTACCTGTTAGATTTAATTTATTAAACTATAAATTAATTATATGTTTTAAAATAGGGATTTAATAAGAAATTATATATTTTTATAATTAATTATTAGATGATTGGGATTGATATTTGTATCTCTGAGTTTAGATGATTATTTTATGATACTAGGTAGTGACTGTTAGTCACTGAATTATATGAAAATGGAACATTAGATAATGTTTTCATTGAATTTATTTGAGATTACTTCTCAATTGGTGATTTAATGTTCATGATCAATTATTTTTATTATTTTCAATATTTTTCTAGTACTATGTGATTGAAATCATAGGTTGTGATGGGATTATGTCAGCCAAAATGTTAATACAGACAACATATATTGATAGATGGTTTGATTATGAAATCTGGGTTGAATGAGGGTTAGTAGAATTATTTATGGACTGTGTGATGGAGTTAGTGGTCTTAAATAAATAACAATTTTTCTTTTTAAAATGAGTTTGAAAAGGGGGTTTTATTTAATTATTAATTTCAATTTGTATGGGTGATTTATAAATGGGGTCTGAAATGGTATTCTTAAATGAGAATGGGGTTTTCTAAATGTTTCCTTAATGAGATTTTTTCCTAGGGCCCAACATTAGTAAGACAGAAAATGGTGCTTTATTGAAATAGTTATAATGAAAGATTATAAGTTAATTTCTAAAGTAAATATAGAAGTTATTGGTTGGGATGTTTTTGTCTATTTATCCTTGATAGAGAAATTACATTTTTCTCAATGATTGTGTGGTTTTTATTCTTCTTAATTATGGATTCCTAGTATGTACATGGATTCATGTTGATATTTGATTATGTGTGTGATGGAAGATGTTTTTTAACATTTAAATAAAATCCTAGGTTAAGTTTATGTAATGTTACTAGAATCATTGGGGGTATAGATAGGTCCAAATACTCTATAGGATATAAATGGATGTAATGTCTAAAATGAAAGGTTCTGGCTGAGAAATGGATATTGAGGAATCTATGTAGGGTGTTTGTGTTTGTTATAACCTGAGATGCAGTTTGGAGTTCCCCAACTGATATATGGATCCTAGATAGGGTAAGTGTGGTAATTTTTATTGAAGAAAATAGTTATAATATTACATCCTAAAATAATAATTTGATCATGTTATGGCTATAGGGATGAGTTTAGGTTGTGAACATGAGTGGTCGACCATGACCTGTAAAATTTGTTCTAGTGAGTCGAAAACCCACATAGATGTGTTATATGAGATATAATGTGGGTATTACCTATCATTTAGTCTTCTAAATAAATTCCTAATACCGGGTATAATTCCAAGGATACATCATTGGATTCAAACTATTGGTCTATGTGGATATCCTAAGAAGATACTCATTAATCAACTTCTATGCCTACTAGATTTACAATGATGTTTAGGAATTGGATATAGATCCTGATACTTATATATTAAATATGATTCCTATACATCAGCCATGGATATGAATACTATTGGACTTTACTATATTCTTTGGAATTTTTCTTGGAGGCCAATACTACTAGATTTCCCATTATTCTGGGGAATTGGATTTAGGTCTAATACAACTGATTTCTAAGGATCACCTAATAGTAATTACTCAATGAACCAAATTTTACTAGGAATGAGTATTTTACTCTCAAATAGATATACAAAACAAACCGAACAAGGTATTTTATTCAAATACTAGTTTTGGGGATGGACTTATTCCCCCACTTCTATTGTTAGTTTATCTTGTTTAGAAACAACTTAAACTAGATGAAAAGTGTATGTCCAGGGTTCTAGGTGGCTAGTAGTAATTAGATAACCAAACATGAATGATTTATATGAATTGTGTGATATGTTTTTGGGATGGGTGTTCTGTATGAGATGGACTGCATTTAATTTTGTTTTGTTTCATGCACACCCACTTGATTATAATAATTCTAAATGTTTCATAGGAAATATTGATTCATACTAGTTCATTGGACTCAGACCAACATATATAAAAGACATGTGTTTTGATTTACATGAGTATATCTTCCTATTTTATCTTGGAAAAAAGGTATCACTTAGATATGGACACATGGTACATGTCAAAAAGGTTATAGAAATAGGGTAGTTAGTATGTTGAATTATGTGAATAATTCTAGAGTCAATGTTATTTAATTCTATATTTTGGGTAGTAGGTATTAGCCAGTGATCCATTATTTTAATTAAAATTATTTTGTGTTTATCTACTAATAAAATATTACATTTTGATGCATGCTGAATATATATTTTATTTCATTACATTATAACATTATTTTACTTGTTTTTAGGAACCTATGGAAAAAAATTTGAATGTACGTTTATTGGAAACAAATTCATGATATTTTTGTGAATTTTGAGATATTTATGATGTTTTGGGGACTGTAAAGAGTGGGTGATTATTTAGTGAAAAACCATGTGGCATGGGCCAAAAATCTATGAACCATATGTTGGTTCTCTATAGGGGGTTCACAATTTTTCCATACCATGCAGCCTCACCATTAAAACCATACCTCCTCGAATAGATGGATTTCCATTGTTGGTTCATGGTTAGTCTAACCTTTAGTAAAAACCAAAAACCCTTTCCAAATGTCAAGTATGGTAACATGGTTACTACAAACTATGTGACCTAACAAGGAAACCGTCAATGCATGCTTTTAATCCCCAGAATTTCTTATTAAAAATAACTAGAACCCTGTTACAACATATAAAAACCATAATCAACCATAATATAAACATTTTAGTTTTTTAGGTTGTATAGAGGTTTTCATGGCACCTAAAACCTCATATCATGAAAATCAATGTGCTGAGGGAAGATATCAATCTATATAAATTTGGTGGTTTCTTAATTGATTTAGGGTTTACCCCTCTTAAATTTTACTCCATTTGCTATTTGTGAATCCTTCCATTTTTTATGAATTATATATATGTTTTCATTGATCTTTTATGTATGGTTATTAATTTGAGGAATTGTTCCGAGATCTTCGTCACCTTTATATTTTCGTCGGAGTTTCCTGTAGTGGGTGTTCATTTGTTTGATAATGTGATTAAATGTAGTTGGATTCATATGTCTTTACCATATAATTGAAGCTTTTATTTTTTTTATTGAAAAGAAATGAGTTTTAATTTTTTTATAAAACCTTAAATTGCGATGATTTTATTTTTGACTAAAAAAAGGTAATGAAGATATTTAACAACACGAATTGAAATGGTATTGAAATTATGGGGTAGATTTTGAGAAAAAAATGAAAGTATAAAATGTGAAATTATTTGATGATATAATTTGAGCATATTAATAAGAAAATTTTATTTTAATGAATGATGTTTTGAATAGAATAGATTTTATTATAACCTACGATTTGTTTTTGAAATTGAAATGGAATGTTAAATACTAAAGATAGGTAATTAAATTGTAAATGATGAATTGAATTTATATTATTGATTTACCATAGATTGAATAATTTATTGGTTGAATAAAAAGTGAACCTAAGTAGTTAGTGGGTGATTAAGACAAACACATTATGAATCATACTCCCTTGTAATGGATTGATAATGAAAAAACTAACTAAAATTAGTTTGACATGATGGTCCCAGATGGGATATTGAATAATTATTCCCATAATCCTGTGCCTATTGATATGTTCACAAATAATTGATACATAATTGATGATTGAGTAGTAAGTGTATCTGAGAGCATGGAACTATCCAAACATAGGTCATATGACAATGGTTAATTGTTTGGTTTTACATGATTATACATTCCATTATTTAATGACCTAATTAATTCATTCTTATTTTTTAAATAAATTTTTAATATAAAATTTTTCTTTAATATGGTTTGATATATATATCATATAATTTATTTAAAACCATTTTTTTCTTTAAGATATATAAATGTTATTTTATTCATACTTTTATATATAAAAAATAATAATTGGTGTACTTTTTTGGAATTTATTATGTAATACTTGGTTATAACCTACTATGATGTATATATAACATACTAAGTTTTACTTCAATATTTTATAATTTCTATTTTATTTATTCTAGGAAAGGTAATGTGAAACATAGGTGTGGTGGGTTTGCTTGATCTATGGGGCACTGTTATGATGGTGGTGATAAGTGGAGCTTTGATAATCTTTTTTTCACAGGGATTGAGATACCTTTTCTTGATGGAGTTATATAGTTCTTCGGTTTTTGTTTTATTATAGAATTATATATATCTTATTGTGGTACTTATCCCCTTGAGTATTTTCTATAATATCGACTGGGTTTTATTTTATTTTATACTATTGTACATTTGAAAAACTGTATAATTATGGAAAATTGTTTCCTTTTTTTTATTTGATGCCATGTGATTGACTCCAATATACGGGGATTTGGAAAATTCTATAGGATATGCTTGGGATTACATGGGTATTGATGTACCATGGTATTTTGGTTGGTTCATGATAAATTGGAATCAGTAGAATATATATTAAGTATCATTCGTTAATTGCCGTATGCAATTATTATTTTTCCTGGTCGAAAATAGGTTGGATTATTGGGACATTTGAGTGAGATTTAGTGTGTTCTCGGATAGATATTATCATATAAATACATAATTCACTATGGGGTTTAGAAAAGGCTTCCATGATGAATAATTTGATCTGATTATTTTCTTTTTCTGGAAGATGATCTGAGTATGTTGAAAACCTAAAATCATTAATACCTTGATTGAATTGATTATTTGATGATTTTTTCTAATGTTTTCATCTATACTCTAAATTTCAAGTTGCATCTCACATTTTAGGAGACATTTAAATAGGATGATTGATGATTATTTGGGTTAAATTCCACAAACAAATCCTCAAGTTAACCAATAATTTATTGACATAGTGGTGAATACTTTATGAGAATTGGGAAATGTTCTCTTTCTCCATCAATATCCTATAAAATGACCTTGAAATTATGAAACTATATATAATTATTAGGAGTTTATTTATTAGAATCAACCTTATTTAAAAGACTCAAATGATCCTCTAGAGATTGAGGATTGGTTGGAAAACCTTGAGATGCTTTAGAATTATTGGAAATGATTAATTAAATAAAGGTAAAATGAATTCCCTTCAAACTAGAAGGTTGTATAAGGTGATTGTATGATTAGATGGTGAAAATTATGAAACATGATATCATTAAGTTGAATGATTTTGGAGTTTTTTCTATAAGAAGTTCTATCCAGAGTCCATGGTGTTAGAAATGTCCATTGAGTTTCTCAACCTCTATTAGAGTGAAAACCCATAAACCAGTATGCAAATAGTTTTTCATAACATGTTTATTTTTCTACTGAGGTGGTAAATAAATGATAATATGAATACTCAATGTGTTGGTATAGGTCTTCAACCTGAAATTATATATGAAATTTTCTTTAAGAAACTCACCTCAAATGCAAACATGCTAGATATAGTGTTCATGGATGAGCCTGACTTGAATGGTAAGAAACAATTTATGAGATTTTCTCTTACTTCCAATGTTAAGTCTGTTAGTTTCATATAATTATGAAAAAACAATCATGATTATAATGGTGTTTTTTTGACAATAGACATTATACAAACCTCTTGAAGTCACTAATACAGGCTCATAGACTTAGTTACAATGTGTAATGGTTGGGAATTTAAAATGGGTTTGTATAAAGGAATTAAATATCTATAGTTTATGTGGTCACTTATGCCTCTTTTATATGTTCATCTAAATATTGTCATCCCCATTGAGAGTAATATTGTAATTATATCCAAAAAGTGTTTTGTTTCAATCAGATACATCAAGAATTAAGGGGTTGTAGCCATAATATATTATTATGATGCATTACCATGTAGTGGAATAGTATCTATAAAAATTTCATATGAGTCCATTGATAGTGAGAGGTACTATCAATATAGCCTCATCTGTAGTGACTGCATTGTTAGATATTTTCACCTCTCAGAAATTTCTACCAAATAATGTTGTAAATTTTTTGAATCATTCTATGAATGTAATGTCATATACAATGTACATTACTATTCCCCCTTAGAATGTGGATAAAGTAGAGTATCCATTTCCTCTTTTATATTTTCTCTCTATTTGAGATTCACCTCAGTAGTTATTTTATGGTTCTAAACATAATATCTCTTGAAATTCATCTTTCAGAAGGATTGGATGACTTCTCATAATTTCTCTATTGACTATTTTCTTGTTCATGTATCCTTAACTACACTGCATGGGGTGTTCTAGGTTTATCATGTATAATTGGACCAAGGATATGTAGATATAAACTCTATTTTTAAGAGGTGGGTAGTGTAGTATTAGTTTCCCTTTTTTACTTTGACATAGAACCTGTGATTGGTGATCTACCTCCATTTTTCATTGTGTTTCTTGACATATTCCCATATGATATTTATAGCCTACTAATGGTTCGGCAGGTAGAGTTTTAATTTTTTTTATTACATGGTACACATGCAGGGACAAATAAATTTTACTAGATGGAGCCAAATTAATTTAATGATTTGAAAATAAAATTGAATGATTTTAATGGAAAATTATTTATTTCCTGAGTGCGTAACCATAGGTGGAGCCTGTTATTTTTATCAAGATATAAGATGGATCACTTTTCTTTTCTATTGATTACAGAAAAATAAATTATGTTGTGGTAAAAAAAGTATTAGTTACCATGGAATGATGATATGTATGAAATTTTTAAAGGGGTAAAGTGGTTATCAAATATTGATCTTTGGTTTGGTTAGCAATAATTGCGGATCAGTGCATGTAATATCCCAATGACTTCCTTCATGTGTAAGTATGATCATTATGAGTGTCTTATTATTTATTTTGATGTAACCATTGATGATATAGTTTCTATAGTGATGTTGAACATGTAATTCCATGAGAATCTCTACTTGGTAATGGTGGTATGTGTGCCCTAGTTTTAGGTTTAGTCCAAAACTCGCGAACACCATGGGCTTCATATGAGAACAGATCTAGAAAGGAGCAGATATCAATAGCTTTATGCGAAGCATTACAAATGTTATTTCTAGATCCATAGTGTTTTGATTTTGGTAATTATTTTCTGAGAATATGGAATCTCATGGGACCTTCAGAAGGTAATGTTTGTTATGAAATTTAAGTAGACATATATTTTTTTAGATTCTGATATTCTTGTGAGTTTCAGTGTATTACTGTAAGTTCATCAAATATTTCATGAGGCTATGTTCTTTTATGACCATTCAGACTCGCAAATATGTAATATTTTATGGTTTTAATTGTATGAGTTAATTTGACGAGTTAGTGTGCATTTTTACATGTTATCTTGTGTAGAATTTTATAGAGATGGGGAAGGGATATGTTGTCTATTATGACACATCATGTATGGGTTTGGGATACTTTATTATTTAGGGTGATCATATGGTAACCAATGGTTCTATGATGATTAGGCTACAAATGAATAATTATCCAGCCCAAGATCTTGAGATCACTACAATGATACATTCCCTTAAGATTTTCTAGAATTATAATTTTAAATAATGATTTAAAAATTATTCTAACCACAAAATCAGGTGTTATATCTTATCTCAAAAATATTTGATCCTTCAGCTGAGATGATTGGTGGTGTACTTAGAAAATTTTTATTTTGACATTGCAAGTACGCCTTGAAAGTGTAATGTAAATGATGGTGATTTGAGTATTAATTATACCACCTTGGATGTGAAATAATTATAAAAATATTAAAATTTTATAACATTCTTTTCTTTGCTTTATTTGGTGGTTTAGGAGGATATAACTAATATTCTATCAAAAATTCAGTTAACCTCCTATCTTCTTGAGGTTATTCCATTGAAATAGTAACATGATAGTGAATTCCATGGAATTAGGGGGTCTATTTGTTGTTGGGAGACCATTGTGAGTGGTATTTCTCATATGATGTATACCAACGTTTCCATAACTACTATGTTGTACATTTATTAACGAGAAAATATTTGATGGGGGTTTCTATATTTCTTATTGTGTGGTGAAACCTGGTAGTATGAGGATTCTCTAAGATATTTTATGATTATTATTGTGGATAGGTATTATGAGAGAAATTTCAATCATTTCTTATCATTGTAATACATATTAGAAGTTCATGGTCGAGAACAGTAGGCCTTCATTATACCGTTAGCCCCTTATAATTCCAACATGAATGTGGGATGAGACTTCAATGTACTGTTTGGTTGGGTTTTCTCATACCCTTTGAGGGAAGAATGAAATACGGTTAGTAGTTAATATACTGAAAATATCAGATCACATTATATCTATTTTAGGCACAACTAATGATGAGTATTAGGGATATATCTATGTGAAAGATAGTTTCAGATTACATAAAGTTAAATTTGTTATAGAATCTGATAGGAATTTCTTATTTACCTCTCATTTTTTGGAGAGGCCTCTAGGTGGAAATGGGATCCCATGTTGGATTTAGAATAGTATAACCTTTGTAGAGGTATAGTTCGAACGAATTACTAATATAGTCTCTTAAAAACATGAAATGTGATTACCTTATCAACTTAGATGGAGATTTTAAATTTAATTTGGGGATGGTTGAGATTTACTAAAATAAAATATACTAATAAGCTATCATAATGGATCCTTTTGAGTCCTTTTATGGCCATATTTATAGATTTATAATATATTGGTGGGATATTGGTTAATCTTAGATGGTTATAAATAGTTTTTTCTATGACATAACAATGAAAGTTAATTTGATTATTCGGAGGATGGTGATGACATAGAGTCTATATAAGTTCAATGTTTTTCTTTGATATAGACCATTAGAGTGTATAGTTGTAGACTAAGTCATTTTGACTGTTTCAATGAAATTAAGTCACTGAAACCATGGAATGTTGGAAAATCCCATGCTACGATTTTTTTCATCCATTTGAGATTATTGAGCAGGTGGGAAATTGGATCACCATTTATCCTTTCATAATAGTTGAAATTGATAAACAATCGGTTTCCTGTATAAAATAATATTCAGTATATCATTTAATCTTATCATGTCCTTACATGGGAAGATATTGATGTCGAACCTAATAAATATGTGATTCAACATCCTGCCAAGATATTTGATTCTAAGAAAAAGGTTATTCAAGGGGTCTATATACAATTTTTTTTTCTCTTTCTGGAATCATGGTTCCATTTCATAGGAGAATTGGGAGTATGGATCACTGATGAGAGAGAAAAGGACTCATGGATTTGATTTACAGTCCATTTAATAATCTTTCTAAGGATAGAATATTTTCAAGGCTAGGATGATGTATCATTTAGTTACTTGATTTTAGGTATTTCATGACTATTGTTTTGAAATTACATTGATTAGACCTTCTTCATGGGATATTTTGAGGAGTTTTTAAGAATTTTATAAATATTGGTGATTGTTTATGTATGACAAAAATTTAAAGAAAACAATGAATTTTTTCTCAGAATACTGGGAACCCTATACTGGTGCTCTGGTGGGGGCAGACAATTTTTCCAAAATGTGCAACCTCAACCATCAAACTATGAACCCTTGTATATATAAAATATTATGACTGTTTCATGTTTAGTTTAACCATGTTTCTAAACTGTGATCCCTTTCTAGAATACTAATAAGGGATCATGGAAACAACTAACCATGCACCCCAACCAATAATCTAGGTGCACAGGTTTTTAATGAACCAAAATTTTAATTAAGCATCCTGGACCTCCATATAACTTATAAAAATACCATAATAAATTTTATTCCAATCCTTTTTATTTTGGATGTTCTCTATAGGTATTCTTGGTTCCCAAAACTCTCTATCTATTGAATTGAAGTTACGGTGAAAGATATACATCACTCTACTCTATTTGTTTTCTCTCTTGATTTGGGTTTTTCACAACATATCATTCTATCCCTTTTAGGAGTGGTGAATAATCATGTGGTTTGTGCATTATATCTTAGTTTCAATGAATATTGTTTTTTTTGGTTTTTAATCATTGGGATTTATTCTTGATCATTTTTACTTTTTCTATATATTGGCATTTTAGGTGGTGGCAGTTGATTTGTTTGATCATGTGATTAAAGGTACATAGTTCCATAAGTCTTTATCATACAATTAATATAGTAAATTTCTTTATTGGATTGAAATATGATTTCAATTTTTTTATAAAACCCTAATTGGATATGATTTGAATCTTGTTTTGAAAATGATAATGACAATATTGAAGGACACCATCTTCTATGGTATTTAATGTTTTGGGAATATTTTTTGAAAATAATGGCTTCAAATGAGAAATGATTTGAAAAAATCATTTGATGTTTATTATAGAAATTTTTTTATTAAAATGAAATATGATTTAAAAGGAATGGAATTGGTGAAAACATGTTATTTCGTTAGGAAAATAAAATGGAATGTTAAAACATGAAATTGGGAATTTGGATTGTGATTGATTAATTGAATTTAATTGATTGATTTTCTGAATATTTATTAATTGAATTTCATGGGAGATGGAGTAGTTATTCGGTGATTTGGACAAGTACAATGTGACATAAACTCATTAAAATTGGATTGATGATGAAAAATCCAAATAAAACAAGTTGGAAATGATTTATCTCAAAGGGATGTTGATTGATTTGTCCAATTAGCATGAGCATTAGAATTTTTTCACACATACCTGGTTTGTGTTTGAAGATTGAATAGTGCAAGGATCTGAGATATTGAATATAATGTTACTCAGGGAATATAAACATGCTTATTTTTTTTAATTTATTATGTTATCCATTGTTTAATAAAAAGAGTTATAAATATTAGATAATTTATTTAAATGTTTTATATATAATTATAATTTATGATTGAATAGATATACCTCCCATCTACATAATTTAAAATAATAATTTTTTAATTTTATCAATGTTATTCGATGACTTATTTTAGTGATATTGAAATAATAAATTGAGTAATTGTGATGGAATTGATTAGGTAATTCTTGGTGGGATCCTACATGGTTATTTATCTCCCACCCAATCATTTCCTTCAGGTGTTTATATATTTTTCTATGATAGGACCACAGAATGGGAAATCACTACTTGGAGGTGGTGGGCATCCTTCATCCATGGGACACTAGAGTTATGGTGGTGACCAGTGGAGCTATGGTCCACTAATTTCATATGGATTGTGAGAGTTTTCCTTTAAGTATATTGTGTGGTCATTTTTGTTATATTTTATCTGCAGATTTTATCTATATATGTGTTGTACCTTTCTAAATGAGGTGTGTTTTATAGAACATCTATGATTTCATTCCACTATTGTACCATTCAAAAAGTTTCTTATTGTGGAAAAATCAATCCCTTCAATGTTTGATATGATGTCAGCTTCTAGCCGTCATCCACTGGGGATAACGAACCCCCTTTAGGATATGTCAGGGCTAGCTGATGTATCAGTGTACCAGGGTATTCATGTTTGTTCATGAATTTTATGGATACTATGGACCTAGTGAAACCATGTTTATCTTTCCATAGGTTTTTGGAATGACTTTTATGGAAATGGGTCATATTAAATTTTCAATATATTTGGGAATGGCCTCTTGACCGTTATTTTTAGATTTTTTAGTCTCTTCAAGAATATTTTATTCCCTCTTCATTCGTATATATCATTTTTCAAATGGGAGTAATGCTTATGGTCACAGTGTCCCTACTTGGGTGTCATTCTTGAGAAATGTGTTGAGGAAATATGAAGTTATATTAGATCATTTCATTTCATGGGAAAATATTATATATTAGAGGATATAATTTTTTAAAACACGGGAGGATAAATGATTACATTCAAGAATCATATGAAATTTTTTAATACTGATGTATCTAGTATATGTTCATTTTTCGAGGTAGGAAAAATTATATGAGTATTTTTTTTTGGTGATCGATGTCTTCATCGAAAGCTCTAGGGTTTCCTCATTCTACCAAGATTTCTTGTAAGGATTTTCTTCTATTTGATCTCTTCCAATGGACGGATTTCATCCAGAATAAGAGTCAGTGTTCATGGATAGTGGAATTAGTACCCAAAAGGATGAATCTCCCTTGATGGAAAGATAAAAAGTAATATCCTTCAATGAATCTCTCAAAGGATCTAACCATTTTAAATCCACTACGACGAAAGTGTCTCTCTGTTAGAACCTTGAAGATGGAAGATTCTCTGTTGAAAATGATGCAGAAGAACTTATATAGAATTCTCTACTCTGTATGTTTTCAATAATGGGGTGTATTTCATACCTTAATGATGAAAATCCATGGTTTAATATAGATATAAAAGACCAAAGCTCTCATGCTTGGGGATTTTCCAAATGGAAGCTGGTTCTAATTGAGAAGGGGTATATTCATATGCTTTTAAAATCCTCGGACAAGCATGATCAGGTATAGAGGATAGGGAATCTATAGCATAGACCAGGAGTCCTCTGAATTTTTGAATGGGACTATTCCTTCAACCCACATACTTCATGGAACACAGTGGTTCAAATATGGGTTTGTCTGTATGGGCTCAGTTGGTATTCGTAGCACCTGAAAATCTTCAGTGGCATCTCTAATTTTATTGGTACGCCACTGAAAATTGACCAAATAACTCTCAATGTTGATATTGGTCTCTATGTCAGGGTGATGGTAGAGGTGGATATGTCCTCTAAAATTCTGGAGGTCATCATCTTCAATGGTAATGATTACAGGGCCGAGGTCCATGATGAATTCAAAAGAATGCCTCATTTCTATGAGCTATGTAAATTCTTCGGTCATTCATTGATGAAGTGTTGGGTTATGAAGAGTCAAGTAACTCAACCGAGTGATGATGGGTGGTCACAAGATAAGAAGAAAAAAGAGTGAAAGGCCTTGACCTTTGAAATTCATGATCCTCCTAAAAATAAAACGGATGTCTGAGTTAAAAAATCTTACTACCTGGGTGAAAGATAAGAAGTCACCAAGGTTGATCAAGTGGATGAGGAAGAAAATACCGACATTGATCTGAACATCCTTGCAGATATTGCACAGATGGTGATGAAGGTCTGTGACCAGTCTCTAGGTGATCCCTCTCTTGAAGACTCTTCCTTGCAGAAGAACAAAGATGAGGTGCATGGTTAGGCTGTGAGTGTTGATACTATAAGAATTAACGAGTTGATAACTCCAATGGAATTGGAGAATCCGAAATCTCGGGTAGCTGGTACAATGTCCTCCCACACAGCTCTGGCCGAGAATAAATTCTTACATGTAAATGCTCTGATAAAAAAGCAGCACACCTATTGGGTTTCCCTTGATAAAATTTCAAGTATATTTCCTCCTAACACCCCACTTTTACCTCTTAAAGATAACATGACAATGTTCACATTACCTACCTCCTCCTTGTGGACTGTCTATTGGACACGCACTCCGAATGAGAATTTGGATAACCATGATATCATGAAATTATTCAATGGATCTGAGGGGGCAATAAGTGTGCAGACACCTCCGGTATTTCCTAATACTCCAGAGAACTAGAATTCACCAACTAATTTAGTGGACAGACTTATGATAACTCTTGTGAATTCTAAACCATCTAAAAACAATCAGATTATTAATGCTTCTTGTGATACTAGCATTATTTGTGTTTCTTCTATGAGTATCCGTGATATAAATACCAACCAAACCTCTTCTTCAACAATTAAGAGATCAAATAGGAATAGAGGCTTGGGCAGTTAGAAAAAAGAAAAAAGGGAGCTCTCGCTCCAAATCCTGGTTTTAAATGGAAGTAATATAATTGGAACAGTTAGGGCATAGTGAACCCTGAAACTCTATCTATAATTAAAATAATTATCTTGACCCCCAAACTAACAATTGTTTCTATTGATGAACCCAAAATTAACTTTTCTTGGAAATTCATGCATCTTGCTGCTTCTGGTTATAATTTCCATGGTGCTACCAATAATAGTAGTGTTCTTGATTCACTTTTGATTTTTTATCATAAATCTATGTATGATGTCAATGTGAAAAAAAATCAATTATTCACTTGTGATTTTAACCTTGAGGGTTCACATTATTTTTGTACAATGGATTATTCTAGGAGTTGTTATCAAGACCGTAGACCACTTTGGCACGATCTCTTTGTTTTAGCTTCCACCATTCATGACCCTAGGTTGGTTCTTGGTGATTTTAATTCCATTCATACCCCCAATGTGAAACATGGACCATCTCACTGTCCTATTTATTCAAGATAATTTATAGCCGCTCAGGAATGCTGTAATCTGATTGAATTTAACCTTACCGGTGCAAAATTAACTTGGTACAGAAGACATTACAATATGGTTGTTGCTAGAAAACATGATAGGGATATCACAAATGTCCTAGATCTAGATGTCTGAGACACCATATCTAGCATCACCATTCCTATTCATAGTTCTTACCATCACCCAATTCTTGTAAGTCTTAACTCAAAAGGAGCCAAACACATTATCCCTTTCATATTTAATAATTCTTGGTCTATAAACTCAGAATGTTCTACTCTCATAAAATTTTTTTGGGAATCTATGAATCACCATTATGATTCCTTTTCATGTATTAATAAACTCAATCATCTTAAAAAGTGTCTCAAGGGTTGGTGCGGGGATAAATAAAATCAAATTGATATATAAATAACTACCCTAGAGAATGATCTCAATAAAATTCAAAACACCACAACCAATACTGATTTATCTCCAGATCCCTAGAATGAAATGAATATCTATATGAAAATAAATTCCCTCCTATTTCATAAAGATAATATCCACAAGTTGGTATTAAAAACCAAATGGATCTCAGATGGTGATAGGAACAATAAATTATACAATTCCTTGTGAAGAATTAGAAAAGTCTGTAGACTTTTATCCTTTCTGAAAGACAATGACATCTTTTATGACATAGAAGCGACCATATCTAATCATGTGGTCTCATATTTTTATTATATCATCAATGGTCCTAATATAAACAAGGGTCTCATTCCTAAGGTTATCTCATTTTTGGTTAGTGGGGTGGAAAATATCTCTCCCTTGGCAACCCCTCTTGATCATAAAATCACAATTACAGTTTTTTTTTCATAACCCAGATAGTGCTCCAGGTCCTGATGGCTTCAATAATGGTTCCTCCCACATCGCTGGGAGGTTTTCCATTCCGATGTTTATAACCTTGTCAAATGTTTTTTTTTCTAATGGTGACCTTCCTCGTGGTATTAATTCTCAATTCCTAACCCTTATTCCCAAAGTTTCCAATGATTTGTAAATCCATTTATTCGGTCCTCTTTACAAAATCGTTCCCATGTTTTTATCCAATAGGTTTTCTTACCTGTGTAACAGAATCATATCTTGGAACCAATTTTGTTTTATCATGGGAATACCCATTCAAGACTGCATTTGGCTACCTTAGAATGCACCAATGCTCTCAATAAAGTTTCTAGATGTGTAAATGTGGCCATTAAAATTGATATTAGAAAATCTATTAACCCCATAGACTGTAACTTCATTTTCCAAGTCCTGTAGAAACACGAGTTCAACGATTTGTTTATAATCAGGATAAATTCACTTTTTAATTTGGCCTTTATCTCCATCCATGTCAAAGGCTCACCTAAAGGTTATTTCAAGATTATTAGGGGGTTATACAAGGTGATCCTTTATCGACTATTGTTTTTTCCATCACAGAGGATTATCTTAGGAAACTTATTACTCGTCTTGTTGATCAAAACAATCTCAAAATTATTCATGCTACTAGAAACCTAAATATTTCAACCCATATCTTATATGCCTATGACATAATTTTGTTTCTCAATGGGAGAAAAGGAATATGCTAAACCTTCAAAATGACTTATCTCACTATGAATATATCTTAAGGTAATTTATTAGTTGAAACAAATCGTTTCTCTTTATTTGAATTTTTTTTATCCTAATAGAAAAAATAACTTCATTGAAATACTTGGTATCAAGGAATGATCCTTCCCATTTACCTATTTGGGTGTTCCCCAATTATGTGAAATACCTAAATCCATTTATTTCAATGCGGTGGTTGAATATGATTTCAATCAATTGTACTCCTAGAAAGGGAAGTCTCTCTCAATGGATGGTAGGATTTTTCATGTGAATTATACCAATACCTCTAAAATGGTTTAATTTCTTATGATCTATAAACGGTCGACAAGTAATCTTAACAGAATTAATAGACACATAAAAACATTATTTTCAATAGAATCATTCTTGAAAGAAAGCGTATTTCCATCCCCAGTTCTACCTACTACAAACCATTGGAAAGTGTAGGTATGTTCATCACAAATCTCAAACACTTTAATGAGCCCCTTCAATCTCGACTCAACTAGAGATTGATAAATCATAATTCTAATTCCATTTCAAATCTGAAAAATAAATTCTTTGAGAAATTAAAAAATAAAAATTTGAGCTATGTCAACTCCTCCATCTTTCGTTCCACCAGATTTTTTGTTTCCATCATTATGAATAAAACTAGTTGGATGGTTAGTATGGAATCCCCATGAACTTTTTTCTTGATAATTGGACTGGAACCCCCCCCCCCCATTTCCATGTTTCCTCCAAAATCTCATTCGGATCCCATCAACTTCACTATTCATGATATGATGCACCCTCTTAAGTTTATTCTCCCGGATAAAATAATGTATATTGATGATAACCACATATTCTCTAACATTGAGGATTTTATTTTTTGGGAACATGACCATAATGGTACTTAGGATTCCCAGCGTTTTACCAATCATAATCTCAAAAATTTGGATCCTATTTATGTTTGGATGAAACCCTTCGACAAACACTAAATTAAACCATCAAGACTGAACCTTATTTTGCATATTTCTCATAATCGTATCACTACTAAGGCCTATATTCAATCCTTTGGCATCCAAATATTCTCTAAATGTCATCTCCATCATTATTATAGAGAGGATACTAACCACCTATTATTATCTTATGATACTACATCGGCCCTTAGGAACAATATTACTGACCTATTTGATTTCAAATGGTTATGCTCTAACTCTATCCTATCCCATCAAAAATGTGCTGTGGAGTATGAGACCTCACGAAAAATTATGAATCTCTTACTTTCCATTGTTTTTTAGCTCCTCCACATCTTCTAGTATGATATAAGTTCTATTATTCTCAAAAAAATCCACTCAATCTTATTGTAGGTCAGACGAGAATTCTCATCTCCATTAGAGATGCCTCGTCACTAGAAAAGGATCATTATGATAACTCTGTTGGGGACGTTGTGATCCTCCGACGTCTCAGAATCGAAGGACTCTATAGAAAACCTAGAAACTCATTGGAGGTTTTTTGGCATTCCTCACTACCTATATGAGTCAAAATTAATGTGGATGGAGCATCCAAAGGAAATATGGGACATGTGGGTTATGGATCTATTTTGAGAGATTTACTGGGTCATTGCCATAACAGTTTCTATGGAAACTATGTTTACGCCTTCTCTTTAGAATTCAGAATGATGGCGGTGATCTAGGATATTGACTTTGTTAAAATAAAAGGTTGCAATGGTATCTATATTGAATGTGAATCTACCACCATAGTCCAAGCTATTTGGAATGAAGTGGTCGACCTTGGCTGGCCGCTTACAACTAAATAGATGAGCTACCTTGACTGGCTTAAGGAGGTCAGATATGTTGTCACTCATGCATATCATGAAGAAAACATGGTGGCTGATGGTATTTCCAATGAAGGAATTAACCAAGGAATTTCATATAGTCATGATCTTTCAGTTGATATTATCATTATCTATGAAATATATTATAAAAATATCCCCTTCTTTAGACTCATGTAGTCCATTTCTTACTTCTTAATTAATAAATTGTTTCTTGGTCTTTGACCAAGGCATCACCTTTTTAAAAAAAGATGAGTTAGTTTTTTTAACAAACTAAAGATCCCAATTTGGGATGAATGTGGCATAGGATGACTCGATGGGAACATCCCAAGAGCCATTGATTGATTTCATGCATCCTAGTAGAGTCATTATTAGAGAATAATACAAGCCCCTATGGGAACTCTTGTTTAATATATTTCCTCATTAGAAAATACTATTAATTTTATAAATTTATTTTATAACAAACTTTTTATTAAATATATTTTAAAGGGTGATTAGATTTAGATTTATTCCAGTATTTTTTGATTGATTTTGAATTTGAATTTTTGGACTCTATAGGGTAATGATTTTAGGGAAGCTTGGTTGCGGATTAAAGATTGATTTGGAAAATAAAACACATGTTACTATTTGAGGTATGTTTGGGATGGTTTTATAATTTGGTTTTATATTAAAATTATCTAGGATATCATGATTTTGAAAGAGATTTTTATTTTTTAGGTTTTTTAAAAATATGCGGAAAAATGATTATGAATTAGATTTAAATATTGATTTTATGAATGGAATGGGTTTTGGGAAAATTTAAAAAAATATATATGATTTTTTTGATTTATTTATTTTGGTGGAAACCATTGTATTTCTTTAATGAACACTTTTTTATAACCACACTATGAGTGGGGGGTGAATCTATACAGGATGAATTTTTACAACATAAAACAATTATCCCTTTTGTTTGCTGTGTAACTTATTGATAGAATAGATCTATTATCTTCGACCTAAGTGGTTAATAGTGGTACATATAGAAATAACATGGTATAATGGACCCTAGGTTTTTTTTACTAAGGTTCACATACCCGTGGATTGTTATATTTTTAACCTATGTATTAAGTATTTAATAATTTTACTGATAAATTATTATGTCCTCACATTTCTTGAATTCTAATTTATAAATATATAACCATTTAATTTTAATTTTCTTAATTTTTTAGTTGATTAATGTTATTTAATTAATATTAAAATTTTAAACTTTTATTACTATTAATTGTTTAGATTATTAGGATTAAGTACATATCTTATATTTCATTGTTTGAATATGTTTTTATATAGTGGAACATAGTAAAACATTTATCCACCCCTGGATAACCTAAGGGGACATACCTATAAAGATATAGGGGACCATGAGTCAACCTTATAGGATACCCAGCCCATGTGGACCATCCCAAGTAGTAACTGGGCCATTTATAGTCCTAGATAAGTGATAATGGAAATAGGAATAGTCCCCAAATGAGTGTTGGAGGGCCAAAAAAGGTGTAGTGTGGCTTCTGTGGTGTCTAGTGGATGTGTAATGGATTTTGATCCCAAATATCTAGATTGATTGTGTTGAAGAACATATTTATTGATAAAAAATAAGGTTGAAACATTTAGTGTATGATGTAGGACATTAAATTAGTGTTGCACTAATCATTTGATTAAAAATATATAGATATAATGAGAACCACCATAATAGATCAATAAGAATCATCTGATAAAGTTTTCATTTGTCTTCATCTTTGGGTCTCGTCAATGTATACCAGGCTTATAGGTGTTTTCATTGATGCTTCATATAATCGAATCGAGCTAGTGAGATAATTCCAATATTGTTGGTTTTATTCATAATGGATTCAATATCATACATGAATTTACATCTATCATGATTATAGTAAATCAGAAAAAGCCATCTCAGCAAAGAATAATCCTGTTTCACTAGAAATATTCATCCATGGTAGAACATGTTATCTAGTATGGTGATCACATGCTTCATCTATAAATTGAATTTCTTCCCAGCCTACCTCAAATAGTATATCACTTGAATTCAAGGATATATCCTTAGTGGAAGAAGTGTTGATTCATTAACATGATAGAATCACCACAATCCTCCACTAATGGATACTTTGTTATATGGAAGAACCGACAGTTTAACATTACCTCCTCGTTGATGGTAGCTTTATTTGAGAACAATATTTGATCATCTTCAGTAATGGTAGCTCTCATGTAACAAAAAATCAACTTAACCACACTTGATTTCTTGTATCCTTCTCACAAAGGTGGAATGTCCATGTATTGATGATTGTTCCTCCGTATATTGTATATCATTCAAAAAATGTGTTCTATAAACCAACAAAAATGAAATATCTAATTACCCTATAATGGTAGATCACATCATTCATTAGTGGTTTAATCTACCACCATCTATAGCAGCATTTCCATGATTTTAGTTCATCAAAATTTGTAGTTAATTTCTTAATTATTAATAATAGTACCCCTACCATTCATTACAGTTATATTGGATAATCACTATTGGTAGATCATGCTATAATGGTGGATCTTATTCAATGATACATCATGAAGAAACATTAGATTAGTTTAACAATAGCATGTTAGTGGTAGAAACACCATAATTCCACTAGTTATTCTTTTACCAACCTTTAGTTATATATGTCCATAAAAATTATAAAAATATTATGTTTACTTGTTATAATTGGAATAAATATGTTATCTATTATTTCATTATATTTTTCAATAATATATTATGGTATGTTGGGTAAAAATAATTTTGATAACATATTATTTATTTCCATACAAGGATTATATTTTACACAAGAAGGGTATGACACTCTATTTTATAGAATTTTTCGTAGTTTAATTAACTAGATGTTTATTTATTTTCAATTTAATTTCTTTATAAACTTGAATAATATATTAATATTGTACTGATCATGTTTTATGTTTTATAATTTTCTTTCATGTAGGAATAAATCGTCTTAAACATATTTTTTATTCATCATCATATTTAAAAACAATGGTACTAGTAAAAATATATTTTGTTTTGCGCTAACTTGTCGTATGTATTGATTAGATCACATGATTCCCCAAGAAGATACATGAGTTAATGATGCTAGATTAATCCATTAGAGATATTATCAATGGATAAAACAACCTTATATAGCGTATATGATAAAAAATTTCCAAACTTATTAATGATATAATTTCTTAATATGAATACGATCATGAATTTCTTTGACTTCTATTTCCCTTGAGTATATAACAATGTAAATTCAATTGCACCACCATCCAGTATAATAGTGATTAAGATAACATTACTTCAGGAACATCATCATATGATATTTATGTTGGTTGTAATTCTATGTTTTTCTTATTGTTATTGAATATATGATATCTTTTTAATTTTAATATCTGGTTTATTTATTTCCTAAATGAAATTTGGTATTGTCTTTGTTATTCTACTACCCAAAATTTTTCTTGTAGTTTTGAATCCCAAAGAAAGGTTAGGTTACAGTCAATGTAAAAGAATCCTATAAAAATTATAGGTTGTTCCATTAGTTATTTGAAATATGAATATTCTGTAATAGTTTATCAAACCTGTAAATGTTTTTTTCATAGTGTGTATCAATATTATCATAGAGTACATAAGACACATGATTTTTCTAGGATCTTGGTGATCGGAATCACAATAATTTTTTTGGGTCCATTTCATTTATTTCACTTCCCTTCATTTGAAAAATACTCTCTATTGAATATTTCATTATAATACTATGATTGATTTGTCTTATAAATTTCATGGGAAAGTATTCGCCCCAATATAGTCATTGTTTCCATCACTTATTATCCTATAATTGGTATCATATGTAGGCTAATAACTCTATGGTTTATATAAAAACAATTGGTATCAAATCTACTCATTCATTATTTGACTTATTTTTTTATCTTAATATTTTTATATATATTTTTTATTATTCAATCTATGAAAACCTTATTATGGTAGTCAAAAAAGAATAAGAAATAAAAGTTCAGTTCTATAAGATAGAATGTGTCAATTACAGTGATCGATGTATTTCACAATGTCTTTACTATTTCATGGAAGTGACCATGGACACATCAAGAGAGAATAGAATCCCAACTAAAATAGTCATGTTTGGATCATTGGAATATTTTGGAAAACCATATAATAAACCTGATTTTGATTCAAACAAACATTGAGGTAATGATATTCCTATTTATGTTTTAAATTACAATGTTAAAAAATATTTTGTACTAGGTTATATGTAGAAGTTTCTATATCCATGTTTTATATTTCTATACTTCCCATGATATATGGAGAATACATCAAGTTACTCACTATGGTTTTAAAAATATCAAAATAAAAAAAATTGGAATACTACATGTAGAATACCAAGACATCAATATGGGAGATGAAGATTCATTAAAAACCAATGTCTCATCATCTTACTACTATTAATAATGGTATGGGTTGTCCAAGAAAAGTAATGGACATCAAAACGAAAGTTGAAAGAGTTTTGAGATCACTTATAATATGATTTGACACAAATAAGATTGACATAAAAGAGAGTACACATTTTATAGAGTATCCCTTAGATTAAATAATAGGATCTTTATTGCATTAGGAGTGAGTGTTGAAAAAAATTCCTATCGAGGAGTCTATAAAAGGAAAAAGTGTGGATTTTGTGTATATTATTAATTAAATATCTAAAAAATATAAATTTGAGTTCATGTAAAATAAAACATTTTTGTCTCACATTACTAATATGTTTTTCAAGTTCATGGAAAAAAAGTTGGCAAGAGACATTTCAAAAGAAAATTCATAAAGGATTACAAGAAAGAAACTTCTAATAATAGTGATGATGTTTCATAATTATCATGTTATGTGTGTAAGATGTTATATTTAGGAAAAACATCCCCATAATAAATTATCCAAATAACTAATAGGGAAAATGATAAAGAAAAATATAGCTCTATTTTGAGGTTGGGACAGCTCATATCATTCATATTCGGTTAGTGATTTTTGGAAGTGGAATGGAGACAAGGAAACTTACTCTAATTAGTGTAGACTGTGAAGTAACTAATTTAATATTCATAAAATTGATTACTCATACTAATTTATATCACAATAATATTTCTAATTATGTAAATTATGTTTATTTTGATTCATGTTTTGTTTTGGATTATATTCATTCTAAATTCAAACAAAAAACTTAAATAAAATGAAGAAATAAAAAAATATAGATTCTGTTTAATTGAAATGTGTACTGATATAAGGATTAAAAATAATACATTTGATGAAGGTAATTAGAAACTACACCAGCATGGTGATAATTTAAATATATATGTATCCTGTAATGAACAAATTAAGAAAATTGTGTTTATGAAATGTTAAAACTAAACTACCAAAACAGATAAATACAATTTTTTAATTGAATGATAAATATCTGGAAATAAGATATAATTTAGTTCTAGATAATTTTACAAAAAATGAAAATAAATATAGGAATCTATAAAAACAAAATAATAAAGAGTAAAGACAACTTTTATATCTAATGTGAAATTGTATAAAAATTAAAAGACTATTCAAAAAGATAACTAAAATTTATAAAAGTATGTTATAAATTATGAGGGTAATTTAAATAAATTTATTCATGGTAAATAATAGGTATGATAAAACTATGTAATTTATGAAACTAAAAACCAATAATATTAGATTTGGTTATAATAATTTATCTCTAATAATAAATAAGACTATGTTTGTTTGGATTTATAAATGATGTATTCCTGGTGTATTATAATGTAAATGAAGAATTAGAGGTCATTATGCAAGTGAATATTCTCCGAGATATATATATAGTTATTTGGGAATAAAAATTGATTTATTTTTATAGTTTCTTTTCAAAATATACCATTTCAATTGTTTAAAATATAATTATTTTCTGAATTTTTCTTTTACAAATCCTATTGGACCCATATTATTATGGGTACCCAAAAAATATACCTGATTGTATAATTATATAAATTTTTCTATAGAAGTATCGAATAATCATTGTATTAAGATACTAGATTCTCTCAGCCTGTGATGTGTTATATTTCCCAATTTCTATCATTCAATTCATTTGATGATGTTCTAGTCACATTTTGGGAAAATAATAAAATTAATATTAAAGTTATTGGTGGAGTTGGTGTTTCTATAACTATTATTATTTCCAAATTAGTATGTTTATATGGTTTAAAAAAGTATAAAAATTATAGCATATCTTTGTGATGTTAGATTAAATTTAATTTTTGAAAATTATAAATGTACAATTTTGAAAAAGAAATCTATTTTATTATTTATAAATAGAAAGAGATAATATTCACACTATATATTTCTCTGATCTAACCAAACATAAGGATTAGTTTTCGAATGTGTAAAATAAGATGGCCTTATTTGTAATAAGAGTCTTAGGATTTAAAAATTTAGATTGATTCACAAAATATCAAAAAGGGGAACTAGTTCTAAAATTTCCCATGTTGCATACAAGTATGTATTTTATGTGGGATTCTTTTTTAAAGGGTATAAAATATAACTAATTACTAAAATATATAAATTATATTATTAATTATAGATTATTATTAATATTATATGTTGATATATTTGGAACAAAACAAATAATATCATTTTATCGTTAAAAATATGTATATTAAATATTATAATATTATAGTGGATTTATATAGACTTATTTATTATCGCAAAAAATAGAAAATTAATTAAATTGAGTGATTTTTGTAAAATTATTCAAAAACTCATTAATGTTCCAATCATATCTATCAGATGATATATTTTTAGATAATTTGATAAGTTAGAATTTGATAAATTATGTGAATAAAATGGATATAAAAACATTTTTTATCCCCTTAGACACCAAAAAAATGGTGTGGTCGAGTAAATGAATATATCTATACATGAAATGGCTAGATCATTGATTTTTGAAGTTAATATGACTAGATATTTTTGAAAAAAATCTATAAATACAACAACTATTTTTTAAAAATGGAGTATCTATAAGACCATTTTCAAATAAAACCACTTATAAACTATTTATAGTTCTTAAACCTAATGTTAGATATTTTGGGGTATTGAGTTGAAAATACTTTATCATAAATACAGAAGATAAAAATGAAAAATTTGATACAAAGTGTGCTGAAGGGCTATTCATAGGAAATTCTAATACGTGAAAATCATATAGTGCTTCCAATAAGATATCATTAGTTGTTTAAGAGTCTATACATGTTAAATTTAATGAAAATGATAATAAAACAACGATTTTTATTTAAAAAAAGATGATGAAGATTCTATGGAATTTTATTTTGGTGATGATAATGATAAATAAAATGAGAATGAATTAGTTTATGGGGAGTATATCTCTTCTCAAATTGATACCATACACTATAAAACATATAAATATCATCCTATTGAAAAAGTAATTTGAAATGTATAATATGAATTAGATACTAGGAAACATATTTTACATTACCATCTAAATTCTAATTTTGTTGCTTATTTTGTTTCTACAATCATTAATAATGATTTAATTGATTATTATTGTATTAATTTCATGCATGATAAATTAAATAAATTTGAATGAAATTAACTGTCGAATTTGGTTTAATTTCAAGAAGAAAATTCTATAATAGAATCTAAAAAATAATTTTTATAAGTTTAATTAATTTGGGAATATAGTTAGAAATAAAAAAACTCCACAAGATCAAATTTATTCCCCAAAAGCGGGAATTGAATATAATGATTCTATTTCTTGTTTTTCTAGGATACAATTAATTACAATTTTATTATACTTTTCTTGTATTATAAATATAAAACTATATCAAATGAATGTAAAAAGTTCATTATTAAATGTAATAATTTCATAATAATTTTATTTAAATAACACTGCTCATTTAAAAATGAAAAGGTTACAATTCATCTATTTAAATGTAATAATTATTTATATTGTCTTAATAAATCACCTCAATCTGGGTATAAATTATAAACTATGATTTTAATTAAGAATGATTTTGTTAAAGATAATTTTGATCTTACCTTCTTTATAAAGAGAGTTTAAATTTATTTACTAATTATATAGTTTTAAATTAACGATATTTTTTTGGATGAAAAAATGATTTATCGTGTAATTAATTTTCATAACTAATGAAAAGTGAATTTGAAATGATCTTAATGGGTGAATTTAATATTTTTGGGTTTATAAACTACTAAAAAAAGAGATCACATTTTCTTAAATCAATAAATTTATGCTATGAAACTTCTTAAATGGTTTGCAATTGATTCTAGTAAGACTATTAAAAAAATGTGAACCATTTCTGAATTGGACATAAAATAGTATGTAATGTTAGTTTATTTTAAAAGTTATAGGGGTGTTATAGGGATTTCATTTTAAATCAATACATCTAGAACAAAAATAATGATCTAATATTATTTCTGTGATAGATTTTAGTTCCAACGTAAGGAATGTCTTCCAAATATGTAAATATAGTAATTAGATATATAAATGGAACTATATTAACTAGAAGATTTTATTCAAAGCATATTTTTTGGATTTATTATCTTAATATGATTCTAATTTTTCAGGTTGTACGCTTGAATGAAAAATCACAGTAGGGTTGAGCCATTATTTCGGTAAAAGAATAATTTCATAGAGTTTTAAGAATGAACTATCAATATAATTGTCTACAGATGAGAATGATTTTGTAGTTACAATTAGATATTGTGCATAGAGAATATGGATTAAACAAACAAAATTTTATTTTAATATTTTTTTTGATCAAATTTCAATCTATATTTTAATTATATATTTATTTAAATTTCAAAAGAATCACGACAACACTATTGAACAAAACATATCAATTTTAGATTTATGTTTATGCTGGATCATGTAAATAATGATTATATTTGGTTAGAATTTTTTTTCACTGGAAATAATTGGATGATATAGTCTCTAAAACATTAGATTGTATAAAATTTATGAAATTTATGTTTACATTAGGAATGTTAGAAGCATAAAATTTTTAATAAGTTTAACTACTATTTTGTTAAAAATTATATTTATTTTAAATTCTATTTAAATATGTACTATAAATATTTTTTATTTTTTATGAATGAATTTAAATATATTAATTATTTTTATTATATACTATTTAAGAGGAATATTGTTTTTCAAATTTAAATTTAATGTAATTTTTTTGAATTTTAAAAAAGGATGAGAATTCTTTAGAATGTTTAATGTTTTAATTTATCTGGGTTTTATAATTTACAAATAATGACAGTTTTTTTTGAGTATATAGCTTTTTATTAAAAATTTAACAGTTCAGTTTTGATAAATTAATACATAATCATATTTCATAAATTAAAATTTTATAAAATCTAATCATTTGTTTTGTGAATGTTGTAATTTTTGAATTGATTAATGTTACTTAATTAAAATTCTCTATTTTTACATTTTTATTGTTAGTAATTTCTTTAAATTATTATTTTATTTCATTAATTTCATTCTCTAACTATGTTTATATTTAGTACCTTTTATTTAAAAATTTATCAAACCATGGATAGCCTAAAGGGTAATCCCTTCAAGAACATAGTGGACGAGTGGTCAACCCTGTTTGAAGGACATCATATATTGACCAGCCCTGGTGGAAGTTGGGATATTTATAGGCCCAAAATAAGTAGGATAGAATGGGAAGAGTGACCACATGAGTGTAGCTGGTCTAGCGCTAGGGTGGCACAAACCATATTGTGCTGATGGGATATATGATAGGTGATGATTTCCCTTAGCCAGCATGATTACATTGTGGAATGTATTTTTTTGATACAGTATAGGGTCAACACAATTAGTTTATAATGTGGGACATTAAATACCAGATGCACATTTCATCTAAAATAAATAAATATATTTAATTTGAGCTTCCTGATAAGATCTATACAGACTATCCAATCAAGTATTAATTACCTTCATTATTGTGTCTTGTTGGAGTAGACCAATCATGCCAGAGATATCGCAGGTGTATCATCTGATCAAACAAAGTTACACACAGAATGCCAAGACTGAGGATTTGTTTCGTAATGGTATCCAAAAAAAAATGAATCAACACATTTCATGATATAGGTAATCTGATGAAGTTAATTTAGCCAATAAAAAAACATTGCACCAAAAATGTTCATCTAAACTAGCACACATTATTAAATTTGTTGGTTTTATGATTTAACTATCAATGGATGTTCCTCCCATCCTTTCATAAATGGTAAATCACTTGACATCGGATGTATATCCTCTATTATATATGTACCAATGTATTCAGTAATAGTAGGTCTCTAGAATTTGAAGCTCCCCTCAGCCACTAATCATAGCTTCTGTCCTTATCATGACAGTATAATTTCGATACAATGAACACAATTCCTCCTTATATTGTATACCATTCACTATAGTGCCTATAGTAACTGACCATGATATTAGATCAACTCCCCCAATGATGGTATATCACGATGTACAGTAGTTAATTGATCTACCCTAGAAATAACAACACTTCTCATGATGGTAGTACAACAACGGTTGTAGTTCTTTTATTCATCACCAATAAAAGAATCACTTACATCTCATTACCATGACATCAAATTATCAGCAATGGTATATCATGCTAAAAAATTGGATCTTCTTCAACTGTAGATCATGAATCAATGGTAGATATGGTATCATGTAAGTGGTATCATCACCATGATACCTCCAATTATAATATTTTCTACCATTAGTTATATATCTTTCTAAAATATATAGTTACTGTTAATTTTTATGGGTTGTCATTTAAAAAAATATTTCAATTGATTTTTTAATATATATTGTCAATAACATATAATTACATATAGTGTATGAATAATTTTGAGAATATATTATGAATTTGAGAAACATGCAGCATATTTTACACGAGCAGTATACGACACTCTAATTTATTAAATTTATAATATGTTAATAATCTAGAAGTTGATTCAAATTATATTTTTTATAATATTTTATTAAATATTATGGTTCAACTGATCATATTGGATGTTTCATACTACTCTTTCATATAGGAATAATGATTTCTTTATTTATATTTAGCATAATATTTACAAATAATGGTAATGATATCATTATATTTTGTATTCACTACATTGTAGAAATGGATAATTGGAACATTTGATGCTCCAATAAGATCATTGAGTTAACTAAGTCTAATTAATTTGTTCAAGATGACATGAAGGGGTAAAATAAATTTCTATATCATATTTGATAAAACATTTCCCAACATACTGATTATTTAATTTCTTAATGTGAATATTGTCAAGAACTTCATTGGATTACATTTCCTATGTCCGGATCATTAAGAGACATCAATTTTACTATACTCCATTACCCAAGTGGTCAAGATGATAAATCTTCCTCATATTCATCATCTAGTCTTCTTTTGGTTTTCATTGTTTTTTTACTATTCCTTTTATTCTGTATATAATCTATTGGAAATTGTTTTCGTCTAGTTTATTCTTTTCCCAATCAAAAGATGGTATTATATTGGCTATTCTACCATAGAAAAGGATATTTTTATTTTTTGAATCATGAATAAATTTTAGGTCACATAATAGGGTTAAGACACCTATAAATATTATGTATTTTCTCTTCAGGTATTTTTAAAATAATGATTTTGTAATTAGTTATCAGACCACTAAAATTGAGTTACATAGTGGGTAGAAATATTCTCATGTTTTTGAGATGGTTGATGAGTGGACAAGGATCTCTATTATCTTAATCACTATAAAATCTCTATATTCCTCTCCTTTATATCAGCTACACATTGTAACTTTAACATGAAGTCTTCATTGAATATTTAATTAATAAATTATGTTTTAAATTTTCATTAAATTATATAAATATCTATTCACCAACCCTCTAGTTATTATTTCAATCACATAAGACCCAATAAGAATGAATAAGTTATTATTGTGTAGTGGTCATTATCCTAACTAAAGACATGTTTTTTTATCACTGAATGAAAAATCAATGTATAAAATTATAATTTCTCTCCTGTTACCAACCTGGTACAATACATGTTATTCAATATAGGACAGGTGAATGATGTTGACCTACACCTCTTGATTTAATCCAAAATATAAAATTTTTCATCATCAAGGGATACTAATGAATCTAATCCACCTCTTCCCTTTTTATCAATTAGAAGGTCTGACTTAAATATACTAGTCATATATATTATCTCAAAAATCATCATACTAATACAACAATTGAATATTTTATATGGATACTCAGATATTTAGTCAGTGTTTAGTAAAATCTTTTATTCCACAAAAAATATCATCAAATTTTCATCTTCTTCATTGTATGTGTTAATTCCTTTATTTGAATCAAATTATTTACATTTATTTACTCACATCATCATTCCAAAAAATGATTTTGATTCTATATTTTAAATCATTCATAATAAAAGATATTTGTAATTATTTTTTTTGAAGTGTTTAACACATATCATTATAATTCTAGTAATATATATTTACACTATTTGTGAATATTGTTTCAATAATTAACATAGAATATCTATATATTTGAATTCTGGAAATACAATAATTTTTTCTAGAATTACTTGGTCACTAAAATTTGTTAATTTTATCAACATTTAATTCCTCTTTAAAATAATTTGAATTCCCATACGAATTATCATTTCAACCTACTAAAATATTGTTAATCATTATATCATTCACATGGTATTATAATTTATATGACATCCTCAAATCATGTCCCTTTATTCATGCATGGAAATTTCACAAACACCATTTTCCCCAAAGTGGAGTTGTGAAATTTTGTGGAATAACTTTTGAATCCATGGTGTAGCACCCTAAAATTTTCTAAAACTACATATTATCCTCATTTTCTTATAGTGAAATCTTATACCTCACATGGTACTGATTATTCCAAAGTGAATCAATAAAAAATTGTAGTTTCATGATTGTTCCATTGTACAACACTATCCATTTTTACAGGATCACAAAAACTGAAAATGTCCTTGTGGTGTAAAACAATATACCATGGAATAGATCCGTCAAGATAAAATTATTTCCATATTATTTTTGAACACTACATATTATAGGTTGAAGTTTCATTGTGTCCATTACACCTTCAATGGAATAATGGTGAGTTGACAACTCCTACAATGTAGATAGTAAGAAGTTTAGAAACCTAGATGTTGAATATGATTTCCAAATATTGAGTATTGTCATTTTAATTGGATTGTAGGGATGTGATAGATCATATGGGAAACGTTATATGTGAATCTTTTTAATTGGTAAATAGTACACCACATGTCACTCTTCGAATAGAAAATGTGAATTTGGTCAAGATTGTATGTATAAATAAAAATCATGAAAATTTCTCATTCCATCAGAAAGGTTTGAAACCCATAACCCCTCAAACATGTGCCACAAATTTTTGATGGGTTACCATAATGGTGCACTAGTGGACCATGAAGATTACGTGAATACTCCCTTTGAGTGAAACGTTCCAATAGATCATGTTTGCAAGACGTTGTTCTCCTTAGTGGGTGATATCCACGACTGATATATCTGCCACCAATTCTTCCTATGAAAGGCACAATTCCCTTTTTCTTGGGTCATGAATCCTATGTGTGGATGAGATAGAATATGGGGGTTTCCATGGTTGGACTATTTTTTCATAAAGTCCATATATAAAAACGTAGTAATTTATAAGTGTGAAATTTTCAAATCCCATTATACTTCAAAATAATCATCCTGAAATTGTGTAAATGCATTATTTTTCATGGGATTCATTATTTCATTATGAATCTAAATTTTATCACAATCTAAATATAACTCCTATGTATTTATTAAATAATAAATACTATCTTATGGATCATTTTAATTCTACATTATTTTATAAAATATTAATTATCAAATAATCAATTGAACTTTTCATTTTCAATAAGAGATGTTAAAAAATCATCACACATCCATGGAGTATTGTTCAATCATGAAAACCAATGCCATTAAATAAATCACTAACAAATATCCATGAATCACAGCTTCATTCGAAAATACATTTATGATATTTCATTGATGGAGATCAATGTTGAAAAAAAAATTCGGAACTCCAATGAAATTCAAATCCACTATTAAAATTTATTATATATTTATGAACATAGTGAAAAACAAATAAAACAAAACAACAATTTAGTATATTCATACTCTTGTTTATATGGATTTTCAATTCCAAAATAATATTATATTTCAATATGATAACCCTATTTTTAGATATGATTCACTTATTATCTCCTCATTATTCTTTGACATTTCCATTTTTCTTATATCTCCCTTACCTATAAAAAAATAATGATCCTATAATATGATTATATCATTTATTTCTTAAAAAATATGTTTCATAATTATTACACTCTATATCTATGTGGTCTATCCTAGTGTAGCAAACAAGAGGTTCTTATTTAGACATTGAATCCATCTAGTCTCAATTATGAATATAATACCAAATGAAACGTGAAACTAAAAATATTACTCAAGGAATATTCATCTACTTTTCATGATATAGAACATAATAAATACCAACACAATAATATCAAAGAAAAACTATTTCAAACAAATAATAAAATATTTGAAACCATTAAAATTCATGTAACATGATTTGATAATATCATTGGAACTTATTCATCCTTTCATTTTTATATCATTGGTAAAATTTATTTTCTCCCAATTGGGTTATAATATGACATTGTTTTTAAAATATGATAGATAATTAGAAAATAAATCTCCAATAACATTTTAAGAAATCAAATTCTAGAATTTTTATATTTTCATGATACAAATAATTCTAATAGATTCTTTATCACTTGTCTCCCACTTAAGGGAAACACACATTAACATCTTCATGATGTTGATAGATTTTTAAATGTAATTTTTTATTAAAATTTATTAATCATACCATGATGGAAATTATTTATATAAGGGATATTTATTCTAGATTAATTTTATTAATTTCCCTAATTTATAAGTAATATCACCTTCAATTAGATGATTTATTATCAAATAAATACAACCAAGTTTATTTAAAGAATAAGGCTAAATATTAATATTTTTTATTGGGGTCAATAAGGATGAGAATTTATTTTCATCCATGAACATTTATTTATATTATATTCCATATGTTTCATTATTCTTCATACTCACCTATCTAGTTATCATATAATTCATGGTATGTAAAGATAGTATTATTTTCATATTGTGAGGTGTATTCATTATAACAAGAGGCTTAAAAGAACATATATCACCTAGTATAGATTTCAGGTTCATCAATATTTGTTCAAATACTAGAATAAATATTATATAATTTTTCAAGTAATTAATATCCAATTGTACACATCCCACATTTATTATTATTATTTATTTTGTAAATTGATGAAAACCTTTCATGATGTTCAAATAATCATGTGGAATCGCATATTATTATTGAGATTATTCTTTGTGCTATTCTTTTTATTTTATAAATTATCTTACGAAGTCTTATTAACCAATTACTAGTATTTCATTTAGAAAATTTACATGATGTGTGGTTTATCCACATGGATTCTTAGGTGTTATATTTGTCACTTCAGTCCATTTATTTTATTATTGGGTTGGTTATCTCCTTAAAACTATCATAATTTTATTAACACTATTATCATTGTGATTTCATATAAGTGTACATAATGTGTCATATTATCCTACAAAATTTGAAGCTTATTCTATTTAGTGTAGCATGATATTATTTTTTATTGTATTTTTGTGGAGTAGTAATCTGATTTTGATTTTATCCCAAGTTTTACCTATAAATCTTCATAGACTTCTTATGAATTTTCATTGTAAAAATTGTATCATAATAAACTCGCAATATATAATAATATCCAATATTCATCTTCTCTAGATTATTTATTTTATTTTTTTAGTGTATTACTTGGAAATTTATAATTTCATGCATATTTATTTTGAAAACTACCTTTTCAAACACCATAAATTTTTTTACAAATTAAAACTTATTACTATAAGAATAATATTTTCTTTATGGTATAGTATTTTATTCAAATCATATTTATTCCAATTCATGTAACATTTATTTAACTTTACATATTTAAATATTATGCCAATAGTCAGTATCCTTGTGCCAAAAAACAGAGTAGTAACAAAAATATCCTGCAATTCTTGATCATTTTCATTGTGAACAAATTATTCCAGAATTTCATGTGTGATTATTTGGTTTTCTATTATTCGTTAAATTTATTTCACTAGGGAAAAAACTCTTTATATAATTACATTTATCCAACATGGTTTTGATATTGTGTTTCTTTGTATTTTTTCGAATCAAATATGTACATATTTTGGTTTCAAATATTCACAATGCATATAATGTGATTTAGAAAAAAAATTATTTACAGGGTGGATGGTATATTTTTATTAAATACATCCTGGTATTGTTCATTATATAATTTCAATATATTCTTTCTACCAAACGATGATATTTTATGATAATAATCCCCCTTATATATTAGCATAGATGTATACTTTAAAGTAAAAACACTTTTTTCAGACTATTCAAAGGTCTCATAATTAACGTTATCATAGTTATAAAATTTGATTACCAATTTCATAAATTTTCTATTAGGGTGACTTTATAGAATCCAGCCATTTTATTAAATAACTTTTCATTACATTTTACAAACAGAGGATATTTATAGTCTACTGTCTTGGAAATCAGGAACATAAAACAAGATAAAAACATAAAAAAATTCTAATCCACTTTTAAGGCTTCACCATAAGTTCATCCTAAGTAAAATTATTTCATATCATTACCTGGAGACATACATCAAAGGGAAGGGTGAGCAGAAGGCCCAATAAGAAAAACAAAGGAATTAGTTTACTTGTGAAATCAATAAGAAATTGATAAAAATCATATACGTTATAAATGGAAGTAAAAGCATTGCATAATTAAAATAACATGAATAATTACATGAATATGTGGCTGAAATAGTTAATTTAGACATTTATGAACATATCACAAAAGTTCATCCCCAATTTTTGATAAAAATAACCAAGGTTATTCTCTAAGGTAACATAAAACATTTCATATCTAGAGATTATTTCTTTAGACAATGATTTAGAGCGCTATTAGGGGACACCATTAATATTTATTTAAATTTATGTTATCCACATAAATCATAATCAAACCCTTCATAAATAACCCATAGAAAATTAAATTAATTAGTTTCATTTCAAAATCGTGACGTTTTAATAGTTCTGAAAAACATGATCGTTATATCATTTATAACCCATGGAAAGGTTGTGACAGTTATATGTATTTCAATTCCAAAATAAAATAGATAATGTTTATGTATTTTTCAATACCATTGGAAATTAAATAGGTTTGGGTATTCTCAAAAATAAAATAAGATAATTTTTAGAAAAAGAGAGAGAGGTTTTCAGACAAAAATTCTGTAGCATAACAAATATATTACATTGTTTTAGGAAACATTGAAAAGAGAGGGAAAAAGAGTAAAAAAATCATGAATAATTCATAATATAGTATGGGTACATAATGAGATCATGGTATGGAAATTTTAATGGCAAACAAAATGAAAAGAAAACCTGAAAGAAAATAGAAGACACTAGTTTTTTTATAAAAAATTCAGAAGCCTAACGACGTCGCTAAAAAATACAAAAAAAACAGATGAGAGAGAAAAAGGGTCCCTCATCATTTAGAATAGAAATGGATAGTAATAATAATATATAAGAACATACCCAAAAATATGAATATGGAAACTAGAAGATATAACAAAAAAGAAATCATGAATAAAAAGAGGACTATGAAAGGTTACCTTACCTTGATGTGTATCTTATGAAGTTCAAAGGTTGGGACAATTGAGGGCTTGAGAGAAACTTGGAAGGTAAAAATAATATAACATAATTTAAGAGAATATTGGAATGAAATTAATGTGTTAATGGCTTGCTATTTATTGGAAAAGTGAGGGAATATTAAATTAATTTCCAGGGGACTCTTCAACGGTAGTATTTGCAAAACCATGGGATTTCCCATGGAATTGACCACATGGGATACCTCATAACATATATTAATATTCACAAATCAACCAGATTTATTACATCATGATTACATCATAAATTATGTCATTAAACACCTAAAACTCAAAACTGTATCTTTACTATTCACCAAAAATTCAACTATTTTAGAGAAATATCCATAATTTACCATTACCTAATATCAATTTTATAAATCCAAAAATGAACTCCATTTTATGAAAATAATTTTCTAAATATTTTTAACTTAATTCTAAAATAAAATAATTATTTATTCAATAAAGAAACTCTAAAACTATATCTTGTTTTCTAACACTGTGAAAAAATAATCATGGGCCCATAAAATTATCATATTACCATAAGACAATAAATTAAAAATTTGTGATTACATTTTATGAAAACAAATTTCCATAATAAATTACTAAATTAATTATAAAATTTTAAAAAAATTATGTATGACATATAAAAATACCAAAACATATACTATGATCATTTTTTCACTTTTAAGATGTCTACAATATATTTATATATTCATGGGTGAAGTTTCAATTTTTTGACCAATTTACTAATAATTAATATCCATTTCTATTCATAAGGGTATGTTAATATTCATACAGTTCTATTCACCAAAAATCAAGTTGATTTTTAGACTCTAAATTATTTACTGATCATAACTGTTCAAGACCATTTTTTGAAAAGAATTTGACATTATTAATTATTTAAAATATAAAATTTATTTTTAAATACCATTTTTCCTAAATTCATAAACAATAACGATCTTCTATAAATTCAACCTGCATTTATGTGGATATTTGAAATTCAAAAATTTTACCATAAGGAGAAATTAAAATATTATTTATACCAAGGGATTAGAAAAAGTATCTACGGTCTCGTTACATAGCCCCTTATAATAAATGTATAGGAACTAAGTGTAAGGTTTTATACGGTGATAGAATCATGGGGCGGATCAAACAATATAGCCCGACTGGTGATTTATATCAGCTTGATCTGTTCCCTTAGGTGATTCTATTCAAGACTCACATGTTGAAGTATAACATGGGAATGGTCCAGAGCAATGCCTAGAGATGGTCCTCCTTTCCAAGATCTGAAATATGGGCTTCGTACAACCCATGTCTACTGGATGAGGCCATCAACTCTTCTTTCTGTATTAATTAATCAAGATCACTAGTATTAAAAAACAAAAAATGTAATGTTAAATGTTTAGTTTCCAACGGTCATGTTGACCAACGGTCATGTTGACCAACGATCATATAACAGTTGAAACCCAACGGTATCACATCATTAATTAATGTACATACTTTTTTGGAGTATAAAATAACAAAAAAATTTAGGAAATATATATTATTAACAAGTTAAAGTCTTTACATTATTCCCTACCTATGAAATTGTTTCGTTGAAATCTTAACTCGTACCCTAATAAGAGAAAAGGTGTGGGTACTTCGGCCCCATAGAGTTCTCTATTTCCCACATGGATTCTTCGCATTTGTGGTTCCTCCATAATACCTTAACAAGGTGGGTAGTCTTGTTGTGTAAAACATTGTCTCTATGATCCAATATATCCACCGACTGCTCCTCACAAGATATTTCATGTTCTAGTTGTACCACCTATGGTATTAGTACATGTGAAGGGTCAAGAATGTACATCTCAAGAGGGATACGTGGAAGACATCTTTCACTTATTCTAGATTTGGAGGAAATGAAAGATGATAGGCCGCTGCTCCTACACAGTCAATGATTTCATATGGGAAAATGTACCTAGGGATGAGATTCCCTTTCTTTCCAAATCTCATGACTCACTTGAAAAGGGAAATTCGAAAAAGACCTTATCACTAACATCAATCTCCAAGTCCCTTAGACGGTTGTCCGCATAGCTATTTTAAAGACTCTGAGAAACATTAATGTGTTTTTAGATCGTGTTGACCTTTTCTGTCATCTCTAGCATAATATCTGGCCCAAGAATCTTTCTCTCACTGGATTCATGCCAACAAGTAGGATTTCTACATCGCTTACCATATAGAGCTTCATAGGGTTTCATTTGAATGCTCGAGTGTAATTTTTTGTGGTAAAAGAACTCAACTAAAGGAAGATGTTGATCTCATCCACCATTAAATTCAATTGACCATGTTCTCATAATATCCTCAAGTGTTTGATTATTACTTTAAGATTGACCATTAGTTTGGGGGTGATACGTCATAATGAAAATCAATTCATTGCACAAATCATGTTAAAGAATTTTCCATAATTTTGATGTGAACCTTGGTTCACAATCAGATATTATAGAATGTGGAACTCCATACAGCCTTACCACTTCCTTCATATAAATCATGGAAAGTTGATCAAGATATAAATCATTCGGAATAGAAATTAAATGGGCTGTCTTGGGGAGACAGTCCATAATAACCCATATCACATTTCATCCATTGGAAGTTCTCAGGAGACTAGTGACGGAGTCTATAATGATATTGTCCCACTTTCATGCTGGTATGGATAGTGGTTGTAATACCACTTTTGGATTTTTACACTCTACATTTACTTGTTGACATACTAGGGACCTTGATGTGTATTATGTAATCTCCCTATTCATATTATCCCACAAATAATGATCTTGATCATCGCTATAAATTTTTGTTCTTCCAGGATGTATAAAGACAGTAGAGATATGATCATGATCCATCAAATATTTCTTTATTTACAAAAAAAATGGAACACGTAGTCTTGTATGAAATTTTAGTACACCTTCTGGATCAATATTGAACTTAGGAAACTTCCCATCCTGTATAGACACAAGATTCTTCTATGGCAAAAGATCTTCTCTCTGAGCTTTATTGATCTTATCTAGTAATGACGGCTGAGAAATCATTTGGGATAGCATTGATGATATCCCTTCCCTTAAAATACCATGTCCATATTTACTTGGTCATTGATCAATGGATCTCTTTGAATCCTCCCCATGGAAAGAAAAACTTGGTCTTTTCTTCTTAATGCATCAACAACTATGTTAGCTCTTCCAGGATGATAATGTATTGAACAGTCATAGTCTTTGAGAAGTTCCATCCATCTCCATTGTCACTTGTTCAACTAATTTTGTGTGAAAATATACTTCAAAATTTGTGGGTCTGTGTATATATCTCATTTCTGCCCATAAAGATAGTGCCTCCATATCATCAGAGCAAAAACGACCACAGACAGCTCCAGATCATTCATAGGATAGTTCTGCTCATGAGTCTTCAACTGTCAGGATGCATAAGCAATGACCATATCATTTTTCATGAGGATGCACCCACGCCCTTTCAGAGATGCATCACTAAAAATAATTAATCCTTCTCCACTTGAGGGTAGAGTTAACATGGGTGTAATAACAAATCTCTTATTCAGCACTTGGAAACATTCCTCACACTCCTTTGTCTAGATAAACTTGAACCCTTTCGAGTTAACATTGTTAACGGGTTAGAAATTCAGGAATATTTTTTCACTAACCTCCTATAATATCCCTCTAATCCAAGGAAACTATGATTCTCAGATTTTGTTGAAGGTTGAGGCCACTCCTCTACAACTTTTTTCATTTTAGGGACAAATGTTATTCCTTCATTGATTGCAATCTTCCCCTAGAAAGAAACTTTCTATAAGCAGAATTCACATTTTCTAAACTTTCCAAAAATACAATCCTTCCATAGAGTTTGAAAAATAACCCTTAGATGATCTTCATTCTCCTCGAGACTTTTTGAATATATCAGAATATCATCAATAAAAACTACCACAAAGTTATCATGGTAGTCTTTAAAGACTCTCTTCATCATATCTATAAAAATGGAAGGTGCATTAGTCAGTCCGAAGGTCATAACAAAAAACTAAATATGCTCATGTCTTGATAAGAAGTCTGTTTTTAGAATTTCTTCTTTCTTCACCCTCAATTGATGATAACAAGATCAAAGTTCAATCTTAAAGAAGAATTCAGCCCCACGAAATTGGTCAAATTAGTCCTCAATTCATGGAAGAGGTTATTTGTTCTTCACTGTGATCCTTTTCAGTTCTCTATAATCAATGCATAGCCACATCGATCCATCCTTCTTCTCCACAAAGAGAACTGGTGCTCCCCAAGGAGACACACTCGGTCAGATTAAATCCTTCTCTAAAAGATCTTGGAGTTGTTTCTTTAACTCCTCCAGCTGAAATTTTTCTATCCTATATAGGGTAATTGATATCAGATATGATCTATGTATGAGATCAATGGATAACACTACCTCTCTATCTGGTGGTGTTCTGGGTAACTCCTTAGGAAATACGTCAATGTATTCATGGACTATAGGGACATTTTCTATACTCAAACTCTCATTTATTTAGTATTTTTCATTGATAAACTCCATAAATAAGGATATAAGAGATTCTTATAGTTATTGATCAGGTCAGGTTATCTCTCCATGGAAGAAAACTGTATGTTTTTCCTTCAAGACTACTGGGATTTCCCTGCTTCTACATTTGATCTTAGCATTATACTTTGAGAGCCAGTCCGTCTCTAGAATAATTTTGAATTACATAATTGGAATGAATACTAGATTTGAAATAAAATTGTGATTGCTAATGTAAATTATAGATTCTGTAAACACCAGTGATTCTTGGATAATCCCACCAGTAGTCTTGACTAATAACAGTACTTTTAGAAAATTTGGGGTTGATTCTAAATTCTTTGCAAACATGGAGGAAATAAAGGAATGTGTAGAACAAAAATCAAACAAAGTACTTTTTAGCATTGATAGAACAACAAGAGTACATGCCACCTTAACATTTTCCACTTCAACATCAGCTGTAGTGATAGAAAAATCATGAGCTTTCTCCCTTGTCCTTTCCTGAGCCTGAGAGTGATTCCCCTCCACTGACCTCATATTTGGACTGTTATTTGGCAAAGTTCCAAAGTTGTCCACATTTATAGAATTCGAAATCGGGTAGGGCCTTCACCATCTACCACTTGTAATTAGGGTTGGGATGTTGTGGCTTTACCTCACTATGAAAATTCAGCGCAATGTGGCCATCTCTACCACACTTGTAGCACATCCCACTCTAGATCAGGCAATTCGCAGAATGCTTCTTCCCACATTTATTACACGTGGTATGTTGTACTTGATTTCCTCTTCTTCCATGATCAATGATCCCCCCTAAGCTTAGCTACATCGATCTTTTCATATCATTGTATTTATGAGACCATTGCATCTCACCAAACATCACTTCAACATTCATTTCACTTCACACGATCTTCATGTAGATACCATAATATTGGATGGCTATATTCATCTATAGAAGATGTCTTAATCCACCAAAGAATCTATCAACATTACCATTTGTATCCATGACAACGCAAGAGTTGTAACATGAAATAATTGTGAAGTTCATCATGTAGCTTCCCACAAATTTATTCTCCTTCTGTTTTAGCACAATAAACTCTTTCCCCATTATTTTTCTCATTGATCGAGGGGAATTCATGTTGAAGATTTTCCCTCTTAACTAGTCCCACTCTATATCTTCATCATCCACTCTTGGCCTGGTGTTTTTGATCAGTTCCCACCACTAATATAGTTCTCCTCTAAGCGTTAAATATCCAAGGTAACATTCCCTTGTTCATAATTTTGGAGCACAAGAATGTTCATCTCGATAGAGATTATCCCCTATTCTTCCATCAATGGGTCGGCAAATCCATTGACATTTGGTGTTCATTGATGCATAATGGATTCCGCAGAAATATGTTCACCTTGCGGTGAGATTGGTCTCTCATCTTGATTCAAGTTATTTCCTATAACTTGAGTTAGTTGGTTCATCATTCGCATGAATTATTCCATTCCAGCTACCATCGGAGTGTCGTCCGTGCATGGTCCATTTCTTTCACCATTTTAACGATTCCTCCACTTTCCCGCCATTTTATATAAGAATAAAACATTAGTGAGAAAATTATTTCATTTATGAATCTTTGACCTATAAAGTATTTTATTTCTTAAAACATCATGCTTTAAACAATTACATTTCTCTATAAATCCTTCATAATGATTCATAAAAATCTTATTATTAACAAAACATATCCCCCAAGATTTTTGTAACCAAGACTACATCATAGACTCTTGTCGTGTTCCAGGATACCATGGGTCCTTCTCGAAACTCCTCGTCAGAGTTTTCTCTCCTAGGTATATCTGTTCTAGAGCTGCCTCTACCTGCTCGTATCCAGACAAGGATGCATTTTCTTGATAAAACAAATACTCAATACTCACCTAAATACCAGGATTTTTTCTATATTTAAAATTTTCAATAGGTTTTTTTTAAAGATTATATATCCTAATTTCCATAAATAACTATAAATTACTTTGATACCAACTATATCATTACTCCTTTTTATTACATATCTATTTATTAGATTTTACAAACAGAGGATCTTTGAAGTCTATTTTCATGGAAATTTGGAAGATAAAACATGAAAACAACATAAAAAATATTATAATAAACATTTAATGCTCCATCATAAGTTCATCTTAAGAAAAATTGTTTCATCTCATAACCTGGAGACATACATCAAATTAATGGGTGAGCAGAAGGCCCAGTAACTAAAATAAAGGAATCAATTTACATGTGGAATCAATAAGAACCTGATAAAAACATAAACATGAGAAATGGATATAGAGGAATTTCATAATGAAAATAACATGAATCCAAACATAAATATGTCGCTACAACATTTAACTTATACATTAATGAACATATCACCATGTTTCATCCCCATGGTGTCATAAAAATTACTAAGGTTATTCACCAAGGTATTGTGAAACTTGTAATCTCTAGAGATTAATTATTTACCCAATGCATTAAATCAATATTAGGGTGAACCCTTAACATGAATTTACATTCATGTGATCCACATAAATCCTAATAAAATATTTTATAAAGAACCGATAGTGAATAAAATAATTGGGTTTCATTTCAAAATAGTGATGTTATAATAGTTCATAAAAACATGATCGTTATGTCATTTATATCCCCTGGAAAGGGGGTGAGGGTTATATATATGTAAATTCCATAATCAAATAGATAAATTTTATTATTTTATGTATATATTTGGAAATGATATAGGTATTTTTATTCCCAAAAATAAAATAAGATAATTTTTGTGAAAAAGATAGAGAGGTTTTTAGGCGATAGTTCTGTAATAGAATAACTATATAACATTGTTTTAGAAAACATTGAAGGGAGAGAGGACACGAGTCCACAACTCATAAATAATTCATAATAGATTATGGTTACATAATAATATCATGGTATAGAAATTTAAATGACATACCACATGAAAAAAAATGAAGGAAAATAGAAGACAATATTTATTTAACGAAAACTTTGGCCACCTAACGGCACCCTAAAAATTTCAAAAGATAAATTGTTGAGAGAGAAAATGGTCTTTTATTATTTGAACATGAAATGTAAAGTAATAAAAATATATAAGAACATAATCTTACATAAGAATATGGAATCTATAAGACATAACATAAAGGGTATCATGACTAAAAAGAGGAGGGTGAAATGTTCCCTTACCTTGAAGAGTATCTTCGAAAGCTTGAAGGTTGGGACCTTGGGGGGGCTTGAGGGAACCTTTGTGGGGTTAATTGGGAGGTAAAAAGACTAGAACATAGTTTAGTAGGATATTGGAATAAAAATTGTGAGGGAATGGTTTTGTATTTATAGGAAAAGTGAAAGAATATTTATTTAATTTCAAGGGACACCTCATTAGTGGTATTTGAAAAACAATGGGATTTACCATGGTTTTGTCCACTTGGAACTCCTCATAACATATATAATTATTCAAAATTATACCCGATTTATTACATCATGATTACATCATCAATGATGTCATTAAACACCCGAAACTCAAAACTGTATTTTTAATATTCACCTAAAATTTAACTGTTTCAGAAAAATCCCAAAATTCTTCCATAAACTAATATCGAGGATCTGAATTCAAAAATGAACTCTATATTATGAAAATATTTTTCTAAATATTTTTTTCTTACTATTTAAAAAAACATTATTTGTTCAAAAAAACTCTAAAATTATAACTTGTTTTGCAACACCTTGAAAAAGAAATTAAGGGCCCATAAAATTATTGTATAACCATAATAAAATAAAGTAACAATTTATTATTACATTTTATGAAAATAAATTCAAATTTTCAATTAATAATTTATTATAAAATTTTAAATAAAGTATTTATGACATATGAAAATAACAAAGCATATACTATGATCATTTTTTTCCCTTCTAAGATGTCTACATTATATTTATACACTAATGGGTGATGTTTATATTTTGTTAGCCAATTTACAATTCATTACTCTTCATTACTAATCATAAGGGTTTGTTACTATTTATTATTTAATAATCACAAAAAATCATTTTGATCTTATTATACTCTAAATTTATTACTGATCACAAATGTAGACGACCATTTTTTTTAAAATCATTTCACATTATTAATTATTTAAAGTGTACAAAAATATTTTAAAATACCCTTTTTCCAAAATTCATCAATAATATAGAACTTTTATAAATTCATCCTACATTTATCTGGACATTTTAAATTCACAAATTTTACCATAATAAGAAATAACCATTTTATTTACACCAAGGGATTACATAAAATTATTTAAGGTCTCATTACATATCCCCTTACAACACCAACATATAACATAAGTGTAAGGTGAGTTGTGGTGATAAAATCATTGGGTGACATGAACAACATTGCTCGGGTGGTGATTTCTATTAGGTTGAACTTCTATCTTAGGCGATTCCATTCAAGTTTTACATGGTGAAGCATAGCTTGGGTTTGGTCCAAAGCATAGCCTAGTGATGCTACCTCCTTCACAAGCTCTGACCGATGGGCTTTGTACGGCCCCAATCTACTATTGAGGCCATCGACTCTTCTTTTTGTATTAATTAACCAAGATCACTTGCATTTATAAATAATAATTGTAACATTAAAATTTTTGTTTCCAATGGTCATATCGACCAATGGTCATATAACAGTATTAACCCAACGGTATCACTTCATTAATTAAATGATATAGTTTTGTTGAGTGTAAAATAATTCAAACATTTTGAAAATAAATATTAGTAAAAATTTCGGGTCATTACATACTTTCATACCCTCTACATGACAAAATTTATATTCAAATTATATTTGGATATTCGTAACTTCTTTATCATATATTCTATTTTTGTACTAAAAAAATTTCATGATCTCGGATTTTATTTTCCTTAATATCATACTGAGAATTCCTTACATTAATAGTATTATTCTGGTTTTGATATGAATAATTAAAATAGTATTCAAGGATCTTAGTGTCCTAATAATTTTTAGGCTTTATTGAAAAAAATAATTTACAACTTTGGGATATGTTTCCTCATACACATTGATTATTATAATATTGGAATTACATTTATTGGTGAGATATACATATTTCATCACCCTTTAAAAAGATGAAATGCCTATTTTAATGGATTACTAATATAAATGATGGATTTCATTTGACACGACCTTTATCTACACTATATAATATTCATTGTATCATAAATGATATTCACCCCTTGTGCTTGGTTCTTATCTCGGGAATTTTCAAAAAATATATGTCAAAGATAAAGAAATCTATATAAGATCATTGGTAGACACCATGTCTCCCGGTGAAGAATTTTGTCACATTTATCCTATGAATTCTTCTAATGTGTAAATGGTTAAATTCATTTTAGGGAACACTTTTTGTGCCTCCCTGAAAAATATGGAACTCATTTGGGAGGTTTCACTTATCAGGACGTTCCATTCTTATCATTAACTCAAACTCAAATGATATGGAACACATGGGTGTGATCATTCCCAGAGATCATGGGGGATACATTACAATATTCATATTAATGCATAAGGAAGGGGATGACACACCCTAAATGTTTGAAATATGAAGCCTAACCCTTCCAAGGAAATAATGATAGATGATCACACCTTGAGAAACACAAATGGATATGTGACTCTATAAAAAAATAAATTGAAGTGGGGTTCTGTCATCATCTACTCAGGATGGGATACTGCACATGACCCTCTTTCGAATACACCATGGGAAAGAACCAACCACAATACTAATACAAGACCTATAGAAAAGAAACGACCTACCTTGAAATAAGTACATGTGATGTAATTATATGTCATGTCCTTTCAACATCGATGTCTATGTACTTCAACATGTTCTCATGTATTATGTCCTTTCCTGTTTACACAATTCATGTCCTTGATTTTATTTGTATTTGTTCATATGGTCATTAGGGTATACATCGGGTTTCCTTCATAAAGGAAACACAATTTGTTGGATAGTCACATTCCCATGTGATATTTTTGTGCAATTGTAAACCCTATCCACTACAAAAGGGGTTCCACACTGTGTGTTTTCTTCCTATGTGCATGCAATGTATTTCGTAATTTTCCAAAAACCAATCATCTCCCTGAGAATCCACTAGTTTCACATCATCCTCCACTCCTATCATGAATAAAACCTATAAATCGTAGATCTATTTTTTACTAAGATTGATCCATTGCGGGTGGTCATAATTTTTAAACCCATTTACTCAGAAAATGCCTCACATCACTCAGTGTCACCCATACACCAAAACCAAGAAAACTAACTTCTTTGATCTAGCTACAACCTTCCAATATCATTGTCATGCATTTATTGTGCCTTCAATCTCGAATATGAATCGATGAAAAATATCCATTACACCAATGTTCAATTTCACAAGGACCAATTTTTTTTAGTCAAACCATTTATCAAATGAAATACCGATTATGAACATTTGTAGAATTGAGGGAGAAAAGTATGAAACCCAAGGGTGAGAAATCAATTTTGGCCATTTTTTTGTTTGGATTTCTTCTGTTGAAAGGGAATTCTATGAATGGGGAGGAAAATGAAGAATCAAAAAATTAATTATTTTATGAATTTGATGGAAACAAGGATAAACATTCATGAATATTATCAAATTAATTTCTTGAAGAATAAATAAATGTTCATCAAATGAAATCATGAATAGATATTGATATAGATAAATAAAATGTTCTAGGTAGATAGAAAATTAAATATTGACTAACGACTATTCCATATTATTGTAAATAGTTATATCCAAGAAATCCATTAATAAAGGCATTATTTCATGAGAGAAAATTGTCAGTTAGTTTCGTTCTTCGTTATTACCAGCAATCTTTCAAATTAGACAATGTTCCCATAGAAATGTGTGTTTGGGTAAGAAAACACTATTTATGACTGGTTTCCATGGGTATTTTCATTGATATAGAAACACCCAACAACTATATATCAATGGGGAAATGCTTTCCATAGGTAGGTTCCCTTCAGGATGTTTGGTTAAAGATGTTTAAAATTTTACCTTAGTTGAGAGGATTGGAGTTTGGGCTCATCAAACCCTTTTGTGGGGTATTTTGTCCTACTTCAAGACTCTCATATAGATTTAATACATTTTGGTGATCCTTTATTAATTACCAAGTATGAAGTTGGTTAATCTAAAATTTACAATCAGTTATAATCATAAATGAAAAATAAAACCAGTTGTATATATTTGAGATACTTAATTAATTTAGATATCTATATGTATCTGAGTTTCTCCACCAATGGAATAGTATTATGTAGAAAATAGAGATTATTTGGTCATTATTATGATTACCCTAGTTTTGGAGCCACCTAGTGGGGAACTATGGAATGTATTATTATCCTAAAGAATAGAGGTTGTTATGTGGTTTGGATCAAACCCAGGTGATGGCATTCCTAATCATCCTCATGAAATTACTAAGAACCCACAAATATTTATTCTATTTAATCGGTAATATTAAAATATTAATTTTATTTTATAATGCCCAATCCATACAGTATAATGTCACGAGGAAAGGACATCTATGAGGAATGTTCCAGGTCAAGGGTTGGTGTCAGACCTTTGTAAATGTTTCCCATGAATATTGGTATAAATTTTCCTTTACAATTTTATTTAGAACCAGCTAAGACTAGAATATATACAGAATCATTTTGATTTTTGGTGTAGGGATTGGACCACATGGAGGCTTCTTACATATCTCGTTTGAAGGGGAATCAAATCCCATGTACTTCGGTTTTGGGGACCCGTGCATTTGGATTCCCTAGAGTTTGTCTTGTAGGCATGTATGGCACTTTACGAAGATTATGTTGAGGATTACTCTTCAAGACGATGAACTATAAAGGTAACAAGGGGGATGTCTCAACTCATGGTGGTTTGAAGTCTTATTTCGAGTGATACTCTACAAGAGGATACACAGATTAATGGGATTGTGGTTGGGGCATACTCCTAGGGAGGATGTCCATTGAGCTCAGGCCATAGGGGGGAATCCTATGTATCCTAGTTATAACAGAAATAAGATTTATCATAGTTCAATTGATCAAGGCATACACTCTAAAATTTCACAATGGTGATTTGGGGTTTTTATTGAGGATTATTTTTAGGAAGGATGTTCATTGAGCTCGGGCCTTAGGTAGGCATCCTACGTATCTCGATTGTAGAAGGAATCAATGTTCTCAATGTTAAATTGATAGAAAATGATTTTATGTACATAATTATCACCATTATACTCTAAGCCCACATGCGTCATGATTAGTGTGATAAATAAGAGTAAGCATAAGATTTTAAAAACTAGACAATCATTCATTGTCCAGAGGTGGACGTGGAGAAATAGATCAAAGAGAGAGGTATGAGGAATTGATTTTGGACAATTCAGTTGACCTATCATCTGTTGGAAGAATAATCCACCGCTATGACACTTCCCTAACTTCAAATTACCTTAGAATGAGTCCGGGGCATGGAGAAAGAACCAGGACCTTCGGTGGTGACCAGGAGGTATAAAGGTGTAAGAATGAAATATCATGATGAAAATTATAGGGTATTAATCTAGAGGGATTCCCAAGTATTGTCCACATATATGGATATGAGGATCTTATTCTATGTTCAATTGAATATAAAGCATAATCCTCACCCTATCTACCTAGAACTGGTGGTTCATGGTCTATAGAATACGAAGAGGAAGAAATAATCCTGACCCTAGTACCTGCGAATAAGAAATCATTGACCCACTCCGATGGGAATGTTTCATTGATAATATTGGGATACACACTCACATGTACCCATAGGACCCTGACCATCAATCTAGACAAGTGCAGGAATCCCTTGACCATACAAATACACACCAAAATGGGGGACACACTAGTGTTCCACTTTCCCTAGTTTTGTATTTCATGAGTATATGGTAGAGGCTTAAACTTAGTTCCTCTGAAAAAAGGAATACCAAGTAATAGGATACATTGCACTAGTGGATTTGGATAAGGATTCAAAGAACGACTCACATAGGTCCTGAGTGTATGTTCCTGGCATGGCTGCACCGCGTAGGGCCATGGAGGAATTGAATGTTCTTTGTGTCAGGGGGAGGGGGGGTATAAGCCTAAGTTGACTGAATATGCCTTAGAAAATGGACCATCATGGTAGCAAAACTCATGTTAGGATTTATACTAGGCACCCTGGGTATCCTCTAGTGTCCCTAGAAGGATATCGCATAGGTCACTTTTTAGGGGGAGAGTCCTCATGAAGGTTCTTTATTTTTGGCGGATAATAGTCATCATGAATATGTCATATGTGTGTCACATTGACAGGAAATTGATCATATTCATACACATTAATTCCTTCTTATCTATTTTTTTAGATATCTATCTAAGAATGTTTTGAGGGGCCGTGGTGAAGGTGTTGCATACTATGATCTCTAGAGGTTCTTCTGATTTTTTTGTTCTCCAAATGAGGAGACACGAGTCCTATTTATAGGAAAATGTGGGACCCTAAGTGAATGGGGTTTTCAATAAAGGTCCACAGTGTAGGTCCATAGAGAATGTGTTTGGTGTAGGGGTATCTTGCTCATTTGTTCTATATAGGGTAGTTGTGCTGCCTTTAAAATACGCAGGGGTAACCATGAATAGGTTGATTTGGCCATGTCTCATGGTTCTTCTTATATATCTTTATCATTTTAATGTGCCTAATATTCTATTTATAATATTTTCATCTACTTTTATAATATAGAGTGTGTAAAATATCTCCCTCATGATTGGATTCAAATGAATGATGAGGGTGTAGTCTTCTGTTAAAAATTGTGCAATGATTATGAAGAGGTGAAAAAGTGGATCATGTGGTGTCTCCGCACAGGGTCTTTACGTAGGTTTTCCATGTAGGTTGTTATGTGGAGGCCCAATTCATAGGTTTAGGGTGATTGTTTTGTGTATGTGAACATCATAGACTAGTAGTGTCTATAAATACTAGTGTCCCGCCTTTTTATTTTCCTCACATTCCATGTTTTTTATTTTCCCCATCACTACACAGGTCATCCAACCAGCTACACGATTATTTACTTTCATTAAGATCTTAAAATTGTTCTTTCTAGGTATATACACCTCAGAAATGGGGTTGTTAGGAATTACCTTCGTGATGAGCCAAGTCAAGGCATCTCATCAATGTAATTTCATGAAGGACTTGGTGGAAAGTGCTGGGTGGGATCCCTTGTTGAGGGACATGCCCTGGTTCTTTTGTTTTCCAATTTATGATTCTTCAAAGTCAAAATTGGAAATTTCAAAAGTAAATATTCCAACATAATTAGATATCGTGTTCCATTATTTCATGTTTTCAATGGCTATGTAAATAAATTTAACATAGAAAGATGATGTGATCCACGATGAAATGATAAAAATTATCAGGCCTGATTATTATGACATCATTGAATCAACTATTTCAGATTTATAAATTTATTTGATACCATATCAACAGAAGTACCCACAATGAGAATAATTTCTCTTATACACATACAAAATTTTGTGTGACACCCATATTTTGGAGTTTAATAAATACTTCCTAGAGTCTTGGTTCATGAAGAATATAAACATCCCTTTTGAAAATATCACCCCAAAGAATATTTTTATCTATGTTGGAACAATCCCGATTGGTTATATTTTAAATCAAAATAGTTGATTATCTGATCTGTAGATGTATATCCAAGAGTAAAGTCCCCATTTTTATGACTCAGCCATTAATTTTTAACCAATATATGAAATGGAAGGATTGAAAGATGAATGTGACTTCCTATCAAGAGGGGGAGTCAGTCCAGAGTGGATATGGGAATTCTAGGTTACCCAAAATTGAGTAAAATTCAAAAATGATCTTGAATATGTTTATATTTAGAAGTTATCTTGGGTAGGATTTTATTATGTTCATAAGAACAAAGACATCATCACTGAATTGGTGAGCTGATGGAGTCTGTAGAAAAATTCCATTCACTTGATGCATGTTGAAGTTGGCTTCATCATATGGGATGTCTACCATATTTCTAGGTTCACTATTTTTTGGGAAATGTGTGAAGAGATTATTGCACTAAATTCAACATGGGATTACATTGAGAGTTCACCACCATTGACCCACAATATCTATATGATAGAGAATAAAATGAAGAAAGACCAATATCCTCACCCCAAACCCAACTCTTGTGTGGTAACATTGGTGAAGACTTTGTTAGAATTGGTAGAAGACTGTCCTACATGTTGTGGCCCTACTAGATTCACTATTGTAGAGAATCATGGCACTTCTGAAACATTATGGACCACACTGTAAAAGAGATAGTGAACCTATTTGGGTTATAAGGTTAATCCAATGATCTATGTGAAGATTCACATAGTAAACATCCATAATATGTGTTTAAGCATTTACATGATCCCATTTTTCAATTATGGTGGAGGTGTTAGGCTATGAAATTTTGTTATTACACCAAAATAGGAAGAGGGGAAGTACATAAGGATGGATTCCCTTATTTTGGAAATTATTGATTGATGTTTTATGCATATTTACTACGAGAAGGGACCATATAGAATTGAAGATCCATTTTATGTGCTATAGGGGTGGATTGTAGCACATTTTAGCTCATTTGAAGTGTTGAGTTCTCTTAAACCCATGACAGTCGATTCCTCCTATTTGTTCAGAACATCTGTATGATTAGGCCTCTGAACAATAATCATGAGGAAGTATTTTGGGTGCTGAATTTATTTGGAGACTTCAGTTTCTTTTTTGCATGGTAACCTACCTATCCAAAATTCTACCAATGATGGTGATGAGAAGAATTATGAGCTGATTTCATACAAGAAAACATCCAGGAAAACGTATTGATAGACCATGTTGATAGTGAGATCAACTATGAGGATTATTCTCATTATCAATTTTCTCATCAGTTTAAATGTCATCTATTGTCATAAACATTCCCCCTACACATTTCAGGAATGATAAACATGTGATGTTATCCCGATAGTCAAAGATCTGATGGCTATAGAGGTATCTAAAAATTAAATCAATCTGCCTAAATGAGAGGAATCAATCACGAAGGATATTGGATAATACATGGAATAGAACTATTCATACCCTCAGGGGGTATTGAGAAATGGAATTTATCAGGTAGAGGTCACCACAATGGTGGGTCATGGTATTCAGAGTAAAAAGGCTCGAGCCAAAGAAGATGTAGAGGCTCCGGAGCCTTCAAAATTGTATTTAAAAAATACCACCAAGAATTACAGGGATGGGAAGGAAACACCACTAGTTCCAAGATAGTTTTCTTTCCACCATAGGAAGGAGAATGATGTCATGTATCCCTATAATTTTGAAATAGAATAGAGCCCTTAAGAGGTTTCTAAATAAAATCTTGATAAGTATTCAAGATTAATTTATTGAGGCTATAAAATCATTCCTAATAGTGATTATCCCCCTGATACGTGACCCCCTTCACCATCATTTTGGGGAAGGGATAAAATTTTCATCCAAGGATATATATGAAACATCAAATGTACTCCATTTTCCCTTCAATTCCTCTCAACTGATTTAGGATTCAAGGAGGTTACATGTAAGATATAGAATTTTTTCTCTCAGAATCGACATTGATGGAACAATGGTGTATGAAGAAGTTGATAAACATCCCTAAGGTTACCCTGAAAGCACAATTAAATTGGTTCATCTTCAATCTATTATTTCAAAAATTGGGGATGATGGATTCTAGTATTTTTTAGTGGTCAGAATGTTATCTTGACCTATCTATCAGATCATTAATGGAGCATTAGACAAACATTTATAGGAAGGGTTTGAAGATATGATGTATGGAATTTTGTTTTGTATCACTGGTGTTTATTAATCCAAGGGTAATTACACGATAAAAGATTAATACATAGGGGATCTGAAGGATATGTCCTCTTCAACCATTTGGGAAATAAAAAATTTGGTTAAACCCAGAATAGTTATCATTAAAGAAGAGGGTTTGATAACCAGCCTTCAAATAAATTTGGTTATCTATGATTGGAACAGGGAATTCATCTTTGTGAAAATGATGGTTGAGGTATCTGATGTCAATATAGACTCTAAATTTTCCATTTTTCATCTTAACATGGACAATTTGGGCCATCCATTATGTATATTTCACTTCTTGGACAAAGTTATCCTTGATGAGATTATCCCCTTTACCTTGAATTTTGGAGGCATGTGTTAGATGTGCCTTTCTGGGTACATGTTTGTATCCCCAATTATAATATGGAAAACCCAAATTATTGGTGGACACCTCAGGATTGAGGCATCGAATTTCTATATAATTTTGGGGAAACATGTCCTACACCTTATTCAAAAGGAAATTATATACCGCTTATTCATTGGGATCAAGTGCCTCATTATCCGAGTAGTTCATGGATCTTCATCCATTCCATGATTTATTTATTCAAATTCATATATAGTGGGGGGGATGCCTTCTTAGAATGATGGAGTGGAATCCCAGAGGATTTACTCTTATTCCACTACCTCATTATTTACCCCATTCAACTCTTATTAAAGGTATGTGATGAAAAAAAGATCTCAGAGTTAGTGGAATAATTAGTATTTGGACATTCAGAAGAAGAAGAAATGATTTATACCCCAATTGGTTCTTCTAGGTATCATCAGGGATATGTAGGGGAGATGGGGGACAATGGATGGTAATATTCATTTTTTCTTATCGAATATGAAACTTATTTGATCCCTAATAGTGAAATATATATTTTTTTTGAATCTCAGGGGGTGGAATAAATATATTTTCATTTAGGCGTTCATTATTGTTTGAAGAGTTTGAAACTTCTCCTCAAATGTTAGGCTCGGTTTTCATGAATGCCATTATAAAATCCATTAAGTTATTTTTTTAATTCAGTCCCACAATATTAATTTTATTGATGGAAAACATGTAAAACATTATGATCTTTTTGAAATGGTTTTTTGAGATCATCTCCCAGAAATTAGAGGCATTAATCTAAGTGACAATATCATGCATGGGATGTTTCCCTCCCCTATAGTAGAGTACATGTTCAATGTAATATGAATCACCTGATTTTAATTGGTCCTTATATCCGTACAATTTCCATAATGTTTCCATTGACACAGTATTTGAGACATTGATGGTTTGAAGAAGGAATGGACCCATGTTGATGTTTCCATGTTCAACCTAGAAAGACAATGAAGGTTGTATCCTTCGAAACAAATTTAAATTCTCTATTCGATACTAGATCACCAAACTGGGTTCTATGTTTGTTCCTTCCATGAGGATATTGATCATCCTTTTCATATTCCAGTAACATTAAAGTAGATGGGGACAATTTAGATTCATTGATCCCCAATTGGATAAGTGTATAGACCGGAAAGATGTTGACTCTAGAGCAATTGTTAAAAAAGGTTCATTGGTTATCAATGTCAATTATTCTGCCATATATATACAAGTTCCTAACATGACCTTATATGATTATGTTCTCATCTTTCTCTATGATAGATATACTATGGTGGAGTTATTTTGTGTCATTCTAAATATTATAAAATTATGAATCAACAACCTCATGTCCAAGATCATTAGGTCTTAAAAAGGACTCCATGTGTTCTTCTAGGTGGTATGTTGAGAGTATAAATTTTTTTTGGAATGAAAACATGGCTAACACTTATGCTATTTTCTTCAAGACAACATAGTTTTGATCTATATTTTCGTGCTTCCCTACATGGGTATTTTCTTTCATATGTTCATTGGCATATGATGTTGTTGAAATGGATTGACTTCCCATAAGAGTATGATATAAATGTGCTTTTACACTTACTGGATTAGGTTGCATTGGTCTGCCCACATTCTGGGGAAAATTACAAGATGAAATATCCACTAATAAATATCATAAGATGATCAGGTCAAGGAAGAACTTATCATTCATGTGGAATTCCCATCTTCATGTTGAGCCCACTAGAGGTATCTCTCCAGATTATCAACGACGTAGATGGTTCAAATAAGGGTGTGGTTAAAGTAGCAACTCCTATAGCAATGACATTTTCCCCTATATCACTGATTCTAGAGACATTTTCCCCTAGTTACCCAATCAATCATAGGCAAATTAGGTTCATAATTTGTATAAACATCTATAAATGGATCCATTAAATGAATAACATAAATGGAACTGAAGATCAAATTTTCTTCTAATAAATATTCTCTCTAATGGATCATCCCTCATTGTACTATTTATCTGGGTAGGGCTTGTAAATTTTCAACTATATACATGAAGTAAAATAAGGTAAATACAACTTGGGTTTTCATCTAGTATCACCTTCTTCTGTTTTTTTTATTTTCCATATAGCCATGGATCTTTTTGGTGGGCTATAATTTTGAGGATATAACTACTAGTGAGTTTGGTTTTACAATAGTGGAAGTGGAAGGAGGAACATTTGGCTATTTTAACTATGTTTGGAGAATAAAATGAGTTGGTTTGATTATTTTTCTAAACATAAAGTCTTCTAAATTATGAAGACTCTTGCTCTTAAATTCATTTAATTAAATTTACAACTCTATATTAGTGTTATAACATATGTAACCTGATAAAATGAATTTTTCAGCTTCTCTATCTCGAGTCCTCAATCTTTCACAGGAGGTCTCTAAAAAAACAATCATTGATATGGCACTTTAAAATTTTATGGAAGGGAAAATATTTTTGGAGAACATTGTCACCTTCCTTACTGGGATTTCAGGTATTTTTCAATTTCAACTTTTTTTTATTCATTTCATAGATGATGTATCTCAATAAATTTTCATTTTTAAAATAATAGAATATGTTTTTATCTCTTCAAACTGTTTCTACCTCATGTATATTTGATCATCTTGCAATGTGGACATTGTTGCTGACAATCAGGAGGTGGAGCCATATGACATGGTGTATGATGTGAAATAGGAGTGGGTATAGGGCCCTACTTATGTTTCACTAGAGAGACCTCTTATTTTCTTATTATCCTTCTCTTAGTCAATGGAATTACTCTAAAAATTTCATTATTCTCTATAATTGAGTGTTCTAGTTTCTAATAAATTTTGTAATGATCCTAAAACCCTCGTGTTTATTTTATAAGTATTAGGAACATTCACAACTCATCCAAAATATTTTATTCTTAGATGGGAAACAATTCTTCATGGGGATGTGGAAGGTTCATGGAGTATGTCAATCCTTTCAATCAAGTAATGAAATATGAGAAACCTTAATTATTCCATTTATAAGAGTTTTTATGTTTGAAGATTGTTGTCTTTTATAGTGTTGAGATTAATTGGAATAGAACTTCTAATGGAGGTCTACCCATCTAGTGAATGTATATGAATTCAAACATGTGTACCATAAAAAGTCTATCCCATGTAGTGATTGCGTGAAGCAAATGAGTTTCACTACCTCATATTGTTTATGGGACCCATCATCGGGTTATAGTGAGATATTAGAAGCTTCAAGTGATTCTCTAGGTCTCTCGACCCATTAAAGATGTAAATTTAAAATACGCAAAGTTTGGAGGTTGAATATTTTGATATAAACATTCAAGGTAAGTATTATTTTCCAACTGTATCAATGTATGATATTCTTCCTTGGATTCCAATAAAGTTTTTCATGAATCAATAGGGTTCAAAAGCATTTTAGAAAGGCCTGGTAGATCTAGAGCATGAGAAGGTACAAGGCAAAAGGATGAACAAGTGCAGTAGATGATAGGTCCATTGATTGTGTCATAGATAGTACATTCAATACATAACCTATAAGGGTTTTCCTATAAGGATGTATCTAATAGTTCTCTGGTTGCACACCCAATAGAGGTAATTCTCGGTCTACTTATACAGGATCGAAATATACTGGTGGTTGGTATCCCAAATCTAGGAAGATATTCCATATCTGCTTCAGTTCTTGTGGAAGTCTCTATTTGTTGAGGTGTTCCAACTGGAAGTGTTAGTTGAGTATCTACATGTAAAACATATCTAGGAGGAAAAAAACATTAGAGTTGTTCTGCATTGAGTCACGTCAACAGAATCATCTCCACCTTCTACTAAGGAAATATTTATTCCAGAGAAACGGGCTTACCATCTCTTGGAGGATGGTGAGGTAAAATTTGATCCATTAACATTTCTCTGGTATAGGAAATTTGATGATTTAGTGATGTATTTTTTCAGAGAGTGCCCAAATTTAGGGAAATCCTCTTGTTATGGGTAAATACACGTATTTGATTTGTTTCAGTGTGGAGAATTTGTTTAATCCAAAATTATTCTTCTTACTCCACTAAATGGGCCTTGTGTTCTATGGAATCAAAGAGGGTGGCATTTATTACATTGACTGATGGGAAGTGCTTTACAGGAACTCTATCAGTGTTCTTTTGAGACTGTTTTCTTCTTCTCCCTCCATGAGGCTTTCCAATCTACCTTGTAGATTTAATAGGACCTATTTGGCACAATGTAATCCAAATGGAATCCTAAAATAGTACGGTTGTGTGTGTCAGGAATGAGGATACCATATCATGAGATGGAATTAAATGGGAGGATCCACTAAGTAAGATTTTCTCTAATTGGGAGAATTCAAATTCCCTATGAGGAGGGGATTGTTGATGTGAAATACCCCATCACTAAGCTTTGGGGTTGTTCATTTTCTTCCTTTATAACTATTTGGTAATTGTTTATTGTCATCAAGGTTTGGGATAAATAGTCTCTATCCCTATGGGCTACAGTTTCTCCTAAACTACCATGGACTCTATTTATGTGGACGCCATCTTAATTTTAATATGTTTTGTCACAACATGAACAGTGTTCATCTTTCATTATTCCCTTGGATCAACCATTTTCAGAGATCATTACACCATTTCTGACATTTTTTCTATCTGGTAGATAAAATCTACAAATAAGGATTCTTGCTCAATATTCTCAGATGCTTGAAAGTACAGTATTTCTACAAAATGCTTTATTCTAGCCTAATGTCGATAAGAGTCATTCATGGCCATTTTTTATAGAGTATATATTTGGTCATTGACATGGGCCATTTTTTAGAACCTTCCCATGGATATGAAGTTTAATGATAAAAACTTTTTTTGGGATTTTTTGATTTTGAATCATAATGAAATATAATTCTCCATGTGTACCCCATCATCTCATACGATCACCATATGGGGAATCAACAATTAGCTATCACAAACTCATTAATTTTCCATGGATCATGTGTTAAAGGGATCTTTGATGCTTTTAAATATTTGGATATCATGAATCCTGGAGGGAGGAAAATTTAATTTGGCATTTAAACCCTTCTATTACATTGATTTGAGATTGATATTCATTAAACAGTAATAATTTTTCTTTAATGTGAAAAATATATTTTCATATATTATAGAATATAGTGTGCACAAAATCTTAATACAATTAGCATGAAATTATATATTGAGGGGTGAATAAAGGGAACAACATGAATGGAATGTTTTCATTAGACAATAGTTTATTCATGTTTATTATGTCTTCACCATTTTCCAATAGTGTTACCTCTACCATGTTCGACCATATTGGATGCTGCCAGACTGTTTTATCAAAATTAGTGATATTCGTTAGGATTTCCCCATTATAATGGAAGGATGGTGATCTGAAGGAGGTTCAAAAAATGATCATTTCCCAGGGATATCTAAATTTGTGAATGGATGTCACAATCTAGTGAAAGAACATCAAACATGACTAGCCTCATATTATCATGTTCCGCTTGATAAGAGTGAAATGTCTTCAATACATTGAAAATTAAAGAATTATCTTCACAATGTGAAACACTAATATAGTGAGAACATTCAGATTTAATTCCATCCAGGGGATGACCACCATGGTGGATTATAACAATGGGAAAAACATATTAATCCTAGGTCCAGTAGCTATATCGAGGGTTATTGTGGATATCATCAAGAGATAGGCTCACGAGATCAACAATATAGTTGTCATGAAGAATGAGTTCATGAGGATATATCCAAAATGGACATTCACAATTAATGATACATCTCAAAAAATCTAGTAATGGGAGGGTATGATCTTGATCTTCAACAGATAAGTGTCTGAGGTATATAATAACTCCTGCATTAATAATAACTGAATCATATATCGACTCTTTATTTTTCAACTGTGTTTGAATATGTTATTTCATGGATTATTTTTATGTTATATTGGGTCCATTTACGAGGAGTAGTCATATTCATGGGAAGGTGTTTCTGACTACCATTGAGTGACCATTATAATATGTGGATTATCTTCAATTGGAGAGATGGTATGTTCCCAATTCAGATGTCATTATCATATGGGGCAGTTTTCTATATGACCATCCTAGATTGGAGCATCGGTGTAGATATTATATGGGGTGACATAATGAAGAGACGCCCCACTTATAAGGATAGATTTATAATTGTATCCCTTTATAAATACTCCTATCACCTTTATAATGTCATTGCTATTATATAGGATGTGGATAGGCATTTCTGTCCACACTTTTACCATGTTCTGTAGGTTCTGGGTGACAAGTATACCGGAATAGGGGTATATTCCATTATGTGTCTAGATTAGGTGTATGTTTCTGCTCTTATCCTACCATTCCTTCATGTACTATAGATATTACTCATGTGTGGAGTAAGATATTTGATTCTTCCCCTTGATTTTCATGGGGATGTTCCAACTAACTTATCCGAGATCCACCAGGAAATTTTTATGGTATACTTGATAAGTTCAAGGAGGTGTGTGCTTCATATCGTGGATTTCTTCCAAAATTGGAGGGTGGTATTCTTTGAGTGCCTCTAGGAATGATTTCTACCTAACTTGATAAAGGTACATGTGTGTATGTTTCATCTCTCAATTTTCCAACAATTACGATGTTGGGATTCTCTTTTGTTTGTGAATAGGTGTGACCTTTCTCACAGTTGGATGATTTTCATTGTTAAAGGCACATCATTCATGATTAGTTTGAAGTTCTTGGGATGGACAACTGAGGACAACACCATCATCATGTTGAGGTGTTAATATCATACGACATTGATGGTAGTGTTTGATAAAAGGATACCATGATAAGAAACACTATTTTATCTAATTGAGGCTATATGAGGCCTTCTAATCCACCTATCTTAGATATGGGTGGGGCTAGTTGTCACATTCTAGAGTTAATTTATTCAAACAATTGAAAAAAATAGTTTGTTCTGTCCTCTTCAAGAATAGTGGTCATCATAGAACGGATGATCATTGATTCTTGTTGATATGGGAGCACCTTTTTGGTGGCCTCTAGGGTTAGGATTTAACATTTTAGGGTACTATTAGACCAGGGAGTTTGAGACCCAATGTTGAATATACTGGTTGGTTGGTGGAATCTTGTGCCTGTACGAAGACCTGATGTGTGCAGTAGCTAAAGTGTTCATTTGATAGAGATAGAAGGATATCATTGGAATGCGGGGAGTTATGAAACTATGATCGCTTATATATGACAATAAAAAGTAATAAAGTACATCAAACTGTCTTTTCATTTTAATGAAGAAATTCATGATTTATTATCTTGCTGGGACCTTTTTTCTCAATTGGAACGTTGAAATAGAGATAGGCAATATGATCATATTGGTAAAGAATTCATACCAGGTTCACCATTTTAGTTTCCCTCTAAATTTGTGTTTAAGTTAGGAATCAATATTTATGAATGGTTTCCAACAAGTTTGTCCATGGAACCAAGAACACCCAAAGGTTCGACATGTATGGGGACCTAATTTCCAATGGTACGTGTTCATTGGGTGGTTTGGCCAATAATGTTTAAGAACTCACATTGGCCGAGAGGATGGTATTTTAGGATCATCACTCTTTTTTGTCTGGAATTATTACCTACCAAACAACTATCTTATAGATATAAGACATATTCATGAATCATTTATTAATTCCCAAGTATGATTTGGGTTACCCAAGAATTGACAATCAATTATTAGCTTTTATAGAATATAGAATCATATGTATGTTTTTGAGATTCCCCATTAATGTAAATAACTATATGTGTCCTACTATTTTCATAAATTGTATCCTATTAGGTACAAATTAGAGATTCTTTTTTCATGATTATGATAACGTCAGTTTTCTTGCCACAGAGTGGGGCAGTCTGGAGTGTACAATCATCATGGGGAACAAATTTTATTTTGATGTTCAGATTGAACCTAGGATGTGGGTTTGTTATGTGTCCTCGTGAATGGAATCATAAACCATATAGTTAGGTTACATTTAATCTGAACATCAAAACTTTTATGGTCAAGTGATAATGAACTAACCATATTGACTAACATCATGTGGAAAGGATGTATATGTGGAAGGTCCATGAGCATTGTTTTCTGTGTGACTCTAACAGAGGAATCCCAAAGAACATAGAGGATATATGAATTTCCATGTCGATTTCTTTACATACAGAAATATGGACCAGAGAAAACATGTTTGACATAGGGTGTTTGTTTTGGACCCCATGGTGGCTTCTTCTGTATCTCATTTGGAGAAGAATTTAAGGTCACATTGTTTTGCTGTGATGAACCGTGTCTATAGAGTCAATTGTTTTTGTATCATAGAGAAGTATTTCCCATTGATCAGATTATATTGGTGAATAATTTAGATGAAGATACCCTTTAAATGGACAATGAGGGAAGTTTCAAATCATTGGGGTTTTGAGGCTTATTTTTCGGCTTAATCTTGAGGGGGATTCCAAGATTAAAGGTATTGTGGTTGGGGCTTAATCCGATGAAGGATTCTCATTGAGATTAGAACCTTGGTGGGAATCTAACGTATCATGGTTATTAGAAGAATCCGAGTTCTCATAGTTAAATTTATTGGTTCATATACTCAATGGTTATCCTATGGTGATTTAGGGGATTTATTGTGGATTAGTCATAAGAAGGATTCACATTCACCTAAAGACATAGGTAGGCTTCCTATATATCATGATGTTTGTCAAAATCAAATTTCTCAAAGTTCAATTGATTGACATGGAGTGTGAGTATGTCAGGATCACCAATATCATCTAATCCCACATGATTCATGATCAATGTGAGAAAACAATGAAATCTAATGATCCAAAAAACCAAACAATATTATTTTTATGTTGGAGGACATAGAGAAAATTACCAAATGGAGAGGTATGGGGAATTGAGTGTTTTGACTTCCTTTGACCTCTATTCCAATGGTGGAAGAGGCCAGGGATGTGGAACTTCTCTCTCTTCAAATCACCCTAGAAGGAGTCCAAGGTATGTAGAATGAAAAATGACCATTAATGGGGTTTAAGTGGCTGAGAGGAGAAAGAGTGAAACCTCATGAAAGATATAGGAGGGGATTACTCTCGGATCCATTCCCTAAAATTGGCCTCAAAGAAAGGGAGGATTATTTGATTCCTTGTTAAATAAAAACAAACCACAATCCTCACCCTCCCTACCTGGAACTGGAAGTTTCATGTCATTGAAATGACAAAGTGAGGAAATGGTCCAGACCATAGTACCTAAGACCTGGAAATCCCTGACACTGTCCTTGGGGAAGTGGTCCTCAAAAACATAAGGATACCCAATAATTGTACCCTGAGGTCCCTGACCGGCCATTCAGGCAAGTGCAGGAAACCTCTAACCATATAAATACACACCCAAATGTGGAATACAATAGTTTTCAACTTTCCAAGGTTTTTTATATTTATAGGCTTTGGTGGAATCTTCCAATTATTCCCTCTCATATAAGGTAAAAAAGGAAGATGATCCAGGCAATGAGTGGATTTGGATAATGATTTAAAGTATATCTCACAATGGTCCTAGTGGAATGTTCATGGAACCGGTGTGCCACCTAGGGCTTGGGAGGAACTAAAGGTGCTTTGAGTACGAAGTATAGTTCAGAATGAACTAGATATGCCTCATGAAATGGACCATTTTGGAAACAAAACATTTGTGTGGCTTTATCTAAGGCACCATGTGTCTCCTCTAGTGTCCCTAGAGGGGTCTTATATAGTTCTGTGATTTTGGAGAGGGGCCTCTTGATGGTGGTTTATTGTTTATGTTAAAATGATTCTCTTGCAGGTGTCTTATGTTTGGGACCATGAGATGACTTTGAGCTAACTTATAACCGTTATCACTATCTTCCCTCCAGTTTTTGAGAGTCTCCTATGAAATTTTGGGGGACATAGGGGAATATAATTCACAATTAGAGCTCATGGGGTTCTAATGATTTTCAGTCCCGGAAATGTTGAACTCTGAGGTCCTATATATAGTAAAATATGCAACCCTGGGAGAAGGATGATGTCCGCATAGGTCGATGGTGCAGGTCCACAACACAGGTCTCTTGCGTAGGTGTGTCCATCTCCTTTTGTCCATGCTGGGTAGCTTTGAGGAACTTTTAACGTGAACGGGAATGTACATGTAGGTCAATTTTTGAATATCCCTTGGTTCTCCATAATAATATTTAAAATTTTAAAAATCCAAAAATTCATTTTATAATTTTGGAATCCTTCTTGATAAAATGGATTTTCTACATACCATATGATTCAATCTATGGTAGTCCTCCTCCAATCATGTTGGGTTATACTTCTCACCTTATATATTTTAAATATAGTTTTAGAAGTAGAGTTTTTTTCTACATTTGAACATTAATTATAAGATAAATAAATTAAAATATTTAATTCAGTTATTTAATCCAATAACACTAGTAACTGTATTTTACTAAAACAAAAAACACCGACCAAAACTATACAACACTTTGGAAAAAAATGGATACAATGTAGATCTTAGATTTTATATCAAACACACCATGCATGCTATATTCCATTGTTTCTAAAAAACTAATCATTTTCAGTATAATAAAATTAATTTTTTTAACTTAAAAAATTGTGGCTCCATGGGTCCTGTAATCCAACTATGAATATACACCTAACATTGAATGTATTATTTAAAATATTGTATTGGGTTAATTATGAAGAATATTGTCATTACAATCTCTATACGTTGAGGGATCTTCATCATGAAAATAAAAATCCCCTATAAAGATGAGGGTACTAAGCATGTATCTGGATCTCACCCTACCAGGTTCTCTCCTGAAGCTTATCATGCTTCTAATATAAAATAATCAAGGTAATCACCCCTCCAAAAATGATCTTCTCATATGGATACATTATGGACACCATGTACTCTAATAATGTAGTACAATCATTAATGAATAGCTCACCCTAGTAATAACATGTGATGAGTCATGCACATATCACTTAAACTGTGACATGTGAAATACATAATACTCCCAATATTACTATAGTGGTAATTATATATGGTATTCCACCACAGGAATTCATCATTGTATCTAGAAAGGGTCAATGAATCTTGAAGATTGATGGTTTCATTAGCCAAATGTCAACAATCCTCATCGATGTGAGACCTTTCAAAACACATGGTCTCCCTCATTGAAATACAAATGCCTAAATCATTAGTCCACATAATAAATTTGATTACTCTGGTTATTCATCTTACACTATTGGATTATCCACACCATTATGTAATATTTCACACAAAATCTAGACCCATAAGCACTATCTCCTTTCTCTCTATCCTACACAGTGCTGACTTGCAGGGTCTCCAATATAAGGCCTCAAAGGATTCCACAATGAATTCATATTGGCAGTTGTAACTCCACCATGGATAGAAAATCCCCCATATATAGCTAAAATTAATCATCTAATCCCATAAAAAATCCTCAAGAATGTGAATGGTCCACTTTCTTTTGTTGTCTATCTAGGGGTGGATCACTGTTCTCAACAGAAAATCATTACTAAAATCCAAATTAAATCCTCTCTATAAAAGAACATGAATTGAACATCATGATTTAAACAATCCTTAAGGTCTCTCTATAATGATATACCATCTCGTTCATATATAGGCTTCTTGAGCTCTCTTCCAAACCCATCTCTTAACTTTTTTGGAAGTGTGTTGAATTAGGGATTCGATTTATAATCACCCAAATAGTGTCATGTAATCTTGATTATTATCATAAAATAAATATAGGGACCATTACTATTCTACTTTAGATCATAAAGGGTTTGGGACAAACCAGCTTGAACCTAGAGAAAGACCATACCTTACTAACAAGTGAGGCATCAGGAGATAAACTCAACAATCCACCTCTTTATCTAAGGACATAGAAGTTTACCCAAATGGACCTAGGATATATAGTTTAAACACTAAGATGTCACAATAGGTGGGTTTATGAAACTACCATAGAAACTACTTTCACAGGATGACTGGTACCATTGTCTGCCCTCAAGAAAGGATGATGTGCTCCCTAGCTTCATAAAATACATTAGAATAGCATCTTATGGGTATTTTGTCACAAAATATCTCATAATAAATAATCATAAGCTATAAATACATGTGATTTTAACGATTTTATGGTGTAATGAGTGTCTATTAGAGTTACAATGGACCATCCTGGTCCCTTAGGGATAGATTCAATGAGGAAAACTGCTCTAATGTTTTTCTCAATAGCTAGGAACGATATTTCTAGATAAAGAAAAAGTCCACCACATTCTCCATCCCTAAAGTATAAAATATATCAATGTAATAATATTATAATAAATCCAAGTTTGATATTTACATTATGTTATGATATTTATATGAAAATGTATACTCAAGTCTCTTATTGTCAGTATAGATAGCAAATCTCTCTCAAATAATGTATTGTCACCTTGTCTTTAAGGAAAATACTACTACTACCTACTCCATGTCCTAGTTCATGTAATTATACTCATGAGGTAAAATATTTTGTGACCCATAAGAATTCATCATCTTTATTTCTACCATAATTCATGTAATCAAATCTATGGGGTATAATAGAATAACACGTACATAACAATATCCTCAAGAGGTCTCATGACTGAGGAACACATCAAACTTTTATAGAACACATGAAAATTCAACTTCATGTTATCCATGCACATGAAAGTTTACTCCCTTTTAGTCAAGGATATTAGGTGTAATGTGACCATATATAGATTAGGCTTGAATATTTGATTATATCCTACCGGCCAAAGGATTATTTAAACCTTGGTCACTCTTTTTTGTGGCCCACCATGCTAGAACTACAATAACCTTTGATGGGTCTACATCCACTCCCTCCTCTGAGAAAAAATATCCAAGGATTTTGATATTTTGAATCAAAAAATGAAACTTAAATAGAATCCAATAAATCTTGTCCTCTGGTAGAATTCCTGGAACTACCTTCAAACAACTCACATTCTCCACCATTAACAACGTGTTCTTGAGGATTCCATCATTGTAGACTACCATGAATGATTTATAAAGGGTTGATATATCTGGTTCATGATTCTTATGAGTATAAATTGGATTTTTATCACACTAACGGTAATCACCAAGTAGTCATAGTTACTATAGCTGGTTCATGATTCCTATGGGTATATATTAGATTTTTATCACAATAAAGTTAATCACCAAGTAGTCATAGTTACTATAGAGGTATAAGAATTCTATCTTTTGTGTATCCTGCTCTCGAACTCCAAGCTAATTGTAACTTGAACTCATGTAAATCTTATAAAACCACTTCACCAATTTCATGTGGATAACGGGATATTTAATTTGTATAAGTGGATACTTATTGTTTATAGTCAGTTGAGTAAATAAATTTTAATTAATGAAAAACCTCAAACTCACATATCCCTTATTGGTGAATAACACTAGTGGTTTATTGCGGGACACAATGAAAATAACAAAGCCCTTCCTCGGTAAATCCTCCCACTACAACGTCATCTCAGTATGTTCCCTTGGGGATTTCTGATATACCTAAATAAATATTAGTACAATATTTTGGTACAAATCTATATATAATTTTATATTATTTTAGGGATGTAGGTTATAATCCTCTTCCATAATGACGTCCTTATCTTCTTCTACCATATCAAGAAAACTAAAATATCACAACTTGTACTACTATAATTTTCATAATGTTGTTATATATAGAATTAGGTTGTATCCTATATCATACGATCCCATAATAATCTATATTTTATTAGTTCTCACTAATGATGGAAAATATCATCCCATCAAAATGGATGTATCACATCATCTGCCTAAAACCAACAATCATCTCATGAACTACAGTGATGATGTTTATACCCAAGATAATTTCATAATTCCCAATCATAGATATGAAGAAAAATATACTATGTTATACCCCCAATAGTCGAATAAAATTTTTAGTGTAAGTATGTGATCACTATATCCCCCTAGTAGAAGTATTTAACCATTAATGTTAAGAAAAAGGTTCGGTTGGAATCTCTAGATCTTGAGAAAGGGATGCAGTAAGGGAAGATATTCTCATATATGTGTCGAACAATAATAAATAATAAATAGATAATACATCGATAATAAATTGGATCATATCTAGATCCTTTTGGTTATAATCCTTGACTATAAAAATCTACCCATAATACTTACCGCCCTCTCCCTGAGCAAGTAAGAGACTACCTAGAGTTTTATCAGTGGTAAAAGATATTGTATTCTCCCACTTAAAACTCCCCCAAATTATCTTTCACATATTCCACCCTGTTTTCCTACTATATCAACAAACAAAATATTATTATGTGGTCCATAAAATGTCTTCTTATCTCTTTCATGGTGGGTCATGAAATCCCATGAAATATAACCTCACCCATCATAGGGGAGACATCACATATCCATTGGCTAACTAGAACCATCTTAAGAACCCAGATAGATGAACCATTTATGATGAGAGTATCTATGTAAATGTATCATTCACTTATAACCCTATATCATTCATAGACTACCATCTACTACATTCTCATCTCCAAGATTCCCACTACCAAAACCAAAAAACATCATTATCTCCACTAAGAATCTCTTCACAACCAATTCATGATCTATCACCCCAACCATAGAATGATTGTAATGATAGAATACTACTTCATAAGTATATCATAGAAGGATACAGTCAATGTTCTATGCTCAAATGTAATCATAAAGAACTATATCCATAGAGTACCAAGAGATGTTTTGGAACCTCGAAGCTTACTACACAACTGACTTGCTTCCCTGCTAAAGAACCATAATTTCATGGATATGTACATCCTAAAATGTCACTAGATATAAATATTATTTTAAGAGGCACTAATACTATATATAATTGAGTGTAGCCTCATAATTCCTTTGAATTATCAAGATCCAACATCACCCTATTAATCAATGGAAAAGGCTCATAGATTGGACCACCACCAGATCAAGAGCGGTCCTAACTAGGAGGAAAACTCAACCTTCTTCCTCAGGCCAAAACTATAATACACTAGGGTTCTAAATTTCCTTTCATCCAAATTTTTATATATCTATAAAAAATAATATTTGAATTCACCCTGCACACATCATATTCTGGTATAAGATAAACAATATCCATTTCAATGGGTAGAGGTAATATTGAAAATACACCCGGATGAATGACCACTTTACCTGGTTCCAAGACATAATCCTCATTGATAAGTGAATCATCATTGGGATCCGACTATGGAATATTACGTGTATAGTGTCTTGGAGAAATTTTGATATATTCAAGGAACACCACATTCAAAGAGAATATCGTGGTATATTACTCATTAATGGAATAGAGATCAGAACATATTCCTATATGATGTCTATACCAATGTTTTCAATATATATAGTGGAAAAATGTATTGAATTATGACTAAGGTTATTAGAGACTTGCTAAAAATTTAAAATTTTCATTTCACTAATACTGGGTTCTCTAGATAGAGAGTTAATCTCAAGACACCTTAAAACTATTTTTAAAATTCTATAAACTATCCCTTACAGCTAGACTATATCCAAACATTAGTCATAAAACAACCAATGATATGATATTACTCTTCCATGACCTGAACCACTTTGGATCACCTTTTTGACAGTAATCCAAATTTTACAACCCATGGTCACATACAATAGGACATGGGATGACAAATAATGTAATGTAGTCACATCACACAGATGGTAGGCCTTAGACTAAAGAAAATATATACATGAACACATATTTATACAAAATTATAAAGAATAAAGATAAAAAATAGATACTATAGATTCATTCACATCAACTAATCCCCAAAATAGAGTTTACTATGATGATGAAAAATTAAATTTTTAATTTAAATCCCACTATAACTATAAAAATGTATTCAACCATCTATAAATGGGGACTACTACGAAATTTTAAACTCCTAGAACAGCTCATGTTTCATCTAGACAATCTAAGCTCAGCCCTATATAGAATAACCCACTACTATCTAAGAAGTTTCACTCGTTAGGCCTTTCCATCATCTGAAGGAATTGGAATTCATAATATTTTTAGAAATAGGTAGGGGGTTTCACTAAAGGATAATAAATTATACCCAACCCTATATATAATAACCCACTAATAAGAAGGTCACACACAATGAATGTCGGAAATAATATACATACCCAATGAAGAGAAAAATGCTTGGGGATGACACCCTGATCCATAAAGTGATACATGACTCTTTCCAAAACTAGACTATCCATGGGATTAGTAAACTTATACTCAGGTTGGGAAATTAAATATGGCCCTCTTATGTATCTACCCAGGGAAGGTACCCACATTGATAATGATATTGGAATGAGGGAAACATGTACTCCAAACATCATTTCAAATAGTGCACTATGTGTACATGGGTCACATGTTCTGGATAGTTATATTTGGCTCCCCCATGTAGACTTCCATGTACTTAATCTCTTGACTTCTTACTCTTGGTTTTCTAGTGTACACTGATTGTGTCAATGTACACCAGATGAGTATGTGCTTATATACCTTGGTTTAAATGCTGAGCTTCTAGATTAAGATCCACAGGTCTAGTGGACAACTCACACACCCATATCATATTTATGTTCACACAAAAAACTTATCCAGTGTGGAAGGGGATTCACCCGATGTGTGATTTTTAGAACTATGAACCATGTAGCTTAGTATTTTCGATTTATCATTATTCTTCATGTATTTCAACCAATGTTAGATCCTCATCCACTCTAACTGTGAATCATTACTAAAGTTCTCATATCAATGTTTGAATGAGCCTGTGACCTCTCTAGTTGTCACATTTCAGCCACCCATTTATCCATAAAATACTTCTTATCACTCAACATCCCTAGAATTCCAAAACCCATGAAACCGAATCATTCTATAAAACTCTAATATTACTTCATCATCATCACAAAACCATAATGAATTCAATCAAAAATAAAAACCATAAAAAATAATCTATTGTCACTAATTATAGTAATTTAAGGTAAATAATTATAAAAATGATCTATGAATTAATTTGTAAAACAATTAATTTTCATTACTCATGGAGAAAAAATTAATGGGATTTAATCCAAATTAAATAGTACCTAGATATCAAGGAAATAAATGATGAATAATGATTCAATATCATTATCATTAGTGAGATCCAGTAACTCTATTGATGAAGAAATTCTTACAAGAGCGGTTGTTAATGAATTCACTATGTTCATCTTCACATCCATAAATCTCTACAATCACACTAAAAGATTCACCCTCTTGTAGTCCTCCTCTAAAAACATTAGGTTATGGATCTCACCCAAGATATTTTCATTTGAGGGATATAAATTTAATTTTTTTATTGTCTTAATTATTTAATAGTTCTTAAATAGGAAAATTAATATTATTCATTTTTCCTCTAATTAGCACAATCAACTACACTCTAATGAAATGCCCAATGCTGACCAAACATACATCTTACCTAGGTTAAAAAACATATTCTGAAATAAAGTCACTATCCTACTAAGCTTAAAATGCAAATTCCAATAGTGAAGGTAGTATGAGTGTTCCCAGATGAGACACTATTCAAAGTAAGTTCCTTTATTTTATTTAAAACTACATGAGAAATATATAATGAATTCAATATTTTTAGTATGAAGACCCTAAGGTTACATGGGTGAATGATTAATATTCCAACTTTGTACCAATCCATGAATGTAGTTTTTTAAAATATACTAATGATTTACATAGAAAAAGAATATTTTTTACAATTGGGTTATTTAATGGATGAGCCTAAGATGTGATTTTTGGGTTGTGTGTAAATGTAAAATGTCTCCACAATTGTAGGTGGATTAAAATTATTTGTGAGCCCTTCTTAATTGGTTGTTTTAGGTTTTTGTTCCACCAATATTATATTTTTTATGTTTTGTTGACATTTGTGTTCTTGATTATTAACTATATTGAGCTCACATTATCCCAACAATAGACATGATGTAAAAATAATTCTAAATAGTTTTATTTTGGTGCATTATTTAAATGATTTACAATGTCTCTACTTATGTGTTTTTTGGAAGAATTAATTATTTTAAAAGGATAATTAATTTCCATTTTAAAATTCTTATTGAAAAATGGATTTAGTTAAATGAGAATTTTAAGATAAGTGGGTTTGGAAATAGTATTCTAGAATAAGAATTGTGTTTTTAAAAGGACGTCTTGATGGGATTTCTTCCTAGAGACAAGTTTATGTGAGATGATAAATGGTTACATATTCAAGTGGTTATAAAGACGAATTTTTAAATAGTTTCATGTGTAGGGGAAGAAGAATATTTTTATGTTTAAGTCCATTTAACCTCAATAAAACAATGCCATATTTTTTAAATCTTTTTTTCTAGTTTTGATTCGTGATTATAGTAACTTTGTATACATGTTGATATATAGAGATATAAGATTATGAATATGATGGTCAATGATGTTCTCACGAGATTTCTAATACATGGTTAGATTTAGTTGATGTTATTGACTCTGTTTCTAGGTGAATATAACATTCAAGGAACCTAATGGATGTTGATGGATTATATAACTTGAACGATGGGGTCAAGATCAGAGATAATGATTGAAGAACTTGTGTAGGGTGTTAGTGATTTATATAAATTAGGGGACTGATCAGGTTCCTAGATGTTATATTATCACTAGAGAGGGTTTGTTTGTTTATGTGTATAAATGTTTGTGAGGTTCATCTTAGAGCCTTACAATTTATTTGATCTTGTCATGTCTGTTGTGATGATATTGGTCATGCAATTGAGCAGTTGATTATGATCTTGTAAGAATGGATTAGATGGGTGGACATCCCTTCTTAAGTGTACTATGTGAGATATTATGGGATGGATTTTATACAATAAACATTTATAAATAAATGTATAATCATTTGTGGAATTAATGGGATATGTACTGGGAATATGACTAAGGTTCTGTGTGATATTTATATCTATTTACCAAGGAATTGGTTTCCATTCTCACAAGATTTCCTTGGATGCCTATAAATTTAACATCTAGTATGATATTACTATAATTACCAAGACAACTAGGAATTGTTTATAGAGAATAATACTACTATATTTACTAGGATTCTGAGGAATCTAATATGGAGACCAATACAAAATAATTGGCCATGATTCCTTGGAATCCTCTTTATTCATTAAATAATATATTACATATGATCAACTCTTATAAATTGACTAATGGGAAAGATACTAATTTGAATATAAAACCTTATGATCAGAAGCAGCTGACACTTACAATAGTAATTATGTTGTCCTGATCATATTTTTTGGTGGTTATTGGTCCCCCCTTGGATGATTAGTTTGGAATTTTTAGACACATCCAACATGAACCAAAGTTGGTATGGTTAAGTTTATTGGTGGACGGTTTCCCCTCAATGATCCAACGTGTATAAATATTTTTAATTTCTTGATATATTTTCATGTGTATTTTTGAAGGGAGAATGAATTAAATTTTCATTTATATATTACATGAACACCCACTTGATCATAATAACATTCATTATTATACAGTCACAAAGAATTTCTATGGGGTTGGTGAACTTACACCTTACTAATATACATAACATGGGATTTGGTAAACATGTGTACGTCTTCTTTTTTTCTCTCATTTGATAGTTATCATGATGAATTTGACACATGATACATGCATAGAAGGTTATGGAAGATAAGGATTTTGTAGTTTGAAATATTTTTTTGGGGCCGAAGGCCATGTTATTTATTTTTCCATGTTTTTTTAGATGTCATTGGCTGGTAATCCATTGTTTAATTAATATTTGAATCTATTTTTATATACTGTTTCATAATTATATTTTTCTAAACCATGTTGATAAATTTATGTTTTTATTTTATAGAGTATATAAACTTATTAGACATATTTTTATATTTCAATAAATGTTTGGGTTATTAATTATTCATGATGGTTATTCCAAATTTTCAATTTATTTTGAAATATACTATTGGGGATTGTTTTATATGGAATAGTCTTCCCTTGAATGATTTTAAGACCTTGCCTCTTGTTGAAAACCTTTGACATATTTGGAGGTGATACTGATTTCATGTAGAATCTATAATTGTTGTACATTCTACTGACCCAAGTATGGTTGTTACATGAGTTTTGAATGTATTGATATAATATAGTTTTCCATAATTTATTTTCAATATTATGCATCTTAGATAGTAAAAATACTATATGATGTTTTTTATTACATTATATATATGGAGTGTCATCGAAAATCCATTAATGGCATTAGTCAATGCTGATTGGGAAAGGTTTCATAGGGGAACAATTATCTCATAGTGGCCTAACATTATTTCCTTCATGAAATATGATTCTACATATTTATTTTTTTGTACATACATGCATTAGGTAACATTCTATATATAAGGGATCATTTTGGTGGTGAACAATTATGTTTTGTGATAACACCCAATACATACACATTAGTGTTCGTGTAGACCATGCCATGGTCAAGAAAGACTATTAATATGTTTTATAAAAGATCACGATGGAGAAGATTGATAATGTGATGAGAAAATAATAGAGAGAGACTTAGGACTGTGAGTTAAGTTTCCTTTTAAATTTATTTTTGTAGATTCCTTTTTTACTTTTTTGTTGAAATAGGTATTAATTTTGTCTTATTATTGTATGTTAAGTAGAGATTATTTTGTTATAGCGTGTCAATATTGTTTCTAATATATAGCTTGCAACAGGAAGTAAACCGTTTTGTATACAATGATTTTTTTTTATGTTATTGTTTTGTATACTAGTTTCTGATATAGAATTTATAGACTCCCTAATACTAGTCATAGACCATCACCACTATTTGTAAGCGTCTTGTATTTTTGGAGGCATCCCTTGGCATAGTAGTTCAACCATATAGGTCACTATTCAGGATAAATTGGACCACAATGTTAAAAAATGTATTATAGCCTTGTTTTGGTTGTATTACTACTTAGATATTTGGTAGATGGGTATATGACTAGTAAAAAAATGGGATGTACACTACTCTTTTACATTCAAAACACCTATTAATATGATGATGATGTTACCGTGGCTATTTTTTTTTTGTTTTCTTTTTATTAGGGTTGATATGTTTCTATAATATTATAATGTTTTATTTGAGGATGATATTTTTTTACTCTGGGCTCAGGGTGGAAAGATTGATGGATTTATGAATAATAATAGGAATGTATCTATAAATAACATGTGCATGATACATTTTCACCGTGAAATGGTTTTCAGAAAATGAAAATGTTTTTATTTAATATTTTTATTGTAAATTACGATTTTCAGAAATAATTTTCAGAAATTTATTTAGTTAATTAAAACAAAAACCTGATGTTATTTTGTGTTTTGTTATGTCAAATATTAAATGTTCATTATTTAATTTAAATTTATGAAATGATTTTCATACGTTATTACTTTGATATCATGGTATGATATCATGGTATGATATTCATGCTCATGGTTGGTGTTATTATTATAGTGGGTTGATGTCGGAATTAGATACCTTGGTTATGGTTTTGTATAGGAAATGTACACCTTGGTTTTGGTTTGAGTTGATGTGGGGTGTTTTAGTTTGTTTGAAACCCTTCAGTGGGTCGACGTGTAGGTTTTTTTCATTAATTGAGATAAGACTCAGGATATTATGATTTGAGATAACGATAGAAGAAAAAATTAGTTTCATTAAGTTATAATTTATTGGTACAAGGCATCAGTAAGTGGGATAATTAATCCTCGTACATCTTAAGAAAAAAAGATAGTTTTTCTCTTTTAATCGCCATCATGTGAAAAATTATTGTATTTGGTACTAAGAAAATTTAATATTAAAACGTTCGATAAGTTCTATGTTGATTTATTCTTCAAATATTCTAATAATGAATGAGTGATGTGTACATGTGTGATTGAATTTTTTAGTTTCATCCTCGGTTATGATAAAAAAATGTAATATTGGTGATTAATAAGTAAAGTGTTCAACATTAAAGAGTTATAAAGTATAGAGGATATATTTTAGTTTAAACTTACAATCTATTGTTTACTCTTAGAATTTGATGAATCCAATTCTTATGGATCATAATTAGAAATCTTTTTGAAAAAAGGTTGATTAATGTATTGAGATAATGTGAAATACAAGAAAATAATTCACTGAATGGTAAAAATTAAATAGGTTAAATAGATGGATGAATGGAAAATTTAAAATATGTGAGTAACATAGTAATGACCAGGAATTTATTCCTCAAATTGAATATGACTAGGATACCACAACACCCCAGACTCACCGACTGACACCCAAAGGCTGATTTAAACATAGGGGATTTTATAAGACCATTACATGAGATATTTTATTTCCTATTATACCTTGAATATTTAATATATGAATCAATCCAAAATTTAAATCATGTACTTTATATAGATCAATCATATGATACAAAAAAGTATATCGCCACACAAAAAGACACCTTTTCATGATAAATTAAGAAATCTATATGTACACTAAATTCCAAACAACCAAATACCATTCATATAAATAGTATATTAAATAAGTGGAAGATTAAAAAATACACAACTATATATATATATGAAATTATTTTCAAAAATTCTCTAAGGAAAAAAATGGAACATCCCATGTATGGGAACTCCTGTTATAATATCCAATGATATCCCCTGTGTTATAAACAATATAGTCCATTAGATAACAAAATGATACCAATAAAACATTACACTCCATGTGTGAAACTTTTCCTGGCTTCAGGGCCTTACATTTTCCTATTTCCAGAACAAAACGTTCTATATGCGCTCAATAATTAGACATGTCGGGGGTTCAAGCACAACATACATAGTACGTGACCAACTCCTCATAATTATATTATTATGATAAACTATAGAGTATGTACAAATAATATAAATTTATAATAACAACAACAAAAAATCAAGAAATTATAATAGAGATATTTATCATGATAATAAATGATAATAAGTAACCCACAATATTGGGAGGTTCTATACATAATTTACCTAAATTGAGCCTCTACATAGATTCTGAGATGAAGGAATAAAAGGATACATTGTGAAATAACTATCCCATGGGGAAGAACAATTATGATTAATGAGTTGGGGTAATATTTTATCCAATCATTGGGGAAATTTAATTTTGTATAATGATTCACAAAAATCATGTTTCCCATCCAATGGTTGAGTGTATCATCATTACCGACATTGTGATCCAATTATAATCAATCAAACTGTTCCTCGTTATATTGAGTATCTTATAATGATTTATAAATATAATAAATCATTTCTTATATTCTTAGAAATCATTAATTTAAAATTCCAATTCCAAAATAGTACAAAATAAACTAAATTGAACTATTAATGACTAATTCACACTAGTGAGAAATTACTTTATACTAAAAATATTACTTAAAACATGTGTGGTAATATCTATGACTAATGAAAACACAAAGTATGTACTCTTTTCAACATGAAAATTGTAAATGACATGATAAGAAAAAAAAAATAAAGATATATGATACTCATATAATATTCAAATCATTCCAACGTGGTAAAATTAGATTAATTTTATATAAAAAATCATAAAATATGATCAGTGAAGTTCTAATAATAATTTATCAGTAAAAAATATCTATTTCTAATAAGACTCAATATGTCCCATAACTCAAATTGAAAACTCTCAATGAGTATTTGTGGAAGAAGGGGTCACCTAATGAGTGTAGTATAAACACATTCATTATTTTTTAAAACTATAAGATACATCACCACTTGAATTATAAAACCCCTATAAACATAAATAGAGTTGGGTATTTTACTACTACCATTAATGTAATATAAATTTAGAATTAAAATTGACATGGTTTACATTGATTACAATATGATAAACCCCTATAGTATCTAAAAAATGAAGAATATAATAATAAATGAGTTTTATAAGACCAAAATATAGAGAAAGAATAAATTTATTTTTCAGTTCGAGGAAGAGGAGGGAAAAATATATTATAGGAAGAATCATCTCATTCCTTTTCCTAGATAATCTCCCATAAACACTTAGAAAAATAATAAAAATAAAAACGAGGTTACCTATGCACGGGATGAAAGATAAAGGGATGTTGGTTTCAGATAGGGTGTTTCATGTCTAGAATGTTCTGAAATCCTGAGTAAAAGGTGATTCAAGATTCCCAATTTTAGGTGAAATTAAATATGAAAATTTAATTAGAAATAAATAAAAAAAACACAATAAAATATATTATATAAGGAATCGGGTACCTAATTGAGCTAGCTAAAAACCTATATAATACTAAGAAACATCATCTACCTGATGATAGCCTACTAGGTACTTGGTGATGTATCACATATGTTTCCTTATTCCTATTTTTTTAATCATTCAAATATCTCAAAATCTATCATAATTCAAATTTATTTTGAAAAATAAAATGGAAGAGACAAAATGAATGAGGAAACAGACCAGTAAAGGTGAGGGTCACTATAAACTCTCTAACAGTAGGTATTTATCCTTATCAAACATCGCCTTGATTAATTATAGAACATGATAGGACACTAATTTTTATTTTATCTCCAAACTATAAATATTCATCATATAGAATAAAAAGATACAATTTAACATGAGCAAGGGGAATAAAATTTATTCATAATATACTCCTGCACAGATAAATGATAAAACTTTATTTATAATGAAATGAACCATACACCTTTCGATTAACATTTTCATATCATATTATGTGTGTAGTATCTGATAAACCCTTCTATAATTGAGAAACATTGATGTTATGATGTGAATAACTAAATTTTAAAGGTAATGAAATTATAAAAAAATTATATCAAACACATTTTCATTTTTTAAATGGATATAAAAATATTAATATAAATTTACCTTATTTACTCAACCACTGTTGAATTAATCTCAATGAAAATGAATGGAAATACTGATCTCAAAATTTAAACACAAATATCCATCATCAAAGAGTCAAAATATTAAATTTTGCGACATTGAGTTATTATTTATAAATTAAAAAAATCACAAAAATTGTCATTTATGGAACAACATTTGGCCCAATTATATATGAATAACATATTTCATTAATAAAAGATTAAATAATGAAAAGTAATTTTATAAAGGTTCTAAAAAACTATTCAGATAGATGATTGTATGCTATTATATAAAACAATTCAAAAAATGATAGATAATCCTCCCAGGGGAAACCAAAATCCATATTTTAATCCTATAACATATCATCAAAGGAATGGTATGTTTTATTAGGATAGAACATGAAAAATGGTTGAAAATTTGAATAAATATTACCGGATATCCTAGAGCCTATATCAACCCTTTACAAAACTGAGAGATGAGCCATATATCTCTGTTAGAGACGATGCTAGCTGGAATACCATGATCATTAATGATCTATTTAACATATATTTTTCCAAATTTATCAATCCTGAAATAATAATTGACAACTATAATGTGATCGTTATTAATTAAAAGATCCATAATCGCATAATCTTTATGTCAATCTCTATATGTTTTTTCCATCTAGCTATAATGTTATTAGTAATTTCATCTAATTACTATACCTATATTGGATGTTGGTGTCGTTCATCTAGAAATATTTGGTTTTCTTATTTTACATGTAGTAAATTTTTGAATATTGATAGAAATACTAAAATTCCATCCTTATGTAAGGAAACCAAATTTAATGATGAAATTCATGGTATGCTTTAATTACCCATGGATATAAAATTCATATAGAAACATCAAAACAATCATTATTTTTTCTCCCATGGATTATGTATATATCACATCGATTCTTATGGTTTATGTATATATCACACGGATTCTTAATATAACCAATGTGACATTCTAAAATTTATGAAAACATCCTTCATTTTAAATTTTTCTTTGACACACATTGATGGTGAACATTCTTAAAGGGGAAATTAAAAATATTATTTCATTTTCCAGGTTCATATTTGATCTCTATGTCGAAGTATTGGAGATATTTCACCCTAAAACACAACCTTATATTCAAATAGCCTTGTGAAAATATGTATTTAATCCTTTTGTAGATAATGAATTCTGTTAAGTGTTGTCAATAAATACATGGTAATTTAAATCATTTAAAATAATACCATATTAGAAATATTCGATAGGGTAGTATCATTAAAGATATCACAACTTTCTAGAACAATACACCCCTACACATTGATCCAAAATTTGAAACAGTCAATATTGATTATAAATGTATCATAAAAAACCACACATCCTCTATCTAGAAGAGGTAATATCAAAAATAGACTTTCTGATAATGTTTTGATAACTCAAGGAAATATATTACTCACTGACTAAACCATATAAAATACATTCCCTAAAATTCTAATAAATTCATTTTAATAATTATAATTTTAAAAATATTATATTAAATTTTGATAATATCCCATATACTTGGAAATTATTTATTTCAAAAATATTCTCTAGGAAATTCAATGACATAATCAAATTCATTTCCTAAGGATCCACTAAGATACCAACTTCAAAGAACACATTCCCAAGGAACATGAATTCTCATATCTAATTTATGTAATTTTATAGGTTTTCATAAATCTGGTATTCCCATAATTCTTCCAAAATTATCCAAATTCCTACCATGCTCATTATAAAACATTAAAAATATATATCAACCAAAAAGTCTTCAATATATGTTTTTTAAAATGGATTAGAAATAATTTTCATTAATTACATAATTACATACTTAAATTAGATAATCCAAATGGAATTATTTAACATGTCTAAATGCTACAATATGAATATTTTTATTCGATAATGTGTATGACATACAACACCACGCACATAAAATAATATTACATCCCAATAATTTCTAATATATTTAATATTTTAAATAAATTAAATATATTTTATATAATTCAATGTACATAGTAGTGAATTATAATATGTTACATGCAACTACAATTTTCTACAATGGCTTGTGTTACATGCAAGAACGAATTTCACCAAACAATAATATATTATTAAAATAACAATATAAAAATAAATTATAAAGATGTTAATATAGAGGTTTTGAATTGGGTTAACAAACTTTTTTAAAAAAAACTTTTTATACAAATACAAAAATAATTCATTGGTTGTAATTTAATTTTAAATATATATATGAAGCAGTCGAATAAAACTAGAATGTTTTTTTGGAAACTATTCTTATGATCACAAAGATGTTTTATCCAAACAAATTAAATTAACAAAAATTAGTTAGTGATATTAATGAAATATTATATATATATATATATATTATATCAAATATTTTTTATATTCATCCTATATATATAGTAATAATTAGATAAGAACAAACATAATATTACACATAATATACCTATATTTTTATTAAGGCACTTCTACCTCCTTTTAATGGAGAACTTAATTTAAATTAAATATTTTAGAATTTTAAAAATATAATATGTACAAATAAACTTCATATTTGAAATATAAATATACAAATTATATCGGGTTGAATTTTAAATTTTTTTATGTGAAGTTTAATTTTTTTAATGAATTGTGAAAATATTGAATTTTATGAAAAGGGATCAACCTACACATACACAGACATCCATATATTGGGTAACACAAATACTATTTATCAATATAAAATATAATTCTTTTTCCATTGGATCATATCTATTGGTAGAAGTGAAGTTTCTCTTGGGAAAATTTTCTACCCACATATATGTCACTATCATTAAATTTTTGATAAATTTTTTTCGTTAAATTTTTTTTATACATATAATATAGTTGTATTTTGTGTATTATAAAACCAATAGATAATATATATATATATATATATATATATATATTGGTTATTGTTTTTTAGCAATAGGTTGTGAAATGTTTTTATTGGTATTAATATTACGAACATATAATATTTATTTATAAATTACATATGATTAAATATTAAAATTTTATTATTTTTAGTAACATTTCGTATTATATTTATTAATTTATCATATATAATAAAACATTTTATATTATTAAGAAATGATTATTTTAACACACGATAAATCTTTTTAAAAATATATTTATATTAATAATGAAATTGATTAAAAAATCAATCAATAAAAAATTATAGACAACCATACACCACTCTAGATCCCGATAAATTAGATCCAACCATAACCCCAACCCCCCCCCCCCAACGACCCTCTTGATCTCTAATGAGTCATCTCCAGCTTCAGCAGCACCAATGATTCTTCTCTCCACCCTCTCCAGCCCATCATCGCCAGCGAGGCGACTCCAACATATCCATTCAAGTGTGCCAGCTCCATCACCATCCCATCATTTCCATAAAGCCACCTCTTCTTATCCTTCCTTTCAAAAGTACATGAAATCAAACTCCAAAGAGACATCATGTCACTAAAACAACAAAAATATTCATCCCTATGTTCTACACCACTCATCCAATGGGCATACCAAAAAACAAACTAGCTCCAATACATGAAATAAAAAAAAGCTAGGTGCAGTCTATATCACACCCTTTACCTCAAATATCTACATCAAAAACAACCAAATATCATAAACACAAATCTTTGAAAAATATCTACATTAATTGAAAAAATAGAAATAAATGGGAGTATGAAAAATTGTTTTCAATAGTGATCATTATTCATCATTGATGTTGACATCTCAAGGATTAGTAGTCTGAATGACTCAGATTGTGACTTTATTTCTCCTAAAATTTTATAATGATGTCACCAATTATATTCTATCCCAAAAAAAATTACCCTATTTTTTTGGTAAATATTTTATGTAGAATTTAACAAATAAATAAAGTGTCACAAGGCATACATGTGGTGTAATGAGATTACACAAGCATGAAATTTAAAAGGATTATATAAACATATATAAAAATATAAAACAATTCAACTCCAAAATAATGAATAAATATATATCATATTTCATTTAATTCAAGATTGAAATCAAAAGAAATATGTAACTATTTCCACAAAATTGTGAAAATCGATGCTCTAGTGACAAAAACATCTCAGTAGGTCTAACAGAGATAAAACTTGAATCAAATTTTTGGAAAAAAGTAATAGAATTATCCACATAATGTAGTGAATAGGTGAATAGATATCAAACCATTTTCAAACTATCCAAGATGGAATCCTTTAACCAAGAAAAATTTGTATTTAGTAGCTCCAAAACACCATCATGTAGAAGTTTATACAATAATAGGAAAACATGGCCTAGAACTTCATATTCAAAATTGACACCCAGTTTCTAACATTATATTAACATCCAAACATATAGAAAATTTCTTACTGGTGCTTTCATTTAACTCTTTTATTATGGATAATTTATGTTTTTGTAGTGTAGAAAAATTATAAGAAATAAAAAACATTTAACATAAATAAAAAATAGAAGTCATTACCCTTTTTATAAATATAACTCTAACAAATTTCTATTCAAAATCACAGAATTAATTAAACATGTGTATACATATCCTACAACATCATATTCAAAATTAACATCCCAACACAATGAATGATTATTATTGGTCTATTATTTTATTTCCATAATGAAGTATAATTGGTTCTTTTCTGGTGTAAAAAAGTTTCATAATCCAAAAACATTCTTAAGAACACATATATATATAAAGAACACACCACTAAAGTGTGTGAGTTTTGGTCGAGATCACAAAGAAATATACTACATAACAACTAATAAATAAAATTTCAATACCAATTTAAAACAACCATTTTTATCTATATATAATTTTAAAAGGTAAAAATATATGAAAAAAAATGTATTCATGTGTAATATTAAGAAAAAATTGGATATTATTAAATCAAAAGTTTGGACAGTCATTACTATTTTTCCACACATAACTCCCAAAACATCATCCATTATAACTAATTAATATCCCAAATGGTGAAGATTTATCCATTTCCGCAAGATTCAAGTAATGTTTTGTGGGCTTGAGCTTAGTGAATGAAGTAAACTAAACAAAATCAATGTATCAATCACTAGTGATGGTAGCAAAAATAGGTAATATAAATTTCAATTTGATCATCCACAAAAACCTTCTATAACATATAAAAATTTTTTCATCCTATTACCTAATAAATAAGATATGAAATTAGATTATATGTATCTAAGAGGTAAAAAACACTACATAATATGTAATTTTTTAATTCTTTTAAATAAACACTGCTAGAAATTCGATATTCAACCTTCATAAGATTTTTATGGAAAGAACCACTAAATAACCAACAATGAGAAAATTTTTCTGGTTGTTTACATTTTAATCACACCATATTGGATAACTATCCATTTAATCTATAATTATAAGATATATATATAGTGTAAAGTAACATATATTTTACAAAGTGTTGGATACATAATGAATATATATGTAGGTGATTTAGTATTAATTTTAAAATCCATTACATGTCCATCATTTTTTTGGTCATGTAAAATAAATTGGGGCATCCCTGATCCCTATTATTTAATAATTGATTAATAATATTGAATAAACTATCAATAATAATGTATAATTAAAATTGATACAGGGATTGGGAATTTATTTTCATGAACAGTGGGTTGTTTATCTCTTCCAAAGAAAGGATGACAAGAGTTATTGGATGAAAAATAACTATATTAGGAAGAATAGATAGAAATTGAAAAATATTGTTCCCTATAGGTTAAGGAATGGGATAAAAATATTGAATATTTTTATCCAATTATCCATGAAGGATTGTTCATATTGAATGAAAAATTGAAAATTGATGGATTATTTTTCGATGATCTCAACGTTGTTGGGACCATGAAATTACCTCACTATTCCCATTTTATTATTCAACCTAAATAGATTTTTAATACTAGGAGAGGACTCCCATGATTCAATTTTGAATGAAAATTATTCAATATCTACCCCTCATTTATCAATATTTAGAATAATTCAAGTCTCAGGTTTATCTCATTTTAAATACTCATTCTGGAAGCTATCAAAATAATTATCATAGATAATTCACTTGGTTTGTATTTATTTTTTGTTCCTTCATTTTTGTCGCATTATATACCATTAAAAAATAATTTCAATGTTTTTTAAAACTAATTTTGGTGTTGATTGTTTCAAAAATAATATTATATTTCCTCCCCTATCCTCATTCCAACGACTAAACACTACGTTTCCATAATTTTGAGTGATTTGAAAGTGAAAGATTGTGTATAAAATCCTATCCAGAATCCATAATGACAGACTAGAACCTATACTCCCTAAAAATTCATGTTATATTAATATGGGTTAACTAAATGAACATCAATTAAAGAAATTAAATTGAAAGGTATGAAAAAATAATTAATTCCTAAAATTTCAGAGGTTTGACTCAAATAACTAGAGTAGATATGGAGAATCAATCGATTAGAAACCAAAACTCACTTGGAAAATAAAAAAAACCATATGAAAATTTCATCATAATTTCACTGAACATCTAAATTATATCCAATTAAAATTCCCAAATCCTTTGATTTTAAAATGATTATAATTTGAAGTGAAATAGTATATACCTGATAAGTGGCACAATCATAGACCATTTTAATTACAAATGGGTGATACCTAATATTTTTGTTGAATGTTGAAAACATCAATTGAGAATCGATATAAATGGTGTGTAGGTGGTGCTTGAGAATTGAGGGGTTGTTGTTATGGGTGTGGGTGATCGTGATGAATCAAGTCTGTGAGTGCGAGAAGAGATCATTGGTTCAGGATGCAGTTCCAGTTGGAGAAAATATTATTGGGAGAGGGGAGGTGTGCAATGACTTTATGTATGGGGTGTTTTATTCAGTTTATTTTGATGGATTGACTAAGATATTATTTATTTATTTATTGTTTCGATTTTATTAATTTAATATTTAAATAAAATATAATTTTAATTTTTTCTCTGATATATTTTATATTGGATCAAATTTATAATTTATTCCAAATATATACAACAATTCCTTGTTCAATATAACATATTTTTTTGTGGATAAGTTAATTTTTAGTCTTTTTATTTTTTTTATTTTTTTTACAAATAAAATAATTTTTTTTTAAATTGTTATATAATAATTGCTAAGATTTTTATTGTTAATTTTTTAGTTTTTATCGGATAAATAATTTTTAATAAAATTTCATGAAGAAAGGTAATAGTAATAATGATTAATAACTATACAATTATATTTTTGATAAAAAAAATTGGCATTAAAATGATGAAGTAATAAAATTAATTGGTGGTAACATATTTGTTGGTAGTAAACAATTAATTCCAACAGATGTATGTGTTTCTAAAAGTAATTGTACATATTAAATTTTAATAATAAAAATGAATAATATATGTAATAATTTATTTTTTTACCAACAAAAATTATATATGTCACCAAATTTATGGTTTTAGAAGTATTTTTTTGTACGGTGAACTACCGCCTCATGAAATGATGATTGTCCATTTTTCCTTTACGACCTCTCATAGTGTCCATTGTGATGGAAAATAATATATATGATATTTTTATGTCTTAATTATAATTTATTTATTTTATAAGACATTCCCTTATACATTCCATTTCATGTTAATATGATAACATCATTTGTGGAAATGTGGACTATCGCCCCCCAAAGTGATTTGATTCATTTACACTATACATGGAACGTATAAAAGACTGTATTTATTTAATATATATGGAAAAAAATATCTATATGATATTCATAACATAATTTAATTTTTCTAATTTTATTATATAATTTTATTATATTCCCTTTTACACAATTAAAAGTGATAGCATCGTTCTTGGACGTGTGGAATACCGCCTCCTTGACACAACATGATTCCATTTACATCACAAGAATTTTATATATATTTATATATGATTAAATAACATGGTATCTATGGTAAAAGTATAATTCTGGAAATATTAGTGTCACTTACCTTCTTTTCATAATTTCCACTAAAAATGGGAATGTTTCTCATGTATATGTAGGACCTACCGTCTCCATTATTATAACGTTAGTTCATTTTTCATAACCATCATTCATGATTTGATTTAATTGTATAATTGACCAATAAATATGATAACTATTTCATTATTATTATTATATAGATGTTTATATAAATACCCTTTAGACCATAGTTTACCTACAAATGTTATTTTTGACACATAAAACAAATATGGACAAAACACCTCTATGTAAACTAAATTGATAACGTATTTTTAAAAAAATTATAATAATTGATGTAAAAGAAATAATAGACTTTGAAAATGTTATAATTCAAGTATATAATTTTGTTATGTTTATTATTCTAGAATATAATGATAGACATGACATGTTGGAGACAAGGTAATGGATTTCATCTGAATTTAAATTCCACTTAGACTTATTTTTGTTATAAACCAATTCAATTTTATTTTCTACATATTGTAAAATTTGACATGTTATATCATGAATATACATACTCTCATGAAATTATATGTTTCATTTAATATTATTCCTTCCTATGGATTATTGTTTAATTTTTTCAAGGTGGTATGTGACACATTGAAATGATTAAATGTCATTTTAGTCAAGAATTTATTACTGATAATTCAATGGGGTTTTCCATTAATTAATTTTAAAAATTCTTGATGTTAATTGTCTTTCACTACGTAAGTATTGCTAAAAAAGAATCTGTTATTTGATATATATATTTCATATTTCATATTGTTTATCATTTGATTATGGTATTTTATATTAGGAAAGATTTAGACCTTTATGACATGCATGTGGCCCAATTATAGATATCCCCTCAATGCATCAGTTGTCTCGTGATACTAAATATTTTTTCAAATTAGATAAATTTTTATGCGATATTATATGTTTTCTTGTTAAATGTATTCACAGTATTGGTTCAGGTGTGAGATACATGACATCTAATAATTAATCATTTCTATTATATAGACTTCGTTATTTTCAATCCATGATATTTTTTGTCGATATTTCTATGGATATAGTTTATTATTAGTTTATTGACATGATTTCATGTGATTTATTATCTTACCTATCTATATTGATTTTTCATTATCTAGTTTTTTAATGACTTCTGTTATTATTTATTTAAAATGTCAAGTTTGTTTATTCTTCTTGATTCATTATTTCTTCCTCTTTACTTACAATTACAGAGTGTTTGATGTCACCCTTATTATGTTTACATTCCCCGTGTTATAAAGAATAAATTTTTAAATATTCTATCAATGATAAATTTTATTAATTTTTTTTATGTATAATGTTTGAATTTTATATTTCCCGTTGTATTATGGGTTTCATCAATGTAATAAATATTTCCATGATTGATAAAGTGATCAACCATTTGGGAATTGATTCTGTGTAATAATGAAATTTTAATAAAATAATGCACTGACTATGGAATTTTTGGGTTAGGGAAATAAAGTTGGTATCAAATAAAGTTTAGTAAAAAAACATGGAAACATGATTTAGAAAACAAATATTAGGAAGCAATACCTTAAGGTAGTATTAGAGGATATGTATATAAGAACGTAATAGAATTTTGGTAAGGTAGAGATTATGTGGGTAATCCTAGAAATACATCTCAATCTAGATACTACAAGTGGATGTGGATCTGGAAAAAAATTTTATAGGAGTAAAAAATCTGATATGGTGTGTCGAGCCTAACTCGTTGTAACATGGTACACAACAATGGTCATTACTGTGCATTTGGTTCAATACTTCCAAGGGATATGCTTAGGATAATTTATTGTTTCTTTATATACCACTATGATGGATTTAAAAGTAATGATGTCCATAAAGATACTATATTTTATGATTATAATATATAATATACAAAAAATTTATGTAATATTAAATTTTTGGAAGTATATTTTATAGTTTTATGAGATAATCCATTATATTAGATTACTTAAAAATAGAGAAATGTATAATGAATGTGAACTTCACCATTTTTTGTGATCAAAAGTGTAACTAGGTTCTTATCATTCATGATCGTAAGAAAAAATTTCAATGTTTAATTGTCTCATAAGTATTCTAATAATATTATATAATTACTATCATATGATAATGACATATTTAAAGAATTCTCCAAACCCAATGGTTTTGAAGGGAAATAAGAGAAGAAGTGGATGATGGAGAAAAATATGGATAAATTGAAGAATGTAAGGTAGGATGTTTCCACCTGAGATAGTTGTTTAATGAATCACCATAGTAAACACTTAAATGGGAATGAGAATCTTTTATGATTGTAGAGATAATGGTCGCCATGGCAAAGAATTCTTTACAAAAATAAATAAGAAGCTATTCAGTGTTACAACTATAAGGATATGGAACACTATGATAATAAATGTCTCAAGAATCAAATAATTATTCCCCAAACAGTGATAATGGATATTGTTCATGTTATTATACTACAATATATTAATATTACTGATTTATATTCATATTTATAAATTATTTCATTTGAATTTTTTATCAATGATGTACTTATTATAAGAATTATAGAATAAATGAGGACAATAATTGATTACTTTTTATTAATGATTTTAGAAAATATAGTGAATTGGAACAAGAATAGTTATTCATTATAATTCGAAAATATTCAAAAAACACATTATTGAGTGAAATGAGCCCATAATATATTCCTGATATTGAGATAATGATGATGAAATGCTTGATTTGGATAAGTGATGACTACCCTGTAAATGATTAATGACTTGTCAAAAGGTGTTCCATGATATCATTGATGCATTTTAAAACACTTTATTTATATAATTAATATATAAAATATCATGTTTCTTACATAAATAATAAAGAAAAATCCATTTCTATAAAAGGGTTTCATGGTGATTCGAGTTATTACTATATTTCAAGAGGGTGCATGATAAAGATATTCACATGTTTGCAATGTGAAATTTTAGAACTCATTAATGTTCATTAAATTATAATTATATGTTCATTTTGGAAATTCTGTTAACTTTCTTCCAATTTGTTATATCATAATATTTTTTCAGATTTAACCATTTAAAAAAATGGATAAAAATGATTTTCGGATGAGATTTTAGTGATTACTGCGTAAGTTCTTCATATGGAACATCATTTAAAAATATATGAAGTCAAAATACCTTAAGGAGTAATAAAATTTAATGTTTATATTTATAGAAACATATATTTACTTATATTCATAGATATTTAATTAATTCGTCGACTTTATAAAAATGGTTTTGAAATAAAATGTTTGTCCTAATTAATTAATTTTTGTTAAATCGATGGTCTCTATATCATCATCGATTTATGAATTTGAGGCCCTCAAAAATCCATTTATCATTCACTTGTTTTTGATTTACGACCCCAATCACTCCCTATAAATATTTATGAATTTCCACAAACTAGACAACTTTAGATTCCACTAATGTTATCCTACTTAGACATCTAGTTATACATTAGTCTATGTGAACTTCGCACTTTTCATTCTCAATTTTCTAGAGGATGTTTAATGAACCCATCTCATTATATGCGATATCAACATAGAAAATATAATAAATTATATTACAAAGATAACGTTTAAATTTCAATGATGAAATTTAATTAATGTGCGGAGAATGTATCACCTTGAAATTATAGAGTAAGAATACTGCATTCAAAAAATTGTATGACGCACAACACCAAGCGCATGAGAAAATATTATATCACGAGAATATATAATATATTTATAATTATAAATAAATTCAATATATTTTATAGATTTAAATTTTGGAAATAACGAGTTAGTGTATGTTGCATGCAGTAATGAGTTTCTTCAATGGCTAGCGTTACACGCAAGACCAAGTATCAATGAACAATAATATATTAATAAAATATTAATATATTAATATATAAAATTGATTTAAAATTTGAGGTTATTAATATGATTAAATAACTTAGGTATATATATTTTTTCATAAATATATATTAAATTAATTAGTTTAATTAATTGGAAATTAATATAAGGACGAATTGAATATAACATGAGTGTTTTTATAATAAAAAATTTATATTCATATAAATTTTTTTTATCCTAATAAATTAAATTAAATAAAATACATTATTTATATTAATATAATATATATACTATATGTTAAATAAAATTTCATTTATATTCATCCAATTTATTTTATAAGAATTAGATATCAACAAACCCAATATAACATATAAAAAACAAATATTTTTATTAAGGCAATTTTACATCCTTTTAATAGTGACCCCATTTTAAATTAAATTCTTGGGAATATAAAAAGTTACACTTCAAAATAATCTTTACATTTTATATTAGAAAATAAAAATTATCTTGGGGTGATGTTTCAGTATATATTGGAATAGTTTCATTTTTTTAATAAATATTAAAAAATATTGATTTTTAATTCATAAATGCTATTTCACCTAATATATTTATGGTGATAAATTAAATTTTTAGTTGGATATAATTGAAATTTATATCTATAATTTATAAATTAATCCAATTAAGGTAATTTGAATTAATTAATCTTTGAATTGGTTTTACAATCATAGAAAATATCTGAACATTTTTATAATAAAACCCTGCATAATCATCACATCTGTAAGATTAAATTTTAATTAAATTTTTTCACTTCTGTGATTGAAATTTTGAAAAAATTATTTTATATTTGGAATTATAATAATTTATAATATGTAAAAATGTAAAAAAATTTAACAAAGAGATTATTGAATGTAGTTAAAAATTAATTACAATTATTAAGGTGAAATTATGTTTATTAGGGGAAAAACCATTAAATTAAAGGAACAAATGTCCTAGTCACTTGAACAAACCCCATTTTGATGAAATAAATCATCCATGAATATTTCATTACTAAGTTTAGTTTGGATTTTTATGAATTTTTATTGGTAAATACTTGTGTACACATAACATATTATCAAAAAATTCCAAGCGAGTCCTATTTCTCCCCTATAAAAGGACTCCAAACCTACCACTTTCCCACACATCTCAAAACAGGTAGTTTATACCAATATCTGTAAAAATATATCCTAAAAATACCTCCCCTAATTATAGAATTATATCATTGGGTAAAAATAAATCTATAAATTCCATTTGTAATGAACTAAAGGGAGTTTCCCGATTAATTGGAATCATATTTCTTTAAGATCTCAAGTATTATTTCATTTTACACTATTATAATTATTGTTATTCCGTGATTATATAAAAAATCCAAAATATTGTTATATTTATTTATTTTATGTTTTCTTTCTAAACATACACACACATCCAACTAATGTTTGATGAACATGTTTTTTATTTGTATGGAGAACTACCCCCTCACAAAATGACGATTTGTCATTTGTCCTTTACCACCTATCTTGTTATGAATTATTAAATAAACTATATTTATCAATTATATATAATTATTATTATTTTTTTATTCTTTAATAATTATTTTATACAAAAAACCCTTATACTTCTTATTTATTATAAATATGACCACATCATTTCTAGAAGTGTGGACTATCTCATCCTCAAAGGGATGTGATTCGTTCATATTATAAATGGAATGTATAAATGTTAATATAAATTAAAAATATGTGACACAAAATATATATATGATATTCATGCAATAATTACCTTTATAGATATATAATATATAATTTTCTTTAACACACTTTTAGACACTTAAAATGTGATAATGTTGTTCATGGACTTGAGGACTACCGCCTCCATGTCATGATGTGGTTCTATTGAAATAAAAATAATTATATATATATATATATGATTACATAAAATTTTATTTATTATATAATTATAATTATATAAAGAATAGTTTTATTTACATTCTTTTCCTGATGAGCATAAAAGTATGGGAACATTACTAATGTGTACGTATAAACTACTAACATAATGATTGGTTATAAAATTATTGTGGATGTATAAATTTTACAACTATTTAATGATAATTTTTCTTGAGATGCTTAAATAATGATCTCGTTGACCATACATGACTTACCAAATTTTTCTTTGACACATAAACCGAATATAGTCAAAACACCCAAAGTAAGCATAAATTTCTATGTAGTTTATTAAAAAATGGTATTAAGTTATGTATAATTTGTAATAAACAAAAAATAGTTCTTAATTAATTATTTAATTAACATATGTTTAGTATTTAAAAATATAATGGCACATGTGACTAGTGTGACTCAAGGTTAGTGATTTTGTCTCAATTTATATTCCACTGAGACTTATTTTTGTTGTGTTCTATTTCAATTTTATTATGTGTATATAATTCCCTTTGAAATTATGTATCATCAATATATTTCACTCATGATATTACTTGTTTCATTTAAAATTAATCATTTTTAGGGATTACTATTTGATTTATTTATTCTAGTATGGAAAACTTCAGAATGTTTAAATATCATTTCCCTAAATAATGTTTTAACAATCATTCAATGGTTTTTTCTATTCATTAACTTAAAAACCCTTTTTTGTTACTTAGCCTCAACATAGGAACAACCGATAAATCCATATCATTTATTCAATATGGATATTTGATAAGGATTATTGTTTTTAATTGATTATCTTATTTGATATGATGAATGATTTTGATAGGTATGACATGGGTTTGGACCGATAATCGATAGACCATCGATGCATCAGTAGTCTTATGAGATGAAACAGTTGGATAGATTAGATGGGGTTTTACTTGATATTCTCAACAATCTTGTGAAAGGTCTTGATTATAGTGGTTAATGTTCTAGATACATGTCGTACAATAAATAATTTTTCCTTCGCATAGATTTATTTATTATATATCCATGATATTTTTTTCCATCATTAGTATGGATATAGTTCATTCTCAGTTTTTTGATTAGATGGCATGTTTTCCAGTTTCATACATTTAGATATTGATTATTCATTTTCTAGTTATTTGAACGTAATGTGTTATTAGTTATTTGCTTTTTCATGTGAATTTTTTCACTTGATTCATTATTTAATACATCTTAATTACCCTTAATTGGTATTTTATATCACACTTATTATGTTTCCATTCCACTTTTTATGAAGAATATATCTTCAAATAATCTTTCAAGGATGAAGTTTATTTCATTTTGTTATGTATAATGTTTTTATTTATTTATTTTCCACAGTATTATAGGAATTAGGAGTGTAATATGTATTTCCATGACTGAAGAATTGAACAGACCCTCAGGATTTGATTTCTAATAGTCATTCCAATGTAAAACAAATTCACCGGCTTCATTATTCTGGGGTTTAGCTGTTACAAATTATCAAATACATGAAATTATAAGACATGATATGAAAAATTTTATTTTCAATATATTCCAATATTACTCAAATATAATTGTAACATGACTATGGAACAATTATTAAAAACCAATTTTCCACTTTAATTGGTCAAATTTTACATTAATTATGAAATTGGAACCGATTCTTTATCATTACCTACATTAAATTCTATTATTCAATAAAAATATACATAATTTTTTGAATAAATTATTGACAAGTACTGGAGAACTAAATGGATGTGTTTTTGGAAAAATGTTTAATTTTGACTAAATATCCTATAATTTAATCCTCTATACTTATTGTATAGTTAGTGACATAAGATAAAGTATAAATTATATTTTTTCAGTTCTAGGAAATTTCTCAATGTTAAATACCAATTCTCTATTTATATTTAATATGGAAAAATGTTTTGGTAAATCATTAAAATAATAATTTATTAAAAGGTGATAAACATTACCATAAATAGTGTAAAATACATTGAGAATGACACTTACCATTTTCAGAGTGATCACTCTTACATTACCCTTATCAAGACCTGAACAACAATCCTATCAAACTAACTGTCCCTGAATAGTAATCTATGTTCAAGAGGAAGAAATTATATATTACCATCCATTTTAAAAAACAATATAATATTTGAAATAGGATAACTAGTACTACACTTATATTACATTTAAAGACTTCATACTTTAAAAAATTATATTAAATATATGTACCTACTATAATCCAATACTAAATTGAAATATGGAATCTTCATTATCATTTTATTAATTTATTTACATTTTCTTTAAGACTCATTAATGAAATAGATACATTTTTATGCCTTTGAAGAGGTTATTATAATTAATTAGATATCAGTAAATTTTAAACAGATGCATAAAATAAACCACATAATAAAATAAAAGATACCAAGATAGTATCTCTAACTATAGAAGATTCATCACTTGTAGTTGAAAAACCTGCCTTACTAACTCTTTCCTACTAGGTTCATCCTTCCATTTTTTTATGTTTAATTAATAGATTTAGTGGATTGAGTCCAAATATCATTATTACCATTAAAAAATAATGTGAAATAAAAAATCATTTTCTTTTAAAGAGACTATTTTTATATAATGACCACATTGATGAAATCTGATATCTAGAATCCTCATGTGAATAAAAATAAAACATCATCACTATAACTTCCCTAGATAGTTTTTATTTCTCTGTTTTATTTAAAAAATGCTTATACCACTAAAAATAATGATGTCTATATATTACATGATATTTTACATCTACTATCATAATATCCCACCTGATCCTTGAATAATAAAAATGTATACTCTTTTTCATTTTCGACATATAAGTTAAAAATTTCATAGAGAAAATGGATTCTTTAAAAAAAATTCTATATATTGTTTTGAAAAAATACCATAGAGTGATAGATTAAACATAGAGAAAATATTTCTCACTGTAATACCCCAAGCATCCACGATACGCTTATCATTGAATAATATAGTAGCGTGTGTTATACGCAACTTCGAGATTCTAACATGCCGCGACCAATCAAAGTAGCCGTTATGAATAGTAATATCCACTTTTTTTAAATTTTATACATTTAATATTTCAAAATGGAGACATTTTTTTATTCAAAATATTGAAATTATCCTAAGATGAAATTTTGGTACTTTTCAGATAACTTTTATATTATAATGAATAATGAAATTTACTAATTTTTTATTAAAAACAGTTTTTTAATAGAAACAATTAATTGTGATAAATTATTAATTTGAGTGGTTTGAAAGTGTATTTAGAATATATTTTTACCATTTAATACAATTTTGTTCATTGGACATAATTTCACATTTAAATCGGTCATAAACAAGTGTCAATCTTTTGATAGTTATTATCTCTTAAAAACACGCTTTTTGTTTTGATTGCGGGAATTAATTTTAAATTAATTTCTGTCACTTTTGTTTTTTGAATTTGGAAAAATGGACTCCAAATTTGAAATCATCATTTCCAAATGTTATAAATAGGTAACTTTTATTTTTATACATTTTGAATAATTACTTCGGTAAATATTTTATTTACCATGGAAAAATGGTAAATCTGGTAAATAAGAGTAAATAAATAATATTATAATAATAATAAATTACACTAAAACGTGTCTTAACCATATTTTTTGATACATGTTAGATCATGGCCATCTTTGGGTCGATTTTGGGACCCCATGGATCCACTTTTAAGTGATAATGAAACTTTATATTAATTAAGTTAAAGTAAATACAAAAATGACATAAGCATATATCTTATAGAAAAACAATTTTTACATAGGGTTATATATGTTATATTTTCAACAATAAATATTAATTAGAAATATAAAAATATTTCATACATAATTGTATTTTTATTATAATTTTTAGACATTAAATAATTAAATTTATGTATGACACAATGATGATGCAGTAATTACCTTATTAGTGAAATATAAAAATCATTGATATTATAAATACCCAAATAAATATAATTTGAGAATTTTAATGAATTACACGAATTTTATAGGTTAATATGACATGTTATAATTGATTTAATTAACTTTTTTCGAAGTAATATTTCTGGTATGATTTTCAAAAAAATAAAATACCAAATAGTGTCCAAATTGACATAAAAGAGTTTTTAAAACAAATTTTATATTATTAATTGATATTAAATTCCTAAAAATCTATGGTTCATCCAAAGGAATTTTATCATGATAGTTGTATCATTAATGGACCACATGGGGTCTCTTGGAGGTATATTGTATGTTTATTAACTATATAATGTAAAAATACAATGTGACATGGTAAGTGTCAAACTAATTAACCAAGAGTTAAAACTAAAAGATAAGGTTAATATAATGACCCAAACCTGTCTAAAATCTATTGTCTGAAAGTATTTCTACCCATAACCACCTTAGTATTTTATTAATATACTTTGGATCCATTAAAAACCTAATATGAATTTATTATAAAATAATACTTTAAGTTTTTTCTAAAGAGCCCCTCCTCCACCTTATAAAAGGACACCACTGCTATCCAATTCTTCACACCATCAAATCCATTTTGGTCAGCCAAACTCTGCCCAAATATCCTTCCAACATCTCTAAAATCAACCTACATGCATTATTTTGATCTTAAATCCAACCTAAGGAGCCCTTTTGATCAAATCAAAAAGAAGAACCCGAAAAAGAGGTAATGCTTTCACCACCCTCTTTCAAATTCCTTTCTTCTTCAACTTCTTCTTTATTTTTTATTTCTACTCTAAAATAATAACTCCACTATATTCTATATAATATGACATTATTATAAATATGGAACTAACAAATTCATTATTCTATCCATCTTTTTAATGACATGTCACCATATGTCCGTACATATGGACTACCGTCTCCACGTTGTGTTATAATTGTTATTCAATATATTATTATTTAGATGGGTATAATAATGATGTATAATTCATGTAAATAATAAATATAACATGATAAATATTTTTTCTATATGATATACCATATAATTATATATATATTTAATATCAAAATAATGATATTGTCGCTCGTGTGTACGTACGGACTATCGTCTCCATAAACGCGATGAGATTCATTCCCCATCATATCCATTTCAGTCTAATTCTCATTTAGTGATTAAAAATAATCTTTAAGGACTTCATATCATTCTTTATATGAATAATATACAACATATTTCACACCCATGACTTTTTCTAAAATAAAGTTTTCATTTAATTTCAATTCCTGAATTGTTTTGGGGGTTTAGCACTCATTTTGGTGAAATGGTGGGTTTTGAATGATTGGGCCAAATCGTGAGCCCAATTCTAGATTTAAAATCAAATTTCATTTCTTCTATAACTCCTTCAATTTTTACTATTTTATACCCATTACACTTCCCAATTGGAATACACCCTGATATATTAAAATAACCATATCTCTTTGGGCCTCATAAAAATCAATAATCATGAGGGATTTGGGTTTTTTATTAAGGTTTTGGGCCATCCGGAAAGCCCATTTCCAGATTTAAGTATTATTTTTAATATTGTAATATCTCATTCAATATTTACTATTATTTGGTGATTCCACCTCCCACTCGAATCCAAAAACCTAAGGAGAACCCCCAATATCTATTTCGACGCTTTGGAGCTCATTTCTGTCCCGAATTTGGGAAAAACATCTCTGGAAGTCTCAATTTGTCCATATTTGAAGAGGTAAATCGTTTCCTTCCTAACTCCATAAAGTTCTCCTCTTTTCCCCCATTTTAGTCCCCACATTACCTTCTAATACCCATTACAGCCTCCATATCATGTTTGGTTGCTTGGAGATTCAAATTGAGGTGTATTTGTTTCATTTGATTCAATATGTTTCAAGTAAGTGTTTCTTTCCTTGATTTCTTCCCCTTCCTTAGGGTTTCTTTCACCCTTTCATGAACTTAGTCATGTCAAGAAGTTTCGTTTCGAATATAGGGTTTGATTTGGTGTCATTTTGGTCAAATTTTGTGGTCTAGGGATGGATTTATATTCCTTGAGGTGCGGTGGTGGTGCAGTTGATGTTTCGCACCAGGTTTTGAGGGTTTCATCATAAAAGGTAGGTGATTCCATGTGTAATCATTTCTAGATAAGTTAGTTTTCTTGAATTACTTATTATGCATGTTCCTAATATGCTTTTTGTGGTGCAGGAACTATTTATGTTGGATTTGGTAAAACATTTGTTTTTATAGTTTCATTTTAGCTTAAAATTGCGTGTTTTTCATGTGCAACCCTTTGGGTATTGTTTGGGTGTGTTTTATAACATATCGAATTGGTTTAATAATTTATTTTTGGCCGGAAAAGTATGATTTGGTAGGGTATTGGTGTGACATTAGTTTTTAGAGAGGTTTTTTTAATGGGTTTAAGGTGTAAAAAATTATTGTACTTCTTGAAAGTGATTTTGAAAACGTGTGCTTTTCATGTGGATATTTTGTGGTATTGTTTGAGGAGTTTTTATAACACTTGGGGGTAGATTAATAAAATTTTTTTCGGGATTCCAATTATATTTTTAATTTTTATTGGTGTTATTTGTTCCTTGAAATACGTTTTTGAAATGAGTTTTATGTGAAAATATTTGGTACACTTTTTAGAATTGCTTTATGAAAGTTTTGAATGGTTTAATGATTTATGTAAGAGGTGAAACCATATTGGAAAATTGTTTTGGATTGTTTATACTTTCAAATGGACCATTTTAAATGTGAATAGTTATGTCATGTTATGTGTATCCTCTTGGAAATGTTTTATAAAAATGTTTAATGGATTTACTGAAATATGAAGGATGTGTGAACGGGATGTGTGCTGTTTGTGTGAGTGCGATGTGAAAAATGGATTTTGTTTATAAAAATGGTTTTATGAAACATGTGAGTGGGTTTTTATGTGATTTTTAGTATATTTTGAGGGACTTTTTGAAATTTTTAAAGGATTTGTTGGATTGTGAATGTTATGCAAAAAGTGTTGTGGGCTATTTTGGTGTGAGTATGATTTCAAAATGCATTTGAATGAAAAGTGGACTTTTGTGACTTGTGTTGTATACATGTGGGCTGTTGGGTGAATTTATGATATTTAAATGATATTTTCATGTGTAATTTATATCCATTAACTTGTTGAAATTGTTTGAGCACAGAGGGAAAACCTGAGTATCTTGGTGGGTGGATGTGTACTAGTATGCCAGTGAATCCGTGGGGTTTGGCCTCAGTTTCACTTAGCATGATTGACACTTACAACTCTAACTAAACTATGATGATGATGATTAGGGACCACTATGTTATGGGTATGTTCCCTACTAGTGTCTCGTGCATGAGAATGGATATTGTTTTGTGGTTACTCTCACCGAGATACGAGGTACCTGGGACCCACAGCTAGCTAGTGCCTATGGGTTATTTCCCATTTCTTGTGCTCACTAGATATTTTGTGAATACCTTCGGAATACGGTATGAGTGGCTGGAAAATTCATTAGCTTTGGTATTTATTTTAAAAGTCTTTTTTCTTTAAATTAGCCCACTTGAAAACTGATTTTTTTAGTTGCATATTTTAAAAATTGTAACTAGAAATTACATGTTTTTGAAAACTTGCATGATTCTCATCTTTAAATGTTTATCATATGGAATCTATTAGTGGTGGTATCCTACTGGGAATTGTCTCACATCCTACTTACCCCCTTGGTTGTAAGAAGACTTGGTTATTGTTGTTGTCACTAGTTTGGGTAAAAATTTTGTGCCAATATTTCAGGTTTTCACCGGTCATTCATGATGCAGTGTTGTGGAGATGGCTTGATGTAGATTCCTCTTTCCATGTTGAGGTTATCGGGATGTTCATTGTTGGTTTTTTTACCTTTGGTATAGTCTTGGTGAGTTGTTTTAGACTATGTTATTCAGTTCTGAATTTTTGTAAAACATTGTTTGGTTTGAAAAATCTAGATTCGTTTTATTGGATTCTTTGTTGTTTTATGTTTATTAACTTGGGTAAATTGTTCCCAATTCTCATTTTATGATATCCGAGCACTTGTGCCAACCCATGGGGATCGGGAACACCCTTCGGGCCTTGTCATGGGCTGGGCTTAGTGCCGGTTTTGGCGGCGACCAGATTCGGTTCGTGACAAAATTGTATTAGATGAAGTTCTCTCTATTTAAGTCATGTTATTTGGAAATAGTTGGTATAGTCTATTGGTAAGATTGTTGGGACATGAAATTCCAATTATGTGTAGTGTTCTTGATCACCACACCTCATGAAGGGATTCAAGTCGCCAGGGGAAGTCAGGATTTATCTATGTCTTTTGGTTTTCTTGGTCTGATGATGATTTGGGGAAAAGAAAAGAGAGTTGGGTTAATGGTCTCAGTGAGCTCGCAGGGTCTGGAAAGCCTTATGGAGCCAAGGATATTCCATAGAACACTCTTTGTGATGGTGAGGTGATTGGAATATGACTACCAACCATATGTCCAAGTCACCCACTGAAACTAGTTTCATTTTGCATTGTTTTGTGCTTTAGTTTTGAAATCTTGGAACTTTGGTTTTAAAGTGACTTGGTTTTAAGAAGCGAAAAGTTTTTGTGAAATTATTTTCAAATAAATAGGGAGTGGTTTGATTTATGAAATGGTGGAACTGAATTTTTAGAATTATTTTGAAATGGAAAATGGTGTTCTTACAGCTCTTTTGAAAGAAGGAACTATATTGAATTTGGTTTTGAAAAAGTGTTTCCAATAGAGTTTTCTAAATAATAAAAGGGTTTTTTAATGGAATGAGATGTTTTGAAATTGATGTATATGTATTAAAAGTGATTATTCATTTGAATGATTGTTTTTTTATTCCATGGTTAGTGGTCTTGAGAAAAAGGAAGTGTTGGTTGATTGTTTTGGTTTTGAAAAGTGGAATGGATTTTTGTTTTAACCTTTGGTATTTCCATGAGAGAACACATGCATGGGGTTATAGGGGATGATGGATGGTTAATCGAATGTTTGGATGAGTTCCTAGATAGATATAAGGAGGGTGCCCGGTGTGGTACAAAAATATGCATGTGTAAGGCCCATGGGGTACCATTGGTGGATATGACAGTCGTTGAACCGTTTGTTTTCAAGGAAATGTTTTTAAAGGAAAACATGATGTCTTGATGAATTGTTTGGGATGGTGTATTTTTTGTGTTTTTGGAAAATTTTGATGTTGTGGGATGTTTCGAGTCCAAGAACCCCTCCTGTTCGAACTATGTTTTGGGTTTCTGTTTGGTCGGTAAGCTGGGTAGAAGGACCAGTTAGATGTCTCCTATGAGATATGTTTCTGGAAACCTTTACGGTGGTTCCATTAATGTGTTTGGATCTGTTTTGCGACATTTTTTTACTAATGGACCAGCTTGTATGGGTCCTTGGGTTCACCTGTTGGATAGGGTATGCCCCATTAAGGGTAAGTGAACACCTGAAGTGCAACCCAGATTGTTTCTCCGTTGGAAAATCCTCCAGTTGATCAATGTAAGGAATCGTTTCTTGAGATTTATAGAATGAGTCTACACCATTTACATTCTTGTTTTTTTTATTCTCTTTTTGTGGAAGAGTGCTCGTGGATGGTTGAAAGAGACCTTAGTTTCTTAAGCTACCTGATGCGTCGAAGGTGGAAGTTTTCTAGGGTTGTCAGTATGGATAGTGTCTAAGAGGTCCTCTGATTCCTTCGTAGTCTCGACGAAGAAGGGGTTTATGTTAAACCACCCATGTGGGAAATCTGGCCACGAGAGGCTGTTATAGACACTTTCTGGAATGATGTCCTGTTTGGGGATGTTGTCTACGGCCCCCTCCTTGTATTATTTCTATCAGTCGCTTTGCTCATGTTCGGTGATGCGTTGTGATGTTGCATGCTCGTTTTATTGTAAAGGTGAAATTGTACAATATATTTTGAATTTTTTTAGAAGTGATTCTCCTATTGGGAGATCTTGACATCCTCCGTTTTAGAGGAAGGTGTTAATATGTGTCCTTTATTTCTGTTGTTTCTCACCTGAAGAAACAAGGTGTGATGTGAGTGCATCCTCTAAACCCATATTTCTGTGAAATCCCAAGTTAGGAGAAATTGAGTTATGATGTGTGTTATGTCTTGGTGAACCCATCTAAGATTGAGTGTAGTTGTTTGTAGAATCGGAAGAATAAATTCTATTCGGGGTTTATAAAATCCTAACTACGAGGCCGAAGATGCTTCAATCATTTCAGCTCCAGCCACAGGTCCCGGAGAGAAGCTGGCACGTAGTCATAGAATATCCCAGTGTCGTTTTTAACCGTGTACAAATAACTGTTCTCAGTATGAGAGATGGGAATAGTTAAAACATTTGGTGTTGTCATCTTTCTTCTATTGTTCCCGTTCGGTGGAAAGAGGTGGAGGGAATAATCCCCATGTTATCTCACAATGAATTTCATTTCCCCGTTGGTTTCCTTTCGGTTCGGGGGAAACATTTTATATTTTTCTAGACATTTTGAGTGAACATTTAGTAGTACCCATTCCCCATTAAACCGTGAAGGTATAAAGATCCACATGGTTAGGGCACAGTTTCCAAAAATGTGCGGGCTAACCGTGTGGTCGTCCCAACCCTTTATGTTTTGGGTTTTTCTATGCCGGCCCATATTGTTCAATTAAGATGGTTGGTTCTTATAGTGGGGAGACCCACTATGAGTCTCACGTATATTATTTTGAAAATGATTAATGGGATTATACCCCTTGTACCGGGGATTTTTTTCGGGGTTCCCCTGTTAGTGTCTTGATTCTGTCTCGGAAAAAAAAATTAAGTTATCTCTTATGGTTGGGGAGCCCATTTGTGTATCCTCGTCCTGTAACTCACTTGTGTACTTAGTCTTGGATTGGAAGTGGGTAGTCTCATTCGGATCTATATAACCACCTACATCTTTTTTGGGTAAACATTTGGATTGGAGAGTTCCCAATGATTTAGTTATATCCAGGTAAGTGTAACCTTGTTCGATGATCTTGTTTTTTTGGATAAATTGCTTGAGCCTTTTTTAGATAGTGTTTGAGGAGTTTTCTTTTAGGATAAATCCTGAATGTTCTTGGTCATTTCTATAAAGAGGTTTATGTTTTGGTAGTGAATTTTTCCATCCCTAATTGATTACTATAGGTGTTTTGGCCTTTGGGGGAGAAGTTTAGAAAAGGAGTCCATTTCTGCCTTTCGATTGGGTTTGGTTTTTGCATTGTTGTTGATGAGGCTTTCCGAGGGTGGAAAGTTTTATGGTGGGGAGAATTGTCACACCCATGACTTTTTTTTAAATTCACTTTTCATTTAATTTCCATTCCTTATTTGTTTTGGGGGTTTACCGCTCATTTTGGTGAAAATGGAGGGTTTGGAAAATTTGGGCCAAACCGTGAACCCAATTCCAGATTTAAAAACAAATTTAGTTTCTTCTATAACACCTTCAATTTTTACTATTTTATACCCATTACACTTCCCAATTAGCATACACCCTGATATATTAAAATCACCATATCCCTTTGGGCCTCATAGAAATCCATAATCATGAGGGATTTGGGTTTTTTATTAAGGTTTTGGGCCATCCCGAAAGCCCATTTCCTTCTTTAAGTTTTATTTTTAATATTTTAATATCTCATTAAATATTTACTATTATTCGGTTATTTCACCTCCCACTCGAATACAAAAACCTAATGAGAACCCCCAATATCTATTTCGCCGCTTTGGAGCTCATTTGTGTCCCGAATTTGGCAAAAAAAACATATCTGGATGTCTCAAATCGTCCATATTTGAAGAGGTAAATTGTTTTTTTCATAACTCCTTATATTTCTGCTCTTATCCCCCATTTCAGTCCCCACATTACCTTCTAATCCCCTTTAGATCCTCCATATCAGGTTTGGTTGCTTGGAGATTCAAATTGAGGTATATTTGGTTCGTTTGATTCAAGATGTTTCAAGTAAGTGTTTCTTTCCTTGATTTCTTCCCCTTATTTAGGGTTTCTTTCACCATTTCATGAAGTTCCTCATGTATAGAAGTTGAGGTTCGGAACTAGGGTTTGATTTGGTGTCATTTTGGTCAAATATTGTGGTGTAGGGCTGGATTTATATTCCTTGAGGTGTGGCGGTGGTGCGGTTGATGTTTCTCACCATGTTTTGAGGGTTTCGGCATAAAAGGTAGGTGATTCCATATGTAATCATTTATAGATGAGTTAGTTTGATTGAATTACTTATTATTCATGTTCCTAATATGTTTTTTGTGGTGCGGGAACTATTTATGTTGTATTTGGTAAAGCATTTGTATTTATAGTTTCATTTTTTGCTTAAAATTGGGTGTTTTTCATGTGCAACCCTTTGGGTATTGTTTGGTTCTATTTTATAACATATGAAATTGGTTTAATAAATCATTTTAGGCTGAAAATTCATATTTGGTAGGGTATTGGTGTGCCATTAGATTTTAAAGCGGTTTTTTAATGGGATTAAGGTGTAAAAAATCATTGTACTTCTTGAAAGTGATTTTGAAAACGTGTGCTTTTCATGTGGATCTTGTGTGGTATTGTTTGAGGAGTTTTTATAACACTTGGGGGTAGTTTAATAAATGTTTTTGGGGATGAAAATTCTATTTTTAATTTTTATTGGTGTTTTTTCCTTGAAATACGGGTTATAGATGGGTTTTATGTGAAATGATTTGATACACTATTTAGAATTGTTTTATGAAAGTTTTGAATGGTTTAATGATTTATGTAAGAGTTGAAACCATATTAGAAAACTGTTTTGGATTTTTTATACTTTAAAATTGACCATTTTAAATTTTAATAGTTATTTCATGTTATGTGTATCCTCTTGGAAATGTTTTATAAAATTTTTTAATGGATTTACTGAAATATGAAGGAGGTGTGAACGTGACGTGGGCTGTTTCTGTGAGTGTGATGTGAAAAATGGATTCTGTTTATAAAAAGGGTTTTATAAAACATGTGAGTGGGTTGTTATGTAATTTTTATTATATTTGGAGGGACTTTATAAAATTGTTAAATGATGTTTTGGATTGCGAATGTTCTGAAAAAAGTGTTGTGGGCTATTTTGGTGTGAGTTTGATTTCAAAATGCATTTGAAAGAAAATTGGACTTTTGTTAATTCTGTTGTATACATGTGGGATGTTTGGTGAATTTATGATATGTAAATGATATTTTCATGTGAAAATTATATTCATTGACTTTTCGAAATTGTTTGAGAACAAAGGGAAAACTCGGGTATCTAGATGATTGGACGTGTACTAGTATGCTAGTGAATCTGTGGGGTTTGGCCTCAGTTTCACTTAGAAAGATTGACACATACAACTAAAATATGATGATGATGATAAGTGACCAATAGGTTATGGTTATGTTCCCTACTATTGGCTCGTGCATGAGAACAGATATTTGTTTGTGGTTACTCTCACCGAGATACGAGGTACCTGGGACCCATAGCTAGCTAGTGCCAAGGGGTTATTTCCCATTGCTTGTGCTCACTGGATATTTTTTTCTTACAGTCGGCATACGGTATGAGTGGATGGAAAATTCAGTATCTTTGGTATTTATTTTAAAAGTATTTATTCTTTAAATTATCCCACTTGAAAACTGATTTTTTTAGTTGCATCTTTTAGAAATTGTAACTAGAAATTACATGTTTTTGAAAAATTACATGCTTTTCATCATTAAATGCTGATCATATGGAATCTCTTAGTGGTGGTATCCTGATGGGAATTGTCTCACACCCTACATACACCCTTGGGTGTATGTAGACGTGGTTATTTATGTTGTCGTAGTTTTGGGCACAAATTTTGTGCCAACTGTTCAGTTTTTCACTGGTCATTCATGATGTGGTGTTGTGGAGATGGCTTGAGGGAGATTACTCATTCCATGTTGAGGTTATTGGTCTGTTCATTGTTGTTTTTTTACCTTTCTTATAGTCTTGGTGAGTTTTTTTAGACTATGTAATTCATTTCTGAATTTTTGTAAAACATTGTTTGGTTTGAAAAATCCAGATTCGTTTTATTGGATTCTTTTGTTGTTTTATGTTTATAAACTTGGGTAAATCGTTCCCAATTCTCATTTTACGATACCTGGGAACTTGTGCCCGCCCGTGGGGATCGGGAATGCCCTTCAGGCCTTGTCATGGGCTGGGTTTGGTGCCAGTTTTGGCAGCGACCAGATTTGGTTCTTGACAACCTATCCATTACAAACACGGCTTATATAACAAATAATACAAAGGAAAACGAGTAAGTTAACACCCAAAATGATGATAATACTAAAATATTATTTACAAAGCAATGTTAAAAGATCAAATATGATGTTATATTAATGTATCTGATTATTTTATAATTTAGTAAGAATTATATTACTATTATACAGGAGGTTAACATACCATCGAATAAGGAAAATTACAAGGTAAGGGTATATTTCACAATCTCTTCATTATCTGAGGTTGTTTATATGTAATTATCTACTGGGACCTCCTTATCATCCACATCCATGTTTCTTAAAATTTTATTTCAAAACATTCTTTCTATTTTATAGAGTATTGGTTAAATTCATTTATACCCTTGTTTTACTTTTTATAAGATGTTTATAAAGGAATCTTTCCGTCATTTTCCAAACAATGTCCTTTTTAACATTCTCGACTGAATTATGGTTCGAATGTATTTTTTTTAACTTATATGGCAGGTGTGGCTATTTTCCACCATTATAAAATTGTCGAAGCTTCCCTTACAGGCTTATAAAAATATTTTTAATGGTAATGTTTTCTTTTATTATTATGTGAATTTTAAATGATTTCAAAAAAGAGATATTTATCTCAAATATTTTTGATTTCATCTATGTCAACATCATTTGATGGATTTTAAGATTATTTGAAGTTGATTTATTATGATACAAAACTTCCATATTTTATTGAAGGTTTTGTGATATGTTTGACTATGGATGTGTTATTTTTATACCATTCATTGTTTATGGAGAAAGTATTAACATTTTTTATGCTAGTTTTAATACGAATATTTATGTTATGTTTAAACATATTCATATGAGGAATGCATTGGAATTAATAAATGACGGGTGGAGCCTGTTATAGCTCCTAGATGCATCAGTAGGTCTCATGAGAGAAACTAGTTCCTTGGCATGAGGCCTTGACAAAATCTTATTTGTATTCTGGGCACGAGGCCTTGACTATGTGGTTATGATAGTCTGAAATTATGCATTCCATCATTATGAAAATGGTTATTGATATTGCATGTGATTATTCGATTAGTGGAATACCCATGTGAATAAGTAAATGGAATTATTTCATTTTATCTTTTCCACATTATGCTGAAGTTAATGTTTAAAAGGCTTTTGTTTTAGTTATACATTGCCTTAAATTTTTATGCTTATTTATGAAAGTTTCCGCTATATTTTTGTCCTTACTGGGCATCTGAGCTCACCCCTTTCTATGTTTTATTTTTTCCAGGATGTGAAGAAGTATTTTATGAATGACCTTCAGGGATAGTATGTGGGGATATGAGTGTGGACTATGGAGACTATATTGTTGTAGTTTTCATTTTTATGTTGCAATGTAAGAAATATGAATATATCTAGTGTTTACAAGGAAACTAAACTAATAGGTCTTTCGATATTTGATCTCTCTTATGATCATGAAAATGTTATGTATTAATGAACCAACTTTAGGTAACTGGGGTTAGGGAGTTACAGTCATTATAAGAGAAAGTTTAGTACAAACCATTGAAGATAGATTTAGATAAACTCTGATTAGATCACATAGACCAAATATGGAATTTGAGTATTAGTATAGAAGAACTTCCTTGAATATTGGTATTTTAGAGATTTTTAGAGTTTTCCGAAAAATACATCCCTGCCTAGATTCGAGCAGGTAGAGGGGGCTCTGGCATAGATGTACCTAGGGGTAAAACCTGAAAACACTACTTTGAGCTAGACTCGAACGGGAACTGAGGAACAACAATGGGCCTTACTGCACTCTTGGTAATGACACTCCTAGGGGATATGATTAGGATAATTCTGATTTTATTTACGAACCATTATGAAGGTTTTATTAGTATATACTTCCTCAAAGAAATTTTTTTATGATTATGGATTGTATCCATAAACTGTTCAATTTATGTTATGTGTTTTACACGTATGGATTTATGTATTTTGATTCATAAACTGATCTAGTTTATGCAATTGTTTAGAAATGGTTCCTAGTAGAAGAAATGGAAACTGTATCAGTGCATGCACTCCATGTAGGTATTTCCCTCTTGATCAAGATAATTATAGTGGGGTTGGTGATGCAACTGGTGCTGATCAGCTAATCACCATATTGGGACAACTCACTCAGGTTATGAATAAGAACCTTACCATTATAGAGCTCCCAGATCCTCAGAGTGGAAGATCAATGTCAGATCACTGCATGAGGAAACAACCACTGACATTCAATGGGAGTGCAAATTCCTTAGTAGCTAAGCAATGGATAAATTCCATAGATAAAATATTACATGCCTTGTGGAGTAGTGAAAGAGAAAAATCTATCATGACAGTTTACTGCCTCACTGGAGATTCTGATCAATGGTGGTCATTGATTCAAAACACGAAGGAAGATGATGATGTATCCAATATGGAATGGAGGGAGGTCAAAATGATTTTCTTAGAAAAATACTTTCCTCGTGACCATCGAGCTGATATGGAAGGGAAATTTCTGAGTCTGAGGCAAAAGGTGGATGATAATATTGCAAAGTATGAGGATAACTTTACAAGGCTAGCAATGTATGCTGGAGATTATATATGTAACCCAATATGTAATTTTTATCGTTTCATTGATGGGTTAAAACCATTTCTTTGTCGAGCATTAGTCTCAAAATCCTTCTCATCATACGAAGACATTGTCTCATGTGCTATCAAGAAAAAAAAGGAATTCTCTAAGTCTTATGACATTAAAGCAAAGAAAGAGAAGAAGAGAGATGCTGATCAATCTGGAAATGGAAATAAGGGAAACAAGGGAAAAGTTGAAAATCCATCCTGCAGTAAATGTGGGAAGAAACACCCCAAGCTGATGATTGCAAGGGAAATAGAGTTACTGTCATTGAGGAATGCGATAATTGTAGAGAGATGGGACATTATTAAAATTAATCTCATATGCATCAGGTGAACATTCCTTAGAAAAGGCCAAGGGATCAAGGCCAAGTTTATGTTATCACTACTACTAAGGTAGAAGATCTGAAAGACATGGTGGCAGGTAATTTAATGGTTTCCTCAAGTTTCAAAAATGCCTTATTTGATTCTGGATCATCACATTGTTTCATATCTTCCTAGTTTTCTATGAAATATAGATATTTCCTATTTGATTTAACAAAGGATTTGTAAGTTAAAACTCTAAAGAGAGGTATCATTGCAACAATGTTTTGTGAATTAGTCCCCATTAGAGCATATAAATGTTCATTATCCACTGATCACATTTTCATACCTATGTTTGAGTTCGATATAATCCTCGGTATGGATTGGATTTCAGACCATGATGAAAAGATTTATTGTAAGAAGAAAGAGGTTATGTTTTTTGATGATGATGATAAAGAACACATTATTATTAGAGTAGAATCATCACCACCTAATTCTTATCTTGATCCACCCCTAGTAGCTCAACTAAATTCAATTATTGGGGAGGAAGAGAATGAAATTACTATTAGTGGGGAAAGTAATGTTCAAATAGAGGATGTACCTATTGTGACAAAAATATGTAGATGTGTTACCGAAATATTTACCTGGATATCCTCCAGAATGAGAAATTGAGTTTCCCATTGATTTAATTCCTAGTTCAGGGCCTATATCGAAGACCCCTAATAGAATGGCCACTGTGGAATTAGTTGAATTAATGAAACAACTAGAGGAATTGGGTAATAAGGGATTTATTCTACTTAGTGTTTTTCCATGGGGATCCCCTGTTCTTTTTGTTAAAAAGAAAGATGGATCCATGATGTTATGTATCGACTACAAGGAGATCAATGCTATAACAACAAAGAAAAAGTATCCCCTACCTCACATTGATGATTTATTTGACCAACTGCATGGAGCTCAATACATTTCAATGATTGACCTTCGATCTGGATATCATCAGTTGTGCGTAAAAAAGGAAGACATTCTGAAGACATCATTTCGAACAAGGTACGGGCATTACGAGTTTACAATAATGCCCATTGGATTGACCAATGCACCCTCTGTATTCATGGATCTAATGAATAGAGATTTCAAGGAATATCTCGATGCTTTTTTGGTGGTATTTATTGATGATATCTTGATATACTCCAAAAGTAATGAAGATCATGAAAATCAATTGTGCATTATCCGGAAGACTCTTAGGAGACATGAATTATATGGGATGTTTAGGTAGTGTGAATTTTGGCTTCAGGGGATTTATTTTCTTGGCCATATTATCTCTATGGATGGAATATCTGTTGATTCTTATAAGAACAAGGCAATCCAAGAATGGAAAGTACTGACGAGTATAACTGAGGTACGCAATTTTATTGGTTTGGCAGGTTAATATCGATGTTTCATCCAAATTTTTTCCCAATTAGCAAACCCATTAACGAAGCTCACACGTAAAGTGGTTAAATTTGACTAGACAAAAGAGTGTGAAGAATTTTTTAAAGAATTGAAGATAAGATTAGTCAATGCTCCTATATTGACTCTACCGTAGGGGAATGATGGGTTCGTTATTTATAGTGATGCATCAATGACAGGACTTGGTTGTCTCCTTATTCAGAATGATAGGGTTATTGCCTATGAATCATAACAGCTAAAAATTCATGAGCAGAACTATCCTACTCACGATCTTGAGTTTTCTACTGTAATATTTGCTTTGATGATATGAAGACATTATCTCTATGGTGAGAAATTTTAGATTTATTCTGATCACAAGAGTTTGAGGTATATTTTATCATAGAAAGAACTCAACATGAGGAAAAGGAGATGGCTTGAACTACTCAAGGATTATGATTGGATGATACACTACCACCCCGGGAAGGAAAATATGGTGGAAAACGCTTTGAGTTGAAAGGATCATGGAGTTTTGAACAAGATGAGAGTTGAAAAGGATCTTATATGCATGGATCTAGTAATGATGGATATGGGAATCACCATGGAAGGTGAAACATCAATGCTTTTTCAAATGGATGACAAACTATCTTTACAAGAAAGGATAAAGAGTTCTCAGACCGATGATGAAGAGTTACAAAGAATGATTAAAGTTGTGAATGATGGTAAATTGAGTGACTTTGTGTTTGAAGATGGAATTGTGATGTTTGGAAAGAGACTTTGTGTTCCCGATATACTTGATCTTAAAAGAGAATTGTTGGATGATGATCATTGTTCCAATTTTACTATACACCCTAGGAGCACCAAAATGTATAGAGATTGGAAGGAACATTTCTGGTGGGACAACATGAAGAGGAAGATTGCAAATTTTGTGTCAAGATGTATGGTTTGTCAACAAGTGAAAGCTGGAAGGCAATAGCCTGAAGGAGTATTGCAACCTCTTCCAATACCTGAGTGGAAATGGGATAATATCACGATGGACTTTTTCATGGGACTACCAAAGACTCCTAGAAGGGATGATATAATATGGGTCATTGTTGATTTTCTTACCAAGTCAGCACATTTCCTTTCTATAAGGGAGGATTTAACACTTGAACATCTATCAAGAATATATATTAATGAAGTTGTGAGACTTCATGGAGTACCCCTATCGATTGTCTCAGATCGTGATCCCCATTTACATCATGATTCTGGAAAATTCTTCAGAAGGCCTTGGATACTGAACTTCGTTTGAGAACAACTTACCACCCTCAAAAAAATGGGAAATCAGAACAAACTATTCAAACCGTAGAAGTCATGTTGAGATCATGCTCACTTGACTTTCAGGGTATGTGTGATCAATATTTACCTCTGGTTGAATTTTCCTATAACAATACCTTCAATTAAAGTATTCAGATGGTAGCATATGAAGCGTTATACGGAATGAGATGCCGCACACTAACATGTTGGGATGACGTTGGAAAAATAAAACTTTTAGGCCCAGAACTGGTAGAGGAAACAATGGAAAAGATGAAGTTAATCCAAAACCACATCAAACCAGTTCAAAGTAGGAAGAAGAACTATGCTGACAACCGAAGAAAGGATTTGGAATTTCATGTGGGCGATCATTTTTTCATGAAGGTATTTCCATATAAGGGAGTTATATGTTTTGGAAAGAAAGGTAAATTTAGTCCCAGGTACATCGGACCTTTCGAAATTCTAGAACGAATTGGGGCTGTAGCCTACCGTTTGGAAATGCCACCAAATCTCTCCAAAGTTCACGATGTGTTCCGCGTATCACTGTTGAGAAAATACATGCCTTACCCAATGCATGTACTCACCAATGTAGAATTAGAACTGGCACCTAATCTCTCTTATTGAGAAGAGCCCATTAGGATTTTTGATATGATAGAACAAGTGATGACAAACCAGACGACTCGTCTGCTAAAAGTTCTATGGGGAAACCACAAAATGGAAGAGGCAACGTGGGAACCCGAGGAACTGATGATGAAGAACCACCTGAGTCTTTTTATGAAGTAATAATCTAGAAATTTCTAGGATGAAATTATTTAAATTAGGGGAGAATGTAACACCCCAATCTTCCATGGTACGCTTCTCATTGAATAATTCGGTAGCGAGTGTTTTACACAACTTCGAGATTCTAACACGCCACAACTAATCAAAGTAGCTGTTATGAATAGTCATACCCATTTTTTTAAAATTGATACATTTCATCATTCCAAATGGACTTCATTTTTTGATTTGTAAAATCGAAATTATCATTGTATTAAATTTTAGTACTTTTCAGATAACATTTATATTTTGATGAATATTGAAAATTACTAAATTGTTTTTAAAAACAACTTTTTAAATCGAAATAATTAATAGTGATAAATTATGAATTTGAATGGTTTTAAAATATATTTAGAATACATTTTTACAATTTAATACAATGTTTGTAATTGGACATAATTTTACATTTAAACCGGACATAAACAAGTGTTAATATTTTGATAGTTATTATCTCTTAAAACACCCTTTTTGTTTTTACAGTGGTAATTATTTTTAAATTAATTCCTTCCACTTCTGTTTCTTAATTTTGAAAAATGGACTCCCTATTTGGTATCAGGATGTACAAATGGTTTAAATATGTAACTTTTATTTTTAGACATTTTGAATAATTACATCGGTAAGTATTTTATTTACCATGGTTAAAGGGTAGATCCGGTAAATAAGGATAAAAAATAATATTATCATAATAATAAATTACCCTAAAACGTGTATTAACCATTTTTTATGATACATTTCCGACCATGGACATTTTTGGATCGATTTTGGGACCCCATGGATCCACTAGTAAGTGATAATGACACTTTATATTAATACGGTTAAAGTAAATACAAAAATGACATAAGCCTATATCTTTTAGAAAAACAATTTTTACATAGGGTTATATATGATATATTTTCAACTATAAATATTAATTATAAATCTAAAATTATTTCATACATAATGGTATTTTATTTATAATTTTTAGACATTAAATAATTTAATTTATTTGTGACACAATGATGTTGCAGTAATTAACATATTAGTGAAAGATCAAAATAATTGATATTATAAATAGCCAAATAATTATAATTTTAGACTTTTAATGAATTAAAAAAAATTTATATGTTAATATGACATGTAATTATTGGTTTTATTAACATTTTTGAAGTAATCATTCTGTTATGATTTTCACAATAATCAAATACCAAATAGTGTCAAAATTGGCATAAAAGAGTTTTTTAAAAAAATATTATATTATTAATTGATATAAAATTCTTAAAAGTATATGGTTCGTCCAAAGGACATGTATCATGATAGGTGTATCATTAATGGACCACTTGGGGGTCTCTTTGAGGTATATAGTATGTTTATTAAGTATATAATATAAAAATAAAAAGTGACATGGTATGTGTCAAACTAATTCACCAATATTTAAAACTAAATGAAAATGTTGATATAATTACCAAAACCTATCTAAAATATATTGGTTGAAAGTATTTATACCCATCCCCACATTAGTCTTTTAATTATCCACTTAGGAGCCATTATAAACCAAATATGAATTTATTATAAAATAATATTTTATGTTTTTCCTAAAGAGCCCCTCCTCCCCCTTATAAAAGGACACCACTTCTAACAAATTCTTGACACCTTCAAAGCCTTTTATCTCGGCCAAAATCTGCCCAAATATCCTCTGAACTTCCCTCAATTCAACCTAGAGGCCTTAGTTTGATCATAATGCCATCCTATGGAGCCCTTTCGATCAAATCAAAAGGAAGAACCCGAAGAAGATGTAATGTTTTCACCCCCCTCTTTCAAGTTCCTTTCTTCAACTTATTCTTTCTTTGTTATTTCTATTTTAAAATAATAACTCCAATATCTTCTATATACTGTGATATTATTATAAATATGGAACAAACAAATTAATTATTCTATCCATCCCTTGAATGACATGTCACCATACGTGTGTACATATGGCCTACCGTCTCCACGTTGTGGTTTAATTGTTATTCAATATATTATTATTTAGATGGGTATAATAATGATGTATAATTCAGGTATTTAATAAATATACCATGATAATGATTCTATCTATAGTATATTCAATCCAATTATATATTATACTAATATCAAAATAATGATATTGTCGCTCGTGCGTACGTACGTACTACCATCTCCACGAACACAATGAGATTCATTCCTCATCTTATGCATTTGAGTATTATTCTCATTTAATGATTAAAAATAATGTTTAAGGACTTTATATCATTCTGTATATGAATCAGATACAACCTATCCATAATAAACACATCTTAGGTAACAAATAATATAAAGGAAAACGAGTAAGTTAACACCCAAAATGATGATAATACAAAAATATTATTTAAAAAGAAATGTTAAAAGATCATATATGATATCATATTAATGTATATGATTCTTGTATAATTTAATAACAATTATTTCACTATTATATAGGATTTTAACATACCATCAACTAAGGAAAATTACAAGGTAAGGGTATATTTCACAACCTCTTCATTATCTGAGGTTGTTTATACGTAATTATCTACTGGGGCCTCCTTATCATCAACATCCATGTTTCTTAAAAATTTATTTCAAAACATTCTTGATATTTTAGAGAGTATTGGTTAAATGCATTTATACCCTTGTTTTACTTTTTATAAGATGTTTATAAAGGAATCTTTCCGTCATTTTCCAAATAATGCCCTTTTTAACATTGTCGGCTGAATTATGGTTAGAATGTATTTTTTTTAACTTATACGGCAGGTGCGGATATTTTCCACCGTTATAAAATTGTTGAAGCTTCCCTTACAGGCTTATAAGAATATTTTTAAAGTAAATGTTTTCTTTTATTATTATGTGAATTTTAAATTATTTCAAAAAAGAGATATTTCTCTCAAATAGTTTTGATTTCATCTATGTCAACATCCTTTGATGGATTTTAAGTCTATTTGAAGTTGATTTATTATGATACAACACTTCCATATTTTATTGAAGTTTTTGTGATATGTTTGACTATGGATGTGTTATTTTTATACCATTCATGGTTTATGGAGATGGTATTGACATTTCGTATGCTAGTATTAATACTAATGTTTATGTTATGTTTAAACGTGTTCATATGAGCAATGAATTGGACATAATAAATGATGGGGGATCCTGATACAGCTCCTTGATGCATCGGTAGGTCTCATTAGACAAACGTGTGTCTTGGAAGGAGGCCTTGACAAAATCATATTTGTAGTCTTGGCACGAGGCCTTGACTATGTGGTTATGATAGTCTGACATTATGCATTCCATCATTATGAAAGTGGTTATTGATATTGCATGTGATTATTCGATTAGTGGAATATACATGTGAATAAGTAAATGGATTTATTTCATTTTATCATTTCCATATTATTATGAAGTTCAAGTTTAAAATGCTTTTGTTTTAGTTATACATTGCCTAAAAGTTTTATGCTTATTTATGAAAGCTTCCGCTATATTGTTATCCTCACAGGGCATCTGAGCTCACCCCTTTCTATGTTTAATTTTTTCGAGGATGTGCAGAAGAATTTTATGAATGACCTTCAGGGATAGTATGTGGGGATATGATTGTGGAATATGGAGACTATGTTGTTGTAGTTATCATTTTTATGATGTAATATAAGACTTTTGAAAATATCTAGTGTTTCCAAAGCTACTAAACTAATCAGTCTTTCGATATTTGATCTTTCTTGTGATCATGCCAATGTTATGTAATAATGCACCAAATCTGGGTTACTGGGGTCGGGGCGTTACACTCACCATGGGGATCATTTCCCCAAACTAAAAACTATATGTGATAGACCACTTAAATATTTAAATATAATAAATTAAAATTTTGATGGATCATATTCATTTATTTTATCCTATATATAGGATTTATTCTTCTTGGAAGAATATAATATAATTATGTACAAATGTCCATTATAATATTTCTCCTTAAAATAAAAGGTTTAAAATTAAAAAATCACTACAAAATTTCTAGTACCATACCATCACTCAATTTTCTTTATATATTTTATTATAATACTCCACAACACAACACAATATTTTTTAAATATTTTCATACATTTTTAATCATGATAAATATTTTTATAACTGTCCAGACTCATAACCAATGTAGATACCTATTTAAATGTTTTATAATTTCATTATAAAACATTAAAAATCATACTTTAATATTAAATATAGAAATTCTAATTAATAATAAAATCATTCTTTCCTCATGAGTGAAAATAATTATTATTAATTTATATTAATTTATTTTTATAAAAAACTAATAAAAAACATATTTAATTTATTTTTCATATTTTAGTTCATACATATCAAAAATTGATTAAAATTATAGTGTAAAAAATATAGATAAAAAATAAAATTTTATGTTTTTGAAAATATTATTACACATTTATTCTTATAAATGAGACATGTAAATCAAAAATAAAATTACATCACATGGAATTGAAATAAAGATCCTTTGATGACCCTATAAACTCACAATTCAAACAAAATTACGTAATATAAGAATATTTATGGGTTACTTCCTGAGCATTGATAGTCATATCTCTTGGATAATACCAAACCCTATATGTATTATCCTAATGTGGTCTATGATAACATTTTTTTAATGACCATGAAATGATTACTCTAACTGTGTCAATATGGGTTAACATAAAAACATAAGTATTCATCATGATCACTAAAATATGGCATGAATTACAAGGGTTGAATAATGTTATATGAGATATTTTTGTCCCTTATATAACTATAATAAATAATATATGATCAATTCAAAAATAATTTGATTATAATTAAATACATAAAATAAATAAAACAAAATTACATATTTCCACTATTGAGATACCCCTTCTTCAATTAACATATATAATAAATACCCAACTATATATACATGAAAATCCATTAAACAAAAAAACTGTACATCCAAAATTGAAAAAAAAAATAAGTGAAAATATATATAAATCATGTATAAAATTATATACAAGTCAATCCAGACAATCCAAAAACACCAAAATGTAATGACCTATGTTTAATAACTCTCATAAATATATCCTAATATAACCATTATATCGTAGCATATATTTTACATCAAAATTGTAAAACAAAAAATCCCAAACTCCACCCCATTATTAGAATAACTTACATCATCTAGGTCCTTAACTTCTTCATATATTATACAAAAATAGTCCAACATGAACCATGAAGTAGGACACAACTTGGGTGTTACCATAACCTACTCAATAGGTGGTCACCATAAAACCCTAAAATGGTTTATATAAACTAATGTGTTTATCGAAATAATGAAAATATAATGAAATAATAAAAATAATAATAATAATAATATATTATAAATATTAAAAATTACTATAAATGCTAAAAATTAATCACTTATATAGGTAGGGACCACAGTATATTCAACAACATCAATCCTCTTCTCAGAATATGAGATGGAACAATATATGGAGTTAGGGTAAGATAACCAACATGATGGAAATAAAAAAATGAATAACTAGTTAGAGAAATCTTATATATTTTCTTGAGGTAAATCAATTCTTATCTAATGAGTTGTGCAAATCATTAAGCTTGTCATGGGGGTAGTATAATGAGTAATGGTGTTACGATATCATCCAAAATTGGGAAAATATTCATTAATAAGAGGAGTAGCTTCATAATAGTTATTTATGTAATAATCCCTTCAAATGTTATCATAATTCAGGAATTTATTATTCATATTTATCAAAAATAACCTATGAAAATAAAATATATATATATATATATTATTCAATAACTCAGATAAGATATCACATAATATAAGTATAAATTTAAATTTAAATATTACAGACAAATTCATGAATAATTATGAAACAAATTCCATGTAATTGGAACATGTAAAATCAACACATCATGCTAATCGTATAATAAAGAACAATACATGAATCTCATATAATATGCTATGAATTCCAATATGGTAAACATATGTAAATTTATATTGTTTTTGAAGCATTATGGAAAATTTTATAAAAATATTTTTTAGTTTAAGACATCTCTTTATAATTAGATACACTAACCCCCAAACCACTTATAGACGAAATCATTATGAGTTTTATGGGAAGAAGGTTTCTCATTATGAAATAAATATAAAAATATTATCAAAGGTCTGTAAGGGTATGATACATTACCAATAGAATGATGAAACCGACAAAAGAAAAAAGGATTTATGTATTTAATAGATTCCATTTAAATAATGTAAATATAAAAATAAAAACAACATAATCACCTTATATAATCTTTATTAAACCCAATAACTATCTTGAAGAATAGAATAAACAAGGAATTGATTGGTTTTGTAAGACTTGAAATTTGATAAAAGTGGATTTGATTCACTATCATTAATAATGTAATAAAAATATAAATTTCAAAGAAGTACCAACCCACATATTTTATTGTAGAAGATATACCATGACTACATAAAAGTAAATTATACCTTGAATAAGGTTATGTTTTTAAGGGATTTAAGAGAGGTGGATAGGGAATTCAAAAAGTTATGTTCATGGATGAAAACATGTGAAATAAAAATACAAAATAAATTAAAGGGTTAATGTTTTTCATAAAATGAAATATTCAAAAAAAATTATTAAAAAACTATATATATCAACATGGAACCTAGTACACACCCCTCATGTTCATAGTGGTTTTTGGTATAACCAATATATCCCATTGGACATAAATGATTAACAGTACAAATACATTGGGTACTAGGTTTTCTATATAACATTAATTACTTCATTGTATTTCTTAAATCCTCCTCTAAATTCATAGACCCCTCTTTAATTAAATTTTATTATTTATAAACTATAAATTAAATATATTTAATTGAATAGAAAAAATACTCATTAATGATGAGAGTCACTTCAGAATTTGTGTCAATGAGTGATATTTGAAACAAGGTCACTTATTGGACATTAAGTTTCGAAGAGGGGTTCCAATGATGTGTAGCAACTTAATTAAAATACAAAAGGATTTTTAATGCTTTAAATCATTTGACCTATTAATAATTGGTTCATTTAAGAAGTATGATTAATTTTATAATTGGTTTTTTTTCTTTAGAGAAATCCTACAAAATACATAGATATGTTTAGGATTCTCTTGAATCAATAATATATTTATTCCATAGTTGAGTGGATTATTTTTATAGTATAATGAAATAAACCCCTATAGTTTTTATATAAATTAACCTATGGCATCAAAGTGGTTAATTTCACGTATATTGGAGTGGATTAAAGCAGTGTCTCTTCTAGGGTGAGTTGTAGTTGTGATAGTTCTTAGTGAGGGTCTCTATGTAGAAGTACAATGTTTTAATGAATCTACCTCTAAATTGATGGATAAAAATTATGGGTTACTAAGGTTATTCTAAATTGTAATAATGGGAAGAGTGGTACCTATACATAGAGACCAAAATATATTACTAATGGTAAATAAAGGACATGGGCCACAAATAAAAGGTATTAGATGATTTAAAAGTTTAATAATTATTGATCCAATGAGAATGATTTTTGGGGAGCACCGTATAGGTGAAAGTAATGAATAATTTATGATCAAGGTTATGAAATAATTGATTGACTAGGATATTACCTGATATACCATGGTTTATGAAGGTTAATTCCATATTTTTACTTAGTATATCAATGAATATGAATCGACTGACCACTTTTTAATAAAGATTGAGTTTTGGGTAACTGATTTGAGATATGATTTTATGAATATAACTAGTATAACCCATTTTTTGGAATAATATGTTACTCAAAAATTATAATATGGTTCCATTAATACTATTTTTAGGGGTTGTTTGATGTATTGAACTAAGAAACAAGGTTCAACTCCTAGTAAAAAAACAACAGTTTCCCTTATTTCACTTATATTGTAGAATAAATTCTTAAATTAAGAATACAGTTCTATTATATGTGGGATATAAAATTAAAGATATATATAGTTAAGTGGATAACAAACCAATAATTTTCATATAAAATAAAAAATCATTAAGTTTTGTTATCATCAGATGTGTCTCTTGAGGGGTGACCATTGCAGATAAAATTTTAGAATGAAAATTATAAATTGAAAAATGGTTTGTATAGATTGGACAAGAATAACATATGATTTTATTATGTTTGAAATAAAAAATATTAGTAGTATAAAATTGTTAAATATGAATGGATAATAACTAAAACATTATATATTCTTATGGAAGATGATATTCCCAATGAGGAGAAGTTGTATTAACCCCATAGTTAAGAATTGTTGATTTTTTGGGATATTTGAATTTTTAATGGATCAGGAGAAGTGTAGTTTTTAATTGTATTTTTTGGATTGGGCTTTTGATAATTTGGTGTGATTGTTTTGTTGATTATACAGGGTTTTTGGAGTTTTCGGGGTCACAAGAAGATAGAAGTAGGACCACAGTAACAATTATACTAAAATTTAGTAATAAGAAGCCACTAAAAACATGATATAACTAGATAAATGTATTTTATAAACATGGGGAATGCAAAATATTATTGTCACCCCATATAGATATAAAATTTATTAGGATCACATATGAGCTGTATTTGTTTGACAATATAGCGTATATTTTTCCATAAAATACATACCATTATAGGTTGTTTTAAAGGTATATCCTCATCTATTTAAGTAATTTTATCACCTATATATTCCCCACATTCTTCCTCTCCCACCCTCATATTTTAATCGGATTATATTTAGTGATATATATAATATTTTGTTGATTCATGGTAAAATACAACAGTGATAGAGGGGTTACCATGTGTCAGTATGATATGATTCTATGTAATAATGAATTCTTATGTTTCCTCACCATTTCACTTGTTCTAAATGGATTACAATTTTTATCAATTCATTTTAATGATTTATGGTGAAATTTATTGGTGATAAGAAATAGTAAATTTTCAAATTCTTCTCATAGGGAGGTTTATGATCATCTAAATTTTATTAATTATAATTATATTAGTTTTCTTTTAAGAAATTATTCTCGATGAGTATATCAGTGTTATGAATATTCATATTAAATTGATTATTTGAATATAAATGTTGATACATTATCAATAGTGTCTTATTGAATGATTCAAAAGCTTTGAATCTTTGAAATGATAGACTTTTGAAAGGGGAATGTTTAATAAGTGCAACTAAACAAGTGGTAACTCTGATATTATAGCATGTGGCACCAAATGTATTGAACCATATATTTTTCATTCATGTTCCTATGTTCACATCATTAAGAGATTGGGTATAAGATGAATTTGTTGGAATTGAGTGGGTAAAAATTATATAAATGGGTAGGATAAATACTTTCAAGGTTAGAGTATGTATTTTTGTAAGATTTAGAAATTCAATAAGGGATTAAAGACTACATCAAGGAGATATATTTCTCTTTATGCTTAATAGAAAACTAAATGGACTGAGTTCTGAAATTATATATTGAATAAATTGATATGGATTATTGTGTCATTATTATAAGGATCCTATGTAAGAATTTCAATAGTTAATTTTTCATATTATAATGTAACAGTGGAGGTTGTAAGAACCTGTGTTTTTTGAACGGGTCAAAATCCCAACCCGGTTTGAATTTTTGACTTGTTTCTGAGGGAGCTGGTGAAAATGGGCTATTTCTAGAAATTTCTAGACTACACGCCATGTACATTAAGTACAATCCTTGTATATGTTAAGCGAGTACTGGCCATGTGCTCGTTGAGTACATGTCGTGTGATGACTGTGTAGAAGTTTCTTTCTACATGGCATGTAGTTTTTGACACGCCGTGTACCCTTAACCGTGTGGAGGCCATACATGATGTGTAGGCCTGCTGGTCGGGTAGATTTGTTTAACTAAGTACACTCCATGTATAAGGACCCAGCCTTAAACCTTACTTAATATTGAATTAAATGAATAATTCACATTGAGGATATTTTCAGGTTTAGATTTTTATAGAATTAGATCATAAATCATGAATTACATTCCACATTTAAACAAAGTGGTTACATAAAAGATAGTATTCATTTTTTCCCATCAATGGAAACAGATTTAAAATAAAACATGGATTCTTTCTTGACACTTCCTTGACACTATCATCATATCATGCACATTTCCCTTGACATGTGAAAAACATTTCAAAAACATGGGATGAGCATAAAAAGCTCAGTAAGGGATATAAACGTATTAAAAGAAAACATTAGTCCATGTATGAAAACATACTTTACTCATAAAACCCAAGCATTGTAACATACCTCATCAAATCATGAATAAATCATAGAAATCATAAGGCATAAAGGTAACTTGAGGCATTCATAACATTATTACATAGGGAGTAACCCTCTTGGTTACGTTTGGAATACCCATCACAGTATATCCCCAAATTCTCTTCGAAGAAACCTTAACGTTTAACTCCTTTGCATTACCCAATGCATTGGAGAGCTATATCGGGCTCACCCGCCCTTAGTTTATCACGAAACCACTCGTCTTCATAAACAATGCCCAAGAACCATAACATAATCATAACACATAACTTAAGAATAAATTAAATATAACATTCCCACATCGTAATAACAATATAACATTTAAAGATATTGAAATAATGAATCCATTATAAAAACCATTTTCAAAACAATTTAAAACATTTAATAAAGAGATTTATTTGAATCAAAGTTTCCCATACCACTTTGAATCATTTAACATTTTAAACCATTAATATACATATAAATAAATCCTTAAAACCATTTTGAAAACATGGATATTAATGAGAAATATTTATAAGAATAAATCATTAAAACATTTAAAATGATATTTTAGTTAAAGGGTTTTTAACAAAATTAGAGACACCTGAATACAATAATTGAGGAATAACATTTAATCCAAACTTTATAATATCATGAGAATAAATGGATTCATGATACAATATTCCAAAGGACATTATACTCACCATATAAGAGTGAACTTGTGAAAAACAACAATGAAGTCTCAATATAAATGTAAAATGAGATGAAATCCATTATAAAGAAGGTATCCTTAAATTAAGGATAAATAAATCTCATAATTTTGTGTGACCAATATAAATACACCCAATATAAATGAATATTAAGTGTAAAATAATAAAATGTCATTCATACATATTCAAAGGATGACATATTCAATAACTACATGTGGAACCCAAAGAAATCGAAATTGGGTTAAGAAGTTCCCTTGGTAAAAATTCGACAACCTAACGGCATCACTTCAAAATTTAGAAAATGGGTTGATGAGAGATAAAAAGGGTATCTCATAACTTGAAAATAAAATATACATCAATAAGGATATAGAAGAACATATCCAAACATAATATTATGTGAATTAAAAGACATAACAAAGAAGTCATTTAAAAAGAGGAGGGTGAAAGGTTCCCTTACCGACTTGGGTAACTTTCGAAACGTACACACCTTTGAATAAAGGTTGCACAATGTATATGTAAATACCCATAAATGAAATTATATTACCCAAAGTGTATAATAATGGGTAGTACATACACCACTCAACGGAACTGGTGGAAAATGTAGCATAAATCTCACGGGAATAAAAGTGAGATGAAAAATCCCTTACGAAAACTTGGCAGCCTAACGGCGCCACTTAAAACTTCCAAAAAAGGATTGATGAGATCATATAGGGTCTCTAATCATATTAAGATAAAATATACATAAATATTAATATAAAAGAACATCCCCCAACATAAAAATAGGATCCTAAAAGAAGTGACATAAAGGCGAGTACTTAAAAAGAAAGAGGGACGTTGGATCTCTTACGAAAATTCGGCAGCCTAACGGCGCCACTCAAAACTTCCAAAATGGATTTATGAGAGAAAATAGGTTCTCTCATCATATGAAAATAAAAATTACAGTATGAGTAATATAAAAGGACATCCCAATCATAATAAATATTATATTAAAAGGAATCACATAAAAGAGTGTACTTAAAAAGAAAGAGAGAAGTAGGATCCCTTACCTCAAGTCTGACTTGTCTTCTTCGTTTCTTTATATTCCTGAATAATAAACATTGGTCAATTTATAATTGCACAATGAAATCTTTTAAATATTATTATTCAGTTTTTATAACATATTATAATGTTATAATAATTGGTTGATAATATGAGTTAATATCAGATGTTTTTGTCGATGTTTGATACATGAGTCAAAAAATGAACTTGTTTGAAAATGATTGTCCATGTAGTTATGAGTAAATCATCTCCATAATAGAATTAATGATTTAAATATCATATATATCCACTACATATTAATTTTATACTACTCCATAACATTTGGAGAAAAAAATAAATGAAATGCACCATTCATTGAGATGGTAGGCCGTACGTACGCATGAACGCTACTTTCATTTCTTTGTCATATTAATGGAATTAAAAATAATTGAGATATATATATATATTATAATTCCAGTATAATATATATGTTATATAGGTCACATATGTTCATTAATTTCATTCTTTATACATTCCATGTATTGCATGAACGAGTCACATCACTTGAGGGGGAAGTAGTCCACACTTTCTTGTATGAAATTATCGCATTTGCACAACATGAAAAGCCTAAATTCATGTTTTAAATATAAAATTCAGAAGCATATAGAAAGAATAAATACCATATATATCATAAATAAATTATAGTTACATCATAATGGCCACCATTAAAGGTGTTAAAAGAAGATTGAATAATCATCGTTTCGTGAGAGAGAAATTCGCCAACCACAGAAACAGTATGTTCTTTAACCATTAGACGAAGGTGTGTGTAAGTGTAGCTCGAATGCGTCACATAACAACATCCTAGTATATTTAAGATACTGTTTTTGTTATAAAATAAAGTAATAAAATGAGTTTAGAGGGTTGGAAAAGCAAAATAATTCAAAAGAACACAAGTGAAGACATTACCTTAAAATCGGGTAACTCTTCTTGATTTGAGATCAATGACTTCCTTGGAAAGGATTATGCCCAAATTTGCGGCTTAAATGATGAATATAGGTATTTGGAGAGATTAAATGGTCAGTTTGTGGCCGATCCAAAGGCTTGAGAGGTTTGGGTATGGTGGTAGAGGTGGGGGCCTTTTATAAGAGGAGAGGAGGGGCACTCTTGGAAAGTTATAAAATATTACTTTATTATAAATTATTTTTGGATTTAAAAGGTCCTAAAAGGATATATTTCGAGGATAAGGAGATAAGGTTTCAAAATACACCCATCCAATAGGTTTTTGAAAAATGTAAGACTTATATTTCACCCTATATTCTCATTTTATTTAAATCGTTAATTTATGAGGTAATCACTGCATCATCACGGTGTCATAAATAAATTAATTTATATAATATATAAAAATTATAAAAAAATATCATGATGTAGGAAATCGTTTTAGCTTTATAAGGAATATTTATATTCAAAAATATGACTTGTATAACCCCATCTAATTTTTTTTAGTAAAACAACATATGTTTGTGACATTTTCATTTTAACATTAAATAAAAAGGTATTAACATCATTTTCCAACCAAAGTGGCTCCATGGGGTCCCCAAGTTGACCCACGGATTTACTTGGTTTGCCATGACACATAAAAGTGTGGTAGGACTTGTGTCTAGGTCATTTCATATTATTAAAACATTATTTTTACCTTAAACTACACTAATTACCTCTAATCGCGATTAAAATATAAAAGTTACTATTCACAAAAAAAATATATTAATCCCATTGAACAAAATTTTACTTCTTAATGACAACCATGTATGTCAGATTTTTGAAATTCAAAACACAGATGTGGTAAATATTCATTTAAACGAAAAATCATTTTTTAAGTACCACTTAGTGGTTTCACTATTCATCAAAAATTGAAGTTTTCCAGAAAAATACCAAAACATTACCCTAAGCTATATTTGATATTATGAATTCAATAATGATGTCTATTTTAAAAAATTCAAAACATATATGTTACATTAATTAATTTAATAATTATTTCCCACTTTCAGAGAAATAGCGTGTTTTTCTGAAACAATAAGTATCAAAAGATTGACACTAGTTTAAGTCCAATTTCAAGATGAAATTATTTCAAAAACCACTATTGGATTAAATGGTAAAAATATATTCTAATTATACTATAAAACCAATTCAAAAGATAATCTAATCATATATATAAATTAGATTAAAAAGAGTTTTTGAATTAAAATACAACATTTTTCACTATTCATTAAAAAATGATCTTTATCAAAAAAATACCAAAAATTTACACAAAGTAAATTTTTATGTCCTGATTCTAAAGAAGAATTTTATTTGGACCAATATAATGTATAAGAGTTACCAAAAATATATTTAAAGAGGGTTCGCCATCAAAAGGTGATAGTTCGGCCTTTTAGTGAATATTAGATGATTTATGCTTAAAATTGGATTCATTTTCATTTCACACCTCTAACATTTATTGTAAAAAGTAAAAATATTTGACAATAGTTTATAATAATTTTTTAGTTAGTTCTATTCATTCCCGTCATTAAAATGACTGGGTATTATCTACCATTTAAAATAAAATTAGTTTATTATTACAGTGCAACACAATATTTCAAAGGAACTCGTTGTCGCGTATTGAGTACGCCATCGAGAATAGCATCCCCTTTAAAGTTATATTAATATTTTATTCAAAAATATGAATAAATGTGAAAATGTCATATTCTTTATTTACCTGGGGTGTTACATCCTTCCCCCCTTTTGGGAATTGCGTCCACGCAATTTTAAAATTGGGCTTGGAAACTTCATTGAGAATCCCACATCAGAACAAGAGTCAATGAAACAGTCACTTTAAAATAAATAAAGAGAAGTACAAAGGTCACCCGATTTAACCCATACTAGGATTCCATGTAGGAAAACATGGATATTGAGGAAAAAACAAAGGGTCATGTTCTAAGGGAGAGTGATAGTAAACATGTCTAGGAGAAAGTTAACCATAAGAAAATCACAAACTTGTGATGGGTTAAACGGTATTCGATTCCACAGTAGGAAAAGTAAACAGACAAAATTTTTGTTTTATGTTACTCTTCATTGAGGAATTTATTTTTGAGCTTAACTAAATCATAATGAAACATACTTACTTGTCATGTAGACTTTCAACTATTACTAGATTCCTTAATCAAACTCATATTTTCTCCAAAAGACGAGTATTTAGGAACACTTGTTCGCATTAAGAGTACTATAATCAACTTCATGAGAATCACCTAATCCACAAAAGAGAAATATATATTTCCCATGCCATTAGACAAAATCCAAAACCAAAATTGTTAGTATGAGATCCAATAATCCACAAAAGTATAATCCATTATAAAAAGAAAATGTATTCTTAATCTCCAAAATTTGTAAAGAAAAACCCAAAGTTCAACAAAGACCATTCGATAAAAAATTGTCCATAAAATTCTTAAAAGTAAACCAAACTAAGATCGAAACCCCAATATTTGAAGGATTTAATCACATAGTCTTCCAAGATACAAATTAACATTTATCTCCAAATAACATTATTTTCTCTTAAAGTCTCATATTGAAAAGTAATTAACCTAATCACATATCCTTGATGATAGGTTAATAATTTCCATAGATAACCCAAAATAAACATACTATTGATTCCTAAAATCATCTATCTAAAAATAATTATTCAAACTAACCAGGTACTTCACGTAGTCCAGTGGTAGGTGATAAATACCAGTCGCAAATTTGTTGTGGGTTCGATTCCCACAGCTTTGTCTGACGCGACGGGTTGTTACACGGTCTGCATGTTGTCCTTTTTCCAAAACTATATAATTCTTAAAACATTTCCCAAAACGAGATAAAATATTAAAAAATAATCATAAAATATTTTTACATCAGGTTTATCTCTTGCCTTTCATGTTCCGTCATAATATATAATAACCCATAATTACCTCAAAAGTAAGGATCTTATAGACCCTAATGGTTACCTTTATAACTATTAACTGAACTTCCACATCGATTGGTCATCTCGTACATGATGCATTAAAGAACATACCAAGGTACAAGTGGTTGATCATGACTCCTTGATAGTTGGTTGAGAACAACCATGAGTTTCCTCATTGATTCCCCTATTTCATCCAGTCTCTTAATCAGAGAACCAACATTGTTTCCTTGAAACCCATTGTCACTTTGGTTCCTGCTAGATCCATCCATTTACTAAAACCAAAAATGTCAGTGTGAGTATATCAGAAAAATTATCATGTACTAATGAGGAAGATAAACACTAAGATATACTTACTCATTCACATTATCTAAAAAATATTACTCTATCTGAAATCCTAGCCATTATGGTAATGCCAGTTATGCTTAGAGAATACCCTAACCTCTAAAGTTATCTAAAATGACCTCTGATACCAACTATAAGGACCAGGCCTTAAACCTTACTTAATATTCAATTAAATGAATTATTCAAATTGAGGATCTTTTCAGATTTATAGATTTAGAGAATTACATCATAAATCATGAATTACATTCCACATTCAAACAAATTGGTTACAAAAAAGATAGTATTCATTTTTTCCCATCAATGGAAACATATTTAAAATAAAACATGGATTCTTTCGTGACACTTCTTTGACACTATCATCATATCATGCACCTTTCCCTTGACCAGTGAAAAATATTTCAAAAACATGGGATGAGCATAAAAAGCTTAGTAAGGGATATAAAAGTATGAAAAGAAAACATTAGTCCATGAATGAAAACATACTTTACCCATAAAACACAAGCATTTTAACATACCTCATCAAATCATGAATAAATCATAGAAATCATAAGGCATAAAGGTAACTTGAGGCATTCATAACATTCTTACGTAGCAAGTAACCATATTGGTAACGTTTGGAATACCCATCATAGTATATCCCTTAAATCTCTTCAATGAAACCTTAACATTTAACTCCTTCGCATTACCCAATACATTGGAGAGCTATATCGGGCTCACCCACCCTTAGTTTATCACGGAACCACCCATCTTCATAAACAATTCCCATGAACCATAACATAATCATATCACATAACTTAAGAATAAATTAAAGATAACATTCTCACATCGTAATAACAAAATAACATTTTAAGATATTGAAATAATGAATCCATTCTAAAAATCATTTTGAAAACCATATAAAACATTTAATAAAGAGATTTTTTAGGAATCAATGTGTCCCATAGCACATTGAAGCTTTTAACATTTTAAACCTTTAATATCCATATAAATAAATCCATAAAACCGTTTTGAAAATATGGAAACTAATGAGAAGTATTTATAAGAATAAATCATTAAAACATTTAAAACGATATTTTAGTTAAAGGGTTTTTAACAAAATGAGAGACACCTAAATACAATAATTGAGGAATAACATTTAATCATAACTTTATAATATCATGATAATAAAGGGATTAATGATATAATATTCCAAAAGACATTATATTCTCCATATAAGAGTGAACTGGGGAAAAACAACAATGAAGTCTCAATATAAATGTAAAATGAGATGAAATCCATTATAAAGAAGGTATCCTTAAATTAAGGACAAATAAACCTCATAATTATGTGTGAAAAATATAAATACACCCAATATAAGTGAATATTAAGTTTAAAACAATAAATGGTCATTCACACATATTCAAAGGATGACATATTCAATAACTACATGTGGAACCCAAAGAAATCGAAATTGGGTTAAGAAGTTCCCTTGGTAAAAATTCAACAACCTAACAGCGTCACTTCAAAATTTAGAAAATGAGTTGATGAGAGATAAAAAGAGTATCCCATCACTTGAACATAAATTTTGAATCAATAAGGATATATAAGAACATATCCCAACAAAATAGTATGTCAATTAAAAGACATAACAAAAGAAGTCATTTAAAAAGAGGATAGTGAAAGGTTCCCTTACCGACTTGGGTAACTTTGGAAACTTACACCCCATTGAAGAAGGGTTGTACAATGAATATGTAAATACCCATAAATTAAATTATATTACACAAATATTATAATAATGGGTAGTACATACACCAATCAGTGGAACTGGTGGAAAATGTAGCATAAATCTCACGGGAATAATAGTGAGATGAAAAATCCCTTACGAAAACTCGGCAGCCTAACAGCACCACTTAAAACATCCAAAAATGGATTGATGAGATCAAATAGGGTCTCTATTCATATTAAAATAAAATTTACAGCAAGAGTAATATAAAATAACATCCCCCAATATAACAAATAGGATCTTAAAATAAGTGACATAAAGGAGAGTACTTAAAAAGAAAGAGGGACGTTGCATCTCTTACGAAATTTTGGTAGCCTAACGGCGCCACTCAAAACTTCCAAAATGGATTGATGAGAGAAAATAGGGTCTCTCATCATATGAAAATATAAATTAAAGTAAGAGTAATATAAAATGACATCCCAATAATAAGAAATATTAGATTAAAAGGAATGACATAAAAGAGTGTACTTAAAAAGAAAGAGAGGAGTAGGATCCCTTACCTCAAGTCTAATTGTCTTGTTCATTTCTTTATATTCCTGAATAATAAACATTGTTCAATTTATAATTTCTTAATGGCTTCTTTTAAAGATTATTATTCAGTTTATATCACATATTATAATGTTATAATAATTGGTTAATAATGTGAGTTCATATTAGATGTTTTTGTCGATGTTTGGTACATGAGTCAAAAATGAACTTGTTTGAAAATGATTGTCCATGTAGTTATGAGTAAATCATCACTAGAATAGAATTAATGATTTAAATATAATATATATCCAGTACATAATAATTTTATACTACTCCATAACATTTGGAGATAAAAAGAAATGAAATTCACCGTTCATGGAGACGGTAGGCTGTACATACGCTTTAACGCTACTTTCATTTCTTTGTCATATTAATGAAATTAAAAATAATTGAGATATATATATATTATAATTTCAGTATAATATATCTTTTATATAGGTAACATATGTTCACTAATTTCATTCTTTATAAATTCCATGTATTTCATGAACGAGTCACATCACTTGAGGGGGCGGTAGTCCACACTTCCTCGTATGAAATTATCGCATTTGCAGAACATGAAAAGCATAAAGGAATGTTTTAAATATAAAATTCATAAGAATATAGAAAACATAAATACCATATATATAATATATAAATTACAGTGACATCATAATGGCCACCATTAATGGTGTTAAAAGAAGATTCAACTATCATTGTTTCGTGAGGTAGAAATTCACCAACCACAGAAACAGTATGTTCTTTAACCATTAGACGAAAGTGTGTGTGTAAGTTTAGATCTAATACACCACATAAAAACATCCTAGTATATTGAAGATACTAGTGTTGTTACAAAAAAATGATAATAAAATGAGTTTAGAGGGTTTGAGACGCAAAATAAAACAAAAGAACACAAGTGAAGACATTACTTTAAAATCGGGTAACTCTTCTTGATTTGAGCTCAAAGTCTTCCATGGAAAGGATTCTTCCCAAAGGTGAGGCTTCAATGCTTAATAGAGGTATGTTTAGAGATGAAATGTTCAGGTGGTGGTCGAGCCATAGGCTTGAGAGGTGTGGGTAAGGTGGTAGAGGTGGGGGCCTTTTATAAGAGGAGAGGTGGGGCACCTTAAAAGATTATAAAATATTACTTTATTATAAAATTATTAACAGATTTAAAAGGTCCCAAAAGGATATATTTCTAGGATAAGGTGATAAGGTTTCTAAATCCACCCATACAATAGAATTTTTGACAAGTGTAAGACTTATATTTCACCCTATCATCTCATTTTATTTAAATTGTTCCTTTTTGAGGTAATAACTGCATCATCACAGTGTCATAAATAAATTAATTTTTTTAATATCTAAAAATGATAAAACAAATATAATGATGTAGGATATCGTCTTATATTTCTAATGAATATTTATAGTAAATAATATTACTTTTATAACCCCATCTAGAAATTGTTTTAGTAAAACAACACATGTTTGTGACATTATAATTTTAACTTTAAATAAAAAGGTATTAATGTCATTTTCAAACCTAAGTGGATCTATGGAGTCCCCAAGTTGACCCATGGATTCTCTTGGTCTTCCATGACACATACAATGAGGGTAGGACATGTGTCTAGGTCATTTCATATTATTAAATCATTTTTTACCTTAAACTACACTAATTACCTCTAATCCCGATTAAAATTTTAAAGTTACTATTCACCAAAAAATTATTTTAATCCCATTGAACCACATTTTACTTTTTAATGAAAACCATGAATGTCGGAATTTTGAAATTCAGAACACAGAGGTGGTAAATTTTCATTTAAAGGAAAAATCAGTTTTTTAAGTACCACTTAGTGTTTTCACTGTTCATAAAAAAATGAAGTTTTCCAGAAAAATACAAAAAATTCACCCTAAGCTATATTTGATTTTCCGAATTCAAAAATGATTTCTATTTTAAAAAATTCAAAAAATATAAGTTACATTAATTAATTTAATAATTATTTCCTGTTGTCAGAGAAAATAGCGTGTTTTTATGAAACAATAAGTATCAAAAGATTGACACTAGTTTAAGTCCAATTTCAAGATGAAATTAATTCCAAAGACCACTATAGGATTAAATGGTAAAAATATATTCTAATTTCACTTTAAAACCTATTAAAAAGATAATCTAATCATATATATAAATTATATTAAAAAGAGGTTTTGAATTAAAATACACCATTTTCACTATTCATTAAAAAAATGAACTTTATGAGAAAAAAACCAAAAATTTACACAAAGTAAATTTTGATGTCCCGATTCTAAAAAGTAATTTGATTTGGTCCAATATAATGTATAAGAGTGACCAAAACTATATTTAATGATGTTTCACCATCAAAAGGTGATAGTTCGGCCTTTTAGTGAATATTAGAATATTTATGCTTAAAATTGGATTCATTTGCATTTTACGCCTCTAAAATTTATTGTTAAAAGTAAAAATATTTGACAATAGTATATAATCATTTTGTAGTTAGTTATGTTCATTCCCATCATTAAAACGGTTAGGTATTTTCTACCATTTAGAAGAAAATTATTTTATTATTAGAGTGCAACACGAGATTTCCAAGGAACTCGTTGTCGCGTATTGGATACCCCATCGAGCATAGCATCCCCTTTAAAGTTATATTAATATTTTATTTACAAATATGGATAAATGTGAAAATTTCATATTCTTTATTTACCTGGGGTGTTACACCATGTCCCTCATAGACACGCCATGTAGTCTTGCTGTGTTTGAGAGAAATACATGGTATGTGGGTAATTTGAGGAGGAAGAGAAGGAAAACGAAGTACATGTCGTGTACCCCTAGGTACATGTCATGTACACATGTCATATGGTTCTAGAAAGTACGTCCGTGGAATTACAGCCGAAAAATGAATAGTTAAATTATATACATGGCGTGTAGTCCTAAAGTACGTGCCTGGTAGTTTCTTTTTTTGCGTTAAAACGGACAGTAGCCTTGTATTGAGGCATAACACACCTTGTGTCGCCTAGTTTCACGAACCAAGCGACCAGATCATTATCCTATTCCCATTTGTTCGTCATATGTTGGATTTCATAACGATTAGATGTGTTGGAACCCCCTCGATAAGGCCCTAATTCCCTTTGGGCCGTTTTGTTGGATTCCTATTCTAGAACGAGTTATAGGGGTTTGATCAGTCTTGAATCTTTTATAGATCGACCGTGTTTTAGACCTAATTGTAAGATGTTACTGGAGGAGTATCATTGTATGAGCCTCAGGTAGGTTTTGCATACCTCTTTTTGTGTTTCCGTGGTCAATTGGGTGGTGCGGCCTTCGACACATTTTCGGGTATTTTGAGCGGGTCCCATTTTATCTGCTCTTACATTTTGAATTTATTGTTGGACCTATGGGATGCCATTGGGTATGCCCCGTTACCAATTTTTCTTGACCGATGTCGGGTGAGGGGCCCTTGATCATTAGGGTATTTTGGATAGGGGATGCCAAAATGGTTAAATTTGAATTATATTGTTATAAACTGTTGTGATTAATTTATTAATCCTGATATAAATATTTAGAGGCATTCAAGACCTCAGTGTTGTTGATTGTTAACCATTTGGTTAGTGCAATTCAACTGTTTAGAATGCTTTTCTTGTTTATGTTTTCCATTTAAGTATGTTATATATGTGATTGCTGAATTTCATATGCTTGACCCTTTGGGTAGTGTTGGGCATGGCTCGGATATTATTGAGTGATGTTGATCACATGTTGGGCTATTCTCAGGTTACATTGGGTGGTTTTGACCATGGGATTGGGCATCATGGACGTCGAATTTAGGCAGTAAAACTGTCAGGTTTGGCATGGCCCAGTTTACTTAGATGGCGAGGCCAACAGACATGAGCAGCATGGTCACAAGGACACGAGGTAACAAATGTGTGGTGGCTTATGTAATAATTTGGTGATTACCAGTCACCTGAAATTTTTAGTATGGTTTACATAGAGATACTCCATGATGAGGTAGTTTTGACCACTCGTGTGGGTAGAGTCCCCCATAGATGTGGTTTAGGTACTTTGGTTTTGGGGGCTTGTCGTTGAATGTTGTGTGGGAGGTGAGGAGCCTTCATAGGATAGAATTGAGGCTATCGGGATGGGGGCTGAGGCTCACTGTTATTTGAGGGAAGATATCACTGTCCCTCTGGATATGTTATTTGAGGGCAGACAGCACTGTTCCTTCAGGTTACTTCATGGGAGTGCCTTTGGGACATCAGTACTTGAGGCACGTGGTGTCAGGAGGCACAAGGTGCTGGGTTAATATTCTTGGGCATGCCGTCGGGATGTCGGTACATGAGTCACACGGTGTCAGGTGGCACATAGATCTAGGTTACATGACAGAGATTCCAGAGTTGGCCAAAACAGGTGACACTCCATTGTGTCTGCTGAGCACCAGTGGAGTTCATGTTTATTTTTGCATTGTACTATTTACGGTTTTCCTTATAAATGAATGCCTTCTTAAACACTTATATTAGGTATGCACCATTGAGTGGTATCCTACTGATATTTGTCTCACACCCTCCACGAGACCTTTAGGACGTGTGTAGACTCTATGGATTCACAAGAAGGAAATATCCCAACCTCACGATCCAGGCTGCGTTAGTTGTTACATGAAGATAGTATGGACCTTGAGGTCTTACCTTGCTGGAGTTACTCTGTTTTGTTTTCTTTTTGTATCATCATGATTATTTGTTGTATCTACAGTTGTTTAGAAATTGGCACCTTTTTATATTCATATATGTATGACCTGCATTGGATGAATGTTTTATTGTTCAGTAGAAGTTACATGTTATCAACATGATATTGGGTTTATTTCCACTATTGTTGCTATACTTATTGCTTCTGCTGTTTATTGAGGTTGAATGTGCTTCCACTCTGTGGGTCTTGTTCAAGTATGTTGAGTCGTTTATTCCACTGCATCTCTACTGTTATACTTGGGCTAGTATCATTATTATTATCCTCCTAATGGTTATTGCCTCCCCACTGTACCTATCAGACGCTCACTGCTATTCGGTAGCCTTTAGAATTCGGGGAGGAGCGCCTAAGGTAGTAACACCCGACACATTTTACATTGTTCGGGAGGATGTTCGGGTTCGGGTTGTTACAAAGTGGAATCTGAGGAGTTTTTGACAGAAATTTAGTTGCAGCGTTTTACTGGCTACTAATGAGATTGAGACTTCTCTTTTATTTCTAGTGGTTTTACTATTTGGGATATGGTAGACTGGAGATAGGTTGTTAGTGGAACTTGATTTCTAGCTTGCTCTTGGGTGCCTACAGCCCCAGGTATGATTGATGGACCATGTTACCTAGGGTGGGAATTGATGTTTGATTTTTTCTCAGATTACAGTTTATATGATTTCCACCATGGTGGCTCACTTGGTGTGTGAGGTTATTAATTGTGATATGTAACCATTGGCCCAGTGTGGTAAGGGAGACTTAGACTCTGGCCCGGTATGAGGTGTCATGTTTACTTGGCTTTTGATACTCACATTTTAGGGTATTACAATTTCATAACTGTATGTACGCACTATGAAGTGATAATACCATGTGAATAAAATCAATTGCCATGCTTGTATGCTCTGAACTGTGAATAGGTGATATTCTGGATAAAATTTCTTGTTGTTCCAATGTGTATGTCATGCTTTATATACTTGTAGAATTTCATGTGGTAGGATATTTGAGTCTGGATCTTATGAGAGGAGGCAAGTACTATTGGTTGAGTTGATTTTGATAACTAGGATTGGGCGACTCGGTCATCGGTTAGAGGCAAAGCAAGTTGTTAGGACGGGCATGGCCCAAGGTACTTTTGATACTTGGCCCTGATAGGGGCGGGTAAGGAGGCCATGAGGCCGGGATACCGCGGGGCATGGGTTGCGGTGGGGGAGAGTAATTGTAACACCACAGGTAAATAAAGAATATGACATTTTCACATTTATCCATATTTGTGAATAAAATATTAATATAACTTTAAAGGGGACGCTATGCTTGATGGCGTACCCAATACACGACAACGAGTTCCTTTGAAATCTTGTGTTGCACTCTAATAATAAAATAATTTTATTTTAAATGGTAGATAACACCTAGCCGTTGTAATGACGGGAATGAAAAGAACTAACTAAAAAATGATTATATACTATTTTTAAATATTTTTACTTTTTAAAATAAATTTTAGAGGCGTTAAATCCAAATGAATCCAATTTTAAACATAAATCTTCTAATATTCACTAAAAGGCCGAACTATCACCTTTTGATGGCGAACCCTCTTAAAATATAGTTTTGGTCACTCTTATACATTCTATTGGACCAAATATAATTCTTATTTAGAATCAAGACATCAAAATTTACTTTGTGTACTTTTTTGGTATTTTTCTGATAAAGTTAATTTTTTAATGAATAGTGAAAAATGTTGTATTTTAATTCAAAACCTCTTTTTAATCTAATTTATATATATGATTAGATTATCTTTTGAATTGGTTTTAATGTAAAATTAGAATATATGTTTACCATTTAATCCAATAGTGGTCATTTAAATTAATTTCATCTTGAGATTGGACTTAAACTAGTGTCAATCTTTTGATACTTATTGTTTCATAAAAACACGCTATTTGCTCTGACAGCGGGGAATAATTATTAAATTAATTAATGTAACTTATATAATTTTAATTTTTTAAAATAGACATCATTTTTGAATTCGTAATATCAAATATATCTTAGGGTGAATTTTTTGTTTTTTTTTGGAAAACTTCAATTTTTCATGAATAGTGAAACCACTAAGTGGTACTTAAAAAACTGATTTTTCATTTAAATGAAATTTTACAACCCCTGTGTTTTGAATTTCAAAAATAATACATACATGGTTGTCATTAAGAATTAAAATTTGGATCAATGGGATTAAAATAATTTTTTTTATGAATAGTATCTTTTCAGTTTTAATTGTGATTAGAGGTAATTAGTGTAGTTTAAGGTAAAAATAATGTTTTAATAATATAAAATGACCTAGAAACATGTCCTACCCTCATTGGATGTGTCATGGCCGACCAACAAAATCAATGGGTCAACTTGGGGACCCCATGGAGCCACTTTGGTTGGAAAATGACATTAATACCTTTTTATTTAAAGTTAAAATTAAAATGTCACAAACATGTGTTGTTTTACTAAAAAAAAATTACATGGGGTTATTCGAGTCATATTTTTTAATATAACTATTAATTATAAATATAAAAGGATTTCCTACATCATGATATATTTTTTTAATTTTTATATATTAAATAAATTAATTTATTTATGACACCGTGATGATGTAGTGATTACCTCATAAATGAACGATTTAAATAACATGAGAAGATACGGTGAAATATAAGTATTACACTTGTAAAAAACCTATTTTATTGGTTTATTTCGAAAACTTATCACCTTATACTCGAAATATATCCTTTTGGGACCTTTTAAATCGGAAAATCATTTTATAATAAAGTAATATTTTATAACATTCCAAGAGTGCCCCTCCTCTCCTCTTATAAAAGGTCCCCACCTCTACCACCTTACCAACACCTCTCAAGCATTTTTCAGGGCCACACCCTGACCATTTCATCTCTCCACATCCCTCTATTCATCATTTAAGCCTCACCTTGGGGCATAATCTTTTCCAAGGAATCCTTTGAGCTGAAATCAAGAAGAGTTACCCGATTTTAAGGTAATGTCTTCACTTTTGTTCTTTTGTTTTATTTTTCTTATCCTACCCCATGAACTCTTTTTTTTACTTTATTTTGTAACAAAAACAGTAACTTCAGTATACTAGGATGTTTTTATGTGATTTATTTGAGCTACACTTACACACACCTTCATTTAATGGTTAAACGACATACTGTTTCTGTGGTTGGAGAATTTCTGCCTCACAAAATGATGATTGTTAAATCTTCTTTTAACACCTTTAATGGTGTCCATTATGATGTCACTATAATTTATATATGATATATAATATTCTTGTGTTTTCTATATGCTTCTGAATTTCATATCTAAAACATTCCTTTAGGCTTTTCATGTTGTGAAAATGCGGTAATTTCATTAGAGGAAGTATCGATTACCGCCCCCTCAAGTGATGTGACTCGTCCATGCAATAAATGGAATATATAAAGAATTGAGTTAATGAACATATGTGACCTATATTACATATATATTATATTGGAATTATAATATATATCTCAATTATTTTTAATTACATTAATATGAAAATGAAATGAAAGTAGCGTTCATGCGTACGTACGGCCTACCGTCTCCATGAACGGTGCATTTCATTTCTTTTTATCGGCAAATGTTATGGAGTAGTATAAAAATAATATTTACTGGATATATATGATATTTAAATCATTAATACTATTATGTAGATGTTTTAATCATAACTACATGGACAATCATTTTCAAACAAGTTAATTTTTTTCTCATGTACCAAACATCAACAAAAATGTCTATATGAACTCACATTATTAACCAATTATTATAACATTATAATATGTGATATAAACTGAATAATAATATTTAAAAGAGTTCCTTAAGCAATTATAAATTCACCAATGTTTATTATTCAGGAATATAAAGAAACGAACAAGACAAGTCAGACTCGAGGTAAGGGATCCTACTCCTCTCTTTCTTTTTATGTACACTCTTTTATGTCATTCCTTTTAAGCTCATATTTCTTATGATTGGGATATTATTTTATATTAATCTTACTGTACTTTTTATATTCATATTATTAGAGACCCTATTTTCTCTCATCAATCCATTTTGGATGTTTTGAGTGGCACCGTTAGGTTGCCGAATTTTCGTAAGAGATCCAACGTCCCTCTTTCTTTTTAAGTAATCTTTTTTATGTCACTTCTTTTAAGCTCATCCTTTTTATGTTTGGAGAATTTATTTTATATTCCTCTTTCTGTAAATTTTATTTTAATATTATGAGAGACCCAAATTGATTTCATCAATCAATTTTTGGAAATTTTTAGTGCCATTGTTAGGCTGCCGGGTTTTCGTAAGGGATTTTTCATCTCACTTTTATTCCCGTGAGATTTATGCTTCATTTGCCACCAGTTCCATTGAGTGGTGTATTTACAGCCCATTATTATACTCTTTTTGTAATATAATTTCATTTATGGGTATTTACATATTCATTTTATAACCCTTCTTCAATGGGGTGTACGTTTCGAAAGTTACCCAAGTCGGTAAGGGAACCTTTCACCCTCCTATTTTTAAATGACTTCTTTTGTTCTGTCTTTTAATTCACATACTATTATGTTGGGATGTGTTATTATATATCCTTATTGATGTAAATTTTTTGTTCAAGTGATGAGATACCCTTTTTATCTCTCATCAACTCATTTTCTGAATTTTGATGTGACACCGTTAGGTTGTCGAATTTTTACGAAGGGAACTTCTTAACCCAATTTCGATTTCTTTGGGTTCCACATGTAGTTATTGAATATGTCATCTTTTGAATATGTGTGAATGAACTTTTATTGTTTTACTCTTTATATTCACTTATATTGGGTGTATTTATATTTGTCACACATAATTATGAGATTGATTTATCCTTAATTTAATGATACCTTCTTTATATTGGATTTCATCTCATTTTACATTTATATTGAGACTTCATAGTTGTTTTGCACCAGTTAACTCCTATATGGTCAATATACTGTTCTTTGGAATATTATATCATGAATGCCTTTATTCTCATGATATTATAAAGTTCTGATTAAATGTTATTCCTCAATTATTGTATTCAGGTGTCTCTCATTTTGTTAAAAACCCTTTAACTAAAATATCATTTTAAATGTTTTAATGATTTATTATTATAAATATTTCTCATTAATATCCATTTTTTCAAAATGGGTTTAAGGATTTATTTATATGGATATTAATGGTTTAAAATTTTAAAATCTTCAAAGTGGTATGTGACACTTTGATTCCAAAAAAAATCTCTTTATTAAATGATTTAAATGGTTTTGAAAATGGTTTTTAGAATGGATTAATTATTTCAATATCATAAAATGTTACATTGTTATTACGATGTGATAATGTTATCTTTCATTTTTTCTTAAGTTATATGATATGATATGTTATGGTTCTTGGGCATTGTTTGGTTCCATGATAAACTAAGGGCGGGTGAGCCTGATATTGCTCTCCAATGCATTGGGTAATGCGAAGGATTTAAACATTAAGGTTTCTCCGAAGAGATTTAGGGGATATACTATGATGGGTATTCCAAACGTAACCAAGACAGTTTCTCCCTACGAAAGAATTTTATGAATGCCTCAAGTTACCTTTATGCCTTATGATTTCTATGATTTATTCATGATTTGATGAGGTATGTTAAAATGATTGTGTTTTATGAGTAAAGAATGTTTTCATACATGGACTAATGTTTTCTTTACATACTTTTATATCCCTTACTGAGCTTTTTATGCTCATCCCATGTTTTTGAAATGTTTTTCATAGGTCAAGGGAAAGGTGCATGATATGATGATAGTGTAAAGGAAGTGTCAAGAAAGAATCCATGTTTTATTTTAAATATGTTTCCGTTGATGGGGAAAAATGAATACTATCTTTTATGTAACCACTCTGTTTAAATGTGGAATATAATTCATGATTTATGATCTAATTATCTAAATCTCTAAACCTGAAAAGATCCTCAATGTGAATTATTCATTTAATTCAATATTAAGTAAGGTTTAAGGTCGGGTCCTTATAGTAATGGTATTAGTTATTCATTTCCTTTTACTACATTCCTTATCTATGTTGAATAAATATATATTGTTATGCTTATATATGGGTTTTCTGACCATTTATGTTATTCAGCAGGTTCCTTTTTGGGTGACTTAGATGGAGAATCAGAAGGGAGATGGTACAGAGCCGTAGGTGCAGGATCAAGTTCAGGATCCGGTGCAGGCAGAGAAGGAGCCACATGTATAGGTTTATGGACAAGATCAGGTTCAGGATCCAGGGCAAGCAGGACAGCAGCTGGGTTTGACATCGTTCGGGCCATGGCTCGATGAGAAGCTCCGAGTGAGCCTGGTGCGTGTCTTGAAGGGAATCTACGGAAGTGTGTAGGGTACGGATCCATCTATGGCTTATCCTATGTGATAGGTCAATTCGCAGCACCCATCCATTTTTTAGGGTGAGGGTGGTCCGCAGGTTGCTGAGAACTGGATAGATAGCATGAAGACGATCTTTGAGCAGCACGAGACGCCTCCAGAGTGGATGGTCATTCTAGGGACATACATGCAACGAGGACCAGCAAAGGGTTGGTGGGATGTACAGGTTCAGGCTCGTAGGTACGAGGGACTGGCATGAAAGGACTTAGAGGAGAGGTTCTAAGAGCACTTTTACCCAGAGACACTTAGGGAAGAGAGATCTCGGGAGTTCTTGAGTCATTAGTAGGGATACATGTCTGTCGTGGACTATGCAGCTACCTTTACATAGTTGTCTCACTTTTCACCTGGTATGGTAAGCGATGACATGAGTAGGGTGAGGTGCTTCGAGGATGGATTACAACACGACATTTGGTTCCAGGTGAATATTTTCCAGTTGGGTTCTTTTTCAGAGGTGGTGAACCAGGCGCTCATAATGAATGGAAACCAGAGGGATAGGCCCCAGGTTGGTCGGGCGATATTTTTAGGTGATGGTTCAGATAGCAGGAAGCAAGGACAGGATGAATTCTAGGAGGTCAGTCGGGCCAATAATTCAGCTCGACCTCCTTGTGGTATTTCATCAGTGATTTGTTTTCAGCATGGACAGTAGTGACATGTTCGGACTCAGTGTGATAGGCCTCCAAATGAGTTTTTTTCATGTGGAAAGGTCGGGCATCTGGAGAAGATTTGCAGGCATCCTTCTCTGACAGCCAGGAGGTAGGGACCAGGACAGACAGTGGCATCTGGAGTTGGTTCAAGTTTGGTACTAGGAGAGGGTATTCAAGGTTCTGCTGCACGTGGAGGACGTGACAAAGATTACGAGATCCAGCTGAGGGGTCAGTGGCTGGGGCTGGAGCAGCACTACAGAAGGATCAAGCATAAGCCAGCCATACTTCAGCCCAGGTGCACGTCGTGGAGCTTCCATAGGCTGAGCAGGATGGTGAGCTGACGGCGGTTAGAGGTACACTATGGTGTGGCCGTGATTCCCATGTTTCATTTTTTGCATGACCTGTATAGGCATGTCCATCTTGAGTGCACATTATACACAAGTTCTATGTGGACTGACAAGATGCTCGTCAGTGGGATGGGCACCATATTGGGTGCGTGATATATATATATATATATATATATATATATATATATATATATCTCTATGTGTGTGTGTGATGCGTAACATCAGGGGAATCAAGGATGCGTTTACTTGAGGAGCTGTGGGAATCAGGGCATCAAGGATGTGGGTTACTTGAGGTGCCTTGGGCATTGTGGAATTGAGGATGTGGGTTACTTGAGGTGTTAGGCACCAGGACCTCATGGAGGCGGACACCGATGCCGTGCGGGATATTTTGGGTGTTGGGGACGACACATGAGCACCAATGAGGCACAGGGGTGACTATGTGTCACAGAATAACTAGGATTCCAAAAAACAGGTTAGTAAACATTATTTTCATTTAGTTTTGTTGTGTTGATACCGGTTTATATGATTCCTAAGGTGGGGATCCCCTTGGGGAATTTAGCTGGGACCTTTGAGATCGGGGAAGTCTGGGTTACTTTGATCAGGGTGGTATGTTTGGTTCCATCTCCATGTTTCTTTTGATAGCTTGTGGATGATATATGTTATGGTGGGGATATTGTAAGAACCAGGTTTTTTAGAAAAGGTCAAAATCCAGACCCTATTTGAATTTTTGACTAGTTTTTGAGGAAGCTCGAGAAAATGGGCAGTGTCTGGAAATTTCTAGACTACACGCCGTGTACTTCAATTCCATTCATAAAATTTATCTATGCATCATGGGGAAAATAAACATAATAAAAGGTCGATATTAGATACTTAGTAAGGGTGAGTAATACAATGGAAGATAAAAATTAACCATAAGGAAATTTTAAAAACTAAAAACACTTGATATTAAAACAATAACATGATCATAATATGGATGGAATAATCACATGATATAAAAATAATAATCACATAGTGATGGAATATAAAATCTGGGAAATCTTAAACATACTATCAAGGATTCATCCAAGACACCATACATAATCGGGTAAGACATTTACCAATACCCAAACTAGTTTGTCTCCTCAGACCTACTAATTCACCGAGTGTATATATAGTGACTCAATAGACTCATACTATGTAGAATTAATTACTCATATGAAAGGGTTTAAACATAATAAATAAATATATTCAAATTTCAATTTTTATTTTAAAGGTAAATAACTATCCACGATCAGTAAACATAATCACTAGCCATTCAGACTAATATATTTAATGTTATTAATATAGAACATCCATAGTCAAAAAAATAATAAAATTTTGAATAAAATATAGAAGTTTTTATTATAAAATATTAATCCCAATTAATAATAATAATCATCAATGTGTTTTAAATAGATGAAAATAATCTTATAAAATCATTGTGAAATTGCTGATAGAAATACACTTTTTACATTTAAGAGAAAATTTTTGTTGGAAAAACATTGTATAAAACAATAAATGAACTAGGGGAGTTTTTACATTTATAATTTAGATATTTTATAAAAATAATGGTTTATTAATAAATATTATATATGTTACATGATAATTTTTAAGAAATAGAGATGTTATCTTAAATTTGGTTTATGTATCAAAGATGATTGAGAATGAAATTCACAAAAACAATTATCCCATAAAATAATGATTAAATAATATGGGAATATGATTTTTTTAGTATATATATATATTAGAATAATTATTTAAAAAATTGAATAATACGTTTTTTGTATTGAGGAACTAAGCATTATTCGAAGGAAAATAGAGGTTTGGGATGAAAACCCATACCTTATATCCAAATGTGTTATGCACATGGACATAATATTATATATAATACAATTAAATACATTAATTAATTTATAAATAACCTTATATACATGTATTTTATTCAATAATAATTTATTATGTTTATTTATGGATTTATTGATGATTTATAATGTTTGATTTCATTGTTTAGTAGCGTTAATTTTTTTTTATTTTGATGATCAGTTCCCGAGATTATAAGTATTGATGTTTATGTAAAATTTGTATAGTTATTATATAATTATAATTAATTTTTTTTATTTATCATAAATAAGTGTTATTATTATTATATATTATTTTCCCTAGATATGAGGATAAATAATTAAATTACATTTAATGACACTCATTGAGATTAATTTATTCGGTTTTAGATCAGAATGAACTCATTTGGTTTTATCATTTATAATTATGTTAATATGTAACTTAAAAAAATAAAGATGGTTTAAATATATATTTTATAATTTTATTCATCCTCTAAATTTTTTTTCTGGAATATCTTTGAATACGATGAGGGAAAATGAGATCTTATCATCCTTGATGGAAACAAAAAATACCATATGGACATTGTTTCCATTTTTAGAATAAAAGGGATAGGAGAAGGGGATTGATGGTGGATTATTCTATTTGAATAATAACATTCTATTATATATAAGGTACTGTATTTTTCATTCCATTTTGTATTGGGGGTTTGAAAAAAGAATAATAAATGAAAAGAATATCAATTGAAATTAAAAGGAAAAGGAAGAGGATTTTTACTCTTTAATACCCCTCCTCAAGATCCACTTTAAGGGGATTCCTTTATGTATTTTCATAAGAACAATTGAAACTAAACATGGGGTAGGGAATTGGGATGATAATTGGGAATAAATTTTGAAAGTATTAAATATTGGAAGCTATGAGGATAATAGGTGGATAGGGGTGGTATTTGTAGTGTTGGAGAGGGGTGATATTTGAATATTTAATTAATTTGTTTATAATTTTGTATCAAGACTATGAATTGTTTGGAAATATAATAAAAAAATAAAATCATTAATTTATTTTCAATATTAGAGTTCTTAGATCATTCATGACTTAGTGATAATTCTATTTAACTTATAATGTATTTATATGGTAAATTACATTATTTAGGTATTCATAAACAATTCATGAATTTTAGAAAAAAAAACATAAATTTACCCTACACATTTTTCGAATTGTAGAATTCAAAAATGGACTCCATTTTATGAAAATAATCTTCTAAATAATTGAAATTTAATTTTTATATAACGACATCATTTATTCAAAAAATAAATATTTTATATTTATAACTGATTCTATTACACTTTCAAAAATTAATTAAGGTTTCATGAAATTATCCCAAAATAATAATTCAATCAAATGATAACTTATGGATACTTTTTATGAAAATATATTTTCGTTTAAGTATTTTTTTAACAATAAAATCATAATTACATATTTACGAGTTACAAAAATACTATCACATAATTAATAATTTTTGAAACAATCATTTACATATACTATGATATAATTATATTATAATTTAATTTATTAGATTCCTAAATATTATTTATACATTAATGGGTGATGTTACAATTTATGAAGCTGTTTTACTATTCGTAAGGGTTGTATAACAATTCTTTATGTAAAATTACTATTTAATCGGTGTAGGATCCTTAAATTATAAGAATACCGCTTATTTCATTCCTTATTTTTTTCAGATGTTTGTATTATATTTTTATTGATATTAATTGATATATACTATATGAAACACATAGAAGAAGAGAAATTTCATGGATAGAGTACTGGGTTGTTACATTATCCCCCTACAATAATATTGTCCTCAAAATTTCGGATTATCACCCAAAAAAATAAATTTGTGGTGTTATTCATCATAAGCTTCTAAGTCTCCGACATATCCTCTTCAATTTTATAAATTTTATAATTTACCTTTACTATCCTATTTTTAGAATTCCTCAACACCTATTCTTTAGTGTTCAGAATCTATATTGGCTCTTTATTGTAAGATAAATCATGTTCTAGATCTATTCCTTTTGAAGTGAGGACATGCGTTGTGTATACCTGTACATTCATAACAATGGGAGATGGAACACATTGTGTACTTTAGAAAAGTTTTTTTCATCACAAAATGATAATACACAACACAAATTATCTCTAAATTTTAAAAACGTCCAATGTATATAGGGCCAGTTTCCATTTATTCCCAAATCATATAACACCCTTCTATGAAGATACTTTCAAAAAATCATGATATCCCACTTAAAATTCCAAATTCTTACTTCATTTATTGTCATATATATTTTACCTTCATAGATATTCTATGATATGGGTTTTCATAGTATTTACCCTTACTATTGATTCCATCATAAGATTTGGGCCCACAACATTCCTTTGACGAACTTCATCCCAACATGTTGGGGTTTGACATCTCTTTCTATAAAATGATTCATATGGTTCCATTTTAATAATATAGTGGAAACTATTGTTGTACAAAAACTATAACCAAGGTAAATTCTGGTCCAACATACCATTAATGTCTAGTGAGAATGATTTAAACATGTATACTAATGTTTGGATATTATTTTATGATTTCTTATTTGTATGAGTGTGATAAGAAATACTTAAAAAGGATTTAAAATCCAATTATTTCTTAAGAATTTTCTATTATTTTTATGTAAATCATGTATTATGATTACACACAATTGAGATAAGTTCTCCATGATATCTTACAAATTCTTTAATATATATCAATTCTAGTGTCTTGAGTGGAAAAGTGTCCCTCTTAGAAAGGAAATGTGCATATTTGGTATGTCAATGAACAATTGCCCATATTTCATCCTTATTACTTAGTTATATTGGTAATATGATGACAACATTCATGGCGATGTCACCCTATTTCCATGTCGGAAGAGGAATAGGTTTCATGAGTCCTTTTGGATGATGTCTTTCATCATTCACATGTTAACTGACTAAACATATTGATACATAATCACTACTTTATTGCTTCATGTTAAACCACCAAAAATGTTCCATAAAATATCTGTACAAACTAGTTTGTCCACAAAGAATAGATTAAAACAATCTATGTGAATCATCCAATAACACCCTTATTAGCTCGGGTATAGAGGGAAAAAATTTCCACCTCCCAAATTTCAGAATTCCATTCTCACACATGATGTTTGGAAACTTCCCATAATTTACAGCTTTCATTTTCATTTTAATATTCTCATCACTAGACTCATAACATTTAATCCCTTCCTATAAAGATGTTTTGGTAACCAATTGAAAAATTTCTGATCTTTCACCTTCCTTGATAATTCCCATTAACAATTATTCTAGATCCATGTACTTAGTATCCTTGACAATCATCATTTTGTTCATAACTACATTATCATTCCTGCTCAATGAATCTACTACTTTATTCAACTACAATTGGTGGTTGTGTATTAAAAATCATAATCCCTGAGTAGTTCCAGCCAAAGCCTTTCCCACATGTTGAGTTCTTTCTGTGAGAATATATATTTCATGATCATGTGATCTTTATATATCTCACACCTTGCTCTATATAGAAAATGTATCCATGTTTTCAAAGAAAGGATTATTTATACAAAATTAAGATCATTAGTTGGATAGTTCTATTCATGAATTTTTAACTTCCTTATGCAATGGAAATTACTCTATAATTCTACGTAAGGACACTCCCAAGTCGTTTCTTTGACGTATCACTATAAATCCTAAATCTACTATTTCTTGATGGTAGATTCAAGATAATAGAATTCACTAATATATTTTCAATTATTCAAAACATTATTCTTATTCCTTTGTCGATAAAAAATTATCCCCTTTATACGTAATATTGGTCAATGGGTTAGCTAATCAAGTGATGTTCTAAACAAAAGTCTGATTATAAAATTCTAAACCAATAGAACTATGTACATATGTTATGATTGTTATAGTATGATATTCACGAACGACCTTTTTCCTCATAGGATCAATTGAGACTCTATCCTTTGACATAATTTTTACATGAAAATAAACTGATTGAATCAATAATTCACTAATCCTATACATTAAATATAATTCATTTCTTCTATGATTATACTAAACAATCAACATGTTATTCTCTTGGACTTTAAATAATTTTGAGTATACCATGATATAATTAATAAATACCACACTAAAGGCATCAAGATATTCCTTGAAAACACTATTCATTGGATCCATGAAAATGGTGGGCACATTGTTTAGTCCAAATAGAATAACTATAAACTCTTAATTTTTATACCTAGTTTAAAATGATATATCTATAATATCATCATTCCTTACACACAATTGATGATATCTAGATCAAGGTTTAATCTCCTAAAAATTTTTATCTCTGTGATGTTGATCATATAAATCATCAATTAGAGGAATGAGATAATTTTCATTTCTTGTAATAGAATTTTTTCTCAAATGTAAATACACAGCCTCTGGGATCTATCTTTCTTCTTAATAAATAGAACTGGGGCTACCCATGGAGAAAAAATTGGGAGAATAAATCCTTTATCAATTAATTCCTCTATTCTTACATCAATTATACTAATTAGACAGTGCTCATTCTATAAAAAGTCTATGATAATGGTCATTCACATGGAATTAAAGAAATAGAGAACTCAACATCCCAATTTTCAGGATTTTCAAGTAAGTCCTATAAAAATATATAAAAATATTCTCGTGAAATAGGTACATCATCAATTCTAATATATCTTTCCTCACCAAAGATATTATTTTACCTTCCTCTCTATGAATTGGATTCATTAGAGCTACTAGGGTGGATCTATATGAGAATTAAATGGATTGGTTTATGCTATAAATATAATGGAGTCTACATCATTATCAATAATTATATCTTCCTTCTTCTTGAAATATATTTATTCATAACAATTTGAGAGCCAATTCATACTGATAATTATAAAAAAATAAATTGTGGGTATGATAAAATGTTCAGTAACTATATCATGAATATATGTGATAAAGGATACTGATTGATGTATATTTTTTTCAGTGATACTTGCCTTATGAGTTTTTTACTAAAAAATCCTTTCTTCAATCAAATAAGAAATGTATAATTGTATAGGAAAAATGGGAAGATATAAAATATTACGATGATAAAAAATCAAAAAAAAATCATTGGATGTGTTTGGGGAATTGTTTAAGGTACCTTCCACCTCATTATTTTGAACATCAAACTCAGTATTTTCCACCATATAAGCATGGAATTTCACCCAGGCATTCTTTGGGGAATATTTCCTTTACATATAGGTTATTCATTTTAATAATGTCTTATATCATTAAAAATATATCATTGATCATTGGATTATTTTTCCCATTCCCATTGCAATAATGGGTTTTGTGGCCCTTTTATCCACACATGTAATAGACTTTCGTTACCTTCAGTTAAGTACATTGGTGTTTCTTACCATAGTTACTGGAGGTCGTAAGGTAAATTCTTCCCATATTCTCCATTTCCATATTTCCATTAACAGAGTGTTCGACAAAACTCCTCATATCACACATTCCTTTAATGTTATAATACATAGAGAATTTATTTTCTATCATGATAGTACATGAGAATATATATTCGTATGATGTTAATGTTTGGAATATTAGTTCCTATTAGAGTAATGGTTGTAAACCATCAAATAATTGATCAATATTACTCCATGGGTTATGTTGGTAGTCTGCTACATGCCTTGATAAACTTTGAAGTTATATTCATACATAGAAAACATTCTCATCCTCTTTTTTCATTAGGATAAAAACAAAATTTCCATATCATTTCACTGTTCCCAATGAAAAAATACTTCCAATAAGATTTCATTAAATTCACTCCATTCAATGTTTTCTATTTATTTCACCTCCTCCATGTTTTGAATCAATGAACACCATTGATCTGCATCTCCCAATAAACAAAAAAATCCATAACATCCTTCTCCATTTCATTACATACCTAAGTGAAAAATATTTTCTCTAAGGTACTTATCCACCACTCTGCTTCAAATGGGTGTGTAGTCCCATTAAATGATGGAAAATATTGTCATATAAATCAATCTAACATTGATCTTTCATTTTGTGGATTTTGATGCTCTATATGTGTAAGGTTATTGTTTATATCCTGAATCAGCTATCCCAATATAGTAATAAGTTTATTAAAACCAGTTGAATATCTAATATCGAAATCATTATTATTCATGTGTGGTAAATCCCTACATTGGATAAATGAGTTGATATATTTTTCATTCCTTCTGCTAGGCACCATTTATAAATAATGTATTACACTATATTAGATTATGTATAATCTTAAACTAGAAAAATACATAACATTAATTGAAAATTATTGCATAGCTAATCTCATAATCATGGTCATGGTTTCTTTGGAGACATATTTAGTTTTAAAAACATCATTATGAATTGTAATGAAAATGTGACTTATAGTAAGCATATACCCCAGTAGCGTCAAACCAGGTGTGTACTAAGACCCATTTTCATATAATGGGTTATCTCGAGGTAGTCATGTGACACATTGATGGAGATGTTACCCCTAGGTACATCTATTCCAAAACCACACACCCTTATAGTATCCAAACATGAATCTATAGCTAGTAAGATCCACATAGTCATTACCTTACCAAATTTCTTGGATTTTCTTCTCTTCCATTCCTCAAATTTTATCTAAGGGTTATTTCACACACTCAATTATTTTTAAATACAGTTTCAGGGGCGTGTAATAAATATTCTCTAATACCAACAATAAGGACCCCAACCCATATAGCCCAAAGTCAGTGCCATACTTTATTACATTAGAATGTAAATAAGAATAAAAATCTAGATGGACCGGATAGATTAATAGATTTTGAAAAACAAGATACATATATAAGTTCAACATTAAGACATTTTGTGAAATAAATCATATAAAATACTTTGTAAACTCTCTTAATATTCAATAGTATATTTTTATATCACTCATAAAATTTATCTTGACATCATAGGAAAAATAAACCTAAGAAAGGGATGAGAAAATATGCTCAGAAAGGGTATGTAATAAAGAGGAAGCTAAAAATAAACAATAAGGCTAGTTGAATAACTAAAAATGATTAATATTAAAAAAACTAGATAATTATATGGAAGGAATAAAAACTGATTACAAAATCCATATAAATTATCAAAATAGAATAAAACATAACAATGTATAATCTAGTAGTAGATTAATAACTTCGAAAATCATATAATAATCTCATAATGGGGGAATTCATAATTTCGGAAGTCATAAACATACCATCAAGGCTTCATCCCAGACACTATATATAATCAGGTAAGGCGTTTTCCCATACCCAAACTAGTTTGTCTCATTAGACCTATTGATGCACTAAGGGGATATAGAAGGACCCACTTGACACATAATAAGTCCAATTAATTCCAAATAATAATGTGAGGAAACATAATCAACATTTACATTAATATTAAAACTAACATATGAAGTGTAAATAACATTCCCCAATCAGTAGACATAAACACTAATCATTCATAGTTATATGGCGAATGGTAACTAGATAACACATCCACAATAAAAATAATCATAGAACATTCAATAAAATTTGTTAAATGATATCATAAAATATTAACCCAATTAATCATAATAATCAACATGTGTTGTGAAATAGTTGAAAATAATAGTATAAAATCATTGACGAATTCTGGAGAGAAATACTTTTTTTACTTTACCAAGAAGTTTTTTTTTGGAAAAAATATTTAATAAAACAAAAAATGAACTAATATAGTTTTTACATTAAAATATTAGTCCTTTATAAAAATTATTTCATTCAAGAAAAACAATATAGAAGATACATAAAAATGGGTATGAAATCTTGTTGTTCCCTTTAACTGGGTTGTGTATCATGATAGATTGAGAAGAGAACCTTATAAAGCATTTAGTATCCCATCAAAGAAATATGTACTGATATGGATATATGATTTTGGTACATATGTATATATATAATTTATAATTATTGTATAGAAATAATTTGGAATTTCATTTGTTTATAGTATAAGAAATCACATCCTGAATGAAAATTGAGGTTTGGGAAGAAAACCCTAACCATATGTCCGAATGTGTCATGTAGGTAACCTTAATGTCCTATATAATCAAATAAAATAAATTATATAATTAATTATGAACCTTATGAACATTAATATTTTTTTATTACTTTTTAATGTTAATTTATGGCCTTATTGATGAGTTATAGAGTTTAATTCCATCTTTCATTAGTGTCTGTTTTCACAGTTTTCATGATTGGTTCACTTTTTTATATGTGAGGATGTTTATGTAAAGTGGGTATATATCTTAAAAATTGTAATTAAATGTTATTAATTAACATCCAAAAGTATTATTGGTCATATATATTTATTTTTTCCCAGATATGAGGATGATTCATTACATAACATGTTAATTATATTCATTTAGATTTATTTAAGTGATTTTAGATCGCAATGAACTCGTTTTGTTTTATCATTTGAAATTATGTAAATATTTGACATCCAGAAACTAAAAAGGGTATAAATATAAAGTATATAATATAATTGAACTGTTAAAATTGTTTCCTAAATATATTTTTATATTTTTATGGAAAAGTAAAATTTTTCATCCTTGATGGCTATAAAGCAACATCTCATGGATAACGTTTCAATATTTAGAATAAAAGTGGGAATGTGAAAGGGAATGATAATGGATTATTCTTCTATAATAATTAAATTCCATATATGTATGTTTATTCAGTAATCTATCAATATTTATGAGGTGTATTTAAAAAATAATAATAAAATAAAATAACTTGAAATAAAATTAAAAGGAAAAAAGATGAGGATTTTACCACATGAATACTCATCCCTGAGAACCACTTTAAGAAGATTTATTTTAGTATTTTGTTTAGACCAAGAGTTCTATGAATTTTTTTATGGACATTGTAAGAGGATTGGGATGATAATTGATATTGATAAAATTTTGGAGGGTGTGATGGGAAGAGGTGGAGATGGGTGGTATTTATAGTGGAGGAGAGAGGTGATTTTTGAATATTTAATTCATTTGTTTATTATTTGGGAAAAAGACTCTGAATAGTTTGAGAATTATATGAAAATATATTAAAATAAATAAGATATGTTTTGATTATTTGACTTATATCATTCATTACATAATCAATAATTTATATGTCTTATAATGTATTTGAATTGTAAATTACAGAATTTTACATTTCAAAAATATTCCAGAAAATAAGATAATCCCTAAAAAATCACCCATTTTTTTCAATTGGTGAAATTAAATAAATGGAGTCCAATTTATCAAAATAATTTTCTAAATTTGTTAAATTTATTTTTTAATTAAAACCAATATTTATTCAAAAAATATATATCTTAAATTTAAAACTGATTTTATAAATTTTTCAAAAATTAACTAAGGCCTTGTAAAATTATAATAAATTAATAAGACAAATAAATATTTGTTTATGAATAAATTTTTGGAAATTAAATTTTCATTTAAATAAATTTATTAATTATAAAATTGTAATTAAATATTTATGACTTAAAATAATATCAGCACATAATTAATAATTTTTAAAATATTAATTAACTCATTATATGATATTTTGATATCATAATTTCTTTTATAATTTTCCCAAATTTTATTTATAATTTAATGGGTGAGGATTTTATTCATTGAGATAGTTTACTATTCACTAGGGTTATATTGCTATTACTAAGGTCAAGTTACTATTTCATCAGTGTAGGTACCTTAACATTTAGAAGTACAACATATTTTATTCATTCTTCATTTATAATGTTTGTATTATGTCCCCTATGTAATTTTTTGTGATCTATACTATATAGAACAAACATAATTTTTGAAATTTCATTGATAGAATTCTGGGTTATTACATAAAACATAAGTGGAAATATTGTACATGGGATATCAAATATAATTAACCCACCTAGGTCGATAAAAAATGTCACCCATGCTATAATACCCTAATCCTTGATGTGCATTCCAATTATACATAGGTATGTGACTTGAACCTGAGTATCCTCACCAATAACCATGAGAGAAATTTCAACATTAAAGTATAATAAAACAAGTTTCATATATGACCAGATTAAGATGAACAACTAGAGTACATTGAAAAAACTAAGAGATACATAACAAGACCCTGTTAGAAGGATATACTCGGAAGAAACCAAATCCAAAACCAACCCCATGTATCAATATGACCATCCATCACAACAATCCCAACCCACAATCAAAGAGATATCAACAACGATAATTCTTCAAGCTACATGAAACCCTTCTAATTCCTCATGTCATGGAAGAAATAATATATATATTCTTATATCCATATATAGGGTGTGAGAAAACCTCATAGTATTATGACACCATGAGAGTATGACTTTAAGAACATTAATAATAACACTAATTAAAAAGGATCATAATTCATATTCAAGGAGTATTGTCGGGAAATAAAAATACTATAAGGATCAAAAGCTGAATTCTAGGTTTTAGACATGAAAATAATATTAAAATAATAGGTTATATAATTTTATTACCATTAGGGTCCTAGAAGGTATGTTTGGGAACCCCAATAATACTAGTAATAATAATAATACTAATAATAATATTCCATAACATTTCTAGTGCACCAGCGACAAATCAGGAAGCACCTCTAGCTATCATTTCACTTTGAATTGTAATCAAGTGAATGCATAAATAAATAAGTGGTGATTTCAAAACTCCTAACACACCAATACATCCAAAACCTCATATCATAAATGTTCAGAATGGGTTTCAAAGTGACACCCAAACCATTTCTACCCAAACCCAACATACTAGCTCAGGGTTGGTTAAAGACTAGGGAGACAAATTTGTCACCTAAGTCAAAGGTTGTAGGGGAATATTACTCAAGATACTCTTGTTCCACTACTAAATGGATGTTTCCCTCTGTGATTACTCTATGTATAAGAGTAATCAATACATCACACATCGATTCCTAAAACAGAAATAACTAGAGACATCCCATAGGGGATCCTAGGTCAATGTAATGGCCTCAAGTTGTGGGATGAAACTAGTGAAATATTGTTGTTAGTGTCCTTGGGCATTCATACAATACCATATACCCTTTCCATTTAATTTGGACAATCTATTGACATGATATTATACAAAGGGTTATTCCCTTAGAGATGGTCCCAAATATCCATATAATATCATAAACATGAATAAATACTAAAGGGGAAGGTATGACAGACCATATACCCTTATGTTCTTTTTCTATTAACATTATAAATTCCACAAACAGTTACCCTAGATTATTTAGGCATTACTAAGTCATACAAGACCTCTATCACAACCATAAGATCAAATTTAATTAATTTTAATAACATCGTAACTAATAAATAAAATGAATAAAATATAAATAATGTAAAACAAAATTATTCTTATAGTGATCTATGAACAAAATCTTATATTTCGATCTGGGTACACCAGAACACCAACCTATCTCTTGAAAAAAAATTTGTACACAACTGACCCCAGTTAAGGTAAAAATCCAACGAAATTCAATAAAAACAACCAAATTATAATTTTAATTAAGTCTTAAAAGCTTTAGAAATACTCCATGGAAATATATATCAATGAAATGAAATGCGGTGATGTTCATATTGCATCTCAGGTTTGTCACTTTCTAGTAAGTGAGAAAACCTCAACATCGGCATCCAATTCCACCATACATAGTTTGAATTGAGCCACACATCCATAAACAAAGAATACTAGGTTAGAGGAAGAAGAAAAAGGCAACTATAGAATCTAACCGAGTAATGTAAATACCTAAATCAACCCATTACACAAGAAGAAATCCAATTCTAGCCACAAATGGTGGATATCTCCCATGGAGGAATAGATAATAAGGGATGCACACACAGGAAATGTGAAATGAGAAAAATGAGGGGATTTCCACTTTAAAGAATTTAGGGGTAAAAAGGTAATTTTAAAATTTTTAAAGGGTCATACGGTTTGTTACCACTATTTGGGAACAAGGTAAGGAAAAACATGGTCTAACTATGTATACCTCACTATCCAAAAACCCACATTTTTTATGGTTAATGTGAATATTATATCAAAATGTGCTCCAACCATACACGTGGAGCTCTACTTTACAGAATACCTTGAATAGTTATCCCTATCTTTCCACATAGATTCCTAATCACATGCACCATAACAAACTAGGCTGCACAGTTAGTATAATTCATGAGCAAACCAAGCACCCTCTGATGCATTTTCAAATAACATATGTTTTTGGTTATGAACACCCAAGATGCTTCCAAAACCCGAGAGCTACAAGCCAAGCCTCGCTACAAATCAACAAAAATCATTTATAAGAATTTAAAAAATATTAATTCCATTCCAAATCATCCAAAAATATTTGTACCATCTAATAAAATGAAAATTCTATATCCTTCAAAAATTTCCAACTCAAAAAACATGGGATCTTATAGTTTCCCAACCATAAATATTCTCATCCTTAAGAAGAACCAGTGGAAAGTAATGAAATAACCAGAAAAATATAGGTTAAATATTTTTTATTAAAATAGTTTTGTTGTGTTTCTAGACACCCAATATGCCTAAAATAAAAAAAAAATCAAAAAAATTTAAAGGTGAATATCCTTGACTGAGAAATGGGCTTGGTATTCACTATACAATGACTTTGTTTTGGAAAATCACACAACAATTTAGACAGAATAACGACGTGACATAAGAATTCATAAAATGGTTTATTATAAAGAAATGGGGGTCTCATAATATCTACATGAAATGGACAGTATGGGGTCATATAGGTATATGTGTCAATATATAAAATGGAATTTAGATTCAAAACACAAAATAATTGCTAGAATGTAAATGACAAGAGAGATATTCATTATGAAATTTTTTTCATGGTAACATGTGTACATGAGAGGAACTAATGAGAGATAAAATGGTTTATCATCATTCAAACATAAGTTTGGATGTATATAGTTGGTGTGAAATCATACCCCAATATTTTTAAATGAAAATAAAAGGGTATAGGAACATAAAAATCATGGAAAAAAATGAGAGAAGAAGAAATTCATTGCTTGGAATTTTGATTCCAAAATTTTTGGAGAGGATTGAGCGAGGATTCCTACGGGAATAGGGAACCATGGGAGGATTCTAGATATAGGAGGGAAGAGGATTGTTGAGCTCCAATTCTTTTGAGTAAAAAGGATGTGCAAGCTTGGGTGTGTTTATATAGGAAAAGAGAGGGAATTCATTATTATTTATGTATTGGACACTACACATTAAATTAATCAAAACCACAAACCAACCCATGGTTTTGGCTGATGATTTTTTCCAATGGGTAGTGAAAAATATTATTTCTTATTTCCAATGGCTGAACTTCTCAAAATATTTTTCTTGCTTTTGTGGTGGTGAGTCACTCTCTCAAGGAAATCAATTTAAATGTTAAAATGGTTTATAAGTCTTGGAGGGTCCACTAAGGATATGTAAAATAAATAAAAAAAATAAAATCACAACATTTTAAAGGTAAAACATATATTTTCCAAACATCGCATTTATAGTATTTTTTTACCACACTATTGGGTCATTATGATGTCATAAAACACATTATATATTTAAAAATATTTAAATTTTACCCAAAAATTCGATTGTCACTGAAAATTATAAAAAATTCCCAGTTAGATAATTTAGATGACCAGAATCCAAAAATAATATTCTTTTTTTCTAAATAATTTTCTCAATAAGTGAATTTTTACCATTAAAATAAAAACCCATATTTATCAAAAATTCATAGTTTTTGAAAAAAATAGTATTCAAAACATATTAAAAATTAAAATTGAATTCATAAAATTAATGCGATCATTTATATTTAATAAATTTTTATTTAGTAATAATAATAATTTATTAAAATTTAATTTAATTCCAAATATTCATTAATTCATATAAATAAATTTCATAATTGAATATTAATAAACAATAGTTTTTGTGCTTTGAAAACTATTTACAATGTAAAAATAATAAAATGATTGTATATTATTTATTCTATACAAAAATAATGAACATAATCATAGTGCTAGGTTCTTGTTACATAACCCCTTATAACACCCATATAAGACCAAATGGTAAGGTGTGTGATGGTGACAGACTCTTGGGGTATCTTGGATAACATCACTCAGGTCGTAATCTCTGTCAAATTCAACTTCTCATGTAGTTGGTTCCGTTAAATCTTAACATGTTGAATCTCATCATGGGATTGGTTAACAGAGAAGCCTACTTATGCCATCTCTTATCCACGATCTGACAAATGGTCTTCATACGAAGCAATTCTATTAGATGAGGATATCGCTTCCTTTGTCGGAGTAAATTGGATTTGTTATCGCCCTATATTTATACTAATCAATTGACCACTATTAAATGACTCTATTAGGAATGATATAAATTCTTAATTTTATTTTAAAAACCATAAAACCAAGGAAGTGTATATTTTTTAAAACATTTTACATAATATGACATTTAATAAGATCAAGAGGAAGTTTAATTAACAAATTTTAGGGTCATTACAATATTCACCCCTTAAGAAATTTCACCCTCAAAATTTTCATTTCCCACACTAAAAACATGAGGGTAACTATACTTCATCACTTACTCTTATTACCAAATTTCTTTTTCAAACATGTGGTTTCCCCACAACACCTTGACGATGGGCATTGTATTATTTCGTAGAACTATTTCTTTTTGAACTATGATCTTCACCAACTTATCTTCAAAAGATAGGTCATTTTTAATGGTACCACCTCTAGATAGATTACATGTGATGGGTTAGGTGTTTACATCCTCAATAGTGATTCATGGAATACATCATGTACTTAAGACATTTTTGGTGGGGGTTCTAGTCAATCAGCAACTACTCCAATGCAATCAATGATCTCAAAAGTGTCGATGTACCTTGGACTAAGCTTTCCCTTCTTCCAAAATATCATAACTCTTGTCCACAGTGATATGCAGACGAATACCATGTCTCTGATATAAAAATTTATGTCTCATCTTTGATTATCATCATAACAGTTTTTTTGACTCTGAGCAGCATTAATGTGAAACTGGATAGTCTTAATATTCTCCACCATATCTTCGATAATATATGGAACTATGAGGTTTTTCTCCCCAAAATCATCCTATCATGTCTGTGTTCAACACCTCTTTATTAAAGGGCTTCATAAAAATCCATTTGAATGCTAGAGTATAAATTTTTATTGTAAGAGAACTCAACTAGAGGAGGATGTAGATCCTATCCTTTATTGAAGTCCATTGAGAATGATCTAAACATGTCCTCATGTTTTTGTATAGTACGCTCAGATTGGCCATCTGTTTGAGGATGATAAGTCATAATGAAGTTCAAATTAGTATCCCAAGCATATTGAAGACATTTAAAAACCTAAAGATGAATCTTGAATCATGATCAGATACAATCGATAGTGGTACTCCATGCATCCTTTCCATATCTGTAATGTATATCTGTACTAGTTGATCCAATGAGAAATCCTATCAAATTTTAATGAAGTGTGAAGTGTTTTTAAGAGGATCCACAACAAACCAGATAGAAATATTTCATTTGGATGTCTTCGGATGTCTAGTGAAAAAGGCCATAGTGATTTTCTCCCATTTTCATGCTAGTATTGGTAATGGTTGCGCCATCCCCTTAGACTTATGCCTCTCAGCCTTCACATTCTATCATACTAGGAACATTGATTTATACTCATCAATATTCTTCTTCGTGTTATCCCACCAATAATGATCTTGGATATCTCGATACATCTTTGTGTTTCCTGGGTGAATGAAGAAATTATAACTATGAGCAACATGAAAAAGTTCTTTCTTTAACTACAGATTTGATAGAACACATATTTTTGACTGAAATCATACAATTAATTTTTCATTAAAATTTAACTCTGAGGATTTCCCTTTTCTGATTGATTCCACTATCTTCTAAATTCACACATCATCCATTGGAGAATCCTTTAATAATTATAAAAGAGAAGATTGAGCTATCATTTGTGAATGGGTTGATGATGTTACATTTTTTATGACTCCAATGTCCATATTCATCAAATATAATAATATTGGATCCTTTTCAATTCTCATCAAAGATTGAATCACTATTCCCTTTCTACATTGTTCATTTTCCACCTTGTTATCTTTCCTTGGGTGGTAATAGAATAAGAATTCATAGTCTAATATCAGATCCAGCCATATTCATTGGAGAATATCCAAATAATTCTTTGTGAATATATACTTGAGGCTTTAGTGATCCCTGTATATTTCAAACCTCTCCCCAAAGAGGTAATGTCGCCAAATGTTTTAAGAGAAGATTACGACAGCCAACTCCAGATCATGTGTTGGATAGTTTTTCACAGGACCAATCATATTCCATGAATAATTGTAAATGACTTTGCCATTTTTCATCAACACACAACCCATTCCATTCTTCAAATCGTCACTAAATACCAAATAAATTTTTCCACATTGGGTAATGTGAGCATAGGAACAATGATAAGCCTCATTGTCAACGCCTTGAAGCTCACTTCGAATTTATGACTCCAAGAAAACTTGACTCCCTTCTTTGTTATCTTAGTAAGATGTGTTGAAAATCATGATAAATTCATCACAAATTGGTGATAATATACAAATATACAAAAGAATTTATGGATATCTTTCACCGATGTTGGCCTCATCCATCCTTCAATTGCAGCTACCATTGTGGTATCCATAGATATCTCATTTTTTATGATGATATGACCCATGAATGAGAGCTATTTCAACTAGAAAAAACACTTGATATAAATCACATAGAGATTCTCCTTTAACATTGTATATAATACATTGCTTATATTCTCCTCAATCTCCTCCTAGTATTTGGAGTATATTATAATTTTATCAATAAAGAGTACCACAAATTTGTTGAGGTAATCTCTAATGACTATGTTCATCTAGACCACAATGATTTAGGGAGCATTAGTGAGTCCAAAATTCATTATTATGATTTCATACCACCTGTATATTTTAATAAAAGAAGTCTTGGGTAAATCCTCCTTCTTCACCATTATATGATAATATCCTAACCATATATCCACCTTGGAGACGTATTGTGCACCACATAGCAGATCAAACAAGTCATAAATTCATTGTATTGGATACTTGTTCTGTAAATTGATTTTTTTGAGCTCACGATAATCATTTCATAGGAGCATTGACCCATCCATCTTCATGACGAAGATAATTGGCACACCCCATGGTGATGTGCTTGGGAGTATAAACCCTTTAACCAGATTCTCCTATAGTTTTTTCTTCATCACCTCACACTCCACAATCGGCATTCTATATAGAGTCCTATATAATAAAATTCCCCAAGTATAAGATCAATTGAGAATTACAAATCTATAATAGGAGGAAGACTAGAAAATTCCATGCAAAAAACATCAACGAATCCCCTTAGAATAGGCATGTCTTAAATGATGGTTCCATCCATAGACTCAATAATATGAGAACTATATGTTTTCTCATAGTTATGTAATATACATGATTGAGATGAATTTTCTAAGGAAGATATGTCCTCCTCCATGCCCTTGTACATAATCGGGGGGTCGATTCACTGTATGAAAAGTGATTTACCTTTGACAGAAATTTTTATTGTCTCTATATAGGTAAATACATTCCATGTCAATAATTGCATCAATTTCCACAAGAGGTAGTATTATGAGGTTCATAAAGAAGATATATCCACAAATTGTGATAGTGGGGGAGTTATATTCATGGGTTTCAATGATTTCTCCATTTTCTGTTCTAACAGACATCATTGCGTCCATGAATTTTTGTGGTATTAGGATTGTTCTAATAAACATTATAAATATTAAAGAATGCATAGATCCAAAGTAAAAAATGTACATTTTGTATTCTTGAATAAATAACTAGTGTACATCTCCCCACATATTTTATAGGGTTCACTTCGGCGGTAGTGATGGAAATATCCCACCCTTGCTACGTTGGATGTTTTTGGATTCCTCCGAAAACTCCTTGCATAGGGAACTGGTTTCCAATATTCCCGGGTTCATTATTTTTTAAGAAATGAATATTGTGTTGAGGGTTGAATGGAACATTCCTATTCTCTATTGAATTTATGGGGTTTTCTTGTCAAAATTTAATGTCTAGGTTATCTTCTCTTCCACAGCTATTTCATTTCCTCATCCCATTCAGAAAATTTCAGTGGTGCTTCTTACCAAGCCTTTGACCAGTGGGGTGCAGGATTTTATTAGCCCCATTCAATTTATCCAATAGAACTCTCGAATTAAATTCCACCTTACACTTATTGTCCCCATGATACCCCTAAGATATGTCATTCTCCATTTTTTCATTTTGGAAACATCATAAAAATACATCATAGATATCAAAGTTCTGAATCAATAGGGATTTCTATAGGCTAGGTGTTATCCCACCAAAGAAGCGATAAAACATTCATTCCAAGGTAAATACAATGATGGGGGTGTATCGATAAATCCTTCTGAAGTTTTCCTAGTATTCTCTAACAGATTCATCATCGTTTTTCTGGAGGTAAAGTAATTTCCTTTCCATATTAAGTTGGAGGGTGCATGGAAAATATTTTTCAATTTTGTTTGGAAATCCTTCCATTCCAACACCTTAATATCTTCCTCAAACATCGTATTTTTCATCAATGTCCACCATCAATAAGCTTCAACCTCCATTCATTAAGCATATAGAATAACCTAATCTTTTTTAGATCATTCGTGGATAGAGAAGTTCTTTTCCATGGAGTTCATCCATTGTTCGGCGATTAAGGGATCAGATGATCCATTAAAAGTAGGCATCATTTTTCTCATGAAGCTCTCGATTTTGAATTTTTATTTATAAGGGTGTTTAACTTTCCTATTGACCCATGTTTCTATTCAACATAAGAGTTAATTGAGAGATTATTGTGACAATGTTCTCAATTCTCACTCACATCCAATTGGGAATATCATTTAAAAAGTCATCACCTTGATCTTCACCTCAGTTCTTAGCATGATTCCTCTTACTATTGTCCATTGGTTGGAATAAAAGGAATGATAGGGGTAACACAAAAAAGGGTAATCCAAACAAATAAATGGATAAATTATATATTACACTTATTTCCTTAACTTATGAATTCCTAGGCTTCAATCTAAGTTATCTATGATCTACATCCCAATATATATTCTTAGGGGAATTTTTTTAATTCTCTCAATAATGGTTCATACTATGCTTATGAATTTACCAAATTGTTTATTCTGGGAGTTTCCTAACAAAGAGTGAATCATGGCCCGTTGTCGGGCAAAATTTCCCATTTGAGTCTAGCTCAAAGTGGAATTTCGGGGTTTTCCCCTAGATTCATTTATGCCAGAGTCGCATCTACCTGCTCGTATCCAGATAGGGATGTATTTTCCTGATAAACCACATACTCAATATTGAATATAATTTAGGTTTTTTTATAATACTTAGTCTTATACCAATGTATTTCACTAGGGTTTTCTCATCTTAATCCAAAAAATAACTAAACATATCCTTTCATAACAACTCTACTATGTATTTCGCAAATAAACATAATTTTTTATATAAAATTGATCTTAATAAAACTATGACTATTGAGTGTTTTAGTGTCTTTGGGGCATATGAAAATTACACAACAACTTAAAACATGAAATACACATCTTTATTGAAAACATCCTTTACATGACCACACACATTCCTTCGTACATAGCATAGCATGGGATAACCTGAGGACATGCATAACAATAGGATGGGATATAAATCATATTAAGGTACTAAACAAGGAATAACATGAAGAATGAATTACATGTTTTGAAATATGAATATTATTAGAGCATAAGATAAACATAGACATAATGGTATGATATAGCATGATTATCATAACATAGAAATTTGGCATCAACATTTAACATGATATTAGCATGATCCAAGGATAATTGAACATGGAGAATGAGTAAAGCCTCATTGAACTTGAATTAGAATGAGTAAACTCTCATTCTACTTGACTTACCATGATAATAATCTTTACCCAATGCGTTAGAGCACTATCAGGGGTCACCCTTCTAAATAATTTCATTTCATGCATAATTGTGCCACATTGGACATACAATATGGAATCAATCAACATAATCATTTATTCCATGATAAAGAATGTGGATTACACACATAAAACTATATAATCAATATTTAAATGTGACTAAAGGTGAATACCCTTGATAGAGATATGGGTAAGGTATTCACTACACAATTACATTGGCTTGGAAATTCGCAATGGAATTTCTATACTATAAATGCATGACATAAGAATTATTAAAAATGATTGATGATAGAGAAAGTGCTTAAACATCCTATTTAAATGAAATGGAATGTAATTAGTAATATTGATACATTTCCAAACATATGTAATGGATATTAGATTCATAAATCAAAATAATTGCTTGAATGTAAATGAGAAGAGATAAATTCCTTATAGAATTTATACATGGTAACATATGTACATTGTAGGAATTAATGAGAGATAAAGAGGTCTCTCATCATTGAAACATAAGGAGGGATGTGTAGGGAAGGTTTGAAATCATACTCCAACCTTTTTAATTGAAAAAACAGGGGTATATAAACATAAAAACAAATTTGGAAAAATGAGAGAGAATGAAATCCCTTACCAGGAAGTGTGATCCCAAAGGCTTGGGAGATGATTGAGAGAGGCTTCATGGGATCTTGAGGCATCTTGGGAGGATTCAAGAGAGAAGAGGGTAGAGTTTGGTCACACTCCAATGGTTTTTAGTTATGAGGATGTGGGAGTATGGGTGGATTTATATTAAAAAATAATAGGAATTCATTATTATTTAGGTTTAGTACACAAAAAATTAAACAAATCAAATCCACACACCAACCCATGGTTTTTCTTATGGTTTTTCACAAAGGGGTGTATAAAATATTACTTTATAAGGCCTATTTCCTAAAATTCGTAAATTATTAGTCTTACTTATGTAGAGTTGAGTCAAAATCTCAAGGAAATCATTTTAAAAGTTAAAATGTTTTATAAGTCTTAGAGGGTCGATTAAGGATTTTTAAATTAAAAAAAAACAAACCTAAAATCACATTATTTTAAAGGAAAGACCTATATTTTCCAAAAATAACATTTATAGTATTTTATTACATCACTTTTGGGTCATTATGATGTCATAAAACACAGTATATATTTAACGGTATTTAATTTTTACACAAAAATTGGACTGTCTCGAAAAATTATAAAAAATTTACTATTAGATATTTTTAATTCCTTGAATCTAATAATAGAATTCATTTTATCTAAATTGAAAAATTATTTAATTCCAGAAACCCATTAATTCATCAAAATAGATTTCTTAATTTAATATTAACTAAAAATACTATTTGTGGTTTAAAATCTATTTACATACTAAAAATAATAAAATGAATGTAAATTCATTATTCAATAGAAAATTAATGCACATAATCATAGTTCTAGGGTCTTGTTACATAACCACTTATAACAACCGCATAATACCTAAGGGTAAGGTTTGTGCTGGTGACAGACTCTTGGGTGGCTCAAATAATATCCCTCAGGTGGTAAACTCTATCAACTTTCACATACCCTATAGGTGATTTCGTTCAAGCATAATGTGTTGTATCTCAGGCTGGTCTAGGTCAAGAGATAAGCCAAGTTACTCCCCCACCTTTCCAAGCTCTGAAAAAGGGGCTAATACAGAGAAATTCCACTTGATGAGGCCATCACTTCCATTTTCTGAGTAAACTAGATTTTTTAAAGCCCTATATTTATACTAACCAATTGAATACTGTTTAATGACTATATTACCAATGGTAAAAATTTGTAACAGTATATTTAAATCCATAAAACAAAGCAACTGAATATTTTATATCACCATTTTACATAATAATACTTTTAATTAGATATAGGAGAATTTTCATTAATTAATGTTTGGGTCGTTACAAGAAAATCTATATGTGAAATAGATTGTTTGGCCATAATAATTTCCATATGATAGAGCCTCTTATAGGGATCCCATGTTTACATACCTCTTTTAGAGAGGCCTTGAGGATGAACTTGGATCTCTAGATCATTTGAGTATGACATACCATTCGTATATAGATGTGAAGATACAAAGATTCATACATATCACTATGGATATTATTTGCACCTTCATCCTCATATTTAGTGGATCGGGGGATGATCATTTCAGATTGTTTTTTTCCTATAACAATATTTTCCAAAAAATAGAATGGATAGATCATTTTGATGTGTTTTATGGCCATCCATGTAAACCTCATTGTGTTGGTAAAAGAATTGGTAATGTTCCTAGGATGGACAGAGCTTGGTTAAATAGATGAATTAAAAGATTATGTTGATTCATTAGATAAGGATTATGGAATATATCTAGTATAAATATTATAGCTATCATTGTTTTAGACCGTTGTAATTTTCAATTGGTGACCAGGTGTTGTTGATTGTTTCACATCAGTTGTTCCATCAAGGGCTTCAGAGAAAAGGGATGCTTGTTCCTCATTTTGTGGCACCCATTGAGGAATTATTATGGTGGTTTATTATGATATTTAAATGTCTCTCAATATTACCACATCAATTGGGTCATCATGGAGCACCAACTATAACTAGCCCACCAAGGACTCTATTAAAGATGTTGATTGGTTGCAGAAGACATGACACATATGGGTGAAGCCTGTGAAAATGTTAGTAAAATAATTCTCATTGGGGACCCCAAACAACAATGGAATTACACAAAGTAAACCACAATAAATCACAAAATGTATACTATAAATAACACCAATAAGAAATAGACCATATATACCACCAAAGAGGCACACAAAGTGTAGCCTCTAAGAGGTACAATAAATAGAGTCACAAGAGACAGCTCACACCAAGTATATGTCTATGGTAAATAAATAAGATTGTTGTAAGAATCAATGGTACCCTCAATTATTAACAGGAGAACCATTGGTAACAGATGGTGGGTAGATAACACAAGGACTGTAGTTAACACACATAGTGTTGGAAACACATAGACTGTTGGTAACACACATAGTGTAGGTGACACACAGAGTTTCGTTTAACACTAGAGGACTCCCATCCTGGTGTGTCAGAGGTGTACCGACTCACTCTTAGTAAGACACAAAGTATAGATAAGACACATAGTCTAGGTAATACACGCAGTATAGGTAATCACATAACATAATGGTCGTAGCAAGATGAATGATTCCATTATTTACATGCTCATTCTAGGAGCACCACCTCCTCAAACCAAACAGTTGCATGGAAACATAAACAAAATATCACTTTGAGTACCTCAAAAGAACCGCCTTGTTATTGGGGTCCTAACACGACATAAGGCTCCTCAAATGAACACATAGATAAAGAGTTATTGTCTCTTAAGTAAAACGGGGTATGTGGGATTCAGGTCGGGTCCGACTAGACTGGAAACGACCCGACACGTCGGGTCTGACCCAATCCACTGGTAGCTGGACCCTCTCAAGCTGGTCGGTTCATCCAAACGAACGTGTGGGTTACGGAGTCTTCTCCCCAATAATATGAGAAACCACTGCTTTTGACATGGTGGTCTTCCATGTAACAACCCTGCGGCCACGTCCCCAACGGTCTGCCACCATCCACAAGCCGGTGGACCCTATCTACTGCCCCACATTAGTTGTGTCGTGGTTTCTTCCCACCGGGTGGCCAAGCTGTGGCACACCACCACCAGCACTGGTGGAGACTCCCTCTTCTAGCGGCCTCCACAGACACTGTGGTGGTCCATTATTAGAACTGAATCGTTTTGCTTAATCTTTGAGTCTTAAACTTATCTTTTATGGGATTCAACAATTCCTACTATTTCTTCATGGGTCTGACTAAATTTGGATACTCCTGAAAATTTATCTGTGTGACTACAAGGGTCCACCGACGAAGAGCATATAAATGTGGGAAATTAAGAATCACATTAAAACACAATATAATGGACATTATCCTTATTAATTGGCACTGATCCATTCATTTTATGATAATCGCCTAAAAACAAGAGAACAATAATCACTAAGATCTATTTCCTTTAATCCCAAAGTATTAATTGTCCCACAAGAATTATCGAACCGTAGATCGACCTATTCATGGGTTGGTCTGCATTCATTGTTAAACATATTATGGAGGAAATAATTCACTTAGATAATAAAAACCCTATATAGATGTTGGGTTTTTTCATTGGAGAATAATGGAGTTGCACCCCCATCATTCATTGATCCTTGATCCTTGGTTCGTGATCTGCGATCCATCGATGTTCAACGGTGTTTGTCATTTTCGAATGTGAGGAAATTTTCAAGATCTTCTCCATTGTTCATAAGGAAGAATAAATAATCCTAATTTGGAATCCCTTCATTATTTTATAGTTTCATTTCAGCATTATTGTCTCTCTTTTAAACAGTATTGCCAAACTGTTTATGAAAAGAAATAGCTACTTTCTCATTGCATCGAAGCGTTATACCATCATCACTAAATTATAAAAGAAAAAAATAATATTATCATTTTAAGTATTTTTTTATTCATCAATAAAATGCATTAAAAACATTTACCACATTCGACCCACACCGGTCGAAGATATGTCATGCCTAAGACAAACCATCTGTTGTGAACATAATGGTGCCCTATGATTTCAAATCTGGGCACTCGCTTAAGATTTAATATAACTGAGCACACACTATATTTTCAATAAACATAAATATAGTTCAAACATTTATTCGAGGAACCTCAAGGCTCAGTATCACATGTCGTCTCATCATTTGATCTCAAAATAATCCCATATAAAATTCAAAAAGTTACACGGACAATCCGAGACATTACGCCCCACTAGTGAAAACCATGAAAACCCAAGCAGTAGTTTCTTTGATGGATGTAGCATGATTTGAAAAACAATTTATCGACCAAGGACACATTGTGATAACCTAATAGATGGTGTGCATGACATGGATACAATGTTCGATAAACTATGCAGCCCTACCAGGCAAGTTGTGCGTACATAATTCTTTTATTCCATAAGTTGTTAAAAAATACCTAAAAACCATATTTTTACATCCTTATTAGGACTAAAACTCCATATATAATTTTTCTAGGTTTGGATGGATTCTAATAAACATTTTTGGATCGTAAAAAACTCTTCTGAGGTGAATCATATTGTGGTGATCATCATTTGATCCCCTCGCAGTAAGAATTCTTCCGCAATTCCATATATCCCTCTCTCTTCTCATATTCTCCTTTCTGTTTTATGGTTATCTCTATTATTTTAGGATATAATCCCAATTATTTTTTATATTGAATCTAGTTTATATTCTTAAATCCCACTTTTCGACATTCTTTATTGGATTTTCCCCTTGCGAGCATTGTGATTCATAATCCCTTGATCCTGAGGATGGTGGTTAAGTTTATGATTGTAAAATTTATTTAACCCTAAATTGATTTATTCAAATTAAATTTGAATCAATATATATTTAAAAAACCCATGTAAAGTTAATTAGGGACATCAATTTGAATTTGAATAAGATTAATAAAACCCCTAATTCAAAATAATTTAGGTGAGTTTGTGGAATTTTATGGAAAATTGTGGAAAATAACATTTTCAATTTAAATTATAAAATTTAATTTTTGAAATTTAATTTTTAAATTTATTTCAAATTTTTTATTTTGAAAAATGGAAAAACAATTCATAGGAACGTATTGGTTAAATCATAGAAAAATGAATAATTGATTAAAAACATATGTTATTGTTTTTAAAAGAAAAATTGTTATATTGAAATGGAAAATGGGGAACTATTATTTGAAATAGTTTGAAATAATTTTACAATTTCCTTATTTCTATAGAGACCATCAAAGACTAGGTTGTTAGTGAGTTATTTGGGACAACGCTAAGTTATAGCTATAAAACTCTAATAAAACATATTCTGTAGGTCATATCATCAATGAGATTTTGATGGGTCCTATTTGACTTGTGTCTGAGAGATATTTGTACACATATTATCCTGATCCCCTATTTTAGTATATGAGGATCCCATAACCTGGAACTATCGTACCTCTTAGAATATGATCGTGTTTCTCCTTTTTAATGATTTAATATATATGATGTTTTATGCAAATAATTTTACACATGAATTATTAATTTATAATTATTGTTTTATATATTATATTTATTGATCCATTTTTCAATTAATTACCTCAATTTAAATCTATTGAATGATTTATTTTTAATATGATTTTTTACATATGTGCCTATTTATTTATAATTAAAAGATTAATCTAGTTAATCAATATGAAAACATATTATGGAATGTTTTGTGAGACCCAACTGTGATATTTTCACATACCCTACCTGCGACTTTGGGCATTTATATGTTTCTTAATTCTATGAATGAGTAAGGGGAAAGTTCCACTATGATGTGGTAGTTACTATTGATCTTTGGGATTCAAGATAGTGTGTCTATTGTGACATGGGATTTTATCTTATTTTATGGTACTTTATGGTTGTAATTTAGGGTTAATTACCTATTTAACTTATGTTATAATTATTCTTATGGAGTTATCTTTTGATCATTATGACTTGTTACTATTTCTTCTGGTGTATATGTGTGAAAACTATTCCCAGTTTTATCTTGTATGATGTGAGGTGATAGTTTCAAACCCATGGGGATCAGGAACACACTTCAAGCAATGTCATTACAAGAATGGATATCAGGTTACTAGGGTACTCAATATGTTTTGTGACATAATTGGCATATATCATTAGTTAAACCACAAACTAGTAGGCCTATAGAATCTAAGTCCAATATTACAAATATGATTTATGAGACACCTCTAGTATTTCATGTATAAGAGTCCAAAATCAATCACTATCTCCGTTCCTAGGATCCAAGATCCATAAATAAATAATAAATAATAACATTCACACCACCTGTGCATCACTCAAAATGAAATTCCTATACAAATGTAACATCATTGATTAATAACATTAAAAACATAACCTAGGAATCTAGGACATCATATCTTCATAGGTGTTCTTGATGAACTAGTATAATTTTCATCACAAGTTCCAACATATTCTTTAATATCTTTCTACCATTTCCCAAAAGGATACACAATATGATATAAAACATCCTAGAATACATTTTTTAACATCGAGACCCATATTCCACTAATCTGGTGCCCCGAGTCAGTTATCCACAATGCCTCAATCACACCTTTCTATATGATTGATGGTGAAGACTATTTGAGAGGGCCTACAGTGTGTTAATAGACACTGTTACCTCAAATAAGAGTAAATTATATGGTAAATAACTATATATTATCCAAATAATTAAATAAAAAGAGTGTAGAAGCTATAAAAAACATAAATAAAATCATGCAGTAATAAAAACTAAAATGATAAAAAACCACAAAAACCCATGTAATATATATACCACTAATCAACCACTGATATTATCACATATACAAGAGTAATAAAAAGTAACAAAATTAAATTTACAATTCTCTACTCTTATCTCTGAGATGAACCATATAACCAATCCCTACATGAAATGATTTTCCAACCCACTCGATTAGTCCTAGACCTCATCCCTACTTGTGTTTTTATCCAAGTGAACTTATACTCGGGTACCCCAATGCAATGGCAGCTCAAGCAGGGTGTGGGTAAAAAAACTCAATAGGGGTCCACAAATAGGGTCCGGTATATAGATAACAATATGTATTGTATTTATATTTGAGATACTCATTTATATAAAAACAATAATAACTAATAAGTAATAAGAAATACAATGGAATAAAATGAATTACGATGGATATGTCTCAAAATGGAAGATACACAATTGGAAACTAATATATAAAATAAACGAAGTGAAGACACAATTAATCCCTGTGTTTTTTATCCCAGTTGGATAGGTAATATGTAATAATTTTAATATAAATATTTTCATGTATACATACACACACACACACACAGAGATATATATATTTATATGTATGTATACATAAATATGTATATACATGTCTAATGTTTAAAATATCATAACACAATAGAAGTCAATCATTGGGTCTAGTCTTGATCATTTGGACATCTTGTGGAAGAAGAATTTAGTGGTATATTGAACAACTAAAGCCATGTTTAATTAAGTAAATCTCTGTGTATGTATTCATTATCTACAATACATTCATTGTCCATTGATGGAAATGTATCTGAGTAAACTACTTCACCATATGGGGATACATGTCGTAACACTAGGTTCATCCATTCTTGCCTCAAAGCACTATAAGATGATGGATTCTAGGTGTAAAAAAGAAATCATATAAATGGAAAATTGAGAAATATGGCATACTACTCAATACATGTGTGATGATGTAAAATATCTGATTCATATGACCCAATCCATAGGAGATCAAAATTATGAAGCTCAGTTAATATCTATAGGGTATGATAGTTATGAGATATGGAAGTAATACACTCCTCATCATATTATTGAATAATGAAAAATTGAATTTTTTTTCTCAAGAGTTCACTTCTATAAAATTATAAAAATTATCTATAATGGATAGTCAAAAAATACCAGGGAGTATCCTAGGCATCACATTAGGAGTTCAAGTCAATACATGGAGAGCTTATCACGATCCTACTATTCAGGGGAAATGCACCCACAGAGTAACCTTTGGAATCCTCTAGAATTATAGTAGAATATCCATTATTAGAGGATCCCTTCATAAATGGGGCCCAAAACACACTCAATGACCTACCTCTATATCTTTAATCAATGTGAAATTCTAGCGAGATGTGGTCTTCTAGAATAGAAAAAAAAAGATCATCGAAAAAGATCATAAGAAGATTTTCTGGAGGTATGACGGGTAGTCCATATATAATAAATCCCATAAGTTGGATTCTGGGTAGTACATATAATAATTCTAGTAAAATAATATTCAAATATGTAGGTATTAAAAGTTTGTTCCTAGGGGGTATGTCTGGGAACACCAATAATACTAATAATAATAAGAAAAAAATTATATTATAAGATATCATGTCTTGTTCACTTAAAACAAAAAAGGAAGTACCTATGGCTATCATTATGTTATCAGTAGTAAAAAGGTTAATTCCTTAATAAAATAGTTTTTGTGGCCCAACACCTTAACCCAATGATTCCATACCCTTATGTTTTATATGTTTGGAATGGGTTATAAAGTGAAAGTTGATACCATTTCTACGCAAACCTAACATACTATCTTATGTTTGATAAAAATGTAGGTGAACCACTTAGTCCCCTAAGAAAAATGATGGAGAGGCATCGTATTCATGATCCTCAAGGTACATTAATAAATGGACGCATCCCTCTGGGGGGTCTTCTATGTCAATGAGCAAGCAAGGAACCCCTCTAGGGATCCTAGAAATGAAATAAGTAGATACATACCATAGGGGATCCCCGATCAAGGTAGTAGCCTAATGTTGTAGGATAGAGATATTGAAATGGGGTTGTTAGTGACCCTAAGATTTCATCCTATACCATCTAACACTATAGTTTAATTTTAAAGAAATCATCAAAATGAATTTATAAAAGGGGGATTCACACTTTGGGATGAGAATGGGAATCCTTATAATAGTACAAACAAGCATAAATAATAAAAAGGCAGGTAAAATAGATCACCCACCTTTGGGTGGATTTTTATTTACATTTAAAGGCCAATGGTAGTTGCCAAGGCATATCCATTCCCAACAGGGTTGTACAAGACCTTTCTACAAAAATAAACATCCGAATTATTTAATTATAACATAATTATAATTAATTTATAAAACCAACTAAACAATAAATAATGGAAAACAACTTTATTCAAAAAGTTCATAGAGCTCAAAAGCTGACTACTTGATCTCATTACACTAGAATAATAACCCAACACTTGCCAACAACAAGCAGTAACAAACCAACCAAAAATCTATTAAAATCCATAAGAAATGAAATCCAAACAACCATGTAATAGTTTTTATTATGTCCTTAAAAATGTATAAATTCAGCAAATAGACATACATCAATGAATCAATATAATGTGAAGTGAAGACAACATATTAGGATATCCTCTTTTAAGGCAGAGTGAAACCCCCAATATGGACATCCATTTCAACATACATTTAGTAGAATTCGAACCAAAATCACTATCTATTGAAACCTAGTTTCGGTTAATATTATAATTTACACAACAGAAGCTAACAAAGTATAATTAATACCTCAAGCTTCCCAATGCACCTAATGAAATGTGATTCTAGCCATAATGGGGGAGAACACCCACAGTGGAAGGAATAAGTAGGGTAGTGTATGTAAGAAAGGGAAATGAAAAAATAGAAATACCCTTTTAAATCCAACATAAGAAAAATGGTTGGTTTCCTCATTTTAATGGGTCACATAGTTTGGCAGCATAGTTAAAAAAATCATGCATTATCTGTAAGGAACACACTATCCAAGAACCCCCATTTTATACTGTTAAAGCACATAGAATATCAAATTGTGCTCCAAATGTGACCATCGATTGGAAAATTTACTCCAGAACATTCAGGGTTATCCCTGAACTTTCACATGATATCATTATTTGTGATACATATAAAAATGGACCACATGTGGCGATCAAATGGTTCTCCTTGATCATGTTCCTTTTCTATGTTTTCTGAAAACAATTATTCTAGTTCCAAAACCTATTGATTAAACTAAAAAAACTAAGCAACAATCTTATCCCCATTATATGTTGATAAAAATCAGTTTTATGCATTTAAACCTTTATAATTACATTCTATATATGTGGTCATGATCTGTACCATCTAGTAAACCAGAAATTTATAAACATTCCAAAATTACCAACTCAGAACACATGGGATCATATAAGTTCAATCAAATTGATACAAAAGGAACCTGTGATCTTATTCCCAAAATCCACAGGATTGAATCTTATATGGAAAACCATTTATTTGAAAACAAATAAATAAAGAGTTATGTTTATAGAAAAAAATCATGCATTTTTTCTAACGTTATTCATATTTGGAAGGTGTCTATTTTGAAGAAGCATTTTCCAAATTCCAAGGATAGAGACTATCATAATGCTTTTGGATATTTATTCAAATCCAAAGTATTAATTCTATCATATCTATGTTAAATATGTAATCATTGAAAAATAACTTGAATAATAATTTTATATTGAGAGACCAAGAGGTTCCATACTTGATAATAATGAAACAATGGTTTGTAAACAGATGAACAATTTGTATGTGTTTAAGCATTCCGTCATTCATAAGAATAATAGGTTTATATATTCATAAATTAGTTGAAATATAATGAATTAAATTTTTAATAAAATAACTTATGTGATTTAAATAAGAGGAGGTACCCTGATTATCATTATTTACATTGATGAAATTACTTTTCAAGGTGATAGGCATAAATATTTTCAAGAACATTCTATGAAAATGATGAATAAATTTGAGATATTAATCATTAGAGAGTTAAATATCTCTATAAGATTACAAGTTCTATATAATGGGAGAAACTTCATCCAATAATAGAAAAGAATACCAATTAATGAAGATAAATTTTTGGCCTAATTGATTCAAAAGACGTTTATATACGAATTTTTTTTATCCATGAAATTATATAAAGATGATGCAGTGAAAATTTTTATTTAGAAGGGCTTCTATGTGTTGATTATATGTCAACTATATTTTAAAAATTTAAGAACAAAAAATTTATATTATGTAAATTTGTTTGAAATATATCAAAGTGATGTAAATTAATCACATATACTAGAATCAAATATAATTCTCACATATGTTAAAATTAAAATTAAATTATGGCCCCATGTTTTGAAGAAGTAATTACTTAAATATTCATGGTTTTTCTAATGATGAATGGGATGGTGATTTTAATGAATAAAAATATACATTTAGAGGAATGATCATCATAGGAAAAAATAATCCATAAATTAATGTATTGTGTATGTAGAATATGTTTCATCAACCCACGGACGTATGCGAATGATATATATGAAATTTCAAATTGATGAATTATGGATGAATATTAAAAAACCATTGAATATTTTTTGGGTTATTCAATGTATCATTGATATATATAGAAATCCAATACAAAAATCCAAAAAAATAAATTGATGTCAAATAACATTTCATTTAGGAGAAACTAACTTTTGGAGATGTACTTCTTGAGTTGATTTTAATGAAATATAAAATTTATAAAATTCTAAATAATGATATTCCATCAGAAAAAATGTAGGTTTCAATTCCGAAACAACATGTTCATCTATGAACACTTACATTATAAAGTTATTATTAGACCCCCTTAATTCATTGGATTCTATTGTCAATGGGGGAAAATAAGTAGATTTTTTTATTCTATATTTATGTGACCAATACTACATCTATCATATAAATTTGGTGTAAAACTATTATTGAAATTTTTCATTATCACAACAGTAAAATTACTTTTTACCAGTGGATATAATTATTTTAAAAATATATACATAATATGGTTGTTATATTCCAGGATACTCAGTATGAGAAAGGTTGTGGTTTGATGAAAATTTATATAATAGTTGTTAAGAATATTGCTAAAAAATTCAAAGGTGCATATTGATGTTTTTTTAAATAGTTTTCAAAAAATTTACCCTTATTTTTTCTGTTTCAGGGGAAAATGAATTGATGAAGAAGTTTGAGTTACTTCACTTATATAGTAAAGATATTTTAAAAGATCCAATTTTTTTTAAATCATGATTACCAAATGGTTCTCAATGTTTTGGTGGTTGTTTTTTGAATTATGAAGTTTCTTTATCTTTATGGATGTTATAATGTGGTTTAAAAATGATTCTACATTATAGATAAGTATGATGTTTCTATATAGAGATTGTCTGTAAAAAATTGAATTTATAAAATAATGATATAGAAAACAATGAATAGTTAGAGTTGATGAAGTTGTACGTTTAATGATATATTAAATTTGATCTATAAAGTTATAATCAAACTCATTTTGACAAGACAAGTACATTTTAAACATCAGTAGAATAGGAAATATCTATAGGTTACAAGATAGAATGGTTCAATATTTATCAGGTAGGGACTTCTGGATCATTACAGATTGAGAGAGCTAGTGAATCAATGAAGTTCCAGCAGTCATATATTTAAAAATTCCATTGGAAATGAAATTAAAATTTTATAAAAGATGAAGAAATATATAAGGATTAATAAATGATGAAATATGAATATGATCATATATAAAATAATTCACTGTATAAAATATTACCAGAATGTTCCCTAAATCGTGTTTGGTAGGACATTGTACTAACAGATGAAGATGTTCCAACTCATCTGCTAAATCAAACTAATCAAAATTATGTTATTACATTAGATTGATGAATTCTATGAATAGAACATGATAGAGTAATATACGGTTTAATAGACCATGACAATCAAAAAAATAACATCAGATCTAGGTTTATGTTCATCACCGTTCAAAGGATTAAAGAGCATTACAAAAGCATTTTAACGAAAAACAATGTGGGGATGTTGTGTAGTCTCTATAATTTTATTAAGTCTAACAAAAATTAAAGTAACATTGAAGAGTTTTTTGAATCCATGATTTATGGAAAGTTCAATGAATAAAGATAACTCTTATGTTTAATAATTTCCAAAGGTGGATAATGAAAATTGAGTTGAGCAGGAAATTCCAAATTATATCATACAATTCCTATTATATTTTCAAAGGAAGAGTACTTATATAAAGGATTTCATTCACTGAGATTTGTTTTTTATGAATATATTATTATTGATAGAGAGTGAAATCATATTTTTGAATGGGAAGGGGGAGTTCCTAACCAAATATTCTTTCGGTTGATAAATAAAATGTACTAGAAACATTTAGTGTTTGTTAGACAGTGTATACCATAATGGGATAATAGATATTGATGTATAGGAATGATTTCATCAGACCGAGGCACACTAAAGTAATGCATACCAAATTTAGGAATACAAAATTAACATTATGTAACATCATATGGAATTGAACCAGATAGAGACACCAAAAACATAGTTGTACTAGACATGGATTTTAAACAATGTTTTTGTTAGTTACATTAAATAATTTATGTTTGTGTTGGCTTGACTGGTTAATAAAACATTATAACTAGTGGGAGCATGTATAATTTCCTTTATATGGATATAAGGATATTGATGAAAGTTATATTTTTTATTCTATTCACTATATATTAAATATCCATCGATCAATAGGAGTCTACATTGATGGGACTAGATTCTAACATTTGGATTAAAGCATGTAAAAACATATGTTCTTTCATTTAGATATTTATCATTGAATACATTTCATTTTGAGTTTAAAAGTTCATATAATTGAAAAAATAATATGTTATAATTGTTAATGGACAAAAATGAAATCATAGAAGAATAACACGAATTTGACCCCCTTCCCTTTGGTTTTCTAAATCCTAGGAAATTGATTGTATATAATATTAATTAGTTATTAACTATTTATAATTCAAAATATTCCATATATTTAAAATGGAATTATATATAATGATGAATTTTTAATACTAATTAGAAAATTAATTTAAATGTGTTTATATTCAAACTTATGTAATATTTAAATTTTAATGTTAAAAATATAAAAATATTATATTTAGAAATTATTTATATATTTTTCATAAATTAAATCTAAGGTTTATAAATTTTATGTGTTAATTTATATAAATTTTTATTCCTTATATTAATTATAGTTGTAATTTTTTTTACATTATGAATATATATATACCAAAATTTACACTTTAAATTTCTTCTAGGATAGCGCCTTTCAATTTCATGCTACATGTTACTTCATAATGAATTTCATTTTTACTATAACATGATATCTATTTGTATGTGATGTTATGAAATTAAATTTATTTATTAAATATATTTTATGTATATTATTTCTTAGAGTTATAATGAATTAGATTACATTCTGAGTAATGTATCCCCTAGTAGAGGGACTTGGTAGTGGTAAACTACTATCCTTGAGGTTTATGTCTTATTTAGAATGGTTGTTGGGGTTAGATATCTATTACTTCAGGCTTACACATGTTGAGATTATTAATATCATAATAGTCTATGAATTTACATTAAATGTTAATATAATTTATGAATATGATGCATTTATATTTGTATCAATATAACCATATTTTATTTTTGGTGTGTAACACAAACATATAGGTTCTGTGAAGTGTTACACATTAATATGGTTTGAAATTATTAATCATGTTGAGGTAACATGATTCCAAAAATATCACTGGAATAAATAAAAAATAAATTTAATAACATGAGATAAGATAATAAGATTAGATCCACTTCAAATAAATTGTATCAAATTCCTTCCAAAGAGGGTATTTTTAACACCTCAATAATCTAACCAGGTATGTCATTTCAATGATGGATTCCCATAGAATAATCAGTGTAATTCATGAATGTGATGGGTGAAAATTAAACATTTATGGTTATGTCATGATGTAGATGGGGTCCCTTTGATATTCCTTATGTATCTTTTTCTAGGTGTTTTTTGGTTATACATGCTATGAGTCCCTAATAGGATGATGTTGTCATACAAATAGAGTTGAGTGCATCCATATGATTTATTGTAAAAAATGTTATATTCTCAAATAACCAAGAGTCATATATAGTATTATTGATATGATTCATTGCCTAAATTTCTATGTGGTGAGATGATTTCCACAATATACCCATTTCCTATTAATATATTCATCTGGGCCCACCCATGGAAATGATTTACTTTAAAATGGGTCATCATTATAGTGGGATAAACTTTAATATCTGTCCTTATTTAATATTTACTATGCATGATACTCATTTGATTAAAGCTTCTATTTTAGATAAATGACTTCTTCATCATATTCCTTAACCTTGATATCAATATTGGGATGAGAGAAATTAAATGGTAGAAACATCCTCAAATAATATCATAATTTGAGAATCTTTATCAAACATGATGTCTCCACACTCCTTAACATTACCATGGATTCTTTAAAAAATATTTTAATCTTGTTAATATGTTTTGGATTGATATGTAAAACATTGGTACTCTAATATCATGTTCCTTTTCTAGGGTAGATAAAGATAAAGGTAATGTTTTCTAAAAAAGGGGAAGATAAGAGGTCTTGGAGAGTCTATACCACCAGTTATGACACAGAAGAATAAATAGGTATAATGATTTCATTATGGTAAAATTTTCAATTTGAGAATAATTTTTTTTGATTATATGAGAATTTGAAAAAGGATAAGGGAGAGTCTATTTAATGTTTTTTTAGAATTAAATTGTAATATTTTGAAATAAATAATAAATAAATTGATTGTTTTACATAATTTTTAAATATATGGGAGGTCAAAAGATCTAAATGAAATGATTAATAATTTTTTTTATATTTCATATAAATGTGAAAAATGATTACTACATTGATGTTTTTAGATTCTTTAAATATGGATAAACTTATCAAAAGATTTAGATTTCTATCTATTTTTTTAAATTGAAACGTGTGTGTAAAAAAATAACTATTTAAATAAAATGTCATTGGTGTTTTTGAGGAAAATATTTTAAATTTTCTCAATCCTATAGCATTATTGAAGGTAAGGTTTGGAATATATATTGTTTTGGTTAAATAATTATTTATATTTTTATTTATGGAAATATATAAAAAATATGATTGAATTCCAAAAATATTAACATGATATTATAATATTTTAGGTTTAAATAAAAGTGACATATATTCTTTACATTTTACTATTGTATAGACAATGATAGTGGGTAAATTGTAAATATAGTGGAAGAATATTTATTTCAAAAATTCAACAATATTTCTTAAAAAAATATGTAAATCATCATTAAATCTTTGGGTTTCAAGGATAGACGAAAAATAATTCTATTTTATTGAAGAATACAAAATACCTTATTACATTTTGGATACAATGAAAAATGTTTTTTAGGTATACAAGTTATATAAATCATGTAATTAATTTTTAAGGATATAAAATACCAAATATATATTTTATAAGTGTTTTAATTATATAAGAGTTAAAAATCAAGGGATAACTGGGAAAATATTATAATATTAATTAAAATTATAAAGAAAATAGTTTCTATTAGAACTAATTTAAAAATAGAGGAACATGTAAATCTTAGATGAATTTTTATAATGAAATTTTATCTTTATCTTATATCCCCTATATTATAAGATATCTTTCTATCTGAAAATTATTATTATGAACAATGTGGTTTGATTAATAATATACACATTGTATATGATTTAATATTTTTTATAAAATATTTTGAAAAGGATACAAGGATAATCATTTTTTATCATGGATGTTTTTTTAATCTAAATGTTTGTGCTAATATAAGGGAATTTGTTATTGTGGAAATTTAGTGGTAAAATCAAATATTACTCTTTTCAAAATAAAATGTTTTAAATACATAAAATACCATATGGTAATAGTAATTTATTTTTAAAACATATAAATAAAATGGAACAGTATAATTTCATAAATAAAAAATGAATTTATATTTTAGTAATGTATTCTAAAAATGATCTATTTCTGAGGAATATATTTGGAGTAAAATTAAACATATAGAATTACAAAATTAAATAATAAATTTAATACCAACCCATGATTAAGGTGATAATTCAATTGATATCCTTCAATTTTTTGGAATGGTTTTTAATGAAATATTAAATAGTTACATTAGCTCCACTATAATAATAAATAACAAAGATTCCAAAAATAGTTTAGGATGTGTTGGTAAATAAATGCTAATAATTAAAGTAGTTTTTATAGAAACTAACTGGTGGAAACAGTTCCAAGGATCATGATGTTAAACAAAGAACGCATTATAAATACTTAACAAAAGTAGACATCATAAAATTTGACGTTTTGAATTTATGGATTTTTAATATTTTATGATAATTGAAAATTTTGAATTTTATTTCTCTATCCCACCATTTTTCAAAAAAAATATCTTCATATATTTTAGACACTAAAAGGTATTAGGTATTTGTTTTTATAATATATTTATATAGAGATATTATCATAATTAACTTATATGAATTTATTTTTCAAAACCTAGGAATGTTTATAATATTTAAGGATTTTCTGTAAGTTCAACAATTTTGATCTGATAGATATGATAATATATTGGGCAAGTTAAATTTTATTCAATGAAAACAATGATATAACATGTATGACATATATATGGAAATATCTACAGTATCATTCATTAACCTTGTATTTATAAATGTATATATAAATTTAAATTTTTGGAATTATAATGTTGAATGACCAATCAAAGTATGAATTTTTATTATAACTAACTAATTTATTTTAGGGAGCATTATATGTTATTAGTAATGTTAAGGATAATGTGACAAGTTATCATATATAGAGATATAAAATTTTCTCATGAGGAACAAAAATAATATATTGTTGTTATTTATATTCAATAGATGACCAATAATATATACTGAAAAGAGTATCATATATATTTCATTTTTATACTATGTGTGCATGTATCATATATGTGTCCCAATTAAAAATGGATGGAATATTTACTATCATGAGACCCATGAAACATTGAATCCCTACTTATATATGTCAACATGTCAAATTAGGAAATACTATGGTTGCTGTGTATGTTTCTGGACATTCCATTGGTTGGATATTGAGCTAGAAAAAATTTATCTTCCTATATTCAGTGTATAAAATTGATGACATTGACTAAAAAAGAATGAAGAGTGTGAAACCACATCTAAATGACACATAGGATTTCTGTATCTATTCAAATGAGTGATATATGACGTTTTCAGCAATATTGAATAATTACATATGATGTATTAATTTAAATGGTCATTATGTTATCAGAGAATAATGAACCAATGTGTAGGAAATTTATGACTGAAATAATCCATGTTCCATGGTAACTCGATGTAATTGAAAAAATTAAAATAATAAAATTATCATTATCATGTGATTCATTTTGGTTGACATGGGTATTGAGATACATGTGTTTGATAAATATCACACTATATAACTTTATATCGTGAGTATCCCTGATACATTTTTATAAGCTACAATTTTCCCAAATTTAATGTTATGGTGATTTTTATATAATATTCAATGATATAAAAGATTGTAGGGTCCACGTTGGGGTTCATTAAATGAGGTTTGAGGTTGTAATAGAGAGATACTCTAAATGTTCTTTAGTGTCAATCCCAATGTTTTGAATGTGTATCCATAGGGTATTTCATATGATTTAATGTAATGTGAACATAATATAAACATTCATAAAGTGTTTCAGATGATATATAAAAGGAATTTTGCATATGAATTCAGGATTTATTGTATATGATACAATATATGGTGAAGTCAAAGTAGTATTTTAGGCTTTAGTGAATGTGGTAGATTGAAGGAGATATATTCCTCAAAACCTATAGTTTATATTAAATAAATGGGTCAATCATATGGGTCACAACCTACATGTGTTTCATGGAAATATCTTAGTTCATGAAATATGATTCCATTTCCATTGATGATGTGGTTAGTTATCCTCTCACACGTAGATTATAATTTACGAAACCATTTTATCATATGAATCATATAAATATATATGGATACATCCAAAGGTGGAATGTGATTTTGTTGTAACTCTTGTGAACATCATTAAATATACGGGACAATGATCAAAAGACATTGTTCAGAGAACATTAGTGAAATGTATTCCATTTAAAGAAGGTTATTAATTTATTCTTCTAAACTATTTATATCATCAAGCATGGTGTTATTGGATTTATGTCTTCTTACCATTTTACTATTTTTTTAACTGTTTATCAACCTCTATGAATCCTACTATATCTGAGAATAAATAAATCATTTTTAATGGTATGATGATTAGTGTCTAAAAAATAATGTTTCTGAAAGGTGGAAAAATTATGAAGGCACATTTATACATCATGAATATAGTAGATAACACTCAATCATATACAATGTCACATAAAAATGAATTAAAATTATTTTTATTAAAGAATAAAGATATGTGGGTACTAAATGAATATGAAAAATATTATTCCTCATTGATTAAAGAGACTGTTCATATAAGATATGGTTCATTGGAAACACTTAAATGTTGTCATGTTTCCCATATTTAAATATTATGAATTGGTCAAGGTATTACATTAATTGAAATAAATTATATATCAATGACCATGATGATAGAAGAACATTTTATAATAGTTGTGTATTGGTGTTTAGTCGAGGAATTAAATTTTCACGTGAAAATAAGAGAAAACCAATCCTTTTATTATATAAAAATTATAGTGTTGTTAAAGATATACTATGGATTGAATAAAATAATTTTAATGTTCTTGTATTTTACAATAAATTACTTGTTAGTTATATAACTATCAAACACGATCATGTTGGAATAAAACATAAAGCTCTAAATAAAATTGGATACACAAATAATTGTTTTTAATGATAACACATGAAAAAAATCTACGCCCATGATCCATAAAATATTTAGTGGAAAATAATGTTTCAAAAAAAATTAGCATTTTAGTTGGGTAATATTGAAAATATTGATGAATTATATGAGATACCTACCTCTATAGAATGATTTTTAGATGGTATTGATTACCCTGAAATATATGATGTTCGTGACATATGGATCTATAATGAAGAAGGAATATTAGTTATAGTATTTTATAAATAAATGAATATTATAGGTCCTTAATTATTAATTAATTTTTAAATTTTAATATTCTAATAAATATTATATATATTAATTAGAATTGTATTAATAAATTCAGTCTAACGTTTATAAAATATGATAATTCTTTTGTACATGAAATTGATTTACCTTTAAATATTTATTTATTATGATGTTTTCATCAATTTATATATTAAATAAGTTTTAATTTTATAACACCCCCCAAAGGGAATATCATATTAAATTAAATAAGGAAAATATTTCATTAAAATACATGCAGTTGAGATTTTAGACTTATATATTTAGATAATTTATGATAGTAAATTGATAAACAAGACCCAAGTGTTTTTTAATTAATAAAAATATTATCGCCATATAATGGAATGATGAATCCATCATAGGTATTCAATATATATAAAAATTATCAACATAATATGATCACTTATACATACAAAATGTATTAATTTCCATTATTTACTTGAGAAATGGAATCATAAGAAGGAGTTAGTTAAACAACACTCTGAGGGTAAGAAAAAGTTATAACAATCAATGATTATAAGTGAGAAAAAAGAAAAAAAATGGGTATGAGAATGTTATAATGTAACTTGAACATTATATATTGAATTAATTCCCAATGAGATTAGGATTATGTTCCAAGAATCATATCTTTAGGATTTTGTGTAATGAAACAGATATCAAATGCTCTTAGCTTCATATGATTGTGAAAAAAATAATGCATGACATCAATAAAATAATAATAGTATTATTATAAATACGATCATTACATATTAGAAAAAATCTCATCGTGGATTAAATTCAGTATGTAATCCCATACATAGCATCTCTTTTATATGTACAGCTTTATCCGTATATAATGAGCCTTTAACATTACAAATTCTAGTTATTTTTAAATAGATTTTTCATTATTAAAATCTAGATGATCTTTTAGGTTTATTGTTTTAGTGAATTAGGGATACATCATACATGGTAATCCCATATATTATTGGTGGACACACATATATAGTTTCTATCTTTTTATACAACAATGTTTTCAAAATAAAACATGTTATCTCTTCATGAAAAATCTTCCCAATTGTCCCAATGATCTCCTCCTTTTCTCATTTGAACCTTAAACCATATGAAATAATATATGTACATGGTATGATAACAAAACCATATTCAGAGAACTAATGGAATGAAAAAAATTATTCCAGTGTAATCATACAAAAACATTTTCTCTTAAAAATACATTTTTATCTTAAAAAGGAATCACCTTTTAAAAAGTTCATTTTCATACCTTTTTAAAATTAAATGATTTACATGAATACTCCAAAGAAAACATATAATATATAAGTATGTAACTTGTTAAATAATTTTTTTACATCACTCATACAAATGGAGTAACCAATATGGACAACCTCCAAATTTGAAGTACCAAATGGGTTGGGTGGTATAACATGCCCACATGTCCATGGTTTATCATGGAACCACCCTTCATTAGTCTGTCACATAACAACCCATAAATTTTTTATCATCTTACCACCCACAATTTCTTTATTATATAACCTCCTATAATCATAATAATTTCGTAATAATCAACTCATAAACCTAAATAATGAAAACATTTTTCAAAAACACTATTTGGGGAAAATAATCTTTCCATTTTGAAATCACTCATATGAAAAATTGTCCACGTATAATAGAAATTTTTTTCATTGAATGTAAACATATATACTTATAAAGTAAAAAACAGAATTTAATGTGACATGAATATGGTAAATTCTATTAATTCCACATATGTTACAAAACATTACTTTTTTACTTTTATAAAAATTCACATTTATAAAATATATTTTTTAAAGGAAATTCCCTCACATTGGGTATGATTTTTGACATATGTACCTTATCATCATGAAAAATAAAAATATATTAATTATTTACATTATTGTGAACATTTTTTATTTATATTATTAATTTTTAATAAATTAATTCCTTTTTATAAAATTACTTAAATATTTATGTTCATGTCGTGGGTTTTGATGATATAGGGTAACGGAGTCCAAAATTACTTTGCTATGATGACTATAGTAAAAGTGATAATTGGAACATAATCCAAAAAATAATAATCATTAAATAATAATCATTTTTATACATCAACTATAATTTTCAATCAACCTTTTAAATTTTTATATAAATATAAACTATGATAAAATCATGGAGACGGTGGGCCTTATGTACGCTTGAGTAACGTTTTCATTTTTAAATGATCATTATAAAATGATGGTAAGAATAAGTTTATCTATCCAGAATAATAATAATATCATCAATGTAATATTAAAACTCTAAACATACTTATATTTATCAATCATGATTTCTAGTGATGAAAAACTAATCACGTCACTTCTTGGATGTGATAATTCACACATACACACAGACAACATTTTCATTTTACTATGCATAGAAAGATATGAATATAAATAATATATAATATTTTAATAATGAGAAATATTTCATGATTATCAAATATAATTATTAATGGAATCATTATAACCATTGATGAGAGATGATGATGGAAAATAAATTTCTTCAGTTCTCGAGGCAATAGTCCATCGTACACATGAATGATAACTTGTTTTCCAGTTTTTTGGAAGTGGATATGGATATGGTTTGTTAAAATAACATAATAAAATATGATTATATATATTATATTGAATTAATTATTTTAACATGTTTTAATAAAAAATTATTGAATTGGAAGAATATATAAAACAGAAACACTTGATTAAAAATAATACCTCATGTTTATAAATATTTCATTGCATAACACCTTAAGACCACTAAATATGGTTTTCTGCCAAGAATAAGGAATATAGAATGTGGGATAGAATTATATGAATGTATTTCGGAAGATGTTGTCCAATTAAAATAGTTTATCAAGTGTGTCGAAATCAGAAGAAGGGGTGTCCTTTTATAAGAGAGTAGAGGGGAACTCTTGGAATTATCAAAATAATAAATTAATATAAATTAATTTTTAAATTAAAAAAATCTCTAAAATTATTAGAAACCAATATTATATAATTTTGGGTTGAAATACCCTCTCCCAGGGATATTTGGATATTTTTGTACTACATTAATACCCTTATCATCATGATATAACACATATTTAATATTGTTAACTGTTTCCATAAGAACAAATATTTTTACTCTTTAAGGGTTAATATATATAATATAAAATAAGAAAAGGCCCATAAATTATTAATAAATGACATTGGAAATTTTATCCCAACAATTTTTCTAGATCCAAGATTTTTATGAATTTTATATCATTTAATGATTTATTATTTATTTTAAAATATAAATAATTTCATATTTGAAAATATTTAATACTTTAACTTTTACAACAAATAATTACAACAAGATTAATTTAAACATTTTTTATGAAAAATAATCATTATGTAATGTTATTGTAGAAAATAATTTGATGGAAAAAATAATGTCAAATTATATTTGTTTTAATATTTTAATAAAATTTATTTGATGTTTCCATTGCTGAAATAAATATTATATCAACATTGTTTCAGAAATTAAGGTAATTATTCCATCTATAAAAAATATAAATATATTACCATGGCGTAGATAAATATTTTTAATTTAAAATTATTATTTATAATGGAAATTATATTCTAGATAATCCTTTATTAAAAGTAATAATTTTTTAAAAAATTTGATTACAATGTTGTTGACTTTTTTAAAATAAAATATTATAAATTTAATTCTCTCATTTAAGTGGATTTAAAAGTATTATGTCAATTTATATCATAAAAATATGTTTTATAAATCTAAAATGGACTCATAGATTCATATATAACCTTACTTTTCCCCCAAGTGGTTACATAATATATATTTAAGACAAAGAAAGTGACATTTTGTTATTTTATTTTAATATAAATAATATATATGTAATTTTTACGGAAAAGTGTCCATCAAAAAGCTAAACTTTTCCCCTTACGTGTTAAGGGGATAATTAAATAAGATAATTAAATTAGTGAAAGTGGTAGTGTTATTTTATAGTCCTTATCATTTTATTTTTTACATAAATTTCCCAATTTACCCATTACCGTGGTAACAAAATTGACCATTGTTACTATTCATATAGGAAAACAATAAAAGGGATCTATCTAATAAATTTAGAACTGATAAATCTAAATATGTTATCTATTGTTCAAAGTTATAAACTTATAATTATCAAAATTTAATTTAGATTTAAACTGAAAAAATGCAATGAAAAAATATTTTTCAAAAAAATGCACTTTTTAAACATATTATGGTTTTATACCAAAATAATGTATTAAATATATATAAAAAACGGTAATATCATTATTTTAAATAACAAATAATTAAATTATATTTTAAAACATATCTAGAATATATATTTATTATATAAATATTTTAAGATTAAATTTTTCAATAAAAAAATGTATTGTTCAATATTTATTGAAACTTCAATATTTTTCAGAAAATTATAAAAAATTCACTATAAGATAATTATTATATTCTAATTTAATATTTTTATTTTAGTTTTATCAAATATATTAATAAAATCTCTAGAAAATAATTATTTTATCAATATATGAAAAATCATTAGAAATCATACTGGTAGAAAGTGTATTTGAAGAATCAAATTACTTCACAAAAATTAACCACTAAATTTTTAAATCATTAATTATTACATTGTTAATGATTTTAACCATTAAATATTTCATAATTAAGATAATACTATTCATTCCCTCTAATTTACATCTAGTTTATAAAAGTCACATTATAACAATATTTTGTTCTTCAAATAAGATAGTTGTTGTATATTTTATACGTTATCTAACATTATATATCCTTTCAAAAAATGTGATATTACATACCCCTACCTTTTGAAAATTTCATCCTCATAATTTTAATTTCTTTCTAAAAAACAATGTTTTTAATTTTCAAAAGACATTTGTCAAAATCCTACATTGGAAAAAGGGTCAATAAAACATCAACATAATAAAAGGGAAACAAAAGGATGATGGTTACCGGATACGAAACATACTAGGTCTCATTAAAAGAAAAAAGTAAATGAAAGAAAAAAATAACTATAAATAAATAATATAGATTAAAACAAAACATAATCATGTGAAATTTAACCATCACAAATACATAAATATGTGATTGGTTGAAAGGTTGTTGATAAAATTACAAAGATAATATTTTTTTATTTACAAATCATTTTCTGAAAGCTAAAGAATTCATTTATCTCATAGAATATGACCATAATTAAACATACCTACTTTCAAATTATATTTTCCAACATTAATCAATTTCTACTATATGTACAACATTTTCTAAAAAAATTATTAATCCATATTATTTTTTCACACCGGAAGCCCCAATATCAACTTCTAATGAATCACATAATCCAAAAACAATTAAATATTTATTAATATTATATTTATCCATTAAAAAAATTATTATAAAATAAAACAATTCAACAAAAATAATAAGTATTTATATGAAAAAACTACTTCAGTCTCCAAAATATAATACTAATACCCAAATTGCAACATAGATCATTCAAATATCCTTAAAATTCATAAAAAAATAATATATACTAATATTGAAAACCAATAATCAAAATTATATGATCAAATAGTATTCCAATATATATTTTAACATTTATCTCCAAATATCATCATTTAGTCATGATGTCTCAAACCTAAAAGTAATTTCATTAATAATCATCAAAGATAAGATAACTATTTCCATAATTTAACTGAATCCCCATAAGTCTAAAATATAATCATATTTTACTAAAAAAATAAAATTCAACCTTTATTCCACATAAAATTATATTTTCTTTAATCTTGTAGAATTTCCAAAATACTTAACGTCTTTGAAATTTACATTAATCAACAAATATCCAAAAAAAATAATGTGACATGGTTTTCTACTCAAGAAAACATATATTCCCAAAATAAAAGGAACAATTATTGGTTAAAATTTTTATATTATGAATTTTTTCTATAAAAAATAGGATATCAAAAAAGATAGTATTAGGTGATTCACCCTTGTCTCCCTTCCGTTGTGGGTTCAATTCCCACGGCCTTTCGAGACACGATATGTAGTCATCCATCATGAATGTTGTCCTTTATTGAAAAATATAATAATTTGATTCTAACAAAATTCTATAAATGTGAGAAACATAGTAAAATATAACCTTAATATGTTTTAACATCAAATTTCATATCATACCTTTAATTTTTCATCGCAAATTATAAAAACCCATAATTACCTAAAAAATGAATGTCTCTAAGAATACCAATAATCACCGTAAAAGTTAATAACTTAAACCCTCAGAAGGGGTTTTAAATAAAATAGGCATATGATGAATTGAAACATATAAACCCAAGATGACATCAATTACTATTAAGGAAAAAATTTACTCTTCAATGTTATATAAGTTATCCACTGATACCAAGTGTGAGGACCCAACGATAAACATTCTATATTCGTGTGATTTTAAACTATAAATACCAATATTAAAATCTCTAGGATCGTTTATGTTAAATGTTTCAGAGAATGCGGGCTGACTTGTACATGGTAAAATAATATATTACAAGTGAAAAAGTATTCACAATATCCTTTTTTTATAAGAAAAAAGTTCTCCAAATAAAAAAAAGGTTCTCTGTATATGAATAATATTCACCATAATCCCCTGGATCTCACAATTGTATCATTTATCCCATAAATCCAATGTTGTTTACTAAAAAATTATGATGCGAAAAAAAAATATGTCCAGGAGGAAAAATATATCAAACTATAATACAAATGAAAACCCACAAAAAGATTTCTCTTAAATAAACCTTTTTATCTAGAGATGGGAACCGTCTTTTCAAACATATCATCATCTTACCTTTTGAAATATCATCAATTTTCTTGGAAACTCATAAGGAAAAATTAATATGTAATTAGGTAACATGGGAAATAATGTTTATATATCACTCCTAAAAATGGAGTAACCTATATCGAAAAACACCAAATTTGGAGAACCTAATTCATTTGAGTTTATAACATAACCACTTATCTTTGGATTATCTTGGAATAACCAATCATTGTTTTTTCATGTAATGAAAAATCATTGGTTTATCATGTAACAACCCACTAGTTTTTTATCTTTTAACCTCCCATAATAAAAAATAATTCCTAAGAACCCTAACATAAACATACACCATGAAATTATTCCTCATAAAACACTCTTCGATGAACATAATCTATCCATTTTGAAATCACTCATTTAAAAAATTATTCATGTACAATGGGAAATGTTTTATTTAAATTAATCATATAAACATGTAAATTAAACATCAATGAATTATAATGACCTTAAATGAAAATACTATATCGAATCTATAAATGGTAAAAAAACATTCTTTTTTAACTTTTGTAAAGATAAACAGTAGAAGAAGATTTTTTAAAAAAGAAATGTTGTACATCTTGTTCCCCTCGTTGTTTGATTTTCATGATCACAATCACTTTATTATTTGTCTAACCTTGTTTTTAAGTGTTGTGGATGATAGGCAAGAGATTGCCAAAGGAATGGCCCAAGAAAGCATCTCAAAGTGGACTGAATTTCAGTCCACCGGCCAACCGGTGTGATAGCACCGGCCAGCCGGTGGCATCCAGTCAAACAGTGGTAGCTACTGTCTGCCCACCGGCCAGCCGGTGGCTCTGGCACCGGTCAGCCGGTGGTGCCTGGAAAAGAAGAACAGCTACTGCCAAGCCACCGGCCAACCGGTGGCCCATCCACCGGTCATCCGGTGGAGCCAACACTCGAAATCTCCCAAATTCTTCAAGCACCGGTCAGCCGGTGGAGCTGTACCGGCCAGCCGGTAGCCCAGTCAAACTAGCCGTTGGCTTTGACCAGTCAACCCTCTTTTGGCCTCCAACGGCTCCGAGGCCTTTTCCAACGGCTCCGAAGACTCCCCAAGGGTTCCATGCCTATAAATAAAGGCCAAGGAAGCCCCGGACACTCCCCGGATCATATACAAAGCCACCGTACACATTTTCCATCTTTGGCGTACCTACGGCGGACTTCCTTCAAAGGAACCCACCTTGCTCCAACAACTTCCACATCCAAGGAGCTCCTCCAAAGAAGCTTGGAAGCGGCCTTCAACATCTCCAATCAATCAAAGGCGCCCAAGGCTTCTCAACATACGGTTTTTATTGTTTTATTTATTTTGAGCTTTAAATTTGGGTTTGTGCCTACAAACCCCAAACCTTTCTCATCCCCATTTCTTTTGGGTTTCACATCACCACTAAGGTGTGAAAAGGTTGTCAAGCTTTCCTTTAAATAGCATGAGACATAGGTGAGCTATCCTTCACCTGTAAGAAGGATAGTGGGTTCTTGCTAAACAATTAAAAGCAAGTGGGTTCTTGCTAAACCACCAAAAGCAAGCTGTAATAGGTCCTAGTGCTACCTCAAAGCCTAGTGGGTTTCTTGCTTAAACCATTGAAAAGCAAGCGGTAGGAATCTCTCAACGGTTGAGTTGGGAGCAGAGACGTATGCCGGGTTTTTGACCGAACTCCGTTATCAATTTCTTGTGTCTTGCCTTATTTATTTCCGCTGCATTTCAACTTTGATTTTAATTTGTTAATCTTTTTTAAAAGGAAATTCACCCCCCCTCCTGCCATCAATTCCCATTTTTCTCCGATCTAACAATTGGTATCAAAGGGAAATTTGTGTAATACCCTAACCGGTTACAAATTCAAAGATCCATTGTGATGGCATCAACCTCTTTCGCCCCCGAGGGCTACTCATTGGTTCGGGCTCCATTTTTTGATGGAACCGACTATAATTATTGGAAAACCCGCATGACCACTTTTTTAAGAAGCATAGGATATCCCATATATAAAATTGTCATGCAAGGTTATACTTTGTCTACCCCCGACGAATCCAAATAGACCCCCGCCGATATTAGAAACTTTGAGCTTTATGGCAAAGCCATGAACGCTCTACATTGCGGCCTTGACCGAAATGAGTTCAACCGAGTTTCCACTTGCACCTCATCTCATGAAATTTGGAAACTATTTGAAGTGACCCATGAGGGCACTAACAAAGTTAAGGATACTCGGTTAGACATGTATAGACAAGATTTTGAATCTTTTTCCATGCATCCAAATGAGTCCATTTCTGAAATGTTTACACGCTTCACTGACGTTTGCAATGGTAGAAAATCTCTTGGTGATGATGTTTCAGCTGAAGCAATGGTCAAAAAGATTCTATGGGTCCTTCCGAGCTCATGGGCACCTAAGGTGACGGCTATCCAAGAAGCTAAGGATGTAAAGAACATGCCGGTCGAAGAGCTCATCAGATCCCTAATGACGTACGAGATCACGATGAGGAGGCAAGCTCAAAAGGAGGGCACACCAATCAAGACACCAAAGAACATCGCCCTCAAGGTACAAAAAGAAGTAAGCTCCTCCTCATCCTCTTCCTCCTCATCTTCTTCATCTTCAAGCGGCGACTCGGAAATGGAGAATCTCGCCCGCCAAATGCACAAGTTTATGAAGAAGCACAAGAAGAAGAAATCCCGCAAGGCGCGAAAGCAAGAACCCACCGCAAGATCCGAGCCCAAGGTAAAATGTTACGGGTGCGGCGAAAAGGGCCATTACAAGCCCGATTGCCCACTCAACAAAAAACGGGCTAAGGAAAAAGGAAAGAAAAAGGTCCTCAAGGCGACATGGAGTGACACCTCCTCATCATCCTCCTCCTCCTCCTCCTCGAGCGACCAAGGTACAAAATGCCTAATGGCATTTCATGAGGTAACATCATCCGACTCCTCCTCCTCTTGTTCTTCAAATTCAAATTCTTTATATCATCTTTCTTATGAAGAACTCTCACACGCTAGAGACCAACTAGAAAAAGGTTTTCATGCTTTATCGTCAAAATTTGTTGCTTTAAAAAAGTCTTTCAAAAAACTCTCCTCCGAAAAAGAACAACTTCTCAAAGAGAAGGAGGAGATGTCCCTCAAAATCCAAAATTTCCCAAATGTTGATTCTTTGGAATCAACCATCAAGGACCTTAGAGAATCCCTAGCCAAATTCACCCAAGGGGAACAAAATCTTTCAAAATTGCTTGGTTCCCAACGAATTTCAAGAACCACCCAAGGGCTAGGATATACCAACCAAGCTTCCTCCTCCCATGCTCCAACTATTTTTTTAAGGGGGAGCTCTAGTTTTAAATTTTGTAATTATTGCAAAAAACTCGGGCACCTCATTTATGAGTGTGATTGCAAAAATGCCCGGTACGGCCAACCAAAGTCTATTTTCTTTTCCGATGAATTTTATAGGAGAAGACCCGCCATGAAACAAATTTGGATTGAAAAATCCCTTTTGGCGAGTCTCTCCGGGCCAAAATTTATTACCTCTCCCCAGTGATTTATTGTTTTTATTTTGGGGGAGTTAGGTTTGTTTAAGCTTTTTGTTTTATTCAAACTTTCAATTTCAAATCTTGGTATCAAATTTTTCAATTCAAAATTTTCTATTCATTTTTCATTTCAAACTTTCAATTCAAACTGTTATTCAATTGTTCATTTCAAAATTTTTGATTCAAAACTTTCAATTCAAATTTCAAAAATTTCAATTGGTTTAAAATACGCATATCCCTCAATCAAGTTTTATGCCCCGTGCTATTTTGATAATCACAAAGGGGGAGAAATTTCTTGATTGATTGGGGGACAATCCTTTTCATCATGCTTAGCATTTCCTTTCAATTTCAGTATTTTACATTAATTGTTTTGGTGATTGTGATCATCAAAATAGGGGGAGATTGTTGTACATCTCGTTCCCCTCGTTGTTTGATTTTCATGATCACAATCACTTTATTATTTTTCTAACCTTGTTTTTAAGTGTTGTGGATGATAGGCAAGAGATTGACAAAGGAATGGCCCAAGAAAGCATCTCAAAGTGGACTGAATTTCAGTCCACCGGCCAACCGGTGTGATAGCACCGGCCAGCCGGCGGACCTGGCAGAGGCATTGCCCACTGCCAGGTTCCACCGGTCAGCCGGTGGCTTGACCACCGGCTAGCCGGTGGCATCCAGTCAAACAGTGGTAGCTACTGTCTGCCCACCGGCCAGCCGGTGGCTCTGGCACCGGTCAGCCGGTGGTGCCTGGAAAAGAAGAACAGCTACTGCCAAGCCACCGGCCAACCGGTGGCCCATCCACCGGTCATCCGGTGGAGCCAACACTCGAAATCTCCCAAATTCTTCAAGCACCGGTCAGCCGGTGGAGCTGTACCGGCCAGCCGGTAGCCCAGTCAAACTAGCCGTTGGCTTTGACCAGTCAACCCTCTTTTGGCCTCCAACGGCTCCGAGGCCTTTTCCAACGGCTCCGAAGACTCCCCAAGGGTTCCATGCCTATAAATAAAGGCCAAGGAAGCCCCGGACACTCCCCGGATCATATACAAAGCCAACGTACACATTTTCCATCTTTGGAGTACCTCCGGCGGACTTCCTTCAAAGGAACCCACCTTGCTCCAACAACTTCCACATCCAAGGAGCTCCTCCAAAGAAGCTTGGAAGCGGCCTTCAACATCTCCAATCAATCAAAGGCGCCCAAGGCTTCTCAACATACGGTTTTTATTGTTTTATTTATTTTGAGCTTTAAATTTGGGTTTGTGCCTACAAACCCCAAACCTTTCTCATCCCCCTTTCTTTTGGGTTTCACATCACCACTAAGGTGTGAAAAGGTTGTCAAGCTTTCCTTTAAATAGCTTGAGACATAGGTGAGCTATCCTTCACCTGTAAGAAGGATAGTGGGTTCTTGCTAAACAATTAAAAGCAAGTGGGTTCTTGCTAAACCACCAAAAGCAAGCTGTAATAGGTCCAAGTGCTACCTCAAAGCCTAGTGGGTTTCTTGCTTAAACCATTGAAAAGCAAACGGTAGGAATCTCTCAACGGTTGAGTTGGGAGCGGAGACGTAGGCCGGGTTTTTGGCCGAACTCCGTTATCAATTTCTTGTGTCTTGCCTTATTTATTTCCGCTGCATTTCAACTTTGATTTTAATTTGTTAATCTTTTTTAAAAGGCAATTCACCCCCCTCTTGCCATCAATTCCCATTTTTCTCCGATCTAACAAGAAAGACCCTTAGGTTGAGTTTGATTTGTCAGGTATGTTATTTGTGTTCACAAATAATAATCTTTTGTTAATTATTTACTTTATTTAGAACTTTATTTAATTTTATAATCACATTTATATCACTTATTACTAGTTCATAATAATTACATACTTATTTTAGTTCACATGAGACATTTTGAAGACATTTTGTGCATGAGTCGAAAATGAATTACGTTTGATGTCTATAGTCAATGTTATAATACTTAAACCATATATAGAATAATAATCCTGAGATGATTATAACTTTTATACTTCAATTTTACTTTTCAATCCATCCATTATATATGGATATGAATAATAAACTATGCTACAATCATGGAGATCGTAGGTCATACGTACGCATGTGTACTATTTAAAAATTTCAATGGTTATTATGAAAAGAATGTAAGTTTTTTTTATCATTATATAATTATAATAATACCATAAATATATTATTAACTCATTATATATACTTGTATATATCATTCATGTTATTTGGTGATTAAATGAATCACATCGCTTTGTGGTGGTCATAATTTACAAACACGCATGAATGATGTTATCCTTTTTATGTGTATAGAATGATTAGAAATTAGATGATATATTATATTTACAAAACATTAAATATGTCATTAATATTCTATATAAGAGATAATTCCAACAATATTACCAATCCAATATATATGGTGGCAGAAAACGGATTTCATAGATTTGCAAAGCGGTAGTCCACCGTATAGATGAATGATAAATTATTTTCCCATTTGATCAAAGTGGGGTGAAACTTGTGTCATGAAATTAACATTATAAAATTTAATTATATGTGGGATAATTTATTTATTATTTGACTATTTTTAAGATGATTTTAATGGTGTGGAAAAATAGAAAAACATAACACTTGATTAGAAATTATACCTCCTGTTTAGAAACCCTTCATTACATAACACTTTAAGACCACTAAGGATGTTCTTATTCCTAAAAAAGGTCATATAGAATGTGTTTATGGATTATATAAGGGTATTTATTATGATATATGGTAAAAAGGATTTTATATATGAATAAACGAAAATATGGGGAGTCTTTTTATATGAGGGGGGAGGGGCACTGTTGGAATTCTCAAAATATTTAATGAACATAAATTATTTTTTCAATAAAAATGGATCCAAACATATTAATTTAGAATATAAGATTATTTTAGGTCTAATTACCTCATATAATACAATGTATATATTATTTTACTAAATATATACCCTTATTATTTCGTTTTAACCATTATTTTACCTCTTTACCTCTAACTACAGAAAAATAATTTTTTACTTTTTAAGGGTCAATATAGTCACTATAAAATAATTAAACACCTAAAAGTGAATAATGGATTAATTCTTATACAATATAATTATAATTTGGATGAACATTTTATTTTTGAGGAATTTTATATAGTTGAATAAAATATTCTATATTTTTAAATATCCATAATGTTAATTTTTATATCCTCAACTAATTTGAATTTTACAGAATTCAATACAACAAGACATATTATAACCAACTATTTTAATGCATAACTAATATTTCAATTTAATCTAAAAAATGAATTTATGACAATATTTATCTAAATTATATTAATTCAAATATTTTTAATATCATTTATTTGATGTTTCTATTAGTTAATTAATTACTACAACAGAGTTGTGTATGAATCTAACGTAATTTTATTATATCATAAAATTATAAATAATTTACGATGACATATATATAAACTTTTTATTTTAGAATAATATTTTTAGTTGAGGTTATCTTTTGTATAAACCTATATTAGAAATATATATAATAATTAAAAATATTGTTATGGAAACTATGACTTCTCATTAAATACAATATTATAAATTTCATACTCTCATATAAGTGGCATAGAATGACCTAAATAAATATATACAATAAAAATAATTATATTAAATTAAAAATTTACACCTAGAATCACTTATAGCATACAATGTTTCCCACGTGGACACATAATGGAAATTTATGATAACAAAATTGACATTTGAGTCTTTCTTTTATCTAAATAATATATAATTTATATTCATGTATGAGTTTAAATATAAAAATTAAATTTTGATCTATATGTGTTTTTGTCAAATTAACCCCCTCAAATAAAAATTTGGCATGTGTTACGTTAATTTTATTGTTCTTACACAATTATTTTCAACCTAAATAACACAATTTATCCATTATAGAAGAAACAAAAATTACCATGGTTAATATTCATATTGGTTATCACAACCCGTCCCCCAGTGCTCGTACCGTGGCATACCCCAAGCCCGCCTCCCGATGGCCAAGGGTTGGGGAGTAGTGTCGAAGGAGTCAACCTCCATGTGGGAGGCATTTTCTTGAATAATTGTACAAATTTAAACTCACAAAACAAATCCACAGGGCTAAAAGGTGAACATTAAGTAATTAGAAACCCAAGTACAATAACAAGTAAAGCAATAAGTGGTAAAATCGGGCCAGTACCCAAGCCCAACAAAAGAACTGAAAGCATCACGGTACAAAGGGAGCTACATTGACCATTTGTGTAAAATCTTACCTGATCACTAGAGTAGTGAAGCCACTGGAAGCCGAAGTAGCATGTCATATAAGCCTGGTTCTACTGGGCCCCACCTGGTCAGAGGACACCAAGTCCACCATCGTAACACCTATAGGTATCATCTCCCTAAGAACCTCTATCGAAACATCGAATGTCTGCACTAGACACAACATGTTTAGGTGAAGATCATGCATGGGGGAGTAACACAATTCATAGTAGGGGACTCCGATACACTCGACGGTATCTCATAAATCCACAAAAGAAAAACACCATAAAACAATTGGGAAGTATACCACAAATTAAACAACAATGCCAAAACCATGAAGTAAACTACAATGCCAAACCATAAATTAACCCACAAATATTATGCATATTCAGCTCTACTCAGGTATATTACCATACATATACCTTGGTCATCTTGATATACTCTTTTCAGCCACAAAGAAACATAATGCTCTAACCTCAATGTCATTACCAGGATTTCTATAGAAGGATCAAAGTGTAACTCAAGGATTAGGAGTACACACACCATGAGCAGGACATCCCTAATGGAACTCATCTAAGAGATGTACTCCATCATGTACAACTCCATCATTCCAATTGGTGCATACGAAAGTACGTGATTCCTCAGGAAAATTATTCTATAACTTCTTCTAGTGCTCGACACTATAGGTTTTTCTATCAAGATCTTGCGCTTGAGGAAGGACCAAGGGAAATCAATTGAAAAGGCCCACTCCATGAAACTGCGTTCAGTTGGGGGAGCACTGCTCCAGTCTATCCAACGATATCTTGGTCCCTCCAGTATTAAGTGGCCCACAACTCAATATGTCGAGGGATAACTGACATTTAACATGGTATCGATTACATCAAGTGGATGAACTCCACCCCATAATGGTTTCTTGTAGTCAAGGGAGCTCCAACACCCATAAAGGACTTGCAACGTGTCGCTACTCAGAGTTGGGGTAGTACTAATCTATAATTGATGACCCACACACTACCTGGTAGGGGAGTAAATCTATGGTAGTCTTTTTGCTATTGATGGCCCATTCCTTAGTACATCAGGTGAGTAATGAACCTAGGCTAGAGGACCTGCACCCTGTCATGGCATGGGAGTACCGACTCTGCAGGAAAAAAGTGTAAAGAGTACCCACACCCAGAATCGGCGGGGGGTACAACTAGGTTAATAGAGGACCCTTGCAATGATAAATTAGGGCAGTAACCGACTCTATCACAATATCGGATGTGGGGGGGGCACACCTGAGTAAGTTAGGGGAGTACCGATCCCAGGATAGAGGAAACACACCCTAGAATAGTACGGGAGTACCAACTCTACCATAGAATTGTGTATAGAGGACCCACACCCTTGGTCTGTAGGGGAGTACCTAATCCTAACATAGATGACCCGTACCATACCTGTTAAGGGTGTACCTGACTCTACATGAGTTAAGTATGGAGGACCCACATCCTAGTCTAAGAGGGGAGTACTGACTCCAATGATATAGTTGGATCCTTGGTCGTTCTATGCATGAATTGGAGTATGTTTTGTGTTTGTTGTCAATCCTTAGTGGATGTTCAGAATGTGTTCCATCAAATTGATCATACAGAACAAGTAGATAATAGTATTGAAGTGGTTTTTAGCAATGTGACATGAAAATCATTGACTTAATGGAGAGGAATATTTCACGGTAGTTGTTTTTCAAGATCAGAACATGAAAATATTTCAAAGGGAGCGGGGTGACCCAGTTTTATGCTTGGTCGCTCAAGTGACTTGCGTTGTAGAGACTTGTGCACCGAAACATGTGCGCCGAGTGAAGACTTGTGTGCCGTCACGCAGGGTATCCAAATTCCTATAAATAGAGGTTGACCCCACCTCATTCAGTTTAAAGTTCGGACTTAAAGAAAATCAGAGCTCCCGTTGTGCTGGTGTTGTGGTCGCGCAAGTGGTGGTGTGTCGCGCAAGTTAAAGTTGTGGGGAAGTTTTGTACTGTTCGTCCAAGGTGGTTTGGGTGAAAAATAGTGTTGGTATCCCTATTTTGGAGTTTTCGAAGGAAGTGTCGCATAGGTGGTTTTGTGACACTTGTGCGCCAAGATTTGAAGAAGCACGATAGTTGTCCTTTGCACGCCAAACCTGGTTTGGGTGGAAAATAATGTGAATCGTGCTATTTTGGTGTTAAATAAGTGAGGGTCATGCAAGTGGTTGAGGAGGACTTGCGCGCCGACTTTGAATCTTTCGTGACAGCTTGGAGAAGCGCGCCAGGTTTTGTTGAAGCATTCCAGTCTTTTTAGAGCTACACGAAAGCTGGAAGATTTCCTGATACCTTCGGTGCAAGGTGAGATTAGTCTACATGTGAGATTTGGACTTCAAAATATCATCTACATACAATAGTGGATGTATTAATTAGTGATTAAAAAGAGACATTCATGTCTATAAACTGAGTAGGACTTCACCAAAGGTAGTGAGCCAGGGGAATCAACGGGAGTGACCCATGGGACGCATTGAGCTATCCCTATACTTTTGTAAAGGCAGTGAGCTTGGGACAAAGTGATTGTTCCCAAACCTTTTTAATCCACATCTAGCGATGTTTAGTGGAATTTGGTATGACCGAAAACATGTCGACTTATTCTCTTTGGACGTATCCCATAGTGGTGAACCATGTAAAAAGTGTTATCTCATCTCTCTACATGTTAATGTTTTCATTCTGATCATATCCATCTTACTGGCTTAAGAAGTTCCTACCAACATGGGAACATGATCCATGAATTTAAAAGAAAATGTTGTCACCCTAATTCACCCATCCCCTCTCAGGGTGTCCCAGGGTCCTACAAGTGGTATCAGAGGGTAAAAGGTTGATGGTGTTAGATCTTTCCTTTGCCGTCATGGAAAATTTAGCCAATGTAAGGGGAGTCCCCCACTTTGATGGAAGTAATTTTCATATTTGGAAGAACAAACTGAGATCTCATCTAATATCCCATGGAATGGAAGTTCTGTTTTCCACTGTGCAAGGTATAAATGTTTCTGATCCAACAGGACTGGCTATGACTGATATAGATAGGAAAATTATTGATGCAGATGCTAACGCACAGAATGCTCTCACCGTAGCCCTTTCTGATCAGATCTATTTAAAAGTGATAAGTTCCACCTCAGCATAGTCCATGTGGGATAAACATGGAAATTTTTATGAAGGAGATAACAAAGTGGAGGAGGAGAAACTATAAGTGTTGTACAATAGGTTTGATGATCTGATGACGAATCCTAATGAGAATGCAAACTCCTTCTTGAATCAAATTACTGATGTGGTTGGAGTAATTCAGGGCCTAGGAGAAGAAATAAAAGATGTTGACAGTGTGAATAAAATACTAAGAAGACTTACACCCCTGTACAATGAAAAGGTGTTAGTCCTTGAGGAAAGATATCTTTCCAAACATTCTCTGAATTATCTACTAAGAAGCCTGGTGGAATATGAAATGAGAGTCAAACCAGAAGATGTTACGACTCGAGTAAGCAAGGAAATGGTATTCAAAGCCATGGAAAAACTAAAAATCTTAGAAGATAGTTGTGGTGAAGATGAATAGGAAAAAGAAATTATTTCTCTCATTTCTAGGAAGCAGAAGAAGGGAAAAGTTAAATTCAAAGGTAAGCTACCTATAGCGTGTTTTCGTTGTGGAGGGGTCAGGCGTATTGCCTCTCAATGCCAATGATTTTTTTATGATGAAGAAAGCGAAGTAGAAGCCATCGAGAAGCGTCAGAAAATGTCTTCCAAAATGGGAGACTTCAAATATAGAAATAAAATATAGAGGAAGATTTTTGTATGTGAAGAGGAAGATGATGATATTGAATTTTTTGAAGAAGAAGAACCAGAATTTAAAGCAAGAAACCATGCTTCCCTGATGGATACCATTGAAAAGTCAGAACCCTCAATCAACAAAGGTAGAGATAATCAGATTACTGCAAATGGTTATCCAAATATTCAAATTAATGATTCCCTTTCAAAGCATGGGAATAAATGTAAGATATGAAATAAGTGGATGGAAATGGATGAAGATTTATCAGAATATGTCGATGAGCTTAAAGCAGAAATTGAACGACTAGAAGAACTAGTGAAAGTTCAGTCTTCAATCCTTGAAATCACCGATGACGTTGTGGAACTAATGATTGGAATTGAAGAACAAGAAAATTTCATAAATGAAATTTCATCCAGAATGGAGGGAATGTCCAAGACTTTTGAGGGTCTTGAGGAAGAAGTTATTACTCTTAGAAGTAAAATTGAATGTCAATCAACCGCAAATGATGGTAAGAAGAAAATTCATTTTGGAAGATTATCAGATGCAGAATTACTGGAATGGTCTAAGTGTTTTTCATATGGGGTTGGAAAAATCTTGAGTGATCAAAGACCTGCTTGAATGGGAAAGAGTGGAATTGGCTGTGAAGCCGAGACATCAACTATAGGAAGTGAAAAGAGCCAAAAGTAAGACAAGATGAAAGTTGGACATGTTGAAACGTTGCGTAAAGTGTTGAAAAAGGAACCCTTAATCCAAACTAAAAGGAGAATTGAAAATTATCCTAACAGATTCAGAAATTATAGATAGCCTATCTATTCTCTCGAGGAAGAATTTATGTGGAGAAATTCAAGTGAGAAGATATTTCTTCTCATGAAGTGTCAGTTCTGTGGCTACATGGTCTATACCATGTCATATTGTGAAGAAGCAAGGAGCTACTTGAATGGGGAAGATCTGGGATGTCAAGAAAGGAGACTGATTTCATATCCTCCTTCTTATAGAAGAAATAGTTTCTATACATACCGTTTTCAATGTTCAAAATTTTTCCACGGAGCTATGTATTACAGGCATAGATTCAATAGAAGAGATGCATAAAACTCTAAAAAACAGGTCAATATTCATCTCCCTAATGGTTTTGTTCTCACAAATATATTTTATCCTCTAGAATAAGATTATGGGTATGAAGAATCTGATTATGTTGACGAAATAATAAGTATGCCATCAATATCTTATACCCAATCTTATACCTCATGGAAAGAAAAAAAGGATCGAGAAATCCAATCTTGCAGAAGTAGCCTTCAATGCTACAAAGAGCAGCAGCACCTGGACTCATGGTAATGGATGCTATTCACATATGGTAGGAAATGATGATATTTTTAAGAACATTGAAAAGAAAGATGATGGAACAATAAGGTTTGGTAATGATTGTGCATTGAAGATTAAAGTATGTGGGAATACTGCTCTTACCAATGGAGAGACGAAGAACACTAAAGTTTTTTATGTGGATGGTCTACGCCAAAATCTCCTCAGTGTAAGTCAACTCTGTGACATAGAGCTCATTGTAATTTTAAATAAAAAAGGACGCACTATAAAAGGAAAAACAGGGAATTCTATTATGAAAGGCTGTAGAATAGATGGAAACTTATATCAGGTTGACATCAAAGTAAACTCTTTCAACATGTCTGTTGAAGAAGAAAACAACCTCTGGGATCGAAGGCTGTGGAACATTAACTAACAAGACATGGAAAACATATCTATAATGAATATTGTCATGGATATCCCCATTCTGAGATGGGAGTGTGAAAAATCTTGTGATGCTTGAATTCATGGAAAGCTGGTCTGTAGTTCATATCGGCCAAAGAAGAAAAGGGCATCTCATCTTCTTGATCTAATTCATACAGATGTATGCAGGCCAATAAATGTTGCTGGAACTCATGGAGAAAGGTACTTTTTCCTTTTCATATATGATTACATTATAATGGCATGTGTTATGGTCATTTATAGGAAAAGACAAGTGCTTGAATTCATGAGAACATATCGTTGAATTGACGAGAATGATACCAGACGAACAATCAAAGTGTTGCAATCTAGAAATGGAGGGGAATACATGTCCATTGAATTTGAAAATTGCCTGGAGAAGCATGGGGTACAACATGAGGTAGTATATGTGAGAACACCACAACAAAACGGAGTTGTTGAACATAGGAATCTAAAGTTGAACAACATGGCACGAACTATGCTGATTTGGAGTGGTATTCCACGACATTACTAGAAAGAGATTGTTGAAGCTGCAGTGTATATTCAAAATCGAAAAGGACTTTATATGGGTGAGACAAAGACACCATATGAATTATGGCATGGAAGGAAGCCATCTTTGAAATACTTTCTTATTTTTGGATGTAAATGCTTCATCTAAAACAAAGAAGGAAATCAAGGGAATTATGGTGACAATATAGATGAAGGAATTTTCCCCAGATACTCAATGAACAACAAATCCTTCAAGTGTTTCAACAATCAATTAGGAAGGATTGTGGAAAGAAGTGATGTTAAGATAATTGAAGAGAAAACCAAAAATTCTTCAAGAACGTCATATGCTGATGTGATAGAAAGTGAAAAAGAATGTGAACGTGGAGAAAATAAAAATACAGAAAAAGAGGAAGCTGTACAAAACACTAAACAGTCGCATCATGATGTTTAATCATAAGAAGAATCTGAAGAAGAAACTATGGGTGGGGAGAATGAAATTTAACGTCATAGAAAAATCTAGGAGCTGAGATTGATCCATCTAATATAATTGGGGATAGGAGTGCACCCACACAAACCAAAAGGATGCGGAATAACATGAAATATGCATTTATGTTAGTTTAAGAGCCATCCTCATTTGAAGAAGATGCAAAGGATGAATCATGGGTGAAATCACTGAATGAAGAGTTAGATCAAATTGACTAGAATCATACATGGGATCTTGTCCAGAGACCCAATGGTCACAATGTGATTGGTACAAAATGGATATTCATGAAATTTTTTCATGAGCATGGAATTTTTATTAGAAACAAGGAATGACTGGTATGTAAAGGTTACTCCCAGATTAAAGGCATTGATGTTGAAGAAACCTTTCCTCTGGTGGTTATACTGCAGTCAATCTGGCTTTTCCTTTCCATGGAACTCCAAATAGGATATAAAGTATATCAAATGGATGTAAATAAAACATTCTTTAATGGTGTACTCAAAGAAGAAGTCTACATTGAAGAACCAGTGGGTTTTGTTCTTGGTACTGATGAAATAAAGGTTTGAAAACTTAAGAAATCTATATATGGTTTGAAAAAAGAACCATGAGCATTGAATTCACGGCTGAATTCTTATCTTAAGAAGCTGGAATTCAAAAGAGGAGGAGTATATCACAATATCTATGAGAATAATTCCCCTAAAGATCTGTTCATGGTTCAAGTTTATGTCGATGACAATATATTTGGTGGTAGTAGGCAGAAATAATTGGATGAATATTCTAATAACATGAAATAAGAATTTGAAATGTCTTTGATTGGGGATCTCACCTATTTCATGGGGCTGCAAGTGGTTCAAAAGAAGGATTACACCTTCATTTTTGAGGAAAAGTATACGAGAGAGCTGTTGAATATGTTTAATATGCAAGACTCAAAACCAATGTCACCTATGACTGCAGTTGGAACCAAATTTGGAAAGCATGAGGATGGGACATCCATAGACCCCACCATGTAGAAAAGGATAATTGGAAGCCTATTGTATCTGACAGTGACACGGACATATATTGTCTTTGGAACATGTCTAGTGGCTCGCTTTCAGAGTAATCTAAAGGAGGAACATATGGAATCAGTAAAAAGTATCATGAGGTATATTCAAGGTACTCACAATTCTGGATTATACTTTTCTACAGAAAGGAAAGTGAATTATCATCATTTTCTGATGCTGACTGGGCTGGTGATGTTGTGGATAGAAATTCCACCAGGGGTGAATTATTCTATATAGAGAATAAATGTATTGGTTGGTTGAGAAAGAAACAAGAAAGTACTTCTCTTAGTACTGTTGAAGCTGAGTATATCTCTACCACAAAGGCATGCACTCAACTTGTCAAGACCCGTCCTCGGGGCCCGTGTCGTGACTACCCCAAGCCCACCTTCCATAGGTTAGGGGCTGGCGACTAGCACCAAAGGCATAAATTCTGATAACTGGGAAGGCATTGCCTTTATAAAAGTAAACAAAACACCACAGAGTACAAGCGGATGTAAAACACTAAGAATAAAAGAAAGTGCTGAAAGGTAAATGGGCCAGAATACAAGCCCAACTAAAAGTATAACTACAACTTAACAAAGTACAATAGAAAAAGACAACAGCTGGAAGAACAGAAGCGTCTCCTAGGTCGTCCTCCGCGGATCCTACTTGAAGGGTAGGTACAGATGGCGTAGCTCCTGGATCGTCCACCACGGGTCCTACCTGAAGGGTAGGTACAAATAGCCTCCACAACGCTCTCGCCCTTCAACCTCCCCCGAGTGTCATCTCGCCGTGAAGTCCACCTCCGGATACTGACTTGCCGTGTAGTCCACCTATGGGTACTTGTAACGCCCCGACCCCAGCTACCCAGAGTCGGTGCATTACTTCGTAACATTGACATGATCACAAAAGATCATGTCTCGAAAGAACGATTAGTTTAGTAGCCTTGGAAACACTATATACATTCATAAGTCTTTCATTACATCAAAAAGTAAACCAACTACAATAAAATGGTCTTCATAGTCCACACTCATATCCCTTTCTGACTACCCCTGCAGGTCATTCATAAAATACTTCTTCACATCCTGGAAAAAATATTAAAGCATTGAAAGGGGTGAGCTCAGATGCTCAGTAAGGTTAACTATATAGCAGAAGCTTTAATAAATAAACATTAACATTTAAGGCAATGTATAACTAAAACAAAAGACTTTTAAACTTGAAATTCAACATAATATGGCAAAAGAAAAATGAGATAATGCCATTCACTTCTTCACATGGATATTCTACTGGTCGAATAATCACATGCAATATCAATAACCACATTTATAATGAGGGAATGTATAATGCCAGACATTCTGAAACATTTTGTCATGGCCTCGGCCAAGACGTCTAAAATGATTAAGGCCTCAGCCAAAACCATAAATCAAATTGGGAAAGGGCCTCAGCCAAATCCACGTCTAGTTGTCTCATGAGACCTACCGATGCATCGAGAATCTATAGTGGGCTCCACCCGTCACTTATTAAGTCCAATACATTCCTCATATGAATAGGTTTAAACATATCATAAACCATAACATAATCGTATCACATAAAACATGCATAAAGGAAACATAACATTCCCACATTTCAATCACAAGATATCAATACAACACATTGATATAATAAAAACTCTTTCAAAATCATTTTCAATACCAAAATAAAAGAAATTTAAAACTTTGTATTTATTTTTTCATTAAAAAAATGATGGCTTGTAGAGGAAGCCGAAACTCAAATAATGGTCACGGCGGTGGATAAGTCGTTGTCACCGCATAAGTATGGACAGAAAACATTCCCTTTTTGTCGTTTAGTAAAATACTTCATATAAAAAATATTCCTTTTGAATAAATGTTAAAGTCAAAGCTGTTTATACACTGTATAAAAGAAAGTTGTGTATAAACCAAATATGCCTCAATGAAAGGAGATTGAGACTAAGTCCTTAAAAAGATAATTTTTAAAATAAAATAGATCTATTATGTGTATTCACAATAAGTACACATAAAGAAAGTAAAAATACAAGATATGACATAATAATATCATGACTTAATTTGAAAGTAGAAGATTAACCCAAAGAATGGAAATTGGGTTAAGAAATTCCCTTACCTTGTGTCTTGTCCTGACTCGACTGTTCTTTAACCTCCTTAATAATAAACTAGAGTTAATTTCTATTTACTTAAGAACCTTTTTCATGTTAATTATTCCTTTTATATCACTTATTACCATGTTATGAACATTATGTAATTATTTAAGTTAATAACGGTCGTTTTGTCGATCTTTGGAACTTGAGTCAACAATAAACTTCTTATAATTACAAGTTGTTTATGTGGTAGAATATCCATTATCTCCAGAATTATATTCATGATTTAGATGTAATATATATCATATATATCTAGTATATACATTCATTCATAATATTACGTAACATTTAGAGGTAAGAAATGAAATGCACCGTTCATGGAGACGGTAAGCCGTACGTACGCATGAACACTACTTTCATTTCTATTTCGTATTTAATGGAATGAAATCATAATTATATAAAGGTATAATATAGTTCCAGTATAATATCATATATAATATCATTTACTCCATCCTTTATACATCCCAAATATGGCATTAATGATTCACATCACTTTGAGGGGGCGGTAGTCCGCACCTCCTAAAATGAAATTATCGCGTTTACCCATAATGGAAATCATAAAGTATGCCATAAATGAGAAATAGAGAAGAATAAGTAAAACATAAACATAATATATATATCATATATGAAAATAGTTTCATCAAAATGTCCACCATTATAGGTGTTAAAATAATTTGAACAATTATCGTTTCGTGAGGCAGTATTTCGCCACCCACAGAAACAGTATGTTCTTTAACCATTAGACGAAGGTGTGTGTAATTGTAAACCAAATACATACCATAACAACATCCTAGTATATTTTATATACTGGTGTTGTTACAAAATAAAGGATTGAAAAGAGTTTAAGGGGTTGGAGAAGCAAAATAAAATAAAACAACATTAGAGAAGACATTACCTAAAAAACCGGGCAACTCTTTTTGATTTGAGACAAAGGCTTCCTTGGGAAGAATTCTGCCCAAAGTGATGCTTCTAGGAGTAAGTGAGGGATGTTGGGAGAGTATTTGGGCAGAGGTTGGCCGAGCCAAATGGCTTGAATGTGTGAATAAGGTGGGAGTGGTGGGGGCCTTTTATAAGTGGAGAGGAGGGGCACTTTTAGAATGTAATGAAATATTATTCTATTATACAATGCTTTTCGAATTCTAAAGGTCCCACACTTGTATAATTCGAGGCTAAGGTGATAAGGGTTCTAAATATCCTCATCCAATAGGCTTTGGACAAGTGTAAGCCTTGGATGTTACATTATCTTCTCATTTTATATAAATCGTTAAATAATGAGGTCATCGATTCATCATCATGATGTCATAAATAATTTAATTTATTTAATGTTTAAAAATTATAAAAAAATACTATGATGTAGAAAATATTTTTAAATTTCCAATGACTATTTATAATCAATAATATGACTTGTATAACCCCATGTAAAAATTGTTTTAGTAAAACATTTCATGTTTGTGTCATTTTTTTACTTTAACATTAAATAAAAGGTATTTATGTCATTTTCCAACTAAAGTGGCTCCATGGGGTCCCCAAGGTGACCCATGGATTCTCTTGGTCGGTCATGGCACATCCAATGAGGTTAGGACATGTTTCAAGATCATCTCATATTATTAAAACAATATTTTTACCTTAAACTACACTAATTACCTCTAATCATGATTAAGAACTTAAAAGTTATTATTCACCAAAAATTATTTTAATCTCATTGAACCAAATTTTACTTCTTAATGACAACCATGTATGTCGGATTTTTTAAAATCAAAACACCGAAGTGGTAATATTTCATTTAAACGAAAAATCAGTTATTTAACTACCACTTAGTGGTATCACTATTCATCAAAAATTTAAGTTTTTCAGAACAATGCCAAAATTTCACCCTAAGCTATAATTGATATTCCGAATTCAGAAATGATGTCTATTTTATGAAATTCCAAACATATAAGTTGCATTAATTAATTTTATAATTAATTCCCACTGTCACAACAAATAGCGTGTTTTTAAGAAAAAATTTATATCAAAAGATTGACAATTGTTTATGTCTAATTTCAAAGTGAAATTAATTCTAATGAACACCATTGGATAAAATGGTAAAAATATATTCTAATTATACTTTAAAAACACTCAATATTATAACTTATCACTATAAATTATTTTGATTAAAAAAGTTGTTTTAAGTATTTTTCACTATTCATAAAAATTTGGAAGTTCTCAGAAAATTACAAAAAATTCAACATAGGGTAATTTCAATATTAGGAATACAAAAATGAAGTCCATTTTGAAATATAAAATTTCTATAAATTTAAAAAGTGGTTATTACTATTCATAACGGCTACTTTGATTAGTTGCGGTGTGTTAGAACTCGAAGTTGCGTACAATGCAAGCTATTGAATTATTGAATGAGAAGTGTATCATGGAAGCTCGGGGTGTTACATTCTCCCCTCCTTCAATAAACTACGTCCTCACAATTTGAAATTTTTCTTTGTAAATAAAAGGTTGAAAAGAGAAAATACCTTTGTGGAAAACCCACATCGAAAATATGATTAATAAAATTTTTCCTTAATAAGAGGGAAAGGAAAATGAAAAACTCACCACCCAATTATTATCTCGATTAGGAGAACATTGGTGGAAATTAGAGACATATAATTGGATGAAAAACGTAAATATTTGTAGGGAGTGATTGAGGTCATCAATCACAATCAACTGTCAAATTGAGGGCCTCAAAGCCTTCAATCTATGTTGATTTAAAATATCATCAGTTCAACAAGACATAAGGTATTAGGATAACACATTTTTTGTTTTAATATCCCTTTACTAAAGTCTAAGAATTAATTTATTCATTGAATAAGAGATAGGTATATATATATTTATGCTTGACAATTAGAGTTTCAACCTTCAACTTATCTTTCACTCAAAAATATAATAGAACTCAAAAATATTATACTTATCCTAATTGTATAAGGTTCCAAATGCTAACACATACCATTTAGATTAGTAAAATTATTTTGTAATAACCAGGGACTTCCTGTAGGCTAGTGGTAGGAAATAAAGGCATGTCGCACTATGGTTGTGGGTTTGATCACTGCAGCTTTGTCCGACGCGACGGGTTATGCCCCACCCTGCAGGTTTTCCTTTTCATAAAACTATAGTATCATAATATTCTAATAAAAAATTTTAACCTTAAACAATACTATCCAAAGATCAACATAATCCACTCCATCCTTTATAATTATCAAATATACCTCTGTCCAGACTTTCTCTAAAAGGTCTCTTAATTCCAAAATAAATTTATCAGATTCCCCAAACAAAGTAATGTTTCTCTTATTGTCACATACTAAAAATATAATTACCTTCATCATATTAAAACCTTACTGAAATCAACAAGTACTGCAGTACAATCCTTATATATATATCACATTATTCGAATAACCAGAATATAATCCATGAGTCCAAAGGCACCAATACAATAATTATTTTGCTTCAACCGTAGTAACAGCATAAGATTTTCCTTGTTCCCTTGGCCTTTTCTAAGGTATGTTTCACTGACACTTAGGGCATTCATTTTCATAATTCCCCATTTCCCTATAATTGTAGCATTAAACATTGATAGCCTCTTTCTTTCCCTTGCAATCACGCTCCTGGTGACCTTTTTCCCCACATTTATAACAAACCCCCATTCCTTTTAGACAAGTACCAGGGTGATTCTTCCCACAATTATCACATAATGGAAAATCCTTCTTTCCCTTTTTCCTTTTATCTGTCTCTTGTTCCACCGTTCTCTTATTCTATTGCTTTACTTTATTGTCATAAGACTTAGAGAATTCTTTTTCTGTCTTGATAGCACATGAGACAATATCTTCGTATGTTGATAATGATTGTGATACTAAAGCTCGACGGAAAAATGGTTTTAACCCATCAAAGAAATGATCAATCTTACCTCTTGGGTTACGTATATAATCTGCAGCATACCTCGCTATCCTTGTAATGTTGGCCTCATACTTTGCGACATTCTCATCCTCTTTTTGTTTCAGACTCAGAAATTGCCTTTCCATATCTGCTCTATGGTCATGAGGAAAGTATTTTTCTAAGAAAGGATCTTTGAACTCCCTCCATTCCATATTCGATATGTCATCATCTTCCTTTGTGTTTTTAATCAATGACCACCATTGATCAGCATCTCCAGTGAGGCGGTAAACTGCCATGATAACCTTTTCCCTTTCACTACTCCCCAAGGCGTGGAATATTTTCTCTATGGAGTTTATCCATTGCTCAGCTACTAATGGATTTGTACCCCCATTAAATGTTGGTGGTTGTTGCCTCATGAAGCGGTCTAACATTGATCCTCCACGTTGCGGATTAGGTTGATCCATACGAGTAAGGTTATTATTCATAACTTGAGTGAGTTGTCCCAGTATGGTAATAAGTTGATCAGCACCAGTTTTATCTCCAGATCCACAATAATTATCTTGAGAATGAGGGAAATCCCTACACGGAGTGCGTGCATTGATACGGTTTCCATTCCTTCCACTAGGCGCCATTTCTAAACAATGGCATAAACTAGATTAGTTTATGAATTAAAATACATAATTCCATATTTGTAAAACACTTTACATAAATTGAACTATTTATGGATATAATACATAATCATAAAGAGGAATGTTTTCTTTGAGGAAGTATATAATCATAAACCTTCATAGTTTTTTGTAAATAAAATGAGAATTATCCTAAGCATATCCCTCGGGAGTGTCGTAACCAAGAGTGCAGCAAGGCCCATTGTCGTGCACCAGTTCCCGTTCGAGTCTAGATCAAAGCCGTGTTTTCGGGTTTTACCCCTAGGTACATCTATGCCAGAGCCGCCTCTACCTGCTCATATCCAGACAGGGATGTATTACTCGGAAAACTCACAAAATCTCTACAATACCAAAATTTTAGGAAGTTATTCTATACTAATCCTCAAAGTTCATCTTAGGTCTACGTGCTCTAATCAGATTTTGTCTAAATCTAGCTTCCAAGGTTTGTACTAAACTTCCTCTGATACCAACTGTAACGCCCCGAACCCAGCTACCCAGAGTCGGTGCATTACTTTGCAACATTGGCATGATCACAAAAGATCAAGTCTCGAAACACCGATTAGTTTAGTAGCCTTGGAAACACTAGATAAATTCATAAGTCTTTCATTACATCAAAAAGAAAACAAACTACAATAACATGGTCTTCATAGTCCACACTCATATCCCTTTCTAACTACCCCTGCAGTTCATTCATAAAATACTTCTTCACATCCTGGAAAAAATATTAAAACATTGAAAGGGGTGAGCTCAGATGCTCAGAAAAAGGTTAACTATATAGCGGAAGCTTTCATAAATAAACATTAACATTTAAGGCAATGTATAACTAAAACAAAAGCCTTTTAAACTTGAACTTAAATATAATATGGAAAAAGTAAAATGAGATAATGTCATTCACTTCTTCACATGGATATTCTACTGGTCGAATAATCACATGCAATATCAATAACCACTTTCATAATGAGGGAATGTATAATACCAGACATTCTGAAACATTTTGTCAAGGCCTCGGCCAAGACGTCTAAAATGATTAAGGACTCGGCCAAAACCATAAATCAAATTGGGAAAGGGCCTCGACCAATTCCACGTCTAGTTGTCTCATGAGACCTACTGATGCATCAAGGAGCTATATCGGCCTCCACCCGTCACTTATTAAGTCCAATACATTCCTCATATGAATAGGTTTAAACATATCATAAACCATAACATAATCGTATCACATAAAACATGCATAAAGGAAACATAACATTTCCACATTTCAATCACAAGATATCAATACAACACATTTATATAATAAAAATGCTTTTAAAACCATTTTCAATACCAAAATAAAAGAAAGTTAAAACTTTGTATTTATTTTTTCATTAAAAAAATGATGGCTTGTAGAGGAAGCCGAAACTCAAATAATGGTCACGGCGATGGAGAAGTCGTTGTCGCCGCATAAGTACGGAAAGAAAACATTCCGTTTTTGTCGTTTAGTAAAACGCTTCATATAAAAAAGATTCCTTTTGAATAAACGTTAAAGTCAAAGGTGTTTATACACTGTATAAAAGAAAGTTGTGTATAAACCAAATATGCCTCGATGAAAGGAGATTGAGACGAAGTCCATAAAAAGATCATTTTTAAAATAAAATAGATCTATTATGTGTATTCACTATAAGTACACATAAATAAAGTACAAATACAAGATATGACATAATATTATCATGACTTAATTTGAAAGTAGGAGATTAACCCAAAGAATGGAAATTGGGTTAAGAAATTTCCTTACCTTGCGTCTTGTCCTGACTCGATCGTTCTTTAACCTCCTGAATAATAAACTAGAGTTAATTTCTATTTACTTAACAACCTTTTTCATGTTCATTATTCCTTTTATATCACTTATTACCATGTTATGAACATTATGTAATTATTTATGTTAATAACGGTCGTTTTGTCGATCTTTGGTACTTAAGTCAACAATAAACTTCTTATAATTACAAGTTGTTTATGTGGTAGAATATCCATTATCTCCAGAATTATATTCATTATTTATATGTCATATATATCATATATATTCAGTATATACATTCATTCATAATATTACGTAACATTTAGAGGTAAGAAATGAAATGCACTGTTCATGGAGACGGTAAGCCGTACGTACGCATGAACGCTACTTTCATTTATATTTCGTATTTAATGGAATGAAATCATAATTATATAAAGGTATAATATAGTTCCAGTATAATATCATATATAATATCATTTACTCCATCCTTTAAACATCCCACATATGGAATTAACGATTCACATCACTTTGAGGGGGCGGTAGTCCGCACTTCCTAAAATGAAATTATCGCGTTTACCCATAATGGAAATCATAAAGAATGCCATAAATGAGAAATACAGAAGCATAAGGAAAACATAAACATAATATATATATCATATATGAAAATAGTGTCATCAAAATGGCCACCATTATAGGTGTTAAAATAATTTGAACAATCATCGTTTCGTGAGGCAGGATTTCACCACCCACAGAAACAGTATGTTCTTTAACAATTAGACGAAGGTGTGTTTAAGTGTAAACCAAATCCTTATCATAACAACATCATAGTATATTTTAGATTCTTCTGTTGTTAAAAAAGAAAGTATTGAAAAGAGTTTAACAGGTTGGATAAGCAAAATAAAACAAAACAACATTAGAGAAGACATTACCTAAAAAATCGGGTAACTCTTTTTGATTTGAGACAAAGGCTTCCTTGGGAAGAATTCTGCCCAAATTGAGGCTTCTAGGAGTAAGTGAGGGATTTTGGGAGAGTATTTGGGCAGAGGTTGGCCGAGCCAAATGGCTTGAAGGTGTGAATAAGGTGGGAGTGGTGGGGGCCTTTTATAAGTGGAGAGGAGGGGCACTTTTGGAATGTAATGAAATGTTATTCTATTATACAATGATTTTCGGATTCTAAAGGTCTCACACTTGTATAATTCGAGGATAAGGTGATAAGGGTTTTAAATCTCCTCATACAATAGGCTTTGAACAAGTGTAAGCCTTAAATATTACATTATCTTCTCATTTTATTTAAATCGTTAAATAATGAGGTCATCGCTGCATCATCATGATGTCCTAAATAATTTAATTTATTTAATGTCTAAAAATTATAAAAAAAATACTATGATGTAGAAAATCTTTTTATCTTTCCAATTACTATTTATAATCAAAAATATGACTTGTATAACCCCATGTAAAAATTGTTTTAGTAAAACATTTCATGTTTGTGTCATTTTTTTACTTTAACATTAACTAAAAAGTATTTATGTCATTTTCCAACTAAAGTGGCTCCATGGGGTCCCAAAGTTGACCCATGGATTGTCTTGGTCGGCCATGGCACATCCAATTAGGGTATGACATGTGTCATGCTCATCTCATATTATTAAAACATTATTTTTACCTTAAACTACACTAATTACCTCTAATCGTGATTAAGAACTTAAAAGTTACTATTCACCAAAAATTATTTTAATCTCATTGAACCACATTTTACTTCTTAATGAAAACCATGTATGTCGGATTTTTGAAAATCAAAACACAGAAGTGGTAATATTTCATTTAAACGAAAAATCAGTTATTTAACTTCCACTTAGTGGTTTCACTATTAATCAAAAATTGAAGTTTTTCAGAACGATGCCAAAATTTCACCCTAAGATATAATTGATATTACTAATTCAAAAATGATGTATATTTTATGAAATTACAAACATATAAGTTGCATTAATTAATTTTATAATTAATTCCCGCTTTCACAAAAAATAGCGTGTTTTTAAGAAACAATTTATATCATAAGATTGACAATTGTTTATATCTAATTTCAAAGTGAAATTAATTCTAATGAACACCATTGGATAAAATGGTAAACATATATTCTAATTATACATTAAAAACACTCAATAGTATATCTTATCACTATAAATTATTTTGATTAAAAAAGTTGTTTTAAGTATTTTTCACTATTCATAAAAATTTGGAAGTTCTCAGAAAATTACAAAAAATTCAACATAGGCTAATTTCAATATTAGGAATACAAAAATGAAGTCCATTTTGAAATATAAAATTTCTATAAATTTAAAAAGTGGTTATGACTATTCATAACGGCTACTTTGATTAGTTGCGGTGTGTTAGAACTCGAAGTTGCGTACAATGCAAGCTATTGAATTATTGAATGAGAAGCATATCATGGAAGCTCGGGGTGTTATAGTACTGACTTGTCGTGTAGTCCACCTCCGGGTACCGTCCAGTCCTCGAACACTCGGCCTCCATCAGCACTGCCCGTCATCTGCAACCAACACAACGAGGTGCGGACATAGCCCGTGCAGGGGTGAGTATAACGATACTCAGTAGGGATCCTGAGACCCTCAAGGTCTCACTAAAACCAACAAGGATAACCACAATGAAGATCTCAATAGATTACATCTATTTAGGTATATGCCCATACATATACCTAAGTTATCAAGTAACCCATTTCAGTCATGAGGAAACAGAAGGGTCATAGACTCAGCTCAAACCAGGATTTTTATTATCGAAACCATAACTGCTGAAGAGCCCCGTGTCTGGAGTGTACAATGGTCCTGTCACGACTCCGCGGTACTGTTCACTAACCTAAGACTGCTGAGGTACTCCTCTTGTCGAGTATTATGGGCCTGCTGCTACAACCAAGTGCTTCCCACCATGGGTCTGCCACTACAACCAAGCGCTCCCCCTCACAGCCTCCATAGGTACTCCTGTTGAGTACCGCGGGTCTGCCGCTACAACCAAGTGCTCCTCCGCCATGGGTCTGCCGCTATAACCAAGCGCTCCCCACTGGGATATCCGAAACACACCGAGTCGATCGGTTTAGTAGTCGTCAGGTCTCTGCCAGCTACACAGTCTCCATACTCCGCACGCTCGTCTCCGGGAGGGTCCGCTCCACGAGCTACAGGTAGATACTCCAAGTATCACAAAATCCCACAAAAAAGTATCTCAAAGGACCGCCTCATCATAGGGGTCTCAACGCAACAGACAGCGCGTCAATCTGACGCCTGGTATATGTGTTATTAGCCTTTTCGTTCTAGGGACCTGATTGGTTTCATGAACGAACCAACCCAAATGTACTCTGATGGCATCCAAACCTCGATCGGAGTAGGCCAAAAGATCTGTCTCACTTGGAGAAATTTAACGAGACAGACAGCGCCTCAATCAGACGTCCGGTCTCTGAGTTATTGGCTTTTTCGTTCCAGGGGCCCGGTTGGTTTTGTGAGCGAACCAACATGACCATAATCCGATGGCATCCAAACCTCGAGTGGAGTAAGCCAAAAGATCCGTCTCACTTAGAGGAAAGCATCAAAGTCGACGGCACGTCAATCGGACGTCTTGAGCTCAAGATATGAGCGTTTCCGCTCCGAGGGCCTGGTTGGTTTCGTGTACGAACCAACCCGGCCGAACCCAATGTATTCTGAAACCTTGGGTGTAGTATACCGAAACGACCGTCCCGATCCAAGGATCGCATCGCCGCTGACGGCGCATCATTCGGAGGCCTTTATCTCATGTTATGAGAAAAATACCGAAAAGCTCCGAAAAAGGGGGATCTGGGCCCGGACCGACCCGGCCCAACCCCCCTGGGTCGTCCCGAACCGGGTCGACCTGACCCGGGTCCGGGTCCAACCCATCTGGGCGCGACCCACCCCGGCCGAGGTGGCCCAGCCCGGCCTGGGTGCGACCTGGCCTGGCCGGCGCGGGCGCAGCCCGGCCGCCGGGGTCGGCTTGGCCGGTTACGGTCAAGCGGCGCGGGGGGCGTTCTGCCCCCACGTGAGAACACCATGGCCCCGCATAAGGCCGCCCTTGGTCAGAGAACACGGCAGGGCCACGTCCCTTGTCTCGCCGGACCCACGGGGTCGCGGGTCTGCCAGCCGCCACCGCCGTGCCGGCGAGGCGCGCCGGCGGTTTGCTCCGCGGGCCACCGGACGCGCTCCGGTGGTCCGATTTGCGCGCGGTCTTCGCCAGTGTTCGTCCCGGGACTCGTTCTTCACTGCAAAGCCTTCAAATCTCCCTTGAATCTCCATTTGTCACCGTCTGAAAATCCGCGCACAACAATCAACCAGCGGAGTCTTCAATCGCCTCCGCGGCCCGACTCCGGCCGCGGTTTCGCTCGGCCATAACAGTGGGGTGTGTCGGCGCCGCGGTTCTTCGCCGCGTTCATTCTCTTGTCCGCGCGGTTCCATTACACCGTGCCACCTTTTTTCGTGCTGCAATGAATCAAAACATCAAATGGGAAGGAGAGTCGGTCGTTTTCGTGCGGTCTGACCTCCTCCCATTAGTTGGTGACAAACATCCCAAAAGACGGAGAACAACAAGGATTTGTTGTCTTTATGAGAAAAAGAAAACAACCCAAAACATTTTTTCCCGCAAAAAAAGAATTTCTAACCCGTAAACATACTCTTCGTGGATCAACTTAATATTGAGTTGATCCACGTTCTTATTTTTCAAAAGGAAACATCCATGGGTAAAGATACTATTCTCAAAATTAAATCCCTACCTCAAGCGTCATCGAGCGAGTGTTCGTCGTTGATTTTCTCGTCATGGAAGAAAGCATCGCAGGAAGGGGATCGTCGACATCACGGCGTCGATCTCCGAGGATCCGGTGTTTTTTTCGACCTTCGTCAGAGGGTGGCGTTCTTCGTTGGTGGCGATGCATTCTTCGCATTCTTCGTCGAAGAATGAAGAACTTCAAGCCTTGGATCTTTGTCCCAAAATCCTCTCGAAAAGCTAACCCTCCAAACAAAAATAAGTGCATCTATAATTTTATTAGCCAAGTCATAATTTGCATTTAATAATATTAAAACAGTTAATTCCATTGAATTAAATTCAACGCTTGAATCCCCCAAATTTAATAGGGGCGTTTAATAACTTATTAAATGCAGGAGATGACTTGACATTAAGAGGGGGTGCGGGTGTGTTACTTGAGGAAAAGAAATGGTGGGGCTCATGCGGGCCCCACCTCACAAATATCCTACCAAGAGGGTAGGATATTTTGGATTGCACCTTATCCGCTTCAACCCAGCTTAATTAGCTTTAAGTGGCTTTAAGTGGCTTTAAGTGAAATAAAATAAAGTTGTCGCACCACATTAGTTTATTTTCTTCACTTAACCCCCCAAAATTAAAAACCACACCCGAGAAAACGCAGCTCCGGAAAAGGTGTTTCTAAGAAAATATATGCGTTGTGATTCCATCGGCGCCCTCGGAATTCGATTCTAAGCACCAGTTCAGAATTTAGAAAAACCTATTGTTTGTACACTGAACGTACCCGAGCTAATCTTCAGAAAATGATTCCGAGCACACCGGGCCTCAGAATCAAGCGCCGTCAGAAACTGCGTTCTTGTAAAATCCCAAAACAAAATTTAGAAAAAATTTCCCTTGAAATTTCCGGGTCATTACATTACTACCTCCTCAAGGCTGTACGTCCTTGTAAAGCTTTAACATAAACTATGGTCACAAAAGCGGTACAGAGCATGCATCTGAGCCTTCCTCTCCCATGTGCTCACCCAGAGTTTCCCGTACATCCATAGAAAGTGCACCCATGGAATCGATTGTCCTCATAGGATCTGCTCCTATCAATCCTCGATCCCCACTGGAACCTCCGTGAAAGACACCCCATCATCATCATCCAGCTCCTCATGGTCGATGATATGCGAAGGGTCGAGCACGTATCTCCTCAGTTGAGATACGTGGAAGCCGTCATGCACCTTGTGCAACTGAGGTGCATGGGTCAAGCGGTAAACCACCCCGCCTACCCAGCTGAGGACCTAGAAGGGTCTGTTGAACCTCGGAGATAACTTGCCGCCTTGGCCACATCTCTATAAACCACGTCGAGGTGAGACCCATATAAGGACGTGATCATCATTCTCAAACTCATAGGTCTGCAACTCCTATTTATAAAATAAACTTAAAATGACTGCTACCATGAGGGTAAGGTTGACCGACTCAAGAATGATTAGCCGCACCCTCCTATGAATTAGTTATCCTGTTTTGTATGGGGTTTCCTTCTCGCCGACCAAGGAAAACCCATCCCGACATCGTAGTTAAACGACAACCATTTTGCCTAATACCGTCAATTTGTGTATGAACTGTGATTACCCAGTCCATACTCAAACCAACATCTTAAGGCGTCGACGCTGCCACCAAGAGATTCCAACCCAAACTCTTTCCTCGAGGGTCTGACCACACCACCAGCGTAATTCTGATTATCGAGTCTCCTACCAAGGTATCTCCAGACGTGAGGGTAATGTACACGGCTTACCGGAAACTCTAGGTCTGGGACAAGATTTGTGAAAGCGAGGAATTATTCATATTGACGTCTGTTACTAAAGCAGCTAGTAGTGGACACAGACTGTCCCTTGAATCATTCTTAGAGCCATCGGGTCACTCTCCCTGACCGCATGCAGCCGATATTTTCATCCACCCTCCAGCTCCCTGAGCCTGGAGGGGATAACTAAGGCGGGTGGTTGTAGCATGTTAAGTTGTACACCACCTCATGCTGCTCTCCTAGCTCTGCCTCCACGTCTGCTGCTTCGTAGACTCATCTCTCTTTTAAGATTCCTCTTCTTGAAACATTTAACATGCCCGAGTCTCTTAAGACTAGTGCTAGTTTCCTGTTTCTTACTGCACCGTGCAGTCTTTATCCACTCCTGGATGACCTGCACCTTCTTTACCTATGATCTGAAAGAGCTGTTAAAAATTTCTCCTTTGCTGAAAAGAGAAACTTGGTCTCATCCACTGGATGAACCACGCCCATTGCCTAATACAGTCAATACTAACATGAAGGATGCATTCATGCCATGGATGACGTCGTAAGGCCTCGACGTAACTACTAAGAGATCCAACTGTCACTCTCGCCTCCAAGGGTCGAGTCACACTGTCGAAATCAGTGTGAGGTCACTGGGTCTCCTCTATTAGGAATCTCGAATGTGAGGGTCAAGTCAACAGTCTTAGCCAAGACCACTCAGTATCAACCAAACAAAAAGGACAGGAAAGAAAACATCACAAAGATAAGTGTCTTTTTATTATTGCATCTCATAGTACAAAGACACGAATACAACAGAAAAATGGAACTAGAAGTACAAGGGACGTATCCACTAGTTCTGATACTGTCCTCCTGCTCCCAGAGCTCTACTTCCTTGTCCACTGCTCGGCTGTTGCTCAAGCACCCGCCGCTGCTTCTTCCTTAGTGGCTCCTCCAAAGCCTGCGGATCAACTGTACGAGGAGTCGGAAAATCACGTTCTAGGTGACCCTTTCCGCCACATTCATAACACTTCATGCTCCACGTACGGCTGGCTCTGGCCCTCTTGGACCTATGCACCATCTGTCTACTACCCACAGATGACTCGGCTACTGATCAAAAACCCTGTGGCAAAGGTATAAGCTCCTGTACACGCTCGGGGTGTAGAGCTATTGGCATAAACTCCACCCTGAAGAAGGTCTCGAAGTCTTCCCATGTGAATGTCATCCCGTCGCAAAACTGGAACATGTTTCTCCACCACCTACCTGCTGCTGCCTGAAGAAGGCTGGCAGCAAAGATCACCATGAAGTCTGTAGGCATCCCCACTAGCCTAAAGACTCTCACCACAGCCTCCAGCCAATCGTCGGCCACCTGCGGTTCCGTCGCTCCCCGGAACCTGCGTGGTCTTTGGAGCTGGAACTCGTGCAGCGTGCTCAAGTGGCGTGCATCGCCTACTGTTGGGGCTAGTGGCATCGGTGGTCCAACGTATGGTAGTACCGCTGGTGCCTCAACAACAAGAAGGCCCTGTACCGAAGCCTCGTTGCTCGACAGGCTGTCAGTATGCACATCCCTATGGGTTCTAGCTGGTCGTCCATGAAAAGGCATCATGAAAGAAACAACGTGACACGGTCAAATGATTATACCTGGTGAGCTGACCTGGTTTGAGATGACATTTAAAAACTTCTGGAAACACACACGCAATCAGTGTTTTCGTGCACAAAGTCGGAAATTAGTTGTCAAGGTCCTGGTGTATGGATACGTCGGCCGCCCGCACCAACACTGGACTCCCTGAACTGAAAACTACACTCGGTACTCTTAACACTATTTCTTCACAGAAAGAAAAAATATCATAGTTATAAGTTCTACGGTAGAACCGACTCCTTTGATACCAATTTTTCATGACCCGTCCTCAGGGACCGTGTCGTGACTACCTCAATCCTGCATTCCATAGGCAAGGGGCTGGCGACTAGCACCAAAGGCGTAAATCCCGATAACTGGGAATGAATTGCCTTTATGAAAGTAAACAAAACACCACAGAGTACATGAGGAAGTAAAACACTAAGTACAAAAGAAAGTGCTGAAAGGTGAATGGGCCATAATACAAACCCAACTGAAAGTGAAACTACAACTGAACAATGTACAACAGAAAAAGACAACAGCTGGAAGAACGGAAGCGGATCCTGGTTCGTCCTCCTCAGATCCTACCTGAAGGGTAGGTACAGATGGCTCAGCTCCTGGATCGTCCACCACGAGTCCTACCTGAAGGGTAGGTACATATATCCTCCACAACGCCCTCACCCTTCAACCTCCTACGAGTGTCGTCTCACCGTGAAGTCACCTCCGGATACTGACTCATCGTGTAGTCCACCTCCAGGTACTGACTCGTCATGTAGTCCACCTCCGGGTACCGTCCAGTCCTAGAACACTCGGCCTTCGTCAGCACTGCCCGTCATCTGCAACAAACACAATGAGGTGCGGGCATAGCCTGTGCATGGGTGAGTATAAAGATACTCAGTAGAGACCCTGAGACCCTCACGGTCTCACTAAAACCAACAAGGATAACCACAAAGAATATCTCAACAGATAACCTCTACTTAGGTATATTCCCATACATATACCTAAGTTATCAAGTAACCCATTTCAATCATGAGGAAACACAAGGGTCATAGACTCAGCTCAAACCAGGATTTTTATTATCGAAACTGTAACTGCTGATGAGCCCCATCTCTGGAGTGTATAGTGGTCCTGTCATGACTCTGATGTACTGCTCACTAACCTAAGACTGCTGAGGTACTCCTCCTGTCGAGTAATGCGGGTCTTCTGCTACAGCCAAGTGCTTCCCACCATGGGCCTGCCGCTACAACCAAGCGCTCCCCACTGGGCTATCAGAAACACACCGAGTCGATCGGTCAAGCAGTCGTCAGGTCTCAGCCGGCTACACGGTCTCCGTACTCCGCACGCTCGTCTCCGGGAGGTTCCACTCCATGATCTAGTGGTTGATACTCCAAGTATCACAAAATCCCATGATGAATTATCTGAAAGGACCACCTCGTCATACGGGTCTCAACGCAACAGAGGGCGCGTCAATCGGACGCTCGGTCTGTGTGTTATTAGCCTTTTCGTTCCAGGGGCCCAGTTGGTTTCGCGAGAGAACCAAAACGACCTTACTCTGATGGCATCCAAACCTCGATCAGAGTAAGACAAAATATCCGTCTCACTTAGAGGAATTTAACGAGATAGACGGCGCGTCAATCAGACGCCCGGTCTGTGAGTTATTGGCTTTTTCGTTCTAGGGGCCCGGTTGGTTTTGTGAGCGAACCAACCCGAACATAATCCGATGGCATCCAAACCTTGAGCGGAGTAATCCAAAAGATCCTTTTCACTTAGAGGAAAGTATCAAAGTCAATGGCGCGTCAATCGGACATCCGGAGCTCACGATATGAGTGTTTCCACTCCGAGGGCCCGGTTGGTTTCGTGTACGAACCAACCCGTCCGAACACAAAGTATTATAAAACCTTGTGTGTAGTATACCGAAATGAACACCTTGATCCAAGGATCGCATCGCCTTTGACGGTGCGTCGTTCGGAGGCTCGTACCTCATGTTTTGAGCAAAAGACCAAAAAGGTCTAAAAATGGGACCGACCCGACCCAACCCCCCCTAGGTCAGCCCGAACCGGGTCGACCCAACCTGGGTTCAGGTCCGACCCGGCTGGGCGTGACCCGGCCCAGGCAGGGTGGCCCGGCCCGGCCTGGGTGCGACCCGGCCCGGCCGGCGCGGGTGCGGCCCGGCCGCTGGGGTCGGCTCGGCCGGTTACGGCCGAGCGGCGCGGGGGGCGTTTTTCCCCCGCGTGAGAACACAGTGGCCCCGCATGGGGCCACCCATTATCAGCGGACGCGGCAGGTCCGCGTCCCATGTCTCACCGGACCCGCCCAGTCATGGGTCTACCGGCATCCACTGCTGCAGCTGAAGCCGCAGCGGTTCTCCCCTGCGGTGCGCCGGTGGTTTGCTCCGCGGGCCACCGGACGCGCTCTGGTGGTCCGATTTGCATGCAGTCTTCGCCAGTGTTCATCTCGGGACTGGTTCTTCACTGAAAAGCCTTCAAATCTCCATTTTCGGACCCATTTGTTGTCGTCCAACAATCCGTGCACAAAAATCATCCAGCGGAGTCTTTAATCGCCTCCACGGCCCGACTCCGGCCGCGGTTTCGCTCAGCCATAACGGAGTGGTGTGTCGACGCCGCGCTTCTTCGCCACATTCATTCTCATGTCCACGCGGTGCCGTTGCACCATGCTACCTTTGTTCATGACACAATGAATCAAAACATCAAGGGGGAAGGAGAGTCGGCCGTGTTCGTGCGGTCGGACCTCCTCCCGTTAGTTGGTGACAAATGGCCCAAAAGACGGAGAACAACAAGGATTTGTTGTCTTTATGAGAAAAAGAAAACAACCCAAAATAGTTTTTCCCGCAAAACAATAATTTCTAACCCGCAAACATACTCTTCACTGATCAACTTAATTTTGAGTTGATATGCGTTCTTATTTTTCAAAAGGAAACATCCATGGGTAAAGATACTATTCTCAAAATTAAATCCCTACCTCAAGCGTCATCGAACGAGGTTTCATCGTGGATTTTTTCGTCGCGGAAGAAAGTGTTGTGGGAAGGGGATCGTCGACGTCACGTCATCGATCTCCGAGGATCTGGCGTTTTTGTCGACCTTCATCGAAGGGCGGCATTCTTCGTTGGCGGTGATGCATTCTTCGCGTTCTTCGTCGAAGAATGAAGAACTTCAAGCCTTGGATCTGTCTCCCAAAATCCTCTCGACAAGCTATCCCTCCAAACAAAAATAAGTGTATCTCTTATTTTATTAACAAAGTCATAAGTTTGCATTTAATAAGATTAAAACAGTTAATTCAATTGAATTAAATTCAATGCTTTAATCCCCCAAATTTAATAGGGGCGTTTAATAACTTATTAAACACAAGCGTTGACTTGACATTAAGAGGGGGTGCGGGTGCGTTACTTTAGGAAAAGAAACGGTGGGGCTCGTGCGGGCCCCACCTCAGAAATATACTACGAAGAGGGTAGGATATTTTGGATTGTACCCTATCCACTTCAACCCAGCTTATGTAGCTTTAAGTGGCATTAAGTGTCTTTAAGTGAAATAAAATAAAGTTTTCGCACCACTTTATTTTATTTTCTTCACTTAACCCCCAAAAATTAAAAACCACACCCGAGCAAACGCAACTCCAGAAAAGGCATTTCTAAAAAAATACTGGCGCTGCGATTCCATCAGTGCCCTTGGAATTCGATTCCGAGCACCGGTTCAGAAGATAGAAAAACCCGCTCATTTGTTCACTGAACGTGCCCGAGCTAAACTTCAAAAAATTATTCTGGGCACTCCGGGCCTCGAAATCAGGTGCCGTTAGAAACTGCATTCTTGTAAAATCCCAAAGAAAATTTAGAAAAAATTTCCCTTGAAATTTTATGGTCTTTACACAACTGACATGGATGAATCCACAATTGACTGATATTGGTGATGAGGTGAAACAACCAATGGCGATTTGATATGATAACAAGAGTGTAATTGATCTTATGAAGAATCATGTTCAGCATTCTCATACAAAACATATTGAAATAAGTTATCAATTTATCAAAAAAGTTGAGCAAAGCATGATTAGAATGGATTATGTGGGAACTGATGAGAAAGTGGCCGATATCTTGACCAAGCCACTGTCAGCGGCTGTGTTTGAGAAGCATCAGTTGAACCCCGATGTTCAGCCACCTCCCAGTGCATTAGAAGGTTAGAAATTACCCTCTCCCCAGTTATGTTAATGTTTATTAATCTGTTTATGGATGCGATGTAGGTTTGTGGGGGAGATACTATCCAGGGGGATTGTGGATTGATCTGAAAAATGAACCATTATCTGTATTTAGATTTATTGTCAATGGGGGAGAAAGGAATAAATTCTGGAATGTAATGATTTTGAGACACATTGAGAGTTCAGTTTCGATGATACGTTGGTTGGATGGGAACCCAATTCAATATTTTTCTCTTGTTTTCTAAACCGATCACTGCTTACGTAGACTTAGAGTGTTGGTTGAGTTGATTCATGCGTTTGTGGTTTTCCTATGGCTGGTGTTTTTCTTGAATATATTTTCTGATTTCCAACAAAACCCAAACAAGGAGATTGTTGGAAACATGTTCATTATATACATGAATTGGAGTATGGTTTGTTTTTGTTGACAATCCTCAGTGGATGTTCAGAATGTATGCCAACAAAGTGATCATACAGAACAAGCCGATAATAGTATTGAAGGTGGCGCCATTTTCCAATGGTTTCCAATTTTTTGGGCCTGAATATCCACAAATGGAGAAAAGTAGTTTTTGGAAAAGCGACTTGCAATCCGTTGAATTGATATATAGGAAACATTCAGCCCAGTTGTTTTTCAAGATCAAAACACGAAAATATGGCAAAGGGAGAAGGGCGCCCAAGTTTTATGCTTGGTCTCGCAATTGACTTGCGCGGAAGACACTGGCGCACCAAAACTTGCGTGACGAGGGAAGACTTGCGCCCCATCTCACAGGGTATCCAAATTCCTATAAATAGAGTTTGACCCCTCCTCATTTGGTACAAAGTTCTAACTTAGATAAAATTAGAGCTCTCGTCGCGCAGGTGTTGTGGTCGCGCATGTGGTGGTGGGTCACGCATGTTGAAGTTGTGCGACATTTGGTTGTTCTGCATCCAAGCTGGTTAGGGTGATAAAGGGTGTTGGTCATCCAATTTTGGATTTAGAGAAGGATGTGTCGCGCAGGTGTTTTGGTGACACATGTGCCCCAGGATTTGAAGAAGCGCGACAATTGACCTTTACATGCTAAAACTGGTTTGGGTGGAGAAGAAAGTGAGTCGCACAAGTTTGGTGTTAAAGATGTGAGAGTCATGCAAGTGTTTGAGGAGGAATTGTGTTTCGGCTTTGAAACTTTCACGCTGGCATGGAGAAGTGCGCCAGGTGTTATTGAAGCATGTCGGTCTTTTTGGAGATGCACAAAAGCTGGAAGATTGCCCGATACCTTCGGTGCAAAGTGAGATTAGTCTATGGGTGAGAGTTGGACTTCAACAGAGCATCTACATAAAAAATAGGATGTATTCATTAGAGATGATGAAGAGACCATCATTTCTATAAACTGAGTGGGACTTCACCAAAGGCATTGAGCCAAGGGGAGTCAACGGGAGTGACCCGATGGACGCAGTGAGCTATCCATGAAATTTTGTAAAGGTAGTGAGCGTGGGACAGAGTGACTATGCCCGAACCTTTGTAATCCACATCTAGAGATGTTTATTGGAATTTGGTAAGACCGAAAAACTGTTGGCATATGCTCCTTGGGCATAGCCCATAGTGGTGAACCAAGTAAAAAGTGTTCGGTCATCTCTCTTCATGTTAATGTTTTCTTTCTGATCATATCCATCTTATAGGTTTAACAAGTTCCTACCAACGTGGGAACAACATCAATCACTTTAAATGAAAAATTTGTCACCCTGATTCACCCCTCCTCTTTTAGGGGTCCCAGGGTCCTACAGATAGAAGAACCTACTCATAGGAAAAAAAACTTGTGTCCATGATGTGGGGAGTCCCATCTCTATTGGAACAGAAGAGTATGGAATATCTGTGCCTTGATTCGTAAAGGTAGTGGTTTTCCTACCTCTCACCACAAGAAACGCTCTAGTTTTGATCCTCAAGAAATCTATCATACATCAACTACCACTAAGATCCCCAAAGATGTTACTCGAAGGGCCTCTAGGTCATAAGAGTTCCAACCCGATACACGGTGCATTAATCGGGTGCTCGGTCTGTAAGTTAAAGGCATTTTAGTTCCATGGTCCCTATTGGATTTGTATTCTATCCAACCCAGAAATACCTCCACACTCTCCAAAACTCAAGTGATGTATCTTGAAAATACTATATCATTGAAAGGATTTCAGCTCCATAGACGGTTCATCAAACGTACATCTTGTTTAATAGATAAGTCCCTTAAATCATAACTAGGTCGAAATGGGTCTAGGTCTGGTCTAAAATAGTCGGACCGACCCGGGTCGGTCCGACCCGGGTCCAAACCAACCCAGGTCGACCCAGCCTACTGGGCCCGGCCTGGAATGGTTGGGCCGTGGGTTTGGCCTTCCATTGCAGGCTGGCCCTGTTCTCTCTCGGATGCGTCATAGCTGCAGCGTGAACATACTCACATGATCAGGCACACCGGCCACGTGCCCCACATCCACCCACATGTCATCATGACTTCTCCATGCTATGACATGTTGGCGCTGCGGGACTCCAGCACCACGTCTCGTCATGGCCACAGCTTATGCCACCCAGGCGCACCAACGGGCCACCTCCTCCTGTAGCCGGTGGCCGGGCTGGCAGCCCGTGTCTTCTCTGTCAGGCATGCGGTGGACATCAACGCATGTTGCTGCCACGTGTTTGCACTGGTCGTAGCCTCTCCACACTACAGACGCATTATGTTGGGCCATTTATTGCAATTCTTGAACCTACAACATCATGGAGAAGCCCTATTAACTGAAATAGATCTGGATCTGCCTTGAAATTAGTTTCAAAAAGATGATCACAAGGAATAAACCTATCGAGGGGATCTTTCCTTGTTTGTGTTGGAACGCACCCTCCACATAAGAGGATAAAAAATGGTGATGTTTCAGGGAGTGTAGTGAAATCCAAAATAAATCAATCCAAAGGATGAACCCCCAAATATGCCAATCAGTATAAATGAGAGACTTGTAAGAAACTTGTTCATGGGTTGATAAACATTCATCATCTTAGAAAGAACATAGAATGTATATGTTCATTAAAAAAACCCATACCTTGACATAGTTCATTTGTTGGAGACGATCTTCCCAAAGAAGGACAAAGAGTAATTCACCCACCGTCATTCACCCTTTCTCGATCTAAAACATCTCTACATCACCACAGGCGATCGTCGATTCGTCGTCTCAGTAAATCCCAGTTCCGATTCTGTTCTCCAGGAAGGTTCTTCATTTATTGTTGTCGCCACCAAAGTTACAAAGGAACAACCAGGATTGGGCCAAAAATCCTAAATTTCATTCTTAAACATTAGAGGATGTAAAGAGAATCCCCATTTCCGTTACAGTTTGTAATGGTGAAATTACGCTGTTTCAATTAATAAAACTTCGTATTCTGTTTCCTTCAGTTATACTCTTTTTCGCCACGATTGAAAAAGGACTCAAAAATAATATAAACTGGTTTTATTTTATTTCATAACTTTTCTTAAAATGTCTGAAGACTAAATTTTTCTTTTGACCCACTGCGGTCAAAGATATAACCATTAAATGTGAATTTTTGTGCTCTGGATTCAACCGTTCCCTCATATTTTTTATCCATGCACCATTTCAAAAGTTATAAAAACCCACTCGCACATTTACTAAACATACCTAAAAAAGATGAAATTACATCCTGGGATCACTGACCCTTTGAATCACAGGTCGTCTGATCTCCTGGTCTCGTAAAAATCCAATTTATTTTTTGAGAAAAAAATTACCTATAATTATGGGACATTACATTCTCCCCACCTTTAGACTTTTCATCCCCAAAAATTGAAAGCCCAACCTCACGGGAAAAAACTGGGTCCAAAAAAGGTTCATGCATTGCTTCCAAGTACGCACCACGGGGGAACACTGAGATCAACCACTCTCATGTACATCTCTTTCTAGGGCAACATTTTTCCTCAAGAGGCACGTGTTTCTTTGGCTACGACAAGTGGAGAAGGCACTAAGCCTCATGATTCATCTGCAATCATGGGGCCTAGCGGTCCACCACCAAGCTGACCTGATGTAGATCATAGAAATAATTCCATAGTCCACATCCACCAATGGATTCAATTTTCTAAAAACCCCAATAGAGTTTAATCCTTCAAGGATGATGTTAGACATGTGGGGGTAATTATGAACGAAATAGGGCTTCCCACACATGAACGCTGGTCAAAATAGGACAATTGACTACAACATCCAGTGGCCACACAAGTGGCCAAAAAATGACACAACCACCCCTATTAGTGGTATGATTGCTTAGAATGGATGGTTAGAGACCATTCCATGTTGTGAGAACATCTTTTGTTCTAATTATTTTACCACAAATTGTCTCAAGAAGATCTCTTTAAGAGATTCCAAACCATGCTACTGGGTTTTCCCTTTCACCACAAGGGGAAGCCCTTCTCCACCGTGCGGATATACTGCATCGCTTACCTAAAATCATCATTATGTGCATGGAAAGTTGTAGTCCGTACCTAGTATAATGTCATAAGGCCTCAATTCCATGACTACGATATCCCAACTTCATCTCTCACATCCAAGAGCTAGGTCACACCATAAGCATCTGTGTGTGATCAACGGGTCTCCTACATCAAAAGTCTCTAAGAGTAACTGTCAAGTCCATAGTCCAACCAAAACCTTAATGTATCAAACAAGACTCATTGAAAAAGAAACGTCCAACACTTGTGTTTATTTATAAAGGAAGTAAAAGAAAAGGAACATGTCATACCTCGAACATCTATTATATCTCCTTAGTCATGATCCATGACTGCGTGTCGCAATCTTCGCCCACATTCTCCTGCTCCCTGATCTTGGCAGTGACCGCCCCCTATTCTCCATTTACCTCCTCTACCTCACCTTTGGAATTTTGGATCTCCAAGCTACAAGCACTCCCTCTACCAATGAGGTTTCTCTTCCATCTCCCTCTCATCAATACAGTGGTTTGGGAAATATCTCATGAGATTCTCCCAGCCATTTTAATAATAAAACCACCTCTCCTACAGCTGATCTACTCCTTGGCGCTAATACTGTTCTACAGTCCCACGTTTTTGTGTCGGTGCTTGGGTATGCCTCCCATGTCATGATCCTATTGCCACTCATCTGTTAGATCTTTTAGAAACATCTAATATCTGTCCTCTACCATAGGTCACATCCACCTTCCCCTCCACCAAGAAGCTCTAAACCACCAAAGCTTATTCGAGTACCCCAGAAAACGTCAGGCTGCTCAGAGGTATCACTGATTCCCTGATTTCCCAGTGCAATCTCTGGTCGAAGGACTAGGACATGATGTAAGGGTCCCACACCATATCTGCATAGTATCTAGAATGATCCCGGAATCTATTTGTGTACTCTTATATGGTAATATTTCCATATCATAGGTGTATTAGCTCTTGTATTTTTACAGAGCACAATACCACCTGAAAGAACTACTTTCTGATGAGGTTCTCTATGTCAGTTCATTTGAGGGTGGCCTCATCGTGACTATGAATCATCAGACTCAACCATCTTCCAGCTGAGCCCTAAACAATGCTTACATCCAGGACTACCATCTGGTCAGGTGGTTTCCTCACTGGGAAGAAACCACACGTAACTTTCTCATGCCAATCCTTATCTATCTGAGGATATGTCTCACCACAGAAACTCAGTGGAATCTGCCTTTGGAACCTTTGTAGAGAACTCAACTTGTGCGCATCCTCACTCTGAACTGTTGGTAGTAATAGCTTCTCAATGGGTCATGGAATCACTGGTGCACCACACGAAGGTAACGCCCTAGTATCAGTGCCCTGCATAGATGCCTCCACTTGGGAAATATCATCATCACAATCCATATGTAGAATCATATCCCGTTGTCATCATGGAAGCATCCTAAAATGAGTCAAGATAAACCACGGTTAGAATATTATCTAGAGAGTTGACTCAAGATAGAATATAGTAATCAAAACAATCAATACAAGATGAATATTTCTTTCATTTCCATGCAACCAGTTTTTCCATGTACCGAGTCAGGTTACAGGTGTCTATAGTCCTGGTGTATGGATATGCTAGTCGCTGCACCAATACTGGAGTCCATGGCCTGAATACCGAACTAAAAACAAATGACAATGTTTTTCACAAACAAAAAAAACATACCCTAGGTCATTGAGGTATCACTGAATACCACTTAGTAATGACCTATCCCCCAGGGCCCATCCCATGACATACCCCAGGCCCGCTTCCCGAAGGACTATGGTTAGTGAGAAGTGACAAGGGAATAAACATATAAGTGGGATGAATTTTCTTGGTTACCTTTACATACGTTCACTCACAAACAAAATCCACAATGGTGAATAGTGAACACTGAGTAATCAGAAACGAGAGTACAACAACAACTAAATCACATCGTGGTAAAAACAAGCTAGTATTCCACCCCAAAAAATGAACTAGAAACAGAAAGGTACAAACAGAGAACCAATGGACATCTTAAGAAAATCACACTTGTTTGCTAGATTAGTGAAGCTACAAGATGTTGAAGTAGTATGTCATGCCCTCCTAGCCCTATTGGGCCCTCCCTAGTCCTAGGCCACCTAGTCCACCGTTGCGATGTCCATCTGTCCCATATTCTTGAGTGCCTCTATCAAAACGTCGAACATCAACACCAGACATAACACGTGTGGGTGAATCACATGCAGAGTTGAGTAACGCAGTACTGATTACAGGGCCCTCAGACACTCGATGGAATCTCAAAAATCCAAAATGGAAAACATCACAAAACAACCAGGAAGTAAACCACAAATCCATAACCACAATGGCATCCACAAAGGAAAAACCATAATGTAAACCACAAAGCCAAACCACATAGTAAACCACAATGATTTTTCATAGATAGATCTACTCAGGCATATTCCCATGCATATACCTAGGACATCCTTATATAATCATCTCATTCACAAAGAAACATAAGGTTGTGACCCCAATGCCATTACTTGGATCTCCATAGATGGCCCAAAGTGTAAATCAAGGATCAGGAGTACACACCCCATGATCTGTCCATCCTTGATGGTACCCATTTAAGAGATGTATCCCATTAGGTATAACATTACCATTCCTAATTTCTCATCTGAAATGATGTGCTTCAACGATAAAATTCTACTTGAACTGCCTCTACTAACCGACAGTAGAGGTCTCGCTGTCATTGTCTTATGCCAGAGGAAAGACGAAGGGAAACTGAATGAAGCAGCCCACCCCTCGACACTGCGTTCAGTTGGGGGAGAACTAATCTAGTCTAACTCACGATATCTTAGTTGATTCAATATGAAGTGGCTCGCACCTCAATTAATAGAGGGGGAACTAACTTCTACCTTGGTATAAATTACATTAAGTGGAGGGGTCCGCTCTCCATAACTATGTCCTGAAGATGAGGGAGCTCCAAATCCCATGAAGGACCCACTCCCCATCACTACTCAGAGACGGGTGAGTACTACCCCATATGTGAGGACCTGCACCATACACAATAGGGTATTTCAACTCTAGTAGTTTGTTCACTTTGGGGGAATTACACCCATGTACGTTATGGGGGTATTGACACCAGGCTAGAGGACCCAAACTCTGGAATAGTAAGGGAGTACCGAATCTGTTAAAAAATGGTGTAAATAGGACCTTAATCCTGATTTGGCAGGGGATTACATCTTGGTGACTAGAGGACCCGTGCCCTGGTATTGTAGGGGAGTAACCGACTCTTTCACAATATCCGCTGTGGGGGACCCTCACCCTAGTACATCATGGGATTACTGACCCCAAGCTAGAGCACCTATGCCCTGGCATGGCAGGGGAGTTCCGACTCTGTTGTAGCACTGCGTAAGGAGGACCCGCACCCTGGGTTGGTAGGGGAGTACCTACTCCTAACATAGAAGACCCGCACCCTACTCGGTAGTGGAATACATGACTCTATGTGAGTAAAGTGTGGAGGACCCTAACCCTATTCCAATAAGGGAGTACCTACTCCAAAGGTAAAATATCCTGCTCAAAGGAAAATGAACACGCAGCCATGATGTTGGGAGGCCCATCCCTACTGAAGTAGAGGAGTAAGGAATACCCATGACTTGAGTCACCAAGGGAGTGGTTGTCCTAACTCTCACCACAAAAAACATCCTTATTCTGATCCATAGTCTATCGGGCATACATCAACTACCACAATGTTCTACAATGAAGTGACTAGAAGTGCATCCATGTCATAATGGTTCCAAAATGACAGAAGACACGTCAATCAGACGTTCGACCTGTAAGTTTTAGGCATTTTAGTACTAATGGCCCTGTAGGATTCAGGTTCGATCCAACCTAGTCATTCATCATCATAATATAATACTCAAGGGGATTATCTTAAGAGGACCACCTCATCCCAAGGAATCCATCACCATGGATGATTTGTAAAAAAGACGTCTGGTTTATGAGATAAGGCCCATTAAGTATAACTAGGTCGAAATGTTTCTGGGTCCTTTCCGACCCGGTAGGATCGATCTGTCGCAGGTCTGACCCAAACCAGGTTGACCTAGACCGATGGGCTCATACCTACTCATCTAGGCCCAAACAATCCCATTGGGCCATCGGTCCAGCCCAAAGGGCCTGTGGGCTCGGCCCTCATATCCCACCATTACAGGTAAGTCCCCTTCTCCCCAGACGCATCATAGTCACATTCTGCACCAGCTCGTGCGGTCGGGCCCTCTTGATATGTCCCCCACATCACCCCGCATGGTGGGTTGACTTTTCCATGCGGTGCCATACAGACGTCATGGGACTCTAGTGTTGCGGCTTGTCGTAGCTGCATCCTCCATCGCCCAAGAATGCCACACGGGCGTGCCTCCTCCTCTGGCCACCAACTAGGCCAGAGTCCCATCTCTTCTCTACTGGGAATGCGGCTGGTGCATGCCGTAGCCTCGTCGGGCCATCGAACACACTCCGGTGGCCTGTTTTTCTCATAGTTTGTGCGTGCGGACTCCAGGTTAATCACACTTCATTGTGATAGATCCGGATTAGCCTTGCCGTCAGTTTCAAAAACCCGATCACAAGGAAAAATCATGAGAAGGGGCTCAGGACTTGTTCATGTCGTCCTGCACCCTCTGTGTGTGAGGATAAAAATAGGGAGTTTTCAGTTAGTGTAGGGATATCCAAAATAAATCAATTCAAATTTCAATTCCCCAAAGATACCCTCCCTCATAAACAACCGAGTTACATATCATCTTTTTTGTGGATTGATCTACATCAATCATTTTAAAAAGAACAGGGATTAGAGAAGATCTCTAAAAAAACTAGTACCTCGACATGGTTTGTTCGTTAGCGATGATCTGGACAACAGAGGATGAATAGGAATGTTTCCACTTTCATTCCATCATGTTTAATCAAAAACATCACAGCATCACCACGGGCGGTCGTTGATTTGTTGTCTTGTCAAATCTCAGTTCACAGCATGCTCTACCCGAAGGTTCTCCATTTTCTGTCATCGCCACCAATGTTCCAAAAAAAACAACCAGGATTGTATCCATAATCCGATATTGCTTTCTCAAAAATTAATCTATTGAATTTGAATCTTTGCTTCTGTTACAGTATGTTATAGTGAGGTTACGTTGTTTCAATTAATGAAACAGTGTAATCAGTTTCATTCGGTTATACGCCCTTTCTCTGCGAAAGAAAAAAACTGAAAAATATAATAAACTGGTTTTATTTTTTTTAGAAACATTTCATAAAAGGTCTAAAAACCCCGTTTTTCATTCACCCCATTGTGGTCAAAGATAGGTCCATTTTAGGTGAATGTTGGTGCTCTAAATTCTATGGTCCCTCAGTTTTTGGATCCGAGTAACGGTTCAAAATTTAGAAAAACCAGCTTGCATGTTTACTGATCGTACCAAAAAAGTCTATAATTCCATCCCTAACTCACTGGGCATCCGAATCATGTTTCGTATGAACGCATGATCTCATAAAAATCCAATTTAATTTTTGAAAATTAAATTCATGGAATTTCGGGACATCACATTGGGATGAAAGGGATATATTTACTAAATTTGGACCTCATAAATCCAGATATGGTATCAATTTTAGAAATTTAAAAACATAATCCTTTCAAAATTTAATTTAAATTCAATCTGAAAAAATGAAATGAAAAACAATTTTTGGAAAAATGACGCTTTTAAACCAAAATTGTTTTTATATAAAAGTATATTATATAATGCATTTCAAAAATCATAATTTTATTATTTTATATCAAATAGAACAATTTAAATTTTAAAATTTTTTATAAACTAAAATGTAAATTTTTAGATATATTTAAGATAGTATTTTTTAAAAAATATATATTTTCACTATTCATTGAAAATTAAAAATTTTCATAAAATATAAATACATATCCCTAATATAATTTTCATATGATTTTTTAAAATATTTTTTTAATTTTATAAAATAAATTTTCTATAAGCTCCAAAATTTAATTATATCAGCTTTACTTAAAAAAAGTAACAAAAATTATACTAGTAGAAGGTGTGTTTTAGGAATAAAATGACTGTAATAAAATTAAGCTCATTATTTTATAAAAAATAAGTAATACATCATTAATGAGGATGACCATGATATTTTTTATAATTTACTCAATATTATTCAGTCGTTCCAATTTAATGACTAGTTTAGAAGGTTTATGTTATACCAATATTTATTTACTTGTTTATGATTTGTGTTGCATATCTTGTACACTACAGAAAAATGGTTATTTCATTTAAAAACATTGAATGATACATTATCCAATATATTAGATTTCTATAAAATTATAGGCAAACTTATCAAAATATAACGAGAAAATGAATAACTATTCTACAAAGAAAACATTCATAATTTCAACACAACGATATTAATCCAATAATGAAATGGGTTTGAAAATTATTTCTTCAAAACACTAAGGTAAAACGTATGAAGGAGTAAGGTGGATGGTTAGAAAATAATATGTCCCTAGTTAACAAAAAACCTATATGGAAAATTAATATATTTTTTAAATCACCCTTTTAAAAATAATAATTCAAAATTAAAACATAAGAGATAAATAATTCGAGTTATTTTAAACCTTGGGTAAAATTACGTAAAACAAAAAAATAGTATCAAGTAAATAATAACATAAAATATTAATCAAAAATACCATAAAGTTAATACCTTTTTAAAGTGAGTAGGGAAATTATAAGCTAAAAAGTAAAAGTTTTTTAAAAAACACTCATAAAATCGTAATAAAAGATGATTTTATGAGTCATTTTAATAGTAAATGTTGAAAAAGGTTTAGAAGAATACATTAAAAACATTACTCTTGAAAAAAAATATAAATAATGGATACGTTAAGGTGATATAAATATTTATGTTGATGATAATTATAGTGGAATAAAAACCTTTTATTTATAAGTGGAAGAAAATATAGTTTTTTTATAATTTTATTTAAAATCCACATCATGAATAAAAATGAAAAATATTTTTGGAATTGGGTAAGGAAAATTATTAATAAAATAGGAAAAAAATTATTATGAAAAATATTAATGGAAAGCGTTATAAGGTATAGGAAGACATAGATATGGATGATAAATTCCCATTTCCGAGGATGAGACTTATTCTTAATATTGTTGTAGTTTCAAGAAGAAAGAAATGTTATCAACATGGATTATTCGGGACCTAATGTTATTTCTATATATATAAATATAGAATTATATATTAAATTAAAATTAATCACAAAGAGTAACAATATCAGATAATAATACAGGCTGCGTTATGAAAAAACCCGTATATTTGAGGGATGATATAAATCATAGTCCGAAAAAAATATGAGAATAAATTTAATTGACTTATTCATTATCAATAATTACCAATAATTATTAAATATATTATAATTATTATTTTTTTACATCATACAAAAGAATATTGGTTCATAATATTGAATCATGCATCAGTGAAGAGTAATAGAGTGGGAAACCCTTACATCATTTGAATTTTTTTATTCAAATAAAAATGTGGAAAAAATTAATTATATCATTTAATAAAATAAAATTTATGTTAATCATGATTAAATAATTTTCGAGGGAAGTATATACAAAATTCAAATGAAAAAATATTGTATAGTAATAAATATGTCGGAATGGGTAAAAAGTGACACAAGAAACCCTTACATGTAAAATAATATTTTAGGCTAGAACAATTTTACTATTATGTTATAAGGAATAATTAAAATAATAAATAATGTAATTAATAATTAAAATAAAAAATATTAATTAGGTTGAATAAATTTAATTTGTAATTAATGTGTTTAATAAGAATGTTTGTAGGTCAAAAGAAATAAATTTAAGTTATTAATAACCCTTACCATGTTCCTGATTCATTCTACACATGTGACTAACTATATTAATAATCAAATAATATTTATTAAATACCTTCTAATGAAAATTATTCTTTATTGATTAATAAAATATGAATTACTAATCATCATAATATATTTATTTTTATATATTGTTTTAAATTATTTTATTAAAATGAAATTCTATAAACTTATTTATGTAATTCTAGGGATGAATGATTTTATTTTAATAATAAATTAAATATTTATTATAACTAATAAAAAATTAGAAATTGATTAATGTATTATTTAATAATAATTTATTATTATTTAAGTTCCCATTATCATCCATGAGAGAGTTTTACAACATTATTCAAGTAGAGGATAAACCGACTGGAACATGAACACACAATATCTTAAGGGTTGGGTATGGTCAATGAAGTGTATAATATAGTTATAATTGGATAATAGATTTATTATTTGTATTTTCTAATTTTATAAATATTATTTATTGTGAATTTTAATAATAATGAAAATAAATATAATAAATAAAAAATTTCCGTATGGTGGATGTGGTTCTCAAAAAATATGTTCAACATTATTATATTTTCAAAAGTGTATGAGAAGGAATAAATAATTATTCTTAAATTATTATAATAACACTTTGATATACTGATTTTATTGAATTATTTATAAATATTTTGTTATAGTACTATCCGAAGAAAATTATTAAGATGAAAAATAATGAGTATTTAACTATAACATTGGTACCTAAAAATTTCTTTTGAATGTATCCCTGGAAATAAAGGGTATACGAAAAATAATTTAGACATGTGTATTTTAAAAATGAGAGATTATTATATTAATATATATATTTTATTTCGTCAATAATGAATTTTATGTTCCGGGTGTGGCATGAAGCATTGGAAGTGGATTCTATTATATGTGAAGAGACAACCACATTTGTGAATACCCATTTACATTTAAGTGATATTATTACAGTATTCATTGATAAGAGAATCCCAAAGTGCAAAACAATGGAGTATTGGGAAATAAATCATATTTCTAAATTCAAGTTGGAATGACATAAAATTAATATCCTTTTAATCTAATTCATTTTCTAGTTAAGAAATAATCAACATTTAAATTAAATCATTTTAATATTGATAAAAATATTTTTTTGAAAAATGTTGTTTCCATAGTAAAGTTTTCTTATTATTATATAATAGTTATTATCAATTTAATTAGTGATAATTTATTTAAATATACGATTAAACATTATATAATATTCACCATAAATAATATATTAAATTTTTTCATTATAGACAAATTATTTAATAATAATAAACTAATTAAAAAGATTTTTTCCATTGTTAAGATCACTAACATTAATCATAGTAATTGTAGTTTTATGGAAAAAATCGAATTTATATTTTTTAACAATATGATCATGAATATCTAAAATATTAAATCTATTTTTTAGATTTAATTTTAAAAAGTTATGAACTCTAATTTTTTAATAGATGTAAATAAATCAGTCTTTAAAGTAAAATATATCTTATGTTTACAAAATGATAAACATTAGTTTTATAAATATAAAATATGAATTATAAATGAATTTTTTGACTTTTAAATTTATATATTTTATAGAATAAGGTTTAAAAACAATTAATTAATTATTATTTTTAATAATTTCCTAAAAGTTATTATTTTAATAATATTAATACTTTTCAAAAATTCACCTAAAATCCAATAGATTCATAAAAATAAATATAAATTAATACTAATATAATTTTTTTGTTATGAAAAATAAAATTTAATTGTTTTCATCTATTTGGTGTTCTAAATTTTCTATATTTTTTTTAAATATGAAATATATAAAAATGTTTATAATCAAAATTAAAAAACTTTTGTTTAAAATTAAAAATAATTAATTTGGAAAAAATGATAAAAACTTATTGAATTAATAACTATATTGTCATATATTCCTCATTCCTATTTATCTATCTTCTCAAAAGTTTTGTGTAAGATTTAAGCATAAGGTATGATTTGGTTCCAGTCAGGGGGTGGTGATTATGCTAGAAAAAATATCATATAAATTTCCATGAGTTTTAATTTCTTTCACACTATAATTTTTAGATTTTATCAAGGGTTTGTTCTAGGGAAAATAATAACAATTTTACTTCATTTCTAATCCCCAATAAATGATTTCTATATGGTATATTTCTGCTACTTGATGCTATTTATTTCTTTCATAAATTTTTTAATATGGTTACTTCTGTTTATACTAGCTGACTTAATGACTACATTATAATGGTAAAATTTTATATTAACGTTTCATTGTTTCATAATAGTTTAGTAAATAATTCAGAAAAATCTATTAACATAATATTTTTTAAAACCAAAAAATTAGTCAAATACCTATTCAACACATTCTCCCCCTTTAATATATTATGATATCCACATTTTGAATCACATACTATAAGATCAATTTCCATAGGATAACCCCCAACTATACATTTACTGTTATTTTATTTTGGTTTGATTTAGGAAATGATTTAATATTTACCAATACACAATGTGTTATTAAATCATTATAAAATAACATAATATATTCCAAATAGAATCCTATTTTTATTTAACTTCCACAAACCCTGGATAATATCATTTTACTATGGTTATAATAATCATACCACTAATTTTGTACATATAATTCAATATATAATATTATATATTTTACATCAAACAATAGATAGTAAAATAAATATAAATAAATCACTTTATACTTCAATATAAGGTATTATGGTGGATTTTCTTTTTTCCCATCATTGAAGCGGTTGTTGGTGCCTATTTGTATCATTAAAACATGAATATAGAAATTTATGCTCAAAATATCAAATTTATTTGAAGTGTAAGCACTAACTTTTTATTTATTCAATATTTTCTAAACACTTTTGGTTTTTTATTTCATTTATCTCCCCAATTACAGTATTTCATAGTCCCTATAATTCTATATCTTCTTGATTTCATATTTATGGAATCCATGTAATTTAATCTTCTTTCCTTTATTATCCTCATCACATGAACTTCCATTAGAATCTAGCATTATATTCATTAGTTTTCTTAGGTATTCGAATATTTTCACATTATTAATCAAATTTCATTAATGAATGTTTGGAATAATAATAATGATTCTCACACCTGTTCCCAATTTTATGCCTTATTCATTGATGTAATTTATAAATTATCCTTCTTACCCATGGTTTCTTCTAGTTCCATCCATTTATAACACCAAAATGGGTTAACATTTGTGATGGAATATTAAATTTATATTCTTATTATCATAAATATTTGAGAGAAAACACAATAATGAGATTCCCAATCTTATGATACTATCTCCTTAACCTAAAGTTATTATATTTTAAATTATATCACTATTTTTTCCATCTGTAACATTCTTTATTTAACATTTGATACTATCAATTTATTTTTATGAAACGTAATAATCTAATTCCTTAAAATAACATTGGAATCAATCCATAATGGTGGTTAATAAAGAGAATATGAGAGACTAGGGAATATCCTTCAAGTGTGTCAAAGAAGGTATATTGCTAGGATTATTTTCAATGCACTAGTTGATGATTTATTTAATATCCAATCTACACATTTCAGGGTTATTACCCCATTATACATCAATACCAAATCACCTGTCAACTTTTTGTATCTATAAACATATTCTATTGCATGTAAAACCGTATACTCAAAACATGATAAAAATTAAGTTGGTATCCTATATATAAGATTATATCTAAAGTTTTACATAATTTTACCTTATAAAATTTCATAATATTATCAACAATTCCTCAAAAAAACATAAATGATTATCTATATCATTTTTATTACAACCAATTTTTTCTTTTCGACCATTAAAATATCCTTAACTAACATCTTATCTTTTAATGTTATCTAAACATACCTTGTATTACATATATTATGCACCACATCATCACCATAAATTTAAATGAAAAAAAATTACATTACTATAATATATACCAATGATTTTTTTTTGATTTTAGGGAATTAGGAAAAAAACCTAAAAACATTCCTATATTATTCTACTAATAGATCATTTAACCACTATATTACCTATTTTTTAATTTATAAAGAGTCTTGAACATATAAAAAATATTTTATAGAATATAAACCTCTTCACATACCGCATATATTAAATTCATTTATTACAAGGGAAAAATAAAGCATATTAATGGTTGAGATCAAATGCATAGTAAGGGTAGAATAAGCGATAACAATCAAAGATCTTAAGTGAGTATAAGTTAAACATTTGATTAAGATAATGTATGTGAGGAATATTAATATAAAATATAGAATTTATAATCTATACACAAATATCATGAGAAAAGTATCATATAATGGTGCTTCTGCATAAATAATTGTATATCAAAGGGTCTTAAAATATTGTGATTGTAACCTCAACATAATGTAGAAAATTAGTAATGTAAGTCAAAGGTCACTTCTAATACAACCATCACATAGTAGAAAAGGTCTCATGGGCGATTAGGTTCACCATATAATCCTAAAAACAGTATATAATGGGATATATATATTTACCCAATAAATTTGATGGCTCTAAATTTGATAACCACCCATCACATCATATTATGTTCATGCATAAGTGTGACACATAGAAAAAATTAACAATTTAATTACATTAATATTAACCAAAGAAAAATATGGTTTTATGATTATTTCCAAAAAATTATTGTAAACCATTTGAATGAATAATTTGGATGGTTGGAAATGGTTACATCTATATCTCACAAAAGAAAATTAGAAGGTTGTTTTAATTGATGGAAAAAACCCTTCCATATGGAACGATTCAAATAATCATCCATAAGGTATTATGAATTAGAGTTATTTGAGGCAAGGTGTTTAATTTTTCATAATAAATTAAAATTGTTTCATATAATTAAGAGGGAAAATCATAAAAAGAAATTACCTTGAGTGTTATTAGATTTTAAAATGAACAGGTGAAATAGATGATAAAATTTAAATGTGTTTTTTATATTTTCTTTTAAATTCTATAAAAGATGCTATTATGAGTCATTTTAAAATTTCATTTAAAAAATTTGATGTTAAATAATTTCTAAAAATTTAATTTTAAATGAAACATAAAAAAATAAATTCATTAAAGTAATACAATGGGTTATCTTATGGAAAGTGCAGAATGAACGAATAATCATTGATTATCATGTGATGAAAAACCTATTTTATACCATTATTAAAAACACAGATCATGAAAATAATATAAAAAATATATTTTTGAAATGGTCTAGGAAAATTATGAATTTAATATAATTAATGAATTTTATTACATATATTAAAGAAAAACATTGGTGAGGAGAGGAAAACATGTCTTTGGATGATAAATCATCATTTATGAGGATAATAATTATTCGACATATTGTTTTATATTCAACATGGAAGATAATTCGTCAATAATGATGATTTTGTACCAAAAGAAACTTATAAAATTAGAAAATATGGAATTCCATATGAAATTGTTGTCACCTACTTATATGGAGTGTATTTGAAACTCTCTTATCTTAATGATCATAAATAATAAATCATATAATACTAATGTTTCACATATTGTATGATATAATTTTATACAATAAGACTACTTCTTGGATATTTCCCCAATGTATTATGGAAAGTCACCATTGGATGTGGAGTTACTATTATCACCAGACTCGGAGTCATTGTTACCATTAGGATGGGCTACCTTAAGATTTAGACATTTCTCCATCATCATGATCTACCACTAGGATGAGCTACAACCATATGCGAGTACCTATTACATCTAGAGGAGTAACCACCTGCAGAGTCACCCCCTAAAAGTGAGTAACCCCTAGATGGTGAGTTAACACCAACTTATTGATACCATAGCAGTCTTAGGACTTTGGCCTGAGTAGGTCAATGACATGACCTATTCATGGATAGTTTGAATTTTTTTTCATAACCTTGTAAAATCTTATATGTGGATTGTGGATATCCTTCAACCGACCTTGCTATATATATGGAAACGATAATTCTTTTTCTTAGGGAAACATAACTAGAGATACCATATATAGTTTATATGATCTCTTATCAAATTTTTGAAATTATATGAACTTTTTTATTCACATTATATGAATTTAAATTACAAAGAAGAACATAAAACATTATTGATATTGATTGACACATCATACAGAGAACAACTGAAACATACCTGCATATTTCTATGATCCTCTCTTCTATATCAATTTTCCCAAAAAAAAGCACAGACATGTCACCAATGATGATAATAAAACTAAAAACATAAAAAACATCTGACTAATATATTTATATTGTTTATTTTTATTTATGTTTTAATTTTTAGATGTGTGTTCTTTTCCGGTTATCAATCATACACTATCTCCTACACATTCCAAGAGAATACTTGTTATTTTCTTCTTCCTCAATATGTTTCCCACTATGTTTTGGGAATAATTCCATATGTGAACTATGATATTCTTACATCACATTAATAACTATTAAAGAGGATTTTTATCCTGGACATATTATTTCTATTGACAGTACACTGAATCCTAGTTTTGGATTTATTTGATTATATTTATATTCTTCAGGGCAGCAGGTGACTGCCTACTGAAGGGGATTAAGTCTCTCCTTTAGAATGAAACTCTATTTTATTCCATAGTGTCACTATTTTATTTGTTTTATTTTACTATCATATTTCAGATAACATTTTTATTAACAAACAAAACAATTTCTTTGATAATAAATAGTAACTAGTGTTTATATATGTTTAGGTTTAAGTAAATTTATTTCAAATGTTTTGTTATTTCTGAATTATATTTTAACTAACACCAAATCATACTATAAGAAATATTTAAAAAGGATAGATCGTATATCAATATGCTATTTTCAGTAATTATTCAGTTTAGTTATTTTATAAGTGGTTTGTTATTTCAGACTATTTATTTATAGAAATTTTTATTGGGAACTCAATTCAACCCCTCTTCAGTTACTGACTCCAACAAATATTTGGTATTAAAGGATTGTTTAACTTATTTATATTATTACCTTTTTTAAAATTATTTTATTTGTATTATAAAGTTCAAAAATTTATTTCATTACAAAATATTTGTTCATTATAAATAATAGACAATAAGGATCTACTACTGACATATCTCTTTATTTTAATGGTTCCAACTATACTCAATGGAAAATAAAAATAAAAATTAATTATGATTGCATTGGATTTGTCATACAGACTATAATAGAAGATCAATATGAAAGTCCAAAAACTCTTATAGTTGAATGGGGTGAGACTTCAAAAATTTCATATAATAATAATTTTAAATATATGAATGATTTTTTTTATTCTTTGGGAGATGATGAATTCAATAGAATATATACTATAAAATTTTATTTTGAAATATAGGTTACTTTATCAATATAACATTAAGGAAAATAAAATATAATGTAAATGAGATTAAATAAATACACAATAAATTATGAGGAATTTAAATTTTAATATGATAAACTTAATTCGGATATATATCACAGGTTCAATGAAATAGTGAATATTATGCACTCTCATAGAAAACAAGTCACAGAAAAAGATCCACTAATGATATTACTCAGATTCTTACTGGACATACGGAGAGGAACATCTACGCCAATTAGATAATCATTTTATATAAGTAAACTACCTATCAATGAACTGATAGCAAAACATAAGGTTTATGAATAAGAGCATAAAGTCAACAAAAATATTGATGAAGATAGACAAAAATTAAAATCACTAGGCATAAAATATACCACATCCATACAAAATTTTTTTACAAACTACAGTTTCTGTTGAAGAAGGATATCTTGATGGTAGTGATAAAGAAATGGCACACATGCATAAAAGATTCTAGAAATTATATAGAAAAAATAATTTCATCAATAAATTAAAATTCGGAAGATATTATGATAAAAAAGAATGTAAAAAAAGGTATTCAATTTAGATGATAGTAAAAATAAAGTCATCTATTATGAATGCATGAAGATATGTCAAATTGAAGGTGACTGTCCAAAATGAAATATTAAAAGAAGTTTGAGGATAAGGATTTAATATACCAAAAGTCCATGGTAGTAAAATAGATTTACTCCAAAGAAAGCTTATGTGACTCCAAAAATAATCAAGAATATATTTCTAATAGATCCAATATGTTCTTTACAACAAGCATATCATAGGTATAGAATTTTATTTTTATTTCTCCTATTAATATTTCATAAATTTATAAAAATGAAGAAAATAATGACAATAATAAAAACCTAAATTGAACTGATCTTTACAATTTCAATTACATGATAGAATTCAAATTTTATGAGTTGAAATAAAAATATATTTCACTCAGAAATCCGCATTCCTTAACAGTGAATATTAAAAATAACCTTACTACTGAAAAGGATAAATTAGATCAAATGTTGAAACAAAATAATAAATTAAATTTTCAAAATTACTGTTAAAGAAAGAAATAGAAAATTTTAATAATGTTAAGAATACATTAACAAAAATACTAGAAAATCATGTTACTCCCTAGTATTCAACTTCCATAGTTTACTAGAAAGGATAGTGAAAAATTATAAAAACCATATTTACATAAAGCACTAATTATGAATGTTCATATACTACCAATACCTTGTCAATTTGACCTAATGTGCTTATAAAAAAATAGGTAGAAATATTTAGTTTTCAAATCTCTTATAACATACATAATTTCACCCAAGAGGATTTTGGTACCAAAATCATTTTTCTCATAAGATTTTTGTTATAGGAAACCTATTTGATGACCTTCAAAAAAAGATTACTCTATTTGGATAGTGGATTTTCCAGATATTATACTAGTGAGTATTCTAGCTTCAAGTATTTCATCAATGTTTACGGTGGGCATGTCACATTTGGTGATAATGATAAAAGGTAAAATCATGATCCTTATCAAAATTGAAAATTCTAATTTAGTGTTCATTTCAAAAGGTTTATATTTATATGGTTTAAATTACAACTTACTTAGAATATAATAATTTTGTGATGATGAATTTTTTGTTAAATTTGAAACAAATTCCAATCATCTATTTAATGATAATTTTTTTTAATTATTAATGATTTCATAAATGATAATGTTTATTCAATTTATTTATATTCATTTTCATCAAAAAATATTCCTTCCCAAAGTGTCTTTCATAGAAAATCATGGCTCTGGAATTGGAGACGAGGCCATTGGAATACTCACTCACATAGAACGGTAACTAGAAAATTGTTAGTTAGAGACCTACCAAAGTATTAATTCAAAAATGATAGTGTTAGTAATCCCTACCAAAAAATAAAACTTCATAAGATTTAATTTAAATTTAAGAATGAATTTTCAATATCTAAACCTCTAGAATTAATTCATATAGAACAATTTGGACCATCTAGAATCTACAGTCTAAAGGGCAAACATTATGTTTATATACTTGTAGATTAAATCTCTAGATATGCTTGGGTTTTCATTCGAGCTCACAAAAGTGACGCTTGTTCTTAATTTATTAAGTATGTCCAATATGTATAAAACCTTAGTGGACTTAGTATTAATAAATTAAGTATTGATCAAGGTCGAGTATTTGAAAATCAAGAATTCTGATCATTCTATTATAAAAAAAGTATATTATCAAAAAAATTCTACTCCTGGGATGCCACACCCAAAAAATGTTGTAGAAAGAAGAAATGGGATTCTTCAAGATATAGCCTTAACCATGTTAAATGAGTATGACCTACCTATCCACTTTTGTGATGAAGTTGTTACTATAACCTATTACACTATAAACAGAGTATCGATTAGACATCTCTTAAAGAGAAAACCTTATGAGTTATGGAATAATTCAGAGAAAATGGTTAATTAATTTAGATTTTTTATTGCAATATTTTTATTTTAAAAACTAATTTTAATTTAGGAAACATTTATACCAAGAGTGATGAAGGAATTATCCATGGGTATTCAACTTATATTAAATATTATAGAGTGTTTAATAAGAGAACTAGAACAATGGATGAAACTTTTCACATAAGTTTGATGAAACTAATACATATTAAGCTAAGACTATATTAGAAGACCATGAGGATGATCTATATACTCTACATATCATTACTAAACCTTCAATATGTTCTATTTAACAAATAGATTTCTTAGCTAGTAAACTGCCTGAACGTGAACAGGAAGGGACCTTGACTCTACCAGTACCTACTCAAAAAGAACCATTAGGACTCATAGACCCCACTATTTAGATGTAGTAATAGGAAACCCAAATAGATGTTCACAGACCATAGCTTTCCTGATAAATAAAATTGAACATCAAACTTTCTAGTCACAGATTGAACATGAACAAATTAATGATTCCATCAATGATCAATTCATTGTAATATATATGAAAGACGAACATAATCAGTTGGATGAAAGAAATGTTTGGGAACTTTTTCAATAAGATAAAGACACCTTATATTTTAGAACTAATTGTGTTTTTAGAGACATGGTTGATGGTTCTTGCACTACAGTAAAAAATAAAGCTATACTACTTTCACAAGGTTATAATCAAGAAAAATGAATTGGTTATTAAAAAACTTTTCACCATTGGAAAGACATGAAGCCATTATGATACCAATTTTCTATGAAACCTATTTTGAATTTAAACTATAAAAAATGGATTTAAATAGTGAATTATTAAATATATTAATAATTTAGTTATTTTTTTGAATCCCCCCATGATTTCAAACGACACATTTTCCAAATAAATTTTATAAATTAATAAATGCTTTTTCCTATTTAAAACATACTCTTATAACTCAATATATCAATCTTACCGATTTCCTTATTTCAATAAATTTTTCAAAGGATATAGTTGATCCAACCGTTGTTTTAAAAATTATTTCAAAATATGTTTTTATGTTACAAAAAATATGTAGATGATATTATATTTGGATCTACAAAAGATTTCTTTTGTACTAATTTTACCAAACTAATGAAAAAATAATTTCAAATAACATTAATAGGTGAACTAAAATTCTTTATTGGATTTCATATTTTTTATATTAAATATGTAATTATTTAAAATCAATTTAAATACACTAAAGTTATTTTAAAACGTTTTGGCCTAGAAAGTACCAAAAGTAATGATACTTTTATGTGTACCACTTATTAACTAGACCTTAAGAAAGGAGGTAAATTAGTATATCATACTAGTAACGTAGGTATAATTGGTAGCATTTTATACTAAACAACTATTCTGATTCATATTTTATTTAGTATGTGTATTTTCACTCTCTTTCAATAAAATCCAAAAGGGCCACTATTATTACATGTTAATTTACCACAAACATACAACAAATTTATGGTTGGTTTATCCAAGTGGAAATTATTTTGATTTAGTAAGCTATACAAAAGATGATTTCAGTGGTTGTAAGTTAAGTATAAAATGAACATTAGGTACATGTCATATTTTAGGAAAATATATAGTATCATGGTGTTGTAAGAAGTAAAATTCTATTGTGAAATCAACTACTGAAGATGAATACATAACTACATGACGTTTCTGTGAACAAATATTTTAGATAAAACATACTTTAGTAAATATTGGATAAAAATTTAGACATGTACCTATAAATTGTGATAACCCAAGTGTGATAAAATTTTCCAAAAATCATGTATTTAATTCTAGAACAAAACAAATTTATGTAAGACATCACCTTTTGAGATATCATTATCAATACGGTGATATAAATTTAGGATTTAGTGGAACTGAACATCCTCTAGCTTATATTTTCACAAAGCCTTTAAATTGAGAATTATTAAACTAAGTGAAATGTGGAATACGATTGATAAATTTTGGTTGATGAGTCACCATTGATTGGTCACCTTTGATGAGTCAAATTTGATAAGTTATTATTGGTGAGTCGCTGTTGATAATTCTCCATTGATGAAACACTGTTAATAAGTCACCATTGATCTGTAACTATTTATGAGTCACCAATTATAATTCATAGTTGATGATTTGTCATGAACCAACCCGGGTCGACCCTGAACTGGTCACCCGAGCCGGTCCGCGGAAAGTCCCGAAGGGCGTTCTCGATCCCCACGGGTTGGCAACTAGTGATGGGCATCAAAAGTAAACAGGTGGGAACGATTTGGCCCAAATGAAAAATGAACTAAACAACGAAAAAAAAATAGAACAACAAAATGAATAAAGAAAGAGCAACCAGCACCACTACTAACCTGACCACGATCCAAACTCCAGGTGACCCCGTGGGTCACTCTCCAATACCACAACCAACATCGCTCAAGGCGAACAACTGAATCTGGAACCTGCAACAGAACTAAAAACAAGAGAACACTATAGGCGTGAGTATTAAAACTCAGTAGGTAGTCCCGACTAATTCTATTCCCAATGCACATACCAATAAATAAAGAATTTATCAATTTCAGGTTTGAACTAAATTATATAAAATAGGTTTTCCACACACTTTCATTTCTAAAACAAGTAACAGTCTATTGCCCTTTTTAATTTAGAACAAGTTTGATGTTGAAAGAACAGGTGCATTGCATTTTCAAAACATTTTATGAGCAATTTAGAAATCCAAACTTTAGTTGTTAGTCAAAATGAGAATCCCACACAACACACACTAGGGGAAATGGTAAAGTGGCACACAAGGGTCAGCAACCGAACTCGACCTCTCAATCGTCCGCCACACACAACTAAACACTAAAAGAAACATGGGTCGAACCTAGGAGATCGTGAACAATCCAGAACGTACTCTACATGTGACTCATCCTGAGGCATGCCATAACTCGATGACGTCATAACGCCCATAATACTACCCGGATTAGCCCTGCATGGCCTAACCGAGGGGCCCAATACCAATAGCAGCAATAACTCAGTATTCCCCTGCTATGGGGCCACTAGCCAGTGCGTGGTCTAAACTAGTGCAGCAATCGTTCTCAGAAAATTCACTCAATATGCCAGGTTCCCATGTAATCACAAGAAATAAAAAGAGGGTGCGTCTCCAATGTAAATTAATCAGTCACGATGCACCAACATCACATACAGCTCACGAAAACAACTCACACCAAGGATCACCCCCGAGTGGGTTTTCCAAAATAATCTATTTTTATTAAAGTGTCAAACGGGCCTTCGCCAATTTTAAAGTAATACTTCATTTCTCAAAAAGCTCAAAACACTTGTTCAGAAGAAGTCATTTATCTTTAAATCTAGAAGTTCATTTGAAATGTCTTGAATTATGTTTTAAGGACAAACATGCATTTTTTTCAAAACTGGGTGTCCGCCCGTCAAGAAACTGTTCCAAGTGTTCGGTATAAAATAAATGGCACTTTTCACACTAAATGATCATTTTAAGTTTTATTATTTAATATTATTTCTAATTCATAAAAAAAAATTTATAAAACAACAAGCAATTAATAAATTCTAAATCTAGAGGTAGGTGCAGTGGGGGACCTACCTCATCCTGAAATCCAAACGCACGGTGTGTCTCACCTCGCACAAACGCAAAAACACACGCACGTTGACGACCACAGTATCGCGAGGTTATCACGCCAACGCACTGCATCGAACGCACAACAATTAAAATCACATAACCACTAACTAATAATAATTCATTTAAAAAATAATATATATATATATAGATATATATATATACACACAAAAATATATAAACGTTGATATAAAATAATTCGGGTAAGAAACGAGGCAAACCTCACCTAAAATCGCAACCCGAACACGACGACGTAGAACACCCCGCACAGGCGCATACGCGCTCGCAAGCCGAAGACCTCCGCGTTGCGGAATTAATCTGCCAACGCGCAGCACAAAACAAAAAATTAATCAACCAACCACAAAATATAAATATATATATAATCACACGACACAAAACTCACCTCGGCGCAGAGATGCGCTCGACCCACGGGGTCGCGCAACTGTTAAAGGGGCGGCGCGCACCGACAGGGAGACCATCAGAGGTCGCGCGGTGATTATTGGGCACGCCGCTGCTCGGCGCAAGACGGTGGCGGCTAGCCGGGCCACTGAAAGGCGGTGCGCGACCTCCCAACGGTGTGGCGGAGCCGGTCGGAGCACCGGAAAGGACCGGGGAACGCTGGCAGGCGGTGCCAGAGTGAAGCAAGGGTGCCGGCGGAGATGGGGAACACCGGCGGGGTCACCGGAACAGGGCAGTGGTGCCGGAACGATGCCGGACAGCAAAAGCGGGTCACCAGAAGGAGAGCCAGAGGGTGCGCCGGGATGCCGGAACGGCGGAGGAGGTTGCTGGCCCGAGCGGGGCTCGCCGGAAGGGTTAGGAGGGGCGTTGGAAGGGGGCCGAGGGCTGCTGGCCGATAGGGGGGGCTCGCCCGAGGTGCGGCAGTCGGAACGGGAGCCGGACGGGGGGTGCGACGAGGTCGGGAGGCCGAAAAAAAGGCTCGCCGGAGGTCGGGAGGCCGGCGGGTAGGCAGGGTCGGGGTTCGCGCGGCGCTGCTCGCCGGAGGAAGTCGGGACAGGGGGGGTCCGCCGGAAGGGAGGTTGCCGGAGGGGCCGGTTGCGGACGCCGGAGGCCGCATGGGCGGAGGAGAACCGGAGGTCAGGGGGGTCGTGCAGGCAGCGCCGCCTAGGTGAGGGGGAAATAGGGGAGTCGCCGGGGTGTTGCATGAGGGAGCGGCACCGAAGGGGGCCACCGGCAGGGAAGGAGGGCAGGGGTGCAGGCCGATTGGTTGGAGGCGGAAACCAGTGTGCGGGAGCGGGGTCGGCGCGGCGAGGGAAGCCGGCAGTAGTGAGGCGGACAGAGGGAGGTGGGGTGGCTCGGGCTAGAGATAGGGACAAGGCGGCCGGCGAGGTGGAGGCCGGCGAGGCGATGGTCGGCGGGGCGTCGGTCGGCGAAGCAGAGGCTGGGCGCCGGCTGCGGGAGAGGGGGAGCGCGCATGAGGGCTCGCGCGGAGCTGGGGTGAGCGGGGGCCGTGAATAAGAGGGGTACAACGTCGGCGCTGGTGGTCATGCAGATCTGGGGTGTCGGAGGTCCGGGATGGCGGGTCGGACATGAGGAGGGAGCCGCCGGGATGCTGGTGCGCAGAGGAAGGGGAAAGAAGAGAGAGAGGAGATAGTGGGGAGGGGGCGCCACACAGCAAAGGACGGGGTTAGGGTTAGATTAGGGTTATAATATATATATATATATATATGTATATGATAATAATAATAATAATAATAACACTAATAAAAAAATAGTAATAATAATAATAATAATAATAAACATCATAATAATAATATCAGTATCGCAACTATAATAATAATAACAATAAAGCCACATATGATATCAATAAAATAAAAAGGGTAAAAAAAATCAATAAAACAACAGTTTAACGATACTCGGGCCGACTGCGCGGTGACCGCCAACCATGCGGCGACCGCGCACAGGTCTGAAACCCAAAAAGGCATAAAACGACAAAAAGGTTTAATCCGGGCTCATCTCGGATCGTGGCACGAACACCCGGAATCCAGTAAAATAAAAATAAAGGCTAGTAAATATAAGCGGGTGTGACAATTCTCCACACCATAGACACTTTCTGCCCCCAGAAAGTCACCAGGCCAAAAGTCGGTCAAGTTTCAGGTCTATGCCCAAACAGAACTAAAGGAACCGAAGAAAACTAAGAATCTCGGGGAGGACCTTACTCTACACAGGTCACACCCGACCGATTCAAGAGAAAACTGAGGTCCGAGGTTGAGGGGAGAACACAAAGGGGTTCTCCTCACCACATGAACTTAACTAGTGCAGAAAAGTTGACCACCTAAATAGAAAATCCTAGGAAAGGGGGAGTCGATTTGGGAACTCCCAATTGGTTTAAACCAACTCTTATAGCACGAGTGAAACAGCACCTCCGCCAAAACTTGGAACTCTCGACTCAGACCAAAGAAAGCCCGAAGACGATAGAAAAATCTCCAAGTAGAACTTAATCCAAGCAGTAAACCCGAGTATAACCGCAAGCCTGGACTCCACCGCGGGCACTTATATCTCCAAACGAACATCGCCAAACCAAGGTTAACCCACGCAAGGTCCAAACATACCTCTACGAAAAACGCACGATCCTAAACACCATAATCCGACAAACAAGACTGTTTGGATTCCAAACGAATACATTCATCCCAACCTCACGACGAAACAATGAACCGACAAAAACGCCAAAACTTTTACAGTGAAAGAACGAGAACAGAAGGACATTAAATTTTTCGTTGGAAACACTAAACACCGAAACCCGAACTGAGGCTTCACACCCCCGTCAACTCCTGACTGCGCGCGAGATTCACCCCAAGACCTGTGGTTGGGGATCTGATGGTTGAAGCATCTCCTGCCTCATAGTCAGGCACTGAAATATTCTTGTCATAGTGTCTTCCTCAGGCGACACTCCTGACAAAGCTTATCGAGATGATCTAGACACCTGCAATGATGGCATGTCTTCGGAGGTGTGTGACATGACGGCTTGAATTCCCCAAACGTCTATACTGATGGTAAACCATTAGAAAGTCTGACAAACTGGAAGTTAGAGCCACTGAAGAGAATGTTTTAGGAATAGTTCCCTCTGGCACACACTACTCGCCATATGGGGAACCTTGACGAGCAAGTGGATATGCTGGATTGTCAACCATATCCACTCCAACGACCAACTCAACTAAGAACGCCTTATCCACCAGCTTCTCAAAGTGATGGTCCTCAGAAAGGAGGACCTGCTCCTTCATCTCTAGACGAAGACCCTTAATGAAGAGAGAAGTCTTCATCCAGTCTTGCGACTCTACCCCCGAAAAAAGAGACCCAAGATCCTTGAAATGGTCGACGTACGCTTTCACCGTCTGCTGGCCATGTTGAGCACGCATGAGCTCTTCTGTTTCCTTCATCTTCACCCCCCACAAGTATAAACCATTGAATGAAGACGACATTAAAGAAATGCCACACCATCCCAAATTGCAGAAACGGTGGGCGTACAACTCCTACTCATCTAGAGCTGGACCTTCAAACAGACCCAAAACAATACGCACTCAGATCGCTTCGGGAGTTCCCAATACCCTGAAGACACGCTCGACTTCACCAAGCCACTACACTGCCTCTAACAGACTCCAATCACCATGAAGGACAGACAACGTCCAAGAAATACCAAAAACTGGGAAGGACTCATCAAAACTCTAGGGACCTTTCTGGGCGGCATTTTTGAAAAACATATAGAACACCGAGACGAAACTGATATCAATCGAAGCAACATCAATAAAGAACCCTCATCCAAAAACAACAAGCTCAAAACCAAACAAAAACAAACACAACCCCAAAACCGCTTTTCACTTTATATTTCAAAACCACCTTCTTTCAAGGCTACTTTCCAAATACCAACTCCACTTTTTAAACCAAAATCACTTTACAAAACCATTTTCCTCTTTAAAAGCCAATTTAGAAAAACATGGTCAAGATTTTAATTTCAAATAAACACCGAGGTAATCTCATGACCTGTTGCACATGTCATTATCCACATTCCATTCATACACGCACCAACACGAAATTTTATGCATTCTCTCACATGTGCAAACGTTCATAAGGGGTACCTGCGGTTTCACCCCAAACCATTCTCGACCAATTTCAAAGCAAACATCAGTTTTCCAAACCAAATGCTTTTAGTTTTTAAAACCCATTTCATAAATTTAAAGTCCTTTAAAAGAAATCAGTCTCATTTTCAAAACCCCCTTTTTTCCATTTCCAAAAATGCACTAACACCAACCGGAACAAAAATGACACTTAAATTGCATCAAACACCGCAGTGAGGGACTAGTAGTCACGCATAACCTGGTGACATGGTAGTGGGCCATGTCCCAAGTAGGTGTCGACCACTAGGAGGAATTCAAACCGTGTACCCAGAATCCACATGGGTCACTACTCCATGTGAAATCACGATGTAACATCGGCTTACCTCTGTTGTCATCCCTTAATCCAAAACAATCCAAAACGAAACAAAGACTCAATTACCGGACTATCCCTGGAGACTCGAGGTGCAGAACGGGCGAGGGTCCATGACGTCCTTCCCGTACCTACCTCTCAAGTCCCGAGAATCCTAATCTCCATCTACCAGACATCCCAAATAACAAGAACCTCCTCTGATACCATTTTGTCACGAACCAACCCAGGTCGACCCTGAACCGGTCACCCGAGCCGGTCCGCGGCAAGTCCCGAAGGGCGTTCCCGATCCCCACGAGCTGGCAACTAGTGCCGGGCATCAAAAGTAAACAGGTGGGAACGATTTGGCCCAAATGAAAAATGAACTAAACAGTGAAAAAAAATAGAACAACAAAATGAATAAAGAAAGTGCAACCAACACCACTACTAACCTGACCACGATCCAAACTCCAGGTGACCCCATGGGTCACTCTCCAATACCACAACCAACATCGCTCAAGGCGAACAACTGAATCTGGAACCTGCAACAGAACTAATAACAAGAGAACACTATAGGCGTGAGTATTAAAACTCAGTAGGTAGGCCCGAATAATTCTATTCCCAATGAACATACCAATAAATAAAGAATTTATCAATTTCAGGTTTGAACTAAATTATATAAAATAGGTTTTCCACACACTTTCATTTCTAAAACAAGTAACAGTCCATTGCCCTTTTTAATTTAGAACAAGTTTGATGTTGAAAGAACAGGTGCATTGCATTTTCAAAACATTTTATGAGCAATTTAGAAATCCAAACTTTAGTTGTTAGTCAAAATGAGAATCACACACAACACACACTAAGGGCAATGGTAAAGTGGCACACAAGGGTCAGCAACCGAACTCGACCTCTCAATCGTCCGCCACACACAACTAAACACTAAAAGAAACATGGGTCGAACCTAGGAGATCATGAACAATCCAGAACGTATTGTACATGTGACTCATCCTGAGGCATGCCATAACTCGATGACGTCATAACGCCCATAATACTACCCGGCATAGCCCTGCATGGCCTAACCAAGGGGCCCAATCCCCATAGCTGCAATAACTCAGTATTCCCCTGCTATGGGGCCACTAGCCAGTGCGTGGTCTAAACTAGTGCAGCAATCGTTCTCAGAAAATTCACTCAATATGCCAGGTTCCCATGTAATCACAAGCAATAAAAAGGGGGTGCGTCTACAATGTAAATTAATCAGTCACGATGCACCAACATCACATACATCTCACGAAAACAACTCACACCAAGGATCACCCCCGAGTGGGTTTTCCAAAATAATCTATTTTTATTAAAGTGCCAAACGGGCCTTCGCCAATTTTAAAGTAAAACTTCATTTCTCAAAAAGCTCAAAACACTTGTTCAGAAGAAGTCATTTATCTTTAAATCTAGAAGTTCATTTGAAATGTCGTGAATTATGTTTTAAGGACAAACATGCATTTTTTTCAAAACTGGGTGTCCGCCCGTCAAGAAACTGTTCCAAGTGTTCGGTATAAAATAAATGGCTCTTTTCACACTAAATGATCATTTTAAGTTTTATTATTTAATATTATTTCTAATTCATAAAAAAAATTTATAAAACAACAAGCAATTAATAAATTCTACATCTAGAGGTAGGTGGAGTGGGGGACCTACCTCATCCTGAAATCCAAACACACAGTGTGTCGCACCTCGCACAAACGAACAAACACACGCACGTTGACGACCACAGTATCGCGAGGTTATCACGCCAACGCACTGCATCGAACGCACAACAATTAAAATCACATAACCACTGACTAATAATAATTCATTTAAAAAATAATATATATATATATATATATATACACACACAAAAATATATAAACGTTGATATAAAATAATTCGGGTAAGAAACGTGGCAAACCTCACCTAAAATCGCAACCCGAACACGACGACGTAGAACACCCCGCGCAGGCGCATACGCGCTCGCAAGCCGAAGACCTCTGCGTTACGGAATTAATCTGCCAACGCGCTGCACAAAACAAACAATTAATCAACCAACCACAAAATATAAATATATATATAATCACACGACACAAAACTCACCTCGGCGCAGAGACGCGCTCGACCCGCGGGGTCGCGCGACAGTTAAAGGGGCGGCGTGCACCGGCAGGAGACCATCAGAGGTCGCGCGCTGATTATTGGGCACGCCGCTGCTCGGCGCAAGACGGTGGCGGCTGGTCGGGCCACTGAAAGGCGGTGCGCGACCTCCCAACGGTGTGGCGGAGCCGGTCGGAGCACCGGAAAGGACCGGGGAACGCCGGCAGGCGGTGCCAGAGGGAAGCAAGGGTGCCGGTGGAGATGGGGAACACCAGAGGGGTCACCGGAACAGGGCAGAGGTGCCAGAACGACGCCGGACAGCAAAAGTGGGTCACCGGAAGGAGACCCAGAGGGTGCGCCGGGATGCCAGAACAGCGGCGGAGGTTGCTGGCCCGAGCGGGGCTCGCCGGAAGGGTTAGGAGGGGCGTCGGAAGGGGGCCGAGGGCTGCTGGCCGATAGGGGGGGCTCGCCCGAGGTGCGGCAGTCGGAACGGGAGCCGGACGGGGGGTGCGACGAGGTCGGGAGGCCGAAAAAAAGGCTCGCCGGAGGTCGGGAGGCCGGCGGGTAGGCAGGGTCGGGGTTCGCGCGGCGCTGCTCGCCGGAGGAAGTCAGGACAGGGGGGGTCCGCCGGAAGGGAGGTCGCCGGAGGGGCCAGTTGCGGACGCCAGAGGCCGCATGGGCGAAGGAGAACCGGAGGTCAGGGGGGGTCGCGTAGGCAACGCCGCCTGGGCGAGAGGGAAACAGGGGAGTCGCCGGGGTGCTGCATGAGGGAGCGGCACCGAAGGGGGCCACCGGCAGGGAAGGAGGGCAGGGGTGCAGGCCGATTGGTTGGAGGCGGAAACCAGTGTGCGGGAGCGGGGTCGGCGCGGCGAGGGAAGCCGGCAGTAGCGAGGCGGACAGAGGGAGGTCGGGTGGCTCAGGCTGGAGATAGGGACAAGGCGGCTGGCGAGGTGGAGGCCGGCGAGGCGATGGCCGGCGGGGCGTCGGTCGGCGAAGCAGAGGCTGGGCGCCGGCTGCGGGAGAGGGGGAGCGCGCAGGAGGGCTCGCGCGGAGCTGGGGTGAGCGGGGGCCGTGAATAGGAGGGGTACAGCGTCGGCGCTGGTGGTCGTGCAGATCTGGGGTGTCGGAGGTCCGGGATGGCGGGTCGGACATGAGGAGGGAGCCGCCGGGATGCTGGTGCACAGAGGAAGGGGAAAGAAGAGAGAGAGGAGATAGGGGGGAGGGGGCGCCGCACAGCAAAGGACGGGGTTAGGGTTAGATTAGGGTTATAATATATATATATATATGTATATGATAATAATAATAATAATAATAACACTAATAAAAATAATAGTAATAATAATAATAATAATAATCATCATCATAATAATAATATTAGTATCGCAACTATAATAATAATAACAATAAAGCCACAGATGATATCAATAAAATAAAAAGGGTAAAAAAAATCAATAAAACAACAATTTAACGATACTCGGGCCGACTGCGCGGTGACGGCCAACCATGCAGCAACCGCGCATAGGTCTGAAACCCAAAAAGGCATAAAACGACAAAAAGGTTTAATTCAGGATCATCTCGGATCGTGGCACGAACACCCGGAATCCAGCAAAATAAAAATAAAGGCAAGTAAATATAAGCGGGTGTGACATGATTCACCATTGACGAGTCACCGATGACGAGTAAATGTTTTTTATTCATAATTAAAGAGTCACCATTGATGAGTCACCATTAATCAGTCACCATTGTTGAGTCACCATTCCATATAATGTTACCATTTCTTTAATACCATGGATATTTTCTTTTAACAATAAAATTTTAAATATTTTAATTTTATAATCATTTATTTAGAATAATTTAATGATAAAACCATTAGGATAACACCAAATTGATTCACCACTATTAACCCTTGATCTCTTACACATTTTCATTCCTCTCGAACCAATAACCCTTCTTCATTGTTCCACCTAAAGCCTTCAATCATTCCAAATGTCCTGTGTGAACAGAGTTTCAAAATAAACTCTAGAAGAGATGAGGAATTCCAATAAACTAAAATTATCCACACATTGTTTGGAATCCATTTCACTAAACCTGCATTTGAGAAATCATTCAGCCAAATCACAAAAAGAAATTGATCCATAGAGGATTCCAACTAGAAAAACACTAGTGGTAAAGGTAATAGATAATCAAAAGTGGATGAAATGGAATTCCTCAAATCATCGAGGGTATTATCCAAGGGTATTCTTCAAAATTTATCATAATGAATGATTTAATTTTGGGAAGAAATATGATTAATTTTATATAATAATAGATGGAAAATATGTTTAATTCTATTCAAGAGAATGGAGAAAATGTTTAGAGGTTCTTCATAAAGAAGTATATGAGGATTTACAAGGATGTATACCGAGTGATAGTGAAAATTTCAATTATGAAATCTATATCCTATATTTAACTAGGGATGGAACATTTAGAAGTCCTACAGATACTGATCATGATTCTCAATATATGTTTCATTTAAAATTTTACATCATGTTATATGTCAACAAAAATGGGAATTCAGTACAATGGGGTATTAAGATGTATACTTTCTGTATATGATTAATAAGGGAAAGATAATAAAACTGTATAGATTTTTTATGATACATATACATGAGATGTGAAATAAGTTCTCCATGTTAAACTCCTTAATTTATCCCAAAATTATTTCTAACTTCTTATATGCAAAGGGATACGTTAATTATGGATAATAAGATGAATTATTAATTTTTGGCCTCCATTTGTCAAAATAAATTTGTAAAAGGGTAAGAGTCATATGGAACCCATGGAAGGGATGTTGGTTAATATATAATGAAAAATTTTATTATGATTTCAATCTAATCAATCATCATACAAGACATAATCACTTTAAGGATACTATTCTATAGTCTAATGAGATAGTGGAGTACTCTGATGCTGATGTTGTGGCTGAAAGAGATGGGATAGTAGTGGATAATGAAGAAGTATAAGAAAATAATGAAGAAGTTGTTTCATTTGATGAAGAGAGTGATCAAAATATTATGGATTTTCCACATATAGTATCATGTTGACATGTCAGTTCATCAGGATCTCTGCCTACCAGAGTAACTCTCTTTCTTGAAAATGATGATGAAGAATATACTGATGCTTATAGGGAATCATAATTTAAATTTCCCCTAATAATACATCTTGTAATGGAAATGGAAATGGAGGTAATGATATTTTTTCTTAAGTAGAAGAAAAATAGATTATAGGTCTTGAATGTTCTAAATAATTATCTAGAGAGGATGATCAGGATCAGAGTGGTGAAGATCTTGTTGATGATGATTCAGCTGATTTAATTAAAAATGGTCACCCCGATCATAGAGATAATAAAAAGGAGGTACTAATCATGAGGGAATTAATGGGAATGGAAATGATCCTGATCAAAAACAAAAGATAGTTCAACATCAATCCACTTCACCTGTGGGATTTGTTTCTCATATAGATGACAATGTACCAAATGATACCATGATTCCTGATATTGCAATAGTTACTACAAAAGGTATGGAAGTGGAGAATTAGGGGGAGAAAACACTAAATATTGAGGATACAATGGATCAATAAGAACTAGTAAAGAACATGGAAATCATTCCGAATGATTCTCTTTAAGCTATTTGCGAAGGGGTGTTGACTACCACTCCAGTTAAATTGTTAGTTCTAATGGATCAGCCTCCGAAGACAGCCAACATTCAACCATAAAAAACATTACTATAACCTCAACACCTAAAATTGGTCAAAGTTCTCAAGTGACCATTGACTCACCCATACTCACTTATGTTAGGCCATAAGTCAGATGCTTTGATGAAATGGATAGGTGTTAAGGTTTTTTTAGACCTGGGCTTACTTAAACTGACTCAGATGATCAGTGTGAAAATTTTATCTAAAGAGAATGATCCTTAGTTGATCAAATCGATTATACTAGAGAGTTAGGTCCATTTATCCCCCTGGAAACCAATAGACCAACTATTAAACCTATTTTACCTCATGATGTATTGACATAAGATGATGTTATTTATTTACAAAGAATTTTCAATTCAGATTTAGACTCATTGAGAGTGAGCTTTATTTAATATTTCACAAATACCTTGAGATGTAAGCCATTTCCTATATCCAAACTCATTGAATAGATTATAATATATTTGGTTGATATAGTTATCTAGCATATCCAACCTCGAATAAGGTATCCTATTTAATCAATGGAAGTAAAGAATGGAATATTATCATCTGAACTAGAAAATTTGAAATCATCAGTATAAATTCTGATATCCATTGTATAAGAATCTACGAAATCCATTCTCAGAAGTTAGATTATTTGACAACTACTATCTCTTCTTAATCTGTACCACCTCCTTCTCTAGTAAATCATAATAGAGATCTATATTAACAGATAATCTGAGATAAAATCTAAAATTAAATGGGTTATGTGAGCACTCATTAAGAGAAAATTCATAAGATTCATATACATGGATAACATTTCTGTGATATCATATGATGATATAGTAAAGAAATTAAAAAATATAAGTAATAAATAAAGATATAAAGTTATAATTGTCATGTATCTATAAAAATCATTGAATGTTTGAGAATTTCAAATTTCTTTCAGAAAACATACAGATACAACTAGTGGAAGGAGCCTTTAAAGAACAGGTGATTCAACTAATGATTCTCACACCAACTCTTCAATTATTTATAGATGATAAGAAATAAATATTTAATGTGATATAAAGGTTAGGTTCAATAATTATGAACTTCATCAATCTCTCAAAACCCCCTAATCATTTCCATAAAAACACTACAATTGCATGATAATAAATCCATGTTTCAAAAAAAATTAAACTACATTTACAGACTCAGTTCAGTAAAAGCCTCCTCTAATGACTCAGTTAGATAGTATTTTGACCCCACTATATGATCCTCATAGTGTGTCATTGTTTTAAGTAATCAAAAAACTCAGACTAGTTCTATTCTGAGAGAAACTTCCTCATACAACCACACTATCAACCATTATAACCTTTTCCCTAACATACACTTCATCACCCTCATCATATGATAATGAAAGAGACCTTTCAAAAAAAGTGTAGTATAAATTTTTTCATCCCCCATATTCTACACAGTGATTCTGTATAGATGTAATTTTTGATAAGGATAATTTTTTAATTTTTCCCTTCAATGAATATTTTTTGGTACTCATAAATTTTTGACACATAGATAATGCTAACTACTTATGTTATTTGTTTTCTCTATACATTTTAAAACTATTTATTAAAATTTCCAAGTGGGGGATAAATTGATCATTTAGTTTTATATTGGTAAAATAGTTTTTTTTACTCATATACAGATTTGATTATTTATTACTATTCATTTTGTACAAGATTTATAAAATTCCATGTTTTTTAATCATAAAAAAGGTTGAGAATGTTAGAACCTCTTTTTATGGAGTGTGTTTTACATTCATATTTTAATGATCAAAACCCATGATTATTTTCGTACTAATTTTTCAATTGTTGTAGCATTTTATATGATAATACTTCTTCGATGATATTTTTGTTAAGTATCATGGAATGTCACCATTGGTTGGGAAGTCACTACTACCGCCAGACACTGGGTCACTGTTACATCCAGGAAGAGCAACCGCCAGATTGAGTCCCCATCATTGCTAATAGGAGCTACTACAATGGTGATATACTTCTATTAGATAGTCACCATTACCTCTAGAGGAGTCACCACCAGTGGATTCACAGCCATAAGTGAGTCACCACTAGATGTTGAGTCGCATCCATATTCTTATTACCATTGCAGACTGAGGACTTTAGCATGAATATCTCAATGACTATATCTATTATTGGACAGTTTTACTATGTATTGAATAGTTAGTAAAATACAATCTATTGAATGTGGATCGCCACTAACTAACACTACAATATATTCAGAAAGGATCTCTCTTTCTCTAATGGACACAGAACTAGAAATACTATAGACATGTGATACGATATCATACCTAATTTCTGAATTCTTTTGAACTTGATGATTCACATTCTTTGAAGATAAATGAAATTGATGAAAATAACACATTTCTGACATTTATTGATCCATAAGATAAATATTAACAAAAAAATACTTTCATAATTCTACAATATTTTAAACTATTTCAATTTTCCAGGACAAAGAACAAACCTATCACCAATGCTAATCCAAGTACTAAAAACATACCGAACACATCAGAGTGATATTTTTCTACTCTTATTTTTTTTGTATATTTTACATTGGAGAAATGTGTTGTTTTACTAATAACAAAAATAACTTGTCTCTGGAAAAATATTAGAGAATAAATATTATTTTCATCTTACTCAAACTATTTCTTACTCGGCTTTTTAATGTTGTCCTTATTTGACATGTGAAACTATTACATTCCATGACTAGCTATGGAAGAAGATTCTTAGCTTGGGTATATTGTTACTATTGACTGTATACCTAATCCAAGTTGTCGATTTTTTTGTTTATATTTAAAATATTCTTAGAAGTGGGTGATTTACAAGTGGGGGGGTTTAAGTCTCACCATGAGAGATAGCCTCCTGTTTATTCCACTATGTCACTACCTTTTTCTATGTTTTACAATCATATTAAAGAAAACATTTTGTTAACAAAAAAAATTTCATTATTAATTAATCATAACCAGTGTTTATATATGTTTCTATCTATGAAAATTTATTTCAAAATGTAATGAAATTCCAAACTATATTTTAACTGCGACCAAATCACTCTTGAAGAAATATTTTAAAGGGATATATATTATATCGATTTGTGGTTGTGATTAATTATCTACGTTATTTTATTTAACAAAGGGGTTTTTTGTTTATTTACTATAGAAATTTTTATTATGATCCTAATTTAACCCCTCATGAGATACTCACTCCGACCAATAGAAATGAATGGAGAAGATAAAAGAGAAGTATTATTACACAAAAATGAAGTCTATGTTATAAAAAAACCTATTATATTTTAGAGATGATATAAATCATTGTATTAATCACGTAAGAGAACGAGTGTAAGATAAGGTCCCATGTTTTACCATAATATATGATATTATAATTCAATGGGTATTAGTTACACCATAATGAAGATTTTTGGTGCATATTATTGAATCATTCCACAATGAATGTTGATTGATATGGAAACCCTTATAAATTTTAAAAATTTTGGATCAAAACCTATAAATAGAAATAAATTTGATTATAAAATTTATTATCATAAAATATAATAGAATCATGATTAAAAAATAATAAATGGGATTAGATATAAATTTTTTCATGACCCATCCTATTGGGGAATGTGCTGGGAGTCCACATGCCCACCTCCAATAGGCCAGGGGCTGGTGAATTGCATTGAGTAGGAATATAACTAACATAGGAGGTATTTCCTAAGAAATTGTACACACACAAACATATCCAATCACAAAATTTCTAAAACATAAAAACCAATATGAAAAAAATGAAAGAATAAAACTAATTTGAACCAACAATGTACAATAGAATGTAATGTGCGGAAATGTAATTGGACTAGAATACAAACCCACCAAATGATCTTGTTTGAAAATACAATGTCCAAATTGTAAACAAGAAAGGTAATGGGAGAAATTTTTGGTGCTAAAAGAACACCTCACCCTGTAGGGAAGCACACAAATTTTGTTCTGGTCTTACTCTGCCTTGGACTCTATTAAAAGGCTGCTCATATTCACAAGACACAACATGTGCGGGAAAATTACGTATAGGGTTGAGTATAACAATACTCAGTTGGAGACCCTAAAAACTACTATGTATTAATAAATTAAAGGAACAATCATCAATTTGAATTATATGTCTATTGAACATATTAAAGATTAACATACACATATAATTGAAACCCAGACCCACAGTCTAATGGCAAGTCACAATGACCCGTATACCCACAAATGCGATTATGTTCGATGATTCCATGAATAACTCATCTAGAAGAATGCACTCCTTGAGATTGATAGTTCTAATGACATATGTCTGAGAATTTATATTATTTGGTAAGTGTCATGAGGGAGTTATATGTATGGATATATCTGGAGAGAGAATAAATACACTCATTTCAAGAGAACTCACACAAGAGTGGGAAGATCATGACACCCAGATGAGGATCACTGCCAGGTAATTGGCATATACAATGAATCATCGGGATTCACCAGATAAGTATAGCATCAACATCCTGTAGGATTGGTAATGACTATACATGACTCTACCTAGGGTCTTGAATGGATATGATCTCACATTGGGCCTCTCAGAGGGACATCAGATCAATCGAGAAAGTTATGCTGAAGGGAGCAAACTCCCATGGATAGAAATGATACATGACATTTCAAGGAACGAGAATGGGGAGGGGGAACTGACCCCACCAAAACTTTTCCATGGTACTCATGGAAAGGATACCAAACAATGTACAAGAATGTAGATGGCATGTAGAGGTGTATCACGTCGTGTCCTCAGACCTTGGGTCATGCCCTGGTATGACAACCCATGTCGAAAAGAGCATGTCATGTAGAAAGAAAAAACATGGCATGTCAAAGTGTGACATGCCATTACCTACTAACTGGTTCCACTCTGTGTACACTTTCCATGTGGCCAAAAATGGATTCAACCCATGCCTTATAACCCATGTACTGGTAAACAAGGTATCCCGTATAACCGGTCTGGTCTGGTCATGTTGTGGAGTACATGTTGTGTACTCCACTGCATTAATGTGTATAATTTAAGATATTTTATTATTCCCATGTAAGGAACCACATGTTGTGTGAAATCTTTCACATTACATGTTCAGCCTTTCTTTTGCCTAAAACCCTAGAATTCGTTGAGTCATCCCAACACGCAGTGTTCTTCAGAATACATGCCTTGTTCTTTGTGATTTTCTATAATCACTATTATTTTCCAGAGCGCCTCGAGTGGTACTCTTATTCTCGATCCTGTTGTAAATTTTCCTCAAAATCAATGATTCAGGGTCTTCCCATCATATCAATGCCGATTTGGTATGTTTTGGGTGTCCGGTCAGCTCAAGAAGCCCATTTCGATCATCCGTGCAAGGTACTGTCGAAGATTGATTTCTTTTGAACCATGTATATTCGTCTACTTCCATCTTTGTCATAACTCTACCGGGTCATCACTATGTCAGAACTATGGTTTAGGATTACTGCGTTGGGAGACATATGTGCAACGATCTATTGTTCATAACCACGTGAAGAACACAAAGAACTCACATGGTCAAATGGGAGAAGAAAATAATTTAAAAAGTTAAGGAACGAGAATCCTCCAATGTTCATTATGACATTGATCCACTACTGTTATAAGGATCAACTGGAAAGAAAAAAATATGAAATCTATTTCCCAATGTAAAACCTGATAATCAGACCATCATATAAGAGAAAATGTTCCATGGGTCAACTGATTCATTGGTTGATCATTGTTCATCATTAAAATAAAAGGATGGGAAAACACAATCGAAATAATAACCCCTACCTCAATTGTCAATGAAGGGTGGATTTTAAGCTGTCGTTGGTGAGATCCAAACTTGTTGCACAATGATCCACATGTTGACTATTCATCGATGATCATCGAGATTTATCAATGGTGGTGGCTCCACTCCAAAACCCTAGAGGATTCTAGGGTTATGTGCATAAAAATGGGCTATTGGTTACTTAAAATCATAAAATTTGTTCTTGGGACATTAAACCGTTTAAAATAGAGTAAATTGTAAATTAATTTTTATTTCCTTCAAACGTCCAAAAAATTAACTTTTTCAGTTGACCCACACCTATCAAAGGATGATCTCGCATAAGGTAAAGTTTCTGATCTGAATGCATCAGTGACCTCATATTTTTGATCATAGAATCCATTTAAATGTTATTCCAATTTTTACAGAAAACCACTCATGTGCACTATTTAAAAGTTTAAATTATTCCAAACATTTATTTTTCGCACTCTGTGCCTCAGAATCACATTCCATCATAAATCCATTTCTAAAATTAATTTCAGATAATATTAAAAAATAATACATGGAAAATTTGGGAGATTACATTCTCCCCAACATAGGTATTTACATCCTTAAAAAATCCAAAACAAAAGGCTACTCAAAAGATGTGGATACTGTGCATGAATCTGATCCTCCTACTCCCATGTTATCTCTTGAATGTTCTCATACTGCCACTGAACACACACCAAGGGAATCTCTCATTCGCAAAGGATCTTATCCAACTGAACCTCGATCACCACTGCATACTCTGTGATGTTTTTTCCATCCTTGATGTCTAGTTCTCCTAAGTCGATGACATGAGACAGATCGTACATTTACCTCCTCAGATATGACATGGGGAAGACAATATTCTCTCTGTGAAACTAAGATTGTAGATCTATGATATATTCCGCCTATCCAACTCTGTGTAGTATATAAAAGGACCAATGAACCTTGTGGAAAAATTTCCTCCCCCTCCAAATATACAAAACCCTCATCGAGGTGAGACCCGAAAGAAGACATGGCCTCCACCATCAAACTTCATAGGTCTCTATCATCTAACAGTATAATACTTCTTCCATCTTTGTGATATCTTCAACTACTCATGTCTGATATGAACCTTTTAAGTGGCATCTTACACCAACTCTGGAACCATTTGTGTTGACTCTCCATGATCAGTCTTGCAAAGCGGTGACTAGAAGGGTCTACCATATAAAGCCTCAAATAGTGTCATACCGATGGTGGAATGTTTTCTATTTTTTTACGCAAACTCCACAAATGGAAGGTGGACATCCCCAAAACAATCGATGTCCATGATAGAGGCCCATAACATATCCTCTAGAATGTGAATGGTCAACTACATCTAACCTTCTGTCTGGGGATGTATCATCGGGCTCAAGTGTAACTGAGTCCCAAATTCCTCTTGCAATACCTTCCACAACTGGGATGTGAAATGAGAATTATGATCCAAGTCTATCATCTAGGGGAATATATTAAGCTAAACATATCCTTCTGGTAGGGGTTTCCCAATCTCAATACTGAACTCTAATACATGATAGCTAGGATGTGGTCTAACATGATGTGTTGGTCAATGATTTCCCAGACAGAATCGTGTCCCCGAGATATTCAGGGTAATCCTGCCACAAAGGCCATCGATATTATATCCCTCTTCCACTCCATCTCATCTAGAGGGAGATCTAATCATGCTAGAACATAGTTCTCATAATTAACCTATAATCATGTCAGGCATCTAGAAACAAAAACATCCACTTCCTTTTTCATTCCGGTCCACTACCAAAACTGTGTTTCCTCTAAAAAGGATGAGGTGCTCCCCACATTGAGAATATTAATCAGTATCTTGTCACGTGGATTGGTAAGAATATAATGAATCATAGTCAAAATCTCCTATTTTTCCTCCCTGAATCACTTCAAGAGAGGAGGGGTAACAACCATTGACTAAAGGTAATCTACATCATCTCTATCCACAAATTATAACTGTAAAGGAACCAAATGATATGATGCCTCAATCAAAAGTTGTGAAATCGATCTCCAACTGAGATAATTAGCCACTAAATTCCCCTACCCAGGGTATAGATGATATCAATGTCATAATCTTATAGGAAATCCAAACATTGTCTTTTCCTTAGATTCTGATCCTTATGTGAGAATATAAACATGATACTCTTGTGGTTAGAGTATATGATAAACCGATCATCCATTAGGTAGTGTCACCATATCTTTATTGAAAATACTACAGCTGTCAACTCAAGATCATGGGCCATTTAGTTCTAATAATGTGGCCTTAGCTGGCGTGAAACATAATAAATCACCACTTGTCTCTGCATTAGAACACATCCATTCCCAGTCATAGATGCATCGTAGAAAACTATGTAATTGACACGCTCTTTGGAAAATTAGAAGATCAGTGCGCTCAATAAACTATAACTCAACTGTTAGAAAGGATGTTAGCACCTCTTTATATATACAAAAGGCTTTCCCTTATGGGAAAATGTTTTCATCATGGAAAATATCTACGATAATCTTGGAGTGAATGTGTAGTAATATCCTACTAGCCTAAGGATGCTTTGAACCACCATCACGCTTCAAGGTGGCTCCCATTCCAAAACCATCTTGACCATGGCCGGCTCCACCACCACTCCATATGTTGAGATGACATGTCCAAGAAAGAGGACTTCTTGTATCCTAAACGATCAGTTCAAGATCTTTTCATAAATATTATGCTCTCATAATACATCTAGAACAATCTGCATCTACTTCATGTTCTCCACCTCTGATATCGAGTACACAAGTATATCATCGATGATGACATCTATGAACAAGTATATGTATGAATGGAAGATACGATTCAAGATACCCAGGATTACTGGGGGTAATTCTTCACACCGAAGGGAATCACCATGTACTTGTAGTAACAATAGCAGCATCTGAAATCCATCTTCAGCACATCATTATCTAGTATTCAAAGATGATGATAAAACAATCTAAGTTGAACCTTTGAGAACCATTGTGTCCCTCTCATCTAATCAAAGAATTCATTGATCAATGATAGTGGATACTTTTTCTTCACTATCACCTGGTTCAGGCCCCTATAGCCCATGAACAAACTCAAACTCTCATTTTATTTCATGGAAATACAAACTAGGGCCTCACGGGGTGATGCCCTGGGTCTCATTAAGACTTTCCTCTGCAAATCCTACAACTGCTCTCTTAGATCATGTTGATCTACAAGATCCATCTGATATGCTAGTGAGGATATAATTCCCTTCCCACAGTGAAAGTCGATACAGAGGTTGATCTCTCGACATGGAAGAAATACAAGAACATCTTCTGGGAAGATGTCCTCATACTCATCCACTACTGCTAGGAACTAAAAGATCATAACATCAAATTCTCTGATTGTATGGCTATCCAACTAATGAGTGATAGGATATAACCTACTATTTATGAACCATTCTCGTCATACTTGGGTCTCCTTTTCGACATCAAAGTAAAACCTCATCCCATCACTATATATAGAGCACACCCTTTTCCTAAAGTAGACTATATAGGCAAGGACAGATGATAATCAATCCATAACGATAATGATGTAGTTATTCCTTGACACTGCCACCAAGAGGGTCCAACTGAAACTCTGACCTCTAAGGGTATGATCACACTGTTATTATAGACTCCTAATCATCATGTCTTCTCATGTTGGATTCAACAAGAACAAGGTTTGAGTCAACATCTCTAATGGATTCTCATGGTTTTGTACAAGACATTTCATGGTGAAATAATGACTAGAACCAATGTTTATAAGAATGAAACATATATTATAAAATACATTGATGGTACATCGTATCATTCAAACAGTGCCTGGGTCATACGCCTCGACTACCTGTAGCTTCCACCACCCCTATCCCCAAGATCTAAGGGCGTGGTGCAGACCTCCTAGGGGTGGTATTGAATGTTTGTCAAAACATCTCCAACTATTGAAGCTCTCACTCCTCCTCTTCCATGTATTCTTCCTAGATGGTCTGGTTTCTCCACTCTCTGCCTTTACCTTAGTGGTCCTCCCACAGTTTCATTGTTAGCAGCTCGAAGGTTGGGATAGTCTTTTGAGAGATGTCCTATGTTTTTTCATGAGTTGTATCACATCTCCCAATGGGGACTACATCCATCTTGAGAGTCATTTACTGCAGATCCCCTATCATGGGACCTCCTGAGATGTATCCCACTTCCTGAACTCAGTTCTTAATGTCATCTTCCTTATGGTGAGGTCTCTACACATGTCTACCCACTGTTGAATTCCACTGGAAATCTCTATATAGCCTATAAGCTCTCGACCCCCAATGCTCAGTTGGGAACTCCATCATAAGATATAATTCATTGAGGTATGACTGTAGATCATATGTCACAGAGTAAAAGTTACAAAAAGGTCTAATCTTGGAAGTATTGATCCCTCACCATATCCATCAAGTACTCGGTGAGGTTGGTAGACCTAAATGAATAGTTATCCTCCATAATACATACATACTAAAGCCGATGAAGCACTAGGATACACACTTCTCTTAGTGTTACTAAATATAAATCTTCTCTATAGAGTCATTCAAACTCCATTCATTAAAGAGTCTCCTCATCATGTCTCTATGAGGTAAATCTCCACCATCACCCTGTCAAACCCTAAAGATGGATCACTCCAAGGTCCGCTATCAGGTCTGTTGGTTTCTTCACTATATGGAACACTTTGGTCACTACCACAAGCCAGTCCTCATTTTCAAGACACCTAGGGTCACCTCAAAACCTGGGGGTCTCTATCTCTGAAACATAGGGAGAGAAATCAGCATGAACCCCTCGTTTGTTAGTAATTCTGTTACCACGTGTTTTTCCATTGGTGGTGGTTTAGAAGGTGCACTACATAAAGGTAATGCATGGGACACTGGAACCTGAATCAAGGCCTCTTCACTATGGGATCCATCATCATGATCATATTATTGAATTATAATTGGAATGTGTCATGGAGGCATCCTATAAAAAAACAATATGTACCATGTTCAATGAGTATATTTTGATAACGAACAAAAAAAGACATGGAAACCACAAAATTTTATTATATAACGCATGTACCATTACATTTTTCCCTAAAACTAGTTTAATCATGTACCACGTCAAAAATTGGGTTATTCGAGTCCTATTGTATGGATTCTTCGGCCGCCCAAACCAAAACTGGAGTCCCTAGACTGAAAGGTAAACTCAAACACTTAACAATGTTTCCCGAAAACACTCTCAAAGACTCTCATTCATAAGGTATAACCAACCACCTCTTATACAACTCTGTCATGACCCATCCCAGTGAGGTACGTGGCACGACACCCTACGCTCGTCTCCAATAGGTAAGGTGGTTGTGACTACCACCGAGTAAGAATATCACTAACATTAGAGGCATTTCATAAGTACCTATTTACATGTACACATCTTGAATTCGACAAATGATGAAATGTAAAAACATATATGGAAAAAATTGCATGCATAAAACTAAACCCAACCAACATAATAAAACCGAAAGTAATGTGCATAAAAATAATTGAAAAAAAAACAAGACCACCAAAAGAAAGGGTCTGAAACTACAATTTCCATCCTATAAACAGGAAATGTACTGAGAATACTACTCAATGTTGAGTGAACACCTTGGAATGTAGGGATGATCAAAAAGCCATGTCCAGTCCTGGTCATCTTGGAACTTTGTCAAAAGGCTTCCCGTCTATACAAGACACGTTATGTACGGGAAAAGCTCATATGGGGATGAGTATAATAGTTCTTAGTAAGAGACCTCGAAAACCACAAATCAATACACAATATAATGTTACAATCATATCTATATAGTATATTTATACTAAACATATAACATGAGAAACATCAAGATATACTCAAAACCCAGACTTGTAGTCCAGAGTTTTTTCACAACGACTCACATACCTATGCTAAGGATTAAGTACAAAGATTTCATGAATCACTCATCTGAGAGAACTAAATCCATGTGGTCGATAGCTCTGATGATGTATTTTTGAGATGTAATATTTTTCATAATGTTTCTTGAGAGATATAGAGGCACTGATAGATCTGATGAGTGAATAGATACACTCATTCTTAGAGAACTCACTCCTGAGTAAGAAGATCATGATACACAGATGTGGATCACTGCTAGGGCCTTGGCATATACCAAAACTCAACCAGAATCACCTTCCTAATTAAGGATCAACATCTTTATGAATTTTCCATGTCGATACCTGAATCTACCTTGGGTCATGAATGGGTAGAGGATCTCACTCGGGGTCTCTCAGAGTGATAGTGACTCTATCTAAAAAGTCATGTGGAAGGGATCATACTCATGCGGATGGAAACAATACATGACCATGAGGGAAAAGATTAGTAGGGGAATAACCCAATTGAAACTTGTCCTTGGTGTGGTGGAAAACAATTTCGAGCCATGAACAAGAGACTATGTGTAGAGATGTCAGATGCTATGTCCTCTGACCCCAGGTCCTGCCCTTGTACATTGTCTCATGTAGAAAAGAGCATGTCTTGTAGAAAGAGAATTACATCACTATTAGATAATGACACACAATTTCCTACTAACCGAAAGATGCTCCATGTATGCTATCCATGTTCCTGTACATGGATTCAACTAGTTTCTAACACCCCGTATATCAATAAACGGGGTAACCTGCGTAACCAGCCTGGTTTGGCTTTGTGGGGGAGTACATGTTGTGTACTCAACCAATCTCAATATATCATCCATGATACATTCGTAGAAACTTTAAAGGACCCACACATCATGTTGAATATTTCACACACCATGTTCAACATTTCAGTCACCCAAATCCTTATTCACATCTAAGACATCCCCACATAACATTTTTTTCTGGATACACACTGTGTTCATTGTGATTTTCCATAATCAATGTTATTCATCAGTTTACCTTAAGAAGGCCTATAATTCATGATCCATGTATTAGATTTCATCAAAATCAAATATTCAGGGACAACCCCTAATATCATATTTGATTCAGAAACCTATGGGTTTCAGATCGGCTCCAAAAACTCATTTCGATTATCCTTGTGAAGAACGGTCAAAAATCATTTCTTTCTAACAATTTTGATTTTTTGGCTACCATCATTATTGCTCCTTCACTGGTTCATCATGGTGAAAAATCTATTATATGATATTTTTTCATTGTGAGATGAATGTGCAATGATCTATTTTTCGTAACCCAGTGAAGAATGGGAAGAACACATTGGGTAAAAGATGAAAATAAATTCATATAACAAATCAAGCAATGAACCTCCACCATTTTCATTACAGTGTCCACCTGATCTTGTTTTATGGATCAAGTAGAAACAAAAAAATATGAAATCGATTCCCCAAAGTAAAACCAAATAATCAGACCTTCCCGTAAAAAAAATAATCCATAGGTCAACCTGTTTAGGGGGTGATACAAATTTGTTATTTAACTCATAGAATTGGGAAAAACACAATCGAAATAACAACTGCTACCACAATCATATATTAAGGGCGTATTTTCAACCATCGTTAGTGAGATACGATATTCATATACAATAGTCCATGAATTAACCATTCGTCACTCATCATTGAGAGATCTCCAAGGGGGTGACTCCTCTCCAAAACACCAGAGGATTCATGGGAAGCTTTTAATGTTATGAGCCTAACCACAGGATCCTAGTTACTTACAACCATAAAATGAGTCACTTCTTAATTATAACTTTTAAAATAAAATAAATTGTAAATTTATTTTATTTCTTTTAAACATCCAATAATTAACTTTTGCAGCCGACCCACACCGGTTGATGATATACCTCACATAAAGTAAATGTGCTACATTGAATGCATCGGTGCCCTCGAATTTGTAATCCAGGCACACTGTAAATGTTTTTCTTCTTTTTCAAGAAAATCGATGGTTCTTTCTATATAAAAGTTTAATTTATTTCAAGCATTTATTCTGGGCACTCTGGGCCTTGGAATCACACGTCATCACATGGACTAGTCTCCAATTAATTACATATAATATTTAATAACAATATGAAAAAAATCTTTTACATTAAAAAAATTCAAAAGTGAACCTGTTTCTAACAATAAATACGTCTATATGGGATGAAAATTTAGATAATAAACACTTACATGTAACATAATCACTGATGTTAGAATAATTTGACTATGCTACTAAAAGTAAGAATTTTAAAACTCCATAAAATAATGTGGAAATTAAATAAAAAAATTTAATTGGGTATACTGACAATAATTATAACAATGAAGTTCAATATAAATGTTTTTAGGTCAATTGAATGCATTTGTAAGTAGCAAAAACCCAAACCATGGACCGGGTTTGTTCTATACAAGTGACTAACGTATTGAATAATCATTTTCAGTCTATTACATAAATTTTTAGTAAAACAATTATTCTTTTTTTAATTCAATATGGACAATTTATTATCATAAAATATATATTTATTATATATTATTTTTCAAATGTATTCATGAAAATTTTAATAGGTGTCATCTTTTTTTGTATGTTTTTGTTATCTAATATTGTATTTTAATAATAAGTAAAATACAAAATATAAATATTAGGTAATAAATAACCAATCATTCTTTTATTATTTACTTATTAAAATATTTTTATTTAAGATTCCATAGTCATCCATGACATAATTTTATAGCATTATTCCAATAGGTGGTCAGATTGACCTAAAAAATATAATATATCATGATGTTTCAGTATAATTAAGGAATTGTATAATATAATTATATCAATATAATTAGGGTAATGTCTTTTTTTTAATATAATTAATCATATTATTATTATTTTTTGAATAAATAAATATATTCAATAAGAAAAATGAAAAAAAAATTTACTTCATTGTGGGGGTAGTTCAAACAATGCACAATGAACATTTTAAAGTTTTCAAAGTGGGTGGAATGTGAGAAATATTTGTATTTTAGTTTATATAATAAAAACTATATAAAATATTTATATTTATGACCTTATAATACTATGTTCAGTTTAGGTTTGATAGATAATTTTAAGAAGGAAAGGTAAAGGGTATGTAATACACACTTTGGTACCTCAACTTTCTCCTGAATGGCACCCTATGAATGATTGAATTAGGATAAATAATTGAGAAAATAAGAGTATTAACATGATAAATTCTTCTATATGGACCAACATTTCTTAGTTTTATTTACTAATTTTATTCACTAGGTGTGGCGTGAAGGTGCATAAGTTCCCCCCTTTTTAGGTGGAGAAAAAGGTTCTTTTGTGAGTACCCCATTGCTTTTCAATGAAATAAATATACTATTCAAGGATCAAAGGCACAAAAATATTGAAATAATTTTTTTGAGGTGATATTTAGTTGATAATACATCATAAAATAATTACCATACACGTTTTTATGTTTTATATGTAATTTGTTCATATATTTATAATTTTACATTTTTTTTGTTTTTATCTGGGAAATAATTTTTTAACAAAATAATTTTTGTTTTACTAGAATTATAACTTAAAAAATTATACCAAATATGCAATTAATTAACTAAAATTTAATCTGAATTTAAGCTATTTATAATTATTATGATGTAAATATATAATTGTAAATGAAAATATATTATATATATAATTTATGTTTTGCAGAACAATGTAGATTTCACACTTATGTGATCTTAATTCTATTAAATATCAATTAAAAATGAATGGCTGAAAAATTATTTAAATATAATCATAAAAATTATGTTAAAGACACCTTTTACAATAGAATAATTTATATAATTAGATAAATATTTTACAGTATTAATTAAATTATTCATTAAAATAAATATTTTTATCATTGTCAAGGTCATTAATTTTAACCCACGTAATATAAAATTATTCGGAAAAATTACATTAAACATGATATAAAATATTATTATATTTATTAAAAATATTAAATCAATATTTTTTTATTTATTTTATAAATGTTATGAAAACTAATTATATAGTTCATGTAACTAAATTTTTTTAGTGTAAAATATTTCCTATGTTTTCAAAATTATATACAGTGGTTTTATAAGTAAATCATAATAATTTAAAATTAATTAATTTACCTATAAATGTATAAATTTTAATGATTTATTTCTAAAAAAATTATTTCATTATTTTGTTATGATAATGTTATAAAAGTGATGGATCTAGAAATATTAGTATTTTTACAATATTCACCTAAAACCCTATGCTTTCATAAAAACACAAAAGAACTCATTCTAAGCACATTTTTACATTCTAAATAAAAAAGTATTTTTTTAACCAATTTAGTTTATAAAATAAATAAATTTAGTTTTTAAAATTTGAATCATAAATAAATCATTTTTTATAGAAAATAATGTTCATTTTTTATGTAAAAATGAGACATATAAAATATGTATGTGATAAATAACTAATTACATTAATAGTTACAAAATTATATCATCCTTATTTATATTTAAATTTATTCTTATGATATCGTAATACTATCAAAGAATATGGTATGCTCTAGTGGTTGTCAAGTGTGGTGATTCCTCTAGTATAGATCTCATGGACATTTCCATGAACACGATTTTATCTACCATATGATTTCAATCATATAATAATTGTTCAAGATTGGATTGGTATTTTTCTTGAAAAAAACCAAAAAATATGTACTTCCTTTCAGTTCTTAGAAAAACTATATTAATATGGATTCCTACTAGTACTTGATGTTATTTTATTCTTCATTGATTTCATAATATGTTTACTTCATTTATATTTAAAATTTTAATTGATAAATTATAAAAAATATATTTAATATTATAGTATTATAGTATCATTTCATTATAGTTTTCTCTATAGAATAAGCTAGTAAGAGAATATTTTGTTAGGAAAAATATTAGTTAAATATATGTTCATTAAAATTTCATTATATTTATAACATTTAATGTTTCATAATCAAATTTTTAGTTTTTTTAGCACATTAGATAACTAATTTAATGAATATGATAAAACCTTTTATTGTTTTATCCCCCCACTTTCTAATTTTATTAAATTTTATATTTTCACATTTTTATTTGAATAACTAATTAATTTTTTTAAATTTTATTTTTAAGAACATGCCAATGAAAAAAAATAAGGAATTTTGTTCTTCTTGAATAGACTCTTTCTATAATTTAATTGAGGACCACAAAATAATCTAGATATTATTATTCAAAATACATAGGGAAATATTATAGGGTAGGTAAATGTTTTATCTTATACTAACATAATTTTTCACTACGTCAACGAAAAGAGTAGAGTATAACCAAAAGGTTTTTTGGAAAAATAATCCCTAATATATAATTTTGATGATATTTATATGTTTTATGGATTTGAAATCATGAGAAAAAAATAATTTTTTCAATGTAAATATGTTTTAATGATATAAAACTACCTCAACTAAACGGTATTATTTTGATAATCACATTTTATATTATAAATTTATATATAATGACATGATTTTTTTAATATAGTTCAATTTTCATCTTCTAACTTTTAGTAGATATAAGATTTACCTGTCAATAAAAATGTTAGTAAAAAATGATTATATTTTAGTATATATACATATAAGTATTTTATTTTAAAAATAACTTCATATTTAAGTTCTGGAGAACGAAAAATGGAAAACATTGTTACTTTCATAGTTTTTGTCAAAAATGTACAGAGAAGAGGTTTTATAAATATGGGAAGAAATAATCATTTTTGTTAAATTAAATTTTTAATGATTAAGTTTATTTTCTATATAAACATTAAAAATAATCAAATTAATTATTTTTCCATTATTTAATTAGTAATGTGGATATCTCATCAAGAGATCCGAGTGAAGAACCTAAAGCTTAATACTTTATCTTAATGCATTCATATGTCTCATAAGACAAACTAGATTGGGTAGTTTTCCATTTCCATTCTCATTTATATAATATCAACTTCATCAATGCCTTGACTATATTTTCATGATGTATGTCGTTATCATCATCATCATTTATATTCTTATTCATGAAAATAATGAAGGTACAAATAGTCATGAAGGCCATAGGGGACAGAACAAGAATTCCTAGAGAGGCCTGAAATAGTGATCTCCAAGAGAATTCCCTCTAATTAGATTTACCCCCTCTGGTTTCAAGTTGTGTGTATTGTGAAAGCTTATGGGAACTGAAACAGGGCCATCATGCCAAGAAAGATAGTATGAAACTTGAATTCCTTCATTCCATGTGCGAACAACTATTATGATATTATTAATCATGCCCCTAAACTTTTTGATGATGTATAACATCGACCAAGGAGTGTACAAAATGCCGTGTAAGGTGTTGTGAAGGATTTTGAGGCTAGATTATTCCTCCATATGATCAATCCACCTTTTGTGGCACCATCTTTAACCAGATTATATTTCTTTATACTCTTCCTAATGTGAGGGTTTTTTGCCCAAGTGGGAAGAAAAATACAAGTGATAGAGATAGCCAAGTCAAGGACTACCCGTCCTCTATGAAGGACTCCCATAATTCCTAATCTATCTATATTGAGTTTTAGACCCCCTAGATGGTGGGTTCTAACAGACTCAATGGCCTCTGACACTACTATTAGTATGATGGGAACCTGGATAATTCATCTGATGTTTTTGGAGGGTGGGAACCTCATGACCTTTTCTAATGAGATAGACCAGGTCAAGAAGTATGTTATTTATTCTAAAATTGATTCATCTACCTGAAGCACAGATCCCATCATTCCCAGCCTTATTAAGATCCTTCTATATTCACCAGCAGCCTGCATGAATAAAAACTAGTGTGAGGAAGCTTCTCTAGACCCTTATCTCCGGAATTGTGGAACCACCAATCCATGAACCATCGATCAAACATGATATGGGAATATTTGGAAGTGAACTCCCTGATGTTTATCCACACAGTACACACCTAGTCACCCTCAAAGAAGATATTCCCAACACCTTCCCCAATGGTTGTTTTTCAGTAAGGGAATTAGTAAAATATCTAGATTCCACAACATTTAATATTCTCATCCATCGGGATAGCCTTGTTCCCTATCATCCATGATAGAATGTTAATTTTTGAAGGTATACCTTCAGGCCATAGGGATCCATCTCATCTCTCTACGTGATCATGCACATCCCTGATGGTATGGATGTCCCATTTGGAGAAGGCCAACGATGATGAAGAAGTGAAGATAAATATATCATATTTCTAACTCAGTTCGATGAGGTTAATGATATCCCATTTTTTCTCTTCCAAAACTACCATGATGAGGACCAAATTAAAAGTATCCTCCCTGGAGGAATTCTAGATGGTGGGGAATCTCAGGAACCCTAGAACTTCCTCTACCAAATTATGATGCCAAAAAGTTGTTTCTCTTTTCCTTATGATCCATTGGGATGTGGTTGAAGTGAAGTGATCAAAGTGGGAGATAAGAGAATAAAATGGTGAATCTTGTCCATCCATCATGATAAGATATCTAGAGTGAGATCTATTCATGGTTATTCCCCATAACATGATTTGTTCCATTAAATCAGATTATTTCTTTGTGTGCATGTAACGGAGTTTGACTTTGAGGCTCCAGATGTGAATTCCTCCATCACTAATGCGACATTTCACCCTACTCTAAGATTTCTAGTGGAATATCTTGTTAGAAAAAGGGTCCTAGAAGAATCCAACCAGGATCTTGTTGATTATTTTGATGACTCCTTTGGAGAATATTATCGACGAGTGATTATATTCAATGGTGGCCAAGAGAATGTTGTTAACCAGTGCTATCTATCCCCCAAAAAAGGTATATTTTCTTCCAGATGAGGATTCAGTCTATGATCTTGGTGATAGGAATGTCAATGTCCTGAATGTGGATCATTCCTGAGGAGATAGAAACACTAATGTAGTCCATAGGAAACCCCATGCATGTCAAGGAATGGTTGGATCATTGTGATCTAGCTGGAGGAGCATATGTAAGATATGTAAAACTTTCTCTTGGCCTTATTGTTCACTTGGACACTCCTTAGGGAATAGTTTTCCAACACATTGATAATACCTATAATCAATCATCTATTAGATTTTATGAAAATGAATATATCATCAGCAAAAATAATTTGGGTATGGAGGGAGATCCAATCCTCTGATGATAGGGAAATATTTCTCCTCTATTCATGCTCTGACAAAAATTGGCAGCTGAGGAAATCATAAAAGATGATGAAGATACATAGGGATAATGGATCACCTTGCCTAAGGGTGTAGGTGTCCTTGGTGAATCCATATGTATTCTTCATTAAAGTAACCTCCAACCATAATTATATGTAACATCTAAATATAATATCAATATTCCTAGAGGAAAGGCAAATACATAGAAGCCCACTATTGATGAAGCCCCACTCAACTCAGTCATAGGATTTGTTCTTGTCTAACTTAATGGACATGTTAGAACCATGTTTCTAGAAGTTAATTTCTATGGTCATTTCATATTCCAGTAAAATGTAACCATGGATCAAACATACCTTCACAAATCCATGATTCTCTATTGAAACCCATAGAGGGAGATAGGAAGACAAACAAGAGTTGATGATTGTGGATACAATTTTGAATGGAATGTTGAGCATTCTCACTGGTCTATAATTAATAATTGAGGAGGGGTTCCTAGTATTTTATAGGATCACAGTGGTAGTTTCATAAGCTATTCACATTATGTTACATCCATGGAATAAGTCTTGGACAGTGGAGACAACTTCAACTTTTACCACATTGCACAATGTCCTATAAAACTGACATGGGAAATAATATGGTCCTCGGTCACTATTATGATTAAGATTCTGCATGTCCTCTTGGATCACCTTTTAATCTGTGTTAACACTCATCCCATTATTTTCCTGGATAGAAAGATGATTATGGAAGTCATCAATTAACCTTCTGTCCCTCTCGAAATATCCATTAACCATGCGAGGGTTATGACCAGTGAGGAGATCCTTCATGAAACAATGGGATAAGCCTACAAAAATATCTCTGTCATCCAAATATGTACTGTCATCTAGTGGGATGTTTTGCTTAACTGGGCACTTCCTCTCTTTGATACAACAATGAAAGAACACATTGTTCCTTTTTCCATACTGAATTTATTTGATTTTGGATTTGTCCCTTCTGGAAAATTGTTGTTTAAGCAGTATGACCGAAAAGGAATACTTTTTGATATAAATATCCTCAAAATCATGGTTATGCAAGACCTACTCTAGGATATTCTCAACACTATCTATATTCTGCACGGTATAATTGGTGTCATAGAAAATTTGGGATCCTTTTTTATATGCTAGGAGTTTAGAATTTAGTTATATCAGTTTATTTTTCATGTAAAACCAGGTGTTCCCCTAATAAGGTTCATCCCAGAAGAACCAAACCAGGCCATGATACCATATTGTATTGTCATGTTGACTATAATAGAGAAATCTTGTATAGGGATCTTGCCTGCAATTAAAGGCAACCAAGAGTGGAGAGTGTTCAGATGAACCCTGAACCACATGTCTTACCACATCATTGGAAAACATGGAAATTTTTTATATATTGGTTATAAAATGATCCAAGTGGAACAAAGAGTGATGAGATTCTGTTTGGTTTTTGCACCGGGTGGACCTGTAACATCAGAATTCGAGGATGATGAGACCTTTCCTAGAAATGAAGTAGAAAAATTCAATAGGGTCATTCATGTGGAAATGACCCCTACCATTTTTATCCATTAGGTTGGAAATGACATAGTTGTCTCCCCTGATAATCCCTGGATGACTTCCAGGTTTGAAATCATTGATAAATTTGCATAATGATTCCCTTAGTTGGGGAGTCACATCTCCCATAGATGATGAAAATGATGAATAAGATATCACCATATGTCACATTAGTTGTATTGTGTTGGTCTTTTTCATGAACCCGATCGACATTGATATCCCTGAGCTAGAAAATAAAAATATATCTATTGATGGAGATGATGTAGATGAATCCATGTAAGATTATTTTCATGGAAAATTCTCAAATTTTGGTATGGTTTTTCTTGTGTTGAGGGATGGAAATGACAGTAGCCTTATTGTTTCTGAGTTCGATGGTGAGGAAGTCCACATTATCTCGGGCGCTAAGTCCATAGTCGTTACATATGATTATAGGAATCATTTATCAAAAAGTGTTATGTTGATGTCTCTATAACATATCCACTAGGTTATGTGAAAAGATGACATATACATTATGTTCTTAAATCTTGAATGTGTTTACACTCCAAAAATTTTGGACGGTAACATAGTATAGGGAGTGGAGGACTACTAGGATCCAGCGGTGTGGTCGTGTTGATCATAGCAGGAAGGCATAGTGTATCATTCTTGTTGTTTGGTACTTTGGGTTGGGGATCCTTTTCTTAAACTCATGAGGGGACTATGGATGGGTGAGGTAAGACACCCTATGAAAAATATTTTATGTCACGCATGATTTTGGTACATTGGATTATGGAACCATCCCTTGAACTCATGAGAGAACCAGGGGTGGGTGGATTTGGACACCCTCCAAGACCCTTTCATGAACTACATGATGGGATGATAGGAGGTGGAGGTAGGGCTAGGAGACTTCATGGATATGGAAGGTAAATTTGAAGGAACTCCCCAAGCTGGAACCCCTAAAGAATAAGAGAGTAGAGGATAAGAGGAATAACAATGGAAACCAGATAGATGGGAAGCCACCATGGAATGGAGGGAGACAAAACCAGACTCTCCTCAATAGACATAGAAATTTATTCCACTACCATTACCAATAAATGAGAAATGGTAAATATAAAAAATTATGGTAGTGGGAAAATATCTTATAAAGTATTTAAAAATATAGATTATATGATTGCAAGAAGCATTTTATTTTAATTCTAAAATCATTATTTTTTGTAACAAGAATAAATATTTGAAATATTATTTATTAGAATTCCAAGAGGAGTTTTTAACATAGGATACATTCATACTAGCTTACAGGAAGGGTATTTTGGCTACTACAGTAGGAAATGAAGAAAACCTTAGTCACATATGAGGATTTGAGGTGGGTTTATCTATAAAAAAATTATAATGGTAGCTAATAAATGTATGATTCATATTGGGGAAACATATAATATTTAGAATCTAATGTTTGATAAATTAGTGACTCAATATAATATATGAATACATCATTTTTATAGATAATTATTTATACACAAAGAGATAGAGTTAGGATACTTAACACATAACTCTATAGTATTCTGATTATAATGTTTTAATCATATAGGATATTTAGTTTCATGTTGTATCATATAATATGATACCTTATATCATCAATCAATGGAGATGAATAAACTTGGGGTAATGATACATGATATTATAGATTCATGATCTACAGTACTATTATCTATCAATGAGGTTTCTAAAGTTGGATGGATTGTCAGACATATCATAATTTTTCTATCCGGATACACATGAGAACAAACCAGTGAGGTATGCTCAAATTCATACAACCCGTGTACTTTTAATAATATATCAAAACAATCATTTACTATAATTCCTGATCATGAATTTATATATATTATATATATAATTACATATTTTTTATCTTATCTCAAAATATATTATATAATCAATTAGATGCTAATTATACATTTAGATTTTTTTCATACATTGTGATAGAAATGGTGTATCATATAATTTTACAACATTATTTTTTTATTTATCTATCTAAATAAATATTTAATTCTTGTATCTTTCAATTTTTTTACTTCTATGAATTATATGGAATTTTATTAATATTTATTAAAATGAACATAGAAATAATTTTATCAAATCATGGAATAAGAATATGATTATTTATCTGAAAATAATTAGTTTTTATATTAATTAAATTAACATTAATTGTATGATATGGTTTTGTTTTGAAGAAAATTTTATAAATTTGTTAAAGTGAATTTCATAAAAGGAAATAATTTTTTGTTTTATCATGTTAATGGTTGTTTTTTGGATAATTACGTAAAGGATTATATTTATGTTGATGGTAAAAATATAGGTCTTATAAATACAACAACTTTTATGACATCATCATGACATAATTATGGAATGAAAATTTATAAAAACATTGGATAATCAAAATATTTATTTAAGGGAAGAAATATTTCTTTTAAATATAATATGTGGAATACATAAAACAATTAATATCATTTTGGAACCTATATTATATTTCATTTATAAAACTATTTAGGCACTTTTACATTAATTATATATTCCCATGGTTCTATTTTATTTTATAATTATATGATAGTCACATAAATATCATTGATTAACCATAAACCAATAAATTCAATTAGAATATATACATTACCTGAATTTGGTATAAAGTTAATTTAATACTAGAAAAAATATTTTATAAAAACTATTTTTGTCACATTATATGTATTTACATAAAAATAAATTATTATCACCTCTGTAAATTTAATCATCTATTTTTTCACATTTAGAATAAATAATTTAACTATTATATAATATGTCCCATTTCATTCATAGTCATAAATAGTAGTTACGTTGGAAAAATTTATTTACCACAATAATGGATAAAATGTGGTAAAGGTAATAAACTATGGGATAAAGCCTTAAAACATCACACCACAATATATTCATATTGGTAGATGAGTTCATGGTCGATCTAACCTTATCCCCTTTCAATTTTTATCAATTTTGTTTAAAAATAAATTGAACATAACTCTCCTTTTATATATTAAGAAATTATATTTTTTTAAAAATATCAACCATTCTATAAAAGAACCCCATCATTGTCATAGTTATCATAACACAAAAAACATTAATTCATAAAAATATACCAAATCTCTCATCGCAAATATTTTCCATTTCCCAAATGTATATATCTCCTTAAATGATATATTGATATAGGCTTAATGTGTGATATATAAGAGGATATCAAAAGAAGAGGTAGTGGTCTTAATCAATTTCATTCATTCATTATTATTCCTTCACCTGTAAAAAAATTATTATGACCATACTAATATAATGACACTAGAATCATAAGTATTCATATTTTTATTATTATTTTAGAACAACCATTTTCTATCACCCTCCAATCCATTATAAAATGAATATGTCACTCGGGTTACATGTAAACTACAACCTCTATGAATGACATTGTTCGTTTTTTATCACCATTCAAGATGGTTGGTACAAAAAAATTGTAACCAATAAATTTTTTATTTTATAAATTTTTTAATAGATAAGTATTGCATAATATGAAAAATATTAATAATATGTGGTTATCATAAAATTTATCTTCCAAAGACATTCATATAAACTCACTATAAGTAATGATGTATTTACATTCTCTCTAATTCATTTTAAAATTTTAAACCATAATGAATTTGATTTATCACGGTAAAAAATTGATATCATTAATATTATATAAAACTGATATTATCTCTATAAAAAGACATTTTTTTACTCTTAAAACTGTTATAGTGTGTCTTTTTTTGGTCAATTTTACAACCTACAAAAATAATGTAATATTATTAGTATCAAAAATGATTAGCAATGATTTAATACTATTAATAATATGTAGAAATAAGGAATTGATCAATTTTAATATTTATTAGGTTTTAATGTTCAATATTGTATTTACTAATAAATTAAAATCTTTTGTTAATAAGGTAATCACTCAGAAAGAAAATATTGAATCATTCTATATGAAATCTCACTATTAGGTTATGAAACTCAAGAGGAATTTAATTTCTTATATTTTTATATGGTTATTTTTTAGAACATGAACTCTGAATGAGGTCCTATGAGTTCAAACATCTTATATTTATGTTTTTGGACATGGTTTAAGGTTTAGTGACACATCTAGGGGTCATGAGATTGTTAGAGGAAGGATTCTTACTCTGTTTCTGTAATGAAGTATCTTCAATCAATTCACACCGTGATGTAGTTCTTCAAAAACAAATTTTTGATGGTAGAAGAGTTCCTATTCCTAAAAATAGTTCATAGTGTGAAAAAATGTGTGAATATATGATAGGGGTTTTGGGTGTTGTTTTAATTTTAAAATGGGACCTCACCATTTTTGGTTTTGACAAATATGTGTACGTGGGTGGAGAGATTGCTAACCCTATCCTTTCATATTTCCCATTGATATGGACAACTTAAAGGTGTGATTTAGTGTAATGATTAAGTAAATTTTTTCCTCCCTTCATGGATTCCTTCACAACATCTGATTTCATATTGTTTCATTTATATTTTTTCGTTAATTACATCAGACAATAATTGAATTGATTGATAGGGATGGGTATTTTCTCGACATTCATGGAGCATGAAATGAGATTATAATCACACTTCATCACATATCATTACAGAAATATTACACTACTGTATGTCTCTTATTTGGGTTTTGGGGAAAATAATGTAAAATTTTACATTAAATTTATTTTAATAAATGGGGATTTTGTGTTTCTTAGGCCTTGTGGCCCATTAGGAACTGAACTCACCTTAACCCTTGTGGGTATTATGTGATAAGGAAGACCAGGGAATTTAAGAAATTTATACCTCTTTAAAATTAATTGTTTAATAAAATTTTTATTTGTATAATTAATTATTTGAAATGATTGGAATGATTTGGGACCCCATTATGATGGGATATGGCTGGTTGGACTTAACTAAGATTAGGAGAGATTTTCTAGGTTATTCTCCAAGTTAAGATATTTCTTATTAATGTATGTGGTCCTTATAAAAAGTCCATACATTATTTTTAATCATTTATTATTTTCTATCTAACATGTCCTTGGACAAAAATTTATATATACATATTTAAATTAAATAAATTGTCTAAAAAAATTGAATGTGAATGGATGAGTATAAAAAAGGTCCAATAGTCATGACAGACCCTTGTTCATTGAATTGATGCTTCATCCTCTGATGGTTGGGCATGTGATTATGAATAAGATTTCCTAGTGACACTTGGAATATGCGGGGTGAGAAATATATTTATGGTACCTAGAAGACCTAGTTATAGATTCTCTTATTGACCTTCAAATAGATGAAAGCATTGGAGAATGATTATTGGAACTAGTGGTCCATGGGTTGACCTTACACATCCTTAGATCCGATGGGGAACTTTTGATTTTTATTCCCAAATCGAATGAAGGAATTAATTTTTTATTATTATGGATAATCCCCTTTTTAAGGGTTGAAGGAGAACCCTTACATGGCCCATAGGCCCAAGGCACAAGGCTTGACAAGACTCGAAGTCCAATACATCACCAGAAGGCCCAAAGGCATACTATGCAAATTACCTGACCTATAGGCCTCACCCACAAAACTTCCCATCCCTAGCTTATGCATAATTTATCAACTAGATCCTCACATAGAATTGCTGATCGGCTAGCCTTACCCCATACAAAGCTACATGGTGCTTGGTCGTGATGGAGGTTGTCATACCCTTTCATTATACCAACCCATTTAGCTCTACTTTTGGTGACTGCTACTCTTTTCCCTAATCCTCATCTTGGGTGTGCATTTTGTTATCTAGGTAACTCTATTACCTCTTTTTCCCGAAGCCCCTGGGGCCCAAAGGGCTATTATGAATCGATGGTCCTGAGAACCGTAGGTCCAAACCAGTTGCCTGAAAGCCCAAATCAGGTGAATAGTTCCAGATACTATAGTACCAAATAGTATCTGCTACCACAATGATAAGGTACTACTACAGTAACCCAGAAATTCACCTCTACCCGATTTTAAACACGGGACTCATGGATGCCAAGAAGGATCCCTTACCAATCAGGTACGGGCTCGTTGGCTATGATGTCTATACAGAAATTGATCCTCCACCTATGTCAATTGAGTACATGGTTTGGTATTCCCTTGTATGTCTGATGGATATGTTGGGTGTGAGGGAAAAACTATATAGATATGATAATCGAATGGGAATGAGGTCTTGTACACTGTGATAAATTTTTATTGGCCAACATGGATAAGATATGTTTATTACAAAATAGTAGGATGCACTACCCTTTCAATGATGGGCATGGACTTGAGTAATAAAAATTAGATAATGGAACCCATGCAGGGTTTCCATGTCTATGATAACCACTAAGGGACCTTGTGGGTGACCTAGTGATATGGTTTTCCAATGAAAGTGTGTGTATCATGAACATGTAATGATGATTATTGGTTCCACCTTACAATAAAAATATATGATCACACATGAGATGTTTTGGGTTTTATGGACTTCCCACTAAGACATATCCATACATCTTCTGAGATTCCATTGGATTACTCATAGGATCCATCTATTGATCTTGATAGCTTTTGTTTTCTAGTGATTTGTAGGTTCTGGGTGCATCAGAAGTGTTGGATGGAGAAACAAAACATGGAATTTTGTCATAATTAATGATTAATATAAAATTTAAATTTGATGAAAAATATTATGAATAATGGAACTAAATCAATGAATAGTTTCTGAGAGAACTCTTGATCCAAAACCTACAGTCATCGCATATTATTTTTAATTAATTTTTATTAAACTGAAGAATTAACATGAGAATAATTATTCGTTCGTCGATGAAACTGGCAACATGTTTACATTATACCATCATTGTGATGAAGGAATCAAGAGTTTATTCACTTTATCAATGATCTAAAACATATCCATAAACCTAGAAAAATCAAGACAGGAATCACAGGACAATTTCATGATATATATACTAATGTTAGCATCATTCATATTTGATATCCTCTATGAAAATCATTAATGAAGGATTCTCCTCTATATCTCCTATAATTGAGAGTTGTGGTGGAAGGTGATCACCCTTGGTTCTTGAGTGTGTTCTTGGGGAGGGATATTTTTAGATATTTTAGATAATTCTACCTGTATGTTATTGTGAACAAAAAAATGAAATTGAAACCCCTTTAAGAAATGTTATAATTGGGTTTATATACATCTATAATGAAAAAATAATAATCTCACATGGTCTCTTTATTATTTCGTCAATCCAGGCAGAACCCCTGGACCATAAAAATGATAATAAAATTATTATTATTTCATGATATCTGCAAAGATGGTGAATTAAATTAAATATTATTTATTAAAATAATATTCAATATATTTTCTTTATCATATGAAAATTAAATTCGATCCACCATTATTCTAATAAAATTAGTATAACTTAAAAAATTATAAATAAATATAACTTCATTTACCGCAAATATATAAATAAATAATACATTAACTATATAAAAAGTAAATATTCATTTAATATTATTCTCACACAATATTATCTCAAATAACTAGTGATGAAATATATTTGATCAATAAAAAATGAATAAATATTATCCCAAATGTGAAAATAATATTTATTCAACATGTTAGATTATAAATAAATTTATTATTTAACAAAGGTTATGGATACACTTAGTTTGTGAGCTTCTAGGCATATCTTTCACTGGAATTGTTGATGTAGCCAAAATTACAAGGTTATCATCTATCAATGCAAAAAGGAATTCATAGAGAAGGAAGTTAAGGATGGAATAACATAAAAATACATATGGATGCTTACTATGTAATATAGTCCCTTTTTCTTTATATCTATTATTAGGTAGGTTTCATGTTGGTTCCATTAACCCTTGTAGTAGATGTCTCTTTATTTATCTTTATTGAAATTGAACATTCTCATAAAACACTATGGAAATGGATTTATTTAGTATATATAATTTCTATAAAAGGGATGGATATGTAAATTATATTATAGAAAGGAAAATTCTTTATCACATTTTCCATTAATGAAATATTATTCATGACATACCAGATTTATCATACATCACCACCACCACATGTTAGGAAACTTTTCATCAATACATCAAAGTATATCACTCATAACACCTATTAATAATAATATTAACATTTAAACACCAATACACACTTCCCAATATATGAACATAAAATGATACATTTAAATTAGAATTTATTACCATTGAGTGTCATTTTCCTAATCTATTACACTAACCTTTACATAGTGTGTACACAATGAAAATTTTCATAAAATTAAAATGTGTCTCCAACAATGAAATCGTATATCATTTGTGTCCCTCAAATTTTTTTTCTGATAATAAAATATATATTTTAGAGTATTGTGGTACAAATTCTGGTTTTTCATCCTAGAGGGGGACTACAATGAATATTGATGTAAAATTATCCATTTAGTTATAGTTATTGAGGTTGGAAAGACCGATTCGAAAAAGAAAAATTGAGCCATAAAAGCCAGGAAATCCACTTAAGGGACTTGTTCGCAAGGGTCAAAAACATTCTTAACTACTCGAATTCATGAAAGTCCCTAGTTCTGTGATACTGGAGGTGGTATCCACATTATAGTGAAAATAAAATTAATAAATGTCCTAGAACACATGAACCTAGGTGTGGTAGCCTTGATATAGTATAAATATGGATCACAGAAGCCCCCCACCGTAGGAATGCTTAGGAAGTAACCTCCGAGGAGTGTAGGTACAGTTCCGAGAAACTCCATCCATTCATGAAGCTCATAATATTAAATGTAAGCCTCCATCTTTCAAATAATGATGACCATATATAAGGCCCCAGCCTTAAACCTTACTTAATCATGAGATATTACAAGATTACACATTGAGGATCTTTTCGGGTTTAGAGTTTTAGAGAATTAGATCATAAAACATGCATTACATTCCACATATAAACAAAGTGGTTACATAAAGATAGTATTCTTCATTCCCATAAATGGAAACATATTTAAAATAAAACATGGATTCTTTCTTGACACTTCCTTTACACTATCATCATATCATGTACCTTTCCCTTGACCTGTGAAAACAATTTCAAAAAAACTTGGGATGAGCATAAAAAGCTCAGTAGGAGATATAAAAATATGGAAAGGAAACATGGGTACATATATACATAAGAATGAAATCATACTTTACCCATAAAACATAAGCACTTTAACATACCTAATCAAATCATGAATAAATCATATAAATCATAAGACATAAAGAAACTTGAGGCAATCATAACATTCTTACGTAGGGAGTAACCCTCTTGGTTACGTTTGGAATACCCATCACAGTATATTCCCTAAATCTTTTCATAAAACCCTTAACGTTTCACTCCTTCATGTTATCCAATGAATTGGAGAGCTATATCGGGCTCACCCGCCCTTAGTTTATCACGGAAACACCCGTCTTCATAATAATTCCCAAGAACCTCAACATAATCGTATCTCATAAAACATGCATAAAGGAAACATAACATTTCCACCGTTCAATCACAATATATCAATACAACACATTGATATAAAAACATTATGAAAACCCTTTTCAATACCAAAATAAAAGAAAAGTAAAACATGGTATTTATTTTTCTTTTAAAAAGAAGGTATGTCTTGTAGAGGAAGCCGATACTCAAATAATGGTCACGGCGGTGGAGAAGTCGTTGTCGCCGCATACGTATGAAAAAAAATTCCCTTTTATCTTTAATAAAACACATCGTATAAAAATTATTCCTTTTGGATAAACATAAAATTAAAAGGGGTTTATACACCGTATAAAATAAGGTTGAGTATAAAACAAAATATGCCTCAATGAAAGGAGATTGAGACGAAGTCCCATACCTGGGGTCTGACTTTACTCGGTCATTCTTTAATATCCTGAATAATAAACTTGAGTTAATTTTTACTGGTTTAAGAACCTTTTTCAAGTTCATTATTCCTTTTATATCACTTATTTCCATGTCATGGACACCATGTAATTATTTAAGTTAATAACGGTCATTTTAACGATCATTGGTACTTGAGTCAAAAATAAAGCCTTTATAATTACAAGGTGTTCACGTATCCATTATATCCAGAATTATAATCATGATGTATATATCATATATATCATATATATCCAGTATATACATGCATTTATAATATTACATAATCATTTAGAGGTAAGAAATGAAATGCACCGTTCATAGAGACGGTAAGCCGTACGTACGCATGAACGCTACTTTCATTCCTATTTTTTATTTTATAGAATGGAATCATAATGATATAAAGGTATATTATAATTCCAGTGTAATATCATATATAATATCATAACTCCATACTTTATGCGTACCACATATGGTATTTAACTAATCAAATCACTTTGAGGGGGCGGTAGTCTGCACTTTCTTAAATGAAGATATCGTGATTACCCATAATGGGAACCATAAAGGATTGACCAAAATGAAAAATACAGAAGCATAAAGAAAACATAAACATATTATATATCATATATAAATATAGTATAATATTAATGTCCACCTTTGAAGGTGTTAAAAGAATGTTGAACAATCATCGTTTCGGGAGGCAGAAATTCGCCATCCACGGAAACAGTATGTTCTTTAACCATTAGATGTAGGTGTGTGTAAGTGGAGCTCGAATCCTTCTTATCAAAACATTCTAGTATATTGAAGATACTGGATTTGTTACAAAAGAAATTAATAAAAAGAGTTTATGGGGTTGGAGAAGCAAAATAATACAAAAGGACTCAAGTGAAGACATTACTTTAAAATCGGGTAACTCCCTTTGGTTTTAGCTCAAAGGCTTCCTTGGGAAGACTTATGCCCAAAGTGAGGCTTCAAGGAGTAAGATAAATAAGTGGAGAGACAAAATGGGCAGGTTTTGGCCGAGCCAAAGGCTTTGGAACTGTGGGTAAGGAGGTAGAGGTGGGGGCCTTTTATAAGAGGAGAGGAGGGGCACTCTTGGAAAGTAAAGAAATGTTACTTTATATTTGAAAATGATTTTCGGATTCAAAAGGTCCCACAGTGATATAATTCGATCGTAAGGTGATACGGGTTCTAAATATACCCATCCAATAGGTTTTGGACATGTTTCGGTCATTGATTTTACATTATCCATTCATTTAATTTAAATCCTTTATTAATGAGGTAATCGCTGCATCATCTTGATGTCATAAATAATTTAAGTTATTTAAAGTATTAAAATTATAAAAAAAATACTATGATTTAGTACATCTTTTTATATTTCTAATTACTATTTATAATCAAAAATCTGAATTGTATAACACCATTTAAAAATTGTTTTAGTAAAATGACTTATGTTTGTGTCATTTTTACTTTAACATTAACTAAAAAGGTATTTATGTCACTTTCCAACCAAAGTGGCTCCATGGGGTCCCCAAGTTGACCCATGGATTTTCTTTGTCGGCCATGACACATAAAATGAGGGTAGGACATGTGTCTAGGTCATTTCATTTTATTAAAACATTATTCTTACTAATTACCTCTAATCGCGATTAAAAACTTAATAAGTTACTATTCACCGAAAAATTATTCTAATCCCATTGAACCACATTATACTTCTTAATGACAACCATGTATGTCATATTTCTGAAATTTAAAACACAAAGATGGAAAAATTTCATTTAAGCGGAAAATCAGTTTTTATAAGTACCACATAGTGGTTTCACTATTCATCAAAAATTGAAGTTTTTCAGAAAATTACCAAAAATTCACCCTAAGCTGTATTTGATATTCCGAATTCAAAAATGATGTCTATTTTAAAAAATTCAAAACATATAAGTTGCATTAATTAATTTAATAGTTAATTCCCACTGTCAAAACGAATAGCGTGTTTTTATGAAACAAAATGTATCAAAAGATTGACACTAGTTTAAGTGCGATTTCAAAGTGAAATTAATTCCAAAAACCACCATTGGATTAAATGGTAAAAATATATTCTAATTTCACTTTAAAACCAATTAAAAAGGTAATATAATCATATAAATAAAGTAGATTAAAAATCATTTTTGATGTAAAATGCAGTATTTTTCACTATTCATTAAAAAATGAACATTGTCAGAAAAATACCAAAAATTCACAGAAAGTAAATTTGGATGTCCCAATCATAAAGAATAAGTTCATTTTGACAAACATATCTTATAAAATTGTCAAAATTTTGATTTAAAAATGGTTTTCCATCAAAAGGTAGTAAAATAATCTTTTAAGAATATTAGTGTATTCCATGCTTAAGATTGGATTTATTTTCATTTTAAGCCTCTAAAACACTATCTAATTTATTAATAGAAATAGATAAAAATATATATTATTCATTACCTACTTGGGATTTTACATCCTTCCCCCCTTTAGAAAATTGAGTCCCCGTAATTTATTTACTTATCAAATAAATGGGGGTACTTATCCCTCATTGCATTTTCAGATTCCCATGTTGCCTCTTCCATCATGTGATTTTTCCACAAAACCTTTACCTGATTAATCACCTTATTCTGTAACACCTGCTCCCTGTGGTTAAGAATCTGGACCGGTTGTTCCGCATAAGATAGGTTCTCTTCCAGTTGAACTACCTCTGGAGTCAAAACATGAGATGGATCTGGCATGTACTTTCTCAGCATCGAAACATGCAAAACATTGTGTACCTGAGATAAAATCGGAGGTAAAGCCACTCGGTAAGAAAATGATCCAACATTCTCTAGAATTTCATATGGTCCAATGAATCTTGGACTCATCTTTCCTTTCTTACCAAATTGCATCACACTTTTCCATGGTGATACTTTGAGAAAAACATGATCACCTACATCAAAAGAGAGATCCTTCCTCCTGTTGTCCGCATAACTCTTCCGCCTACTCTGAGCTGTTCTCATGAGTTTCTGTATCATATGAAATTTTTCTACCAACTCTTCTACCGATTCTGGTCCCATCAACTTCCTTTCACCCACTTCATCCCATAATGCTAGAGTTCGACACCGCTTCCCATATAATGCCTGAAATGGTGCCATCTGTATACTAGAATGAAAACTGTTATTATATGAAAATTCAACCAAAGAAAGCTGTTGGTCCCAACTTCCCTGATAATCCATCGAACAAGCTCATAGCATATCCTCCAAGGTCTTAATTGTTCATTCCGACTTCCCATCTGATTGAGGATGAAAAGCTGTACTAAAATTTAATTCAGTACCCAACGACTTCTGAAGGCCTTTCCAAAAGTTAGAAGTGAACCTGGGATCATGGTCAGATACAATGGAGAGAGGAACTCCATGTAACCTGACTATCTCATTAAGATACAAACGGGAAAATTGATCTAGTGAAAATGTATCTCGTATAGCAAGGAAATGAGAAGATTTGGTCAAGCGATAAACAATAACCTAGATTGCATTATTACCTCGAGATGTCTTCAGTAATCCCACAAAAAAGTCCATGGATATATTCTCCCATTTCCACTCTGGCACTGGTAAAGGCTGAAGCATCACTTTTGGTAACTGCCACTCTGCTTTAACCTGCTGACAAGTCAAACACTTCATAGTAAAATCAGCAATATCTCTTTTCATTCCATCCCACCAGTAATACTCCCGCAGGTCCCTGTACATCTTAGTACTGCCAGGATGAACTGAAAACGGAGAACTATGAGCTTCACATAACAACTCTCTCTTCAACGGTGAATGAAAAGGCACACACAATCTCTTCCCAAATCTCAAAACGCAATCATTATCAATGTTGAATTCAGGAAACTTACCTTTCTGAACCAGCTCTATCTTTTTCTGCAACTCACTGTCTTGCTTCTGTGCTTACTTGATTCTATCTGATAAAGATGATCTCACTGATTCCTGAAACAAAATAGAAGAACTTCCTGCACCAACAACTTCTATGCCAATGTTCATCAAATCCTTAACCAAAGGATCATGTTCCAACCGCAACATTGCTAATGAAGCATTACTTTTTCGACTCAAAGCATCAACCACTTTATTTTCTTTTCCTGGATGGTAATGAATTGTACAATCATAATCCTTGATTAATTCCAGCCATCTCCTCTGTCTCATGTTTAACTCTTTCTGAGTGAATATAAACTTTAAACTTTTGTGATCAGTATATATTTCACACTTTAATCCATACAAATGATGCCTCCAAATTTTTAAAGCGAAAACAACAACAGCTAATTCCAAATCATGTGTAGGGTAATTTACCTCATGAGTTTTCAACTGATATGAAGAATTAGAAATTACCAGATCATTCTGCATTATCACACAACCAAGTCCTTTCAATGAAGCATCACTGTATATAACAAACTCACCATTCCTGGAAGGTAGTGCCAAAACTGGAGCATTCACCAATATTCTTTTCAATTCCTAAAAACAATCATCACATTCTTTTGTACAGATAAACATAACACCCTTCCGAGTTAGCTTAGTCATTGGACTAGATAACCGTGAAAAATTTCTAACAAACCTTCGGTAATAGCTTGCCAAACCAAGGAAACTTTGAATCTCTGTTACAAATGTCGGTCTTGGCCATTCTTCAACAACCTTTGTTTTTGCAGGATCAACAGTTATCCCATCTTTAGAAACAATGTGAGCAAGGAAAGAAATTTGTTGCAACCAAAACTCACACTTGCTGAATTTTCCATACAGTTTATTTTCTTTTAAGGTTTGCAAGATAACCCTTAAATGTCTTTCATGCTTCTCTTTACTTTTAGAAAACACCAAAATATCATCAATGAAAACCACAAAAAACTTATCCAAGAACCCATGGAAAATTCTATTCATTAAGTCCATGAATATAGCAGGTGCATTGGTTATCCCAAAAGGCATTACTAAAAATTCATAACGGCCATATCTTGTACAGCACGCGGTCTTCGGAACATCTGCTTCCTTAACCTTCAGCTGATGGTACCCCGATCTTATGTCAATCTTTGAAAAATACTGAGCTCCCTAGAGCTGATCAAACAAATCATCGATATGAGGAAAAGGATATTTTTTTCTTAATAGTGTTGTTATTCAAGGCTCTATAATCAATGCAAAGTCTCATAGAACCATATTTCTTTTTAACAAATAAAACAGGAGCACCCCATGGTGATGTGATAGGTCAAATAAAACTTTTATCTAATAAATCCGGCAATTTCTCCTTCAACTCTAAATGTTCAATTTGATCCATTTGATAAGGGGGTTTTGAAATTGGCTTAGCATCAAGAACTAAGTCAACAGTAAACTCAACTTCCCGATCTAGTATTATTCCAGGAAACTCATCAGGAAAAACATCAGGATACTCATTTACCACTAGCACATCATTAATCTGAACAGTTCCTTTATTTTCAACGATGTGTGCAAGGTAACATTCATTTCCATCTTTTACAAGTATCTTGGCCTCTTAATATGTTATAAACAGTAAGGGTTCATTCATGTACACAAACGGAATGTCTTTCTGAAAAGAAACATCTTTATCTCTACTGTCAATCTTAGCATGTTAAATAGAGAGACAATCCATACCTAGGATAACATCAAACTCTACTATAGGTATAACAATAAGGTTTTCAAGTAGATTCTTTCCACAGATAAGGATATGAAGATTCTTATAAATTCTTTTTGCCTCAACATTTCCCCCAGGTGTTTTTACCACAAGTTCAGGAGTCATTTCTTGAGATGGTATTCCCATTTTACTAGAAATGGTTTCATAGATGAAAGAATGTGTAGACCCCGAATCAAACAACACACTGGCATAATCTAAAAAAACAAAAAAAGTACCTGATAAAACTTCATTTGATGGCCCGACATCAGCTGAAGTAGTTTCAAAGGATTTCACCACCCCTTTCTGCTTGTAGTCTAACTGCTTCCCATCACTCAAGATCTTTGTCGGACACTCATTTGCATAGTGACCCATCTCATTGCACTTAAAACATTTCACTAACTATAAATCAAATTTGGTCTTGCCTTCACCTTGATCTTTTTCAGTGCAATCACGAGCCTTATGTCCCATCATACCACATCGGTAGCACTTTCCAGAATTCAGAAGACATTCCCCAGCATGCCTTTTTCAACATTTATCACAAACTGGAAACTTAGTTTTCTTACCATCAGTCTTTTTTGAAGAATTCTTACCTTTCTCCTTCAACCTTGGTCTCTTCTTCTGTTAGTTGTTATAGAACACTTGATCATCGACAAACTCCATTTCCACCTTCTCAGCACATCGAACAAGCTTTTCATACATTTTAAACTCACAAGAAGATAATGCCCTTCGATATTTGGGATTTAATACTGAGTAAAAATTATTGATTTTACTATCAAGGTCTCGGATAAAATTTGGAGCATACCTTGCCAATCGAGTGAACCTCTCTTCATAAGCAGCCACTGAGTCTTCATCTTGCCTCAATTCCAAGAATTGATTTTCCATCCTAAGTCGAACAGCCTTAGGAAAATACTTTTCAAGAAACATACCTTTGAATTCATCCCAGTCGAGAGCATCAATCTCATCAGCGTCCCTGATATTTTTAACCATCGACCACCACTGATCAACTTCACCCTCCAAACGGTAAATAGCAAGACTAACCTTTTGATTGTCTGAACACCCCATGACATCGAAAATCATCTCCAGTTCTTTAATCCACCCTTCAGCTAACACAGGGTCAGATGATCCTATGAATGATGGGGGATGTTGCCTCATGAAATGTTCCACCACTGACATGTTCCTCTGTGGTTGATCTGGCTGATCTCATGCATGGATACCACCACCATTTATCGCTTGAGTCAACTACACCATTACTGCAACAAACTGTTCAGTTCCAATTCCGACCATCTCGGGATGCTGATTCGGAAGGATATTTCCTTCTTTATGCCTTCCTAGCACTGCTTCCCTATTTCCCCAATGGAAAACCATTCTGAACAAACATGTCTTAGATGAAGCAACATGGTAATCTTCAAATACTATATCACTTCAATTTGATAAAAAAAATATTTTTGGATAATCATTTAATAGAATTCTAACTCCTAAAGTTATCTAAACCGAACTTTGATACCAACTATAAGGACCCAGCCTTAAACCTTACTTAATCTTGAGTTATTACAAGATTACACATTGAGGATCTTTTTGGGTTTAGAGTTTTAGAGAATTATATCATAAAACATGCATTACATTCCACATATAAACAAAGTGGTTACATAAAGATAGTATTCTTCTTTCCCATCAATGGAAACATATTTAAAATAAAACATGGATTCTTTCTTGACACTTCCTTTACACTATCATCATATCATGTACCTTTCCCTTGACCTGTGAAAAACATTTCAAAAAAACTTGGGATGATCATAAAAAGCTCAGTAAGGGATATAAATATATGGAAAGGAAACATGGGTACATATATACATAAGAATGAAATCATACATTACCCATAAAACATAATCACTTTAACATACCTCATCAAATCATGAATAAATCATAGAAATCATAAGACATAAAGGTAACTTGAGGCATTCGTAACATTCTTACGTAGGGAGTAACCCTCTTGGTTACGTTTGGAATACCCATCACAGTATATTCCCTAAATATCTTTCGGAGAAACCTTAATGTTTCACACCTTCGTGTTACCCAATGCATTGGGGAGCGATATCGGCTCACCCGCCCTTATTTTATCACGGAACCACCCTTCTTCATAATAATGCCCAAGAACCTCAACATAATCGTATCACAAAAAACAGGCATAAAGGAAACATTACATTTCCACCTTTCAATCACAAGATATCAATACAACACATTGATATAAAAACATTATGAAAGCCATTTTCAATACCAAAATAAAAGAAAAGTAAAACATGGTATTTATTTTTCTTTTAAAAAGATGGTATGGCTTGTAGAGGAAGCCGAAACTCAAATAATGGCCACGGCGGCGGAGAAGTCATTGTCGCCGCATACGTACGACAAAAAATTCCATTTGGTCGTTAATAAAACCCATCGTATAAAAAAGATTCCTTTTGGATAAACGTAAAAGTAAAAGGGGTTTATACACTGTATAAAATAAGGTTGAGTATAAAACAAAATATGCCTTAATGAAAGGAGATTGAGATGAAGTCCCATTCCTCGGGTCCGACTTGACTCGGTCATTCTTTAATATCCTGAATAATAAACTTGAGTTAATTTCTACTTGTTTAAGAAACTTTTTCAAGTTCATTATTCCTTTTATATCACTTATTTCCATGTCATGAACACCATGTAATTATTTAAGTTAATAACGGTCATTTTAACGATCATTGTTACTTGAGTCAACAATAAGCCCTTTATAATTACAAGGTGTTCATGTATCCATTATATCCAGAATTATAATCATGATTTATATATCATATATATCATATATATCCAGTATATACATGCATTTATAATATTACATAATCATTTAGAGGTAAGAAATGAAATGCACCATTCATGGAGACGGTAAGCCGTACGTACGCATGAACGCTACTTTCATTTCAATTTGGTATTTTATAGAATGGAATCATAATGATATAAAGGTATATTATAATTCCAGTTTAATATCATATATAATATCATAACTCCATACTTTATACATCCCACATATGGTATTTAACTAATCAAATCACTTTGAGGGGGCGGTAGTCCGCACTTCCTTAAATGAAGATATCGCGTTTACCCATAATGGGAACCATAAAGGTATGCCCAAAATTAAATATACAGAAGCATAAAGAAGACATAAACATATTATATATCATATATAAATATAGTGTCATCTTAATGGCCACCTTTGAATGTGTTAAAAGAATGTTGAACAATCATCGTTTCGGGAGGCAGAAATTCGCCATCCACGGAAACAGTATGTTCTTTAACCATTAGATGTAGGTGTGTGTAAGTGTAGCTCTAATCCTTCTTATAAAAACATCCTAGTATATTTAAGATACTATAGTTTTTACAAAAGAAATGAATAAAAAGAGTTTAGGGGGTTGGAGAAGCAAAATAAATCAAAAGGACTCAAGTGAAGACATTACCTTAAAATCGGGTAACTCCCTATGGTTTGAGCTCAAAGGCTTCCTTGGGAAGACTTCTGCCCAAAGTCAGGCTTCAAGGTGTAAGATAATGAAGTGGAGAGACAAAATGGGCAGGTGTGGGCCGATCCAAAGGCTTTGGAAGTGTCTGTAAGGAGGTAGAGGTGGGGGCCTTTTATAAGAGGAGAAGAGGGGCACTCTTGGAAAGTTAAGAAATGTTACTTTATTTGAAAATGATTTTCGGATTAAAAAGGTCCCACATTGATATAATTCGAGAGTAAGGTGATAAGGGTTCGAAAGATACCCATCCAATAGGTTTTGGACATGTTTTGTTCACTGATTTTACATTATCCATTCATTTAATTTAAATCTTTTATTAATGAGGTAATCGCTGCATCATCATGATGTCATAAATTATTTAATTTATTTAAAGTATAAAAATTATAAAAAAATACTATGATGTAGGGAAACATTTTATCTTTCAAATTACTCTTTATAATCAAAAATCTGAGTTGTATAACACCATTTAAATTTTTTTTAGTAAAATAACTTATGTTTGTGTCATTTTTACATTAACATTAAATAAAAAGGTATTTATGTCATTTTCCAACCAAAGTGGATCCATGGGGTCCCCAAGTTGACCCATGGATTTTCTTGGTCGGACATGACACATAAAATAGGGTAGGACATGTTTCTAGGTCATTTCATTTTATTAAAACATTATTCTTACCTTAAAGTACACTAATTGCCTCTAATCGTGATTAAAAACTTAATAAGTTACTATTCACCAAAAAAATTATTCTAATCCCATTGAACCAAATTTTACTTATTAATGACAACAATGTATGTTGTATTTTTTAAATTCAAAACACAAAGATGGAAAATTTTCATTTAAACGGAAAATTAGTTTTTATAAGTACCACTTAGTGGTTTTACTATTCATCAAAAATTGAAGTTTTACAGAAAATTTCCAAAAATTCACCCTAAGCTATATTTGATATTCCGAATTCAAAAATTATGTCTATTTTAAAAAATTCAAAACATATAAGTTGAATTAATTAATTTAATAATTAATTCTCATTTTCAAAACAAATAGCGTGTTTTTATGAAACAAAATGTATCAAAAGATTGACACTAGTTTAAGTCTGATTTCAAAGTGAAATTAATTCCAATGACCACCATTGGATTAAATGGTAAAAATATATTCTATTTTTACTTTAAAACAAATTAAAAAGATAATATAATCATATAAATAAAGTAGATTAAAAAGTAGTTTTGATGTAAAATGCAGTATTTTCACTATTCGTTAAAAAATAAACATTGTCAGAAAAATACCAAAAATTCACACAATGTAAATTTTAATGTCCCAATCATAAAGAATAAGTTTATATTGACAAAAATATCTTATAAAATTGTCAAAAGTTGTATTTAAAAAGGTTTTTCCATCAAAAGTCAGTAAAACAATTTTTTAAGAATATTAGTGTATTCCATGCTTAAGATTGGATTCATTTTCATTTTAAGCCTCTAAAACACTCTCTAATTCATTAATAGACATAGATAAAAATATCTACTATTCATTACTTACTTGGTATGTTACACCATACCTCCATTGGGCCTATAAATACCCCACATATGTCCTTATTTAAAGTGGGGATGGGAGACATATCATATTTTGAGAAAAAATTATAATTTAAAAAAACATTGAATCTTTACAATTGATAGCGGAGAAAAATTTCCAAAGGTCTCAATATTTTATGAAAACACATACCATGTGTTTTTTAGGACCCTCAACCAATGGCAGAGAAAAAATTTGCGAGGTTCCATGGACTTCACATAAGAAAAAAATCAATTTTTGGACCATTACGTTTCAAGATATAATTTTCCTTCGTGAATCTAACCCCATGGGAACCATGAAATTACTCCATGTTATGGTCACCCTATTTTGTGAATCATATTCTACGTCATGAACCCTAACCATAGGGAGACTCCAGACCGTTGTAATGCCTGTAACTATAGAAAAACTCTAAATTTCAAGAAACCAATTATCCATGCCTCCCCATTGTGACATATTTCATGAAATCCCCTTCTACCATAGTTGTTTTCCTGGGGAAATTATTATTTCCCAAAACTAGTTCATCCACACCCAAAATCTATGTGATATCATTACCACCGAAAATTGTGTTCACAAATATGATGCTAAGTGCATCCAGTGATCTTACCCTTTCATTTTATCTTAATAATTATTACACAAATGTATTTTCCTCCTATAAATATTCAACCTAACATTGGTACCCCTGATATCTAGTCCCCCACAATCGTTTTTATTCCATGCTTCTTCTAGAGGTGCATTAATAAGAAATACATAATCTCTAAATGGGAAATCAATGAGGAGAACGACTTACATGCCTCTGTAGAGAGTCATTTTTTTGTATATTTCTCAATCCTTGACATAGTAAATCTTAGTTTTAAACTCATCCATGTCTGAGATACATGATATAAAACATCATTTCCCCACATCATAGCCATATGATGTTAATATTAATGAAATCATCCATAGTACATGATTTAAAATATATCCTTACCCCATTTAATGAGCCTCAGATGCTCAATTTCTGATCATTTCTTGATGAAACCTTATCCCTCACCATGGGATGACCCTACTCCTTCAAGAATCCTCTATACATAATCTCCAGACCACCTCTCATTAACATTACTTCTACAACCAGAGTATCGTTACCTCATGACTTTAAACTGCATGGATGAGTCTTATCACACACCCTTAAACTATGACACGTAACTATATCTTTTTTGGTCCCTATTTAATAAATTTTTGAACATAGGAAAACTCATTAAGGATCAATAATGACACCCCAACATCACAACCAAACCCCGAGTGTGAAATATTCCATGTAGAGATACACTCAACTGAATCCCAGGAGTGAAGACTTCCCCTACTAGATGAAAATTTAACCACCAATATTTCCATGCTAGAATTTAAAAAATAGACCCTTATTTCCCTAAAATATGATAAACATTCCACTCATATATCCTCTCAAGATGTCAATCCTATGATGTATCCATCCCCACAAGATGATTAACCTGTGATCCATTTGTGAGAGAAAGAATTTAAAACTATGAAAAACCAATCCATACAAAATGTAAAATCATCTACCCATCAATCACCACAATATGATAAACTAGATAAGAATGGTCCCCATAAGATGGTAAACCTAATATCCATCCATCCAAACAAGGTGTTAATCCTTAAACATATCCTCTCCAACAAAATGGTAAACTGATGACCCATATGTCCCCATAAGACATTAAACCATTGACCCATTTATCAACACAGCACATTAAACCTATAACCCACCATTCCCAAAAAGCATTAAATTAGTCAATATAATCTTTAATTATTTCCGCATACTAAAAACAATGGATTCTTGATGTATGAATTCTCAGAATAAATAAACCTTTTGTATTAATAATCTAGGGCTTTTCCCTTTAAAAAATCACAAGATTCCTTTATTTTGTTCCTATTAAGCCTCATATGAGATGACCCTAACATAAAATGGGGAAGAAATTATATGTTCCTAACCCAAAAAACATCTAGAAGCACCCATACATTCCCAAATTTAATATAGACTCTGACTGAAGGTTTATTCCTTATTAGGAAGAATGCTATGTAATTATCCAGAATCCACCTAGAGATGACACCATGAAAAAGTTTAATGAAAATTACTAAAATATGTGAGGGAGAATCATTAAAGGAGAATATAATGAAGGAAAAATCCATGTAAGGATGAATATAAATCCCATATTCATTTTTCAATCAAGGAGAGGAGTTAACTGATTAAGGTGTTTGAATCTTCCCTCATTTGGAAGGAGAGAGTACGGGGAATCAATGAAACAAACTTTCCACCAAGAATAAGGAATATGTGTAGCCCTGATATGAAGTTTCATAAATTTAAATAGTGAAACTGATGTGAAACACATCCCTTTAAACTATAGATACTAGAATCATTTTGGAACCTTTATATTTTCATGTTACAAACCCAGATATTTGGTATCTGGTCCTACGAGGAAAGCTGTTGGCACAGCCTGAAACATTCCTATGACTTAGGGAAGATAAAAATGAGCATCCATAGTATAAGAAATCATATGTGTTGAATGAATTTCAAGTTCATTAATAATGGATGATTTTGGGGAATTGGGGATCTACTTCATTATGTCTATATAAACAGATGATTCAATGTACTTCCAAAGGGCTCTATTTATAGAAAAATGACGATCTAGTACCAATAGGTGTATGTACATGGGAAACGATGGTGTGGTATTCTTGTATGAATGTAATCCTACCAAAAAAATCACCACACACTATTGGGAACCCATTACACATTTCACCACCATGCTCATTCAGAGAAGGCTGATCAATGCCCTTATTCACCAATATGAGCAGGAAGGGGTCATTCCCAACATTGATATGGTTGTCCAAGATCAGGATGTATCAATGCCTCGGTGACACCAGCACCACTAAGGGGATTATAGGGAGAACCCACTCCCATTCCAATAAGGATCCACTTTGGGAGCCTCTCCGTATAATGATATGACATCTCACTCCTCTATGATAAAAAGGTGAGGGTTTTTCATGTCGTACCCATCACAGCCACTATTTGGGATACACCCAAGAGGTATCTACATAGGTCACATCAGCATTAATAGTAACCAGTCATAATGGTTGATAATAAGCTAGATTACAAAGATGATCCAATATCTATGGTCCAAAAAAATAAAACACTGATGAAAGGTTAAGACTCAGAATTTTTTCTAATTAGTGAAATCTTTTACATATCTAGTGGACCTTGCCACCACAGGTGAATACAATTTAATTCCTAAAATAAATCAATGGAAATCCATCAACACCGACTTGGTATTAAGACCACATCCACATATCAAACATGTTATGTTTACTTACAATCATAATTTCCACTGACTGCCATTATATTCCATCCAGTGAAATAGAATACCATCATAGAGGTCCATCCCGAACCACTGCTAACCTATGTGGAGATCCTCCCAACACCAAAACTAACCAGGGTGAAGGTTCTCCCAAATCTGAATCCATGACCTGATCTGATGAAACATACTAGGAAATTAGGAAAAACACCTATAGTAGGGGGGCCATGCAGATGGAACATTCCACAACACACATGGGAGAAACCCAAGAATCTAGAAAAAATCCTGATGGGATGAATATTGTGCTATAAAAGGTGGGACCATGGGAGGAATCACTTCAACACTAACCACATAGAAGTTTAAGGAAAATATTAATCAATGATGGAACTTCCACCCCCACTTATTGAGTTTGATGTAGAGGCTTGTAAATTGAAGTTTATGATCCTAGAATCCAAATTCCACAAGGTCACTAAATATATCCCCATATACCTATAGGTGGACATTTTTCTAGCCTTATACAAAGGACTCATAGTAAAAAAATATCCATAAACATAATTTTCCTTCCTCTCTACCTTCATACATGGAGTTACTGAGATTTTAGGGATTGGGTTGTCCACCATAGATGATAATGGGAACTCCATTGAACCACAAAGGGGTGCCATATCCCTTGTGCATGAAGAGATTGTAAACACCCCATCCTAAATGGAAATAACCTTGATGGTGGATCCACTTTGTGAGATATTCCGTAATATAATGTATATTTTACCCATGGAATTACCCTTCTCCCAATAAATCAGCATCAAAATATTTCCCCATCTATGCTAACACCATTATATTTCTCTATGCCAATTGGGGCATTGGATGACCTGCTATAGGACCCTAAACCTAGAAGTGAGAAATAGAACTTATGGGAGGATCTGGCCACCAAATAACTATAAATCATGTTTCGGCCACCAGTAGCTCTAGATTTTTTCATCCTAGAGTATTTCAACAACGACTAGGTAGTTTTTTTAAAATTATCTAGGTTATATTTCAATGCATTTGATACCGCTTATTGACCTACCCACAAAGCCACAAGCACCACAATGTCATCCAAAAATAAGGAAATAATATTTCTATCCTTAGGATTCAAGTAGATCATATTCTTGGATCATATTACTATGAAAAATATATATAGACGACCTGTATGAAGCACCTTATTGTTCTCTATTGGGTTATGAAAGATGATTCACAACACATGAATATCGGAGATATGTGACATATATTTCCCTACCTTTCAGACCTATCCGATAACAATGAAAATATTGTCAATCTGGACCATCCCCTAATAATTAATGCTCCTCTTTGACTACTACCATAGTCATTTTCATCACTGTTGACACTACAGAGGATCAAATAAACATGAACATTGATGTTTGGAATGATTGAGAAATCCCAAATCAAAGCAGACACAAAACTATGAAGACCCCCCCCCCCCCCCGAAATTCATCTGTACATATCATTAGAAAAATGAAATAGGCCTTAGAATCCCTAGTTGTGATTTTTTCCATCTTCTTGAGGATACATTGATAATTGAATGGGGCTTCTTGAGGTCATCATCACTCCACATGTTTCCCCAAATGTTGAGTTGTACCCCATGATAGCCATGTTTATCCATTATCTCAAGGAACACAAAAGGATTTCTACCATGATTATTTATGATTAGAGCCTGAAATTTTAAAATTTCACAACTGACCTCATGTTTCCTAAATTTGGGAACTGTTTCCTACATGGTTAGATGACCTTATTTGAACATGGTTGCCCAATCAACCCAATCCAGGTGGATGTTGAGGGCTACAGAAAATGTTTGAGATATGATTCAGGAACCCTATATAAGAAACATAACTATTATTCTTGGGATCAATTTCCTCATTCCCCTAGATTCAATGATACTTTAAATGCATTAGTGGACACAAATCTTGACCTCGATGACAAGGTATCCACCATTATCACCTATGTTGAGGATCTAAAAACAATAAATATGAAAAAAAAATTGTAATGAAAGTTGTACCAAACATGGGTGGTCTAGATTCTAGAGAACCAAATTCTAGGTAATCCAAGATTCTCCCATATTAATGAAAAGGATAACCCATTAAAACAACTGTACCACTTTGAATCAAGTTGAGATCAAATTTTTGAGACTCTAGGATATCATGAATCCACCATACCCAGATGGGTTGTCCAGACACTAGAAGGTCCTTAATTCTTCTATTATATTCACTTACCCACTTAGTTTATTTATGGATGGAAGAAAATTCGTAGATAGTTACTCTACTAGTTCAGATCAACCTCGCGCAAGATGAGCATCACCACACTCATCAAATGCAAGAAGATGTCCAATGAGAGAGTCACCAACATTGTCACCCGATTGAAAGATATCTAAAAAAATTCAATATCTAATAAATGATCCATTCACCACCCTAATTTTCATTAACCACCATAGCATATTTCAGAAGATATCTAAAAAAGATCAATATCTAAAAGAATCCTTGTAGTGACATAAAAAACAGTAGTTCCCATTGCCTCATCTATCCCATGCATGAAGGACCATAAAAGTAGAGACATACACGATTGTACATGCATAGGTCCTCAGGTTGGTACACTTGTTATCCCCTTTACAGAATGAGACTCACTGAGTGCAGCCCAAACAGGGGAAACCATCTAGTAACAACTAAATTGATGGTAAAAAAGTGTCCCTAGATCACAATAAATTCCAAGATCCTATTATTCCTTTCTCATAAAGGAGGAATAATTATTATTCATTTAAAGATGAATGGGTCTTATGATATTTCATATTCAACCTTTTAAATAGAATCATAATGTTTCCAGATTGTAGGGGACCCTATGTGGCCCAAATCACACGCCAAACTAATCACTACCTATTTCATAGTATCCACAATTACACAATCAATGAATTATGTATATTAAATTATTGGATTTTATAGAATTTATATAATGTAATAGTCAATTTGGAAGATGTTCAATCATAGGTGAATCATTTCACAAGTAACCTCGATAGTGACAGTGAAGACTCACATGAGTGGTAGTAGGTTCCCAACTATGAGATACATAATTTAATGAATGGTTGGCTCATAATACAATCCCTCAAACACATAGAATTATCCCTTAATTCATGAATAATACATATCATCTAGTGGTTACTGTGCCACATTCAACCACTACCTCCACATTTTCATCCCAACATTGCAGGTATATGTTGACCATGTAATAGAAATTAGAGGCCTTCAACGGTTCCAAAAACCTAATCACACCCTTGGAGACATCATGCCACTTAAATTGGGAAAAGGTACTAGGGTATTCTTATCCCTAGATTATTCCACTTATGGGGAGATGTAATACACCTCTATGAATACTATTGAGATAGATGAAAACTTCATAATGACCTAAACTGAAGAATTCCATGGAAAAACTAGAATCATATTCATCTTAATTGAAAAAATATGAGGAATGAGATATGAAATACACCCTAATGATTATGATAGGAATTGAAATATGGCTATTCATGAAGATAAAATATGGAATCATTCCTTTCAAAATGATAATAAGGTACAATCCCCCATATCCACTCCATCATGATAGCCATATAGTTAACTATTTTCGATGACCATGACATCGATTCATGATCATAGTATGATCAGTTATGTCTATCCATAGATTAATCTTAGCCAAAATTCACACACATTCTAGTTATATAGAGGAGACCAGCTAGCCAATAAGAGAATACCACTGGTATAATAAATGGCCCAGTGGTTTAGATGCTAACATCCTCTGTACCAATCTCTAAATAATGAACCACCATAGGAATGTATATTCACTTGGAAGTATGTACGTTGTGATAAATGACTTCACCATAATACCCAAGATGATTTCTATTATTTGGGTACTCTATCATTCAAAGGGAAACAGTGAGGATCTTGTAGAATCTTTTATAATTCCACTTCATTTGGTGGTGGGGGTAGCTACCGTTAGGGCGTAAAATTTGGTAGAGGCCATGTAAGTGGAGTATCTATCTTGTATATCATATTCAAGAAGATAAAATGGTGTTTATATTTATTGTCACATACTACTACTGTATATCAAAAGTCTGTTCAATGGAATGGAAATACACTCCTACCTAGTGGATAATTTCTTGAAGATCATACATATCTTGACCCAGATTAATCATAATCCATTACATATATATGCCTATTTGACTCCCTCTAACTATAAAATTTTGGGGTATGAAAGGAGTGATCAAAACCCTTGTGGTAAAATTCAGTCGAATATTGAACTTGGTGTACTGTTACCAGACAGTGACTTTCTGATGGGATCACAAGATACTACTTATAAAGAACTACTAAGAAAAATCTAACTTAATTTTTATGTATTGGTACACTCTAAATATCACTAGTGCCTCAAATTCACCCATGATGATCGATTGTGTATACTCTTTGTTGATTCATCCATATGTCAATCTTGTGTGGCCTATTATCAAGATGTTGGTTTCTATAAAAGGGAAGGAAAGAATTTCCAGACAGATGATGTTGAGAGCAATAATGATCCAACTGATCTAACAACCACTTTAGCTGATCATTAGGTAGATATAAAATACAACCTTATCCTCTAAAATAATAATTTAGATCTGATGACACAAGACATGTAAGGTTGTTTCTTTGTCTCCAATAAAATGTGTTCTCATAGATTACCTCATACTCCTATAACAGACAATCATGGATAATATTGGAAGACCCTAGTTCTATAATATTCTTTATTAGTTATACCTATAGACATCATTCCACTACATTATAGCATGTTATGAAAAAACCAGGATGACTTGATGATGGCCTATTAATCACTAAATATTCAATATCAAGAGTGGGACTGATAGTCAGAACTTGATTGGAATTGGATTATCATATTTTCCCCCATACTATATATAGAACATGGACCCTTCATTGAGGATTAGAAATCTTAAAGAGATGACATAAGGGTTCTCACTGGTCTAGCTATCCCAGAATAGTCACCTCCTTCCTCCGATCCCCTTGTCTCAAATAATGAATTGGATTTGAAAGATGCACCTCTTTCATTTGAAGTTGGTGTACCCACCACTATTAGTGAGTTAACCCATGTGAACATGTGTACATAAGAATATTTGAGGCCGATATTGATCAACACAACCATGTCCCTAGAGGAGAAGCTATATAATGTAGCCCTTAGGAAATAGAACCTAGTTGTATTCTCCTAGAGCTATTATGTGATGATAGGACAAGGATATCTAGTATCCATTCATCACATTGTCATCGGAGTGATCCATCAGGGGTTCAAATAGCCTACAAAAAAGATACACCCCACAAATAGTTCAATGGTCGATGATGAGGTCAAACGTATTATTTACGCCAACTTTATTAGAGAGATCCATTACCCCAAGTTCTTATCAAGAATTTTACAAGTAAAAAATGAAAAATAAGAAAATATGAGTCTGTATCGACTTCTAAGACTTCAAACTCCATATTCCGAAGGATTATTTTCCCCTTCTAGTGATAGAAATGTTCATTTATGTAATATTTGGGTTGTATTCCCTCTATTTCATGGACGGATCCTCCAGGTATAATAATAATATTTTTAAATCCTCTTATTATGTAGATTACACTACCTTAAAGGTGTTGAAAAGGACATTTTTCTATCCAGTAATGCCTTTTGGAATGGAGAACACCAATTCCACTTACATTTGGTCCATCAACAAGTTATATAATCCAATTATTAGGATATTTATGGTGTGTTATGTGGAAGATTGTTTTATCAAATACCACTATTTTTAGGACCAACAATCGGAAATTGATAAAGCTTTTAGCTTCCCCTTCTCCTGAAACCTGATGATGAACCACCTGATGCGTGCATTGGAGGTTACCAATGGAATTTTTTTTTGGTTTTTTTATAATATATAGAGTTATTGATATTGAGATGATGTAAATCAAGGTTATCATTAAAATATAAACCCCAACTGATCTATAGGATTTTCTAGTCCTTCAATTGAACATATCCAACAGACATAGATTTATCAAAAATATGCATTATAGGTTTAATCTCTTCTCGACACTCATGAAAAAATTAACTATTTACTAGTCTGATGAGAATTTAAAAACTGACATTGAGTATATCAAGATATAACTAGTACATCCTATGAATAAAATTCAATACATCTCAAGAAAAAATTTCATCCTGGATGTGATTGGTTTGGAATGGACCTCAGCAACCTTCTTACACAAAAACAATCTGGTAGGGGAAAACAGACAATACTATATCAGCCACATGCTCCTAGACATGGATAAAAGATACTCCCATGTTAATAAGTGTTTCCTCACACTGGTCATTACCGTGAATCATTTTTTAAATTATGTTTACCATTATGATATACATCTAGTGTCATTACTAGACCCACTATAGTACAACCATAATTTCCCAATACTGACATTATAATTTGAGCACTCAGTTGAAATCATCCAAAATATTAACATCATGTTTTTTCAATAGAAGGCCTTTAAAGGATAAGAATTTATAGAATTTTTTGCCATACATCAATCCCCTAGAAACTAACACTATATTTTGATTTTATACACGAATCTATACTCTCAGTGGATCATGTTGTATTGTGATGGAAGATGCATTTATATTGTAACTCCTAGTTATTTACTGATATAAGGTTCAATGAACACATTTAGAGGATGGTAAGACATTGGCTCATTTTCATCACCCTAAAATAATCATTCATGCATTACACTTTATTATTATTATAAGGGTTCCCCAAAACATGGAAGAGTACAAGGACATTGTTATTGGTATTAAGTTGGATATGAAAATGTACGTACCTTGTTTACACATGAATGGATACTCCATGATTGTCCCCAAACAAGTCCATGGTGAATACATGGTTAAAGAGAAAGTGGTTTTGACCATTTTTGGAACATACCCTTCAACCGAGGGCTGAGTTACCTTCCCACCAAAATGTGACCCATGTTTATTGGTTTAATAATGGTTTTATAGATACATTTTCATGTTTAGATGAAATGATTGTAGAACATGACATGGATGAATAGTAATTTAAGTGGCACAATAGAGGGTCATCCCCCCACCATTCATGATAATGAAAATGAATAATTATATCATAATTATATTGATACTTCTATGTTATGACTTGTAAATACCACCACATGTCAGGAAATTCCCAATCTGACAACTCCGTTTGTTGAGAATCTCTAGTATGAAATTATCCCTCCAGAACTATCCAAGGGTGATGGAATATGATAGAGTGTAGAATATTTTACCCTTTAGAATGGGACTAACCTTGATAACACCCTATACAAGTGTGGGTTAAATGGAATTATCATATGTTTCATCCAATTAAATGAGATACCTTAATTCATGTAGGATTACCATGGAAAATATTATAGATCCAATAAAGTAGGATTGATGATCTAATATAAATTTCATCAGTTAGAATAATTTCATCCCTCCATGGTTAATGACTTCATTTATTTTTAAAAATGTTTTATTGTGTATTAGATCAGTGGAAACACTATAAATTAATCGATGAAGCTACTCCACACACAAAAAATATTCATATCCTTTTGTAGAATGGGGACTCGACATTGCATGAATTTACCTACTAGTGACAACTGAATAGTGCACATTCATTATGGATTAAACAGATTTTTTTTCTAAATGGGAATAAGTGATTCCCATCAAGAAAGTTGAAACACTATCCATGACTGATTTTTTGACATCACACATCATCCATTGGTTTAGAGTTAATCACAAAATTATAAAAGATAATGGAACATACATTGAATATATTAAGAGGATGAAAATGTATTAAATGTAAATCATATAGTTTGCCCATAATTCATACTACCACACATAAGAAAATGGGATGATTGATATATTCAATAAGACCCTCTCTGAAATATTATAGAAAATAGTTGGATTGAATTAAAAGAGTTGGTCCAAAATGCTCTATAATTCCCATTGGTAAAATCCAATGATTAATTAAAATTCCACCAAGGAGACCTAATAATCTATACAATATATATTATATGAATTAAAAAAATTTAGGATAAGTTTTGGTCACTTTAAGTTTCTATTTAAGAACAAATGGAATTAGATAGAGTGAACAATGATCATCTTGTGGATTTGGAAGACCTATATGAATATAGGATTCATAACTTACATAATATAAAGAGGCATCAGAAAAATATATCTAGATAATTAAAAAATAAATATCTCCTCCAAACCTTCCTACAAGATTACATGGAACAAGTTCCCATAATTCTGATGATACTGGGAAAAATACACCAATGTTGGAGCCCTAATGGGAAGGTCGTAACATTGTTTATAGGTTCTCATCCAATGTAACATATTATTTAATCACAAAATGTGGATTTTGAATCATCCCACACCTAAACTATGTTTTTTAATTAGTACTTCACATGAAACCATGGTCCAATTTCTACAACCTTAAATAAGGAGTCTTTGTAAACGTTACATGACATTAAACTACCACAGCTATGGTCAAAGCTGTGAGACCCTAAAGTTCATCAACCAGGGTTCCAGATCTACAAACATAAACTAAAGGTGTCCCCATTCATCCAGTCACCATTACCACAAACTATTATAATTAATTGAATACATTTTGTGACATTAAAATGAAAATCCCAACATACTCAGAACATAATTTTAATATGTAGCATAAACCTATGTAGAATATATAGGTTTCCTCACAAATAAATTGTGATACGAAAAAGAAAACAACTTCCTCAAGAAAATATGATAAAATATATCCTTATCACAGGTCATAAACATAAGATTCCCCATAAAATCCATGAGATGCCTCAATTTCCTCACAAAAAATAATACCAACCCACTATTAGAAGCGATCTTATACCATGATAAGCTAAAAAACAATGTGTGTATTGACTCTAATTTTCATTAGATATGTAGTGATTCATAAACACCCTATTTTCAGACCCATCCACTAATTCATTATGAAACATTCCCATATGGGTATATAAATTACATTCAGAAAGCATTCATCCCCTGGCCCCACTTATGATCCAAGCATTACATATTTAAACTATGTGATGCTTGTTTTAGGAAATTTATATGGAATATGGGATTGTATACCATTAATTTCACTTCAGGTTACACCTCATTCATCCAATGAAAACATCCTTCAAACAAATATTCCCAAATCCCAACATTATAACATTAATCTATTTTCAAAACCCCTCTGCTTTATACCTTATGACCATAAACTACATGCATATTTTTTAAGGATATATTTATGTAGTTCATGGTCATTTTGGCCACTCATTCACATGGGGTGTTCAATAATCATTACAACCCAAAGAACCTTAAAGTACCTAGACCTTTTCTATGCATTATGATCATAAACAATGTGAATTAACCCCTCATTCTCCTTTTTTTCTTCATCCCAAGCATCTAGAAAATCAATTCCTCCATCTCTTTCTAGAATTATGTGAGGATTGATTCCCATCCCCATGAAATTTTTAGTGAGGGAGAAACTTCAAGTATTCAACTTTAGTTTTATATTAATCCCAAATGACTGATTACCCTTGGAGTTATCTCGCCTAAATACACTTTTAGTTCATTTACATAGGTATAATATTAAATCACATTCCCTACATTTCTAGAAAAACTGGATTCCCTCACTTCTTGAAAAGAGAAATAAAGGAATAATATGCTCAATGGGCAATCCCATCTAATGTACTTATTCGAAGATATTAAACTATATCCTCACACTATACAAATTTTGAATGATTAATATAATAATATGAGATGATTCAATATCGTCACTCGACTATAATTTCACCTACCATTGTTGGTCTCAAACAGCAACATTATCTAAAAATATGTAAAACTTGATTACTTTTACCATGGAATATGTAGTGGCACAAAGATGTAATATCGTGGGACCAACAACCATCATTAACTATTTGGGGGTCTTCCACTTATAATCATGATGTTTAATTGGGTATGGATTCATGATTTTCGTGGGGAAAAATCATTTTTTATCCCTCCTTCACATCATTCTATCACTCTTTCATGCCACACAATCCCTGTCAAGACAGCCACACACTTTGGTTTGAAATCAATGATCATAATCAAGTCATTGAATACTATGAATCCTAACATTAAATGATGTTTATGTCACCATGGGAATGTTTCACATAGCTCTGGGACTCCTTAGCCCTCTATTCACCCTGGGATGCCTCAATTTTGCAGCATGCATGTTATTTCGGGTCATTCGACCCCCTTGTCGTACAAACCATATAACCCTAAACTATATTACCAAGTCCAAGAATCGTGACCTTAATCAATGTACAAGATTTATTAATGATCAAGTTAGGGCCTCAATGGATACACATTCACATAAGGTTATCACTCTCTTATTCTAGATATATCCCTTTGAGACATGCATGGTATGGACTATAACGACCTAAACATTTATTAATGAAAATTACTATTCATCTAATGAAATGTATTGTTATTTAAATTTTTATATAAAATATTAACTTCCTTGGTTTTATAGATTTCAAAATACTGTTTTGAATTGTTTCCATTACTAATATAGCCTTTTAATTGGGATCAATTGATTTGTATAAATACAGGGCTATAACAAATCCATTTTAATTAGAAAAGGGATGTGATGGCCTCATCCAGTAGAACTTTTCCATACAAAGACCATTTGTCAAAGCTTGGAAAGGAGGTGGTGTTACTGGGATTCGTTCTTGACCAAGCCCATGTTGAGTTTCAACGCGTTAATCCTGAACAGAACAACCTACGGGAGATGTAGAAGTTGATTGATATTACCACCCGAGCGATGTTATCCGAGCCACCCCAAAAGTCTGTCATCATCCCACACCACACCGTTAGGTATTATGTTAGTGTTATAAGTGGTTATGTAACAATACACTATAACTATGATCATGTGCATTATTTTTGTATAGAATAACGAATATACATTCATTTTGTTATTGTTACATAATAAATAGTTTTTAAATAACAAATTGTATTTTTAGTTATTATTCAATTAATAAATATATTGTGATGAATTAATGGATTTGTGGAAGAAAATAATATTTAAATAATATTTTTTAAATTATAAATTAATTTTTACTAAATAGATATTATTGTATAATTTCTATGAAGATAATTGTAATTTTTATTAAGGTTTGAAAACTGTTTTTGTCAAAACTCAATAATTTTCGAAAAAAATGGTTTTTATTATAAAAGAAAAAATTCACATATTTATAAAATAATTTGGATAAAATGAATATTATTTTTTTATTCATGTTGTCAGAATTTTCTAATGGAAAATTTTTCATAATTTTCGAAGATAGTCGAATTTTTGGGTAAAAATTAAATACCGTTAAATATATAATGTGTTTTATGACTTAATAATGACCCAATAGTGATTTAATAAAATTATATATGTATTAAATTAAATATAATTTAATTTTAGCTTTGTTTTATTTTTTTTTCAAAGCCTTAGGGGACCCTCCAAGATTTTTAAAACATTTTAACTTTTAAAATGATTTCTTTGAGAGTGTGACTCATAAAAACATAATAACGATGAATATTTTAAGATGTATGGATATTGAAAATATAAGATAATTTATTACACTCCCATTTTGAAAATAAAATGTGAAAATATCATGTGTTGGTTTGTGGTTTTGATTAGTGTAATGTGTAGTGTCCAAAACCTAAATAATAAATAATTCCCTTTATTTTCATATATAAACCCACCCTTGATCCCACTTAATTTCCACCCAAAACCTATATATATCTACAAAAATATACCCTAGTCTCTCTAGAATCCTCCCAAGGCGCCCCAATCTCCAATAAAATAATATCTCATGCCTCTTCCAAACCTTTGGTATCACACTTCCAAGTAAGGGATTCATTCCTCTCTAATTTTTGTCCATGTATCATTATCTTTCTATACCCTTGTAATTTCAATTAACAATTTTGGGGATTGATTTCACACCTCTCTAATACTTCCATATTTATTTTTGAATTATTATATACCCCTTTCTATCTCACTAGTGCCTCCATTATACACTTGTTACTGTGCCGAAATTCTGTAACATATTTCTCTCTCCTCATTTACATTCATGAAATTATTTTGTATTATGAATCTAAATACCATTAAATATATTGGGAAATGTATCAATAAGAAACCCTTAATTTTAATTTACTGTAAATTTCGTGAGAAAAAAATTTCTCTCTCATAACCCTTTTTTATTGATTCTTATGCCATGTCGTTATGCTACCGAAATTGCACTGTGATTTTCCTTGACAATTTTGTTTTGTAGTGAATAAAATGCTCGTTTCTCTATCAAGGGTATTCTATTTTATGCACAATTACTTATTTATTTTATAGTTTCATGTATAAATTTTACATTACTTTATCTTTTAATAAATTATTATGTTTAGTGAATCCCTATTATATGATCCATTTTACACACTGATGTATGAAATTAAATGATTGTGTAGGGTGTGCCCCGATAGCACTCCAATGCATTGGTTAAACATTAGTATCTTTATAATTCATGTGAAATGAGGTTTTAATAATTATAATTCAAATTAAATGAGGTTTAATCATGATACATGTGCAATGAATCTTGGATCAAACTAATATCACGTTAAATGTTGATGCCACATTTCCATATTATGATAATCATGTTATATCATGCCTTTATGTTCTTGTTTCTCTTATTATACATTGATATGTCTATTTCCTAACATGTACTATATTATTCATGTTATGCCTTGTTTACTCCATTAATGGGCTGTATAGCTCACCCTTTTCTTAGACATGTCCTTAGTTTATTCCATGCAATGATAATTATGAAATAATCGGTGTGGTCATATAGAATAAGTTTTCAATAATATGTGTATTTCATGTTTTATGTTGTTATGAAACATTCCTAATCCCCAAATACACTATAAATATCAAATGTTTTTGTTGTATCAAGCAAATATTTTATTTAATAATTTATGAATAAGTGTGAAATAAAGAGCAGGGTTGTTATAGCTGGTATTACAGGATATGTTTAGTTATTTTTGGGATTAGTATTATAAAACCCTAGTGAAAGTCATAGGGATAAGACTGTGTATAATATAAATATCCCTAAAATTTTGTGAGTATTGATTATGTGTTTTATCAAAAAAAATACTCTGATTTATAGATACGAGTAGGTAGAGGAAGCTCTGGCACAAATGTATCTAGGGGTAAAACCCGAAAACACCGATTTGAACTAGACTCGAACGAGAACAGGTGCGTGACAACTGGACTCACTGTAGTATTGTTTACCACAATACTAAGGGATATGCTTTTGTAAATCCATGGGAATTGTATTATTATTTATTAATGGAAAAAATCCCCCCTAAGAATATATGATGGGATGTAGATCATGGATAACATAGACTGAATCCTAGGATTTCATAAGTTATCAAAATATGTGTAATTTATAAGTTATCTCTTTTTTCTTTGGATTTCCTATTTTTGTGTTACCCATTTCTTTCCTTTTATTCTAGTTAATGGCCAGTAATATAAGGACTCTGTCTAACAATAGATTTGAAGATCAATGTGATGATTTTTCTAATAAGTTTCCCAATCCAATGGGAGCTGGAATTGCAAACATTATCCCAGTAATCTCTTAGTTAACTCGAGTTTTGAATAGAAACATGGGTCAAGAGGAACATTAAACACCCCCTAAGAAGGAAAAAGTCACAATAGAGAGCTTCCTCAGACAAAGGCTTCCTAATTTTAATGGATCATTTGATCCCTCAATCGTTGAACCATGGATCGACTCCATTGAAAAGAACTTCTCCATCCTTGAATGTCCTAAACATGAAAATGTTCTTCTGGATTCTTCTCATATGGAGGGTAAACCTGATTAAATGTTGAAATTTATCATAAATATGAAGCTTGATGAAGAGATTGAGTCATTGGATTAGAAGTATTTTTGAAAAAAGAAATCAATAAATATTTTACGTTTACCCTCCTACTTCAGATGGAAAGGGACATTCATACCTTCAAGAAAAAAAAATGAATCCATCAGAGTGTATAAGGGAAAAGTCACAGGGAATGAAATATATTCCTTTGAATTTTTTGTTACCCCTAAATGAAAGGTTGAACACTTGTTTGGTGTGCTAAAACCTAGCATATGGAAATCCCTGGTGATCTGTGACTTCAATATCTATGAGGAAATTTTCTTATGTTCCCTTAATGTTAAAATAGAGATCGGAGAATATCAGGGGTATCATGGGGATAAGAAGTGTAAAGAAGAAATTATTTCTTGCATTTCAATTGATAAATACAATGATTCTAATAAAATCCAACACCCCACTTGAAAAAGGTGTAGAAAGAAGAAACCTGTAAATTTAATGAAGGGGATGATGAAATGCTTTAGGTGTGGAAGATAAGGGAACCTATCCATTAAATGACGACAAGAAAAATACATGGCTATGACAGAGGAGATGAACACTCTTTCTAACCTTCAAAGTACTTTTAATTTCTTCAACTACAAATAAAAATGGTAGTTTGCAAGAAAATTCCTTAATCCATTGGATTTTGGAGGCAACCAATAACCTCCAAGGCAGCAAGGGAGATATTTTTCCATCACTACCACCGAATTGAACCCCGAAAATGAAGTGATGATAGGTATGGTAGTTATTCATTCAATAATATATAACATATTTTTTGTTTCTATTTTTACGAATTATTTTATCTCTTGAATGTTCAATAGAACAATCTCAAAACCACCACAAAATCATGGATGTAAAGATGTCAGTGAGAACAACAAAAGGGGAAATCAATGAAACCCATGAATATAACTCCTCTCATGTCACAAATTGTGGATTTATCTTCCCGGAGAACCTCATCATAATTCTAATGTTGGAATTTGATGAAATTATTATAATGTAATGGCTTTCCCTTTATAGAGTCAACATACATTTTTGTGAGAGGGAAATCACTCTTTATATGGAGAATCGACCCCCTATTCTATATAAGTGCATGGAGAAAGATAAATCCTTCATAGAAACATCATCTAATTTGTGGCTATTAATTCTTTCTAAGGACACGTATCTTTCTCAGATTATTGAGTCTAAGAAAGAAACCATCTTTGAAGATATGCCTATTGTGAGGGAATTTGCTGAAGTGTTTCCTGAAGAGTTGCCTAGTCTTCCTCCTAAAAGATATGGTCAATTCACAATTTACCTTATATTTTGGTAATTTCCAATATCCAAGACTCCATAGAGAATGTCTATTTTGATCTTGAGGAGATGAAGGAAAAACTAAAAGGAAATTAGGTTAAAGGGTTTATACACCCAAGTGTTTCACCAAGGTGTGCACCAGTCCTCTTCATTAAGATGAAGGATGGGTCAATGCACCTTTTAATTGATTATCATGAGATAAAAAACCGCAATAAAGAAAAGGTATCCTATTTGATGAATTGATGACTTTTTCAATCAACTATGTGGAGCACAATACTTCTCCAAGGTGGATGTGTGTTCAAGATATTAAAATTTTATGGTGAAGAAGGAGGATATACCCGATACGGATTTTCATATAATGTACGGGCACTATAAGTCCATAGTAATGCCTTTTAGAATCACTAATTCTCTCGTAATCATAAAGGTCGTGATGAATATAGTCCTTAAAAATTACATCAAAACAATTTTGGTAGTCTTTATAGATGATATTCTAATATACTCCCAAACTGAGGAGGATTAAGAGGGGAATCTAATCACTATACTAGATACCATGTGAAAGAAAAAGCTCTTTGAAAAGTACAACAAGTGTGAACTATGGTTGAAGGAAGTCTCATTCATGGGTCATATCATCACAAGAAATGGGATATCTATGGATCCCTCTACGACCGATTCAATTGAGGGATAGCCAAGGCCAACATCGGGGATGGGTATTTGTAGTTTCCTTGGGTTAGCTATATATTATCACTGATTTCTGAGATATTTCTCACGATTATTAATACCTCATACCCATCTAACTGAGAAGGGAGTCGTGTCTTCTTAGATGGATGAATGCAAAGAGTGCTTTTGGGAATTGAAAAGGAGGCATATTTCTAAGCCAGTGATCACATTACCCAAAAGTGGATAACTTTTTGTGGTATTTAGTGATGCTTCGATGAATGGAATGGGTTTTTTTATGACAAATGAAAAATTCATTGCCTATTCTTCAAGGATATTTAATGTTCATGAGAAAAACCATCCAACACATTATCTGAACTTGGATTTAGTAATCTTCTCTTTAAAAATTTGGGGACATTACCTCTTTGGGGAGAGGTGTGAAATACACATAGAACACTAAAGCGTCAAGTATATATTCACATATAAAGTGTTGAATATGCATGAATGAAGATGACTAGAGATGATAATAGACTATGACTTCTCAATCCATTACGACATTGGAAAAACTAATAATGTGGCAGATGATCTGAGTAGAAAGGACCCACTTATTCTATCATTGATGAGAATTGAAATCGATCAAATCTTCTTAGATTTGATAAATACGAACAAGGGAATCATAAATCAATGTTAATAAAGTGATGAATATGCATGAATGAAGATGACTAGAGATGATAAAAGACTATGACTTCTCAATCCATTACAGCATTTGGAAAGCAAATAATTTGGCAGATGATCTAAGTATAAAGGTCCCATTGATTCAATAATTGATGAGAATTGAAAAGGATCCAATCATCTTAGATTTGATGTATATGGAAAAAGGAATCATAAAGAAGGGAACATAAACAATCATTTCACAATTGATTTCTCTACCCTCTCTTTTGGAAATGATAATGGATTCTCAAAAGGATGATGTGAGAATTCAGAAGAAAGTGTAAATAGTAAAAAAGGGAAATCATCAGAGTTCAATGTTAATGAAGAAGGAATTGTGATATTTGGGTCAAAACTATCTGTTCCATAAAATCTAGAGTTAATGAATGAACTACTGGATGATGCACAAAGTTCAAATTTCTTCCACCACCCAGGAAACACTAAGATGTATCGAGATCTATGAGAGCATTATTGGTGGGATAAAATGAAGAAGGAGATTGCTGAGTATACATGAAAGTGCCTAGTATGTCAGCCAGTGAAGGATGAGAGGTTGATGTCCAAGGTGATGTTGCAACAATTACCCATACCAGCATGGAAATGGGAGATCCTCCCTATAAAATTTGTCACTAGACATTTGAATAAATCCAAAGGAAATTATGCTAACTGGGTTGTTGTGGATATTCTTACAAATATGACACACTTCATTAAAATACGAGAGGATTTCTCATTGGATCAACTAGAAAGAATATAAATCTCAGATTTGGTAAGGATTCATGGAGTACCACTATATATTATATCTTCTTGAGCTCCAAGATTCACCTGTAGTTTCTTGAGGAGTCCTCAACATGCTTTGGATACAGATTTAAACATCAGTACGACTTATCATCATCAAAATGGATGGTCAATATGAGCAGACAGTCCAAACACTGGAGGACTTGTTTAGAGCAAGCTCAATGGACTTCAATGGTGGATGGGATCAGCATCTTCCTCTATATGAGTTCTCTTACAAAAATAGTATTAACTCAAGCATCCAAATGGATCCTTATGAATCCCTTTATAGTAAGAGGTGAAAAACACTGGAATGATGGGATGATGTTAGGGAGAGAAAACCACTAGGTCTAGAAATTGTTGATGAAATGGTGGAGAATGTTAAGACCATCCAGTAGCACATTAAAGCACCTCAAAGGCAAAAAAAAAGAGATATGTTGATGATCATCAAAGAGACAAATAGTTTGATTTCAGATACATGGTATTCCTCTGCATGTCACCATGGAAGAGAGTTATGTGATTTGAAAATACCATATATATTATTCCAAGGTACATCGGCCATTTGGAGATGCTAGATCACATTGGAGCAGTGGCCTCTCAACTAGCACTCCCATTGAACCATTCTCAACTAGATGATGTATTCTATGTATCACTATTGAGGAAGTACATACCTGACCCATCACTTTTACTCAATCATGAGGTGGTACCATTAGAGAATGACCTATCCAATGAAGTGAAGCTTATTATGATCTTAGATAGTATGGAAAAATTTCTATAAAATAAGAAAATGACCATCATCAAGGTTCTGTGCTGAAACCACATGTTTGGAGAAGAAATGTAGGAAATAGAGGAAGTGATGAACTAGAGTTACCCCCATATTTTTAGTTTGGGAAATGTAAATTTTGAGGGTGAAATTTTATTAATGGGGAAAGATTGTAATGACCCAAACTTTTAATAATGAAAATTCTTTTTGATGTAATTAATTGTATTATTATATAGATAGTTATATAAAATATAAACTTCTTTGAGTAAATGTATTTCAAAATACCTTTAAGAATTTTTACCATTGCTAATATATCCCTTGGACTATTATCAATTGATTATTACAAATATAGGGCATTAAAAATCAATTTACTCAGACAAAGGATGTGACGACCAAATCCAGTAGAATTACTTCGTACAAAGCCTAGATGTCGGATCTCGAAAAAGAAGGTGGAGTCACTAGGATTTACTCATGACCAAGAAAAATCTGAGCATCAAAACATTATGCTTGGACATAACTTCCTACATGTGAAGTGGAAGTTGATAAATATTACCACCCGAGTGATGTTAACCGAGCCACCCCAAGATTCAGTCACCATCGCACACATTACCATTAGGTCTTATTCCGGTGTTATAAAAGATTAGGTAACAATACCCTAGCACTATGATTATGTGCATTATTTTTGTATATAATAAAAAACATACATTCTTTTTTTGTTACATTGTAAATATTTTTTAATGAACAAATAATATTTTTAGTTAAAATCCAATTATAAAATCTATTTTGATGAATTAATGGATTTTTTGATTAAATAATATTTTAAGAAATTATTATTATTATTACTAAATTATTATTTATTAATTATAAATTATCTTATAATTTTTATGAATACAATTGTAATTTTTATTCAGGTGTGAAAATTGTTTTTTTCAAAACCCATGAATTTTTGATAAATCCGGGTTTTTATTTTAAAATAAATATTCAAATATTTAGAAAATTATTTTTATAAAGTGATTATTATTTTTTGATTCATGAAATCAAAATTATCTAACAGTGATTTTTTCATAATTTTCCAAGACAGACAAATATTTGATTAAAAATTAAATATCCTTAAATATATATTGTGTTTTAGGACATCATAATAACCCAATATTGATGTAATAAAATACTATAAATTGTACTTTAGGCAAATATAAGTTTTAAATTTAAAATAATATTATTTTAGGTTTTTCTATTTGTTTTTCAAAGCCTTATTGGACCCTCCAAGACATACAAAACATTTTAACTTTTAAAAGTATTTCCTTTAGAGTGTGACTCTCCTCCACATAAGCAAGCCTAATATTTTAAGAAGATCATCCATTGGAATTATAAAACATTTTTTTTAAATAACCTTTGGAAAAAACTATGGGTTGGTTTTTGGTTTTTATTTGTTTAATGTGTAGTGTCCACAACCTTAATAATAATGAATTTCATCTCTTTTATTATATAAACCCACCCATGATCCCACTTCCTTTTCACTCAAAACCATTGGATATCGACCATAATATTCCCTCCTATATCTAGAATCCTCACAATGAGCCATACAATCCCATTAAGACTCTATGAGTCCTATTCCAAACCATTGGGATCACACTTCCAAGTAAGGGATTCCTTCCTCTCTCATTTTTTTCCACGTTTCATTATATTTCTGTACCCTTGTATTGTCAATTACAAACATTGGGGTATTATTTATAACCTTCCATACACTTACATACTTTGGTTTTAATGAAGATATTACCCTTTATACCTCCTTAATTCTTCTCATGTAAACCCAGTAACATGTATAAATACCATAAGGGAGTTCTCTCACCTCATTTACATTCAGGTAATTATTTTTGTATCATGAATCTAAATTTCATTACATATTTTTGGAAATGTATAAATTTGACCCCCTTACAATCAATTTCATTTTCCTATCATTATACAACCCTTTATCACTCATCAACCATTTTTATGAATTCTTATGTCACAGTGTTATGCGATCGAAATTGCAGCCTACTTTTACAAGCCCAATTCATTGTGTAATTAATACCTTGCCCATTTTTGTATCAAGGGTATTAAACTTTATGAAAATTTACTTATTGATTATATTGTTTTATGTATGAGTTACAAATTCCTTTATCATGGAATAAATTATTATGGTTAATGAATCCATGTTATATGATCCATGCAGCTCGCTTAAGCATTAAATGAAATGATTAAGAAGGGTGTGCCCTGATAGCAATCCAATGAAACAGGTAATGATTTGTATCATGATACATCAAGTGAAATTATGGTTTACTCATGATGATTCAAGTGTAATGGGGGTTTTATCATGATCCATGTGAATTGTGCCATGACTCAAGCTAATATCATGTTAAATGTTTATTCCACATTTCAATGTTATGATAATCTTGCTATATCATGCATGTGTGTTCATGTTTCTCTTATGTTATATTGAAAATTATTTTTACTAACATGTGTTGTATTATTATTGTTATTCCCTATTTACTCCTTTACTGGGATTAATATCTCACCCTTTTCCTGTGCATGTCCTCGGGTTATCCCATGCAATGTTAAGTACAAAGGAATGTTTCTGGTCATGTAAAAGAGGATTTAAATAAATATGTGTATTTCATGTTTCATGTTGTTATGTAATGTTCATAATCCCCAAATACACTATTACTCTCGATCTTCTATGTTTAATCAAGGGAATATTTTATTTAATAAATTTTTTTAATGTGTGAATTGATGATTACGGTTGTTATAGGGTCCAAGAATCATGACCTTGAACTATGTGTGACTCCATTTATGTAAATTTTCAAAGAGTAGAGACTCATAGGAACACCATTACTATTAGTCATGAACCCTCAGCTTCCATAAGAATATTTCTAGAGAGAACCCCCTTAATGTGGGAGAATTTTGACCATATATTATTTAATATAATGACATTGCACTGCAAAAAGAAATGGTCACAAACTTATGTCATGATTGAAACCCATATGGTAAACCTAGGATGGAGTTAAACTATCCCCCATGAGGCCAGTCATTTGACCTGAGAAAAAATAAGGGTATAAAAAAATGAGGTACAAAGCCAGAATGGACCCACAACAAACTCCAAAAAATCAATCTATGATTTATGATCCATTAGTTCCAGAAACATTTAAATCAAATTATTAATCTTTATTTTACTCACGAGTAAATATATTGGGTACCCCATCAAGTTTCCCTATTAATACACCATCATATTGGGTGGAAAGTTATTATTCACATAATCCCTATTGTCATCCCTAATTGACATTAAATTATGTGTACATCATCCTCATTGTATGATGTTAAATTGATTGCACATTGTTCTGACCATATGATCTTAAAATTCATGTGAATCATCCTCACTATGTAATTTCAAACTACATTAACGTCATCATAACCATATTACATTAAATAATGTGAACATTTTCAATACCTTATGAAGTTAATGAACATACATATCGTCCTCATTACATGATTAAAATAGTGAATCATATTAGGATCATCCTTAGGAGTATCATTTCCCCATTGGTGTTTTCCATTTATCAAATCATTTAAGTTCCGATACCTTTTATCAAAATCATAGATGAAACTCTACTTTGAATAAGAGTCTAACAATTGTTTAGAGAAATATGACTACCAAATGTGATCAAAGTCATAATGGACTAATATGGAGAGTGTTGAACTATATTATGACATTTCATAAGTTCGTACCAACACTTCATATCCTCCATGATTTGAATCCCCATTCTCTATCATGTTTCAATAGGATCCTCCTAATAAAAATGGTTCTTAGAACCATTTTCTCACCTACCATCCTAAGAACATGATCATAAGGTACTCAGATTTTTTTGAAATATTTCTGAAGTTTTGAATTTGTCAAGTGCTCTATATTAATTTTTTTCCAATCCGTGGAAAAATGATAAATTATTCCATGTTTCAAACATTGTCAACAATAATCCTCCATAATCACACCACATCCCTTTGTGTTCTAGATCCCAGAAGCCTCGATTCACACTATAATCACCCCACTGTTTAGGTAGAATTCAATGCCTCTTAGAGTACCCCATTCGTGAACAAGAACATATTAAGAATGAATGTCTGGTGTACAGAGAGTGTCACGCTTAGGGAAAAAATATTAGGTAGGACACTACCATTCTTAAATAAATCATTCAAGACCCCATGTGTTTGACTCTTTTATTTTTCCCCCTATTTCCCACACCAATCGTGATTCACATGGGATTGGTGATTAATTTATGGTTTCTTTGTAAATTTTATAAGAGATGTAGTAAATAGAAAAAAATTTGAGGGATATGGGAATTTAAAGAACCATTCATAAAGTTCAGTAGGGCCATCCACTTATTATATCCTCTAGTATATTTAAGGATATGAAACAAACCTATGGTTCAGCCACATATATTTGTTTTTTGATCTCAGATTTTCCTTGATGACTATCATTCAGTGTCCAAAGATGCTCCCCCAGATCAACCCCCCCCCCACCACTATGATAGTAATAACTTATCAAATCCTTATTTTTACTTGATCCTTCTTGGTTTTACACTCTTCCACCAGATATGTGGCATCCACTCTCTTATCCCCAAATAGAATAACATGATCCCTCAATTGACCAATGATATATGCTTTAGTGGGGAGTATGACCACATTATCATGTAGCTTCCCTATTAGGTGAGGGATATATTATTTATCCACATGGAGATCCTAAGCGCCAAAAACATTCTTCCTATTCTAGGAGATGTCAAATTCATAGCCCATGGAATATTCCCTTTCAATGAAAAATCTTCAAGATAATTCCATGAGTCTACATAAATCCCCTCACATCCCTAGGTTGACTAGACAATGGCAGAGAGATCCCTCCTTATTTCGAATATCAACAGGTTGAGTGAGAGTGATGACACTCCACACAATCCTCCATGAATTGTATCAGATGACTCTTTTCTCCTTGATGAAATATAAGAAATAATCCTAAAAATTATCAAGAAGTGTAGGATCTTACTAAGTAAATAACACAACTATGTTACTCTCATATTCATCTATAGGTAGGTCCTCAGGTGGGCTGAGCTCTAGGTCTAGGGAAATAGCATGCTCTCGAAACCACTCAACAATAGTAGAAGCCTCAACTACCTCATGCTATTCAAATGAAGTAGGATATACTACCATAGATTCCTTGACCAACTCTAGTGGAGGAATAGTCTCTACCAACTTCACTGAGGTCTTATATCTAACATCCTCCACTAATGGAACATCTGAGATAGACGCAGTTATTAAATCCTCCCCAATCATCTCAGCTGTCATCCTGAGTTCAACTTCATCCATTGAGACTGAAGCTCCGGTAGTCACTTATTGTGGAAAAATTATGGTACAATCAACCACCATAACATCCTCAACCACCATTAGAAAAGGTAGAACCTCAACCACAATCACTTCCCTAGACTCGAGCATCACCACTCCTTGTTGAACTCTAAATGTGGTATGAATTGCCATTTAAATACGAGATAGTCAAGTATCACTAAAGTATTTAAAACATGAAGGAGTATTTGAAAATGTTAATCGTATTACTAGAATTTTATAACACAATTATCCTTTTATAATGATTCAGGGTAGTCCCACTAGTTACATTGTTCCCCCAATAGACATTACCTTTGATTCTGTAGTGACTTCGACCGGCTGTTGGCCGACTGTGAACTCAACATTTGGGAGTGGCCACATTCTCACCATCACAAGGGATGAGGATCCCTTATCATCTCCCAATGGTATATCATGATACCTCACTCTTCTACAAAAATAGATTTTTTCATAAGTAAAATATTTTTTTGGATTACGTTTTAGGGGTTGGGTAATATCTATTGAACACATGAACAAAATCTATACCAGACCGATTATAGGATTTTCACACCTAGGGGAGTTCAGAATGAATAATTTACCCAAAATTATCCGATAATTCTCTCTTAGACACAATAGAATCAATGGGTCCCAAAATAAGTAATATGGAAGAATGAATTCATAACAATGCCTTCCCTCGACTGGTCATGGTAGGCGTGATGCCACAAGTGTAGATCTAATCTTCCAACTCTTCTATGTATTGCATCAACTCTATGTGAGAAACATGAAATAGTTCCATCATGTGACTTAATGTAGTGAGTAATATCCCCTCATATTTGAGACTCTCCCATATCCCATGAATTGAAGTGATTTTATTTTTGGATCCACTAACTTTTTGAGGCCTTAAGAAATATTGCATTTCAGGGGATATTTGGGAAACACAGTACCTTCCCCAAATTTTGGATGTTCACACTAGGTACAACCCTATAGGTTATTCCTTATTCATGAAAATACTAACCTGAGAGATTCATGTATATTTATGATCCTCTCTCTATGGTTTCCACTTGGGCAGGACCATCAATTTTTAGCTTTAAAGAAAATACTCCACCCACAGTATCAATTTTTCTTTGAATCATGCCCTGACTTCCACTCTACCTGACCATGTGGATTTTAGAAACCATGTACCTCATCATACTGAGTAATTTCCGACCTCATCATATCACCTAGGTACATGTTCTCCCAAATTGGTGCATAATCATGGGTAATCCCATAAGTAGAAGTTCGTGGTGGAGGCTAATTTTGGACCTTACCATCTTCATTCACAGACATGTGCCATATCTATTTGAGGAACATTGGGCAGCATTCGTTGTGTAATATTTCATCTTCCTTTAGGAGAAATAGTTGGAGGCATTAAAAAAAATCATGAAGAAGTCTAGAGTGTATGAATAACATATTACAATGAAGTCCAACACCACCCTCTATTGCCTGCCTCAGGAGGAAAAGAGGTATAATCACTATTTGATGGTCCCCATAATGAAATAAATCATTATTCATATAAAAATATAAATTGAAGAAAAATAAAGGGTTTTTTCAAGACTATTCCTTGTTATCATGTCCACTTCCCCCATTTTTATTGGGTGAATCAATTCTATGTTCAATATCGACAACCAACAGTCTATTAAAGGAGGGGATAATGGTTTTTGGTATTCATATCCCTCCCTATGTGTGGTGACCCAACCATATGTGATGTGTAATGTTCTGTACACAAAGAAGTGATTATTACATGAGATGATATAGATGATCACTTTATTAAAGATCAACAATAACTAGATTTCTAGGTTTTAATTTTTTACAATCGATAGAATCACCACAATGATGAGTATCCTCATATGTATACTAATGTGTAAATTTCAAACTGATATCATCCATCTACAGATTATTGTAAAAATGATTATTTCTAGCATGAAAATATAATCCTGAAGATTTATGGTGTAGTCTCACAACTACAATTCAATCACCTCCAAGAATATCTAATAGTAATTCTCCTTGCGTCATTGGTTTTCCTGTGGAAATTGATGTGGCCTTCTAGCAAGTTATTCCACTAGTTCATTCAAGAAGTACCAATAAAATTTCTCGATGTGGAAATCATTCATCCCTAGTTTGTGGTCACTATGCCCCTACACCAAGAACAACAACCACCTTTTATAGCTATCACCTACCCTTGGACCTTCGAAACATACACTATGGGGAAATATTAATCATATATGACCCCTAGATCAGAATCCCAACAATATGGTAGAGAACCAACAAGCTATTTCCAAACTCCCCCCCCCATGGTGCAGATGAATTGTGTTTGACCCTAGAGACCCCCATCTCAGCAGCCCCGACAAGATGTCCATGTTATAGTAGACGTGGAACTATTAGTACCATGTTGTCTCATAAATCCCTACCTATTTCATCACTAACTTAAATTCATGATACGATTATCATTCCTAACATGAAGTCTTATTCGTTCGTGATATTGCCAACATGGAATATGTCTCATTCCTTGGTAAAGCTGATGATTTGATATATCAGAACATATTTGAGAATATTATGAAACTAATGGGGATATTCATCCACCTACAACACCTCTATTTTTACATTTTCAAAAAGGATTCATAGGGTGTGAAAATAAGGCATATTATGTCCTTCATAATGTGGCCTCTAATATTTATATGCCACCGGTGTTGTCCAGGTGTGCTCTAAAATCTACAGGTTGTATCATCACAATAATTAATGAGAATTAACACATCACCCTCCACCACAAAATCATACGGTGGTAATATCTAGAATATTGAGTAATCCTATCAAGACTCCATCAGTAATGTAGTAAGTGTGTCACAATTTAACTCAGCCTGAAAGCTCCCCAAAATCACGAGGTTCCCAAAAATATCCCTTCATCAATAAATATAAGATGAAACACCTTCCAAAAACATTTTATTATATATAAAATAAATATATATAATTCATCAGTTTTGAGAATATTTGTTTGTGATGATAGAGTTTATGAGTGTTTTCAGGCTTGTAGACATCCTATCAAGGAGACGGGGCTTGTAAAAGAGGCTAGTTTCATGTAATACAGATGACAATAATAAAATTCACCCGATGGTCTAGAGTCTCTTGAGAGGAGAGAATTGGACTGTCATTAATGAAATATTTTTCTCCCATAAGGGTCCATTTTCCCATATTATAGGCATAGGGTCCGACCATGTTTCAGGAATATGGCTTTCCAATCATCAATATTCTATGGTTTCCTTCAAAATAGGTCCCTCATCTCAGTCATTAGATCAAATTATGAGTGGGGAAATTTATTGATTCCAAAATAAACATTTCATTGGAGATTAAGGGGAATAAATTGCTAGTTGGAAGAAAATATGGGTTAAAAAGAAAAAATATTCAATTAAAGAACTGGTTTGTGAAGGTTAAAAGGATAGTTAATGGATCTGGTCTGCAAAACTCACTGACCCTGAGAAGAATGAGGCATAAACATTCAGGATGTAAAAGTTTAATTCACATAGTTTTTTATTTGAGTGAATATTTATGTGACACCCTTTATGTATATTAACTACAGTTCACAGAAGTCACCCACTTGGTGAATCTTGAGGTGGTAACCTTCACGCAGTGTATATCTGGTTCACAATAATTCAAACCTTCCAAAAAGCACATAGAATTCTGCATAAGCCTCCATATTTCTTGATACCAGTGACATTTCCTCCAAATAGACAATAAATAGTCCTTATTTCTATATTTTATGGGGGTGAGGGACATTTCATACTCTGAAATTTCTAAATTCGTATAACTCAAATGATTCCTGAGCAAGAGAGGAAATGCATTTATAAGGTAGAAATCTTTTACAAAACCAATATCCAAGGGTTTTTGAGAACTTCAACCCATGGAGGAGATAACATTAGTGATGCTCCATGGAATTCACATAAGAATAAATACCTTTATGTAACTTGGTGTTTCATGAGACAATTATCCTTTGTGAAAACAAACAAATTCGAACCAATAACTCACTACAATTATGGGTAAAAATGTTTTGAAAAACATATTATTCCATAATACACCAATGTTTTCTGAGACACCTAACCTTTGGAAGGCCCTTGCCATTATAAAAACACAACATTTCATGAAACCAAGCTACCAACTCTGCTTATGTTTCATCCTTTTAGCTTATCCCCTTTTTGAAAATTTGATTTCCTAGTCCCCTTTACCATCCCAAAGTAAGGTGAGCTATATCAGAAATATTCATGTGACTCGTTCCACATACCCTTGTGTTTTTATAAATAACTTGAAATGTGACTAGGTCCATTACACTGCCTTTTTTTATTTAAAATAAACACTCTAATGAATTTTTCTCTTATATATAGGGGCCCTAAAATTGGGCCTCCTGTTTGAAAATCCTGCATAACGGTATTTATGAAATTCTCTACAGACAGTCCCATGGGAATTAAACATGTAATAAGTACTTGTGGAATCACAAGAGGAAATATATTAACTATTTTTTCAAACAACCTTTTTTCTATACCTTTCTATCACATTGATTCAGCCCCCTTAGGGGTATAATCCCCATCCACATCCATGTTATATAACATAAAACTTACAGGACCCATTTCTTAGTCATACTATGTTACACCACATGATAATGTTTTCATCAAATGATGTTAAACTCTACACATACCCCATGTGATGATATTTGTCTTCCATAAGTATGATAATCATAAGATTCCACTTTAACTGTCACAATGTTTTGGACCTCCTCCATCAGTTAACATAAGAGCATGAACCCAAACCATCCCTCATTGACTCTCCTTGTCCATCATGTGAATCCTTACCACATGATATTAAAATACATAGATCGGTACTTTCATATGGTCATAAATAGATGCCTTGAATTATAGGGGTTTTGATTCCAATATCTTAAACAAGGTACATAGGACACCTCCCAAATGTTTAATCTCGACACACCAAAGACAAAAACAAAAAAATGTTAAATATTCCCCTTTGGGACACACTAAACAAAATACCAACTATAAAATCTTCTCCCTTGGGACACACATAACAACCCATTTTTCCCCAAAGACATTAAACTTATGAAACATATATACCTAAAATATGTTAAACATGAAACCCATCCTTCATTGAAAGACGATAAAACTATCTCCCATAAATCCTAATAATTCATTAAACTTGGGTCCCATCTATTCCGAAAATAAGCTAGACCTAAGACCCATATATAACCACATGATGTTTATCCTATGACCCCTTTTTCCATGAATTAAAACAAATCAATCCTGGAGACATTAAAATAGTACACCATTTTCCTTACAATACATTAAACCTACAACACATCCTTCATCGCAAGATGTTAAAACTATGACCAATATGTCTTGATAACATGTTAAACCTATGGCCCATCTTTTTGCACTAGACATCAAACATGTGACTCATTTGTTCCAAAAAAACATTAAACCCATGACCCACCTATCTCAGCAAGATGATAAACATGTAACCCAATCTGGAATATCTACACCATAAAATAAAAAATCAATTTAGGAGGTAAAAATAATCATAAGACTTAATCCTCTTGCAATAGTTACACCATGGATGACATGATATTCCTTTGTTTTCTTTCCAACGATGCCTCATTTGTGATGATTTTGAATTAAAATAGAGAAGACATTACAGGTTCCCAACCTATCCAACTTCTGAAATTCCAAGTCATTCCCAATGTTACTATCTGCACTTACCTAATTTTTCTAACTAATTATGTTAGAATAAATATATTAAAGTGGTTCCTACCACTATATGGAACCAAGAATGAGTTTCACGAACATGAATCAAATCTATCACGGAGTCCCAGACTAGGAAACAAGCTCTAAAGATTATTCCATGAAAAATAAACAACATCAAATTGTCCCATTTCAATCAGCTATATGAATCCACCGATTAATGTGATGGATGTTTTCCTCTTTTGGAAATAGGGAATGTAGAGGAACAATGAATGCATTTCACCTCAAGAAAAAGGAATTATGCACATCCCTAGTGTAATTCATCAGAATCAATGACCTTTTAGTGTGAAATCTACTCTATGAACATTATCAAAAAATATTTTATACAGAATATAAATCATGATGTGATCAGATTTTTATTTATATTCATATCTTTTAGTACATTTAATCATAAAGTACACAAAATTCGGTTCTAGGGAACAAAATTTAGCAGAATATCACATTCAATATAGCCAAATACTAACAACTTTAAATATGATCAATCTAATATGATAATCATGATTATTATACTATAAATCTATAGAAAATTGTTAGATAATATTTTCTTCCATAAAAACGTTTATTTCTACAACTTCACCCCTCTGACAAAAATCCCTCAATAGATGAATCTTTAAGATTGTGTGCTTTGTCCATTACTATGACCTTGGATCTTTTCAAAGAGACAATTCTATAGTATTATATTATTATAATGTGATAGGGTAATTATATAATTATACCAAATCATAAACTTGGACAATGTTTTCTATCTAATTGGAAGCACTGGGTTCATCAAAAACCACAATATACTCCGAATACACTATATAATTAGAGGTAACTGAATTCATTGAACACTTCTTTCTTAAATATCCTCTATTGAGACAAAAAACATATCATGAATTTGAATTTTGGTCTTTGATCTATTTTTAAAATATTATCCATATAACCTCATATTACTAGATCCTCTTATCCTTTATACAACACGAATAAAACCATCGTTATTTTCAGATACATAATGTATCATTAACAGTAGATTAGTATTGATCAATTGGTTTAGTTTGATATCTTCCTACCATTCTAAATTCATAGGAAATATAAATTATAATACACAACATTCCATTTATTATTTATCCTATCATGAAAAATATTGTATATTACTCATTCTCTATTTCTTTTGTTATTTCTGACAACATATTTTAGTTGAATTATGTATACTATATGACACTAGAACCAATCTAGTGTTTTATTTTTCCATACTAAATATATTTACTATTTGGTAAATGTATATACCTTTATGTAGTCCAGGAATCCTCCTCTATCTATCAAGAATGATCTTAATCACTATAATGGAAGACAAATCACCTAATAATTTCATAGGTAAACACTCATTTAAATAGTCCTTACTAGTATGTAAGACTAGTATTTTTTCCAATAAGTACAATGTTTATAATATATACTTCTAGGATAATGAAAAAATTGCAAAAAAAAACACCCATAAAATCATGGGTTATATTAATTATTAATGAAAACAAAATCTATTATAGCTTCATCGAATATTATATTCTATTATGTGGATACTTTCTTCAATACATAATTGGATCTATGGAACTTATATATCTTTTTTGAATCACTTAAAGAAAAAAGGTAATTTTGTTCTATCATATATACTTATTCATTAAGGATCCTGTTTGGAAATATTATTTAACAACCATTTTCAAAATTTCACATTTAGGGGAAGAATCTATAGAAAGTATAATTTAGATAGATTTCAATATAGAAACTAGTGACAATTTTTCATTATAATCTATTCATTGACTCTATTTGAACTCTTTATCCCATATCCTTTCATTATAGGTACTTAAATTACATTTAATTCCCATTTTTTTAATGAAATGCCCAATTACACCCTATATGAATTTCCTCAAATGGAGGATCACAAAGAACCTGAACTAGGTTTCGATATATAAAATCTAACACTAAATTCATGGTATTCTTCCATATTGAATCTTCTAAGATATCTACTTCCTCGTTATAGGAGAGAGGTTCATTATTGTTAACCAATAATGATCAACCATATTTGTTAAGTTGATAACTATATCACTCTAGTTTTCTTGCCTCTACATTGTTCCTATATAGTAATTATAATTCAATAATAATATCTTCCATTAGGGCCTATGGAATATTTTCTTATAGGAAATCTTGTCTATCTAGAGTGTAAACATCATTGAAGTTAATTTTTCTCTATATATCATTTGTTATTATGTGATCCCTCTCATGAAAGATGGATTTTTTCGAAATAATCAATTTCTTTTCCAGGGGGATTTATAGGTTACATCCCTTAATTCTCATAGTATACACTATAAAGATGCAATTTGATCCATAGGGAGCTAGTTTTTTCTGAGACAACATTAAAAAATTACATGAAACCCATACAGATGTATGTGAAAAAACATATTTCTTTACACTACATAATTAAAAGGGAAATCAATTTTATTCTTTATTTAGCATTTAGTAGATTGTGCATATAATAGTTTGTAAGTGATATCTATAACAGAATAATGGAAGAACTGCATGACTCATCATCAATATTATTATTTTTAACAATGGAATGGTCCCCCCTTATACTAACACCCTTCAACAAGGGTGTGTAAATTTGAGTTATTTGAGATATAATCCCAAACTATTATAGAATGTCAATTAATTTGTAGTTAACATTTTCACCTCCTCTATCTAATCAATGATTATTTAACTTTTTTACAAGTTGATTTTCTACTTCATTATAAAATTCATTGAATCTCTCAAAGGAATCATAATTATACCTCATCAAATATAAATATAAACATGTACTCAAGTGCTCAGTAAAAGTTATTAATCATGAAAAAAACATATGTATTCTACTTAAAATTATTCTCAAATATTAGTTTTTTACTAATCATGGAACCTATTTGGACCTTCCACCCTATCCAATAATTGTTTGTTTGATAAAATTTCATTATAAATAAGAATGAAATTATTAATGTGGGTTTAGATCAAAAGAGCGTAAATAATTATATTGATATTGATTTGTCAAATTATTCTCATTTACATAATAATTATGGTGATTCCACAACCCAGACTTGTATGAGTTGCGAAAACCTTATTCGTTGTCAATTACCAATAATTTTATTTATTAATTTAATACATAAATACTATTAATTAAATGTTCTATAAGATAAAATTTGTTGAATTTATAATTTAAATTGTTTCTATGTCCAAATATGAAAATAATTCATTTGGATTCATGGAATGATTCAGAAATTAAGGACTTGGTAATAGTAATTAAATAATAAAACACTCATAAAACCAATATAGTTCCTTTATAAAATAAAGTGATGATGTTTCCAATGGACTGAGAAGCTAGCCTCACACCATATGTACCTTGACAATCTACATATCAACATAAAAATATTTTAGAATATACTTTTTTGTTGAATTTGGATACAATTGAGATCACCAAAACATTTATATAATAACATATTAATAGATATTGAAATATTAAACTTGATAACAAGCACACCATTAGATTCACTTTTATTAGGTGTGTAGATACTCTTTTAGTGGCCATGATTTCCACATGAAAAACATACTACCTCCTTCTTCATTACCTACCTCTAGATCTTTCTATTCATATAAGGACGACACATGAAAGAATTAGAATTAATATGAATCTTGGGCCAATTTTTCCTTTTTCTTCCTTTTCTTCTTCAACATAAATTCCATGGGTTTGTCATTCCCAATTCCCTTTCTAACTTTGTGAATCAGATTATGATGTTCTGAAAGAATATATTAATCATTTCTCAATTTATAAAAATTATAAAACTGGATAAGGACATGGGTAGTTAGGACAGTATGAAAACTTTGTGGGACTCAAATATGAATATAATCCCTATGATGTCTAAGAATTAAATGTGACCAATAATATTTACTATATGAGCCATATCTTTATCTGAATCAACATATTCTCATGTATAAATGCATTTTAGATCTCATATCTCCCATATCTATCCTTCTATTGATAGAGATCATGAAGGTGATACATTATAATACACACATCCATGTCATCATGTTTCATTATAATATCATTTGATAAGGTTAATTTCATTAAATTTTGAACATATATGGAATTCATCAATTTTCTCACATATAGATGCAACTTTTCCGACTATCATCTTAACTATGTGCATCCGAAATAGGTTTTTTATACAAATAGAATATTCTTTCGGGTCCTAGGATAATGCATAAGAGCCTTATTAAAATTTGGAAATAAATTCTTACGAGATGGTAATACTTATCTATTATAGACTACAATGAGATATTTGAAGTTATATTTTTTTCTAAAAATAATTATAGTTGAATCATAGTACATTTTAAGATAAATGTATATAATTAATATTAAATTGTATTTATTACCCAACTATTTTATCATAACCCAACAAACTTCATTATTGGCTTCATAACATCATGTTTCATGGGATTTCTAGTGGAAATGAACCATATTACCAAATTCATCAGAAAACATTGGGCCCATTAAGAAATTTTACGGGTTTAGTAAGGAATTATAAATTCCAACTAAATTAACACATAGTTACATGATATATTGAGATGACTCCCTAATCATGAAAACTGTAATTTATATTTCCTCAAACATTGCCTCTTATTTTACACCATGTCCTACTTTGGATGTCAACCCATGATGTAAACTCAGTTATGTAAACCCAAAACATCACGTTAGAATTACTATGTAATTGAATGCACCTCAACTTCGTCTGATCAAGAATATTTAACTATTGTTCAATTTCTGATTAATTATTTGAAGGCTATACAAACATAATATATACAATTGAGGGGGTTTTATCATTATTTTTATTTTTTCCATTTTATATTTATTAAATTCCTTTTAATATTATATTTTTTTTACCTATGGGATTAATCATATATTCGTTAAAATTTATGCATAATTGAATTCAATTTAGTACAATATTTCAGGCTAGTTAATTCATTAATTTTCATGACCATGAAAAAACATTTATAATGAAATTACCATGAAACATGAAAGAAATTAACTAACAAATTGATATGATCAGGATTTTTTAGTAATGGGTAATTTATCTTGGGAGTGATAAATTATCCTTCAACCTAGTGAAAAAATAAGTTGAATATTTTTTTGGTTTATATTATAGGTTTCCACCTATCGACCTATATATCTCTCTTGGATTGGTTTCTCCTTGTCTATAAACATTAAATTCTTTAACTAGCATGTGATCTCCATACAATGTATATGATTTAACTCACTCATTGGTGAGGGGAACTGAAGGACAGGTTAAGGGGTTTACAAATTACCATGGGCTCTTAAGACTTTACATAAATAGTGGTGTGATGAATCACATTCCATAAATTTAATTTTATAAAAAATTAAATGAATCCAATAAAAAAAACTGTCTGGTATATAATCATGATCATCCAAATATTTGAAATTAATTGCACATATTGTTTTAAAAAATAGAATTCATATCTAATCACTCTTAAATAAGATAAATATTTCTTGAATCAATTAATTATCTTCATTAATTAATAAATTGTTTTATATTAATTATCAACCAAAACATTTATGAAAATATAATCTAGAAGAATTATAAAAAAAAATTATATAAAAATTATTATGTATAATAAATTTACCATGGAGGTTACAAAATGAGTACCCATTCATACTATATACACTATATTATATTCATATTCTATTTACTCATTCTGCATGTGGAATATATGAATTCTCTCATAATTTCCTGGTGTATACAAAATAAAATAAATGACACACAGAACATATGATATTTACATAGCATGTTTTGTTTCAATTACCCTAATGGAATGGTTGTATTATAACTTATACAGATGTGATGTTCCAAACATTAAATTTATATTAATTATATATTTAATATCTATAAATCACATCACATGGAATGTATGTTGTTAAATTAATGACACACATGTCATATGTTAATAAATAATAAGTTTTATAAAAAATATATTTTTTATTTTCTATAATTTGTTAATATACATGGCTTTTTCTATACAGCTACATGCTGTGTATATTTCTCACCGTGTAGCAAATGTCAAAGGAATTGGTGTGTGACCTTTTGATGAAATAATAATGGAATACCTAGAGTGTGCATGGGATACGTAGTGTATGTTATACGAGTTACAATATCACTAATCATGTATATAGTGGAAAATAATTAATAAAAGGAAAACACATTGTGTATTGATGTTAAATGCTATGTAGTTTAGCTAATTGTACACTATCCTAGACAAGTCAATACACAATGGACTACCATCCTACGAATAGATGTGATTCATTTTAAATCACCGCCTCTCTGGTTATAATGATGTATTTAATATATATATATATATATGTTATTAATTACACAATTATAATTTTTTAAAATTAATATATCTCTTATTTTCGTAATGTTTCATTCATTGCAATTTTACAATGTCTTACATGCGTATGCGTAGACTACCACCTTCACAAATTGATGTGATTAATTTCTTTATCATAAAATCACATGGAAGATAAATATAAGTATATTTAAAATCATTTATATGTTATTTATTATATAAATATCATTCTATAATAAATAAAAATTCATACCTTCTTTCTATAATGATCACTGATATGTGGAAAGATTACTCATGCGTCCGTACCCCCACCGTATCTATGATTGTATTGTATTTCAATTTTTAAACTAACATTTCATTATTTCTTTTAAAACTATAATAGATATATAAAAATTTAAATAATTAAATTATTATTATTTGATATATGATAGAATTGTTACCAATTTGACCACAGTTATCCTACCAAAGACATTTTGTACATATGATCTCAATATCATCCAAACATTCGATATGAACTTAATTAATTACTTAATTTATTATAATAGGGTAAAAATAAAAATTTACTTGAAAATTATCATAATAATTTAAATAATTAACATGATTTTATTATTTATATATTTAAAAAAATTAGAATATGAGTTAGACTAGAGGTATGGGAAAATTCACTTCAACAACCTCTTTTCAAATATTTTAAAGATTCATTTTCATAATATTATAATTTCATGTCCATATCTATATAATTATTTTATAGATGGATTTATATGGAAATTAACAAATAATTAAGAACATTTTATTTCACTTGTTTACTTTATTTTAAAGGTTTTTACTAGGAATTTTTTAAAGTTTTTCTACAATGTGGTTTCATAAAATGAAAAATTGAATGGTCTATTTAAATTTATAAGGCATAAACAGTTATTAATAATGCTATAAACATTATATGATGAATAAGTTCAATTATAAGATTCCATTTTTTAGGAAAATTAATCCTTCATAATGTTATTATATTTTTCAATAATAGTTAAAATAGAATTTATATTTTATTATCCATAAATGCTTCTTTTTGGGTGAAAATAATATTTTTATGAGATAAATGATTGAAATGAAGGAATTCATCTTTTATGATTTTTTTATGGTTCTAAATTTTTTATTATTATTTTTATTAATCAATTATGGTTAGTTCCATTATTAATTAAGGACGAGTGGTTTCATTATAAACTAAGGGTGGGTACTTTATAGCCTTTCAAGGCATTTTGTTCTCCATAGAATTATAGAAGTTCACCATATTAGTTGTTCCATTTGTAAGTGTGATATTGAAATTGATTTCCCAAATTAAATCAATGATTTATTTATATATGATATTGGTTTTAATAAAATATCATTATTTAAAGTTTATGATAATGAGATTATGTTAAGAAAAATGTATTTTATACTTGTAATAGAAAAAATTATAACATACTGATAATGTTTTCATGTGTTTTTCAAGATTAAAAAGAAACAATTATGAGTAATATTTAACCATTAATATTTCTTATGGAATATTTTATGATATATATTTGTAATAGAATATGATATCTTTTGTAAACAAATTTTATTTTCAACACAGAATTCTTTTTTAATAGAAAACGTTTAAACTGTAAATATGGACTAACATGTTCTGTTATTGAATTATTATATCCCTTAATGATATTTGTGTGATTATAACACATTTTGATATCTTTTATATTGTTTAAATGATTATTAAGGACAAGGATGAGGTTGAGAAGAAATTTTTTTAGATGAGTTGTGAAAGGAATACATGTAATAACATAAACGTTTTGATATGTGGGAAAAGGTTTACAGTTTTTATGTAATATATATTAACTTAGGTGTGATTAATTAATTGTATAAATATATTAAACTATAATATTATTGGGAATGAAATAAAATAAATTTTTCTAAATATATTTATTTACAAATTACTTATGTATAGATCATTATTGGTGGTATAAATGAAATGGTTTAGATAATTTTAGAGATTATGATAATGTAATTAAGTACCATTAATAGATTATAATTAAAAAATATCAAAATATATTATTTTAATATTTTCATGTTTCTTAATCTAAATTATGTATATTTATAATTTTTTTATAAAAATGAAAAGTGGAAGTTTATTAGTATGGAACTAAGAGAACAATTACCTTCCAAATCATCCACCTAGAATTGTTGGAAATGGAAATGAGAAGTATTTTTCTACGATGGATTTGTTGATGTAGTATATACATGGATATGGTATCATTGTTAGATAAAAAGTAAATCCAACAAATATCAACTTCCTAAAAAATGATCGTTTTATGATACAACACCCTCTGGATTTTATTGAATCTTTTTAACTAATTACAGTTGAAGGAAAAACTAAATCCTTAAAAAATAATTTATATTTCATGGTTTATTCAGATTATCTTAAGGTAACTCTTTATATTTACGTTTTTATGATAAATCTGGTTATTGTTGGTTAGTAGTTTTAAATATCTGATATATAGAAGATATTGATTCCTTAGAATGGGATGAATTTAATAACATTTCAATTTGGACATATTTTCCTATGTAAATTCGACATATAACGGAAAATAAATTATTGGAATTTAGATATGGAATGCATAGTGTTTTATTATGAGGTATGGTTCACCATATTATCATGGTATTAACCAAATTTTATCTAGGATGTTTATATTAAGACTAATCAGTTTAACTCTGGATTGAATCCATCATATCTCAGGGAATTTTTGACCTATGAATTAAAAAGTTATGGGAAACTCATTCATTTCTATGAAAAGGTAGAAATAGGGTTTAGTGATGATATTATATTCCATGAAAATAAGATTAAGAAAAAATCTATATGTAAATAAATCTATTACAATCAATCAATTAAATCAAATGGTAAAAAAACCAAAGATTTATTTTTTGATAGGTTTCGTAAAATTCACCAAGTGAAATGACTAGAAATATCTAGGAGGTTCTTCTAAAGTTGAAATTTTGGTCATACAACTCATCATTATAATGAAAATGAGGTTGTTATTTATAATACCATTTTCAATAAGCATTTTTTAGAAATTATTTAATTATAAAAAGATTGATTATTATGAGGATTCGTGTATGAAGAAAATCATGAGTGATTAGAAGTAATCAAAAATATGAAAAAAGTGAGGTGAGATCTTTTTCAACAAAATTAGTATATCTCATGAAATCAAACAATGTGGTAAGATGTATATTTTTTATTCAGGTTATTATTACGTCTAGTTTGATTTTGGGTTTACACATTCATTCATTTATGAGAATATTACTCAGAAATTTGAAATATCACGACATGAAAAGAATATATAATTTATAGTAAAAATGCATGGGGGAGTATTAAGGTAAAAATATATTATAATAATATTTCCATAATTTTTTATAGAAATTCATTACCTATAAATCTTGTTTTCATTCTCTTATTAGGGTTAGATGTTATTTTATGTATTGATTGGATCTCTATTCACCATGCTAAGATATATTAAAAACATAAATAAGTTGTTATCATCATGTGTTTTACATTGTATATACTAACTAATTAAAACCATTTATAACATATAAAAAATATGATAAACTGTTAAAATATGGAAATAAAAGTTCCCATCCTTGTATTTTCTAAAATAAGGGAAGTATTTTGACTAAGGATGTGTCAATAGTAAAAGAATACATATATGTTCTTCAAAATCTTTTTCCTAGTGTTTTACTTCATTAGGAATTTGAATTTAATCTTGAATTAGATCCTGATCCTATGTAAATTTCAATCCACCCAACTCAAATTGCCCATCTAGAACCTAGATAATTGAAAAAACAAATTGAATGGATTTCATGAAAAATGATGCATTCATCCTAACAATTCAATACGAGGTGGTAAATTTTTTTTTAAAAAATAAGTATAGAATCAGGGTGATTTTCAAGGATTGCAGTGCTTTGAATAACATTAATTATAGGAATATGGTTACATCAACTCATACTGAAGAAATATTTGATGAGCTACAGTGATCTTAGAATTTGTTAAAGGTTGATCTCAGGTGAGTGTAACATCTACTAAAGGTAATGGTGGATGAAATTTTAGAAAAATGTTTTTTATAAGGTTCAAGATTTATAATCTCATAGTTATTCCTTTTGTTTTGATAAATTCTCTAGATATATTTATGGATCTTATGAATATATTTTTCCATGAATATTTGGATACGTTAGTGGTTGTTATTATTTAGGATATATTGATTTATTATAAAAGTTATCATGATTGTGAAAAACATATAGGGATTTTTATACAAACCCTGAAAGAAAATATGTTATATGGAAAATTTACAAATATAATTTTTGTTCATAATAGTTCTCATTCCATGGACATATCTTAAAAAAATATAGTATAACCATAGATCTCAGTAAAAATGTAGTGGGTTATTAATTACCAAGATAATCAAATCTTATTGAGATACATAGTTTTCTTGTGTTATTTAGATATTACATGTGGTTTTGTATATACTCTGACCCTAGTTGAACCGAGTCGGGGGTTAATTTATTATATTCTTGACAGATATATGAAATATCATCCCAAATAATAGAATAGTTTTCTAGTATTGTTAAAATAGATACATATATCAATTTATCATTACATATGAAAACATGAAATACAACATAGTATTTTCGTTGAGAACATTACTATTACCTTTATCATATCCCAATATATCATTCATAATACACTTACTGTCATCTTGGGGATTAGAAATTTAAGAATGGGGTGAGTTTAAATTATCAGAAAGGATATGTGTACAATAGAATCTATTATGAATTATGAAGTCATAGCGAGTATGACATGGTAAATATATGGAAACATGTTCTATTGAATCAATAAATTGAGCATTTTTTTAAAGGTGATTCCATGGTCAAAAACAACCAAAGAAAAAATATTATTAAAAAAGAAAGATTACCAGAGTCTAAAACATGGGATCATAATACAGTCTTTTACATTAATGTAATGTAGAGCAATGGGAAGGTCTTATAACCATGTAATGTCCTGATTGACTCCCATGTTGGCCAGACCATATGCAACCATGTTTTCTTCTCAATTAAAATGTGTGATTATATAGTTATGCCCGCTAAGTGAATGGAATCATTTCATCCAGGGGGTATTAATCGACCAATCAAGGTGGATTATGCCTTTCCAAATTTCTTGGATGATGGTAATCAAATCAATTTATAACCAAATGTTATTCCAACCAAAGATTTTGTCCCAAATAATGGCATGTATCTAGCCCAGCATCTTAGCTTCATGGGAGGTAACAATGCCACATTTACCCATGAAGAATCCAAGGATCTGACCGTGGTGATTCTTGAAAATGGAACCACACCTTGAAGGTCCCTGAATGCCCTTAGAGGTGCCATCAATATTGATCTTGATCCATCCTAGTAGGGGGGGCTCTTCATAACACCTCCAGTGTGCGATGCAGCTGACCGAACTTTTCCTTCATTCTATTGGCATCCAGCTCTGCTCTAAAGGAAAAATCTGTAATCAATACAGGGAAGATGCTAAACACCTATTTCTCTCTTGTGCTACTGCTTCTTCTCCTTGGAACAATATTCTTGAAATTTTTTACTAGAGATGTTTGGGTCTTGATTCAATTAATGCTCAACATAAAAAATGTGAAGAACTGGATGGCTCTCAGCAAATCATGAACCTCTTTCATGCTGCGATTGTTGAGATACACCATGGGATCTGGTATGATTGAAATGATATTATTCATAATAATTAATTATATAAACAAAATTCAATTCGGATGAAGATTCTCATTTCCATAAAAGAATCCACCTTAATTCAAAAGGGACATTGAAATAAATTGAGCATGAAGAATAATATGGTTGGAATAAATGATGAAAACTTAATTCCATACAAATAATCACATAATATTGTAAAATTTATAGGGTTATGAAAACTAATAAAATAATTGCATAAACATCACTAAGTAATCTCATAATTATGGAATTCATAATGTTGGTATGGATTAGCTGCCTTCCCTTGAGAATGCACCACACACGTCATCAAGTTTTAATAAAATTTGTACCACTACACCCTCACCCACCTAGTTGTTGGCATCCTTATCCCTAAAGACCTTTGATTTTAGCTCTGTATTTTCTCCCTATGTACCCTCAGATTAAGTGGGCCCTCTTTCCTCCTTCCATGGGCCATCCGCATCCTAGACATTGATGGTTCCTTCTCTATCCCAATGCATTGGTTCATCCCCCACTCCTAGTAGTCGCGTGATTCCATCGGGCCTCTCTATCTCCTACCCCAAGGCCCCTACTTGATCCTTCATCAAAACTCTCTATGTCTCTCTTTGTATCCCTCGCCATATAGCTTTAATATAGGTATTCTTGTCTCTCCCACAGGATTCATGATAAGTTCCTTGCATCTCCTTGGATATACCTGAGTCAGCATTTGCTGAGGCAATGCCTTGCCTGAGGTGGACCCTTTTAGCTCACTTTGGGGTTTTGAAACCCCCACTCCCATCCAATGATTCATCAAATTCTGGTGTCTCCATCATTCAATGAATAGATTGGCTGTCCATAGAATCTCTTTCGGTCTCATCCTCTCTTTGGAAGATGACTTCATCCATGCGTAGTGGAATCCCCTTGATGCTTCGACCATTGGAGGTTCAGTTTGTCTCAGTGGTCTCTTGATGTCCACATGGGTAAAAAGATCTGATTCGTTGTTGGTTGGATAACCCTATCAAGTATTCTATTTTTTTTAAGAATGGTGGATTCTTTAAAGAGATGAAATATTATATTAGTGGCTTCCTTTTTTCCTATGATAGTAATAGGTGTTGTTCAGATGTGTTAGTGGATTTCATCTACATGGGGATAGACTGATCCACCACCTTAATAGACAAGATATCACTAAAAGTGTAGAGTTATTTCTTCTAGAATAAGAATACAATTTAACATTTCTTCATTATGTTTTTTCCCATTTCCATCTATAGGGTCACCCCATAAAGGTCTGTAGTAGATAATAAAAATAAGTTCATCGCCCCCTCCAAGGATGCTAGTTCTAGGGTCAGGCAGCAAGCCTAACCCAACACCAATTGTTCTACAACCCGACATGAGATGCCCTGACACTCTAATTATGTCCCAATAGAGGTCCCCTATGGCATCCTAGATCCTGAACTTGACCTATCCATCGTCCCTTCGATCAGGGGTATGGAGGAGAGTCTAGTCTGGTCTCCCTCCATTCCATGGTTCCTTCCCAACTGTTAGGTTTCCATTGATATTCCTCTTATCATCTACTCTCTTCTGCTTCAGGGGTTCCACCTAAGAGAGTGCATACAAAGTTACAAGAACTATCCATCGGGTCTCCAATCCCAGCGTCTGACTCCTATTGTTCTATCATATACTTCATCAAAGGTTCTTGGAGGGTGTCTGGACCCACCCACCAGTGGTCCTCTCATGAGTTTGAGTGATGGATCCCTAGTCCAATTTACTAAAATCATGCATGACAAATAATGTTTCTCGTAGGGTGCCTTGCCTCTACCACCCATATTCCTCTCATGATTTCAAGGAAATGCTCCCCACCCCAAAGTACCAAACAGATAGAACAAGATAAATTGTCTCCCTTCAGTGATCAACTCCACCACACTGATCGATCCTAGGAGTCCTCCACTCCCAATAATATGCTGCCATCCAAAATTGTTTGACTGTGAACACATTCATGATTTATGAATGTAATAGTTAACTAATATTCTCACTTCACCATGTCGATACATTATATATCCAACCACATAATAATTTTTGATTGATGATTCATATCATCATATGGAATTTATCTGGACTTAACTCCTGAGATAATGTGGACTTCCTCACCATCGAAGTTAGAAACTACAACGCTATTGTCATTTCTATCCTTGAGCACAAGAAAAACCATACTATAATTCGAGAATTCTCCATGGAAAAAATATTACATGGATTCATCTACATCTATAACATCAATCGGTATATTTGTATTTTCTAGAACAAGGAATTCTATGCTGATCAGGTTCATAATGGTGACCAATACAGTACTTCTAAGGTGACTCTGGGTGATCTCTCCTTCATCATTTCCTTCATCTATGTGATCTGTGACCCCCGCATGAGGGAAAATTTATGGAAAGATCTCAATTATTTCTACCCTAGAAGCCATACATGTATTATCATGAGAGATATCAGCAACATTTTTAACATAATGGATAAGAATGTTAGGGGCTATTTCCATAGGAATGACATTATGGACATTTTCTACTTCATTTCTAGGAAAAGTCTCATCAACCTCATATTCTCATGTTACTGGTCCACATGGAGCAACAAAAAAATAGGATACTGAAGTGCATTGTGTTGCATTTGTTGTCAATGAGGTATGTTGTTGTCAAGGAATGAATGGATGGATGTCAAGGAATGTCAAGATGTGAATGACAAAGGATGTGATGGTTTTGGTAAGGAAATGAGAATGGCCATGGTACTAAGATGCATGTCACTTAGGAGATTCACTAAGTGACATAGGAGATTATGGTTGAAACATTCTCTATGAATATCAGACGATTGCAGAACTGATCTTAATGTTTCAATACTTGTATCAATATGATACTAAGTTACACCACTTGAAGAATGGATGATGATGGAGCATCATCATCAAATCAGATGATTGATGAGCTGTTCTTAAAGTTCTAAGAACTTGTATCAATTGGATACACTGTCACAACAATGTTTGAAGACCGTGCATTGTACTGACAATGCATGAAGAGATGAAGAGAGCCATCCACAACTTCTAAGTGGATGAAGTGACCTGAAGAAGACCATGTACTAATTCTTAGTGCATGACAATGTGAATGTGATCCAACTTGACCTCTAATTAAATCAATGAAGAACATTGAAGAATCTATTTGATTAAGGAGCTCGGTTGATGAAGAAGATCCTTCGGGAATTCCATTCTTAAATATTGAATACATGATGAAAAGAGAATAGATGAATTCCTAAGAAGAAGAGAAATGGAAGAAGAAGGTAGAAGAAGAATGGATTAGAGGAAGAGGGATTGGCATTTGGCTTATACTCATAGGAGAACTTTGTATTTGACAATGTCTTATTCATGCCTTTGCCAAAAAATATGGCCAGCCATGGGCACCTTGAGGGTTCAACCCCAAGGCATGGGCGCTAGGCACCACACACATGGGGGAACCCGTGGGGCGAGCCCAGGGCGGCAGGACGCACCCAAGACACCGCATGGGTGCCTAGGGCACGCCCGAAGGAGCGCGGCAGGGGCATAGGAGCGCGCCCCCAAGAGTATCAGTGTGCATAGTGGGCGCCAGTGGCGCGCCCGAAGGTGCATAGTGGGCGCAGAGCGCGCCCGTAGGGAGAACTCGGTGCGGGGCGGCACCGAGAGGGTTGGAAGTTCAATTGATGAGCTGATGGGAGCGCTAGATTGATAATGCGCGAGATTCCCGCGCGCAGATTCGACGTGGGACGCGCAAAATTCACCGAGAGCGCATCCTGTCCGTCCAAGTGATCGCGCGGCAGATCTCGGCCGCCCGATGCATCGCGCCATTCACGATCTGATCCAGGCCGTCCGAGGTTATTTGATTGCCTGATCCGATGGCTCCCCGTCCGTCTCCTTCCTCGAGCTCAGCCGAAGGCCACCCGACGTTCCCGCAGAACCAGGCGCTATCCGAGCATGGATTTTGAGATCCCGACCACAGTTTCCGAAGCCGAAGGCTCCATTGAGCTCGTCTAGACCTACCGAACACGATCATGCATTAAAATGACTCTGCATGCAACAAATGAGGATTTTGATGTTCGGCTGAGGCAAGCAACGCTGCCGAGGCCATGAAGGGCTTATACCTTTGCATGGATTGGAAGAGAAGAGGTCGTGCATGCGTTCTAAGTCGCACGCACGTAGAGAAAAATAAAAAGAGAAGAACCCGCGGAGAACTGAGGAGAAAGTTCAAGATTTGAAAAAATCTTGAAGATCCGAATACTTCGGGGATTTGAGATTTATCCCACGTGGAAGTTTTGAGGCATTCCTTTTCCTATAAAAAGAGAGCATGAGCCCTCTTAGAAGCTTGCTGAGTTTTTGAAGAAAGAAGTCCCGTGAGAGCACCTTTGCCTCGCGAAGAAGAGCCTGCGTGCACACTTGCGCGGCAGTACAGCCCGGAGCTCCCCTAGCTCTGTTTGGTTCCTTTTGCGCACTCCTTGCGCAAAACAAGAAAGGGAAGTCCCCTGCGCGCACCCCTTGCGCGACAAGAAGAAGGCAGGCCAAGTGCACTACTTGCGCGGCACTTTCCCACCCTCTCTGCCCGCGGACTTGCGTGGCAGGAGGTACTTGCGTGGCAGAGGTTTCTCTTGCACCCTGCGCGTCCGAGGTGCCCTCACACCTAAGGGATTGCGCGGCCCGTTGCACAAGACACCCTACGGGCAGTGTGTGTGCAAGAAGAAGTAGGAGGCCAAGGCTTGAACACTTAGTGTGTGCAAAGAAGCAAGGAAGGCCGTAGCCTTGGGTGTGTGTGAAGAAAGAAGGCCACCACAACTTTTGCGTGCAAATTAATGAGGAGGCCGTAGCCCTTGTGTGTACAAAATGGAGAACCAAGTGTGTGCATAAGTGAAGTGCACACTTTGAAGAAGATTAAAAGAACAAGGCAGTGTGTGTGTGCCAAGTGGAGAAGAAGACCCGAGGCCTTAGTGCCTTGTATGAAGTGAAAGAACACACCATAGTGGTGTATGTGAAAAACAAGAAGGCCGAGGCTTTCATGCCTTGTGTGTGCACCATGTGAAGACACATTTTTTGTGTGCAAAATTGAAGAACAACCTACGGGTTTAGGGTGTGAAACAAGAAGTGGGAAGAGGCCCAAGTCAAGTGTGTGCAAAACAAAGAACAATTTATGTGTACTTGAACAAGTAACAAAGAAGGCCGAACCTAGGTGTGTAAAAAGTGTACGCATTTAGAAGTTGAAGGAAGAGGACATCCACACTAAAGTATTACAAAAATTTAAGTGTGTAATCAAAAGAAATAAATTGTGTGAAGTTCAGAGAGGGTTTGTGCTTAAAGGATTATACCCTTTGTTGGTTTACTGCACCAAGAAGAAAAGAAGGGAAGTGCATGCTTGCATGCATGCACGTGCACACGTGAACAAGTCTGAATCTTCTTGTGTGCATTTGAGGAGTCCAAGACTAGGAGATCTTGAAGATATTGTGATGCCATGCATTCAGTGCATGAAGTTGATTTGAAGTGAGACTGAGCCAGACTGAAGTGAATGATATTGTTTGTCTGAGTTTTTTAGTAATTGAGAAGACCCTGATCAACAGAAGTGATCAGAATTTGTGAGCAAGATCAACAGACCTTTTCAAAGGCTGTTGAAGATTCTTGAAGAGAGAAGCCAGGTCATCCTCAGAAGAAGGAGATAAAGTCTGAGCAAGACGAGAAGACCTGATCAACTCAAGTGATCAGAGGTACAGAGCAAGGCCATCAGTCTTTATCCCAGACTGCTGACGATACTTGAAGAAGCTTAAAGAGAAGAAGAGCTACTCGTGTGACTCGAGGAGCCAGGAGAAGACCCTGTGGGACTCAGGGAGAAGAAGTCTTCAGTGGGATTCTGGAGCAGGCCAGTGGGACTCTGGTAACACTGTGGGACGTAGTATAAAGACCCTCCTATGGGACTCAGGAGAGATACAGTGGGACTCTGTATCGACCATTGTAATACTAACAGATTATAATGGGAGAAATCATGTTGGGGCGTATAACCAACATGTCAAGGACGTTGGCCTTTGGTGCCGAACCTTGTAAATCCTTCTGTCCAGTTCCTTTACATTTACTGCATCATTCGTGGAAAGGTGAGAGATACAAGAAGAGTGGATCAAGGCTTTAACCATCCATAGAGGTTTAATTGATTAAGAATCAATTAGTAAAAAGTTTTAAAGGATCACTGATTCACCCCCTCCCCCGCTCAGTGATTCACACTGATCTGGGCACTTCAATTGGTATCAGAGGGAGGTTACCTCTAAAATATCCAAGAGAGTCTTTATGAAGTGCAGATTTGAGGAAATGAAAGAACAGCCTCAAATGGAGATATCTTCTAAGACTCTGAAAAACAGAATGAAGAAACAGGAAAAGAAGATGAAGAATAAGGTTGTTGCAATCAGAGAAACTCCTTCTATGGAAAGAAATGTGAAAGTCACATCAGATGACAATTCCTTTTATAATTCTTCTGATGAAGCCTGCTCTAGCTGTGATGAAGATGGAAGGAACAATGATCTTCTAAATGCAATAAAATATCTTCAGAAGACAGTCCCCAAGGAAGTGGAAATGTGTATAGCTACAGGCCTCCTTGATCTTCAAGAAGAAAAATTACAGCTAGAAGATGAAGCCAATTCTCTGGAAGTCCAATTGGCAAAAAGGGTTGGCATAACCAACACTCTCAGAAAGCTGGTGAAGGCTAAAGATGAAACAGTATCACTTTGAAATGAAAGATATGAAGACACTGCTGAAGAATTGCAATGAAGCCTTTCTGAGAAAGAATTCTTTAAAGTAATAATCAAATATGTTTACCATGCACTGGAAAAGAGGCACAAAGTTTCAATGAATGTCAGAGATACTCAACTTGAAGACAAAGTCAAAATGGTGAAGGAGCTTGACAACTCATTGCATGAAATAAAGAAGGTGCATGAAGACCAGTTAGAACAGCTGAAAGGAAATTGGGAAAGAAGGCTAAGAACTGTTGAGGATGAGAAGAACTCCGTTAACATGAAATTCATAGAACTGGAGGTGATATTGAAAAATCAGCAATCCCCCAAAGCCATAGCCTCCCAGTCAGCTGAAAAAAGAAATGTTGCTACTCAAGTATGCATTGAGAAGGATGATTCTAAAAGAAAGACATCCTCTAATAAAAGGTCAACAACTTCTAGAAAGAAGGTACCATCCATACCATCTTGTACTAATGCTTCTAATTGTGTTTCCACAAAAAGTGCAGGATGGAAAAATAATTCCAAACAAGTATCGATGAAGAAAATGAAGAAGCAGAGCTCTCCTGAAGCAGCACAACAATTCAAGAAAAGTACCCTAAAATCAGAAGGACTGAAGAAGTCAAGATTTGTGGGTCAATGTTGGTGTTGTAATAAGTATGGGCACTGTGTAAAAGATTGTTGGTACAATCCACTGAATGTAAAAGCACAAAGGAAGCCCATGCCAAGGGGGAGAAAGCCAGAGGAAAAGAAGCAGCATCCACAGGTCCAGAGACATCTGTTTACTGCAAATAGATTTGGATTACTTGACAACATCTGGGATGATTTCAAAAGTGGTCAAAAAGATACATGTCAATCTCCAACTGTATCCAGAGCTCAAAAAAAGAAAAGATCACAGAACCTGGCTCAGAAATAATCCTTGGGAAGCAAGCATAAGAATGTGGAAGATGCTCCCAAGAAGATTATGAAAAAGGAAGAGAAGAACTTGGAGTCTAAATCCAAGAAGGGTGATGCATCCAGAAGGACCACCAAGAAGAAATGCTTCTACTATGGAAAGAAAGGTCATACCATGGATCTTTGTGAACAAGCCATGGAACTGAATAGAAGCAGACTGGACTCAAAAAGACAATCAATCTAGAAGAAGCAGAAGGGATTGATTGAAAACAAGTTTCCTAAGAAAGGTAGCTTGAAAGCATCAAAAGAACCACGTGGAACTTCCAGAACTGAGGCCACACTTCAAAGTGACTTACTAGTCATATGGCCTAATCAGTTGCAACTTGCTAGAGAACTACAAAGAGCTGAAGATGAAGCACTGGTAGTAGCTAAGGCAAAAGGGAAGCAGAACATTTCACATGAAGATCAAGTTCTGTGTGTGATGTGCAATCAAGCTGGACATACTAGTGATAAATGCATGATATTCATTCCAGCTCAGAAGGGATTCTTCAAAAGAATGAAGATTGCACCAGGAGACTCTATTGCTCAGAAGGCACCTTGAAATAGAGGAGTCACACACAAAGAAGTTAAAGAGGTATTGAGATCCACACCGGCACCAACATCATTTAAGATCAAATGTGAAAGTGTGAAGAATGGTGAAAATGGGACATCTCGGTTGAGAGAATCTTCTCAACCTTGTTGTTCACATTGATGAACCAAGGAGGTTCCATCTTATTCCCTAATCACTTGTATTTACATGTGTTAACACTGTAGGGAATTGAAGATGATGATCATTCTCATCTGGAGGATGGTTTGGACAGAATGGAGTGCACCCCTTGAGGGGGAGCCAATCTGGAGAAGATGGTATTCTAAGATTTAATACCATCTTGAGAAAATCTGAAGGTGTTACAATCATACTTTCATCCCTTGTTTCTTAATTGTATTCATCATGACAATTAAGGGGGAGTATTGATTGAAGACAAATGAATGAAAGGGGTAGCTTTATCTTTGCACTGAACTTTCTAATGAGTTTTGTGAAGATGTGCAGGATTTAGTAAATTCATTGTTATATCTGAAAAATTTCAAACCCCTAAGCATGATCTCACATGTGTAGAGAATTATGGACAGATTTGAATTCCTTGGTCATATCACTCTTGTTTTCTACACCGGGTTTGCCCAAGTAGACTTAGATCTGATTTACTAAAGGTTCTTTGCTAAAGAGAACATGTGACATCATCCCTCTCTTAGTGCTTTTCAAGATGATGCTATTCGAAGGGAGGAAGAGATATTTTTTAGGAGAACCACACCACACCTTTGCATTTGATTGCCAATAAGGGGGAGAAAATATTGGCACACATATTGACCCATTCATATGTGCAGAAGAAGTGTATTGACAACAAATACAAAGGGGGGGATTGAAGTGTATTGTGTTGCATTTGTTGTCAATGAGGTATGTTGTTGTCAAGGAATGAATGGATGGATGTCAAGGAATGTCAAGATGTGAATGACAAAGGATGTGATGGTGTTGGTAAGGAAAGGAGAATGGCCATGGTACTAAGATGCATGTCACTTAGGAGATTCACTAAGTGACATAGGAGATTATGGTTGAAACATTCTCTATGAATATCAGACGATTGTAGAACTGATCTTAATGTTTCAATACTTGTATCAAGATGATACTAAGTTACACCACTTGAAGAATGGATGATGATGGAGCATCATCATCAAATCAGACGATTGATGAGATGTTCTTAATGTTCTAAGAACTTGTATCAACTGGATACAATGTCACAACAATGTTTGAAGACCGTGCATTGTACTGACAATGCATGAGGAGATGAAGAGAGCCATCCACAACTTCTAAGTGGATGAAGTGAGCTGAAGAAGACCATGTACTAATTCTTAGTTCATGACAATGTGAATGTGATCCAACTTGACCTCTAATTAAATCAATGAAGAACATTGAAGAATCTATTTGATTAAGGATCTCGGTTGATGAAGAAGATCCTTCGGGAATTCCATTCTTAAATATTGAATACATGATGAAAAGAGAATAGATGAATTCCTAAGAAGAAGAGAAATGGAAGAAGAAGGTAGAAGAAGAATGGCATAGAGGAAGAGGGATTGTCATTTGGCTTATACACATAGGAGAACTTTGTATTTGAAAAAGTCGTATTCATGCCTTTGCCAAAAAATATGGCCAGCCATGGGCACCTTGAGGGTTCAACCCCAAGGCATGGGCGCTAGGCACCACACACATGGGGGAACCCGTGGGGCGAGCCCAGGGCGGCAGGATGCACCCAAGACACCGCATGGGCGCCTGGGGCACGCCCGAAGGAGCGCGGCAGGGGCGTAGGAGCGCACCCCCAAGAGTATCAGTGTGCATAGTGGGCGCCAGTGGCGCGCTCGAAGGTGCATAGTGGGCGCAGAGCGCGCCCACAGGGAGAACTCGGTGCGGGGCGGCACCGAGAGGGTTGGAAGTTCAATTGCTAAGCTAATGGGAGCGCTAGATTGATAAAGAGCGAGAGTACCGTGCGCGGATTCGATGTGGGACGCGCAAAATTCACCGGGAGCGCATCCTGGCCGTCCGAGTGATCGCGCGGCAGATCTCGGCCGCCCGATGCATCGCGCCATTCGCGATCTGATCCAGGCCGTCCGAGGTTATTTGATCGCCTGATCCGATGGCTCCCCGTCCGTCTCCTTCCTCGAGCTCAGCCGAAGGCCACTCGACGTTCCCGCAGAACCAGGCGCCATCCGAGCATGGATTTTGAGATCCCGACCACCATTTCCGAAGCCGAAGGCTCCATTGAGCTCGTCTAGACCTACCAAACATGATCATGCATTAAAATGACTCTGCATGCAACAAATGAGGATTTCGAAGTTCGTCCGAGGCAAGCAACGCTGCCGAGGCCATGAAGGGATTATACCTTTACATGGATTGGAAGAGAAGTGGTCGTGCATGCGTTCTAAGTCGCATGCACGTAGAGAAAAATAAAAAGAGAAGAACCCGCGGAGAACCGAGGAGCAAGTTCCAGATTTGAAAAAATCTTGAAGATCCGAATACTTCGGGGATTTGAGATTTATCCCACGTGGAAGTTTTGAGGCATTCCTTTGCCTATAAAAAGAGACCCCAAGCCCTCTTAGAAGCTTGCTGAGTTTTTGAAGAAAGAAGTCTCGTGAGAGCACCTTTGCCTCGCGAAGAAGAGCCTGCGTGCACACTTGTGCGGCAGTACAGCCCGGAGCTCCCCTAGCTCTGTTTGGATCCTTTTGCGCACTCCTTGCGTGAAAGAAGAAAGGGAAGTCCCCTTAGTGCACCCCTTGCGCGACAAGAAGAAGGCAGGCCAAGCGCACTACTTGCGCGGCACTTGCCCACCCTCTCTGCCCGCGGACTTGCGTGGCAGGAGGTACTTGCGTGGCAGAGGTTTCTCTTGCACCCTGCGCATCCGAGGTGCCCTCACACCTGAGGGCTTGCGCGGCCCGTTGCACAAGACACCCTACGGGAAGTGTGTGTGCAAGAAGAAGTAGGAGGCCAAGGCTTGAACACTTAGTGTGTGCCAAGAAGCAAGGAAGGCCGTAGCCTTGGGTGTGTGTGAAGCAAGAAGGCCACCACAACTTTTGTGTGCAAATTAAAGAGGAGGCCGTAGCCCTTGTGTGTACAAAATGGAGAACCAAGTGTGTGCATAAGTGAAGTGCACACTTTGAAGAATATTAAAAGAACAAGGCAGTGTGTGTGTGCCAAGTGGAGAAGAAGACCCGAGGCCTTGGTGCCTTGTATGAAGTGAAAGAACACACCCTAGTGGTGTATGTGCAAAACAAGAAGGCCGAGGCTTTCATGCCTTGTGTGTGCACCAAGTGAAGACACATTTTTTGTTTGCAAAATTGAAGAACAACCTACGGGTTAAGGGTGTGCAACAAGAAGTGGGAAGAGGCCCAAGTCAAGTGTGTGAAAAACAAAGAACAATTTATGTGTACTTGAACAAGTAACAAAGAAGGCCGAACCTAGGTGTGTACAAAGTGTACGCATTTAGAAGTTGAAGGAAGAGGACATCCACACTAAAGTGTAACACACTTTTAAGTGTGTAATCAAAAGAAATAAAGTGTGTGAAGTTCAGAGAAGGTGTGTGCTTAAAGGATTATACCCTTTGTTGGTTTACTGCACCAAGAAGAAAAGAAGGGAAGTGCATGCTTGCATGCATGCACGTGCACACGTGAACAAGTCTGAATCTGCTTGTGTGCATTTGAGGAGTCCAAGACCAGGAGATCTTGAAGATATTGTGATGCCATGCATTCAGTGCATGAAGTTGATGTGAAGTGAGACTGAGCCAGACTGAAGTGAATGATATTGTTTGTCTGAGTTTTTCAGTAATTGAGAAGACCCTGATCAACAGAAGTGATCAGAAGTTGTGAGCAAGATCAACAGACCTTTTCAGAGGCTGTTGAAGATTCTTGAAGAGAGAAGCCAGGTCATCCTCAGAAGAAGGAGATAAAGCCTGAGCAAGACGAGAAGACCTGATCAACTCAAGTGATCAGAGGTACAGAGCAAGGCCAGTAGTCTTTATCCCAGACTGCTGAAGATACTTGAAGAAGATTAAAGAGAAGAAGAGCTACTCGTGTGACTCGAGGAGCCAGGAGAAGACCCTGTGGGACTCAGGGAGAAGAATCTTCAGTGGGATTCTAGAGCAGGCTAGTGGGACTCTGGTAAAACTGTGGGACGCAGTATAAAGACCCTCCTGTGGGACTCAGGATAGATACAGTGGGACTCTGTATCGACCATTGTAATACTAACAGATTATAATGGGAGAAACCATGTTGGGGCGTATAACCAACATGGCAAGGACGTAGGCCTTTGGTGCCGAACCTTGTAAATCCTTGTGTCCAGTGCCTTTACATTTACTTCATCATTCGTGGAAAGGTGAGAGATACAAGAAGAGTGGATCGAGGCTTTAACCAGCCATAGAGGTTTAATTGATTAAGAATCAATTAGTAAAAACTTTTAAAGGATCACTGATTCACCCCCTCCCCCTCTCAGTGATTCACACTGATCTCGGCACTTCAGATACCATCACTCTTGGTGCCACTTGGATCATTGTCTAACCAATATATAGTAAATATTCATGTTTTCCAATGAAATGGTAAGCTATATGGGTCATGGTTTAACTGAAAACTCTCTACTCAAGGTTTCGTTTCCTTGCATGCAAGATCCCTATGCAGGATTCCTATATTACAGACAATGGGCCAATACACTACGGTATCATAACCTGGTTAAAGACTTCATGGATGAACCTTATTATGGGAACACATTGGTTTCCTTGTAAAATAAACTGATATTACTAATGTCTAAACCACTGACATGTGAAAAAGACATCCCCCCATAGACTATGACACAAATTATTCGATGCAGGAAGTTTATAGACTCAATAATATCCTAGAAGAGGCCTGGAATGAAAAGTATTTTGAGGATATTTCTATCAATAAGTATTCCTTTGAGATCATAATGCTCAAAATACAATGTGTGGGAAAGGATAAGTCCAAAATCAAATGGATTTAGCATGGATACAAGAACACTATTTTCTATCATTGTTGTATCAAAGAAAGGAAGTTCCCAGTTAAGACTAATATTGTAACACCCCGAGATTTTATGAAAAATATTATTTTTAATTTCATTAATGTCTTGTGTTGTATGCTACACCAAAAGGAGCTTGCACAACACGCATCCCTGACTTTCCTTTCATTACACGCAATCGCGACCTTCCTTGATAGTGTGCATAGTACGCAATACCGAGTTTCACTAAACGAGATATTATTATAAAATTATTATGAACTAGATGTTATGAATAGTAATACCCACTTTTTGAAAATTTATAGAATTTATATTTCAAAATGGACTTCATTATTGGATTCGGAATATAGAAATTATCTTAGGGTGAAATTTTGGTACTTTTCGGATAACTTTCATATTCTGATGAATAGTGAAAATTACTAAATTTTAATTAAAAACAAATTTTTTAATCGAAATAATTAACAGGGATAAATTATTAATTTCAGTGGTTTTAAAGTATATTTAGAATATATTTTTACAATTTAATACAATGTTGGTCATTGGATGTAATTTCACATTTAAACCATACATAAACAAGTGTCAATCCTTTGATAGTTATTATCTCTTAAAAACATTCTATTTGTTTTGACGACGGGAATTAATTTTTAAATTAGTCAATGTAACTGTTATGTTTTGAATTTGTTAAAATAGACATCATTTTTTAATTCATAATATCTAATATATCTTAGGCCTAATTTTTGGTATTTTTCTGGAAACATTCATTTTTTTGATGAATAGTGAAACCACTAAGTGGTAGTTAAAAAACTGAATTTTTCATAAAAATTTATTTTACCGCTTCTGTGAGTGGAATTCCAAAAATAAAAGAGACACGGTTAATATCAAGGTCTAAAATGTGGTTCAATAAGATTAAAATAATACTTGGTGAATAGTAACTTTTTACTTTTTTTACAACGGTTAAAAGTAAATAGGGTAATTAAGGGTAAAAGTGTTATTATTATTACCTTAACACATGTCCTAATTCTATTGGATAAGTGTAATTCGACCAAAAACAACCTTAGGAATAAAATATAACCATTTAGTCTCACATGGATTAGATTAGGACATTTATTATGAATTTATTTAAAGAAGGGTTCAAATAGTTAAAATTAACGTTTAATCACTAAATCATTTTTAATATAGAGTTATAAATAAGATAAATTAGACTATAAATATTCATTATAAAGCTAAAAATATTTCTTACATAATTGTATTTTATTTTTAATGTTTAGTCTTAAAATAATTTAATTTAGTTATGACACAATGATGAGGCAGTAATTATCTTATTAATGAAATATTGACATAATTGATGTTATAAATACCCAAATAAATGTAATTTGAGACTTTTTATGAATTCAAATAATTTTCTATTTTAATATGAAATTTTAGTATTGATTTAATTAACGTTTTTCTAACTAATCATTCTATTATGATTTTCACAAATATCAATTACCAAATAGTGTCAAAATTGACATAAAATAGTTTTTAAAACAAATATTATATTATTAATTGTTATTATATTCCTAAAAATATAAGGTTCGGCCAAGATACTTTTATCATGATAGTTGTATCATTAATGGACCACTTGGGTGTCTATTAGATGTATATGGTATGTTTATTAACTATATAATATAAAAATACAAAGTGACATGGTAAATGTCAATCTAATTAACTAAGAGTTAAAACTAAATGATAATGTTAATATAATGACCTAAACTTGTCTAAATTCTATTGTATGAGAGTATTTAGACCCATCCCATCCTTATCTGCGAAATATATCAATTTGGAGCTATTAAAAACTGAATATGACTTTATAATAAAATAATATTTTTAGTTATTCCAAAGGTGCCGCTCTCCTCCCATATAAAAGGGCACCTCCTGCCTCTCTTCCTCACACCACTTTGAGCCTTCATGCTCGGCCAACCCCTGCCAAATTTTCTTTTCAACTTCCCTAGAAACATCCTATAGGTCCTGGTATTCATCGAAGGCCAATTTTAGTGCCCTATTAGGAGGTCTCAAAGAGGCGTTTCAAAGAAGAGGTAATGCCTGCTACCGATTCTTTCAACTTTATTTCTTCTTCAACTTCTTCTTTTTAGTTTGTTTCATTATTAAGTAATAACATCAGTATCACTCATATACTGATATGTTATTACATGTATGAAACAACCCTATTCCACCATCTATCCATCCTACAGAAAATGAAATCACCGCACGTGCGTACGTACGGAATACAGTCTCCACGCCGTGGTGTAATCTATTTTCCACCACCACCTTACTTGGATGGGTATAATGGTGTAAATAATAACCATATATGATTATTGTAAAGTTATATTGATTTTTTAATAGTATACATACACTCCAATAAAATTCCATGATCATGGGAATGATATCATCGCTCGTGCGTACGTAAGGAATACCGTCTCCACGACGCGATAAGATTCATTCTCATTGATTAACCATTCATAAATTATTATAAATTATATATAATATGTAATCATGAAATATATGACATAATAATGATACTGGATTTATGTATATATATATGTATTTCATCCAATTAATTCCATTCAATTCAATGAGGTAACGAAAACAACGTTCATGCGTACGTACGGCCTACCGTCTCCATGAAAGGTATATTTCTATCTATTTATCGATCTATTATATATACGTATATTCTGAATATATATTATATATAAATCATGTTTTATATTCTGGAATTAATTAATCATGATCTATGTAATCATATGAATAATTACAAGTCAAAACACGGACGACAAATGAAATGATTTTATCCAAAATGCTCTTTAACATGGAATTTACAAAAGAACGGGTAATATAAAGTCATAAGTGAACGATATATGATATCATAACAATAAATATGATTCTATAATAAGTCAATGACATTATTTAAATCATTATACAGGAGTTTCGGATACATATGAAGCATATCGGACCTAAGGTAAGGGATAATTTTTGCAAATCTCATTTTTATCCGAAATTGCTTATTCGTAAGTTTTTACTGGGGTTATTGCTATCATCCATGTCCATGTTTTATAAAAGTTTATTCATGTATGTTTACAGTCCTTTTTACCCATTTTGACTTTTACCCCATGGTATGGAAGGAATCTTTCTTTTATTTACCCTACAATGTACTTTTTGACTTTTCCAACAAAAGTACAAGGAGAATGTTTTTTTAACGTACACGACATGAAAGGATTTTTACGGTTTTATAAAGCCTTATTTTCAGGAAGCTTCCACCAAAATATTTCATGACTATTTTCATCAAAATACTTTTCTTTTAAAATTTCATGTCATTTTGTGAAAAGAAAATGATTTTGAATAAAAAAGGATATTTTCCTCAAGAATTCATTTCAAGTGTTTTATCAAAACCATTTTCATCTAAGATGACATTATATCATATATGTATGTTTCAAGTATAATTTCTCTATGATTTACATGGTTTCTCTTTTCTTATTATGAAATTATATTAATTTATTTTATATGGATTATGTGATGATGGGATGATTTTTATGAAACCCATTTTATTCGATTGGGTTATTATGAATGATGTATGTTTATTTTGTGGCACAAGTAAGAATGATTTAATTATGATATGGGTGGGACCTGTATCTCACTCCAATGCATTGGGTAAAGATTTATATCTCATGAGATAGACATGGATGGAATGGTAAGTTAATCTGGTTCAGTGTTACAGGACTGAAACGAGGAGTGAACTCGATTCAGAAAGGGTCTTTGTCCACTAAGATGGTCTTGGCAGCAATTCCTTAGCTACTATGGAAATCCTGAAATGTGCTGAATGGTTGCCACAATTACATGTTTTATTCCCATTATATTTTATCATCATTGATGTTCCATTATGATATATGCCTTACGTACTTCCACGATTTATGTCTTTGCTCAGGGTTTTAATGTTTAGAATTCATGTTCAAGTTTTTGCTTTCAAATGGTTAGGGATTGTTTTATGTTATCTATGTTTGCCCTTACTGAGCATTTGAGCTCACCCTTTTTATGTTTTATTTTCCCCAACAAATAAAGAAAGGTTTTAGGTAAGGAAATAAAAATGGGAAGATCGTTATGGGAGATGTTGAAGATCTTTCAACATGATTAGATATTTATATTCCAAGTTTCCAAAGACACTGAACTATTACGAGCCTTGTGTGTCTGTTTTAGTTATGTATTAATTATTCTGAAAAAAGTAATGTATTGTCCATGTACATCAATAATCGGGTCTCTATAGTTGGTATTAGAAGAAAGGTTTTTCAACCTTTGGAAACTAGGATACAAAAACTTTAGTGAGATCCCTAGAGATATTTCTAAGGTATGTCTAGGGATGTCACTAAGGATTAGTATACGTATAGGATATAGTCCTAGAACTATGGTAACGATCTTAGAATTTAACCTAAGATGTTAGATATTGAGGTTACTCTCCCTTTACTATGTTGTTTTCCCTAGCATGATTTTTTCCTCTCACACTATTCTTTTTGGGTTTTAGAAAATGGCTGGAAATAGGAAGATTCATGATATTGGAGGATTTGATGGACAATGGAATGATATTCTTCATGAGAAACCAAATGAAATGTGATTTGGAAGTCCAAACATCGTTATTATGCCTAATCAGCAATCTCATAATATGATCAATAATATCAACTTTGGTATGTTTCCCAACTCAGATAATAAGACAATGATGGAGTTTCATGATGATCATAGAGGAAAGAAAGTTCAATTTCCCTCATGGAAATCATGTGGGAAGAGGCATCGGGGAGATTGTTTCAAGGGAACTGAAAGATGCTTTGGGTGTGGAAAAGAAGGACATAAAGCCAGTAAGTGAAAATGAAAAGGTTCAGTTAACACCATGGATGAGGATAATCGTATTGCTTCGACATCAACAATGGTTAAATGATTTAAATGTGGAATTTGTGGGCATTATGCAAACCAATGGCCTAAGGGAAAGTCTCATGAAGGGAATTAGTACGGTCGTATGGGTAGTATTTATGTTGATGATAATGAAGAGACTACAAATTATATGTGAGATGAAATAATTGTGGAAGATCGGTCAATGGTTTAAGAAGGTATTGGAATGATTACATGTTTATCAAGTGTAATTTTGTATAAGTAATCTCATGGTACTATGGAATAATGAGACATCTAAAGATTGATACATTGTTGTCTTTCCTTATGTTTTGAAAGTGTGTGATGAATGGTACCAGTATTTTTGGAAAGTAGATGATATTCGCATAATGAAGGGGTAAGGAGAAAATTAAATGTTTGATAGTATTCATGAGCTCAAGACTGATATAAGGAGAAGGTTATATCATGGTTTGAGTATATAGAATTTTTGGATTTTGGTATGTGAAAAGAGTTAACTTTTGACAGCATTCATGTTTTCACTAAGGTTTAATGGATATTCATTTTTCAAGAGAATACATGATTAAGGTATTCACATGATAGGAATGTGACCAACAAGATAATGGGGAATAAATGATGGTTGGTTGATGACATTTCAAGAAATCGTTTTCTTTATACTATGAGCTTGGACCGAAGTATTTAGACAATGATTGGAATGGATTATCTTGGACATAATATTTTATTGTTTAAGGATAGAAGTTTTTTTCGATATTATTTATTGGATGTTATAGTAATGTAGTTTTAGAAAAAGGACAACCTGCAGGATGGGCGATAGCCCATCGCGTCGGACAAGGCTGTAGGAATCAAACCCACAACTGAAGTGTGATGTGCCTTTATCGCCTACCACTGGCCTACAGGAAGTCCCTGGTTAGTTGAAACTAGTTTTATTTTACTACGCGGTATGATATATGAAGTATAAGTCCATTTTGGGAACCATATATGATTAATCTCACTATAGATGGACTTACGTATTTTTTGATAACTTTTTTAACCTTTTGTTTGAGACAGATGGAATGACCCATCATTCTATCACATGATCTGCTAACACACCACGAATGAAAAATTCAACTTCATTTCTTTAAGAGATGAAGTGGCAATTTTCCAAAGAATGACCAATGGTGAGACTGTACCAAAATCATGAACGTATTTCTTCTAATCCCAATTTCATTAACTTTAGGGAAATGATCTTGAAAACCAACAGTGTTGTCCTAGTGCTCTTATATCCGATGAATCAGATGTTACCTTAGATCGTCCCAAATTTATGGCTTTGTGATTTTTCGATTTTTCATAGCCATGTTCTCTTCCACTCTCCATCAGAACTTTATGGTTAGATTTTTCTTCCAACTCCATATTTTCACCTATGTTCTCCTACGTGGAAACCCAGTGATGAGTTAATTTGGGTAACCGTTACGTTTCATACTTTAGTTTTTAAATCCATGTTTTGGTATTCCTTTTTACGATGTGGGTTTCTATTAAAGAAACATTCGAGTGGTAAACCATTTATAACCCCGATGAATTTCGAGGGTGAAATACATTTTAAGGGGGGTAGAATGTAACACCCCAAGATTTTATGAAAAATATTCTTTTTAGTTTCATTAATGTCTTGAGTTGTACTCTACAACAAAAGGATCTATCATAACTCTCATCCCTGACTTTCCTTGCATTACATGCAATCGTGACCTTCCTTGATAGTGTGTGTAGTACGCAATACTGAGTTTCACTAAACGAGATATTATTATAAAATTATTATGAACTAGCCGTTATGAATAGTAATACCCACTTTTTGAAATTTTATAAATTTTATCTTTCAAAATGGACTTCATTTTTGGATTTGGAATATTGAAATTAGCTTAGGGTGATATTTTGGTACTTTTCAGATAACTTTCATATTATGATGAATAGTGAAAATTACTAACTTTTAATTAAAAACAACTTTTTTAATCGAAATAATTAATAGTGATAAATTATTAATTTGAGTGGTTTTAAAGTATATTTAGAATATATTTTTACATTTAATAAAATGTTGGTCATTGGATGTAATTTCACATTTAAACCAGACATAAACAAGTGTCAATCTTTTGATAGTTATTATCTCTTAAAAACACGTTATTTGTTTTGACGATGGGAATTAATTTTTAAATTAGTTAATGTAACTGTTATGTTTTGAATTTGGTAAAATAGACATCATTTTTGAATTCCTAATATCAAATATAGTTTAGGCCTAATTTTTTGTATTTTTTCTGGAAACTTTCATTTTTTTGATGAATAGTGAAACCACTAAGTGGTAGTTAAAAAACTAAATTTTTCATAAAACATAATTTTACCGCTTCTGTGAGTGGAATTTCGAAAATCTGAGAGACATGGTTAATATCAAGGACTAAAATGTGGTTCAATAAGATGAAAACAATGTTTGGTGAATAGTAACTTATTACTTTTTTACCAGGGTTAAAAGTAAATACAGAAATTAAGGGTAAAAGTGTTATTAATATTACCTTAACACATGTCCTAATCCTATTGGATAAGTGCAATTCGACCAAAAACAACCTTAAGAAAAAAAATATGACCATTTAGGCCAACTTGGATTATATTAGGACATTTATTATTAATTTATTTAAAGAGGGGTTAAAATAGTTAAAATTAAAGTTTAATAACTAAACCATTTTTAATATAGCATTATACATAAGATAAATTCGACTATAAATATTAATTATAAAGGTAAAAATATTTCCTACATAATGCTATTTTATTTGTAATTTTTATACTTAAAATAATTTAATTTAGTTATGACACAATGATGAGGCAGTAATTATCTTATTTATGAAATATTGACATAATTGATGTTATAAATACCCAAATAAATGTAATTTGAGACTTTTTAGGAATTAAAATAATTTTATATGTTAATATGACATGTTATTATTAATTTAATAAACTTTTTTAGAAATAATCATTCTATTATGATTTTCACAAATATCAATTACCAAATAGTGTCAAAATTGAAGGAAAATAGTTTTTAAAACAAATATTATATTATTAATTGTTATTATATTCCTAAAAATCTAAGGTTCGGCCAAGATACTTATATCATGATAGGAGTATCATTAATGAACCACTTGGGGGTCTCTTGTATGTATATGGTATGTTTATTAAATATATAATATAAAAATACAAAGTGACATGGTAAATGTCAATCTAATTAACAAAGAGTTAAAACTAAAAGATAATTTTAATATAATGACCTAAACTTGTCTAAATTATATTGGATGAGAGGATTTAGACCCATCCCCACCTTAGATTCGAAATATATCAATTTTTATCTATTAAAAACTTAATATGACTTTATAATAAAATAATATTTTTAGTTATTCCAAAGGTGTCCCTCTCCTCCCATATAAAAGGGCACCTCCTCCCTCTCTTCCTCACACCACTTTGAGCCTTCAATCTCGGTAAACCCCTGCCAAATTCTCTTTTCCACTTCCCTATAAACATATTATAGGTCCTGGTATTCTTTAAGGGTCAATTTTAGTTCCCTAGGAGGAGGTCTCAAAGAGGCGCTTCAAAGAAGAGGTAATGTCCGTTACCGGTTCTTTCAACTTTATTTCTTCTTCCACTTCTTCTTATTAGGTTGTTTCATTGTGAAGTAATAACATCAGTATAAATCATATACTGATATGTTATTATAAGTATTAAAAAACCATATTTTGCCATCTATCCATCCTACGGAAAATGAAATCATCGCGCGTGCGTACGCACGGAATACTGTCTCCACGCCATGGTGTAATCTATTTTCCACCACCACCTTACTTGGATGGGTATAATGGTGTAAATAATAACCATATATGATTATTGTAAAGTGATATTTATTTTGTAATAGTATAGATACACTCCAATACAATTCCATGATCATGGGAATGATATCATCGCTCGTGCGTACGTACGGAATACCGTCTCCACGACGCGATGAGATTCATTCTCAATGATTAACCATTAATAAATGATTATAAAGTATATATATAATAAGTAATCATGAAATATATGACATAATAATGATAATGGATTTATGTATATATATATGTATGTCATCCAATTAATTCCATTCAATTCAATGAGGAACCAAAAACAACGTTCATGTGTACGTACGGCCTACAGTCTCCATGAACGGTGTATTCCTTTCCCTTTATCGATCTATCATATATATGTATATTCTGAATATATATTATATATAAATCATGTTTTATATTCTGAAATTAAGTAATCATGATGTATGTAATCATATGAATAATTACAAGTCAAAACACGGACGACAAATGAAACGATTTTATCCAAAACACTCTTTAACATGGAATTTACAAAAGAACGGGTAATATAAAGTCATAAGTGAACCATATATGATATCATAACAATTAATATCATTCTGTAATAAGTCAGTGGCATTATTTAAATCATTATACACGAGTTTTGGAAACATATGAATCATATCGGACCTAAGGTAAGGGATAATTTTTGCAAATCTCATTTTTATCCGAAATTACTTATTTTTAAGTTTTTACTAGGGTTACTGCAATCATCCATGCCCAGGTTTTATAAAAGAGTATTCATGTATGTTTAAAGTCCTTTTAACCCAATTGGACTTTTACCCCATGGTATGGAAGTAATCTTTCTTTTATTTACCCTACAAGTTACTTTTTGACTTTTCCGACAAAAGTACGAGAAAAATGTTTTTTTAACGTATACGGCATGAAAGGATTTTTACATTTTTATAAATCCTTTTTTTCATGAAGCTTCCTCCAAAATATTTCCTGAATATTTTCAACAAAATCCTTTTCTTTTAAAATTGCATGTCATTTTGTGAAAAGAAAATGATTTTGAAGAAAAAAAAAGGATATTTTCCTCAAGAATTCATTTTACGTGTTTTATCAAAACCATTTTCATATAAGATGACATTATTTCATATGTGTATGTTTCAAGTATAATGTATCTATGATTTACATGGTTTCACTTTTCTTATTATGAAATGATAGGCATTTCTTTTATATGGATTATGTGATGATGGGATGATTTTTATGAAACCCATTTTATTCGATTGGGTTATTATGAATGATGTATGTTTATTTTGTGGCACAAGTAAGAATGATTTCATTATGAGATGGGTGGGACCTATATCTCCCTCCAATGAATTGGGTAAATATTCATATCTCATGAGATAGATATGTCTGGAACGGTAATTTAATCTGGTTCAGTGTTACAGGACTGAAACGAGGAGTGAACTCGATTCAAAAAGGTACTTTTTCCACTAAAATGGTCTTGGCAGCAATGCCTTGGCTACTATGGAAATCATGGCATGTGCTGAATGGTTTCCACAATTCCATGATTTATTCCCATTATATTTTATCATGATTTATGTTCCATTATTGAATATTCCTTACGTACTTCCACGATTTATGTCTTTGCTCAAGGTTTTAATGTTTAGATTTCATGTTAAAGTTTTTGCTTTCAAATGTTTAGGGATTGTTTTCTGTTATCTATGTTTTCCCTTACTAAGCATTTGATCTCACCCATTTTATATTTTATTTTCCCCAGGAAATAAAGAAAGGTTTTAGGTAAGGAAACGAAAAGGGGAAGATCATTATGGGAGAAGTTGAAGATCTTTCAACATGATTAGATGTTTATATTCAGAGTTTCCAAAGACACTAAACTATTACGATCCTTGTGTGTCTATTTTTGTTATGTATTATGTATTATTCAAAAGTAATGTAATGTCCATGTACGTTAGTCATCGGGTCTGTACAAATATCCCACTTGATGATGGTACTTATTCAGATGACAGAGATCATTTGGGAGGTTTATCCCATTTTTCTTAAGGGATCTCCTCACTGGTCAAAACCCTCGCACGCATAAAGGATATCTCAGGAGGTACATAGGGTTATTTGATGTCTTCCCTAATAAACAATATCTAGGAAAATAATGGGATGAGTGTTATCCTAGATGAAAAGGTGATCCAAGAGGCTATTACAAACCATAATTAAAGTAGTTGCCCTAGAAATGATTGTTTCCCATGCTATTTATATAGGTCATCGTAGGATGTGGTAAAAGAAAATGTTGGATCGACAATCCAAGACTTATTCCATGGAGGTTACTTACTATGGGTAGCTTATGAAACTACCATTGTGATCCTACTAAAAACATGGAACCCCTCCTCCATCAGTCATTGTAGACTAGTGATCATGTGAAACTTTGCATTCAAAATCATGTCCATAATCATCATCTCCATGTTGACTTCATATCTATCTCTATGGGTTTCCATAGAAAATCATGGATGTGTGAAGGTCTATTCGATCCATAGTTACATTACACTGGCACAAGAGATGATCATAGATGTTTACTTCTAGACTCATGGTTATGAAATGGCCATTAAGTTAGACATGAACAAAGTCAACAACCGAATTGAGTGGTGCTTCATCAATAGTGTGCTAGCATGTATTGGTATTTCCACTAAGAATATTGATCTTATCTTTAGATGTTTCAGATCCTCATGGGTGGAGGTTCCATTCATGGGGAAGATATATGGCCTCTTCATGGACACAAGCAGCCTTAGGAAATGTGATCCAATATATCTAAGTATATTCATCATCTTTCAAGATTCCCCCAGCCACCTGTTTTTTTGGAGCAAGAATAGTGGATAAATGTTTCCCTTTTGTGGGATGATGGGATCTCCCCCACCCATCTCCCACATTATGTTTCCTGATGATACATTCCTTTCCATGAAATCTAATAGATGATTGATTAGATGCATTATCAACGTGATGGAGGAATTCTGCAACTAGAGTGGATAGGTGATCAATAAGTCCAAGAGAATCTTTTACATCTCTAACATATACTCTTCCAGCCCGATCATAGTGGTCCAGCATATCCTTAACATGAAAAGGGGGGAGATTTCTTATGGACTACCTTTGTGCACTTATCTCCTCAAGAATGCTCCTCATTCAGGACATTGACAAACTTATCCCCAAATTCATAGAATGAATCCTAAACTGGAGGAACATATACCTCTCTTTTGGGGGATAGATATCCCTGGTTAACCATGTTTTCTTTTCCTCCCTTATCTACGATCTCTCTTCTATCCAATTCTATGATGGAATCATAAAAATCAACAAAAAAATCCTGGTAGGATTCATCTAAGTCCCTTTGTCTAAAGAGAACTGCCACTAGAAATCGTAGAGTTGGGTGGAATGTCCCATTAGTGAAGGAGGCATCCACATTCGGAGCCTCAAAGACAAACTACTCTACATGCAAACAGAGATGTAATTAGATTTTAGGGAACAAAACACATTATGGGGAATAACCATCCATAGATCACTCTATTGAAATCTGAACATGGTGGATGGACAATCTTCACAATTCCATTCCTTTATCTCCCCCTTGGATCACTTCACTTCAACCACACTCTCAATGGATCATAAGAAAGGGAGAAACCTTCTTTTTTGGCATCATAATTGGGAAGAAGATGTTTTTGAGTTCTCAATATTCCCCTCCACCTCTATTTTCTTTAGGGAGGGTACATCGTATCCTGTCTCCATCACAGAGGTGCTGGAAGAGAATCAATTGGAGATCTATATCCTTGTCCATGTGAGTTCAAAATATGATAGATGCATCTTCACCCCTTCATCCTCACGGGCCTCTTCCACATGGGACTTCCATCACATGATGGATGTGCATGATCATGTTGAGATATGGGATGGTTCCCAATGGCTTAATGGTATACCTTTGAAATATAACTTCCTAACATGTATGATAAGGAACAAGGCTATACCCATGGATGAGAATATCAAGCAGTGTGGCATCTAGATAGTTTCTCAATTCCCTTACTGAAAATACCACCATGGGAGAAAGTGTTGGGCATATCTTCTTTGAGGGTTACTAGTTGTGTACTGTTTGTAGCTACATCAGAGATTTCACTTCCATCTATTACCACTAACATGTATGATCAATGTTTTTTGGATTTTTGGTTCCATAGCTCAGGAGAGAGGGGTCCAGAGAATCTAGAACACACTAGGGTGCTTTATATAGGCCACTGGTGCATATGGAAGGCTCGTAATAAGTATATAAATGAAGGGATCGTTGCTTCAGGTAGATGCATCATTTTTAGATTGAATAGCCTACTTCTTGATCTAGTCAACCTCGTTAAAAAATATCATGATGTTCCCTCCCTTTAAAGACTTCTGATGAATTGTCAAGGTTCCCATCCATGTAAAAACAGTGTTAGAGGCCATTGAATCTATTGGAATCCACCCTCTAGGGGGACTGAAATTCAATATAGATAGTTCAGGTATTATGGGAGTCATGCGTATAGGAGGGGTAGTCTGTGACTTTTCTTTATCTATCATTTTTATTTTTCATCCCACTTGGGCAAATAATCCTCACTTCAGGAAGAGGGTAACAAAATGAAATCTGGTTAAATTTTGGGCCACCAAAGGAGGATTGATCCTATGGAGGTAGAACCTAACTCAGAGATCCTTCACAACAACTTACCTGACATTATTTATACACCTTGTTCGATTTTATACCTCATCAAAAAGTGTAGGGGCATGCTTAACAAAAACAGCATAGTAGTTAACTCATGGAATGATGGAAATAAAGTTGCAGTCTATCATTCATTGCTTTATGGCCCTATTTTGGTGCCCATATTCTTTCACAATTCACACAGCATGAAAACCAAGGGGGGTAAATCTAATTATAGGGGATTCTCTTGGCCATCAGTATTCCAGGCCTCCATATGACTTCTTTTTTGGTCCCCTATGGGCTTTGCGCCTATTTTTACCGTCATTTTTTCTTGAACAAAAATTTAAATGATGATGATGATGATAATGTCATACATCATGAAAATATTATCAAGGCCTTGCTTAAGTCCATATTATATAAATGAGAATGGCCTTGGAAAACTATCCATACAATTTTTTCTTATGAGACATACGAATTCCTTGAGAGTTTATATCAGGCCTCCCCACCACATAATTTGTCAAATTCATTCCTCAGATGAAAGGGGTGTGAGGTAATGAACATAAACAATCATACTGGAAAAATAGAATAGAAAATATTAATATCTTCCCTAATTAATAATAATAATCATAAACCATCTCAAATAATATAGATAATGGTATCAAAATAGTATATCCCAAATAAAGATTAATTTTAACCAATGAATTTTGACATATATTAATAGAATTTAAAATACCAATAGAAAATATCAAGAAGAATTATTCTTTTAAATTATGAAATCACATATTTAATGACTAATATAATTATAAAATACTAGAGATTTTTTTTTGAAAAGGAACATAGAAACATATAAATGACATTTCAAGGAAATGATTGGTCATGACAACGATTAATTTTATACAACCTATATAGAAACTCATTCCTTTAACACCATTGTAAAATTGGAAGAAAATACATCACTTGGAAAATGGAATGAAGATTACTTTTTTACATATTTTATAAATACTCAAACATTTATAATTTTTTAATAAATCAAAAGGTAATTATAAAAAAATAATTATACAAATTATAAGGAGAATACATACAAAGAAGACAATGTTTTATGATAGTGTAGAATAAAATTTCTATTTTCCATTAACAATTATTTTTTTATGTTCAGTAATTAAAAAGTCAAAATAAATAGTAAAACATTTAATTTTAATGAATACAGAGAGGAGAAGAAAACATACTGGGTTTATAAAAGAAATATATGATGAATTCCTCAGCGGATACAAAATCATAAACAATCCGGAATAACGATGATATTGTAAAATAAATCCTTAACTTATGTTGAAACATACTTTACATATGTTCAAAAATCATGTATAATAATTATATATTTATCATAAATCTATCCTAGAACCATAATAACATGTTTGATAACATATATTATTTATTTTGAATCTTTTATCTCTTGTTTGGTAACAATTAATTATTTTAATAATTGTTTTGGGTAATATATGCATTATTTTTAATTAATGTTTTTGATTGGTAGTTTCAGTCATTTTATATTAAACATGTTTACATAGTATCTATAATTTTATAAATTATAAAATATCATATATATTCATTATATATGTATTTATAATATTCCATAAATTATAATGATAAAAAATCCATTACATTGTTCATTGATTTGGAAGGATACACATTTTCATGAACATTGTTTTAATTTTTTGATGGATGGAATGAAATTAAGGTATATAATTAATATTTTCTCTTAATTAGTATTTTTTAATATAAATAATATATTTTCATAAAACATTCTTGTTAACATCCATGTAAATAATTAACGATAATTTAATCTCGATGATTTGTGGTGACGATAGTCCATACATACACATGAGTGATGTTATAATTTTCCCATATAATGGAAAGTAAAAAGATTTATGTGATATTATAATTAAATATGTAAAATTATGTTATAATTATCATATATATATATATATTAAATTCATTTTTATATTAAATTTTTAAATGTTGGGATTGAATACCGAGTACATTGGTTTACAAGGTTATAGTCCTCCATACACATGATTCATGGTTTTATTTCCCATTTAATAGAAGTGAATTGTGATAAAGGTAATTACATCAACATAATAATATATCATTATATTTAAGATAATTTTATAATTATTATATTAATTATTAATCCTTGTATGTTGGGGGCTATATGATAAGTAAAAAATAAAGATCTTAGTGAAGAAAATTACCTTCTCTTATGGAAACCCCCTCTAGATCTCTTTTTATACACCCTATGGTTAGTCTATTTTGAAGAAATGTATGACTAGAACTAATGTAAGGATGTTAGGAAGATATTTTAATTGGGTTTCCTTATCTAATTATATTAATAGATGTTATTATGTGAGGAGAGGATCTTCCCTTTTATAATTCTACAGGAGTGGTATTTTTGTAAATACCTAAAAATATTCAACAATGCAGTGACACTCTGATAAAAAGTGATTCCATAATTGCTAAATAATGTAGTGGAATTAAGATAAGTAGTAACCACATATACATGAAAATAAAAGAAACATGTTTTTATCATTTTATTCCCTTAACCTCTAAGGTTACTCACTTTTACCATTTTACTTTTAACTATGATAACTAGTTTGTTTAAATATGTAATTTGTCCTTTATGCATAAAAATAAATTCTTTGTATTAGATAATTTTGACCCACATATTATAAATATGAAATAAATTTTATGAAATAAATGTCCAATTAATTTTGGAAATAAATTTTGATAGAGGCGCATGTGACACACAAAACATTTTCTTTACATTAACCATAGTAAATAATTTTCACAGTTTTTACTCTTCATTATTTTTAGAGTGATAAATAGTACTAAAATGAAGGTTAGTATCAAGACACTTATGAATCATTTTCCATAATTTTGATGTAAACTAGGATGCATGCTCAAATTTAATAGAAATGGGTTTACAATGATGTCTTATAACATCATTAATATACAACAGCACAAGGTGCTCAAGATGAAAACTTTTACCTATAGAGAGGAAATGTATGTTTTTTCCATGGAGATAAATATTATCTTATTTAGAATAACTATTTGTTTGATTATATAGTAATCCTTTTAAATATTAGTAATTTAATTATATTACAAAAAATAATATGTAGAGGTTGCATGACTCCTCTAATATGATATTTCACATCATTCATGTGTTGAAAAAAAATCATCTTAAAACATAATCAGTAAATTTATAATTCATATTATCCAAACAAAAAATTTCCTTACAATAAATATACATTTTGATGACACTAGGTTTTATAGAGATATATTATCAATGAGTATAGTCCAATAATTCCATTTTTGGATCAGGTATATATGTATCACATATTCTTTTTCTATATTTTAGAATGAAATATTCATAAATGTTGTCACCAATTTACCATCACTCAATGATTTAATTTTAATTTTTAAAATTCACATCTTATGGTTAACTTTTTTTCTCTTGCAAAAAATATGGATTTTAAATAATTTAGAAATGTTTTTATGTCATCCATTCTTTAATAATTACCATATATATATCATTTCTTGTTAAATGAACATAGGATCCCTATCTGTAATCATTTTTGTCAGAACTCTATGATCTTTCCATATTAATAAATATACTATCCTTATTCCTTCCAAAGGTGGTATTTTTTTTATAAATCACAATCCTCTATTAGATCAAGAAATATCCTTTTCAACATGTTAACACATTTATATTAATATATGTATTTATAGCTCTTATGATCCATGTATATCTCATATTTTTTTTATAGAGATAATATATCCATATCTTCAATGGAAATATTGTGACTGCCAACTCAATGTCATCGGTTAAATAGTTTTGTACATGAATATTTAACATTCATGATGTATAGGTGATATAATATTATTATCAATTAGGGCCAAAATAATCCCCTTATTAGATGCACCAATATATATAAAAAATATATCATTTACTAATGGTAGAGTCAAAATTGGAGTATTCACCAATATCTACTTAAATTATTTAAAATATTCTTCACATACCTTTGTCCTTATGAACATAACCCATTTATGAGTGATATTGGTTAATGGTTTTTTCAATCAGCTAAATTTTTTGAAATATCACTAATAGTAACACACCAAACCAGTGAATGTAGTTAAATCTGTTATGTATGTCAGTGTAAACCATTCTCTGACTACCAATACTTTATTGGATAAACTAAGATCCCATCATTGGAGACAATATGACCATCATAATAAAAATTATGAATCTATATTTTACAATTTCTAAATTTTCCATATAACTATTCTCTAATATGTTTCTCAAGACAGAATTTAAGTGATTATTATGGTTCTCATAACTCTTATAGTACACTAATATATCATCAATAAATACCCCAATGGAATATATCATGAATAAATAAGGAAGAATAAATATGGATATGTAAATATCTAAAAAACATTCCATTTCATCAATAACACGAGCATAAAGAATAATATGGTAGTAATTAAGTATAATTAAATAATTCTATATAAATAATCACATAATCGTGAAACATAACAATATGGATATCATAAGTAATCAAATTATATCATGGAAATCGATAACTAATCACATAATTAAGGAATGCATAATGAAGGACATCATAAACATGCAATCAAGGCATTTTTTCGATGAAGTCATACATCAATGTGTAAGGAATCATACAAAAACTCAACCTACTTGGTCTCATGATACTTATCAAATTCATCGAGGGACTATAGTGGTCCATACCCATCAATTATAATGTTAAACCAACTCCACTTATGAAAGGGGTAAAACATCAAGAATGTAAACATTCGTATTGATAAACATGCATATAAAATGATAAAACATTCCCTAATAATTAAACATAATCACAAACCATCTAGTTTAATATGGTGATTTTTATCAATATATTGTATCCCTCATAATGTATATTATTAAACAAATAATGTTGACATAGATAAATAAACATTAAAATATAACATGATTTTTTTTAAATACCATTTTAACAATGAAATAAATTATTTAATGTTTAAAATACATATCATAAATAATTCTAAACATTTTCTCTCAAAAATAACCTTTTATCTTGTTAATTAATATTAAATGTAATTATTGTTATTTAAATTGGGTAATTGGGTTTTTTCCATAAATGATAAACATTCCCTTAACACTGTTATAAAAAGGTCAAAAAGTATCTTGTTTGGAAAATGAAAAGATGATTACTTTTAAACAATTTTATAAAAAATATAAAAATGGTTAAAAATGTTTACAAAAAATTATTTTAAAAAATTTAAAATATATATTTATAAATTTTATGTAAAATATGGACCCAAAAGATAATGTTTCCCGGCTGAGTAGGGAAAATTTTTCATTTTCATTAAAAACATATTCTTCAAATATTTATTAATTAAAAAAATTAAATAATATGGATAAATTATAATTTATAATAATAAATGGTTGATAAAATATATATTGGTATTAGTATATAATTATAAAATCATTTCCCTAGTGGAGACATAAACATAAACAATATCGAATAATGATGAGATTGTCAAATAATCCATTACTCTAGGTCTAACATAGTTTTTACATTTTCAAACAATAGATGTAATAAAGATATATATATTATAAATATATCAAAAAAAACACCTATTATACCATATATTATGTAAATATAATCTCCTATCACCCACTTATATAAAATTATTTGTTAAAATCACTATTTCTAGTAATAAATTCTTCATTTTTTATGGATGATTAGGTTTGGTAGTTCCAATACATATAATTTTATATTTATTATATAATATCTAGAATGTTTAAAATAATATAAATTTCATATATACTAAATATATTCTAATTTATTACAATCTATAAAAGATAGAGATAAAAATAGAGCTAAACTGTTCATGGAGATTGTATGCTACATATAAGCATGGACACAATTTTAATTTCATAAACTGTTGTAATGAATGAAAGATAAATAATAATAACCTATAATATAATTTTTATTATATAATTTACATAATATATATTTTTCCAATCCATCCTTATTACTATCCATGCAAATCATGGACAAAAAACGAATCATACTACTTTGTGGATGATGTAGTCCACAAATACACATGAGTGACATTATAGTTTTCCCAAGGATTGGAAGGAAAAATGGTATATGTGAAATTATAAAACCAAAATTATAATTATTTTAAAAATATAATATATATATATATATATTAAATATTTAATAATATCAATCAATAAGAGGAGGTTATAGAAAAAATTACACGGGTTCGCGATGAAGTTGTCCACCATAAACATGATCTATAGTTTTATTTTAAAATTGATTGAATGGAAGATGGATTTAGGTTATTACATAAGAATAATAAAATATCATTATATGTTATATTATTTTGTTTTTATGTTGGATTTATTAATACATGAATGAAGTTGGTGAGAGGAGAATTGAAAAGATAGAGTTTAGTGAAGACAATTTCCTTCTCTTAAAAAATACTCCTTTGGAATTTTTTTAAGTGCATTTGGTTTCAAATTTTTGGAAGTAAATAAGAAATATATAATGAATAAGGATTTTAGGGAGATATTAATTATGGTTTTGGTTGAAATAAATGGCATAATAGGTGTGATTAACTAAGGGGAGGAGGTTCCCCATTATTATTGAGGAGGTGTGGAATGTGTTGTAAATATAAAAAACAATTCAATATTGGGAAGTCATTGTCAACCAAAGTGACTCAAAAATTGATAAATAATAGATTTGTGGAATTAAAAAGTCACCAAACACAAAAAAACATTTTTTTTAATATTTTATTCCCTTAAAATCTAAGGATACTCACATTTACCATTTTCGTTTTACATTGGTAACTAGAATGTTTATTTACCTAGGTAATATAGACATTAAAATAAAAATAATTGATAACTATTTAGAAATATTTATGATATTATTCTAAATATTAAATAATATATTTCAAATATAATTCATATATATATATAGATACTTAATATCCACACAGACACATATAAGATTAAAAATCCTATTTTACCTTAACCGTGTTAATTAATCTTAATAGTTTTTAATATTAATAGTAAAAAATATATGATATAATTATTTACTAAAATTAATTATTATGATTCAAAATATTGAATATATTTTAAATAATTCAACTCAAATAAGTGGTTGAATTTAATTAAATATTAAACCCCAATGCCCAATGAAATTATGGTTTTCTAATGAAAAATGGTTTTCAAGTACAAATATTTTTATAAAAAATCTCAACATATATAATATTAAAATGAAATATATTTTATTAATAAAAATATCATGGTTCTTATTTTACATTTCAAACAATTTAAATTAATAAGCAACTTTTATAATGTTTTAAACTAAAATTAATTTTTAATAAAAATCAGTACTTATAAAAATTGGTCGAAGAATTAATATTTTCTGAAAGTTTTCAAAAACTCACTCTATGATAATTTTGAAATTATTATTTAAAAATTTGTCTTCATTATTTTAAATAAATATTCAAATTTTTTTTAAAAAATTATTTTAAAATAAGTGTGCAGATAATAACAAACCCGCTGTTTATAAAAACAACATAGTTTTTATGTATAAAACTAAATTTATTATTATCTCATTACAAATAAAGATATTATATAAATTATAAGTGTTTAACAGAATATATAATATATAAATTCTATTAAAATCATTCAATGTTATTTTTTAATTAAATGAATTTTCCACACAAAACTTTTCTTCAGAAAAAAAACATTTCTTTTGCATTCCAATGATTTTTTTATTTCATTTCAATTAAAAACCCATGAATTTATTTTAAATATTTGTAATAAATATATTTTCAAAATTCAATTTTTATTAATCATACCATCTAGTTTAATGTCTAGTTTATAATAATATACTATATTTTATTTCATTTACACTCGAGGTTGTGTGTGGGGGAATCTATCAAAGAGATTAAATTTATTGAAAAAGAAATACAAATTAAAATATTTTGGAGTTACATTCTTCCCTCCATAAAAAAAATTTATTCGTGAAATTTTTAGAAGGTTAACTCCTGAATATATTTCTGAATTCCTTCAACATTATTTCTCCAGGATCCAATTTTTCCTCTTCTATTTTATGATTTATACAAAGTACCTTTACCAGTCAAGTCATTGGATTTTTTAATAATTATTCTCTTGTGTTTACATTATGGATAGTCTTTTAAATTTATAATATATGCGGTTGAAATTATATTTATTCATATATGAGAACATATTTTGGGTGGAATGTCCCAAATTTTATATAACATAAAATTCCAGAAGGAATTTAATATTTTCATTTGATTGATCATTTTAATTATAAATATATATTTTTTACTTGATTATCAGGGTTGCGATACATAAATGTGTTTTTAATTGACGAGGTTTAAGGTCTGAGGCATGAATTGGGTTCTTAGTTATGTATCAGAAGTGTAGGGCTCCTGAATCCATAATTCTGAAAAGGAAGGGGGAGTCACACATTTTTCACATGGTTTGGGGAAACCATAAACCCCAACTATGAAAGCTTATAAGTTGTGTCACATGGTTTGTAAAACTATGCAATCAATACCTAAAAAACATGAAATATGTATACTGAAATTTACATAGGTGGGAGCATAGGTTGTGCACAAATTATTAAACAATGTTCTAATTCATGTAAGGGGGTGATGATTTGGTAAGTATATCTGCTTAGGCTTTTCACGTCTTTCCAAACCATGAGATTGGCCATGATAGGGGCATGCATCTATATATAGTGATTCCACACTATTTTTATATTGTTTTAAAAACCATGCTTACAAATAACTCTACTAATTAAAGAGATGCAATTAACTATTTTCCATTGCCTCCATTATCTCTTCATACCTGCTTTTTACATCCTACCTGAACACAAATAACTTTCTTGGATTGTTCTCTTAGAAATCCTCCGAAAAAATGATGGATACCCCTCATATGTTCTCTAAATAAAGAACCATCAATTACGTTTGATATCCTATAGTTATTTTTTGATTCCTCTTCTCTATTTTCTATTTATTAATTTTCTGTAATTGATAATAAATACATAGAATCTCAATTTCCATTTTTTCCTTTCATTTTACTATTCATCTATTTTATACCATTCTAAATCTAATAAAATATCAATGATGTATGGGTGAATAATCCCAAGAATATGGTAGCTGTTATATCAAATTTCCCTTATATATTATTCATTTAAAAATTATTACTGTGGTGTCGCATGTTGGACATTCCATGTGTTTCTCCTAATGCGTGAAACGCAAAAATTGAATTTCTTAGAGGGAAATGTTTTTTATAGAACCCTTATCATGGATAGGGTTTGAAAACCTAAACCTATATGACTATGTAAGGTGAATTAATTTATATTTTTTATAATTTTCTTCCATTCTATTGAACCACCCCTATGGGTGTGTCGAGTGTGATCCCTTATTGTGAGATTCCCGGGTAAATTAAATAGGTTGTAGAAACCATTATAATTCATTTGTATACTTTTTTTATGGATTATAAAAAATGAACTACCAGTATAAGTTTTTTTAATAAATTGTACGATTATAAATGGGGTTGCAGTGTTGGTGTGTTTCATTCCCTTTTTGATGTTGTGAATGAAATGGTTTAAATTTATAGATGATTTGATTATATAGTTTATGTCTTCATGGAATGTTTGACATTTTAAATGAAATATGATAATGAAGTTACATTAATCATTGATAAATCCATGATTTCTCAGGTATTAAATCCTTTGATAAGATCAAAATATTATTGGTATTATAATATAGATGAGTGATACATGTTTTCCTAGTGGATTAGCTTAGACAGTCTTAGAGGGAAATTATATTGAACCTTGCCACATGTGAATCATGTTATCCTAAGTGGTTTACCATGGATATAATCGTAGGTTTATGCATTTATATGATTCCGTGAAGGATTCAGAGATTTTAATTGACTTTCAAGAATGGGATCATAGGTTAAATGAAATTATGTTGTTTTATTAGTGATATTGGGATCCAAATACATATTTCCCAAGATGGACTCATAAATTTCCTGACATGATATATGAATTTAGTGATACATGGACTCTTAATAAAAATATATAGGGTTTTTATAATTGGTTAAATTATATTATGATATACATTGGGTGATACTTCCATTTTTAATATAGAATTGCTTGGATGAGCTCAAACGTCAAATGAATCATATCACACTAAATTGTAAATTGTATTACCATTTCTTGATAGGTCATAAATTTTATGAAACAATTATAATCTTATATATTTATCATTACACTTGAATTATAGGTATTATATCAATGGGTTCTTATTTTATTTTTAGTCTCTTTCATTCATATGATAGGGATCATACCCATATTTTCATAATGAGACCCTAATGGTTTTAATATAACTATGTTCGAACACCTGAGTTACACCTCAGGTCATGGATAATACTATGTATATATATGTGTGTCTATATATGTTATTATATATATATTTCACATATATACATACATATCTGTTTATTCATATATTTATATAAATGGAGACATAAATTTAGAGGTATTGTGGTTTAGGCTAAAGAATGTGTAGTTGTCCATGTGTCCCTATGAATCCAGATCCCAACACATTTTATATTATATATATAGTATATATTTAACAATAACACTTCCATATATTATATTTGTGGAAATTTTTCATTAGGAAGCATTGGTGGGTTCATATTGAGAATATCTCACTCCCTATTCGGGCAGGGATTTAGCACCCGAATCGACATGATGATTATTGGTTCAGGATCATGGATTATTCTATGTGATATAAGTTGTGTACATAGATGCATAATATCATAAGACTAATAAAGTTATCAATATTATCATGGATATAGGCTTAGGGAATTTTATTTTATTTTATTATTAGTTATTTTGTATTACCATATATATGTCTAAAAATGTACAATATAACATGTTATTTAATGAGTATTCATTCATTTATTTCTTGTTGTATGTTTATATATTTATCTATTCATTAGTATAGTAATTTTTATGTTTGTTTTATTATCATATAATTAAATTCAACTTTTTTATGATGGTATAATATCACCACCAGACAATTATTAGACCCCCACTACTTTACATCATCCTCTTGAATATATGGAGGTGTGTTGGAGGCCCCTTGACTAACCAACAAGGGGAACCATTTCATTGGTTCCTTTGATGGGAAGTAAAAAAGTTTTATCATAGGTTTTTTCCATTTTTATGATTTGTGTATAGTATTCATTAGACTAGTAATGTGTCTACACATTGTAAATTGATGTTGTTTGAGTGTGATCATCCCTTGCATGAGGTAATGATCAAGATTCTAGGGATGGTATTATTTATATTTTTACTATTTTAGTTTATTTTTTTTCACCATGGGAGATGTTCATTTTTTAGGGTTCTTGATTTATGATATTTAATTATTGATTTGGTATGATAAGAGGCTAGGGGAGTTCATGAATCATCATATGAATATAGAGATTTACATGCCGTGCATATGTGAGTCCATGAAGAATGAATTGCAGATTATCCTAATATATGATGATTTGTATAACATATTTTTATGATTATTTAGAATGTTCGGCTGTAAACCATGTGTGGGTAATTTTTTTCATTATTATTTCATTTATTTCTTATGTAGTACCATCCCCTGATTATTTTCATATTTACTGGTAACATTTCCCTATGATATCAATATATATTATAATTATAGTAAAACAGTTGGTTATTAACATGTCTTCATCAACATAAATATTATTTTTTTGTATAGATTAATTGTGGCATCTTAATTAAACAATTATGGAAGGTTGGTGAAATTCACCATTGGTTGGATGGGCAGAAACATATTTGGTTGTAATTAAATAAGAGCCAATAAAAATTTACAAAATTTATGAGCCTATATGAATTGGGAAGGTTATCCTATAAAATAAAATCCTTATCTATGTACTTTTTATACTACAAAACCAAATGTAAAAAGAAATTAGTAGGTACATGAAACGTAATTTTAAATTACATGGTAATGTATCATCATAATATGGAAATGGAAATTCATATAACTATACCATGCTGCTTATATATATATATATGTGTGTGTGTGTGTTGAACTGAATTTATAACAAAAAAAAGGTTCCATTATAAAGTCTACTACCTCAATTACCTGAGTACGATGACATGAATGAACAAATTCATAATGCACTCTAGGACTCAATTAGCTCATTTTGGGAATATTTATTTCATTACAAACCCTCTAATGGTGTATTTAGTCATAAATAAAACAACTGTTATTGATTTTCATTTTTATGGACTCATGTTTACATGATGGGACCCTCATATATTTCCTTTATCTTTATATTCCATGGATTTTAACCCCTCGAGGGCATGATTGTGATAAAAACAAGGTCATTATTTTAAGTGTCTATTTCCTCTTATATGGTTTCATATTAAAATTTATGGTAAAATATTCCTTCAAGGATTCCCTTAAAAGGATAAATGATAATTATATAATTTTTAGTGTTATTATTTTGAGGCTTTCTTTAACTAAAATGAAATATATAACCAATTTTTTTCTGATATATATTATAAAATTGACGTTTTATTAACTAAGAAAGTTGTTATGATTTCCTAATTAAAAAATAATGATTTAAATAAATTTAAATATTATTTTCATATTATTTTACATTGTGACAGCTAAATAATATGTTTTTTATATTTTTTCTTTATAGTTTTTACTTTATATCCTTTACATATGTTATTATATAAATTTTTTGAGGAATGAGAATTGGTTAAATACCCTTACCTTAATACCTAAACTTGGTTTTCTTAGATTTAACCCTTTATTAAGGGATAACATTAATAATTACCTTGGATGGGAATGTGGATGTTTCACATAGGAAACATATGACCTTTCAATTTTAAATTGATATTATAGGTTAGGTTTGTAAGCCAAGTGAATTTTTACATGAACTAGTCATATGGTTAACTCATCGTGATTTTTTAAGGGGCGAGTCCAATTGTGGTAGCACCCTTTGATGTAAATTTACTTTGGTAAATGTTTTCTTCTAGTTTTCAAATGATAGCTATTGTTCAGGAGATATTTAAAAAGAGTAGGACTCTTATTGATGGAAGAGCACCCCTAGGTAGAAGGGTGGTTGTTTTATTATCTAATAAATGTGAAGGATATAAGGTCATGTAATTTAATAGTTTAATGTGTTTATAATTCCTTGGGAATGGTCATACATTTCAATTGTTTTGTGGCCTTTTAATTTACCTCAGGAGTATGACTTGTGATTTATCCTCCTATTAATTTGTATATGGATAACATGACTTTTATTTTATTCATGTATACACTATATCAATATAGTAATTAATAGTATCTATTAGGTTGATTCTATATCACTATAGGACATGTTATTACATCTGGGTCCTATTTAATAAATAAGTTATATGTTAAGATGAACACTTTTTAGTGACAAGGTTATGTAATTCCTTGAACTGTTTCATATAAAAACAACAAGGAAATAGTGCAATGCCTTCAAAAATGTTATGTTGTGGGAAGTATTTTGAGTAGAATGGCCTGAGTTTGAATGATTGATGAGAATGTTGTACCCATGGGATTTTATATGAATGATTTTTTATCATTTTTATCAATGTAACATTGTAGAAATGGTTGGTTTCGATAACATTGTTGATCTGTTAATTTTTTGATCTTATGATGTATGTTGATGATGTGAATTAATATAAATGAGGATAAAAATTACTTGTCCATCTAAGAGAGAACAAATTTGAATGTTTTTATGAGTGTATGGTTCCCCTCTCTCTTATTTTCTACTGGTATACGTGTGTTGGCCATGTCCAGTAGATGTGTATATTGGTGAGGGATAATGTTTTTTGGGATGAGTTTCAATTTTCGTGAAATGACTTCTTGGACTCTCCTGAGGTGGTGAGCACTGTGTCGGCTATATGAAGCATTTCCTTCCTTTTAGAGGGAATGAAACCATATAAGACTATTTAGGATTCATCATCTCTGTTTCTTAAATTTAGGGTAGCTATTAGTTTGGGGGATCTAATCCTTAAGGTGATTCAAAATAAGAAACTATTTTATGGGATTATATTGAGTCTAGAAGATACATTCAAACATTGGTTGCATGAGTAACCCATTAATGAGATTATTTTAATACATTTTATTGTTTAAAAGGATGCATGATGATGAAATAGTGGGTTATATATGCCTAATTTGAAAATGCCTTGTGTCAAGGCTGGATGATAGTGGATGTTTTTGAAATAATCAAGGAATTCCTTGGTAGTAAGTCATTGTTGTTGGAAACTAATTATGAATTATTATGTGCAAGTAGGAAATTTTAAATGAAGTAGACCATTAGTGGTTCGACATTTCTTCTTACCTATGGTTGGATATGGTTGGTTTGAAACCATTCAAGTCACTATCATGGATATTAAACAAGTGTCTTAGGTCTTATTGGTGATCATTGGTAACCTCTTAGTATATTATTGGATTATTTATGATCATTCCCCTTAATATGGAATCATCCAAGGTGCATTGAGAGCATGTTGGCTATACACTGAGAAAAATTAAATTCCATCTAGAATAATAAATAGATTCTAAAAATATTCACTGTGGGATAATGGATAATCTTAGAGTAATAGACTATCCTAAGTGATACTCGGATTCAAATTTATGAAGGCCTTGCATAATGTCTTGGACGTCAGCTAATATCTTTACATAATCAGTAGTTGAGGTATCATTTATTGTACCAGTCTATTTTTTGATACATGGATGTATCTATTATATAACAATGTATCACTTTTAATCCCAAAAACATGGAGTACCATTGATGGGATCCCTAGATTCATGTAGTTAATTCCAATTCTAATGCAGAACTTTTGTTTGGGATCAGTTGATATGATTAATATGTGATGATCCAAGGGTAATGGATCAGGTAAACAACCATGTTCATGTTGTGTAATTGAAACATAATTAAATTATTCTTATGGAGGCCTCATAGGAATATGGTTACAAGCATCGATGATCATACTCTAATAAGGCTTGAGATATCATGGATTGAAGGAATAGTAATCGTGTCTGGAATACCCCAGTGTTTGAACCAAAGTGGATTCAATATAGTCTTTCATTAGTGTTTTGACTTTTTTCTTATGGATTTAATAAATCCAGTGAAAAAGAACATCTAGAACATCATTAGCAAGATTCAAATGTAGATAAATTTCCAAATGATGATTTTCATGGAACGACTAGAACAACAAGGCTATTTCATTTCAATATGGAAACAACCATTTCGATATCATTAAGGGATAGGATCAAAGTCTTTATGTGCGACTTGGTTTTATTAATTTAGAATCATTATAGTATAGTATTGTTTCAGACGCTTTCGCTGGGACGTGGACATCCGTCTGTGGGGGACGTGCGGCTATTGCCTCGCATTCTCGCTTTCCAAAGGTGGGCAGTATCTGTTCCTTATTCAGGGACGTCTTCCCCTTGATCGAAATGGTATGATGGGATGTCGGTTCTTCCTTCTATGGATTCCTCCTCAGAACTTGTCACATAGTCTGGGTCTCCCTCATAGATTTAATACGTTGTTCGTGAAACTCTTCCTAGTGCCATGTTTCCAAAGATGCCGGTTAATTACACTGCTTCTGTCAGGACATTCCAAAGGGTTTGGTCAGGGCAGCAACCTTCAGTTGGGGGAGTAGTCATGTACATGAATCATTAACGTGTATGAGCACTGGGGAATTGGTGTGTCTATCTTTTGTCCCTTATTATAGGGCTTATCGAGGGCGCGGAAGCCTGAGGCATCCCACAATAAGCTTGGGGATTCATATGTCATAGGCATGTATCTGAGGGTTTCCTCATCTTCCCATGTTTAACACGGGGTATGCCGTAATTTTAACATCTAATGGAGACAGATCAGACTGATCAGAACACAGATGAGGGTGCATCAGATTAAGGAAACCCCTTGAGGGAACACCGATATTGGAGCCAGCCCCTGGGCGGCTTCCCGAATGATGTGGAGGGGAATGGGGTGGCATGATCTCATCAGGATGTGGTGGCCCGGAAAAAAATCCGGATGGGTGATGGAAATCAACACAGAATATAGGGGGAATGAAATGGAGTCATCGTGGAGATGACGTTGGTGATGGGCTTGAGTATCGAAGAGAATTCCTACATATCCCTATGGTAGGGAATGAAAGTCCACATAGTTATGTTGGTGAGAACTGACGTGAAGGGGGTCGGAGCGACCAATGGGTGGTGGGATTGATTCTCATGGAGGCTTCCTACGTACCATGCCTTGACATGGATCAAAGTCCAGGTAGTTTAGATGGGACGCCAGTGAACCGATGTGAAGGAGGACCTTGGTCCGATGGATGATGGGCTTGAACCTCGTGAGCCTTCCTACGTACCATGCGTTGACATGGATCAATGTCCACATAGTTCATGATGGATGTGTGGCTGTTTAACTGACATGAAGGGGTGTTGGAGCAACTGGATGGTAGGGTCACAAAGGCTTACCGCTGGATTGGGATGCAGTTTAACATCATGCGGGATGAGGGTGTTTCGGAGAACCAACGTGAATAAGGACCTTAGCCGTGGCGGATGGTGGGATTGAACCTTAGGAAGGCTTCCTAGGTACCATGCCTTGACATGGATCAAAGTCCACGTAGTTCAGGATAGTCACAACGACTTACCTATAGACTGGAATGCAGTTTAACGTCATGTGGGGAGTGGGTGGAACCTGACGCGAAGAAACGACGGGCGGTGGGTTTGAACCTCGTTAAGGATTCCTACGTACCATGCCTTGACATGGATCAAAGACCTCATAGTTCATATGGATGTACAGTTTAATGTCATGTGGGACAGTATAAAGTTTAACGTCATGATGGACGGGGCATACATTTTAATGTCATGGTGGATGAGGATATTTTCATGGTCAATGATTACTCTTACCCCACGTGAGTCGTACTCGGTGTGAGAAACAAGAGGCAGTAGAGACCTGACAATCACGTCGCGAAGGGTGCATCCTTGATAAGCGAAGGGGGGATTACGCGTTGAGTGGCCCATGGTGTCGGTACATACTCTAAGATTGATACCCGAATGCGACAAAGTGTAGAAGGATAGGGGATTTGGGACCAAATAAAGGAGGTGCCTTGTTCCTTATCACATACTCCGCTGGCCCTGGTGGTGGGGAAGTTTGTAGGTGCATGGGTGCTACCTTCCATAAGAAGGACCTGCGGCTTACACCTAAGAGGTTGCCCTTACCCATGGAAAAACTCCATTCCAATAAAGTGGATTTCATCCCCTGTGAGGGGTGATCCCATATCCGTTGCGACCGGTGGGCGTAAAGATTTTCCAAGCCTGGGGGACCCTGCATGCGAGGCATGGGTCCAGATCCCAATTTAACGACATGTGTTGAAGATGAGGTGCTTGGCAGTTTAACGTCATGTTGCTCGGACGAGGTGGGTTTAATATGCACCCCTAGTACATACATGTCTGGTACACTCAGCCCCTTGGGGAAGGGAAGGCATCGGCAATGCCGTGTAGAAGGGTGGTTGCAGAGCGAACCATCGAGGATTCCATGTTAGCGGGGCTATGCAAAGAAGCAATATCCTTTAGCGTTCCTATGCAAAGAATCATTAGGCAAAGCAATTCCATGGGTGTTATCATACAGGGGACTTTGAAATCACATCGTGCAAACCTGGAGGGTCACACGGGAGAAGGAATTTCCAAGCAGAAGGGTCCACAGGCAGGGGCCTTGTGGAGCTCGGTTAATCTGCGTAGTAGAGGTAACTTGCGAAGGGGTGTGCCTCACGAAGTGGGGTGCCTTAGCCTTAGCATGGGGTAGAGGTTCAAGTGGGAGGATCTTCATGAAGTGGAAGGGCATTCGCGGAGCACTGCCTCACGACGCATAGGTTCCTCACAAAGCAAGGTGCCGTGAAGCAGTGTGCTTCGTGAAGTACAGTGACCCTGCCATGGCATGTGGATCACGTGTATAGGGTGGGTGTCTTGAAAAGCATTAACTCTCTGTGACTGCCTGGGTCCCCTTGGGTATCCCCTTCCTTCACGAATTCCATTAGGCTTTGTGAAGGGAATCCCTCCCGGAAGAGGGGCTCAAAACGAGACAAGGAGAAGGCCTCTTGCGAAGCAAAAATACCTAAGAGAGCTCATGATTCCCAGTACGAAGAGTGCTTTTCGGTTTGGGAGTTGAGAAGCTGAAAGGTCTAATTTTCCATCCACAGAGCTCAGGGGGAGCTCAGTATTTATAGGCAAGCGGCATCGTGATGCAGAGCTCACGCGGCACGAAGGGGGCTTCGGTTGCTTCGCGGTGGGTCGAGAATGTCAACCGGTTTCACGGAGAGGTACCACCACCTCTGCTTCACGGTGGGTTCGCAAACATTAGGGGGGTTTGCGGAGAGTTACTACCTCATATGCTTCACGGCAGCCATGTTTCTTGGTGGGGCTCTGTGTTGGGGCTTCGGGAGGCAGAGCATGAGGCCTCTTTTTCTTCTCTCCTTTCTTCAAATATTTTGGCACCAAAAAATTCCCCCCCTCAGACTCGGAGCTGCGGAGGGATCAATGGTCGAAGTCTGAGGGAAATCGCCAAAATTTATTGGTAGTTCATGGTGATGACTCATGAAGTGGACGTGCGAGGCGGATAGGGGTCGCGTGGTCCGGATGCGTCGCGAAGCTCCGCGCGAACTGGACGCGTCGTGAAGCTCTGAGGATGCCACCTATAAATAGGGGGGATGACCTCTCTTTTGTCCTTTCCCTTCTCCATGACATTTTTATTTTTCTCTCTCGATTCTCCAAGCTAGGAATACTCCACGACTGCTCACCGCGAATCGAGCTTTGCGGCGAATCACTAGTCTTTGACTTTGTGACTACGCCAAGAGAACCTATGCTTGTAGGAAAAGGATAGGCTCTGCATCTTGCCTTTGCGAATGAGATCTGAGAACAAGCTCTGCAAACGAGATCTGTGAATGATCTTCACGACCCGACCTGAAATTTGTCCGTGTTCAGAGACTCAATGTCCCATCAAGAAGTTGTGTTGGGGGTGCTTGCAGATGCCGCCCAAAAGGATGAGATGGACAACAATATGGGCCTAGGGGATCTAGTACGAATCCACATGGACAATATTTCTTTGATAGAACTGCTATTAGAGATCCAAAAGAACTATCTAATGTGCAAGAAACTTCCCTTGTATGGCTTCGGGCAGAGGGATAACGTATTCATTCCTGAGGCGAGTAAGGACGAACCATCTTGCAGGTTCAGGAGCATGTCTTGCCAAAGCCAATGGTTCAGGGCAGCCGATGGTAATGCGCTGGGGGACTTCACACTTGTCACCACCGAATCTCTGTACAACCATCTGAACAACATCGATGGGAATCCATTGCAACCGGAGACATCCCCTTTAATGTACCACACCATATTGAAGGTAGCTTTGAGTTATTTAAAGAAGGGGTGGTCTACTGAGTGGGACCTGTGCCAGGGAGGCAACTTCACCAATGATTGGGCATGGGCCTACTGGGTGGGTGACTCATGCGAGGAGATTGGGGCCAAACTGAGGACAGTGGGCTTGCATGAGGTGGCATGGGCCTCCGAATTCTGTATTTATCAACTGAAACAGCTGATGCCGGAGCTGTTGAGAAGATGGTCGTCTAGGACTAACACTTTACACATGCACAATGGGGAGGTCGACATCAGTCTATGAGATGTCAATTAGATATCATGGTTCTCTGTCATGGGGTCCATGTATGATGAGTTCCTCCCTGTCATGAGTGCGTTGGGGGATCCAGAGAAGATTCTATGGCTGGAACTGGCACTGATGGGACTGGTCCCCAAAGAGGACAAGGAAGCGGGGAGAGATGTCCACTTTATGAAGTGGTTCGAGCAGTTCTTGAACTTCCTGAAGGATCGAGAGTTTCCCCCGAGGCCTAGAACTTGTCCGAAGTGGGATCATTGGGGAAAAGAGTACTCATAATGGCAGATCTTGGAGGATAGCCAATGGAAGACTTGGTGCTTCAGTGTCAGAACTGAACAGCAGCTGATAGACAGGCTGGCGGCATTTATCACGACCCTTATCTACAGACGGATCCTATCTTCTGGCCTTTCCAGGTGGAGTCTTGGTGGCACAGGTGGACCGTGAGACTCTCTGTGAATCGTACACCCTGCACCGGTTCGTGATGCAGTTCTGCTTCCTGTAGTGGCTAACCCCACAGGTCTACTGGGAAGTGCGCCACGAGGATCACCCGAGTGTGATGAGGCAATTGTGTCTCATGTTCACACAGGAAGACGGGAAAATGCGAAATGCATTCCCTCCACCTACTGTCACCTTTAGACTGGTGAAGGAGTATTCCATCATCTGGGAGGCAGCTTACCATATAGAAATGCTAAAGTAGCCAACCGTTTGGGTTGGTGATGGTGGGCCTCCCCTATCCGGAGGTCGGGGTCGTAGGGAAGCAAGGGCCTCTCGCAATGGAGGGGCTATCGTGGTGTCGGGACCAACACCAGCTAAGGATGAGGCAGTAGTTGCTGATCCATCAACAGTGTCGGATCTGGTGGTCCTGGATGAACAGATCCATCTGGAGGGGAGACCACCAAGGGGATTCCACAGGATATCCACTCAGGCTCCGGGGAAACGGCTGCGCCATATTGACATGCCATAGGATGCTATTTTCTCGGAGGCCTGGGACATTTGGGATGTCAACCGGCAACACCTCTATCCACCAGAGATGTGGGAACACCTGAACCATCTTAGGATGGTTTTACCGGGTATAGGCCCTATTCAGGCTGGTTTCACGGTGTCTCTGGCAGAGGCGGATCAATATCTGGATGAGCTGGATGACTACATACATTCAATTGGTGTCTCGCGTCGAATGACAGACCAGGTGAGTGTACTGTTGGATCAAACGGTTCCCCCATAGCCTTTGGACACTGAACTAAGATAGCGCTTCCCCTTGTCAGAAGATTCAGACGAATCCTCTCTGGGAGACGATGCTGGTGGAAGGAGCCCGTTGGAGGAAGGTGAAGTCGGTGATCAAGACTCAGATCTCGACGATTTCATGGAGACTCCCGAGGTAACATCGCAAGTTTCTTTCCTCGGGTTCTGCTATCAGGTCATCATAGATTTCTTTCCATCATCTGGACCTTACAAGAGGAGATTGTATGAAGACCTCACTCTCGCCCCATGGTGGGTGACGATGCAGGACCTTCGGATCCCACGCCTGTGGCCGCGTCCAGTTCTATGTCTGGCGGTGCTAGGGCACCCGAGGTGGCTCCTCTAGAATCTCTAGAACTTGTGACAAAATACGGAGGGCCATGCCTCGGGGTCCCGTCAGCATCAACTCAAGAGAAGCACCATGAGTTCAATCTCCACAAGTCTTCTCCACTGAATTCATTGCTTGCAATATGTAGATCGTGCAAACTGATGTCCATGCCCTCCCCTATCGTATACAGTTCTAAGACTGGCATGGGATTCTGTGGCAAGGCTAGTCGAGATGTCTCATGCAATCCCTCCTAGGGGAATGTCGGTGATCGTGGAGATAGTTACCCCGCCTATCTGAGCTATAGCACTCCCTATCATTGGAGGGACCACCAGTAGGGTTGTGCCTGAGGTTATTGAGTTGGAGTTCGACGATGAGGATCGACCAGTCAACCTAAGTCCCGCCGCGTCTGATCCAACACCAGATGTCGCGCCTGATCCCACACCAGAAGCAGATCCCACTGAAAACTTCTTGCGGGCATACCTAGTGTATGATCTTGCTAATCGCACTGACTGGGATGAGACAACCTCCGATGAAGAGGATAGTAAAATAGTCTCTCGCCGATCGTGGAATCTAATCACACACTTCATCAGCGACACCCCCCAAGCGTTATGGCTGGATGAAATGGACAGACTTCACTCGCGGTTGAGCGAACTATGTGTTGGGGGATTGGATTCCCAGCACCCTCATTGGCGCATTCGAGATCTTATGGCAGTGATGATCCGGGAGTTTGACCACATGCTCAGTGTGGGCTGGAAGCGGAGGAAGGCGACAAACATCAAGAAGCTCCAGGAGGCCGAAAATGAAGTCCAACACCAACAGATCTGGGCGGATGAGCACTCAGCCTCTCTCAATGCACAATCTGAGCTGATCTTGTGTTTAAAGCCCAGCTGGCAGAGGCGGAAGAGCGTATGAGGTAGGCTTCCGAAGGGATGGTCGTCATTCAGGCTGGCGTAGAATGGGCACGAGCTGAGGCTGATGAACTACGCCCCATCTCTATTGAGGAGGAGTGGGAGCTGAGTCGGTGACAACAATTCTTGGACACCACAAGTCAAAGGGTGGCGGAGCTACAATGCTATTTTGATGGGGTCAATCCCTCCATGGGGGGAGTTGACCCCTGGGTACTATAATGATTACTAACCCTTAATCTTACTTTCATGCTTTGATTCTTTTGAATGTCATAGCATGCACGAGTTCCTTTGTTTTCACTGGTTCATTTCATCCTTATAATGTTTTCAGAATGCCCAGCGACAATTCCCTATGCACACGTGGGTCGGGCCTGATGTGAGAAGCAAGAGATAGTCGCCTCATCGTCCCATCCAAACAAAGGAGTGCAAACCAAGTTTCGGGCATCCGGGGCATGGAAAACCGGTCCAGACTTCTGGGAAATGGGAGAGACATGGCTAGAGATGGAAGTTCTCAATACAGTCGAATTACTGTTTTTCCAGCGTGCTCTTGTGCACAAATGGTGCAATGCCAGGGATGCTGAAATCGGTCCAAACGGATGGGAATGGGATGTGTGAATCACGATACCCAAAATTCGTAACACTACGGGGTGGCATGATAATGGAGGATAGCTGTTGAACATGGTGGAAACACAGCATCCATATTGCATTATCCTGAAATGGGGACAACAAATGAGGGATGACCATTGACCATGTTTGCTACATGGGGTCTAAATCAAATATCGTCGATCAGTCTTCCGGGACGTTGGCCCAGGATAGTAGGCAGACCATAGGTCGAACATCCATACTATTAGGGGGTCCCTCCAGACATGACCAGTCTTCCGGAACGTTGGCCCAAGACAGCAGGCAGACCATAGGTCGAGCATCTATACTGTTAGGGCGTTCCTCCAGACATGAAAGAGGACAATAGTCCGAATAAGGGGCACGTGAAGCATGGGATGTGCAGTGATGGTTTATTCAAACAGAATCCAACACTCATGAAATTATGCCACTGTGGTGGGAGTATGCTAGATGGGCACATCAGTTTGATCATGGAACATTCCTTCTTTCATATAGGGTCTCTTTGGTGAGGTGGTCTGTCGCTTCCTAATGTCATCTTGGGGCATCCTGAACTTGTTCAGGGCAGAGTTATATAGTTATACGGTCCCCAACGAGGGGTCCATCCTGGGGGCCGGAAAGGGGAAGAACAGGATTTATGATTCCTGTGAGCTAGACCCTGGGTAAAATACCAGGGTGTCCCTACGTTTCCCATGAGGATAGGAATCAAGCCACACGTAGTTCTGGAAGCACAGTTTAACGTCATGTAAGATGATGAGAATTTTGGTTGTGTAGGTACATATCCCACCAAAACTACTAAGCCCACGTGAGTCATGCTTGATGTGGGAAACAAGAAGTAATGGGCCAATTTCCCGAAATAGCAAGGGGCATGTTAGGGTGAAGGGACGCTCAGTGAATTCTGGCCTAATGATGCTAGCACGTCCATGTGGCGCACCTAGACGCATGAAGATATAAAGCCGAGTATGTCACAATTCCACTTGAACATGAGGAAGTGGAAATGTGTGAATCATGATGCTCAAAATTTGGATCACAGTGATGGCAGCGTGACGATGGAGGATAACTGTTTACCGTGGAGGAAACGTAGAATCCATATCGCGTTAGCCTGGAATGTGGACAGACAAATGAGGGTCGACCGTTGACCATGTTCTAAACATGGGACCATGTCACAAATTTTCTCAGAGATCCATAGGGACGTTGTCCAGAAATGATTGGAGAGCCCTTAGTCCCAACATTCATAGAGAGCCCTTAAGCCTAGCATCCTTGTCATCCAAGGGTCCTTTTGGATATGGAAGAGGATGAGGATCCAAATAAAGAGCTCACAAAGCTTGGTCATGGAAATATAGAATGTCTCCATGAAAATTCCACACTTTACACTCTTTTTAAAAACGTATATAAATGTGTTAATGAGACGTATTAGATAGAGGGAGTCGATTCCCTTCCCATACGGAGATCATAGTTTAGGGTCGTAGAGTTTGGACCATGGATGGTAGGAAACTCGGGATACTCATGGTGAGTAATTACAAAAAACCCAATGTGGACGGCAACCAGGGATGTGTTTGGGGTGGTGAACAACCCGACGTGGATGAGGACATAATCCCATACCACACCACACAACCCCCTTGGGAGAGGTTTTAGGTCAAGGGACTGAAAACGATAGTTGAATTGGGCCTGAGAAAAAGTACACAGGCGTTCCTACGTACCCCATGAGGATGGGGATCATGAAAAACATAGTTCTAGAGAGGTCGAAAGGGGCGCGTGGGTCTAGACCTCACACCAAGAGAAGTGGTATTTGATAGATCTTGTTTGTCCTTTAAGGTGAGTGGGTTTTTTTGTGAAGCGACAGGACTAGGGTAGCAAGCCCTGGTGTCGCCACTAGAATAAAGTTGTAATAGGCATTGAAAATTGCATGGAACGTGACCAATACCAAACATGATTTCCTCTATGATGAGGTCATCACAATACAGTGTCATTTTTCATTGTGCGGCCAGGATGATAATCTCACAGTTTAGGGTCGTGTGAGAGGACCAAGCATGCATTTTAACGTCATGAAGCACAGACGTAGCAAAGACGATGCTAGGCTGGGAATGGGTATGGTTCCATGAAACATAACCGTAGTGAATAGAGACATGATCCCACATCACACCGTATGCAATTCCGAGAGGGAGACCTCAGGCTGAGGGGCCAACATAGGGGTAATAGGTAAAGGGGGAGAGACTGGCTCCCAATGAGCTGGACTCGAAGACGAGATGTTCGGGTGGTCCTACGTATCCCATAAGGATGGGAATAATTCCATACGTAGTTATGTATGGATATCTTAGTATATGGTCTTAGAGCTCAGACCGTGGGAGCCTCGAAGGATTCCATATTGCAGCCTTGTCCCCCTGACGTGCTAAGGAGAAATGAGGGATAGCGCCAAGAGTGTTGAGATTCCACTTGGACATGATGAGGTGGAACATAACGTGAATCATGCGACCAAAATTCAATGCCTGAAGGGGCTGGAGTGTTGACATAGGATTACTGCTGACCGTGGCGGAAAAGCAGTCTCTATATCGCATTAGCCTGAAATGAGAACAAACAAATGAGCATCGACTGCTGACCATATTCTAAATGCGAGATTTTTATCAGTTTTCTATCAAATACCATCGGGGGCATAGGCCCGTAACAGTAGGAGAGCCCTTAGGCGTGTTTTCCAGGTCGTTCTTGGGGGTTCCTCTTGGTGTGAAATGTGATGAAATCCCGAATGAAGGGAAACATGAATCATGACAAGTGGATGGAACTTGACCAAGTTGAATCTGACACTCTTTTTCCTTGACCAGAGTACTATTAACACATGGTAGGACCACTGTACGGGGTCAAGGGACTCAACTTGAGGGTGTCCAAGAGATGGCGGGTTCCTGGGAGAAGGGGGCATAGCACCAAAAACCCTATACCACACCTATACATCCCCCTCGTGGAGACAGATAGGCCAAGGGGGCTTGGTGACTGGGGAGATGGGGAGATCTCTAAGAGGTGGGGCTAATTTTTTAGAATGGGGTGGGTGTGGTGCGACTATTGCAAAACCGATGTGAACGAGGACATAGTCCCATACCACTCCACACATTCCCGTGGTCAAGGTCCCGAAGGCAGGATAGATTAGATGAATTAGTGAAACTCAAGTTGGACCCATAGACAGGAGGCCTGGGCGTTCTTACATATCCCATGAGGATGGGAATAGAGCCAAACATAGTTGTGAGGAGGTCATAGTTTACGGTCTTAGAGCTCGGACTATGGGTGGATGGAAACATTCCATGTAAGCGCAGTCCTCAACCCGATCCCTAAGAAAAAATTAGTTAAAATCAGTGTGGGAAACAAGGGAGGAAAGACCTTATTGAAATACCCATAACATCCATCAAAGTGAAGTCAGTGAAAGGCCCCAAAAGAAACCATTCACGTGGCTTTGTTCTCCTAACGCGCAGATGCGCACTGAGGAATAGTATCAAGAGTTTCGAAACTCTACTTGTACATGATGAGGATGCAGAAGGATGTGAATCGTGTAACCAACATTTTGGGCTTAATGGGGATGGTGTGGCGATGGAGGATAATTGTTGACCACGGAGAATGAACAGTCTCCATATCACGTTAGCCTGAAGTGGGAACAACAAATGAGCATCGACCGCTGACCATATTCGCAACACGAGATTTGTATCAATTTGTTGTCTGAAACCCTCATGGTGTTGGCCCGTAACGGTAGGAGAGCCCTTAGGCGTGGTATCTAGGCCATTCTTGGGGGTCCATCTGGGTGTGAGAGATGATGAAAGCCCTGATGAAGGGGAACACAAAGCCTGAAAATCAGGTGAGGACATGTCCGAGCAGAACCTAGCATTCTAGGTACTAAACCAGAGTACCCTTTGGCACATTTGGTGTACCACCAAAAAGGGTTGTCGAAGCGGCTCAGGAGGGATAGGTACATGGTGTGGTCATTACAAGCCTGGAATGAATGAGTAATTAATCTCATAACAAACTATATACTCCCCTCTACGAGGAAGGGTAGGAAAAGGGTCCAAGGTGGGATGGAGATTTTCCGAAGATGGGGTTGGACCTGAAGCCTAGACATTCGGGTGGTCCTCCATATCCCATAAGCATGGGAATCAAGCCACACATAGTTCTCAAGATTCATTTTAAAATCATGCAGGACGAGGAGGGGAGTAGGATACCTCTACACAACTGAGGTGTATGGTATGGCGAATAAACCTACGTGAATGAGGACATAATCCCACACCACACCATTGTAAGACCCCGGGACACCCTGAGAGGGGAGGGGTGAATCAGGGTGACAACATTTTCTTTTAAAGTATTGGATCTTATTCCCACGTTGGTAGGAACATGTAAAACCTGTATGATGGATAAGATTAGAAAGCAGACATTCACATACAGAGAGAAGACACATCACTTTTTACTTGGTTCACCGCTAAGGGCTACGTCCAAGGAGCATACGCCGACAAGTTGTCGGTCGTACAAAATTCCACTAATCTTAACTAGTTGTGGATTACAATGGTTTGGGAACAATCACTATTTCCTAGGCTCACTGCCTTTACAAAGGTTCAGGGATAGCTCACTGCTTTGCTTGGGTCACTCCCATTGACTCCCCCTGGCTCACTGCCCTTGGTGAAGTCCCACTCAGTTTATAGACATGAAGGTCTCTTCAATAGATTTTTATTGAAGTATTTTCCTCTTCTCAGCATGAGACTCTACTTGCATAGAAATCTGGAATAGATGCACTAGAATGCACTGGACCACTGAACTGGATAAATAGAACGTTCAGACAAACTTCACTGAAAATTGCGCGCAAGACCAACCCTTTGTGTGCAAAACCTCCCTATTGTGCTCAATCATTACTCTTCACGCGGAAAAATATTTCGCATAGAAACCCCCTTTTTTGAGCAACTGAATCTTTTATGTGCGAACCCAATTTTTACGCGCAACTCTTCATTTTTCATGCATCCTAAAATTTTCCGCGCAATTCAGAAAATTTTACACAAGCACATTTACGCGATCCTTTTTCGCTCATCAGACCTCGGATCTTCTCTAGGTCTTCAACTCTACGGAATCAAGGGGGTCACCTCATATTTATAGGAGTATGAGACCCTCGCACGAAAAAACCCCTTCGGTGCAAAAACCTCTCATCTAGAGCATAATGTTTCGTGCAGGTATCGTTTTCCACGCACCTCTCCAGATATTTCGCACAGCCCATGCCTTTTCCATTTTTCGATGTTTTGATACCGAAACACTATTTGCGAGAAAAACTTCGCTCCGCTATTTCTCGCACCAAGCTATTTTTCGCACCTAGCTCAAGTATTTTGCCCACATCCATTATTTTCTGCACACCACTTTTTCTTTGTGCGCACATCCTTTTGCAGACAATCCATGTCTTCATTTTCCAATTTTGAGGCCCAAAAATTTGGAGAACACTGGGAAATAGCGCCACCTTCAATACTGTTGTTTTCTCGAACTATATGATCACTTTGATGGCACACATTCAGTACATCCACTGAGGGTTGACAAAAAACACAAACCATACACCAATTCCTGCATAGAACATCCATGGTTCCAATAATCTCCCCCTTTGGGTTTGTTGGAAATCACCAAATAAATTCAAAAAGATCACCATCCCCATGAAATCCAAAAATGCAAGGATCAACTCAGCCAACACTCTAAGTCTACATAAGAAGTGCTCAGTGTAGAAAACAAGAGGGGAAGCTTGAATTGGGTTCTCGTGTTTTGGAATTCTCAATGACACCCAAGAAATTTTCTTACAGTGTCACAGAAGCATTATATGTCCAATGAATTCCTTCGCATCCACCTCATCCTATCACTGACATTGAATTCGTTACAAGACTGAACATGCCTGAATTTATTCCTTTCTCCCCCATTGGAAATAAACCCAAAGGTCGGTAATTTATTTAATGTTCATCTCAAACCATACTCCCCATGGATAGTATCTCCCCCATTAAACTGCATCACAGTCATAAACAGATAGAAACAGTTACCATAATCTGGGAGAGGGTAATTTGGGAACCTCTTTATGCAATAAGAGGTGGTTGGACACCGAGGTTCAACCGATGTGTTTCAAACACAGCTACTGATAGTGGTTTCGTCAGGATATCAGCTACTTTCTCATTAGTTCCCACGTGATCCATTCTAATTATCCCTTGCTCAACTTTTTCTTTGATAAAGTGATACATGATTTCAATATGTTTTGTACGAGGATGCTGAACAAGATTCTTTATAAGATCAATTGCACTCTTATTATCACAGTAAATTACCATTGGTTGCTTTACTTCATCACCAATACTTGTTAATTGTTGCTTCATCCATAGCAGTTGAGTGCATTCCTTTGTGGAGGATATATACTCAGCTTTAGCAGTACTAAGAGAAGTACTTTCTTGTTTCTTTCTCAACCACCCGACACAATTATTACCAATAAAGAATGCTCCACCACTGGAGGACTTTCTGTCCACAACATCTCCAGCCCAGTTAGCATCTGAAAATGCTGATAATTCACATTCCCTTCTTGCAGCAAAGTATAATACATAATTGTGAGTACCTTGAATATACCTCATGATTATTTTTACAACTGCCAAATGATCCTCCTTTGGATTACTCTGAAAGCGGGCTGCAAGACATATGGCGAAGACAATATCGGGCTGTGTCGCTGTCAGGTATAATAGGCTCCCAATGATCCTCCTGTACATGGTGGGATCTACAGATTTCTCATTCTCATGCTTTCCAAGTTTGTTCCAACTGCAATTGGAGTTGACATTGGTTTGGAGTCTTGCATATTAAACTTCTTCAGCAGCTCTCTTGCATACATTTCCTTAGAGATAAAAGTGTAGTCTTTCCTTTGAGTCACCTACAGTCCCAAGAAATATGTGAGCTCCCCAAACATTGAAATTTAAAATTCTTATTTCATATGATTTTCAAATTCATCCACTGATTTCTTCCTGCTTCCACCAAATATAATGTCATCGACATAAATGAGAACCATGAACTGATATTTCAGAGAATTCTTCACATAGAGATTCTGATCTACTCCTCCTATTTTTAATTCTAGATTCTTGAGATAAGAATCTAGTCTGGAGTACCATGCTAGTCGTGCCTATTTCAAGCCATAAAGTTGTTTCTTTAGCTTAAAGACCTTTGATTCATCGGCACCAAGAAGAAAACCCACTGGTTGTTCAATGTAGACTTCTTCTTCGAGTACACCATTTAAAAATGCTTTATTGACATCCATTTGATATACTTTATATCCTTTCTGGAGATCCCTGGAAAGGAACAACATGATTGACTCCAGTCTAGCCACTGAAGCAAAGGTTTCTTCAACATCAACACCTTCTATCTGAGAATACCCTTTATATTCCAGTCGAGCCTTGTTTCTGATAACACTTCCATGCTCATCAAACATGTTCTTGATATCCATTTTGATACAATCACATTGTAACCTTTGGGTATCGGGACAAGATCCCATGTCTAATTCTTGTCCATATGATCCAACTCTTCATTCATGGATTTCACCCAGGATTCATCCTTTGCAGCTTCATCAAATGAGGATGGCTCCATAACTGACATAAATGCAGAAGGTGTGTTATTGCTCATCCCCCTTGTCTGTGTGGGTGCATTCTTGTCTCCATTTATGTTAGATGGATAAATCTCTTCTCTTCGATTTCTCCTGTGAGGTTCAGTTGCATTCTCACCATCCAAGATTTCCTCTTCAGATTCTTCATCTGAGTTAACATCATGATGTGACCCCTGAGTGTTTTGTACACCTTCCTCTATTTCTGTATTTATATTTATTCTATGTTCATATTCATTCTCATCTTCTATCTCATCAGCATAGGTACTATTTGAAGCATTTGGGGTTTTCCTTCAATTATTTTAACATCTTTTCTTTCATTAATCCTCCCCAAGAGTTTATTGAAACACTTGTAATATTTTCTGTTCATTGGATACCCAATAAAAATTCCTTCATCAACATTGTCACCAAATTTCCTTGGTTTCATTCTTTATTATGAATGAAACATTTACTTCCGAAAACACGAAATTATTTCAAAGAAGGCTTCCTTCCATGCCACAATTCGTATGGCGTCTTCGTTTCTCCCATATAGAGCCTTGTTCGATTCTGAATGTGCACTGCAACTTCAACAGCCTCCTTCCAGTAATGGCGAGAGATACCACTCTCAATCAACATAGTTCTGGCCATGTTGTTGACCTGTACCTTCCGACGCTCACCAACTGCATTTTATTGTGGAGTTCTCACAGAAGCTACCTCATGTTGTATTCTATGTTTTTCTAGGTAATTTTCAAACTTGATGGACGTGTATTCCCCTCCATTGTCAGATCGCGGGACATTTATTGATCGTCCAGTATCATTATCGGCAATCCAGCGATAAGTTTTCATGCAATCAAGTACTTGTCGCTTCCTGTGAATCACCATTACACAAGCCATTCTTCTATAATCATCAATGAAAAGGATGAAGTACCTTTCTACATAGGTTCCAACAACATTTATTGGGCTACATATGTCTGTATAAATGAGGTCAAGAAAATGTGATTCCCTTTTCTTCTTTGGACAATGTGAATTACAGACTAGCTTCCCATGAATACAAGCATCACAAGACATTTCTCATTCTCATTTTAGAATGGGAATATCCATGACTATCTTCCGCTTAGATATCTTTTCCATTCCTTGTTGGTTAATGTGCCCCATCCTTCGATGCCAGAAAATGTTTTCTTCTTCAACAGACAAATAGCAAGAGTTCACTTTGTTGTCAACCTGATATAAGTTTCCATATGTTCTACAGCCTTTCATAAGAGAATTACATGTTTTTCCTTTTATAGTGCAACCTTTTTTATTGAAGGTTACTATGAGCCCTGAGTCACAGTATTGACTTACACTGAGGAGATTTTGGCGTAGACCGTACACATAATGAACTTCAGTCTTCTTCAGCTCCCCGTTGGTGAGAGCAGTATTCCCACTGCCTTTAATCTTCAAAGCACCATCATTACCAAACCGTATTGTTCCATCAACCTTCTTTTCAATTTTCTTCAAAAGGTCAGCATTTCCCGTCATATGGTAAGATCATCCACTATCAAGGATCCAGGTGCTACTTCTCTTTGTAGCTTTGAGGGATACTTCTGCAAGATTGGATTTCTCGATCTTGTTTTTCACTTTCCATGAGATATTGGATTGAGCATAGGATACTGAAGGCCTTTTAATACTTTCTTCCACATAATCTGATTCTTCATACCCATAATCTTCTTCAAGAGGTGAAAAACTGTTTGTGAGAAGAACATCATCAGGATGATGAAAACTGGCCTGTCATTGAGTGTTGTATGAATTTCTCATGTCGTACCGCTGCCTGCAATATGTAGCTTTATGGCCAAAGTTAGAAAAATTAAAACAGTAACCATAGAAGTTATTTCTTCAATAAGATGGAGGATATGAAATTGGTCTCCTTTTTTGACTTCCCAGATCTTCCCCATTCAAGTAGCTCCTTGACTTTTCTCAATATGACAAGGTATGGCCCAGATAATCACAAAACTAACACTTAATGAGAGGAAATGTATTTTCACTTGAATTTCTCCTCATTCCTTCTTCCTTGGGAGAGTAGTTGAACTGCCTATCATTTCTGAAATTTTGAGGATAATTTTCACTTATTCTTTTAGTTTGGGTTGAGGGTTTCTTTTTCAGCATTTCAGGTAATGTTTCACCATGTCCAACTTTATCTTGTTGTTATTTTGGTTCTCTTTACTTCCAACAGTTGATGTCTCAGCTTCATAGACAATTCAACTCTTTCCCATGTAAGTGGGTCTTTGATCACTTAAGATTTTTCCAACCCCATCAGAACCACACTTGGCTCTTTCTAGTAATTCTACATATGAGAATATTCTGAAACGAATTTTCTTCTTTCCCTCATTTGTCGTTGATTGACATTCAATTTTACTTCTAAGAGTAACAACTTCTTCCTTAAGTCCCTCAACAGTCTTGGACATCTCTTCTAGTCTGGATGAACGGCCCTTTATGACCTTTGCTTGTTCTTCAATTTTGGGCTTTAGTTCCACTACATCATCTGTGCTTTCAAGGATTGAAGACTGAACTCTCAATAGTTCTTCTATTCGTTCAATCTCTACTTCAAGCTCATCAACATATTCTGATGATTCTTCCACAATTTCCTTCCACTTATTACATCTCTTACATTTATTCTGAATCTTGGAAAAAGCATCCTTAATTTGAGTCTTCGAATCACCATTAAAAATAATCTGATTATATATGTCTTTACTGATCAAGGGTTATTACTATTCAATGGTAGCCATCATGGAAGCATGGTTTCCTATTTCGAATTCTGGTTCTTCTTCTTCACACAATTCAGTATCATCATCTTTCTCTTCACAGAAAAAAACTCATCCTTTGTATTTTATTTCCAGATTTGAAGTCTCCCTTTTTGAAAAACCTTCTTTAAGGCTTCTCGATTTATTCTACTTCTCTTTAATCATCATCAAACATTCTTTGGAACTGAGAGGAAATGTTCCCGACTCTTCCACAACGTAAACATACCATAGGTAGCTTGCCTTTAAATTTACCATTTCCCTTCTTCAGCTTCTTGGAGATGTGAGAAAGAATTTAATTTTACTCTTCATCTTCACCACCACTATCTTCTGAAATTTTTAGTTTTTTCGTGGATTTGAATGATATTTCCTTTCTTATATGAGTTATGGAAACTTTAGGTTGGACTCTCATCTCATATGCCACTAGACTACTTAAAAGATCATCCAGAGACAGTTTGGATTGATCTCTTTCTTCAAGGGCTGAAACCTCTGCATTGTACATATGAGGAAGTCTTCTCAGTATCTTCTTAATGATATCAATGTATTTGATTTCTTCTCCAAGACCTCTAATTGCTCCTACTACTTCAGTAATTCTATTGAAGAATGAATCTGAATTCTCATTAGGATGCATCTTTAAATCATCAAACCTGTTGTGTAAGACTTAAAGCTTCGCCTCCTTCACATTGATGTCTCCTTCATAGATGTTTTCATGTTTATCCCACATAGACTTTGTTGAGGTGCAACTTATCACCTTTAGATATATCTGATCTGAAAGTGCTGCAGTGATAGCATTCTGCGCTTTAGAATCAGCATCAAGAATTTTACTATCGGCATTTGTCATAGCCAGCCCTGTTGGATCAGTAACATGTATACCTTGTATAGTGGAAAATAGGACTTCCATTCCAAGGGATCTTAGATGAGATCTCATTATATTCTTACAAATTTTGAAATTACTTCCATCGAAGAGAGGGACTCCCCTAACATTGAGTGCATTCTCCATGACGAGAGAGGATAGATTTAACACCAGCAACCTCCCTCTGAAACCACTTGTAGGACCCTGGGACACCCTGAGAGGGGAGGGGTGAATCAGGGTGACAAATTTTTCTTTTAAAGTATAGGATCTTGTTCCCATGTTGGTAGGAACTTGTAAAACTTGTATGATGGACAATATTAGAAATGAAACATTCACCTGCAGAGAGAAGACACAACACTTTTTACATGGTTCACCACTAAGGGCTACGTCCAAGGAGCATACACCGACAGGTTGTTGGTCGTACCAAATTGCACTAATCTTCACAAGTTGTGGATTACAATGGTTCAGGAACAATCCCTATGTCTCAGGATCACTGGCTTTACAAAGGTTCAGGGATAGCTCACTGCTTCGCTCGGGCCACTCCCATTTACTCCCCTTGGCTCACTACCCTTGGTGAAGTCCCACTCAGTTTATAGATGTGAAGGTCTCTTCAATAGATTTTCATTGAAGTATTTGCATTTACTCAGCCTGAGACTCTGCTTGCATCGAATTCTGGAATAGATGCACTAGAATGCACAGAACCACTGAACTGAATAACCAGAACGTGCAGAAAAACTTCACTGAAAATTGCGGGCAACACCAACCCTTTGCGCCCAAAACCTTCCAATTGCGCGCAAACATTACTTTTCACGTGGAAAAATATTTTGTGCAGAAACCACCTTTTTTGCGCAATTGAATCTTTTATGTTCGAACCCAATTTTTACGTGAAACTCTTCATTCTTCACGCATCCCGAAATTTTCCGTGCAATTCAGAAAATTCCACGCAAGCACATTTATGTGATCCTTTTTCGCGCATCAGACCTCGGATCTTCTCTAAGTCTTCAACTCTATTGAATGAAGGGGTCACCTCATATTTATAGGCGTATGATACCCCCGTGCACGAAAACCCCTTCGGTGTGAAAACTTCTCATCTGGAGCGTAATGTTTCACGCAGGTATCGTTTTCCATTCAACCCTCCAGATATTTCGCACAACCCATGCCTTTTCCATTTTTTGACGTTTTGATACCAAAACACTATTTTCACAAAAAACATCGCTTCGCTATTTCACGCACCACGCTATTTTTTGCGCCTAGCTCATGTATTTCACGTACATCCATTTTTTCCATGAACCACTTTTTCTTTGTGCACACATCCTTTTGTAGACAATCCATGTCTCCATTTTCTGATTTTGAGGCCCAAAAATTTGGAAAACACTGGGAAACAGCGCCACCTTAAATGCTATTGTCTGCTTAAACTGTATGATCACATTGCTGGCACACATTCAGATCTTCCACTGAGGATTGATAATAAACACAAACCAAACTCCAATTCATGTATAGAACAACCATGGTTCCAACAACCATACACTTTTATAAGAGAGGACCTGGGACGGGGGCCCGAAAAGGGAAAGGGGCCTGAGGCTGGGCATCGGTCAGGAAAGCCTGGCCAGCTTGCATTTTAACATCTTGTAGTAAGGAAGAGGTCCAAGGGCCAGAGAAGCCCAAGGGGCCTGAGGCTGGGCCTCAGTGAGGAAGGCCTGACCAACTTGCAGTTTAATGTCTTGCAGTAAGGACGAGGTTCAACGAAGGTTTCTCTTCTGGGGAGATGTATGGTATGCCGATTCACCTGAAGTGAATGAGTACTTAATCCCATACCACACTGCACAATCCCATCATAGAGAACCTGGGATAGGGGCTCGACAGTTGGCCCTTCTTGGAAAGAGTTCGCCAGTTCGGGACGGGGCAGAACAAATCACTACACTCGATGTTTATGACATCGTGTGGGGGACCCGAAGATCCAGGGCGGTTGTGGACCATGTTTGAAACACCTCATCCCAATAGTGACCTGATATGGGAGAAGAAAATGAGCATCGACCGCTGAATGCATTCGAAACACATGACTTTCATCGGCTTGTTGCTCAGAATCCTCGAGGTCATTGGCATGAAGTGGTAAGAGAGCCCTTAACCCTAGCATCCATACCATTTAGGGGCCCTTCCAGATGGGGCAAGTGATGGAATCCCAATCAAGGAGTGTGTGAAGTATAATTTTACCCATCTATGAAAGAGGCGAACGTCTCTAGAGAATAGGGCGTACGGCCAGATCGAGGCTTTCTTGATGTGAATTGGGGAAAAAATATGCACCCTGCCATATGTCTTGACCCGAGGGGATGATTTTGGCTTTTGGGTTGGGCCAACGGATGAAATGTCTGTGCGTTCCTACATATCCCATGGGGATGGGAATCAAGCCATACGTAGTTCTTAAAATGCCATGCAGTTTAACATCGTGCGGTGAAGACGTGGGAGGATAAAAGAATGGGAGTGAGCACATGGTGTGAACATTATAATCCTCGTATTAATGGGGCTAAAGAAGCCTAATCCACATCATGTGAAGCCCCTCTGTGGAAACTGTATCCAGGAGGGGACAGTCAATGGGAAGAGATCGGGGCTGGGCTCAAGATGAGATGTCTGAGCATTCCTATATATCCCATAATGATGGGAATCAAGCCATACGTAGTTCTAGAAGCACAGTTTAACGTCATGTAGGACGATGAGACACATCCTATTCGGGGAAGTGTACGTTCCGATGTGAATGAGGATATAATCTCACACCACACCATACAATCCCATAAGAGATCCTGAGTCTGGGAAGGCCATGTGGCCTAAGGCTGAGCCTCAGTCAGGAAGGCCCGACCAGCTTGCAGTTTAACGTCTTGCAGTAAGGACAAGGGAGATCTTAGTTTAGGGTCATAGAGCTCAGACCATTTTGTAGTTTATTGTCATGCGGGATGATAATGATAAGTTTAACATCATGACGGACGATGACATAGTTTAACATCATACAGGATGACGTTGTAGTTTAAAGTCATGCAGGACTGGACAGTTTAAGGTCATGCAGGACCATCGTGCAGTTTAAGGTCATGCAGGACCATAGTGCAGTTTAGGGTCATCCGAGACCATACAGTTTAAGGTCATCTGGGACTGTACAGTTTAAGGTCGTGTGGGACAATACAGTTTAAGGCCGTACGAGACCGGGGTGCATTTTAGGGTCATGCAGGACCCTGAAGCTCAAGCAAATAATTTCATGAGGAACATGGCATTTGTGGGAGGAGTTATGTGCTCACCGTCCATGGTTACCAAAGAGTATGCTCCAATGGGGTAAACCTTATGAATGATGTAAATTCCTTCCCATTTAGGCTTCAGCTTGGGCGGTTTCCTGCCGGGGATCATTGACGTCAGAGGGCTGACACCAGGTCGCCTTGAAGAAAAAAGGGAAGTCAAACCTTCTTGTTGAATGCACTTGATATCTTATTCTGATGCCTTTCCATATTATGCAGGTCATGGAGCTTGTTCTCGTCCAGTGCTTCCAATTCAGCTAGACGGATTTTGGCCACCTTATATGGCATCTGCTTTTTAAATATTGTAGTGGATAACGATGGTAGATGGATCTTGATGGGTAGGACGACCTCAACCCCATACACCAGGGAATATGGAGTCTCCTGGGTGGAATTGTTAGTTGTCATCTGATACGACCAGAGGGCATTGGGGAGCTTGGCTGGCCAACTTTTCTTGTTCTGACCAACCATTTTCTACCAAATTTTAGAGAGGGTTTTGGTGAATGCCTCGATCTACCTGTTTTTCATTGCATGATACTGAGAGGTATGGTTTGAATGGATATTGTACTTGGAAAACAATTTCTTCATCTCGGCTGCTTGGAAGTTGTTTCCATTATCGGTGAGGACAGAATGAGGGACTCTAAACCGGTGAAGGATATTGGATCTCATGAAGTCAACAATAAAACGGGATTTGACCTCTTTGAGTGGAACTCCCTCTTCCCACTTGGAGAAGAAATATGTGGTGGTCAGGATGAACCTACACTGGCGAGCTGTTGCCGGTGGATATAGTCCCACAACATCGAGTCCCCACACTGCAAATGGCCAAGAATACTTGGTGTGGTGGAGAGGCTCTGGCAGCCGATGCAGAAAGATAGAATGAACATGGCACGTGAGGCATCTCTTGAAAACCTCAATACAATCATGGATCATAGAGGTCCAGAACTACCCCAGTCTCTGGATCTGATTGGAGAACTTTGGCCCAACCTAGTGTTCATCACAGGAACCGACATGAACCTCTTTCATGACATGAGAAATCTTGACTCCTTGAATGCAATGGAGGAGAACACCATCGAAGCCCCGCATATAGAGGATCTACTCAAAACTGGGACCACTATGGAGGGTAAACTGCAGTGCGTGACATCAGATTCGCTCGCGCTCGGACTAATAATCCTGGAGGCAACAGTTTTAGAGATACCTGGGAAAATGTGCCATCTAGTCGAGAGTGGCATCAACCACTGTATCTGAAGAACCTGGGGCTCCTTACGTGGAGGGCCTGGGGGTAAGATGGATTACACGCAGGCTATCGTCATCTTCTGAGATGACGGGGGAAATTACTCTTCAGTGTGCCACATGTATAATCATATCATCCTGCTCTGGTTCTTCAAGTGCTGCAGCTAGGCTAGCCAAAGCATCCGCTTGACAAATCTGTGACCGAGGGATTGGGTAACCTCTGGTCGAGAAGGGAACTGGGCCATTAGACGGAGGGTGCACTCCAACAATGGCATGAGCTCTAGATTTCTGACAACATAATCAACATTGACCTACTTGATTACTAGTTCGGAATCCCCTTTCACATGAAAATGAGGAAAATCTATTTCAGGGGCCAGTTCGAGGCCGGTGATAGGAGCCTGATACTCTTCCTCATTTTTGGTGCATTCTTCTAACAATAGTAATGAGTATGGAAGAGTAAGTTAGTCCGGGGTGATGATGACAATACCCATAACCACTCTGTTGAGCATAGGATCGTTGAGCCTCCAACTGGTGGGGCTCTAGGAGGCACCGTCGAAGTACATTTTGCAACATGAGATGGCATGGATGACTTAGATCATTGCCTCATCAGGAAAATCCAGGTCCAGCGATTGATCTGCGGAGGTTATATGGGAAGCTAGGAAGTCATCCAAGGTCTATCCTTTATATCCTTTTGAGGAACAAACGTGATGTCGAACTTTTGTAGGATCACCACCCACCGCGCGAGTCATCCAGTCAACATGGGACGGTTCAAAATGTACTTCAGTTGGTCTACCCGAGAGACCGACTGTAACTCGTGGTGCTGCAGGTAATGCCACAATTTCTGTATGGAAAACAGGAGCGCAAGGTAGCTCTTTTCGATGGGGTATTATCTTGTCTCCTTATCAAGGAGCATGCGTTTAAGGTAGTGGAGGCTGTTCTCTGTCCCCTCATTGTTCTTCTGGGCGATCAGTGTGCCAAGAGACTGTTCCAAAGCGGTCACATAAAGGACCAATGGTTTTTTGGAAATGGGTTTCATCAGGACCGGAGGTTGGAGTAGATACTGCTTGATTTCCTCGAAGGCGGCCTAACACTCTTCATCCCATTCATATGCAGAGCCTTACTTCATGAGCCAGAAAAAGGGCTTACACAAGCTATCCAAATTCGCGATGAATCGGCGTATATTGGCTAAGTGGACTTGGAGACCTCAAAGATCCTGAATATTGCTTGGTGGAGGCATTTTTCTGATATCCTTGATCTTCTGTAGGTCGATCACGATGCCTCAATATCTGACAACAAATCCAAGAAACTTCCCGGAGGTGACCCCGAAGGCACACTTCAACGGGTGCATCTTCAGGTAGCGGGAGTGTAAAAACCTGAACACTCTCTCAAGGTCCTTGAGATGGTCCCGGTGCTGACAATATTTGACCACCATATCATCTACATAGCACTCCATTAGCATTCCCAAAATCAGCTTGAATATGTGATGCATGGCCCGCTGATAGGTGGCACCCGCATTCTTCAGGCCGAAGGTCATAACTTGAAAACAGAAAGTACCTTGGGGTTTCCTGAAGATAGTGGACTCCTCGTCATCAGGGGCCATCTGGATCTGGTTGTACCTGAAATACCCATCCATGAAGGAGAGGTCTTGGATCACGGTCGTGGTATTATTCAACAACTCTGTCATTGGATGGGGAAAATCATCCTTCAGACAGTGGCTATTGAGATCACGGAAGACGATAAAGACTCTGATTTTTTGGTTTTTCTTCCTGACTGGAACAATGTTGGCTAGCTACCTGGTGTACTGGACTTCCTTGACGAAGTTTTCTTTCATGAGCTTGTCAACTTCGGCCTCAACCGGGGCACTGTGAGAAGTGTGCATCTTTCTGTGAGGCTGCTTGAACACGCGATGGTTTGTCGGGAGGCCAAGGCGGTGGACGGCTACCTGGGGATCTAGTCTTGGCATCTTATCATTACACCAGGAGAACACATCTTGGTACTGCTTAAGGAAGTCTATGTACCACTGCTACTCCTCTAGGGACATGGAGGCACTGATCAATGTGGGTCTTGGGTCTGCCTCGCTACCAAGGATCACATGTACCAGTTCATAGACGATGGTAGAGACGCCTTCTTCAAAGGTGGGGGAGCATCTTCTAAATCCTCTTCTCAAACTATGGAGGAATCTTACTTGAGGGGAGTTGATTCCGAGCCACCAGACTCTGATGGGAAGCTGGTTCCGGCCTGAGCAGTAGTGGTCATCATGTCAGGAGACTCATGCTCCATTGAGACCATAGCGATGAAGGCAGTCGATCCAATACCATCTGGTCCTCAGTCCAAGGGGCCACGTTTGATGACATCAAAGCATTAGTGGCGTGTTGGCTTGAGGCAGTTGATTCTAGCCTAGTGGAAGAGACACGTATGACGTACCACCATTTCCATGAGCCTGACGTCCCGATACCGTACAGGGGGTAGGAGGATCTGGGATCACCTGATTCTGGTTGGTGTAGGAGTACAAGGTGATTTTCTACCATCGCTTGGACCTAGGAATATTCATTCCTCCTTTTTTGGAAACGAAAAAGAATTTTCCCCATGTCGGGGGTCCTGGCCTCTAATGGATGTATCAAGAAGATGTGGGTGTCATCCAGAACTGCCCAGGGATCACTTGTGACCTTGGTGGGTTCATCCTCACTTTCTAGAATTTTTTTATCCTTGATCTTGTAATCGTAAATGTCCAGATAGCGGGCTTCACAAGAGGAAAAAGGAGATGCATCACCTTGGAGCATGCCTACTCGACCATTGAGGGAGTATTTGAGGAATTGGTGATACATTAAAGGGACCATTGCATGCAGATGGATCCATGGACTACCCGTCAATGTGTTGTATGCGGTGTCCTAGGAGACGACCATGAATTTGGTACTAGCAATGAGGCCACTGAACTGGGTCTTCAAAAGGATCTTACCAATCAAGGTTTTCTCAGTACTATCAAATCCCTCGATCCTTCGGTCGGAGGGAGTTAGATCATCCTCATACAAACCCATTGTTCGCAATTTCCGAGTCGGGATTAGGTTAATCCCAGAGCCCGTGTCAACAAGACAGCGGCTGACTTCCACGCCATTGAACTAGCCAGTGGCGTATAGTGGAAGAATGTGCCCCTATATGGGAGGGTCTTCGTCTTCGCCAGAGAACGAGATAAACTCATGGAATTTGGAATTCTCAATTGCCTCGGCATAGAAGGCTTCTGTAGCTGCTACCTCCATCTCAAACTGGAGGGGGCTCCTTAGGGCCTCAGCAAGTGCGTCACGCATTTCAGACAACAGGAAAATGGCCTCAAGGATTGAAATCCTCACTAGAATTCTGGAAAGGTTCTTCAGAACATCATACTTCCAGGCCTGGCGCGAGCCTCTGTTTATCGGAGGCCGCTCTGCAATTGGTGACACGATGGCCCCTACCAGCTGGGCTAGCGGAAGGCTAGTGCTAGGTACATATCGTTGCTCACTAGTCGAGGCCTGAAGAGTAGCTTCCAGATTAGGATCGGACAACTTAGATCCTCATGTGGTAGGGAGAGACTAGTCGTGGTTTGGACGAGCCAGATTTGCCTATTCTAGTATCACAAAAGGTGATGGAGGTAGATCTGAGGGCACCAGATGAGGAAGTTGGGTGTGCTAAGCACTGCACTAGGACTGCTGTCTGGATTTAGTTGCATGCACGGCCTGGCTGGAGGATCCAGCTAATGCACCTCAATTACCCATGTAGTCATGGCTCCTTCGACGTTGACATCGACCGGGGCCATTGGGGAGGTTTGCCTGTCTTTCGCCCTCGTCGGGAGTCATATAGGGAGTTCCCAACTCCACGGTATTAACCGAAGTGTACCCTTGACTGTCGCTTGATGAATCATCCAACAGTGGGTGGATTCTGGGAGGGATCCCCATCTCAGGGGGCATGAAATCATTGAGATTGTGGGATGGTGGTGGTAGTGGTGGAGTGTGTTTCTTCTTCTTGTGTCACTGCTTCATTCCCTTCTGGGAAGAGGCCAGCTGAGATGACGATGTAGTGGTATTGGTCGCATCTTCTGAAGGCTCCGGCTGATTTTGGCATGCCTGAATAATACCATGGGTGAGGGTGATGGTTTTTCGAGCCATCCAGTCATATTACTTCTGAGACTCCTAGCTAGGACCCTGCTGCCACTCGTCTTCATCGTCGCTACCGCTTTATGACCAGAAAAAGATACCCACCACTTGTGTCGGGGTCAGGCCCAACCTGACTATGTTATTATCGACCTGTTCTTGGAGCAGGTCTTCAAACAAATAGAACTTCTTGAGGGAATTCCCCAGGATCCGATGATAGGGGCATTGGTTGGTGCGAATGGTGATATTCTCCTCTACCGGCCTTCTGCACTCAGATAAGTGCACAATCTCTTCCTCTAGGGCACTACAGAAGTTACTAGGGACCTGATTCTCATTGAACGAGTAAGTCTAGTGCCTTCTTTCTGGATAAGGGGCTATGGGAGCCTGGCCCTGACGAGGGGCCGGAGGGGCCTGCCAAGGAGGTGGATCCTAATTGTCTCACCTAGGCAGTGGTGGCACATTGTGCGGGGGAACCTGCTGATTTTGAGGCGGTCGCTGCTGGGAAGGAGGTTGTGCCTGAGGTGGTGATCCTCTGCGAGGTTGCGGAGCCAGTGCTACTGAAAGCAATTCTAGCTACCTGGGGGCTTCTATTTGGGCCACCGCATCGGGCTCGGCTTTGGAAGCCATCCTGGCTGGGATCACAGGGGGTAGAAGACGTGCCTGACTAGCCTATTGCATAGCTTCCTCAAGGCGCTGGGCCTTATCTGAGAATTCCTGGAACCCTCTGAGGAAGTTCTGGGTGATCAGGGAAGGAACCAGTTTTGTTTTGACATTACCTATGCACATAATCAGTAATTTCTCTGGAGTTAGTGTCATGTTGAGGGAGTATGTAAGCCCCTTCCATCAGGCGATGAATTCCGCAACTCGCTCATCTGGCCTTTGTTTGTACTTGAAGAGGTCTGTGATGCTAGTCTTTCACGTGGTGGAAATGAACTGGTATATGAATTTCCGGAGGATATCCTCCCAGCCGGTCACTGATCCAATAGAGAGCTGGTTGTACCAGATGAATGTAGGGCCCTCCAATGTCTGCACAATGCATCGGAGCTTGGAGGCTTCCTGATGAGCTGGGGTCCTGAAAATGGGGCCACAATTGGAGGGAAAATGGGAAAAGTGCTACGGAGGATCCCATGTCCCATTAAATGGTGATAAAGTGGGATACCCAAAACCTGGTGGTGTAGGCATATCATCCACCCACACGGGATATGTCTTTCCATCTGGAGGGACTGCCACCTGTCGCGTTTCCAATGCCTCAAGGAAAGCGATGAGTGCTTCTATAGGATCATCTGGGTGGGGGTCTCGGTCTTGACGGGGATCCCTAACCAGGAGTGCGTTGTTGGGCTCTTCGACATGGTAGAAATCTTCAACGGCTCGTGGAGAGACTGGCGGAATGGCCCACTAGGCAGCTGGGGGAACCTGGGATAGATTCCTCGGATTTCCTCGTTGTTCAGGAGGGTTTGGCGAGATGTATCGTTCCCACTTTCCTTGAGTTCTGGCTTCAGCCCTGTCTATGGGAGTAGCATGATCAGGATTTCCCGGAGGCATCTCGTTGGGGTGAATTTTTTCCTGCCATTGCTGCCTTGGCTTAAGATCACCATAGTCGGGTTGCCACCCTATAGCGTGTTTGGCCCGGAGTTCGTCGACCAGCCTATTTTGTTGAGCGAGCTGTTAGCGCAACACGACCTTCTTAGGGTCTTAGTACATCTTTTGTACTAAAGTGGATGGGTCGGAGTTCTTGATAGTTCCAACATGCTCTTTACCCTTACCACCATTCTGATTGAGTACCAGTGACTCGGTGGGCGCAGGGAGGCCTAGAAGGTTCCTCTCCTGATGAGTAATCCTCCCTGATGGGTCCAATAGTGGTGGTACACCCTCAGGTGGTAAGTCTACATCGAGAAACTCCAGCTCATCCTTCTTGTCTACTATGTCAGCCATGTGGAGTGCAACCCTTCGTGGGGGAATTTCCTCAATGTCGCATAACGAATCGGGCTACCCCCAGATTGGACTGAAGAGGAGGGAGGCATATTTTCCCCATCCACATACATGACCATGGGGGGTAGATTCCCTGATTATTTTTTCATAGAACCTTGAAGCTCTGAACGAATTTTTGTTGGAAGTCGCTCTGGCGACCTGGTGACTCAGGGCACTGGGTCACGGGGAGTGTATCCAAATCGACCAGATAGAATTTCTCTCTGATTTCTCCATAGTGTACTTGGCTCCTGGGGTACACCACCTGATAATAAAGAATACAGAAGTGGGTCTCCCATAGGGTTTGACGGAAGCACTAAACTTCCTCTGGGGTGAGGGATTCCGGCACACGAAAATTTGATGCTGCCGCAGGCCAGAACATCTACGGGAAGAGATCCGCTACAAGAATGTACCAGAAGCTCCTAGGCTTAGATTCAGGGTCTGGCCCCATATTTCCCCACTCATCAACTAGAGGTGGATGAGGAACCTGTAGCAATACTGAGGCAGACCACTGGGACAGTAAACTTGGCAGTGAAGAATACGGTGAACGATCTGACTGACTGTTGAATTCCAAGCCATCCTCCAAAGAGTGCGCTGACCTAGCCACAATGTCACAATATGAAGGGCTGATAGCCACAGCTTCTAGGGCAGGGATCGCGGTTATCATAAATGGGTAATGTTGTTGCTCAACCACCATCGGTCCCCAAAATAGCTCTATGTGATCTCTATTCAAGGTAGAGGGTGCTTCTGGTGACAACGGTGGTGACTGCACGGTCGGAACCTATGGGATTCCCAAAATTTCCTCCTCTTAGATATACCTGTGAAGAGATGTAGGAATCTGATGGACTTCAAATTCTGTAAGGATGAGGATAACATGCCTTGTTCATGCCCTGATCCTTGACATAGAGGACCGAGGGGAGGGTTCCACTGCCAAGTCGTATTCTTCTTCAGAATCTATGAAGCGAACCAGTTTGATCTCTGTCAGGGCCTTCCCAGGATTCTTTTTGTGGCAGCAACGACCCTCCCTCTTACCCCTAGATGGCTCCTCAGGACAATGCTGATTCTCAACATTTAGTCTCGGGGCCGTGCTGGTGCCAGGATGAAGAGGACTTCCACTTGAGATAGCTGGGGTGCGAGGGGCACCAGGGAAAATGTAGAAGGGAACATGGGGAGGACCTCCATGAATAGAACCTGATTGGGAGAAACCTCTATTGAAACTAGCGGGAACATGGGGAGGACCTCCATGCTTGTTGAGGGTGGAGCGAGGATTACCTTCACCCCTTTGGTTGCTAGGGAGAAGAAAACCATCGCCAGTTTCGGAGAGAACGTAGGGAGGATCCCCATGTTGAAGAGGGGTTGGATAGGAAATGCCTTCATATCGATGGTTGGGGGTAGGAGGAGGGACTCCATACCCAGTGTGGTGGGCACAGGAGAGGCTTCCACTCCGAGTGTCACTGCCATGGGGAAGGTCTTCATTCGGGTTAGGGGTAGCACGGGGCATACCTCCATGATGAGTTTCAGAGTGGTGAAGGCCCATGCTCTATGGAGTAGTGGCATAGGGAGGACCTCCGTACGGGGTGACATCACCGTGGGTTGGTTCGCGGCAATCACCACTCATTCCTATGACCCAGAGAGCCAACCCAGCCTGCCCGTGGGGCAGTTGGGGCCTCGATCCCATTTGGGCATAGGAGTGCCCATGATCATCATCTGCAGGGACTTTGTGATATGCATCAGTGTTGGATCGTGCCACATAGTCATCAACGTTAACTCCCCTTGATGGGCGTCCTCAGCTCGGGCCCAATGCTGGCGTCGGGTCAGGTGAGTCTGTGCGAGTGGTGTAGGGGCATAGTCTACCTATTCCTTTGGCAAGGTAAAATAGTGGCCCTAGCGCAGCCATGTGGAGGCCCTTTCATGGAGCCCTTGAATCGGGTCTCTGATCGGGCAGATCCGGACATCACCCACCGCATCAGCATAGGGATGGGAGTCATCAATATGGTCCGAGGACAGGCTACCAAAATGATAGAATGTTGGGGTGGGGAGAAGGGGATCCATGTGCGGCCCTTGAGGGTGGCATTGACGGCCCTGCCTAGACGCCTCCAGGTCCAGGCGGGCCATATCCTGGGTTTGGATTATGCCCTCCTCCTCATAATGGCATACGAGGTCATTAATCACCCTTCATTGGATGACTTCCAACAGGGAGATGGGGCGTGGTCACCCCAAGTCCACGTATGCAGACATCGTTGTGGCAGAAGTGGAGCCACGTGGAGTGGTTGTACTGGTGTTTCCCCTGCCCCAGCGTAGGCGGTTGGGCGGTGATCATGTCCCTGTAGTAGAAACCTGATTCCTGAGAAGCAGGGAGATTAACTCATCAGCACTGCGAGTAAAAGAAATCGACAACCAGTTCCCCAGTGTTATTCCATACTCCATGGCCGTTACGAGGAATCCAGGCCGACAACGTTGTAGAATGGAATGCCCCACGTTCTATTGCCCCAACTTCTGGTGAGTTTCAAGCCAAGCCCGCTATTTGCTAGGCGGGACCCTGCACCGGATATCTAGATCCAGTGACACATCAATCTACTGATGTCTCGAGCGCTACTAATCTCCATATTGAGGAGAAGAATTTCATGTCAGGTTCACAATTTCTATTTCTGACACTTTTGTTGGGGCATGTGCATCCGTCTGTGGGGGACGCACGGCAGTTTCCCTGCATTCCCTCTTTCCAAAGGCGGGCAGCATCCGTTCCTAGTTCAAGGATGTCTTCTCCTTGATCGAATCATGATGATTGGATGTCGTTTCTTCCTTCTGTGGATGCCTCCTCGGAACATGTCACCTAGTCCATGTCTCCCTCGTATATTTAATACGTTGTTCATGAAACTCTTCCCAATTCCTTGTTTCCATGGATTCTGGTTAATTACAATACTTCAGTCAGAACATTCAAAAGGGTCTGGTCAGGGCAGCAACCTTCGAATGAAGAAGTAGTCATGTCAAGGTATCATTAACGTGTCTGAGCACTGGGTAATTGGCGTGTCTGTCTTTTTTCCCTTATTATAGGGCTTCTCAAGGGCACGGAATCCCGAGGCATCCCACAAAGTGCATGGGGAATCTTATGTCATAGGCATGTATCTGAGGTCCTCATTAGCTTCCCTTGCTTAACACAGGGTATGCCACAGGTTTAACGTCCAATAGAGACGGATCGGACTGATTAGAACACCGATGAGGGTGAATCAGATTGAAGAACCACCTTGAGGGAACACTGATATTGGAACCAGCCCGTGGGCGGCTTCCAGAATGTTCTGGAGGGGAATCGGATGGCATGATCTCATCGGGATGTAGCGGCCGGGAAAAAAATCAGGATGGGTGATGGAAAGCTACACAGAATATAGGGGGAATGAAATGGTGTCATCGTGGAGATGATGGTGGTGATGGGATGGAGTCTCGAAGAGACTTACTACGTATCCCTGTGGCAGGGAATCAAAGTCCGAGTAGTTCTGTTGATGAGAACAAATGTGAAGTGGGTCAGAGCGACCAATGGGTTGTGGGCTTGAACCTCAGGGAGGATTCCTACATACCATGCCTTGACATGGATCAAAGTCCACGTAGTTCAGATGGGACGCCAGTGATCCAACGTGAAGGAGGACCTTGGTCTGATGGATGATGGTCTTGAACATTGTGAGGCTTCCTATGTTCCATGCCTTGAAATGGATCAAAGTCCATGTAGTTCAGGATGGATGTGTGGCTGTTGAACTAACACAAAGGGGTGTCGGAACAACTGGATGGCAGGGTCACAAGGGCTTACCACTGGATTGGGATGTACTTTAACGTCATGAGAGATGAGGGTGTGTCAGAGAACTGATGTGAATAAGGACCTTGGACTAGGTGGATGGTGGGATTGATCCTCATGAAGGATTCCTATGTACCATGCCTTGACATTGATCAAAGTCCATGTAGTTCAGGATAGTCACAACAGCTTACCACTAGACTGGAATGCAGTTTAATGCCATGCAGGAAGAGGGTGGAACCTGATGTGAAGAAACGATGGGTGGTGGGATTGAACCTCGTGAAGGTTTCTTACGTACCACGCCTTGAGATGGATCAAAGACCACGTAGTTCATATGGATGTACAGTTTAATGTCATGCCGGAAAGCATACAGTTTAACGTCATGTTGGACGGGGCATATAGTTTAACATCAACCTGGACGAGGATATTGTCATTGTCAATGCTTACTCTAAGCCAACAGGAGTTGTGCTCGGTGTGAGAAACAAGAGGTAGTAGAGACCTGATGATCATGTCACAAAGGGTACGTCCATGAGAAGCGAAGAGGGGCTTACGCGTTGAGCAGACCACGGTGTCGGGACTTACTCTACGATGGAGTCCCAAATTCGACAAAGTGTATAGGGAGAGGGGATTTGGGACTGAAGAAAAGAGGTTCCTCGTTCCATATCATGCCCTCTGCTGGCCCTGGTGGTGGGGAAGTACGGAGGTGCATGGGTGCTACCATCTAGAAGAAGGAATAAGGGCTTACACCAAGGAGGTTTCCAATCCCCATGGACAAACGCCACTCCGATAAAGAGGATATCATCCCCTGTGAGGGGTGATCCCATCTCCGTGGAGACCAGTGGACGTAATGAATGTCCGAGCCAGGGGGAACCTACGTGCGAGGCACGGGGCCGGATCACAGTTTAACGTCATGTGTTGAGGACGAGGTGCTAGGCAGTTTAACTTCATGTAGCCTAGACGAGGTGGGTTTACTCCACAACCCTAGGACTTACATGACTGGTACCCTCTACCCCTTGGGGAAGGGAAGGCATCGACAATGCCGTGTAGAAGGGGGGTCACAGAGCGAACCATCGAGGGGTCCACGTTAGTGTGGCAATGTGAAGAAGAAATAGCTTTTAGCGTTCCTATGTGAAGCAGAGTTAAGCGAAGCAACGTCATGGGTGGTATCGTGTAGGGGACACTGAAATCACATCGTGAAAACATGGAGGGTCACATGGGAGAAAGAATTTCCAAGCAGAGGGGTCCGCAGGCAGGGGCCTTGTGGAGCTCAGTTGCTCTGCGTAGTAGAGGGCACTTGCGAAGGGGTGTGCTTCACGAAGTGGGGTGCCTCAGCCTTAGCATGGGACGGAGGTGAATTAGGGAGGTTCTTCGCGAAGTGGAAGGGTGTTCGCGGAGCACTGCCTCAGGAAGCATATGTGCCTCGCGAAGCAAGGTGCCGTGAAGCAGTGTGCTTTATGAAGTATAGTGACCCTAAGTTGTCATGTGGATCACATGTACAGGGTGGGTGTTTTGTGAAGCATAAATTTTCCACGATTTCCAGGGTCCCCTTGGGGATCTTCTTCCTTCGAGAATTTCCATAGGCTTCACGAAGGGCATCCCTTTTGGAAGAGGGGCTCAAAAGGAGACACGGCGGAGGCTTCTCGCGAAGCTAAAATACCTCACAGAACTCATGATTCCCAAATCAAAGTGTTTTTCGCGATTTTTGAGCTGAGAAGCCGAAATATAGGATTGTCCATCCTGAGAGCTCAGGGGGAGCTCGGTATTTATAGGCAAGAGGCGCTACGAAGTAGAGCTCACGTGGCGCGAAGAGGGCTTCGGTTGTTTTGTGGAGGGTTGTGAACGTCAACCGGGTTCGCGGAGAGGTACCACCTCCTCTGCTTCGTGGTGGGTTTGTGAACATCATAGGAGTTCATGAAGAGTTATCACCTCATATGCTTCGCAGCGGGTTCATGAACTTCAGGGGCGTTCACGGAGAGTTACTGCCTCAGGTTCTTCACGGCGGCCACGTTGCTTGGGGGGGCTCCGCGTCGGGGCTTCACGAGGCAAAGCGCGAGACCCCTTTTTATTCTCTCCTTTTATTGAATATTTTGGTGCCAACAAGTATTTATATAGCCTTTACCATGTAATAATATGAAATTAATATTGTGGGAGTAATGCATCTTGGAATTGGTTGTTGAAAGATAGAGCTAATGGTGGGGAGTTCCATAGGCCAGATATGGAATGTTTTGATGTAGTGATAAAACAATAGGTTATATAGGCTCAGTTAAGTGCTTTGTTGTTGTTTCAGTTTTTAGTTTGAGTAATGGATATATTTTTACTATCTTTTGAACTATAGGATTAATGTATGGATTTCTGGTGAATTGGATGTCTGAAAGACAATGTTTTTGTTTGAGTTGGAAATATTGGCTCATCTAGGTGGTTGATGGTTTCAATGCTACCCTACGGCTTTTATAGGAGGAAAATTTCTATGGTTGGATGATTTTTATGTACCACATTTTTTCCCACTTCAAATTCCAAAAGGAACTTATTATTTCTATTTGGTGTATGGAATGTATTATAAATTGAGCTTTGGAACATGATTCCTAGAGTTTGAACTATTGAAGGTGTGTTTATAATGGGATTAAGGATTGAGATACAACTTGGTTGCCTAGTTGACTTTTGGGAGCATAGAGGTTTAAAAATAATACTTTTGTAATATAAAGAGGAGGAACATATTTTTTTTCACATGATTAATAAAAAACATGCACCCCAACTACACAGTCTGATAAGGGGTGTCACTCTATTTATTGGATTGTGCATCTATGGCTTCATTGATATGAAAAAATTATATAATAAATTGTAGAGGTGGGTTAACCAGCTAAAATACTCTTTCCAAATGTTGTTTCAAATAAAACAAGGGGGTTAACCCTTTGGTTATATTTTCTACATGGGAGGTACATTATTTTTCAATCTATGTTCTAAGATGTATGAGGGTAATTCAACTATATGTATAATGACCACCCTGTTTTCACATAATTTTGTGGAGAATTTGGTCAACATATGCATCCCATTAAATGGATCAAATTTACCATTATCATTCCTCCTTTATATCTTCCTCTGATATTTTCCCTCTCCATGCACAAAACAACCTCTTGTGGGTTCTACAACATGGATCTCCTCCTAGTGAATGACGGATAATCTGAAAATGAGCTCAGAACTAGTCGATATTTATTGTGATGGATACCACTCAATTAGTATGTGACTTCACTATCGATATTTCTAGGATTAATTATATTTATCAAACAAAAATTCTATAATACCTTAGTTCATATATTTTTAGGGTTTTTTTTCGTCCTTTTTCTCTCGTTCTAACTCAAATCAATTCCTAATAATTGATAATTGAATTATCGAAAGCATATCATTGGTGTTCTATGTCGATTCCCTTAAGATTTCAATGTTTATAAATTATTGTCATTGTTTTTCATGATATTATTTCCATTATTTTCCCCTATATTGTAAAAGACAATAAATTTAATTATTTATACCACAACATTATTTCCCTTCGACCCCTTTGAAATCATGGAGATCAATTAAATAAACCTACACCAACATGTAAGGAAATTTTGAATGATATTTTTATTTAGTTTTCATTAATTCTATTAAACAACTCCTATGGGTGTGTTGAGCATGATCCATTATTTTTAGATTCTCATGTAAATTAAATCAAAAGTATAATCCATTTGTCTTCAATTGTGTAAATTTATGTTGATGAAGAAAATGGATTAAAGGGATGTAATTTTTAATTAATTATATCATTATAAATGATTTTTCAGAGTGGGTGAATCCCACTCCATTTTTATGATTTAAATGAAATGGTCTAATTATATAGTTAAAATAATTATGGCATGGGTTTTCCACATTGATAATTTTAAATATTAAATTGAATATGATAATGAAAATAATTAATGTCTTGAGTGATCCTTGGAATCCCAATTAGAATTACTTGGATTGTCTCGTAGTCAAATTGGTGTTATATAACCCATGATCAATAAGTAGTTCCCTAGTTTTTTACATTGTATGGGCTCATAGTGTAGTGCAATTGTACCATTCCAAGAACAGTACCTAGTTTCCTAAGTGGTGTACCATGGATAAGATTAGATTCTCATTCCATTATCCCGTGTCATGAGTGATACATTGGTTTTTATAGAATTATAGGGATGAAAATATAGGTTCAATGGAATTTTGGAACACCATGAATAAAATTGTGTTCCTGATAAACAATATTTTGGATGGACTCATAGACTTCTTGATGTCATATGCACCTTGAGAGATACTTGGGCACAGGATAAGGACTATCGGGGATGGGATCGTAGGTTAATGGATCCTATGGAACTATATGGGTGATACTGAGAATCCTAATGTGGAATTTCAATAATGGAATCATAGTTCTTAGGAAATATAACATACATAATTGAAAATTTAATTACCCATTCTTACAATGCCTAAAATATCATGATATATGTATATTATTATATGATTATCCTTACAAATGGACATGATTGATTATATCCAAAAATCCAAAAAAAAAATCTCCAACATTTAGATCCTTTAGATTTTATATATAGTTTCATAATGACAACCTTATGATATTTTTATGATTATCCATAGACCTGAGACTTATACCTCAGGTCCAAGATAATACTTCATATATATGTGTATATATATATTTGTTATTAAGAATATAGTTCATATATATTCATACATATTATTTATACATATACATAAATACCTGGTGATACATATTCATAGGTATTCCTTCTTATGTTGCAGTATGTATGGTCTGCCAAGTATCGCTAAGGATACTAGGCCAAACTACATTATTTTTTATGAACATTTTATTATATATGAAAACATCATCTTTTTATTTCAATTGAATGAATTACCTTAGAAACCATTTCTGGTGGCATACTGACTTGATCCCACACCCTATTTGGGGAACCATTTTAGTGGCTCCTGGGAATTTATGTTACATTTCTTCTAGTATATAATTCCACAATAATGATATATATATTACAAATCATGTAATTTTGAGGAACATGTTGATATTTAAAAAATTAAGCAACAATTCCAATTCATTCCAATATTCCAAATGTTTCTAGGTACTTGGGGATCAATTTACCTTTCCTTCCAAAACATATAACACCATTATATAAAAATATAATCAATAAATCTTGATTTTCAAAAAGAAATTAAAAACTCTTCATAAAATTATCGGAATGAATCTTTTCCATGGTTTGAGTTTCTTTGATATGGATTTGAACCATATTAAAAATTTTCCTTGTCTCCTCCCCATGTTTTAGTACAACAATATTCCTTTAAAAAAATATCCCATAATGTTGGATTATTAAATCTATTTATTTATAATTCTTCATAAATTTCCATTCGAATACATGAATGTAAGTTGTTGTTATTAAATAACTCTATAAAAGGTATATAATTTTCCTATAACATTAATGTAAGTAATTCATGACATAAAAATTTATTATAATGATTGTATATCCCTTGTTATACCATCCATTATTATAAGGGTCATAAGAGTAGCTTTGAGGAGTATCAACATCAATATACTTATAAAGAATATTCTGGAATTTCTACGATAACCATGGGTCATGATAAGAATAAATTATAAGAGGTTTAAGATGAAGTCTTACAAATTCATTAACCTAGATCTATCCATGGTGATCTTCTGTATATTCATCTCATTTAGAGAGAAAAGTTTCAAATTTGGTTAGTTGATCAAAAATAACACATATTGCATCATTATTGTTGGTTGATTTTGGAAATATTATAAAAATTTCTATAGTAATGTAATACAATTTATTTATAGTAACAGGAAGAGGATACAAAAATTTCTAGGTAACTATATAAAAGAATTCAAATTTTGAAAAAAAACATCATGACAACTGATCAAAAAAAAAGTTAATATTATCGTAAAAAAAATTCAATCAAATACATATACATATTGGTTCTACATGGGTGTATAAATAAATTAATGCTATGAGAATCATGAAATAATTCCATTTTTTGGATAACTTATAAATGGAACACACAATATACCAATTATAGAATTCCAAACCCACAAAAAAATCTTCCAACATACCATTATTCATAGATTTATTAGTATTTTGAAGATTCTCATCATCAGGTTGAGAACATTTTTTCCTTTTCTAAAAATGTTAGTTTGAAAATGACTTGAAGAAGGATGTATTTCTCCAATTTACTTAACAATTTTCATTATTATCTTTACTATATCCCTGAGCATAGGATCCCTATCAATCCTATTTTTTTCAAAACTACATAATTTTTTCTACTCAATGCAGCTGATGCCTAATTTTCCTTCTATGGGTGGTAGTTTATTGGATTATAAAAAAATACATGAGTGGATCAAGCCATAACCTATTTCTCATTCTAATAACATTCTATGAAATGATGTATTTTATACTCTTATGATCCATGTTTAGATCAAATATTTTTTCATAGAGACAATATATCTGTATCCTCAAATAAAATATTACAACTTCCTACGAAATATCATCGGTTAGATTGTTTTGTTCATGAATCTTTAATGTGGTTAATGCATAAGAAGTAAATTTATCTTTCTGTATAAGGAAAAAACCATGTAACTTCTTTTTTCATCACCGTATATCTCACATCCATAATTTCATCATAGTCAATTTAAAATAATTTCATTCACCAACCTTATAATTAATTATTCCAATCATTATTCATTTTTTTTCCTATGTTAACTTAATAATTTTTTAAGTAATCATGGTAAATAGGTTATCCAATCAGGAAAGTTTTTGGTAAATTCAACGATAATAAGCTTCCAGACCAATGAATCAACATAACATTGTTATGTTAGTTTTTATAGTTTGTTATTTTACTACCATTATCTTCACATGATCATTATAGATAAATTCCTTAGAGAAAATATGGATAAGAAATGAAAAAATTGAAGCCATAATTCAAACATGTTAAATTTTTCATATAACTTCATTATTTTATGAGTAAATCTCATGGACCAATTTTAACTTAGAGTACACCAATGTATCATTAAAAATCCCATAATATTAATCATAATATTCCATGATAACACTATTTATTATATATATAAAAAGTTCGGGATGAACTAGTTAACACAAATGGAATTACTATAAACATTTAATTTCCATACCTGATAGAGAAAATATCATTCCTTTTTACTAAAATATTATGGTAACTATATGAAGGTAAATATTTGAAAACTACTGATCTCTCAGAAGTTGAATAAATTATTCATCAATTTTAGGTAGAGGATACATTTTTTAGTCATAAACCCTATTATTTATAAATAATAAATTTCTATCCTCATAGATCAATATACCAGATGAATAAAAGAATAGTGTATCTATAAGTTGAAACCTTAGGGAATATAAATCACTTATCACAAAACTACATTAGTTTTTTTACAAATCCACTAACTCCACAGTGGCCATCCTATAGAGTATTTATGATATAAGTTTTCGATCAGAAAATAAATCAATGGAAAACTAAACATCATGCACTATTGGATATCTAGGTAATTACTCGCGAAATATGTCAATATATTCCTATTTAATAGGTATGTCCTCAATTTTAATATTACATTTTATATTATTAGATTATGTATTCTATTCTTCCATAGGACTCTCATTTAGCAGGGATACTGGGGTTAATCTAGACATGATGCATACCTTATAAATATATTGAATTACACATCTTTATCCTGAATCATAATATGATTATTTTTAAAATAATGTTTTTACAATATATTTTGAAATTGATTCCACAAAAATAATTATATCAAAAAACATCCATATGTATAATAATGATTCAATAAATGGGGAAAATTTATTTTTTATTATTGGAATCCTTGTTATGGAGATACTTACACTATGACTCCAGAATGATAAATATATTCCTAAGGATCTATGAAATTATAGAATATTCATTAATAAATAGAATGATATTAAAGATTATTATTATCTATAATCAAATAAATAATTTGGAAAATTTTAATATATGATTAAATGTCAATAAACACGTTTTTATGAACTTCAAACTCAACAGTTGTGATTATATATGCATTGAATAGTTACCTTGTAATTTTTTGTAAAAATTAACTTGATTTCTATGATAATCATTTTCTTAGTTCCCCAATAGCCTTATAGGTGAATCATTGAACATTGGAAACTTATTTATTTCCTTTTCTATAACAAACATGATTCCAATTCTCTTAAAACTTATACCCAACTCGCATTTCAAGCATGAATGATAATGGGTATTTCATTCCACATTTATTATAATTTAAAAATTTTACCCTTAATTTCTCCACATTGTTTGTATATTATTATATAGAGTGCTCAGCCACCTTTTCTTATTTTTCAATTCATTTAATTTAATAAGAATGGATAATTTATCTTCTATCTCAGTATTAGTTAATAATATTTCCTTAGTTTATGCAAATTTTGGGGAGACTAATTCCTTTCAAATTATTATCATTATTCATAAATTAAAATATAAAACTTACTCAGTGTATTACATACATAGTCCACAACATTCCATGATAACCATGTATGGTTAGAATCATACTTACTATGATTATTCAATTATTCTTCTCTTAGACCCAATAAATTTCTCTCCATATCTGCTCATTTTTTGGAATGAAAATATTTTTCCAAGAAAAGTTCCTCAAAATCTGTAGATTCTATGATTTATATTTACTCAACATCATAGTTTTTCAAATAAATGTCTAACATTGATCTAAATCCCCTAAGTGATGATTAAATTCCATGAAAATATTATCCCTTCCATTACATACCATATTGATTAATATATTCTCTAAGGAACATATCCATTGCTCACCTATAAATGGCTTTACAGTCCAATTGAATGATGGAGGTTACAGATGTGTAATTTGATATAACATTATTGAACCACATTGTGGATCAGTATAATACTTAATACAAGGAAATTAATTTGTCATAAATGGAGTTTGTTTCCCCAGTATAGTTATAATTTAGTCACCACCAAATGGAACTCAAACAAAATCTTCATTATCTTATATAAGAGGTAAATACATGTATTAATTGTGTTCAATGGTATGGTTTCCATTAATTCCACTAGGTAAAATTTCTAAAAAATAATATACACTAAAATATTTTACGAAATTATTATACATAATGTATATTTTACAATATAGTGAAAAAATATCATAAATGGAAAATTTTACGGAGAAAAATTTTCATAATCATAAAAATGGAATATTTGGGAACATTTTAATTTCTAAAAATTATTTTGATATCCATCATAATGGATTTTAGGGAAATTCTCAATTAACACATGTATATACCCTATAGAGTCTCAAATGTGGTGTTCATAATGAACCATGGTTGTGTACTAGGTAAAAATCAATTTAAATATAAATGGTTCTTTTTTGGAGTTATTAAAAATATGGATAATTGTTCTAGAGCCTCATCCACTTGTAGTATTCTAAAAGGGATATATTTCTAGGAATAAAAGTAATCTCTCGTTTATCTTTTCATAAATCCAATTCCCAAGGTCTGTACAAATATTTTTCTAAAATAAAAAACAAAGACCCAAAACTTAGTATCATAGTGTTGGTGGTTATTTTATTATGTTTTTTTAGATACAAGAAATCACATCCTAATGGAATAAATAGTTTACTAGTATTGTAAAAATATATGAATACAAGAATTTCACATTAAATTTGAATAAATGAAACAGAAAATATTTTTTAATTTCATAATAACATTATTACATTTAACACATTCTTGAATATAAATCATACTACAATTCCTGGAATCCTAGGGAAAGGAAACATAAAAATGGTGTGATAAGATGTTCAGTAAAGGTATGCTTATAACAGTAGCTATCATAATTATATAATCATAATCAATATGGAAATTCTAGTATATGTAAACACATTATATTTAATCAATATCATGTTCATGACAAATAATAATTTTTAAATGAACTATGATCAAATAATTCCATATAAGTAATCTCAAAATATCGAATCTTATCCATAGTTATCGTAACTAATCAAATAATCTTATGGTAATCAAAAACTAGTCTCATAATGAGGGAATGAAGAATGTTGAATATCATAAACATAACATCCTAGGATTGTGCAAATAAATTTTAAAGAAATGTGTAATTCCGTATCCAAATACCCACACTAGTTATTCTCGTGGGACCCATAAATGAATTATGGGGTTGGAGTGGGTCTCACCTGTCACTTACTAAGTCTAGTTCATTACTCATATAAAAGGGGTGAAATATAATCAATGTAATCAATCATATTTAATCCCTATTATAATTAATGTTCATATTTAAAAAATCAATAATTAAAATAATAAACTATCATAATAAATATAATGAATGATATCTTAGTAATAGATCCATCGTAAATCATAATATTCAACAAAGATTGCTGACATAGATGAATAAACATCAAAATATATTTGTGAAATTTATTTATAGAAATATCATATTCCCTTTTAAATTACATATTTAATGTCTAAAATATTTCACAAATAGAAAGGAAAAAATTTTCATTGAAAATGACCATATATACTTTTAAATGGAAGATAAATGAAAAATGAGGGGTCAAGATGGGGAGTAATTCTTTAAATGTTTCTGAGGAAAATAACTCATTTTTCAATATTGTAAAATGTCAAAAAATTATATAGTTTGGAAAATTAAAATAAGGATATTTTTAAAATATAGTTACCCAATATTTTATACATAATTATCACATCTTTTTAGATGAATATTAAATATATTTCATAAAAACACACTTGAGAACCATAATAGTTTGGTGTCTTTGGAGATGAGAACCACAATATTTTTATTTAATGATATCTTTTAAATATTTCCCACAATGATCTTCTCACACATTAATCCACTTAGACATGACCTACCAAAACCGTTCATCAGAAGCAAGGGAAGGAAATATAAGAACTGATGAGATCCGATTTTTAATCATGGTAAAAATAGGAGATATCAATCTATTATCATAAGAAATAATAAATAATAATAATGGAATGTGAATATAAACATAGTTTACGTTTTTTCACACCAAACCTATCATATATAGTAAACTTGGGTCATGGAATAAAACTTTATCATTTTTGAAAACATGGCCCAAAAGTGTGAGAAATCATTATAAGTAAAAAATTACCCATACAGATTCATAAAAGGGTGGATCAATAATAAATATTTACAAACCATTTCATATTTTAGGGTTAACTAAAATGACTATAAACATAGATAATTAGTACTTATATTATGTTTCCCATTTTTTATTAAGATTCACTTGTATACCATAGTGGATTGATCCCATTGACATTTTTCAAACTATTATGTCATGATATATAAAGATTTACCCAATGAATTGGAGAGGCATATATGTACCAACCATATCATAATTGAAATAATACATTTTTGTGCCAAAATATCCTAAAATATCAATCATATAATTACATCATAACCCATAAAATTAAAATATGTTTCTTAAAAATTTCATTAATTAACCATAGCATAATACATGATAAAAAAGGGTTTCATAATAATATAATCAATATAAAAATTAATGATATAGATAAAAAATGAGGATTATATAATTAAATATTCAATATAATATTTATGTAAAATCAATTAAAGTAATATTATAAAGAAAATGGCATTAAAATATCAATTATTACAATTCTTGATGAATATATCTTTCAACTTTGAAAAAAACATTTGAAAGCATAAAATATTTTTAAAATAAATTTATTTAAAATACATCTTGTAAACTTATAATGGAAGCACTAAAATTTATTTAAAACATTAATTTAGGAAAATAGCCTACATGAGTTGTAAAAATATTTTTAAAAATAAAATTTTTTCAAAAACCCATTCCTTAAACAAACCTTGGAAACCTATAATGTAATCTTTAATAATAATTTTAAAAATTCATTGAGGTAAATAAATTTTCCCTTTGAAAACAAATTATGACATAATTTATTTGGAAAATAAGTTTCTTTGAAAAAATACTTGTAAAATATAAAGGAATGTTAAAATAAAATAATGGTCCTAATGGTGGAAAATTATTTTCATACCATACATGTTAAAATATAGATTCTTTTACATTTTTAGAAAAATCAAATTTTTAAATTGTTTGAAAAAGTCATAAAAATTTGTTTACATTAAACAAAGAAAAAAATAGTAAAATGTTTCATTAAAAATTATATTAAATAATATTATAAAATTTATTAAAAAACTTTTATAAAACAAGGTTTTGGATGAAAAGGGTTTATGAGTAGAGAGATAAATAATGATTATTTTTTATGAAAATAATATTTTCAAATAATTAGTTTATAAATAGAAGTCAAATAAACTGAAAACATTTATTCTACAAAAATAAATATATATGAATAAAATAATTTAGTTTCTTAAGAGATATTACATAATATTTCATCATTTGAAGCATAATAATGATCACTCCTTGTGTATGATGAGATTGTAAAATAAAACCCTTACCACATTGGTAACATTGAATCATATTCCCCATAAAAGATAGATACTCAAATAGATATTTGGAACCGGATAATCCTAATTATAATGGTCATAAAATACATTCAATATTATTAAATTCACCACAGAAAATAAATAAGTGGTTAATATGAAATGTTTCTTAGTGATGTCAAAAGTTGGACAAAAGTTCATTACCTGAAGCCTTGAATTCCTTATCACACATTAAAAATTAATATATAATAAATATAAGTTTATTAAAAATCTATTAATTAAAAATAAATATAAATATAATACCATATATTATTTTCTTATTACATTTGACTAACCATTTGTTAATAATTCCATGTTAAAGATGTGTTTTAGGAAATAATTGCATTATTTTTCGTGTATTTTTTCATATCTTATACTTGGTCCTATTAATTTGGTCAATGATAAATAATAAATATAATGTTTAAAAAATATAAAAATAATATAAATATAATCATTATATATTTTTTTATTTTAATTAATAAAGGATGGATATAGAGCAAGACATATACCATTCATGTAGATAGTAGGTCATATGTATGCCAGAGTGTTGTTTCCATTTTATTGATAGATTGAAAAATAAAAATTAAATAATATATTTTAATTGAATAATCGTTAATATTTAAAATATATAATTTATATTAATTAATTATATCACTTATACTTTCCATGTAAGTAATAATAGAGAACGAAACACATCTCTTTGCGAGTCGACAGTCTGCCGTACACATCAGCGATATTGTCATATCCCCCATGGCATGGAATTGAAGAAGATATCTATTATATAATAACTCCAAAATTATATTAATGTAATAAATATAATTTAAATATTTCAAATATATCATTATGTATTTCTCTTAATGATTGATATAGAAAACCAACTACATCGGTTCACAAGGCACTAGTCCACACTAAAACCAATCAACGATTCCAATTTCAATTTGAAAAAAGAGGAGGTAGATAAGGTTTATTAAATTAACATAATAACATATCATCATTTATAAGATATTATTGTTGTTATATTTTATGTTTTATTATTTAATTTAATGTGAAAAGATAATAATGAAATATAATGATATAAGTAAAGATTATTATCTGGGATCAAAAGAACCTACTTTTGATCTCTTTTAAAGGACACTAGCATTGTTAATTTGGAGGTAATATGACATATAGAACATGAATAAGGATCTTAGGCATTTATTTATAATTATTTTTCTAAAATTTATGGCTTTATTGGTGATAATGTGTTAAGGGAGGTGGTGTAATTTTATAAGTGGGGGAAAGGAACCCACTTTACAAAATATTTTGAAATTATGAAAATGAATAAAAAATAAAAAATTATTTCATAAGAAAAAATCATGAAAATGACCTTATATTATAAATTGTTTTGTATAATAATTAAATATTTCTCTAAAATTGGAATTTATATGTTTTTAGTCATTTTAACCCTTATCTTCTTATTTAAACCCCTAGTAAACCCATTTTTACAATAACAATGGTAATTAATTTTTTAATATTTTCAATGTCCTCTATAATAAAACAATATCTAAAAAAATAATATAATATAATATATTTTTATTTAAAATATGGAATCCACTTTTCAAAATTGCATTCATATAAGTTAAAAATTTTAATATAAATTAATCAGGAAGACATAATGAGACATCTCTTTTCCATAGAAAAAATGTTCAAATGATTAAATTTTTTATATACAAATAAAATATTAAATTGATTAAAATGAAACAATTTAACTACTAGATATATTATTGGTGTAAAGATATGTCTAATACTATATTAATTTTTCTTGTATGTTTTTAAATATTTAATAAGAAATGACAATTCGTAATAAACCAGTATTTTCCACTAGTCATCAAAACACATTCTTCTGAGAAAAATCTCAAAAATTAAACATATGATAATTTTGAAATTATGATTGAAATATTAATTTTATTTTTTAATATATATTATCTATATTTAACATAATATAATTTTAAAATAATATTAAAAATGGTGACATGACATAATTCTATAAAAATATAGTTTTTAAACAATAAGTTGAATTAATTGTGTTCTATTTTATATAAAACACATAATATTAATGTGAAAAAATTTATTTAATAAACAATATAAACATTTAAAAAAATTATTCACAGTTTTTTTTAATTTATTAAGGTGAAAAAATTATTGTGAATTAGAAAAAAAATCCTTTTATTTTCAAATAGTTTTTATTGTCATTTCTAATTAAATTGTCACCAAATGATTCATTTTATTAAATATTTAGATTATATATTTTCATAATCTCTATACTCTTATACATAACAGACATTCAAAAAGGTAGGTGACAAATATCTTATTAAATAAAAATATTTTAATAGTATGTCATGTTTTGTTTAAACTCGGTGTTGTGTGTATCTTAAGTTACACTCAGTGTTTCATTTAATTAATGATAAAATGGGCTTTAAATATAATGATAAATATCAAAAAATATTATTTTCTTTAAATAAATCTCTCACAAAATATCTGGGGGAAAATCCACAATCCTTGATATTAAAGTTTCCATCTAAACTTATCACTTTGGAACCAATGGATGAGGATAATATTGTCTCATTATATACATAGTTTACCATATATATTCTTTAATCTTGGGGATTCACCACAAAAAATTAACTAGGTATGTAATATTTATAATAGAATATTCTTTATTTGATCTAGAATCTCCACTAGTTGTTTCCCTTAAGAATTATCATGCTTTAGGTGTATGAACTCCATGTTTTATATATGTGATAAATCAAGTATGTTATTACATTATATAAATACATAGATGACATATAGAACCTGAGAGAGGTTCGATTTATGCACTAATTGATATGCTACTATACTGATATGGTCAATAATTTCAAATATACTGATATACATAGGTATTATATTTTCTTTGTATCATAATCATAATTTCGTTATTTGGTTATGCATCAATTACTTTCAACTCTATCTCTTACTCCAAGAAACAAATATGTTTTTTTCATTCAAGAATAACTAAGGGACAAATAGATCCATAATATAATATAGTCTCATTCCATTTTCCTCTAGTTCTATTTTTTAATAATTGGTTATCCAATATAGATAAACCGTCATTTTCTGATGTAATAAATTAATCTATAAACCTTAACCAAATTTTATCTCAACCCATTTTATATATCATAATATTTATGACTCTTTCAAAATATGAAAATATAAATGTTAAGGTCATTAAATTTCCAAAATGTATATATCATTGATCCCTTAAAAAACAAGAAGGAACTATTAATCATCACATACAAATCAGGTTTATACATTCATCATGAATTCTATTCAAACATTGTAATAACCGGAATTACTATAAGTCAGTATTCAAAACATATAGGCTACATTATCACAAAAATAAAACAAAGATTATTTAATATATTACAAAAATCCAAAAATTCTAGAAAACACCATGACTGTAGAAGAAACCACATTATTAAGAAATAGTTAATCAGTTCCAAGGTAATTGGTATTGCCCTGGTTACATTATCTATATCAGTAATCTCTTTATCCCAACATCATTATCTCAACATTAGAAAGATATTAAAAGATATATTTCCATTAATCATGTTTAATTCATTAAATATGACCTTTCTATTAAATCAATTTTTAGGCCATCAAAACCATCCAACATATTCTTGTAAATTCTTAATAAAAATTTCATATTGAAAAATACATATATAAATAATAATTACATAATCCAAAGTAACTAAAAATTTATTCATTTCACATAATTCTTAAATAATTAACTATGATTCATCATTTTATTCCTTAATACATATTTCGTTTTATATTTCATTTATTGTCTCTTTGTCATAAAAAATATTTACTTATACCTCATTCCTTACCAAAATCTTGAGCTTTCCCCATATGACATAGATTTGTATAATTCCAAATATTTACACATTTGAAACATTCGTATATTAATAATACTATAAGGAAACAAATATTCACATCCATTGAGTTAATTAAACAATTCATTTTCCATCATGATTTTTTACTCTATACCATTATCCACACATAACAAATCTTCTCATTACTTCAAGACATTCCCTTGAGTTCATTTTCCCACATTCTCAACATATATAAAACTGAATATTATTTCCTTCATTATCTTAACTACACAAAATTTCAATGAAATATATCCTTCCCTTCATTGGTGGTCTGATAGTTGGTAAAATTCCAACTTATAAATCATATATCATGATAAATAATAACGTATAATCACAATACCTTCAATCTAGTAATCCTCTAATTTGTATTATCATCAACACATTGCTTAACACATTCAGTATTAATCCAATTACTTCTAGTTATTAACATTTTCTAAAAATAAAACGAATAATATGAGTAAAAAATATTCATACTGGGACACCACAGAATAAAAAAAAGCACTTAATAGATTTTTAAATCATGATAAATTATTTTTAATATATGAAACCTTATGTTTAACCTAGGCCATTCATTGTCATAATTTACAACTTTCATGATGTTTAATAAATAGTTTGTGAACTTCCAAATCATATCCACTGGGAATATCAAATTATGTGTGTGGTAAGACCCATTATCATGCACTACGTGATGATCATGTCTATATCAATGCACCCATTTCAATGTTGCTACAGAAAGGTACATTAATTATTTATCTTAATTCAACATTATTATTTATAATGGGATGTAATTTCATGTAAATCCCTCTATCTACCATTTACCAAAACTTTAGGATATTTCTCTAAACATAGATCTATTGTTAGTTGTATCCTTAAGAATATTACTATAAATATCATTATAAATATACCATGGGATCTCACTAATATATTCTAATCCTATTTTCCAACGCATATCTAGAAAATTCCTCTGATATTATCTATATCTACACATGATTTATACATAAATATCACATCTTTTTAGATGAATATTTAATAAATTTCATGAAGCCAGGCCTGAGCATCAAAACAGTTTAGTCTCTCTTTACAGGATAGAAAAAAATAATATTAATCATGAAAGATCTTAAATATCTCCCACAATGATCTTCTCACGTATTAATCCTCTTAGGCACACCCTACCTTAACCTTTCTTCATAACTAGTCAAATGAGACCTAAGAAAGGGTGAGCTCAGATGCTCAGTAAATGTATACCTAGTGGATATAAATATATAATCATATATGATAATTAGATAATAATAATGGTTTTTGATCATTAATGAGACATATAAGGTAAAACCCAAATTTTTCATCAATCATAAACATCTTCCATTGAATAAATTATTATAATTTCCTTAAAATATATCAAAATAGAGAGAAATAATAATAAATCAATCATTAAAAATAAGATAATTACATTGAAGTGAGGCAACCTAATAAATATATAAATCAAATTTTATATATCATGGATAACAAATAAGACCATAAATATTGTGGATTATGAGTTATCAATTATTTCCCATTGTGGATTGGGATGCACCTGTTTTCTATAGTGGATAAATCCCATCGACTCGATTCCCATTATTATCTCAAAATATATAAAGAATTACCCCTTACAATGAAAGGGATATATTTGTCCCACCCATATCATAATGGAAACTAGACTTATGTGTGCTATAATATCCTAAAACATTTATCCTTTTATCACCTCAAAACCCAAGTAAATAAAATAGGTTTCGTAAACATTTCTTCAATTCAGAATAATATACCCCATGAATAAAATTGGGATTTATAATAAATTTCAACAACATAAAAATTTACTATATGGATAAAGTATAAGGAAGAAATCATTAAATATTATCCCCAATAATGAATAAGTAAAATTAATATATATCATATTACATGTAAAATTATTTGGAAACATCACATGGAATATTTTTGGAGGAATATATCCTTCCCACATTGAAAAAAACATTTCAAAACATAAAACATTCTGAAAATACTTTTCATTAAAAAATAACATTGGAAACCTATAAATTATTATTTAAAAATAATTTAAAACATTTATTTATGAAAATATCATTTACACTATGATTTTTTTAAACATAGAAAATTTTAATAATCATTTTTTTATTATAAACTAAGAAAATTATAAAGTAATATTTAAAAAAATTTAAACATTTCGTGAGGAAAATACCCTTTCAACTATAATTTTTTAAAATCATATAACTTTTGTAAAATATATATAATTGAAAATTAACATGAAAAACAATAATGGAATCTTAAATTAATCTATGGGTTATGACAGCAGAAAATTACACTCATATTGTACATATTGAAACAAAGATTAATCTCACATTTTCAGTAAATTAAAAAAGGAATTGTTAGGAAAATGACATGATGATTCAATTTAATTTTAAAAAAAACATAAATGGGTAAAAATTTATTTAAAATATCATTTTAATAATGTTAAAATGAATATTGATTTTTTATAAAATATCGTTTCAGAAGAAAAAAGGAGTTTTCAAACGAAGAGAGAAATGAAGATGATTATTCTTAAAAAATGATTCTGGTCTAGCAAGTACATAAAGAGTAGAATATTAAGGTAAACATGGAAGAATGTATGATTAACAATAATATAATAAAAAATGATTTTCCTGATAGATATTTTATAATATTTCATCATTTTAAGCATAATCATGAGTTATCCCAATATATGATTTTATTTTGACATAAAACATTTACAATATTGGTGACATTGAATTGAATGCGCCATGAAAGAGATTTAATCAAAGGGATATCTAAATACCTATATTTATCTATAATAATAATAAAATACATTCATGGGAATTAAAAACTCATGTATAATAAATTTAAATTTATTATAAATACATTATATAATAAAATCTATATATAATAACATATATTATTTACATATAAACATTCATTATTTTTTAATTAATAATTACATTTTAATGTTAGGTTTTATGGAAAAAATACATTTTTTCATGAATGTTTTGATTTTCTTATTTTGGTTTCTCTTTCATTGATCATTCTTACATGATACACATAAAGTTAAAAATTACATATATATCCTTTATATTATATATATATTAATATAGAATAATATATAAATGTTAGAGATAGAGAATTTAATACATCCTTCAAGCATATGGTAGGTCAGACACAGATATTGACATTATTCTAACATCACAATGGATAGGAAGAATGAAATATAAATATTATATTACAATAAAATATTCATTATTATGTCACATATTTAATTTAAATTCGTCAAATGTATCCTCACTACCATCCATGAAAATCATAAAAGAAAATTAATCACCACATTTCGTGAGGTAGAAGTTTATCGTACACACGATTGACGTTATCATATCCCCCACATAATGGGATTTAATAAGGAATATGTTATATAATAACTAAATAAATATATTAATTCCAAAAATATAATATAAATATGATTAATACATATTTATATCTTTATTTTAATGGTGTTGATGGAGAAAAAACAACATCGGTTAGCTAGTCTATAGTCTTTCATACAGGTGATCAACCATTTTGTTTTCCATTTGATCAAAGTGGAGAACAATATATGTTATTATATTAACCTAATAACATATCATTATATATGGGAAAATATAATTTTTATATTTTATCTTTTAATACATATGGAAAAGGAAGAATGAAACAGAAGGAGCTTATGGATTACAAATATGTTGACTAAGAAGAAACACCAACAGATCTTTTAATAAAGATCCCCATGTATATATTTTAGGAGGAAAATAAATATATAAAATTGATAATGTTGTTGGAGAGGGGTTTATTTACAGTTTTGGATGAACTAGATAGCATGAAATGTGATAATATGTGATGGTTGGTGATCGCCTTTTATATGTGGGGGAAAGAAACTCACTTGGAAACTACTTGGAAATTTTAAAAAATAATCCAAAAAATAAAAGTAATTATTACGAAAATATATTACAAGTGGTCATTTATTAGAACATTTTTATTATAATAATGAAATATGTATTGATATAGGAATGTGATAAGTTTTATAGACATTTAAAACATTATCTTCTTAGTCTAACCCCTGATAAACCCATTTTTACCTTACCAGTAGTAATAAATTTCTGATTATTTTAAATATTAATTATAGAAAAAAATTATGTTGTCCTTATAATATAATATAAACTATTACTATTCAAAATAATTAATCCATTTTCATATTTCTATTCATATATGTGTTAAAATATAATTTAAAATTAATTCCACTAACGTGGTGAGACATTAGTTTTCCAAAAAGAAAATGTTCAAAAGTTAAAAAGTTTTTATTTCAAAATTCAATATGAAATTGGATTAAAATAAATACCTGGATCAATTTATGTATAATTGAACTAATTATACATTTAAAAATAGATTTATATAGTTTGTATTTTTTAAAAATATTTAAAATAAATGATAAATATTTTTTAAAAACATGTATTTTTCACTACCATTGAATAATTTATTTTATCAAAGACCTATAAAGAATCCACCCTATGATAATTTTTACAACTTTTTTAACAAAAATGAGATTTATTTTTTTCCATTTAATTTTCTAATAAGTGGAAGAGGTTAAATTTAAAACAATATGTTGAAATGTGATAAAAAAGTTTACAAAAGTTACATTTTTATGTGAAAAATAAGATTAATTTGTACATATTGTATATAGTACGTACAATATTAATGTTTAATATTTCATTTATTAAAAAATATATAAATTTTGATAAATTTATTCAATAAAAGTTTTATATTTATTTTATTGTGTTAAGAATCATTTTTTTATAATAATTATTTTCCGAAATATATTTCCTTAATTTAAAAATAAATTTTATTTTCATTTCAAATTTAATGGTTAACAAATGTGTTAATATTATATTTTAATAATTTATTTAATCCTATTCATACTATCAATTTCAAAAACTATGTTGTAACTATCACATTGTATAATAATATTTTAATGGTATTTAATGTTTCATTTTGACTCGATATGGTGTGTATTATAAGTCATAGTTATTTTTCCATATAATATTATCTAAGCTTAATTTTGTTTGTAGTGAAAAATATCAGAAAGATTAATTTTTGAAAACAAAAATATTTATCAAAATATTGAGGTGTTACATATTTCTTTTTTATGAAATGTTAAAAATTGGAAAATATCATTAATATATCATTGTATACTGTTAAAAATATAATTTTATAAATTTAACGTAAGATATTATCATTACGTGAATGATTTCTGACTGATTGGATAAACAATGTTTGTTTTCCTTAAAAATAATATTTTTGGTTTATTTAGTACATAAAATGAAGGAAATTATATAAAAATAAGATGTTTTTTGTATTATTCATAGGGGATGAAATTATATTTGTTTTATGATAGAAATATAAATTAAATTCCCCAGTAGATAAATAAACACTAAATATCTTAAATAATTAATGAGAATTTTTAATATACAATTACCTCAGGTCTAACTACCATTGTACATGTTTTAAATTTTGGTATAATAAATATTAATTTATTGTAAATCTATACTAAAACTATAATAATATGTATTATACCATATCATTTTTACTTATAATCTTTTAGCATGATTTTATTTAAATTCATTGCTAAAATCACTATTTCTGGTAATGAATGATTTATTTTTCATATATGTTCTTATTTGGATGTTTCATTCATTATACATTGAAAATGGTTTCATAATATCTATAATTTTATCCATTATATAAATATTATATATATTCAGTATATTTTTATTTAAAATATTACATAAATTTAAGGATTAAAAAGTCAGTTACTCTACTCTTGGATACAGTAGGTCGTACAAACACATGACTGCTATTTTAATTTTTTCTCTGATGAAATTATAGAATGATAAATAATAATTCACCTTTTCAAAAATATTATTATATCATTTAAATTATGTATTTTCATGAAATATACCCTTATTACCACCCTTGTAAATAGGAATTGAAGAACGAATCACATTACTCCATTGAGGTTGTTTTCCACACGTTTACATTATCAACATTATAATTCTCCAATGGATCAGATGGTAATAAAATAGATGGGATGTAATAATTCAATAAGTATATTTTTTTCATAAATATAATAATATATATGTGTGTGTGTTTTTTATATTAAACCCATAATTATATTCATCAAAGAGAGATGTAATTGGAAAATTAATTACACTAGTTCATGAGGTAGTATTCCATCATACACACAATCCATAGTTTGACTTCCCAGATGATGTAAAGGGAGATGGATATATATTATGAATTCAACCTCATTACATATCAGTATATGTTATATAATAGAGTTATTATATTGGAATTATTAATAAATTAATGATGTTGTTATGTGAGGATGTATGTAGATAGTGTTTAGTAAAGACAACTACCTTCACTTATAAAAACCACCTTTATCACTTATTAATAACATTATAGTTTGACATTCGGAAAGAAAAAATATATATAACAAGGATACAAATTTTAGAGATATATTTCTATAGGGTTTGTTCAATCTAAATAGATTAAATGTTTTCAATAAGTGATGGGAGTATGTACCCTTTTATAATTGATAAGGAGTGACATTTTTTATAAATACCAAAAATAATTCCATAACGGAAAGTCACACTCAACCCATGTAGAAAAAATGATATTTGTAGTTGAATTTATTTCAAGACATATTATATAAATCTACATTTAATACAACATCATATGACCTTTAATCCCATTTTCTTAGTTAAATTGGGTACAAACATAACAACTTCAATCCTGAATACAATTACATTATTGGAAAATAATTATCTTGATGCTAAAAGTCCATCATTTTTTAAAAAGGAATGGGATAACAATAAGATCTATTGAAGAAAGAGGTGAGCTATAAATCCCAGTAAGAGAATAAAAAACTCATTGTATAAGGTAAAGCAGAATATGTAATCCAAGAGGCATATCATGGAAACATAATAGGGGAGAGAATAATAAATTCATTCAATGAGATATTATTTGACATGATAAATTAATGCCAACTAGGGAATGTGACAAAAAAATAAAACATTTATTAATAAAAATATTTCAAGGTTAATTTCCAAACAACATTACATACTATTATTAATAAACCATTACTAAAACATAAATGGAATCTCAAGAGATTAAAACATTACACATAATATTGGAGGCCTATATAATTCTTTTTCCACCAATCACATTCAAGTAATGTTGATGTATAAGTATGGAAAACAGTTCAAACATCATAAAGACGTATGCCGTAAATTTTAACCCCTGATTAAAAATTTCATGTTACATATAGAAAAATTACAGATCAAAGAAGGATATTTAAAAATAGGTGAATATCCTTGAGTAAAAATTGAGACATGATATCAATTTAAAAATGTTTTAGATGGAAAATTTCTTAATAATTTCAATAGAATTACAAGTGTACCTAAAAGTTTATTTAAAAGATGAATGTTAGAAAAAATGTGGTCTATAATTAAATTTAAAATATAATTACTTTAATATTTTTATATAAAATCCTATCATAGCTTAAATAATTAGAAAATTGAAATGAAATAAAAAGGTTCTTGAATAAGGAGGGGAAAGAGATGATCGCCTACTTTAAGAGGGTAATTATAAAAGCTTGGAAGGATATTCATAAGAGATTAGTGGAAAAATAAAAGTAATAAAGAGATGAAAGGTAATAGTAATTTTGTGATCCAAGGGTTTTCAGTATAGATGAATGAGAGTGTTAATGGGTATATATTGAAAAAATAATGGAGAATTCATTACTAATTTTCAAACTCCGGTTTTGGAATAAATATGATAATGTAATAGAAACCACAATACTTTCCATTACCTTTTGAATGGATTTTTCCAAATAGAATAACTATCATTATTTTAAATGTTTAATGACTGATATCATCAATATAATAGCCTCCTAAATGTATAAGTAAGTCTTGTTTACAAATTCTTGATTTATAAAAGATAAAATATAATATATATTATGGTGTTATTATGAAGAGTATCGAATATTTTGAGATAATAAAAACAATTAAATGAAATTTTTTAATTACTTCATGGATAAATTTTATGGAATACATTACATTAAATTTGGTTTATTATGATGTTATAATACATATCGTATATTTAGACTGTACTTAATTTTTACCTAAAAATTCGACTATCTTAGAAATTTATGAAAATTTAACCATTGGATAATTTAAATTTTATTATTTGAAAAATAATATTTATTTGATCTAAATTATTCTGTATATATTAGAATATATACTTTTAAATAAAAATTCTCATTTATTATAAAATATTTTTTTATGGTAATAGTTTTCCAACACTTATAATAATTATATGTCACTTTGTAAAATAATATTATCATTTAAATTTTATAAATATTATTTAATAATAATAACTTATTAAAATATCATTTACTTATAAAATTACTAAATTCATCAAACAAATTGTCTTGAATGAAACTATAAATTTCCAAAAAAACACTATGTGTTTCATCATTTGAGAATATAATTTTTATCAAACTCATTATTTTATAATTTAATATGTAATATTAAAAAGGGATAAATATAGTAATTATTAATAAAAATTAAATATTCAAATAATATTTTTGGTTTTAGTTATATATATACATATTTATTAAACCTAATAATTCCCTAGGGTAAGGTATACCATGATGATATTTTTTTAGATTGGTCTCACATACATGTTTTTTGTCCTGGTCTCAATGAACATGAAATTCCTTAGTAAATGGGGTTTTCATGATTTAGTTTTTGAATCTCAATATTGGATTGAGAAAGGTAAAATCCAAGGGATGATATCTTAATATAATGCTCTTATAAAAAGTTTTCATAGGGTACACTCATTTTGGTCAAGGCCATCACTTCTTCAGTCTGTGTCAATTGAATCTTATCATTACCCATTATATATATTGATAATACAATCATTTTAAATGTATATTTGTCAATGGTTATGATTATTAATTAATTTTTAAACCTGATTAGATATAAATTTCCATAATAACTAATGTTGTGCATTTGTTTTCTATAATATTATTACCCTATATTGCATTTACTCATTAAAAATATAGAAGGTCATTTATAAATGTATGGGTCTTTAGATTTATTCCCTTTAAAAAATTTATTCTTTGTAATTTTGTATTAACTCACCAAAAAAGTTGAGGGTACTTTTGTTTCATCACAAATTTTGTTTCCTATGTAAATGTTTCAAACATGGGGTTCCACAATATGATTTTTACTAAATGAGTTTTCTAATTTGTATTATATTCTCTTTACACCCTAAGATAATCATATTCTACTCATCATATGAATAATCCTTTTCCATTGGTACCACCTATCGATTCTATTCATGTAATGTGTCTAGTATGTACTTTTTAACAGGTATATAATAAAAACATCATGTTCTTGATATAGGTTATTCCAAAGAGAAAGGTGATATTCCACAACTCTAATGTGATAATGGATATCGAAGGGGGTGGTTGAACATAGACTATGAATTCCACTCATTCGAATCTTCATGAGTTTATTCTTTTGTTATATACAAAATAACACCTAATCTCGGACTTTAATATATAGGTCTCTTCAATGTTTTTATTCATTGGTTTTTTTGATGTTGATAAGATTTTATTTGACATGGAATGTCTTGATATTTCCCTTTAATTTGTTGGATATGTATAGGTCCCATCAGCTTCTTCTCTCAAAATTCATCCCAAAATGTTGGAGTCTATAACCTCTTCACATACTGGGCCTTGTAAATATTTATTTTTATGCTATAATGGAAACAGATGTTTTATAGTAACTCTACTAGAGAATGTTCTGTTCCCAAAATCCTTGTAAATACATTTTTCATATTTTCAACATTTCTATTAGAGATTGAATGGCCCTTACAGACTAACCAACCATCAATTTGTGATAATTATTTCTTTAGCATAGTTCTGTATTCAACATTTTTTTAAGGATTCTTCAAACCCTAGAGGTATACCGTTGAACATGATAATAAACATTCAAGTGTGGAACTCCATGTAGTATCACCAAATACCTTATTCATATCATATTGAGATGGTCATGAGATAAATCTTCCATTATAAAAATGAAATTCTCTATCTTGATAAGAAGATCGACTACTAACCAGATGGAATTAATTCCTTTAGATTCCATGAGGATTCCAATGATGAATTCAAGGGATATGATTTCATATTTCAATATTTGATAGGAAAATGTTTGCATCATACCATTAAACTTCCTTCATCCCACCATGTTTTTATTGTTTAAATATCATCAACATACAAATTCGATTATATCCTTCTTCATTCCATAAACCATATGTTTTTATACAAATATCTATACATATTATTGATTACTCAATGAATATAGAAGGATGAGAAAGACAATTAACCATGAAGTTCCATATTTTGTTCTAGTTTTGATAGGACACATTTTTTGGTTCCAAACCATATAACTCCATATTCAGTAAAGGTGAACACTATAATATCCACTACCTTCTGCTATAGTAACTGTTCATCCTTCTAAATATCATTGATCATCTCAAAAATAGATTCTTCAGAAAATATTTGAGAAACATAGGATTAATATCCTATTATTATTCCCATTTAATTGATTTACATGTCCGTCCAAATTAGATCCCGGTAAATCCCCATCATAGATGGAGTTGGGAGATCCATTCTACATATAGCATATTCCAATTAATATAATTTTATATTATGTAAATGGATTAAAAAATATTATAACATGATTGACATTATCCACCTTCACAAGTTCATATTAAGATCCTTTAGTGTTAATATATACTTGGGTCTATAATGATTTGTATATGTTATAAATTTTTCATTACAAATGTAATGTTACCATAAGTGGAATGTGAAGATAACTATATAAAATTACAGAACATGGGATGGGTAGTTATACTAAAGGATCATTAACTAGTAGGTGACATATATTATCACTTATTTATATTTATTGAGTAAGAAACCGAATACTTTTTTAATTTATCATTGTATATCACAAATCAGTTCCCAGAAGTGGGAAATGTGAGCATAGATGCATTGATAAGCCACGTCTTCATCTCATTAAAAAAAATCACATTTTTTATTCCAAACAAACATGACCCCTTTCTGAGTTAGCTTGTTTATGGGGTTTTAGAAGCATGATTATTTTTCCATAAATCGAAAATATTACCCATATTATCCATGTAAACTATGAATATCCATCATAGATATTGGTCTGGGTCATCCATTGATTACCTCTATTTTTATGGACCCATAAACACACTATTTTTTGTGATAACAAGACCCAATAATGTTACCTTATCCAACTGAAACTCACATTTACTATTTGTTTCATATAATTATTCACTACCCAATACCTTTAGTACATTATTTAAATATACTAAATTTTTATCCATAATTTTTCAGTATATAAGAATATCATAAATAAAGACTACCACAAATGTCTCATGGTAATACCTGAAGACTCAATTCATCAAGTCCGTGAAGATAATAGAGAATTAAAGAGTTAAAATTGAATCATCGTGAACTCATAGTGTGTATATGTTGTATGGAAATTAGTCTTGGGGATATCTCAATTCTTTCCCATTAGTTGATAATATCCTATATGTAGATCCACCTTAGAGAAGTATTGGGATCTAGATTGCTGATCAAACAATCCATCAATCCATGTGAGACAGTAATTGTTCATTATCATGATCTTATTGAGAAAAAAAACAATATATAAAAAGTAACATTGACACATCAATCTTCATGGTATTGAAGACCAGATCCCCACAGGGTGAATGGCATGAGTATATAAACCCCTTATCAAGATAAAACTATAGTTGATTATTCAACAAATTAATTTCAACAAATTATATTCTATATATATTCTTTAATATTTTAAATTATCTATGTAGAATAGTGATTAATAATTAAACCTATCTACTAGGAGTATTAATAAAAAATTCTTTGGGCAATATCATCTTATAACCTCACCATTGACATTTTTTCAAAGATGACCTTATCCGTAGTATCAATAATTAGAGAAAGATATACATTATCATATGAAAACTAAATCCCTTATTGAGACGATGATGAAAAATTGATATTTATAATCATCCTTGAATATGTATATTATTAGAGGGTGGTTTATTATATAGAGTGTGATTTAGTTATAATGATATTTCTATGTTGGTAAAATATAAACAAATCCAATACATACCATTAATTGCATAAAATTCTACTAAAGGAAGCAGTACAAGGTTTACTGAGAAGATTATCCCATCCTTACAGATAGCATAATAGTTATATACTTTTTATGCAACAATTTATACATTTTCTGTTTTCTAATGTACTTTTATGTTTTGAGATGGTGTTTGAATTGTACTAAAAAATATTCATGATATGAATGATTGTATATAACTATGGGTGATTAACTAATCATTACCTATTTTATTTTAGTTATAATCAATAACAATATAAAAAATAGTATTTTGGTTCAAAATGTTCAAATTATTAAATACATAAAATGGAAGAAATGAGAATTAAAGGGATAACTCAGAAATGATATACATTCCATAACCTATGAATTTACAGGTTTCAATATATTTTAAGAATGACCTTTTTCTTAACATAAAATATTGGGGAAAGTTTTTATTCCTGAACACTATATTGTAAGAATATTATTAATTTATCATGGGATATCCCTTAGGAGTGTCCTGTGAGGTTTCAAGAAATTTCCATTTCTGTTCCCTAGGTGATGATCGAGCCGGTCTTCGTGCACCCTTTTTCGGCACATACCCATATATACATCTATTCTAAAACCACATCCTGGTGTAGTATTAATATAGGTATTTATTTTATTATAAACTGTTTTATAAATTATCTAATTTTTTGGGATGTATTCCTCTATTTAGTGTTATAACTATGGATTTTTCTGTAATTTCGTAATCATAATCCCAAAAATAACTATATCTTTCTTGGGTAATGACAATGATAAAAACAATTATTACACATTATTTCATGATTTGTTAAAAAAATACATAATAAAACCATAAAAGATGACAAAACCTAGTGTATTTAGGAAAGTAGGCCCATAACGTAACAACTTGTAACAGGAATATAATACCATTATTGATAACTTCATTTTCATTGGTCTTCTAAAACTACATGGGGTAACATGAGGATGTACATAAAAAGGTGGTAGTATATAAATCCATGTATGTGAATAAAAAACAATAGAATATTTAAAAAAACACTTGTGATCTAAGAGGCATTTTATGTTAATATAATATGGGTGAGCATCTTAATCATTTATAATGAGGCATGATATGACATGATAGAATAATGGTAACATTTCAATGAGTGAACAACTTAAAACATGGAATTATAAACATAATTTTTGGATAACTTAAACAAAAACAAAACATAGTGTAATTTGGATAATATACCATACATTATACATGTTATATCATTATATTAAAATATTACCCAATACATTGGAGGGATATATAATTCTACTACCACCCATCACTTTTATATCATGTACATGCATAGGTGTGGAACATAAGTAAAAGGTCATAAGGATTCCATTCATAAATTTTATCCCTATTATTAAAGATTGTTGGTTAAATTCATGTAAATACCAAATAAATTAAGTGTATTTTTAACTGGGTGAATATCATTAAGTGAAAATGGAAATGGGTAGTCACTAAATGAGTGTATGAAAGGGAAAATCAATGTAAAATCTCAAGAACATAATGGGTGTACATAAATGTTTGTAGATGTGGTTAATGAGAGATAAATGGGTATACCATTACCTAGGAATACAAAGAATAGTAATATAGATGTATAAAAACATATACAAACTTGAAAAATGGAAAAATGGCATGACATAAAGAATGACATTGAATAATGAAGAGAAGGAGGGGATCCATTATATCAAGAGGGTGCTTCCAAAATCATTATTGGATCTACATAAGACATTGGGGTAACATTGGAAGGACTATATAGAGTTAATGGAAGAGTTTTTTCCTGATATATGTTTTTAGTGAATATATATTGGAGTTGGGTTAATTTATATAGAAAAAGAGTAGGTATGTTTTTATTAATTTTCAAACATTGTATTTGGACTCTATATGAAAATGTTTTCTGAACCACAACACATCCCATGGGGTTTTATATGGATTAAATAAAATAGAATTTTAAATCATTATTTTACATTTTTAAGAATTTTTATCCCTAAAATAATATCCCTAGTGATGTATAAGTGAGTCATGATTACATTTAATTTATTTTAAAACTTTAAAATATAATATAATATTTAGAGTATTAATTAAGGGTATATAAAATTAATCAAATTATTTAAAAAACTATATTTTAAATGGTAAAACAATATTAGGTCTTTGATAAAATTTATGGAATAGATTTTGTTACCTTCGGGACATTATGATGTCATAATACATAAAATATAATTACACTATATTTAATTTTTACCAAATCAATTTTCTGTCTTATAAAATTATTAAAAAATTAGTTTTGGATAATTGTGTTACATTGATTTCAAAATTATTATTTATTTTATCAAAATAATTATTATAATACTATCATTTAAACTTGTGAAACAAAATAAATATTTAAAAAATGGTTTTTAGACAATAACATTTTTACGACCCTTATAACAATTACCTTTTTATTCATTAAATTATATTATAATTTATATTTAATAGATATTTTATAATAATATTAATTTAATAAAATATAATTTATTTTAAAAAAAATATTTATTTCCTAAAAAATTGTATCTTGATAGAAACTATATATTACTCAAAATTCTACACTTTTTGATTCATTGTATGAGAACCTACTTTTTACCAAACGCATTGTTTATTCATTTTTAAATTAATATAAAAATGGGATAAATTAAATAATTTTATAACTAAATAATATTTTAAAATTAATATTTTAGGCTTTATTTACATATACCAATATTTAACCTATGAATTACCTAAGTGAAATGTGTGTGATGGGGATATTTTCTTTTGGTGGTTCAAAATACCTAGTTTGGGATATGATCTCAATGAGCTTGAACTTCTCAAATAAGTTGTTTTTTTAGGACTCATTTATTAAATCTATTATTGTAATTTATTAGGGTAATATCCATGTTTTTTTAAATCCCTCACAAACTCTGTTTAATGCACATCATAGGGTATTATCCTATAGGTAAATTCCATCTCTTCTTTTATCTATGTCTATTGGTATTTATCATTTCTATTATATATACTACTTAAACGATCACTATTAAATGAAAATATTATCAATTATTATTATTCATAATGGATTTATATATATGAAATTGTAAAAAAATCTAAAATAAAAAATGCAGTGGATCTGTTTTCTCTAGCATCATAACTTGATAATGCATTAAATGATTCAGAAAGAAAGAATACCATTTATAAAATCTTATGTTGTAACACCAACTATCTCCAAAATTTATAAAAAATAGATTTGATTTAACATAATTTTAATCCAAAACCCCCAAAAAAAGAAACCTTTTTAATCATATTATTCCATTAACATCTAAGGTTGCTCACCTTTAAGAGTTTTGTTTTCTCAATGATAACAGGTTTTTTATTTACCTATATAGATTATCATTAATTATTAAAAATAAAGCATTCCTATTATATAATTTTGACCCACGGTTTCTAAAAATAAAAAAATTATTGAAAAAAAATTAATGTATCAAAAAATAATTTTAAAATTGGAGGATGTAAAATGTAAAACCAAGTGTTATCCTTAACAATGATATGTAATTTTTACTGTTTTACTATTTTATATGATATAATTAAGTTATAATTATTAAATAATATTAATAATTATTAATTAAAATATCTTATACATTTTAAAAAATTAAATTCACATAATTTTCAAAACATAATTTAAATTCAATCCCTCAACTGCAATGATAATTTCCTTTTTGAATGATTTCTTTAATCATTAAAATGTTTTTCAACCAAAATTTGACATAAAATTTATTTGAATGATATAAATTTAATCAATAATAATATAATTAAACTAACTTTAATTTTTAATTTATTTGAAACTAAATGTATCATTGTAATTTTTTAAAATAAAAATACAAATTTTTAATAAAAATAACAATTTTTAACTATTCATAAAAATAATTATTATTTTCAAAAAATTATGAAACATTCACTCTATATAAATTTTAAAATACTTATTTTCAAAATGAATTTAAATTTTTAGAATATATTTTCTCATTGTGGTGAAATTTAATTTTAATATATGTGAACAAAAAATGATGAATTCAGTATTTAAGGAAAAGATAAAATTTAAGAATAAAACTAGCATTATTTTTATCTCATGAATAGAAATAAAAATAGATAGATGAATTTTTTTTTGATATACAATATATAAATTTATATAAAAATTTATCTCTAGTGGTTAAAAACTAAAAAAATACATTAGGTTCATAAAAGTAGTTTTTTCAGTAAAAAATTGCCTTTTACTTTTAAATGATCTATTTCTTACATTATAAACAATTGATAACCATTGAATTTATTTTATGCATTTTTAAACCATGTAGATTTCATAATTTAGTATTTCCAATTCATACCCACTTGTTTAATGGCTATTTTATAACATTATACAATATTATTATTCATTTACTCTAAGGGTTGTGTGTATCTCAAGATGTTGATGACATTAAATATATATAAAAATAAATATATAATAACATATTTGAGTGTTTCATGTTTTTTGAAGTCATTTCATCCCTATTTATCCCACTAACATTTTTATCCTAAATTAGAGTTGAGTTTATTTGGAAAATGTAATGGGATGAATGCTTCAATGATTTGAATAAAAGATCAGTGAATGCTCTAGTTTTGCCCGTATAATCCAAAAAATATAACGTTGTTATCTGTAATGATGCCTTATTAAAGGTTTTATGTTTTCTCTTAATGTATAATTATTATGTAATTTATTATTATTTAAAAAACTAAAACTTTATTATAAAAATATCCTACACATGACCTTGATTTGGCAGTTGTAATGGTTGATTAAAAAATTTAGATCTGGAATTTATATATAATAAAGTGTGAAATATAAAATGATTATAAAATATTATATTATATATTCACAAAAATATATTGAAACATGAGACAAATGATATTGATGGAAATGATAATAAATTATGGCTACAAAATTTACAAGTATCTAATTAAAACAAACATAATAGCTAGTACTTTGAGATATAATTATACTAAATCATTAACTATGACATGTATAGAACATAATCCATTGGTAATTTTTATAAAAATATTGGGATTATAAATCATTTTTTGTTGTAACTCTATATGTTTGTTTCAGGTTTCAATATAATCATCTATGTTGGAAATAATTAATTATGCATATTAATGAAGATTGGGAGTGATATAGAAAGGTATACATCATTTAGAAAAGTTATAGATCTAGAATTTAATATTTATAATGAATGTTTTCTCTGTTTTTTAAAAAATATATTTATTTCATGTTACCCATAGTTGATGAAATAACTAATATTTTAGGCTTATAGTTCTCTATTTATATTCATCATGACATCAGAAAAATGTATACAAATATTTGGGAATATTTTTTTTTGAACGAATGACGAAATATACTTCTAATCTTTCTATGAAATTTTTTATATTTGAATCCATTTAATATAGATTGTAGTTTATGAAGGATATTATTGAACCATTTCTTATTCTATAGTGGAAGAGAGAGAATATGTCTAAGTATTTCATTATGATATTTCTATAGAAATCATCGGGTGATAATGTTATTTGGTATATTTTTTATTAATAAACTAAATATTCTCTTTTTATTCCAATTAAAGATAATAATTATTTGGATTAAATTTCTAGAAATTATATTAATGTGATAATTATTACTTCAAGAGATACAACTTTTTAATATTTTTAACCATGATATCATATTCACATATTGTTTTTGGAAGATTCCTAAAAAATAATTGGGTGATGAATTAAATTTTAACACATTATTTCATCCAGAAGTTCCTGGATAGTTAGATAGAAATATTTAGCCTTTGGAGGATATTCTTCAGAAGTGTTTAACATATTATTCTGTAAGTTTATGTCGACATCTAATTTCTATATATTTTTCTTATAATAACATTTTTAATCTATTATACAGATAGCACCTTTTAATTCATTATATTGAATGCAATATTTGACTCTAATTTTTTTGGATGATATAGGTGACACGATGTTGTTGGGACAAGATTGGATAGAATAAATAGTTGTTAAGGTGAATATTATTCATCAATTTATGAGGAAGAATTTGAGTAATCAGAAAATATATAAAGTTAACCTAAATAAATATCACTCTTTTGAGGTGGGTAATCATTTATTTCTTAAATTATCTCCATGGAAAAGGGTTACATATTCCTGTAAAATAATGGATGGTAACTCCATTGTACACTGTAATGTATTGTATCATAGAGAAATTTCGATCTTTTTAGCACCATGTGGCCTTTCGTTTAATTTTATCCTAGGTACAGAACATATTTATTATTTCTATATTAAGAATATATGTTTGAGAGTAATCTAATGATTTGATCCCTGAAATAGTTCAGTTCTAAGATAACAATTCTTATGAGGAATAGTCTATACAAATTATTGACCCCCAAAAGAAATTTTATGGAATAAATAAATTCAATAGGTTATGGTTTTGTTGAAAACCAATATGGTTGAAGAAGAAACATGAGAAGTTGAAATTTTTTTGTGGTAAAGATATCCTTACTATTCTAATTAGTGAATAAAATTTTGAGGACAAAATTTTATAAAGGGTGGAGAATGTAATGACATTTTTAATATTAAGATTTATCATTTACATATATTCATTAATTTGATTTTATATAGTTATATTTATTATCATTGTATAGTGTGAATTTTTAATTTAAGTGGAAAAAGATTTATCTTTAATAAAATTTTGTTTTCATGTATTATATGGTTTATTTAAAGTATTGATTTCAATTTTTAATTTGAAAAAAAATAAATTAAATATTTTAATTTATCATGTTAAAATTATCTTAGTATAAATATTTTAAAATTTTTTAAAACATATGATTTATCAATAAAAAGTTACAAATAAGGATTTTTATTGGAAACTATGTTTTCTTATCTATTATTTATAATGTTATATTAATGTAATAGCTCAATAAATGGAATTAATTATACTTTATAATAAAGGATAATTTTTTAATTTTTTATAATACAAAAAGTATTGTTACTTTTACAATTGATTCAGATATAGTTGAAAATAGCAACAGTCATATATTTGTAGTCCAATATTCCTCTTATAATAACTATTTTAATCCCTAAATAGTAAATAATATTAATATTACCAATATTATCATAAAGTGTTAATTGGGGTTAAAATAAAAAAATTCTTTTAAAAATATAATATAAACATAATCAAATTTTATTGGTTGGGATTATTAGAGCTCAAAAATAATATTATTGTAGAATCTTTTATATTTTACATATTTAAAAATGAATGGTATTTTATATTAGTTTAATAATTTGTTAAATTCTAAGGGTTCCCCACCCCTCTTGTATAAATGAAATCCTCATATCGTCTTTTTTTAACACCTCAAAAACATTTTTTTCTCAACAATTAGCTATAAAAATACCTTCCATACTGCCCTACCAATTTCTGAGAGGCATTGGATTTATCAAAAAATCATCCTATGAATGATTTTGGTGAAATATATAAGATGTTTTCTAAATAATACGTATAGTTCAAAATTAAGCATTTTCGTTTCATTTAATATTTTAATTCATTCATTAATTCTTCAAACATGATAAAATAATAATACAGTTATCTTCCATATTTTGAGGTGTTGTTATATTTATGAAATTATATATATCTATCTTCCTTTCCAAAAAATGTGAAATGAAACCATAATTATAGTGTATAGAGAAAAACTGCCTCACGAATTGAGGTAATTCAGTTACCCAGAACTACCTTTCAGATCTGGTTATAATGATTTATTTAATGTATATATACCATATTCATGACATATTTATCTTTTTTAGAAGAAATATATCATTTTTTCACAATGATTCATTCACTAAAAAATGATAATGTTGTTCTTATGTACGTGTGGACTACCACCACCAAGAATTGATGTGATTCTTTTTTCATCTCCACGTAACACTAATGATATATATATATATAATTATATTTAAAATAATTAATATTTTTTTGATATGAGCATTAATCAATAAAGATAAAATAGTACTATCCTTATTTCTGTAATGATCCTTGTAAAATAGAAACATTACTCCTACATACACAATACAAACTCTCTCTATGATTGTAACATAGTAAATTTTTTAAAACCATATTTAATGAATTTTTTAATATTATAATTTATAGATAAAAATTAAAATTATTTAATGACTATTATTTTAGAGATGATGGAATTATAACCTTTATTACCATAGTCATTGTACCAATTTCATTTTGGAAATTTGAGATGAATATCATCAAAACATCTAATTTGAACTTAATTTATTATGTAATTGATTATAACATGGTAAAATAAATAATTCACTTGAAAAAGGGTCATTTATAAATGTAAATAATTAACTTAATTATATTATTCAGTATGGTAAATAGCTTACATGATGATTCTTACTTGAGGAAATGTACACATTACTTCGAAAAACTCATTTTAAATAATATAATCATTTTATTATAAATATTTATATTCCATGTGGTTATATTTTAAAATATTATATATATGTATTTATATTAACATGAAGGAATTATATAGAAAATTTAATGGGTGTTTTTTACATTCATTCAAAGGCTTTCAAAATGTATATTTTTATGTATTTTATATAGAAAAATTTAAGAAAGAAGTCGAAATTTATATTCTATTTTAGTGTATATAGTTCCAATGGGGTTTTCCCCCACCGTAACTAAAATTTTGTGTTTTGATTCATTAATAGGATTCTATCTTTTTCCAAAAAAACCCATCATTTTGAATGTTTTGTGTATCTTCAAAATGGGGTTTAAATTAAATTTAAAATTCAATCTTTAAAATTGATTCTTTGTGCATGAAGATAATATTTTTATGAGTGTAATGTTGAAAATGTAATATTTCATGATTAATTACTATGTTAAGGTTATTAGGAATTGATTATGATTATTGGTAGTTCTTTTATTAACCAAGGATTGGTGGTCACAATATTTACTAAGGAAGACTATTTAAATTTTAAATCAATAATGGGTTGGTTATTTATTTACCTCCAATGCATTGGATTGTCTAAAATATTATAGAACTTGACAATATTGGTTAAGAAATTTTTTAGAGTGATATGGAAAATGATTTTGTTTGGAGACATACATGATTTATTTATTGTTTTAATAGTTTCTATAAAAATATAATTAATCTACAACGTTATATAGTATACATAAGTCCAAAGGACAAAATTTTCTACTTATAAACGATGAAAATTATAACTTTCTAAACATTTTATCAAGAGTTTTTCATGATTTTAAAAAATTATTTATTTTTTTTATTTTCAATTAATATTTATTATGATTTTTTTTAAAACGTTTGGTAAGGATGTTTATTTCATGGGTATGAAAATGGTTATGTTTAAAATATAATGTTTTCATATATATTCATTGACTTATGGGTTTCTTTGTTTATTTCTTATATCACTTTCTAAATTTTTCGATATCATACAAAGTTTTATTATTTTTTTAATGGAGTTTAAGGATGATTATAGACATGGTTGTTCTAAAGATGAAAATTGTGATCATTATTTATGGAAAAAACATATTATATAATAAAAAATTAATAGGAAAATGGATAATGAGTGGAAGTGGTAACTTTTTAATGTAATATTTATTTACATGAGTGTGATAACCTAATTATATAAAAATATTAACATATAAGTTAATCAATAATGAAATAAATTGATTTATTTTGTAAAGACAGTATATTATTAATTACTATGTTATGGTTATTAGGAATTGATTATGATTATTGGTAGTTCTTTTATTAACCAAGGATTGGTGGTCACAATATTTACTAAGGAAGACTATTTAAATTTTAAATCAATGATGGGTTGGTTCTTTATTTACCTCCAATGCATTGGATTGTCTAAAAAATTATAGAACTTGACAATATTTCTTAAGAAATTTTTTAGAGTGATATGGAAAATGATTTTTTTTGGAGACCTACATGATTTATTTATTCTTTTAATAGTTTCTAAAAAATATAATTAATCTACAACGTTATATAGTATGCATAAGTCCAAAGAAAAATATTTTCTACTTATTAACGATGAAAATTATAACTTTCTAAACATTTTATCAAGAGTTTGTCATTATTTTCAAAAAATATTTATTATTTTTATTTTCCATTAATATTTATTATGATTTTTTTAAAACGTTTGGTAAGGATGTTTATTTCATGGGTATGAAAATGGTTATGTTTAAAATGTAATTTTTTCCTATATATTCAATGACTTATGGGTTTCTTTGTTTATTTTTTATATCACTTTCTAAATTTTTCGATATCATACAAAGTTTTATTATTTTTTTAATGGATTTTAAGGATAAGTATAGACATGGTTGTTCTAAAGATGAAAATTGTGATGATTATTTATGGAAAAAACATATTATATAATAGAAAAATTAATGGGAAAATGGATAATGAGTGGAAGTGGTAAATTTTTAATGTAATATTTATTTACATGAGTGTGATAGCCTAATTATATAAAAATATTAACATAGAAGTTAATCAATAATGAAATAAAATGAGTTCTTTTGTAAAGACAGTATATTATTTATTACATAAGTTCATGACCGTGTATCTACTGATAACAAAGTAGGGTTTACTATATCATTATTGGTTTAGAAGTTATCATATGAACAAATTTTTAGTGTTTTGGTTAATATCATGTCTTAATGAATTTAAGGTTAGTCATTATTTTAATTGATAATATAGCCTTTTGATATATTATGTAATGAAAATTTATGTTAATTACTGATATTTTTGAGATATTTTTATTGAATTTCTGGATGAATATATGATTATCTTAGATTAAAAACATATTATTAACATGTTTTTTAGTTTTAAGATGATTTGGGTAGAATTATATTATATTATTTGCGTTATATGAGGAATTTTTTAGATAACAGTTATGGTTAACAACTCATTGATGTCGATGAAATTAATGTTAATTAGGGTAACAGGTCATGTTATTTTGTAAAAGTTGAGTAGTATAGATAACATTGGAAATTGAAATTTTAATTAGTTAAAATTTTACTAAATTAATATATTTTGGAGGTGTTTATATATTTTTAAGACATTAACTTATTATTCTATTATTTATCAAAGTTGAGAATCATTGTCAATGTGGTTCTTTTTATTATAGGGATAATGATTGAGTTAATTTATGTAAGCTTATATAATTTTTTTCCTATTCTTCCTTGATTATTGAGGTTATTTTGGAGACATATTACTATATTTTCTGAAAATGTAGTATTATGTTATATATGTAGATGGTATATATAAAAATGAGTAACAATATTTTTTTTGGAGATACAAGTATAGTTTATTTTGAAATAATATATGATCATGTTGTTTATATTTATGGGTTTCTAATTTGGTCAAGAATATGTTAAATTATTTTAGGGATTAGTTATTAATGAAATTATTTAAGATAAAAATGTGTTGTTTTTGTTTATATTATGGGTTTTTTGTATTAAAATATTAATCCTTGATATGATTGTTTATTTACAATTCATTGTGTATTATATTTACTCATGAAGACAATCTAGTTTTTTTATTAAAATAGGAGGAATAACATTTAAAAAATTCATTCTAAAATGGGAATAATTATATGTTGGTGGATCTCATGATATATATAGTGTGTATTTTCATGATTCATAGGTGAAAAAACAATCATGGATATTTATCATTTGGAATGTGAGTTGAAATATTGGTGTAAAATGATTGAAAGACACAACCAAATGATAAAACAGTTCATATTGAAATGAAAATAAAGTATGTATATTTTTTTCAAATTCTATATCTGGATAGTTATATAATTACTAAAATATTACAATATTTATGATAAATCTATCCAGTTTTATATGTAATATATCAATGAACTATCAATGAATCTGATAGAAACACGATCACATGTATGTGTCTTATAAAAGAAAAGGTATTCTTAAATAATATTTGATAAGTATCCCTGTATTGACATAGAACATAAATTTACTAATATTTAGGATCCCATTCAAAATTGTTATTATTCTCCCCAAATAAAAAATTTAGTGGACTTTTTTGTTTTAATTTTTAATGAATCAATGTTTTATTTTACACTCTTATGGATTCATATCTCATGCATAACATTTTTTAAAATGGAATATTGTGTCCCAATATATTTTTAAAGAGTCGTGATATTTCTCCTTTGAGGATTTTAGTATATAAATAATATTTTATTTCATGCTCTTTGATAAAATATTATTTCAATTTTTCTCTGGGAATATACATTTCCATGGCCTGTTCATCTTTATTGATAAATTATTATGTTTTTTCAAAATAATATTCTCCCCCTCTGTGATTATTATTTTACTCTTCTATGAACATAGTATCTTAAACCATAAATTGTTTCTTATTTTATATGTTAAATATGTAATATATTCAGAATAATTCATTTTTATAATCATCTCTATTGAGAATGAAATTTTATATTATATTTTTGATGTGGGGTTCCTTAAAAATAATGAAAAAACAATGTCTCCCAGGCCATTATTGATATGTTTTCACCATTTTCCTCCACATATAAGAGAACACTATTTTAACCATGGTATCCCATTAAATGATATATGATGTAGTCAGTGACATATGTGATGATGTAGAAATATAGTGACGCAGATGCTAATGCCAGAAAATACTGATTCAGGTAGGTGGTGATGTAAGAAGGGAGACCAAAACTAATTTTGATGAGGCATACGTCCTCTAGGATAGTAAAATGGGGTGATATTATTATTTTTATTTATTATTTTAGTCCAATAGTTTTTTAGGTCAGTTGTTGGGTTCCTCGTAACCCAGTTAAAAGAAATTGTTTCTGTTGGTCGGAGTGGATACTCAAGATGGGGGGTGAATTGAGTTCCATTTAAAATTTCTGTTAAAAATATTGTCTATTTAAAATGCCACAATTTATAAAATAAGTTAAACTGATGTGAATTTATACAGATTTTAAATGTTCACTTAGCTTCTCAAAGATTGATTTGGTCTCAGTTAATTTGACCAAAAGATCAAACTAACTTTTGAAACTAACCTACTGATTTAAAATGAGTGTAAAAATTTTCTAATATTACTATCAAAGTATCTTTAAAATAGTTTTGTATTTCAAAGTTATAGCAACAGAATAAATATGATATATATATTATACTTTGAGCTTAAACTAAATATGCACAACAAATATAACAAGAGGTCCATTCTCAATCCGAGACTTAGTCATCTCAAATTTATATAAATTTTATCCACACCCTGGATCGGGGTTAACAACAGTTTACAAAACTGTCTAGGAAATGTAGGGACCTCTACCATTGTTCTTCATGGGAAACAAAATAAATACCAGGCCACACAAGGACCTCTTCCACAATTGACGAGGGTAAACAACAGTTAACAGATTTAGAGTGAGGATTTAGATATCCTCGAGTTCAGTGTAGGAGACAGTGTGTGTGTATAAGAAATACAAAGTACACCACACTGCTCAAAAGTTAATAAATAAATCACTTAGAGAGAACAGATAATAGCTTATAAAGCTCTAGTGATTTTCAATGCAGCTCTGGACTCGTTGGATTCAGCAGTAATGCTTCTGAGTCCTTCTCTGGTTATTCTGTTGAAAAATAGAGTGTCGTAGTTCACCTTGTATTCAACAGGAATGAAAATGATCTCTTGATTCGTCGTGTGTTCTTCAGTGGTGTTGGATTGCATTCATAAGAGTTCTTTGAAAGTCTTGCAATCTCTTTCTTTCTCAGGATTGTTCTTCTCGTTCATCACAGTGCTCTAGGGTGTATGTATGTTCTTCTCGTTGTATATTCACACTTTCACGCCACACGTGTACTTCATCTCAAAATTACTTATATTCAACATGTTCTGGAAGTAGGAATTATTCCCTTTTCATAGGTACGAGATACTATTTCCTGACATGCCAACAACTATCATTAAATAACATTAATTGCATTAAAAACATCAAATATGACCGTTAGCATTATTTAAATAATATTGACCAAAAGTTAAGAAACGGTGTCACAGTGATTAAGTAAACGGTGTCTTCCTCACTGTATAGTCTTCACAGTATGAGGTTCACGATATGAGCTTTACAGTATGTCCATGTCACGGTGTGTATCTCACGGTGTCTGGATCATGGTTTATCCTTCATGGTGTCTGGTTCACGGTGTCTGGGTCATGGTGTCTAGGTCACGGTGTCTGGGTCACGGTGTCTGGGTCACGGTGTCTGGGTCACGGTGTCTGGGTCATGGTGTCTGGGTCATGGTGTCTGGGTCACGGTGTCTGGGTCACGGTGTCTTGGTGATGGTGTGTCCATACATAGACAAATATCTCTATTTGGACATAGAGAGTAATATGCAAAATATGGATTATGTTTAATCATTAGAGAGTAAGGGAACTTGAATCATAAATATAAAGGCTTGATAATATATGTGAGATTTGTGATCATGCATAATACTTGTAAATAATAAAGAGAGTAATTAACATCCATAAGATTTGTTATCATTAAAACATGATGTGTAATTATTATTGAGATTGAAGAGCATTATCAATATGTGCAATGAAGATTGATATTAATTAATAGTAATAGGATTTGTGATCATTAAAACATGATTTACACTTGAGGAGTCCAACAATATCACCCTTTTTGATGATCACAAATCATATATAGTCAAAATATGAATTAAATGTAACATTAACGTACTAGCATATTAGAATAGCAAGAATAATTATAGTACTGAAACTTGTAGTTTTTCTTTTTCTACTTAAAGTTTTCTCCCCCTTTTGGGATTATCAAAAAGTAGAGAAATTGAAATGAAACACTACAGTTTTGCATTAAAAAAAGTGTTCCGAATAGAACATACAAGAGAAGTACAAACAGTAAACAAGAAATGACATCCCATCAAAAAGAAAACAGTCCCTGGACTCTTCAGGGGTCCATCTTTTCCTTGCCTTTATCAGCAGTAGGAGATGGTGCTGAAGTAGAAGAAGGCATAGATGCGTTAGACAAAGAGGGTAAGGGTAGACCTTCAAAAACAGATGGATCCAAAGTAGGAGTAGTAGATGATCTAGGATGTGGTTGGTCAAGAATGACTGGCCGGATCTGAGAAAGAGCTTGGCTAACTGTCATGGCAGTTGAGGCTAAGGTAGGTAGACCAGGTCTAAGGGGTGCAACAGCTAGAGAAACTATAGCAGTACTCTGCACATGAAGATACGGTTTCAAAAGATTGATAAAATCAGTAATTATTTCACCACCATATTGTATAGCCTTTTCAAAATCATCCTTATTCTCCATAAATCTATCCAACAATCTGGTGAACTCTGTATTTTTCTGAACTTGAGCTTCAAAATCTTGAGTCACCGGAGGGATTCTAAAATTTTACACAAGATATCTAAAGTGATCTGTCATATCACTTTTAGAGAAAATCTGGGAGAGATACAAATCTATTTTCTTTCTGATCTCTTTTTGAGCTTCATTGGCTATCTTAGAATGATTCCTAACCAAGTCCAATGCTCTATCACTGTTCTTAACTACTTCTGACAAAGAAGATAGATCCAAGCCTGTAAAACCGGAGACTTTTATGAGAAATATTTTGTTTATAAATCATCAAAGGAATCTTTCACTACACACAAAACTATATTGGCTTGCATTACACGCAATCGCGGCCTTCCTCGATAGCTTGCATCGTACACAATACTGAGTTTCACTAAACTGTGATATGCTATTAAAATATTATTAAAACTAGCCGTTATGAATAGTAATAACCACTTTTTGAAATTTTATAAATTTTATTTCTCAAAATTGACTTCATTTTTGGATTCGTAAGATCGAAATTAGCCTAGGGTGAAATTTTGGTATTTTTCTGAAAACTTTCAATTTTTGATAAATAGTGAAACCACTAAGTGGTAGTTACAAAAACTGAATTTTTCATAAAACTTAATTTAACCGCTTCTGTGAGTGTGATTTCAAAACTCTGAGAGATACAGTTGATTTCAGTAAGTAAAATGTGGTTCAATGAGATAAAAATAATTTTTTGGTGAATAGTAACATTTTACTTTTATTTACCACGGTTAAAAGTAAATAGGGTAATTAAGAGTAAAAATGATATTATTATTATTACCCTAACACATGTCCTAATTCGATTGGATAAGTTTAGTTCGACCGAAAACAACCTTAGGAATAAAATATGACCATTTAGGCCCACTTGGATTAGATTAAGACATTTATTATCAATTTATTTAAAGAAGGGTTAAATTGTTAAAATCAATGTCTAATAAGTAAATCATTTTTAATATGGGGTTATAAATAAGATAAGTTCTACTATAAATATTAATTATAAAGCTAAACAATTTTCCTACATAATATTTTTTTTATTTTCAATTTTTAGACATTAAATAATTTAATTTATTAATGACACAACCATGATGGAGTAATTATCTTATTAATGAAATATTGACATAATTGATGTTATAAATACCCAAATAAATGTATTTTTATAATTTTTATGAATTAAACTAATTTTATATGTTAATATGACATGTTATAATTAATTTAATTAACTTTTTTCGAACTAATCATTCTATTTTGATTTTCAAAAAAATCAATTACTAAATAGTGTCAAAATTGACATAAAATTGTTTTTATAACAAATATTATATTATTAATTGTTATTTTATTCCTAGAAATCTAAGGATAATCCAAATGACTTAGATAAGGTTATATATATTAATAATAAACCACTTGTGGTTCGTTTGTCTTGTTATAGTAAGTTTATTAACCTTATAGTGTAAGAACACAAGAAGACACGGTAAAAGTAAAATTATTTAACTTAATGTTAAATCTAAATGATAAGTTTAAAATAGGAACCTAAACTTGTCTAAATTCTATTTTGTGAGAGTATTTATACCCATCCCCACCATATCTTCGAAATAAATCAATTTGGAGCTATTTAAAACCTAATTTGGCTTTATAATAAAATAATATTTTTAGTTTTTCCAAAGGTGCCCCTCTCCTCCCTTATAAAAGGGCACATCATCCCTCTTTTAATCACACCACTTTGAGCCTTCAAGCTCGGCCAAACCCATCCAATTTATTCTCTACACTTCAATAGAGACATCCTAGAGGTCCTGGTCTTCTTCAAAGACCAATTTTAGTTCCCTAAAAGGAGGTCTCAAAGAAGCGCTTCAAAGAAGAGGTAATGCCTGTTACCGATTCTTTCATCTTTATTTATTCTTCCACTTATTCATCTTTAGTTGTATAATTATGAAGTAATAACATCAGTATCACTCATATATTGATATGTTATTATAATTATGAAACAACCCTATTTCACCATTTATCCATCCTACAGAAAATGAAATCACCGCGCGTGCGTACGCACGGAATACCGTCTCCACGCCATGGTGTAAGATATTTTCCTCCACCACCTTACTTGGATGGGTATAATGGTGTAAATAATGAATATATATGATTATTTTAATGTGATATTGATTCTGAAATATTATACATACACTGCAATACAATTCCACGATCATGGGAACGATATCATCGCTCGTGCGTACGTACGGAATACCGTCTCGACGATGTGATGTGACTCGTTCTACATGAACTTCTTTGCATAATGATTATATAAATGAATTGAATGAATGAATATGGTATATATTACACTAATACCATTCTAGAAATGATTTATCTATAACCTAAAAAAGAAGAATAAGAATTTATTCGACAAAACACAAATAAGAACAAAATGCAATAAACACCCGAATAACAAGTAGTAATGAAATATTACAAATAATAAGATAAAAATATGACCATATAAGATATCATAACAATGAGTATGATTCTGGAATAACTCATTGAAATTATTTAAGTCATTATAGAGGAGGTTCAGACATTTACGTTGCAAATCGGACCTAAGGTAAGTGAAAATATCTCAATCTCGTTTTTATCCGAGATTTTTTATACTTTGGTATTTACTGGGGTGTATTTTATCATCCAGATCCATGTTCCCTCAATATTTAATATTTCTTTCATCCACCTACAATTTTTAAAATCCAATTTTACCCTTCGGAGAGTTTTTAGTAAAGGATATGAAAGGAATATTTTGTCATTTTTCGTACGAGGTACTTTGACTTTTCCAACAACAGTATGAGAAGAATGTTTTTTTAACTTATACGGAATGAATGGATTTTTAAAACATTATTTCCAAGAAGCTTCCTTTACAATTTTTCAAGTTTATTTTTAATCAACTTCTTTTTGTATGACATGTTAAGAAAGGAAAAAAATTTAAGTAGAAAGGATATTTTCCTCGAGAACGGAGTTCAAGTGTTTTTTTAAAATTATCTTCCATCTAACATAATATAGGGTTTTGTTTCTATCCCTATTATGACATTTATTTGATTATGTTGTGATGGAAATATTTTTTATGAATTCCTTTATCTTATATGAATTTTTTTATGATGTCATGATGTTTAAGATTCCCATTATTATTACATGGGTTATGATATGATGTATGGTTTATGATTTTGTGGCACACATAAGAATGGTATAATTATGAGATGGGTGGGACCTATATCTCCCTCCAATATATCTCATGAGGTAGACATGGCTGGAACGGCAGGTTAAACTGGTTCAGTGAAACAGGACTGGAACGAGGAGTGAAGTCGGTTCAGAAATGGACTTTGTCTGATAAGATAGTCTTGGAAATGAGTCTTGACTACTAAGAAATGTTTCTCTATAATTATGTGTGTATGCCACAAAGTTTCCTGTTTTAAGTTATGATTATTGGGATTACATTTCACTACTATGATTTATCCCATGTTATGAAATTATGATCTCTTTTGCAGGTTAAGATTTCCAAAAGTTATGTTCTTATGAATATGATGTGATTGATATTTCTTTTGTTTACCCTTACTGAGCATTTGAGCTCACCCTTTTGTATGTTTTCTTTCCCTAGGTCAGGACGAAGGTTATTATGTAAGATATGCCAAAAGGGACTTTAGATATGATGAAATAAATGGGAGACAGTGTAGACGGTTTATAAACGAATTGTTTATGTTTCCCAGTTTCTAGAGACACTATACCTGTACGGTCCTTTCCTGGTTTGGTTATATGTTGTCATAAGTGTGCTTCAATTCTGATGTAATAACAATTTATGTAAATTATGGGTCGTTATATATTGTATCAGAGGAAACGTATAGTCAACCTTTGGAAACTAGGATGTGAAAGCCTTATTAAGAACCGTAAGGAAAATTCTAAGCATAGAACACAATCTTAGTGTTTTAGAAATGACCATGAATAACCTAGGATAATACCTTAAGTGTGAATTTTTATTCTTGATTATGTGGTTTTCCATTTATAATTAGTGTTTCTCACACTATTCTTCTTGGTTTTAGTCAATGGCTGGAACCCGGAGGAACCGGGTTAATACGGAATGCGACGGGAAATGCAATGATTGTCCCCCTAAGCAACCAAACATTATGGGATCTGGAATAAAAAATCTTGTAGCCATTCTCACACAACTTTCTCAAGTTATGAATCATACAGGACATCAAAATGATCAAAGGAAGGAGCAACATTCTGTTGAATCCAATATGAGGCAGTGTCCACCTTCATTCAACGGGTCTACTAATCCATTAATTTCTGAACAATGAATTAGTACTACTGAAAAGATATTTTCAGTTCTTCAATGTTCTAAACATGATAAAGTCATCTTAGCAGTGTATTGTTTGGAAGGTGATGATGATCAATGGTGTAATCTTTTCAATAATATGAGGCAAAGAGATGAAATTGAGTCCATGGAATGGGACGAGTTCAAGAACTTATTTTTCAATAAGTACTTCCCTCGTATTCTCCGATCAAAGATGGAGAAAGAGTTTCTTGAACTAAATCAAAAGGATGATGAATCTTTTGGTACCTATAAAGAAAATTTTACAAGACTTGTAAGGTACGCTTCTGGTATTATTATCTAACCCAAGAGTAAGATCAATCGATTCTTTAGTGGCTTAAAACCAAGTCTTCGAAGGGCGTTATCCATAAGGGACTTCAATAGCTACGAGGAAATCGTTCAATGTGCTCTCAATGTTGAGATGGATATTGGAGTAACCCATCAATCATATGGGTTTGATAAGAAGAGGAAAATGGAATTCAAAGGAAAATCTAAAGAGCACACTGAAAATAAGATGAGTTTTCCCTTATGCTCAAAGTGTGGAAAGAAACATGGAGGGAGTTTTCTTAAAGGGACAAGTAAATGTTTCAAATGTGGAAAGGAAGGTCATCGGGAATTTGCATGCCATAATGATTGGAGGAAGATGTCTAATGATGCAAACAAATGAAGAGATACACAGAATAAACCTACTACACTTCAATGTTTCAAGTGCAAGGAGATGGGGCATTATTCCAATTGATGCCCAAATCCAAAGGTTGATGATGATGGTCGACGTTAAAAAACTCTAAGGCTAAAGACAAAGGAAAGTCACGTGCAATTTCTATTATTAATGTGGAGTACGATAATGATGTGGTGAAAGGTACACTTACCATCCACTCTAAAGTAGAAAATGTTTTATTTGATTCTGGATCCACCCACTCATTTATTTCTGAAGACTTTTCTAAGGATATCACCGTATTACCTCAACAATTATATGTTGATTTAGCTGTGACAACCCCGAATGGCACAACAGTCGCATCAAAAGTTTATAATTCTTCTCCGATTGATGTTTGTGGGAAAGTGATTCCTGAAAATCTTGTGATCCTTCCTATAGTGTAATTTGATGTGATTCTTAGCATGGATTGGCTTTCTTTATATGGAGCTCATATCAATTTCCAAAGAAGGGAAGTCACATTTCATATTCCAGATCAATCTATGATCGTCTATCGATGCAAGGATGAACATAACCTTCCAGTGGAAATTTCTTCCATCTTATGGGTCTTGATTCCACTAAATGAGGGTTATTTATCTCAAATGGTTGGCGAGAAACTCACGATTAATAATATGCCCATTGTATGGGAGTTTGACGATGTCTTTCCAGAGGAATTTCCGGGTCTTCCACCAAATCGTGAAGTTGAGTTTTCAATAGAACTTGTACCAGGTGCTTTACCTATTTCAAAGACACCTTATAGAATGGCCCCAATTTAGTTACAGGAATTGAAGAAGCAACTCCAAGAGAATCTTGATTAGGGGTTCATATGCCCTAGTGCATCACCTTGGGGAGCACCTGTTCTGTTTGTTAAGAAGAAAGACGGATCAATGAGACTCTGCATTGATTATCGAGAACATAACAAGATCACTATCAAGAACAAATATCCTCTCTCATGCATTGATGACTTATTTGACCAGCTTCGTGGAGCTCAATACTTTTCCAAGATTGATCTTCGTTCAGGGTATCATCAATTAAGGGTCAAAATGGAAGATATACCAAAGACAGCTTTCCGTACAAGGTATGGACACTATGAATTTATAGTGATGCCATTTGGTCTTACTAATTCCCCTGCTATCTTCATGGATCTGATGAATTGAGTCTTTAGAGACTATCTTGATCAGTTTGTGGTAGTCTTTATAGATGATATTCTTTTCTATTCAAAGAGCAAGGAAGAACATGAAGATCACTTGAGAATTATATTGAAGACCCTGAGAAAGGAGAAGCTTTATGCCAAATTTACCAAGTGTGAATTTTGGCTTCAAAGAGTTTCATTTTTGGGTCACATAATCTCAAAATAGGGGATATCTGTGGATCCAGCAAAAGCAGAGGTTATCGAAAGATGGTCGAGACCAACAACAGTAACTAAGATCTGAAGTTTTCTTGGTTTGGCTGGATATTATCGACATTTGGTGAAAGATTTTTCACGATTATCTAATCCAATCACCAGGTTGACTCGGAAAGTAGTTAAGTTTTTTTGGACGGAGGAATGTGAAGAGAATTTCACGGAGTTGAAATGAAGGTTTTCTAGTGCACTTGTGCTCACACTGCCTTGTAGTGGAGAAAGGTTTGTGATCTATAGTGATGCATCCAAGAAGGTATTGGGGTGTATTCTTATGAAAAATGATATGGTGATAGCTTATGCCTCACAGCAGTTGAAAATCCATGAGAAAAATTACCCAACTCATGATTTGGAGTCAGCTGCGGTAATATTTGCATTAAAGATTTGGAGGCATTACCTTTATGGTGAAAGGTGTGATATTTATACTGATCATAAAAGTTTAAAGTATATTTTCACACAAAAGGATCTGAATATGCACCAAAGAAGATGGTTAGAACTGATTAAGGATTACTACTGCTCAATTCATTACCACCCTGGGAAAGAATACAAGGTGGCGGATGCATTAAGTCGACAAGACCATGCTAGCTTATCCATGATGAGGATCACAAAAGATCTAATATTTATGGATTTACAAAGGATGGAACTAGGAATTTTAATTGAAGGGGGAAAATTGTATCTTTCTCAAATAAATATTCAACCATCTATACATGTGAATATTAAAGAGGCACAAAAATAAGATGTCAAGTTACAAAAGAAGGTGAGAAATATTACTAAATTCAACCTCGATTGTGATGGGATAATAAAGTTCAGGAATCGGGTTTGTGTTCCTCCCATCCTAGAATTAAAGAAGGAGCTGCTGGATGAGGCTCATAGTTCTTCATTCTCTATTCATCCAGGAAGCACGAAGATTTATAGGGACCCGAAAGAGTACTTCTGGTGGGATGGAATGAAAAGTGATGTTGCTGAATATGTATCTCGATGTTTGGTTTGTCATCAAGTTAAAGCTGAGAGACAGAAGTCCAAGGGGATGTTACAACCATTACCCATACCCGAATAGAAATGGGAAAACATCACTATGGACTTTGTCACAGGACTTCCTAAAACATCCAAAGGAAATAATGCTATCTGGGTCATAGTTGATCGTCTTACAAAGTCTGCACACTTCATTGCTATTAGAGAGGATTTCCCTCTGGATCATCTTGCCAGGATATATGTAAAGGAAGCGGTAAGATTGCATAGAGTACAACTTTCTATTATATTTGATCGGGAGATGGGATTTACCTTAAAGTTCTGGCGAAGTCTTCAGCATACTCTGGATACAGAGTTGTGTTTCAGCACTGCTTATCATCCTCAAATAGACGGTCAGTCTAAGAGAACAATTCAAACTATAGATGATATGTTGAGAGCTTGCTCTATGGATTTATTAGGTGGTTGGGATCAACACCTACCTTTGGTGGAATTTTCCTATAATAATAGCTTTCACTCAAGTATTCAGATGGCTCCTTATGAAGCTCTCTATGGAAAGAAATTCAGGACTCCAACTTGCTGGGATGAAGTTGGGGAAAGAAAGCTATTAGGACCTAATCTTGTTGATGAGATGGCAGAAAAGGTCTGATATATTCAACAACACATAAGAGCAGCTTAGAGTCGACAGAAAAGTTATGCCGACAACCGAAGAAAAGACCTAGAGTTTGAAGTGGGTGATAAAGTGTTCTTACAAATATCTCCCTGGAAGAGGGTCATGAGATTTGGAAAGAAGGGGATGTTAAGCCCTAGGTATATCGGTCCTTTCGAAATACTGGATCGTGTTTGAAAGATATCTTACCAATTGAAGCTTCCATAGAATCTCTCTCAATTTCACGATGTGTTCCATGTATCTCTCCTGAGAAAGTACATACCTGATCCTTCACATGTACTCAGCTCAGAAGTTGTACCGCTGGAACAAGATCTTTCTTATGAAGAACAACCGATAGAGATTCTGGATCGTAGCGAAAAAGTCCTACGAAACAAGACCACTCTCTTGGTGGAAGTTTTATGGAGGAACCACTAATTAGAAGAATCTACATGGGATCTTGAGGATATGATGAGGGAGAGGTATCCTCATCTGCTTGTTACAAAGTGACAAATTTTGAGGGTGAAATTCATTTTAAGGGGGTAGAATGTAACACCCGAGACTTTTATGAGAAATATTTTGTTTTTAAATCATCAAAGGAATCTTTCACTACACACAACACTATATTGGCTTGCATTACACACAATCGCGTCTTTCCTCGATATCTTGCGTCGTACGCAATACCGAGTTTCACTAAACAATGATATGCTATTAAAATATTATTAAAACTAGCCATTATGAATAGTAATAACCAATTTTTGAAAATTTATAAATTTTAGTTTTCAAAATGGACTTCATTTTTGGATTCGGAAGATAGAAATTAGCCTAGGGTGAAATTTTGGTATTTTTCTAAAAACTTTCAATTTTTGATGAATAGTGAAACCACTAAGTGGTAGTTAAAAAAACTGAATTTCTCATAAAACATAATTTTACCGCTTCTGTGAGTGGAATTTAGAAAATTCGAGAGACACGGTTGATGTCAGTAAGTAAAATGTGGTTCAATGAGATAAAAATAATTTTTTTGGTGAATAGTAACTTTTTTACTTTTAATTACCACGGTTAAAAGTAAATAGGGTAATTAAGGGTAAAAATTATATTATTATTACCTTAACACATGTCCTAATTATATTGGATAAGTGTAATTCAACCAAAAACAACCTTAGGAATAAAATATGACCATTTAGGCCCACTTGGATTAGATTAAGGCATTTATTATTAATTTATTTAAAGAAGGGTTAAAATAGTTAAAATCAATGTTTAATAAGTAAATCATTTTTAATATGGGGTTATATATAAGATATATTCGACTATAAATATTCATTAGAAAGATAAAATAATTTCCTACATAGTGGTATTTTATTTGTAATTTTTAGACATTAAATAATTTAATTTAATTATGACAGAACGATGATGTAGTAATTATTTTATTAATGAAATATTAACATAATTTATGTTATAAATACCCAAATAAATGTAATTTGAGACTTTATATGAATTCCACTAATTTTGAAGGTTAATATGACATGTTAGTATAGATTTAATTAAATGTTTTCTAACTAATCATTCTGTTATGATTTTCAAAAAAATCAATTACTAAATAGTGTCAAAATTGACATAAAATAGTTTTTAAAACAAATATTATATTATTAATTGTTATTTTAATCATAAAAATCTAAGGTACTGCCAAAGCACTTAGATAAGGTTAAATATATTAATAATAAACAACTTTGGGTTCGTTTGGCTTTTTATAGTAAGTTAATTAACATTATAGTGTAAGAACAGAAGAAGACACGGTAAAAGTAAAATGATTTAACTTAATGTTAAATCTAAATGATAAGGTTAAAATTGGAACTTAAACTTGTCTAAATTCTATTGGATGAGATTATTTTGACCCATACCCTCCTTATCTTTGAAATAAATCAATTTGGAGTTATTTAAAACCGAATTTGGCTTTGTAATAAAATAATATTTTTTGTTTTTCCAAAGGTGCCCCTCTCCTCCCTTATAAAAGGGCACCTCCTCCCTCTTTTCCTCACACCACATTGAGACTTCAAGCTCGGAAAACCCCTGCCATTTTCTTCTCTACACTTCCATAGAGACATCCTAGAGGTCTTGGGCTTCTTCAAAGAACAATTTTAGTTCCCTAAAAGGAGGACTCAAAGAAGCGATTCAAAGATGAGGTAATGCCCGTTACCGATTCTTTCATCTTTATTTCTTCTTCCACTTCTTCTTCTTTAGTTGCCTCATTATGAAGTAATAACATCAGTATAACTCATATAATGATATGTTATTATATGTATGAAACAACCCTATTTCACCATCAATCCATCCTACGGAAAATGAAATCACTGTTGGTGCGTACGTACGGAATACCGTATCCACGCCGTGGTGTAAGCTATTTTCCACCACCACCTTACTTGGATGGGTATAATGGTGTACAAAATGAATATATATGATTATTGTAATGTGATATTGATTCTTAAATAGTATACATACACTCCAATACAATTCCACGATCATGGGAATGATATCATCGCTCGTGCGTACGTACGGAATATCGTCTCGACGATGCGATGAGACTCGTTCTACATGATCTTCATTGCATAATGATTACATAAATGAATTAAATGAATAAATATGGTATATATTACACTAATAAAATTCTTTAAATGAGGTATCTATAACCTAAAAAGAATAATAAGAATTTATTCGACAAAACACGCATAAGAACAAAATGCAATAAACACCCGAATAACAAGTAGCAATGAGATATTACTAATAAAAAGATAAGAATATGACCATATATGATATCATAAAAATGAGTATGATTTTGAAATAATTCAATGACATTATTTAAATAACTATATAGGAGGTTCGAACATTTACGAAGCAAATCGGACCTAAGGTAAGGAAAAATATCACAATCTCATTTTTATCAGAGATTGTTTATAATTTGGTATTTAATAGGGTGTATTTTATCATCCACATCCATGTTCTCTCAATATGTAATATTTTTTCCATCCACCTACAATTTTTTAAATCCAATTTTACCCTTCGGTGAGTTTTTAGTAAAGGATATGAATGGAATATTTTGTCATTTTTCATACAAGGTACTTTTTGACTTTTCCAACAACAGTAAGAGAAGAATGTTTTTTTAACTTATAAGGCATGAATAGATTTTTAAAACATTATTTCCAAGAAGCTTAATTTACAAGTTTTCAAGTTTATTTTTAATCAACATATTTTTGTATGACATGTTAAGAAAGGAAAAATGTTTTTGAAGTAGAAAGGATATTTTCCTCAAGAATGGAGTTCAAGTGTTTTATCAAAATTATTTTCCATCTAAGATAATGTAGGGTTCTTTTTCTATCCCTATTATTACATTGATTTGATTATGTTGTAATGGAAATATTTTTTATGAATTCCTTTATCTTATATGAATTGTTTTATGATGTCATGATGTTTAAGATTCAAATTTTTATTACATGGGTCATGGTATGATGTATGGTTTATGATTTTGTGGTATACATAATAATGGTATCATTATGAGATGGGTGGGACCTATATCTCCTTCCAATGCATTAGGTAAAGATTTTATATCTCATGAGATAGACATGGCTGGAACAGCAGGTTAAACTGGTTCAGTGAAACAGGACTGGAATGAGGTGTGAACTCGGTTTAGAAATGGACTTTGTCCGCTAAGATAGTCTTGGAAATGAGTCTTGAATACTAAGAAATGATTCTCTATGATTATGTTTTTATTCCACAAAGTTTCATGTTTTATGTTTTGATTATTGGGATTACATTTCACTACTATGATTTATCCCATGTTATGAAATTATGATCTCTTTTGCAGGTTAAGATTTCCAAAAGTTATGTTCTTATGAATATGATGTGATTGATATTTCTTTTGTTTACCCTTAGTAAGCATTTGAGCTCACCCTTTTTTATGTTTTCTTTCCCCAACTCAGTAATAAGGTTATTAAGTAAGATATGTCAAAAGGGACTATAGATATGATGAAATAAATGAGAGACAATGTAGACGCTTAATGAACCAGTTGTTTATGTTTCCCAGTTTCTAGAGACACTATACCTATACGGTCTTTTCCTAGTTTTGTTATGTGTTGTACTAAGTGTGCTTCAATTCTGAAGTAATAACAGTGTATGTAAAGTATGGGTCATTATAAAGCCACTGAAGGCACTCTGAAATTCTTCCTTGATTATGGATCTCAGCATAGAATTATCCAAAGAAGATGTGGAGGTCTGACTAGAAGCAGGTGAAGCCTTGACATCTTCGATTAGAACATTGAGTTGTTTTAGAACTTTTTGCAGGCATCCAGTGTATTCATCTGTAAGCTTATTCAGATTTTCCACAAGCTCCCTCATGCGTTCCAGCATTTTGGTGTGTCTTTTTTCAACCTTCTCATCAAAAGAAAGTAGATATGGATGAACTTGAGAAACAATTTCCCTAGCAAGGAGGGAATCAGATGGCTCAGGAGAAGTAGCAACTAGTGCAGGGGTAGAAACATGAGCAGGCACTAATCTCAAAGATAACTAATTCTGCAAGTTTGTTATCATATTTCTCAGATTTTCAACATCAGCACTCAGTAGCTTATTCTAAACTCTGAATTCTTGAATTTATCGGATCATCTTTGGTTGAATATGAAAGATAATATTTTCCAAGAGAATTGATGCATCTTCTTGACTTAAATGAGTCATTGGACGAGGTTGAGTAGAGAAAAGTTTCTCAAATATAGGTAAAAAAGTCTCTCTAAAAATCTTCAGATCATCTTTGGTTAAAAAGGAGTGATGCTCGGGTAAGGGTGTAGGTAAAGATAGAGGTTCAGATTTTGTTTGAGGTTCAGAGTCATCTTCAGACTCAGATTCTGATTCAGATTGAGGTTGGGGCTCTGGTTCTGGTTCTGGATGATCTATAGACATCAGTTGAAACAGAGAAGAAAGATCCATTCCAGTTGTAGTCACTTGCTGTGACTCGTTTACATCATAAAATCTTGGAATTCATACTGAGTGTACACAGAATATGTGATAGAAGGTTGAGAAGCTTCAGTAGCTCTGGAATCTATAATCTCATGGTTTTGAGGTTCCTCCCACTCAAATTGTGCTTCCATTTCAGAGACTATAGGCTCACCATGATCAAGATCCATAGGATCATCTCTAATCTCTTCATCAAACTCTTGCCTTACCAGCTGAAAGTAAATTTCCATCCACTCTTCAGCAGAGGGAATAATCTCAGGAACTGATTGTTCCACTGGTTGAGCTTCCAGACTTTCTTATTTCTCAACAGAAAGATCCTCTTCAACAAAATCTTCCTCTATGTTTGTTTGCTGTTCTGAATCAGGAAAAACCAATTTTCTTGCAGAATTAGGATGAGCTTCTGGATTGACATTTTCACTAGAAGCAGGAGCTTATTATTCTCTCAAACTAACAGCATCTTCCTCTCCTTAAGGTATTTCAGCAGGGATAACAGCAGGGACAACAGTCCTTTCTTTTTCAACAAGAGTTGCTTCCATTGGAGGTCTTCTAGCTTATTCTCTAGGAGATACTTCATATGTTACTTCCTCTTCATCTTCTTCTTCTAAAAACTCAGCCACTTCATCTGGTTCCAAACCAGGATCAGATAGATTTTTAGCCCTTTTGGGATAGTCAACAGGATTAAACTTTTTCAGAGTTGATCATTATCCTCAACCCACTACTGCTTCCAGGGGTTCCAGCTAATCTTCATCCTTCTGATGATAGGCAAGTATGGGTAGAAATCAATGTCCTCTAACTTTTCATCATTTGGTCCAACCATCCCTTTTTCAACTAACATAGTTGAAATCATCCTTGAGTAAAACAAGGAGGTGTATTTGTAAGTGACTTTGATCAGCTCACAGATATGTTTAATAACATACTTACAAAGGTTGATCTTATTGCCATTCATCAATAGGTGAATCAGGAACACATCCTGATACTTCATCACAGCAAAATCTCCTTTTCTTGGACTAATCAAATTCTGAACAAACATGAACAGAAATCTAGTCTCCCCATCTAATTCAGCAGTATGGCCCTTTACTTGGTGTCATTTCCACTCAAGATTTCCAAAGCATTCTTCAGGTCAAATATGTCAGTTGTTAGAAGAGGTTCTCTCTAGTAATCCTTGCAAACTCCTTCATGTGGAATCCCTAGGCATGTATCCCACAACCTCGAAGAGAAATACAAATTCTGACCATTTATCCATATTTTCACAATAAAGCTTTCTCCAAACTCAAAGGAAAACTTCACATACTGATAGAATTAAGATATCAATCTTGAGTAAATCGGTCTATTTTATCCAGTGAACAATTAAATCCATCCTTTTTCTCCTAAAACTTTCAAAACTAAATATCTGCAAGATAGAAACCACTCTGGGCAATCCTCTTTTTCAGGTATAACTATACGGCTTTCCAGGTTTGGGTTTAGAGGTCCTTCGAGAACTATCCTTGGTATCCTCTATTGTTTCTTAGAGCGGCGCTTCTCAGACGAGGGTGAAGATGGACACTTCAACCTTGGAATTCACTGAAGGTTCGGGCGAGAGGGAAGAGAAGGTTCAGGAGAGAGTTCGGGTAAGGAATCGAATGAAACCCTTAAGTTTTATCATTTGGGAATATCAAACGTCATAAAAACAGAAACGCAGGAAATCAAATAGCGGTGAAACAGAAATTACCACGATATGGGTTAAAATAAGAATTGAAATAATCTTCACGGTGAGATCGTGAGTAGGCATTACAGTGTGATGAAAACTAGTCATCACGGTGATACAGTTGGTAGTCATCATGGTGCGACAGTGAGCATTCTGTGTAGTCACGGTGAGACAGTGATTTGACAGACCGTGAGCATAAAGTCTTGACGGTGAGACCGTGAGCATAAAACAATAACTTAGAAGCAGTGACCATGAAACCTTAAAGTAAAATATAGTAAATTATTAAACATTAAGATCACTAAGATATTTACTAATTATTAATCATACCAATATTATGTATGATGTAGTCTAATCTCTCAGAATTTAATGGTTTAGTGAATATATCAGCAAGTTGATATTCAGTACCAATGAATTCCAAAGTGATATCACATTTTTATAATGATCCCTCAAAAAGTGATGTCTTAGATCAATATGATTTGTCCTAGAATGAGAAACAGGATTCTTTGAAATATTAATAGCACTTGTGTTGTCACAATTTATTGTTACATGTCTATTTTGATATCCATAGTCTAGTAATGTGTGTTTCATCCAAAAAATTTGTGCACAACAACTTCCCGCAGCTATGTATTCAGCTTTTGCAGTAGATAATGCAACAGAATTTTTTTTCCTACTACACCATGATACTAGTGACTTGCCTAAAATATGACACGTTACAGAGGTTCTTTTTCTATCTAACTTACATCCAGAAAAATGAGCATCAGAATAACTAACTAATTCAAATGATTTTCTTTGGGATAGAACAGTCCTAAACTGGGAGTATTCTTGAGGTATTTGAAGATTCACTTCGCAACATTTAAATGTGACTATTTAGTCTTTTCATGAAAACAAGCACACATACACACACTAAACAAAATATCAGGACGACTAGCAGTCAGGTAGAGTAAAATTCCAATCATTCCTCTATAAGTGGTTTGATCAACAGATTTACTATTTTCATCAAGATCCATCATACAGGTGGTACTCATGGGAGTGTCACTACCTTTTTTCCTATCCAATCCAAAACATTTTGAAAGATCTCTAGTATACTTACTTTTAGTTAAAATAATTCCATCATCATTTTGAATGATTTGAAATCCAAGAAAGAATTTAATTTCACCAATTAAACTCATTTCAAATTCATTTTGCATCATTTTAGAAAAATCAGTACATAGGGAACTTCTTGAAGATCCAAAAATAATATCATTTATATAAATTTTTACTACTAAAACATCTTTAGAAATTCGTTTTATAAACATAGTACGATCAGCTATTCCTTTTGTAAAACCTTTGGAAATTAGAAAAGTACTCAATCCATCATACCAAGCTCTTGGAGCTTTATTTAAACCATATAATGCTTTTGATAATTTGAAAATATGATTTGGAAAATGAGGGTTTGAAAATCCAAGTGGTTTTTCAACAAAAACATCCTTATCAATATATCCATTCAAGAATGCACTCTTGACATCCATTTGATATCGTTTGAAATTTAGATGTGCAGCATAAGAAAGTAAAATCCTAATAGCTTCTAATCTGGGTACTGGAGAAAAGGTCTCCTCATAGTCAATACCTTCTTCTTGACTATAGCCTTGTGCAACTATACCAGCTTTATTTCTAACTATGTTTCCAGATTCATCTACTTTATTTCTAAACACCCATTTAGTGCATATTGTGAAAGTGTCCTTAGGCCTTTCAACAAGATTCCAAACTTTATTTATTTCAAATTTATTGAGGTCGTATTGCATAGAAATTACCCAAACTACACCATTAATAGCATTATAAATGTTTTTCGGTTCAATTTGTGACAAGAAGGCTTGATGTTCAACCTGATTTCTAAGAGACCCTCTAGTATGTGTCCCTCTACCAAGATTTCCTACAATAGCATCTAAAAAATGATTCTTTAGAATTCTAGTTGATCTAGTAAATGTAGGACTATAAATTTTAGTTTCTTCTCTAGTTTCAGGTTCATTAGGAGCAGATTCTGGAATAAGTCCAAAATTAGTCGTCCTTATAGCAGGTTCATTAGATTTTTCATTAAGGTCCAGAACAAATAAATATTCTTCAAAATTTTCAAGAGAGGTTTTAGTCTCATGTGGATCAGTTTCATCAAATTTTATGTGAATAGATTCTTCTACACACTTGGTTCTTTTTATTGAAAACTCTATAATCCTTTCTGGTAAAATAATATCCTAAAAATATTCCTTCATCCCTTTTAGAAGCAAACTAATCAAGATTATATTTTGGATTGAGAATAAAGACTTTGCAGCCAAAGACTCTAAAGTAACTAACTTTAGGTTTTCTATTATTCCATAACTCATATGGGGTCTTCTTAAGAACAGGTCTAATTAAGGCACTATTAATAATATAACAAGCTGTATTCACAACTTCAGCCCAAAACTAAATAGGCAGGTCATATTCATTTAGCATAGTTCTAGCAATTTCTTGCAGGGTTCTATTTCTTCTTTCTACTACACCATTTTGCTGAGGTGTCCTAGGAGCAGAAAAGTTATGACTATAGCCATTATGTGAGCAGTAGGATTCAAACTCATGATTCTCAAACTCATGGCCATGATCACTTCTTAGGGTTTTAATCTTAAGTCCACTAATATTTTCTACAGATTTGGAGTACTTAACAATGTTAGAACAAGATTCACTTTTGTGATCTAATAAGTATACCCAAGTATATCTAGAAAATTCATCAACTAAGACATAGACATAGTTCTTCCCATTTAAGATAGAAACTCTAGATTGTCCAAACCAATCCATGTGAACCAACTCGAGAGGTTGAGAAGTTATAACATATTTCTTTGATTTAAAAGAAACCTTATGTTGCTTTCCCTTTTGACACGGATTACAAACTTTTTCATTTGGAAACTCATGTTTAGGTAGGTCTCTATCTAAGTTCTTCCTAGTTAGTTTTCTAAGTGAGTGTATATTGTAGTGTCCAAATCTTTTATGCCAAAACCAGGACTCTTTATGAAAATCATTTAAACAGGTAACATTTTTTCTTAGCTAAGGAATTTAAATCAATAGTATAAACATTTTCATTTACTAGAGAAGAAAATACTAAAATATTTTTAGGGTTAAAAACATTACAAGAATCATTTTCAAATTTGAAATTAAAACCATCATCACATAATTGATAAATACTTAACAGATTATATTTACGTCCATCAACAAATAAAACTTTAGAAATTAAAATGGAATCAATGTTACCAATTTGGACTAGGCTGATGATCTTTCCTTTAGAATTATCACCAAAGGTGACATGACCTCCATCAACCTTTATTAAACTCTTGATGCATGAGTAATCCCTGACATATGTCTTGAACATCCACTGTCCAAATACCGTGTCTTCTTGTGGGAACTCTTCAACCAGGTTTCCTACAAAACAGATTTAGATAGGAAATGATTTTGGTACCCAAATCTTCTTGGGATCAGACAGGTTAGTAATCAAAGCTTTCGATACCCACATTTGTCTTATGGGTCTCATATAATTTACAGAATCAAAAGATTTTGAAAGATAAAATCTATTTGATTTATAACTATGTGAATAACTAGTTGAAGCATATGAATGTCCAGAACTAGAACTAGCAGTATTCTGTCCAGATTTAGGAATAAATCTATTCTTAGTAATCTGTCTCTGTCCAGGTTTGTAGCCTATTCCAGTAGTGTATTTTGGCGCAACCTGCTTTCCTATCATTTCAGTTAGTGTATCTTTTCCATTTGTGAACTTCTCTAAGTATTTTATAAGTTTCTCATTAGACATTTTCGGTTCAGTTTTCTCCTTTAGCAGTTGATCATTTTTATCCTTTTCAATAGTAAGTTCGGTTTTAACAATAGTAGTGAGAACATGTTGTTTTTTTAATGATTAGTATTTATCCATAAGTTCATTGTATGTCTCTTCCAGCATATTACAGTATTCAAATAATTCCTCACTAGTCATGTTTTCATAATCAGAATCAGATTCTGCATCATCTCCAGAATAATAAGAATTTAGAACAGGAGTATCTGAGGTTACCTCAGATGTGTTTGTCATGAAACACATAATGGCATGATTTATTTCAGAATTAGACATTTCAGATTCACTTGTGTTGTCTTTAGAAGCACTCCAGTTAGATTTCATATCCTTTTTTTACTTACTATCCTTGTAATCATATTTCTTCTTGAATTTTATCTTTGGGCAGTCTGCTTTAATGTGTCTTTTCCTTTTGCACTCATAGAAAACAACTTCATCACTTTTATTTGGCTTTTTTCAATCCTTTTTCCAATGTCCCTTATTGTCATACTTTCCTTTGTAATTTGATTTTCTGAAAAAATTTCTTCTTCCTATAAAATTTCCTAAACCTTCTAGCTATCTGAGCCATTTTAGTATCACTATCAGAGTCTGAATTTTCACTGGTTGAAAAGTCAATTTGTATTTGAGATTTTTCTTTGTCCTTATTCTTTAATGCAGTAGCCTTTAAATCAAAAGATTTCTTCTTAGGTTCATCATCTTTATCTTTATTCACCTTGATTTCTTCCTCATACATCATAATCTTACCAATGAGTTCTTTGACAGGTAGAGCAGAAATGTCACATGAATCTCTGATTGAAACAGATGTGCCTCTCCTTCGGTCTGGTAAACATCTCAAGATTCTAATAATTTTTTCTTTTGCTGGAACATCCTTTCCGAGTGAATTCATTGTATTTAATATATCTTTAAACCTGAGATACATATCAGAAATAGGTTCATCAGTCTTCATTTTAAAATTATCATATTTAATAGTACAACTAATTATTCTCATTTCTTTAACATTGGTTTTTCCTTCATGAGAAACACCAAAAGTATCCCATATTTCAAAAGCAGTTTTGCAAGCAAAAATTCTGTTAAAATCCCCATATCCTAGAGCACAGTACAGGGCATTCATGGCTTTACAATTATTGTTGTAGGCAGTCATTGTAGGTTCATCCCAAGTTACTCTTTCAGTTTCTGGAATTTTATATTGTGACTCTAATGTAGTACAGATATAAAAACCCATGCTTTCTAAATGAATTTTCATTTTAATTTTCCACTGAGCATAGTTTTTTACCATTGTAGAAAGGTGGCATGTTAGTAGTAACACCCTCTAGTCTATTATCCATAACTAGATTTTAAAAATATAATTTAAAGAGATAAAATTTAGAACTAACAGAAAGTTATGATCTTTAAGGATGTAAATAAAATCACAATTGGAAAATAGATTATTTTAAAAGTCCTTAAACAAAAATAAAACCTCTGATTCCAAATGTTGGCCAGATTGGATACTCAAGATGGGGGTGAATTGAGTTCCAATTAAAATTTATGTTAAAATATTTTCTATTTAAAATCCCATAATTTATAAAATAAGTTAAACTATAGTGATTTTATACAGATTTTAAATGTTCACTTAACTTCTCAAAGATTGATTAGGTATCAGTTAATTTAACCACAATATCAAACTAACTTTTGAAACTAAGCAAATGATTTACAATAAGTGTAAACACTTGCTAATTTTACTATCAAAGTAGCTTTAAAATAGTTTTTTATTTCAATGTAATATCAGCGGAATAAATAAGATATATGTAGTATAATTTGAGCTTAAACTAAATATACACAGTAGATATAACAATAGGTTCAGTCTCAAGACGAGACCCAGCCCTCTCAAATTTATATAAATTTGATCCACACCCTGGATCGGGGTTAAAAATAGTTTACAAAACTGTCTAGGTCATGCAGGGACCTCTACCACTGTTCTTCGTGGGAAACAAAACAAAGACCAGGACACACAAGGACCTATTCCACAATTGACGTGGGTAAACAAGAGTTAAGATATTTGGAGTGAGGATTTTGATATCATCCAGTTCAGTGAAATAGATAGTGTGTGTATAAGAAATACATAGTACACCACACTGCTCGAAAGTTAATAAATAAATCACTTAGAGAGAATAGATAAGAGTTTAGAAAGCTCTAGTGATTATCAATGCAGCTCTGGAATCTTTGTATTCAGCAGGAATTCTTCTGAGTCCTTCTCTGGTTTTTCTGCTGAAAAACAGAGTTTCGTAGTTCAGCTTGTATTCTACAGGAATTAAAATTATCTCTTGATTCATCATGTGTTCTTCAGTGGTGTTGGATTGCATTCATAAGACTTCTTTGAAAGTATTGCAATCTCTTTCTTGCTCAGGATTGTTCTTCTCGTTCAGCACAGTGCACTCAAGTGTATGTAAGTTCTTCTCATTGTATATTCACACTTCCACGCCACACGTGTACTGCATCTCAAACTTCCTTATATTCCACAAGTTCTGGAAGTAGGAATGATTCCCTTTTCATAGGTATGAGATACGGTTTCCTGACATGCAAACAACTATCATTAAATAACATTAATTTCATTAAAAACATCATATATGACGGTTATCATTATTTAAATAATATTGACAAAAAGTTAAGAAACGGTGTCACAGTGATTAAGTAAACGGTGTCTTCTTCACGGTATAGCCCTCACAGTATGAGGTTCGCTGTATGATCTTCACGGTATGTCCATGTCACGGTGTGTAGCTCACGATGTCTGGATCACAGTTTGTCCTTCACGGTGTCTGGTTCACGGTGTCTTGGTCACGGTGTCTGGGTCACGGTGTCTTGGTCATGGTGTGTCCATAATTAGACAAATATCTGTATTTGGACATAGACAGTAATATGCAGAATATGGATTAAGTTTAATCATTAGAGAGTTAGAAAACTTGAATCATAAATATAAAGGCTTGATAATATATGTGAGATTTGTGATCATGCATAAGACTTATACATAATAAAGAGAGTAATTAGCATTCATAAGATTTGTTATCATTCAAATATGATGTGTTGTTGTTATTGAGATTGAATAGCATTAGCAAGATGTGCAATGAAGATTGAGATTAATTAACAGTAATAGGATTTGTGATCATTAAAACATGATTAACACATGAGGAGTCCAACAGTTTCCTCTTTTTCAAACTGATCTCTTATTTGATCAACTATTCATATATCAATCAACATATTTATACAATATAGATTCATAGAAAATATAAATTAAAAATTTTAAGATTTTTACTTGGATAAAAATGAATTCATTTTTGGTTTCAAAATATCAACAATTGGATATGATTAATTCATGATGTTTTTTCTAAAAATGTTGATTTTTTTGTGAATGGTAAAAAATATTGTTTTTAAAAATACAATAAATTTAATTATATCACTATAACATAAGAATAAAATAAAAATTTATATAAACTTTGGTTTTAAAAAACATAATTATTTAAGGACCAGAAAAATTCATTTAAAAATAATTTATATAATAGTGAAACTGATAAATTATATTTTGGAACCTAGGTTATATTTTATTTTTATAAAAAGATATTGTGTGTAATTTTAAAGTTAATTTTCCACTAATAGACATTTGGTTTTGGATTCCTTCAACTTCCTTGTAAATGTTGTTGTTTTAAAAATTATCCTATATATTTCATGAAAATTATTTTAAAAATTATTTTTGTGTGATTATTTTTATTCATAAAAATGAATTTTTCAAGACATTAGTTTTGCTGCGATCTACATAATAACAATACAATAAAATATTATCCCGTACAGAAATTGAATACAGTAAAATAATTATCATTTTTATTATTATAATTTTTAAATTAATAAATATGTACTATTTAATTCTTATTCATATGATATAGATACAATGGTAAAGGATAAAATAAGATAAAAGTGTTAAATATAGTGTTGAAACCTTAAATTACCACAAAACATTATCACCAAAAGTGTGGATGAGTTTTTTATCATAGTAAAACAGTCAATTTTCTCTTTTTATTTATTTTTGATATATTATCGATGAATATGGATGATCCTGTTATTTTAATAAATTATATTTTCAAATGTCTGACCCCCTCTCCAAAAGGGACCCATTCACCGCCACTCTTATTCTATAACAAAAATAATCTTATCTGAATAAAAATCATTCAAATCTTCACCCCATCTATCCTTACACAATCGTAGAGGTTTTGGTATCCAAAAAAACTCATTTAATGAGTCTTAATGTGTGGTCTAAATGAGGAAATTAATCGGAGAAAGAATTATGTTAACCTACTTCATTCAAAAGGATTATTATTTAAACTTTTAAAAATGTTTCATACCAATAAGAATATTAAAATAAAAATATTGAGTATTTTAATATTTTATTATGTTGATGTAAAAACCATTATATACCTCCCTCACAATCATTGGTAAGTGAAAATGTCATGCATGTTACTTCCAGACTATACCCTCTATGAACGAAGTACTTCATTTTACATTGCCATGTAACATGGATGGTTCCAAAAATTTAATGAATAAATAGATATTATATTTTAAAAAAAGATTCTAGTTATTTTAATATTATTTTCAAATTCTATTAATGATATAAAAAATTAAAGGTCATCATAAAATAAATCCATATAAATATAAAAATATAGAGAAACATTGTTAATAATGACTACTTAACATTCCCTTTCATTTAACTTCTTTATATAAATATCATTCTCTCTTATTTATTAGTTCAATATTTTTTAAATCATTTGTATTCTATAAAAGAGATATTATCACTATACAAAAACATGTTCTTATTCATCCATCTTTTATAATGTTCTCTTTTATTGGTCTAATTTACTTCTACCTGAAATATGTTTTAATGTTTATTCCAAAAAATGAATAATACAAATAAATACAAAAAAAATTAAATAATGAAAAATTTTCTGTGATATAATAATTTTGGAGTGGTAATTTAAAAAAAATTACATACAAATTTAAATATGTTTTGTTGTTTGATACTCAATGAAAATTATTATTTTATGAAATCCATGTGAACCACTTCTATAAGTACCATAGAATGAATATGGGACTTGATTACCACATTTATTCTCTATTTTAAGTTTCATTTACATTTTGGGTGAGATTATCCCATTGGAAATAATTATTGATTGAAACAAAAAATAGATATATATTAGATTTAATAGATTCATTTATAATAGAATATTACTTTTAACCATAATCAGTTAATATATGGGATTTAAGTAATGAAAAAAGGATTACATAATAGAAAATTAATATGAATAATTTTTTTAAAAATATTAATAACAAAAAAAGATTATATCGGAATGTTAGAATGTGTGTGACTAAGAATATATCTAAGGTAAGTGATTAATAAATCAATTTATTTCAACTGATTTACATTCATTCTTCATTCACTATGATATTCTAATATTATGTACATCATAATTTATAATTATATTTTATTTTATTAAAAACTTTTTATGTGAATTTACTTGTCTTTTATATAATATATACCTTTATATATTCCAACATCACATGTTATAATCATTTCTTGGGTCTTTATTATCAATTTTAATTCCATCGAACTTGTTTCATTTTCTTTACACATTTTATTTTATATAGATTTATTTTACTTAACAACCTATTTATAATATTATATCTTGATTTAATCAATATTCTTGGTATTTAACCATCGATTTCATGTTCCCATCCTCAAGGTGTTTTCATTTAAATCATTCCATACTCAAAATTGTTTTTTGTATTAATTTCACTTCATTGATACATGATTCATCTTATACACATGATCTTATTTATATGATGTATATAATGTATCTTAATATAATGTATCTATTTTTACTAATTATAAATATTATTCCTTATCAAAAACATTATTTGAAATAGGATTTGCGATTTTAAAATTCATAAGGGGACTTATTTTAAATAATTAATTTCAATTTCTTTATGTCATTCAAAAAAATATTTTTATTATATGTCATTATTCCTTATATTATTTCTACAATATTCTTATCTATACTTCAATAGTTTTTTATTTTACTTTTATATTATAATTATTTTCAATACAATGGTTTTAAAAATAATTTTTTAATGCTTTATACCTGTTCCACTTTTGAATATCATTAAAAAAGAATAAATGGAATCTTTTTTAAAATTTATAATTTGATTAAATTTTAATTTAATTATTTATGTTCATAATTATCAAACTTCACTCCCAATATCTTATGAAATTATAAAAAAATTATTTTCCCATTGTTCTTTGAATTTTTACATTGGAATATAATTTATTAATGATATAAAAATATTTGTATTAAAATATTTATAAATATATTGTGTATTTTTCTCTCAACTCTCATTTTAATGGTTTTTAGTACTATTATTTTTATATTCATATTAAATTTCACAATCATTTTATATTTAATAAAATTTTCCTCTCAGTTCTTTTATTTAATTTTTTAACAGGTTAATTAAAAAACTCATATTTAAAAATAGAATTGGATCTTTTGATTTTATTATTGATTATAATATTGTTTCTAAATTTATATATTTGAAAAATAATTATTTATTGGTGTTATATTTTCTATGATAATGATTAATGAATCATGTTTTCAAACACCATTAACATGTGACTTATGCCAAGAATCATGATACAAATAATGATATAGATAAATTCGTATATATGTATTATTTCCATATTCTATTTTCATGTACCCTGACAATATTATTATACCCATATGGTTATCTTATGCTCAGTTATTTTCTTCAATTTTTGACATCCATATTTACCCATGTTTGTAATTTTAGTCCATATTTCACATGTATACATTTCATAATGTTATGAAGTGGATTATTTTGTATGATTTTTATTGAATTATATCATGTGTTGAAAATTTTATGGGTAATTTTGGAGAATTATTGAAATAAATTAAATTCTTATTATAATGCTAAAAATGTCCATTTGGTATGTTTTTTATTTGTTAATGTTTTTCTTCAAAATCTATAAAAGAGATAACCTTAAAGATGTTATTTATGTTAGTGCCAAGTTAATGGTTAATGATATTATAGTTATGGATATTAATGTTTAAGTCACCTTGGTTGAAATTAAATAGAGTATGAATGGAATAAGTTTTCATAACAACATCTAGATGTAAAAGTAGATGGAATCTCATAAATTATATTCTTTATTCACTATTTTATCAAATTTATTTTTATATTATATATATATAGAAATAACTTAATGGTAAAAAATTCATTATAAAAAGTAAAACAATGTCAGCCCCCCCCCCATCAACATCACATAATTCTTGTTAAAAAGATATTTTTAAATTATTAACATCAGAATTCATATTGTAGGATCTTTATGAATTGATAGTGACTATTCAAATTTGTTGTTATTATTTTGTGTTGATGATTTGTAATAAAGATATCACGAGGCATTCATATTCATATATAATGGTAATTACATAGTTGAAGTTAATTTTCATTCAGTATGATTATCATATCTTAATAAATTAGTTTCATTTGATATAATATACTATATCACTTTTTTTATCTATCTTTATATAATATTTATTCACTATAAGGTGAAATTAGTATATGGATTTAAGGGCCCACAATTTATTTCCTTATAATTATGGATAATTCTTTGTAGTGAATGAACAAAATATGTTTCTCAAGTATTTTAGAAAGAATAAATGAAATGTTGGATTATTCTATATCTTGTTGAGTATGAAATATATATTCCATTTATGTGAAATTACATTTAATTAAAAACTAGTCACAATATAATTTCAAATTTCAATAGAAATTTTGGGTTTTATATTTTTTGTCATAAAAAATGACCACTTATTTTTCAGTCATTACACATAATGACATGACAGAAAAAAATAAACTGTTACTGCAAAAAGTGTTATTATTTTAATGCTAATATATTATAATTACATTCAATCTTCTTTCATGATTTAATCATTTTAATGTTTGGAATAAAATTTATTTCACCGTTAAATAACAAGTAGGGAATATAATATATATTACTTTTATAGAATGGTTACATATTTTGATGATACTATAAAATCGAAGAACTGTAAAAATGTTATATTAAATTGTTAAGATCTATAAATAGATAATTATATTCATCAAAAATGATGAGTTTAATGTATGTATTATATAATGATATTTATGAATGAAATAATTTTGAATGGGGAAATTACAGATTTTATCATGAATAAGTTTTACAATAAATCTAATAATTATTTATCATATCATTATATTTAGATTGCATGATGAATAATTAAATTTTAACTATTATATATTTAATTGTCCTCTCTCATTAATTAGAATAATATAAATAATATAAAGAGTTTATCAGATTGTGAGTTCAGAAATTTAATTTTTTTGGTCCTTTTATTGCATTTCTAATCCATTTTTTAAACATTATGTATTAAAAAGAAAAAATGTTGTAGTTATAATTTTCTATTATAAAAAAACCAAAAATTTATTATAAGAATGTTTAATTTTTCATGTATTATTGGATATTGTTTATAATTGTAAATTATATTTAAATAAATAAAATTTAATAGTATTTATGTTAACTGTATTTATTACTAACCTAAAGTATACTTCATCTTATGTCATATAATAAACTATGTAGAAAATAGTTTTTTCACATTAATTTTTCCCTTAATAACCTATGTCAATAACTAACTTATATGTGAATTATTTGATAAATGATTTAGAATGTTTCCCACATTTTATATTTATAGGTATTTCAACATTTATTATAATAACTGCCTACTAGGATATTAGTTTATTATATAACTTTGAACTAACTATGTAAAAAATTTGTTATTAATTTCACTTACATAGAGGTAAATTTATAACCAATTCTAAAAATTATAAATACCTATTTAACGAAATATTCCATACCAATAATATGTCCCAAAAAACCCCTATAAAGGGGATATGTGAGTGTGAATGGGAATTATTTTCAATAACTAGACTATAATTAATATTGTGTTTTGAAGTATTGGTTTCTTGGAAAGCATTGGGGGTGTGACCACAAATCATGTGTGTATGATAATTTACATTCAATACTGTTTTTGAAATTAATTCATACACATATCTTTTCATAAATGGATTAAATTATCATTCAAATGTTCTTCACTAATATTGAATTAAATTATGGGGCATTGTTTGAGTAAATCTATTTTGAAAATATATTAGTATTCTAATAGTTAATTTTTAGTGATAAGATAATTCAAGTGATTAATTATTTTTAGTATTAATATAATATCTTCATCCTAATAATTAAACTATATCTTGAGCTAGATTAGGCAATTGGAAGACCATTTCTATCATTGTTAAAGAGCCAATATTTTTATCATGCATCATGGACAAGATGTGACGTTTTTATTATTGGGGAAAATTAAAAAGGATATATTCCTTATAACTCAAGTGGTATAAATTAAACATTTTCATATAAAATGGGAAAAAAATCAAGGTTAAATTATTCAATAATGTGATCGAAAAAATTAAATTATTTTATGAAATCTGTGAATTATTTTGAGAAATTTTATTGACAGACCTATATCATGGAAACCATCACACTAATGAATCTCAATAATCTCAATAAGTAATATAATTGTCCTTTAAAAGAATAATTAATGAAAATATGATTAAATTCCACTATTTTTATGGTTATAGATTCATGGTAATATGAAATTACCAAATTATTGAATTTTAAGAGTCTCTCTATCCTATAAAGATAACTTAAGTATTCGAATCATAATATCATATAAATGTATCTATTATACTTGAACTATTGTGGGTATACCATTTATAAAGATACAAAAATAATTTTTAGATAATCAAATTCTAATATTCTTCAATATTATGGGTCAAACATATGTAATATTAACAAGGAAATATATAGCAGAAAATTAGTCAAACCTCATTCTTAAAAAAATATGTCTACACATCCACTAAATGGGATAACATTTTTATAATTAGATGAAATTTATTTAGTGAATCTACTCCTTTATGGTGTCATTAATTATCAAACACACCCTAGTTCTAAATATTTAGACCCCTCTTCTATTCTTTATTTATCATTATTCTATTTCTTTGAATTGTTGTATTATAATAATTTTTTGTTGAATTTTTTATATTAAGGTTAATTAGTGTTTTCTTTTCATCACTATACTGTAATGTCATTCTTTATAACTATTATTGTGTTATTAAATTATTTTTTTGAACCCATCCCCCCATTTTTATTTCATAAATATCATAAATGTGCATAGTTTTCCATTCATTATTGTGTATGAGTTTGGTTATTTTAAATATTTTCTTGTATCATTATCTCTTATTTTTATTTTTAATTAATAATATACTTCTCTATCAACATTACACTATATTTATATAGTCGAGTAAAAAAATTTCAAGGTGATAAATTTTCTTGGGACTATAGATTAATAAAGATAAAATTCACTTCATGGTTATCAACATGAATTTGTGTTACTTTTAAGAATGTTACATTTTTTATTAATATGTTTTTTGGATTATAACAGGCTGACTCTAAAATCCTAAACCTTGTGTTTATTTTGTTAAATTGGTATAAAATTATAGGGATACAACTATACATGATCAATCATTTTAACATAATTAGAAAACTAGACACATATATGATTCTTATATTATATTAGAAATATAAAAACATATGATAAGAAACATTATTGAATCCTTAAAACATTATTTTTATAATATTTTATATCATGGGAAAAGGAAAATGAATAAGTAGAGATATTATATGTTTATTAACTGTTTTTTACATTAAAGTTGTCAAGTGTAAATAATTCCTAATCAATGTAGTTTATTGGATAATTAAAACACAATCCTTTAAATTAACAACTTCAGTTAAATAAAACTAATTGGATTTTGTAAATATATAAATCACAATCATAATTGAAACTATATTCATTATAAAGGAAAATAATAGTTATGGACTTTAATGATCTATGACTCTCAACCAATAAATTATTCCTAAAAAATTGTTAGATGTAAACCAAGTACCAACCTAATATGGTATGTATATTTTTTTCCCTCAAGAGACATGATAATTCATCAAGGGGATATCTATAACCACACAACACCATTCAATGAAAATATGATGCATTCCATATATTTTGGAAGAAGAGATAAAAATCATTAAAAAATTCTTTATAATTAAAAACATATTCATAATGAATCAAGATTATAGAAAATAAATATATCTATAGTAAATAAAATAAATTATATAATATGATTCCATAAACAGAAAATTTATATAGAAATTTTATATTTTTTAAATGTAATATATGTGATAAAAATGATTTGGAATTCATCCATGATATTTAATGTATGGACATGAATGAGAAAAATAACATCCAATGAATAATTAAGAGTGTTATAGAACAAGATCATAAGAATGTAAATGATATAAAAATAATAGTTCAAAAATATTATTTTTTCCTTTAATAATATAATACCATTAATTTTGATATCATTTTAAATAAAAAATCATATAAATAATATGAAAATTATTTCCATGAAAATAATCTTGTAATCATGTATTGGGATTTTCAAAAACAAATATTAGTAAATACATCTGTAAAAGTTATTACTGTTGTGTTTGTTAAAATAATGATTCTATTCACACTTTTTTAAGGCATACTTAATTCACAAAATGATAAGAATATTCATTTTTAAAATAGTTATAGTAACTAAAACATGAAAAAAATAAATTTAATATATATTTATATAATATTAAAAACATTCTTGAAATAATTTTAAATAAAATTTTGTCATTGAAAAAAAACATGTAGTATGGAAAACATAAAAATAATATACTTAAAATAAATCCCCTTACCTATAATTTATTTCTTGATTATTTATCAATAAAATGAATAAATTTAAAATAGTCATGTAAAACATAACATATGTAGTGGAAAATAACAAATATGGGTTTTAAAATATTATGATCAAAATGTTTTCCCAAAGGCAATCTGAACATAAATAATTTGAAAATAATATGAGATTTTAATAGAAATAAGATGCCTCATGTTTAAAATCCTGTAATAATGGAGCCAAATATATAATTATAAAATCATATATGATCCCCTTACAATATTACAAAAATATTTCAGTATAATCTTTCATTATCATCATCATTTCATGTGTACAATGCTTTGTTTTGTCATGTATGTTTCAATATAGAAGATATATTCCTTAAATATTTATCATGGTTCCATAATATCTATAATATTAATCATGATAAAAAATATCATATATACTAATTATATAAATTACTATAATGATCCATGAATGTTAGAAATGAAAAATAACAACATTGTTTCATGGATTTGGTAGTTGATAGGTACACATGAGTAACACAAACATATTATTAACTTGATAAAGGGTAGGAATATAATCATCCAAATATGTATCCGTAAAATTAATTATGTTTTAAATATTATATATATTCCAAATTTACATATTTATATCAATCAATTTAATGACTTTATGAAAAACTAATTGAACAACTATGTAGAGATAGTTGGGCATACATATTCACAAGCGATGTATTAATTTTTCCAAGGATTGAAAGAGGTCTAAAATGGTTAACTCATAATGAAAATATAAGTTCAATATATAAATTATATTGTAGTGATTATTTTATTATTGATGAAATATATTTATTTGAAGTATAAGAAATAAAACTTTTAATGAATTAGTAGTGATGATTACCGCTTCTTTTAGTGTCCTCATTTTTCATAAACTATAATCCATAATATCATGGTATTAGGAGATGAAAAGAATATAAATATTGACTTTAAATAATATGATAATATTTAGGGGAATTTGTTAGCTATCAAAGATGGATTAATGTTTTTTATAATGGAGGAAAATTCATTCCCATTTATAAGTGAGGTGAGGGAGAAACGTTGATTTACATAAATGATTTTAATAATAAAATGTAGCTTTATTATTTAAGTGGATCCAAAATAAAATAGTATAAATCATTATATGGGTAATTTAAAAATTATATTTTTTTAAATATGATTAATTATGTTTTTTTATCTTAATGAATTATCCCTTTTATTTTTAATCCAAATAGCCCATTTTACCCAAAATTTGAGTGATAATTTTTTACCATGCTTACTAGCTATTATGACCAATAATTTAGTTACCCATGTAATTTTTTTTTCATTATTATGATTTCAAATATGTAATCAATTTTCGATGAATAACCTCTAATAATTGTTTAAAATTAATTTTATTATAAGTTCCCAAAACCAAAAGAAAACACATTTTTGAAAAAATGTATTCTTAAGAATAAAAATGATTTTATAAATAATAAAATAAAATATTTATTACAATTGAATTAATCGTATTACTTTAAATATGTTTTTTAAAATAAAACCAAACAACCAAATTTTTATACTTATTACTAGATGAAAATAAAAAGAAAATTTTTTTTGGATAAAAACTTAACTTATATTTCATAAATGATACGAAAATATTTATAAGTTAAAAAGTATATTTGTATATAAATTTATGTGATTTGAAGTTTTTTTCCAAAAAAAAATTCATAAACATTAAATTTATTATTATATCACTTTAATTCCATTTATGTGCTTGAATTTTTTAAAAGAGACATTTTAAACTATTCATTGAAAAATATATAATTTACGAAAAAAGAAGGATCACTATATTATATTTTTTATATTTTAAAATAAAAAATTAAATTCAATAATAAAAATTAAATTAATTTTTTTTTTATTTTTTCTTTAAATCTCACTATTAAATAAAAATATCAGCATTATTCTATATTTTTACTTAATATAAAATCTCAATTAATATAAATGAAACTCATGTGAAGTATTCTTCTATTCGTTAAACAAATTCCTCAAAACTTTGGAATTTATCCCCTTGATTTGATGTAGTTTTTAATTCATCACAAATTAATTATATTCCCAAATTTACTATTTTATTTTGTATTTCTATAATGTACCATAACTAATAAAGTTGTCCGATTCTATAAAAACATGTTTTCTAACATCCATAATTTGAATTGGGTCTTCACAATAAGGAAAATTTTGTTTAATTATATTTACAAAGAGGCGAGAAATGCGTTGGGACTTAGATTTAAATCCTCAATAAAGAGAGTCAAATAAAATCATGAAAATTATAGAGTCTATGTGGAATTAAAAAATGGTAATACCCAAATATAATTATTAAAAAAAATTCAACTGGATATATATATGTAGTACATATTTTCTTTTTCTTTTCAAAACATTTAACTCCATTCTATATAGACACATTCAATAAAACGTAATTTCCCACATGAAATTTGAAATGATTATTTTGGTTATCCACATTTATCTTTCTAATTATTTGATATTTTTTATATCACTCTATATAGTTATAACCATTATCATTGTTTCATTCACATGTTAAAGGCCTAAAATATTCCATTCAATATCTTCATCAGAAAAAATGGGTGTACAACTTACTTTCCCATAGAATACTTTATATTGTTTTATTTTATGGACACAATGTTAGATATAAATATATTAAAATATCACAAACTATAAATAACTATCCCAATTATATTGAATGTTATGTGAGTATGATCTCAATATGACTTATAATATTTCTAAATTCCTTTCAATTTATCCATATCAATATGGATAAAAATTAGTTCTCAAATATATATTCATGTAGAGAACCTTATATAAACTCTTCTTGAACATTGATGTTAACCATGGATCACCATTAAACATAACCAAAATATTTTCACCATGTTTTCATTGAACATCATTAATATAGAGTAGTGTGATTTGGTCAAGAGGTATATCTTTTCATATATTGAGAAAATGTATAGACATAATATATTGATAAATAATAACCCATATAGAATATTTTTTTCATTAATAATTTGGAAATATAATTAAAATTCTCATAATATTTTTGTCCTATTTTTAGATTGGAATATGTAGAGGTTGAATGAATCATTGAGAATATTTTCTCTCAACCTTTTCTAGTTGAAAAACTAAGAATATTATCACACCTGGCTGTTATTTTTCTACTTTTTTTGGGATTCATTTTTGGATATCAATTTTTCTCTCAAGTTCTAGGTGTGAAATTTTTTACTATTGAGGGTAATATTTGTCCATTTTTTATTCAATGTTTGTTCCTTATGTTTCTCATAGAATTCGGGGTAATGTTTTGTGTTTTTTGGCATCATAGTAGGTGGAAAATAGTTTGCATGTGGTTATAGGAAATTGTACAGAATGCTCTAATAAATCATGTGATGCATGATATTTTGTCTATTTGATGGAACACTACCAACGTATGGTTAGTCAAAAAAAGTAGTATGTGTCCAGATTATCTTTTTGTTAGGACAAAACCACTTCTCTTGGTTGGTTCATTGTTTGAAAAAGTTTGTGGCCAACCAATGCATGTTCCCTATGTGTCATGTGATGGGGGAACAGTTGGTGCATAGTTAGGTAAACCATGATGACAAATCATTCTCCAGGTTCAGGTCATTAAAAATATGTAAATTTTACATTTTTACTCTCATGATTTAACTCTAAATAACCCAATTACCCCACATATGTGATTTTAATCCAATGGAGATCCATCCATGATTCCTTGTGCCTCTTGGGCTTTATTTATTGGGTGGTTTTGACCTCATTTATTTATGGAAACATCAATTAATACATTATCCTCTTTATTAATACACATTTTTAGTGTTTTTCTCCCATATTTCATAATTTACGAATTTCCAGTAGAGTGTTCGACACAAATATGATTTAATACTATCTTTTTGAGGAGATATTGATGTTGAAAAATAATGTTTTTTGGGTCATATGATTGTATCGTTATGGTTTCACATATTTTTATAGATATTTTCAAGTGTAAAGAAGATATTTCAATACTTTAACCTTATTATATGATTTTTACTTGCTTTCTCGCTTCCATGATGTGTTGTATGGTTTAATTGGGTGGTGATACAATATATTTTAGAGGTTTTTGGCATGAATATCTAATGAATGTGGATTTAATATAGAAAAATTGTTATGTTTTCTATAATATTTATTATTGTTTCATTAAAAGTGTTTTATGCCTTATGTGGATGGTGAAAAAATAGATTTTCAATTGAATTTAATGGTACAGATGTGTTTTCTAAATGGCATGAGAATTATTGCACGGTGTCTTCCTTATTGTGTGCCTATAATAGGAATTGTAAAATGTGTAAATGATTAGAAACATGTTTTAATAATGATTTGGGTTCATGTGTGGATAGAAAGGGGGATTAGCCAGCTTAAATGGTTGGGTTACTTGTGTGTTTTTCATTAGATGTTTCCAAAGGGGTTTCATAAATTTTGTAATTTTTGAAAATGTTTTCTAAATGGTTTTGGTGAGGTTAAAAAAGAAATTGGTGTGTTAATGAAAAAATCATGGTTTTCATTGATTGATCTGTTAGAGATACTTTTTCATTGTATTCTTGCAATTCTTTTCATGTGTCTGTGAAAATGATGGTTTCCCTAAGGTGGTTTTTGAAAAGTGGTGGATTCCTTTTCATGTTTTTCATTTTTGGTTTATGTTTTGAAAGTATTTATGTGTAATTGTAAAATTGAGCTTAAGGGGAACACCATATACCTATTTGGTAAACCTAGAACTAGTATTCTAGTTATTCAAAAGTGAAAATCTTATATTCTCCTAGAGGATTGATTCTTGTTGAATCAAAAGTGAAAAATTCCATATTCACATACCATGATTGACGAGTAAAAAAATGACTAAACAATAAGGATGATTAGAGATCAGTAGTCCCATGCGATGGTCCATACTTGTTTCTCATGCATGAAAAGATATAGGTTGTGGTTTCTTTAATAATTTTTTCATCGTGGTTGAGGTTACTAGGGTCCTGCTAGTGCTAATTACCCTTTTTGATTTTACCATGGTGCTCCCTTATGACATTATGCTTATGTGATGTGGTGAAATCCATTAATATATGGTGGGCCCTGATTATATATTACTTTTTGAATTAATTTATAATAGAAATGGTTTTCCTTGAAAGTGTTTTATTACGAATGGTTTTTAGTAAAAAAATTCATAAAATTGTTCTAATGGTTTTTTAATAATAAGCAAGTTAAATGGTTTTTTACTATTATAGAATGGAATATTTTTCATTTTTAATAAGACTAAGGGGTTTTATCTCAAAACCATCATACACCTATGAATGTATATAGACTTTGTCTTGTATGACCCAAGTAAAGGAAAGATGTATCATGGTGATGGTGGATCCTGTTTCTAGATTCCATCATGTTGAAGGTGATGGTGGTTGTAGCGTAAGGGTGATTCCCGTGATTTTTCTGGGAGGGTTTTGGAAGGTTTTGTAGTTTCCATTCTAATTTAGGGTTTTTGGTCAGTGTTGTAAAACATTGAATCTAAAATTTGTAGTATCTTATTTGGTTATGTTATGACTTGTGGTTTGTTGTTTTATATTGATGGTTATTTACGCCAATATAAATTGATAAAACCAGTCCTGATTTATATTTTTGATACCCAAGAAGTAGTTTACATCCTATAGGGATCGAGAATACCCATTGTTCCATGCAATGGGTCAGGTCGAGTTTTATATTTGATGGCACTCTGGATTGGTTCATGAAAAAATGGTTTAGATTAGGTTATCCTCTTTTCGGGCCCTATTATTTGGGTAGGATTTAAGATAGAATGGAGCTAGGAATTTCTAGTAATGAGGTTCTCATTGTGAGTTAGTTACATGGATTTCATATGTCTTGATGGGACTCGAGTTTCAATGGGATGTTAGGTTTTATGTGGGTTATTTGGATCTTGGGTTTTTTGTGTGTTTGGTAGATAATAAGGGAGTTGATTCAATGGTCTATTTTACCTCAATGGGCCTCAAAATCCATGTAGAGGTGGGGAAACGATCCTTCAAGACTGTCTATAACTATGGTGTGATTTTTCATTGGTTTCCAACCATATGGCCAAGTCACCCATATACACTATTTTCACTTTGAGAATTGTTTTAGGGTTTTCCTAGTTCTAAGAATTTCATTGAAAGATCTTGTTTCAGAACTATGAGAACTATATTTTAAAATGGAAATGGCTTAGTTTTAGGAATGGTAAATAGAGTTTTCTATACTCATTATTTTGGATTCATTGGAATGTGAATTTTTATGAAGTTATCTATAACTAAAATGGGTATTATTTTAGTGATATTGGATTTATATGATATAATTTTGCGGGTAATTAAAATGATTTCTTCGAGAAACAAAAATTTATATTGATAATGGTTTTAGAATATTTATTTAAATGAGGATTGAATAGTTCTTAACCAAATGTTATTTCATAACATGAGCTGTTTTTTGTGTTGATGTTTTTTTAGAAATGGAATGAATTTGATATTGGATTGTATCCATGGAACATTATTTTCATAATTATTTTAATTGTTTTATGAATAGAGTTTGGGAATGGGATTGACTTGGTGGGTGGTGAGATTTGAAATGTTTTTTGTGTTTTGAAGTTGGAACATTTTTTTGTGACTTGGTATTTCCATGAGTGACTGCAAGCATGGATTTGTGTGGAGGTGTGCATTTTTTAATGGAATGATTACATTAGTACCATGTTTGGCGTAAAAACATGCATGTGTGAGGATCTTTGGAATTCCAATGGTGATTGTAAAAACCAATAGGATTATTTTCTTTTGAAAATTAATTTTAATATATGATTTGATGGTTTAATAACTTGTTGTTTTGTGGAATGTCTCCTAGTGATTTTAGAATGTTTCTTGTGGGGTGTTTTCAGTTTTATAACTCCACTTTTTTGAAAGGGTTTCCATGTTTTCACTCATTATGATGAATTAGTTTTTTGGTAATGGTTAGTGGGTTATATTGAAAACTGTTTTGGAAATATTTGAGGTTGTTTCCTTAGTGTGTTTAGTGGGTTTTTTGTGTTTCTTGGCATATTGATTAGTTTAACTGGGTCCTTGATTTTCTTTATCGGAATGTATATGCACACACATAGATTCGATGTATATTTAATATACAAACATATGTATTTCAACATTTTCAGACCATCTAGTTGATCAACCAATATAATTTCTTCTTACGTGTAGAAGGTTGAATCCTCCTCTCTCTTATTATCAAGAATATCCTATTGAAGCAGAAACGTGGATGTGTAAAATTAAAATAAAATATAATTTTCCTTCAGCGTTCTGAATTGTGGACAGTGTTTTTTGAATCCTTTGGGCTTAAAGGTTTTAGAGTTTTATTTGTCCTATCTAACCAATGTGGTGAGGACTGTGGTTCATGTTAATGATTTCTTAAGAAGGACTTCTTGAGGAAGTTTGTTTTCCTAAAGTTACTAGAAGATGTTAAGGGAGTGACATTAAAGAAATAGGGAATCAGCTGTAATATAATAACGTATATTATGGAATTAAATGTACCACTTCTTTGAGAAACATCCCTATATGTTTGAGGATTATTGTGCTATTTGGGCTTGGTTTAATGTTCATATATTTATAGTGCTTATTTGGTTATAATGATCAGGTATGGTGGTGTTTCATGGCATCATATTTTACATGAAATAAAAAATTGGATATTGTGTAATATTTTGAGAACATAAATTTTAATGTAAGCATGTTTATCCATTTGAAATTGTGAAATTTTTTTGTTTCAATTCGAGGCACGTTCCATGGGAATCTTGATTCCATCATATCTCATTCGAGGAGAAAGAGGTTGATTCGTGTGCATAGTCTAAGTCCTTGTCTTTGGGAATATTCAATCTTGGGGTAAGATGGGTCTCATGGGATGTTGTGTTATTTTGGTTCTTCTTATAGTGATATGTTGTCTCTCATGAATCCTAAAGAATGAGTTCCGACCAGTGATCTTAATCTCCTGACAGCAAGGCAGGAGATGTTTCAAACATTAGGCCTCTAGCCATCAGCCCCATAGTGAATCAGGCGCATAGTTAGGAATTGGGGGGGGGTCAGGGACCTTTTACGGTCCTAGTCTCCAATGTTGGACGGGGATAGTTTAAGCATCTTTTTGTACTAATATTTCTTTAAAAGGTACCATTTCGTGGGCAATTTCCTAAAGGTCTCATTCTTCATCACGACCCTTGTGTGTGGATTAGTATATCAATAGTTTTAATGGGGAATTGTATTCTAGTTTTCGGAAAATTCTATTGATTGAACATTATGGATGAAAATATCAATTTTGTTGTACTTATGTGTTTTTATTTCATGAATCTGTTAAACTTTTGGTTTGTACTCATATAGAGATGGTTGAATCATATGGGGATAGTAAATTTTGTAGATCTTTTCATTTGGTTTAGAGTTACTCTCTTCAGGTTTATTGTGGTGGGGTTTTTAGAATTTGGTTCTTCAAAATATTCTATTTGGTTTTTTGTGTCACTTCTAATGGTGGGGAGACCCACCACGTTTCTTGTAGAAATTTCTCCTGGAATAAATCCAGGAAATATTTCTTCTCATGGTTGGGAGTCCATTCTGGAATCTTTTTTTGATAATCTGGTTCAATATAAAGTTTATATTGGCATTGAGGAGTTTCATTATGATATATTAGATCACAGATTTCATTATGAGTAATCATGGGTGTTTTAGAGTTCTCGAAATTAAATTTCTTGAATCAAGAATTGAAAAATTTTGGTTTGAGTTTTCTGGAACTCTTCAAAAAAAATTAAGGGTTCCATTTTCTTTTCAGGTAAGAGGTTTGAGTTTTTCATAGTAGTGCATTGTGTGTTAACGTCTTGATAGGTTGAGATATATGGGTGTAAGAATTAACTCTATTTTGATTGATTAAAAAGTGGTGTTATGGCTTTCTTGGGGAATAAGGTTTATAGTGGGGAGTGTATTATGGCCTACCAAGCAATATCTTGTGAATATTTGTTTTCATTTATGTTTTTATCTCTCTATATCTCTTCATTTTAATTTTTTTAGGATTTCCCTTCAGTTTTGGATGTGTATCAGTTTCTATATTTGGATCAAATGACTTTACAAGTGTGGAATGTTTTCATGGTTAGGAGTATTTTTCACACCCAAATTTTGGTTTTCATCCATTATTATATTTCATTTTTATATATTGGTTTCTCTCATGAGTTACAGGTGTAATAGGTTTGAATTTTGAGGGGATTTTTTATGTTTTTGGCTTCATGGTTTTTTCAAAGTTCCTCTTGGATTTATTGACCAATCGTTGAGTTTTTTGGATTGATAGTAGATGGCGCAGAGTTATAGGAAACCATGCAGCATGATCCTGAATACCATTAGAGCCTAGATATGCCTCTCTTTAAGGGAAAATGTCCTATAAATAGATATTATAAATAGGTAGTAAGCATGAATAAAGTCTTAGTGTCATGACATAACCTTTTTTCATGGAGGTCGCAAGGTTTTCCAAACCGTGCGCCCAAACAGTGTAGGTGCATGGTCTATTTAGTGAGGGGCACATATTTAGAAAATTGTTATGTAAAGAGTGCGTCCAAACAATATTCCATGTCTAGGTAGTTTAAAATATATAAATTTCACTTGTTTTTTCTTATAATTTGACCCTAAATCACCCCATTCCACCCCATATACGATTTTCATCCATTAGGGACCCCTTTAATATTCCTTGGACATATTGAGATTCATTTCTTGGGTGTTTTGGACACCACTTATTCAAATAAACAGCATACAAGTAATTTAGATACTGAATTATACTACTTTATAGGGTTATTATCCCCACTTTCTTGAGTTTCAAATTTCCAGTAGAGTGTTTGGCCTAAAGAGGGTTTAATCTTGTGTTATTGGGTGAGAAATGTATATTTTTTGTAAAATATATTCTAGTTTGTTAATTTTATTTATATAGGTTATGTTTCATAACATTTTCTAAAATTTTTTAAGTGTGAGGTAGGTGGTTCCATGATTTTACATCATTATATGATTTTTACATCCTTGCATAGTTCCGTGAAAGTGTTATATGGTTTAAATTTGAGGTGAAAAAATATATTTCTGAAGTTTTTGACATGAATATGTGATAAAATAGAATTTTATAAAAGAAAATGGATATGTTTTGTGTATTAATTATTATAGTGTTTCTTGAATGTGTTTTATGCCTTGTGTGGAATGTACTAAATTGGATTTAAAAGTGATTTAATGGTGAAAATGAGTTTTCTAGACAAAAGAGAAATTTTTAATTCATGATTTCTTATTTTGAACATTTTAAAGAGTTTTAAACTATTTAAATAATGGGAAAAAAATTCTTAAAAATGATTTGTGTTCATGGGTGGATTTGAACGAGGTTTGTCCCATTTAATAGTTGGGCTACTTGTGTGTTTATGTTGAGATGTTTCCAAATGGGTTTCTTGAATTGAGTAAGTGTACAAATGTTAATTTTAAATGGTTGGGGTATATGTAAAATTTAATTGGTTTGTTTATGAAAAAAGAAATTATTTCTTTAGAATGATTTGTGAAAGTGGTGTTTTCCTTGTATTCTTGGAATTCCTGGACTGTGTATGCATAAATGGTGGTTTCAAAGTGGTTGTTCTTGAAAAGTGAAGATTTTACATTCATTCTTGTGATGTTTGGATTTATTTGTCCGTGTATTCATGTGTAAATCTGAAATTGATCACAAGGTGAACCCCAGATATATTAAAGGGGAAACATGAAGTAGTATACTAGTTATCCAAAAGTGGAAATCCATGATTCTTCAGGTTGATTGACTCTAGTTTAATAAAAAGAGGAAAATACCAGATTCACATATCAGGATTGATGATTGGAACACTAAATAAACTATGATGATCATCAAAGACCACTAAGCTCATGGGATGTTCCCTCCCGGTTGATCAAGCATGATAAATATGTTAGTTGTGATATTAATACCACTTTTCACTATCGTATGATATTTCTAGTTTCCCACTACTTATAGTTAACCTTAGGGACAAAACCATGGTGTTATCTTGTGAAATTATGATTATGTGATGTTGTTTCATCAATCACCATATGGTGGTCCTTGAATTCATTTTATTTTTTATTCATTTTTCTTTATAAGTGTTTTTCTATAAACGTGTTTTTCTGAGAATGTTTCTCCCCAAAATGCCTTCTTAAAAATGTTTCAATGATTTTTTGTATAAATATGCATATTAATATTTCTTATACTGTTTCATTAAGGAATATTTTTATATCAACGACATCATACTGGACTTTAGTTTACAACCTACATAATCATTTAGGTGTTTGTATAATTTTCCATGTATGACCTAGGTAATGGAAGGATGTCTCATGATGATGGTGGATCCAGTTAATAAAGTCTTTCTTACTGCATTTTATGGTTGGGGTGGGTTGAGAATGATTCCCCTAATGTGGAATAGATGTTTGCGGATGTTTTTAGATTCTATTCCATTATAGTGTTTTGGTTTTTGGTTAACAGTGTAAAAACCTCTTATATGAAATTTGTAGTTCATTGTTTGGTTATGTCATATTTTGTGGATTTTTGTTCAATTTTATAGGTTATTTATACACATCTAAATAGTTGAATAATTCATAATTAATATTATTGATACATATACACTAGTTTCTATCTCATGGGGATTGGGAATGCCCTTAGAGCTATTCCACTAGTCGGGTCGGTCTTTAGGTTGGATGGTACTCTACCTTGTTTCATGAGAAATATTGACACATTGGTTGATATTTTCCATTTCATATTATCCTAGAATAAATATTCAATCAGATAATAATAAATTTTCATGTTAAATGTGTGTATATAAATATTTCATTTATGTGATTCATATGATAATTCTATTTTTATGCGAGACATGGATATAACAAAAAGCCTTCCTCAATATTTCATGATACCATCTTCATAGATTAATCCCACCAAAAATCCATCATTTAATACATTAATTTTATTTCTAATATTAATATCATCTTAATTGGAATTTTATTGTTTCTCCAATAAGTATTTTTTGATATTAATTTGTCAAATATGTGTTGTTTCCCCTTTCTTATTGATTCATATGTCAAAAATTACTAAATAAATAAATATTAGATCTTTATAAGTACTCATTTTATTAAAAATATAATCATATTTCTGAATTTATGAATCAACCACTATATTTTACTTCCCAGGGTGTTATGGAATTGAGAAATCATAATTCTAATATAGTTATAGACATCTCCATTTCCTTATGATGATCTCTTTCTTTGAGATGATGTTTTTTAAATTTTTCAAATTTATATTTTCACAATAAATGTATTACCTTTATATATTCAATGTAATGATTTGGGATACCAAGTCTGGATCAAGTTTTAGATAATTATATTCCTGAATATTTAACTATCATGATATATATACAAAAACTCTATCATGCTATATAAGGTAACATCAATGTACCATCTTCAATACATCACTACATATCACAAATCCATCCCTTGTGGAATTTGAAGATAATATCAATGAATTTTATAATAACCTCATCAATTATTTAATCATTACCTGGAATTCTTTTGACCATATGAACTCAACCCCTTTCTATATGAACTTGGTTGCAAGATATGTTTGAAGAAAGCAAGTTATTTTTCTATAAATGGATATTAGTTTTTGTTTGATTTCAATAAATGATGGTTTGATCAAGGAGTATTCAAGTAAAGTTATTATAAAGAACAAGATGGAAAAATATTTATGTTGGTTTCATTTCCTAGTGTTTTCCAAATTTTTTGGTCCAAAATATGAAAAATTGTAAAATGTGTCCATGGAAAAGGATATTTCCCACAACATTGGAGGTGAATCTAAAAGTTGCACACAAATTATGTATTGAAATTTTCTCATAAAAGTATAGAAAATGTAAGAATGACATAAAATAATAATTTTTTTTTGTAAAAATCTTTTACTCTAAATGAAATTTAAAAATTGACTAACATACAAGAAGATTTTCATGTTTTTCAAATTCAAATTATGAGAATCCATTAGATGATCACCAAAAATGAACTTGAGTGTAAGGATATTATGCAATGAATGTGACATAAAATTTAATATTATGTGCACGAGGGTTGTACGAAATGGAAATGATGTTGAGTCCATAAGTTTTTCCTTACAACTATTCCATTCCTTCATACTTAGGGGAGATTGTTAAGTAATTAAGGTGTCCTTATTACATTAATCTTCCTTCTTTTTTTGAAAATCACAAACACCTTATCTTAAGGCAAAACTCTTTTTACCCTATGTTTTAATTCTATAAGGAAAATTTACATCCTCATGTAAATTTATCCTTACAATGTTTTATTCGTAGTTTTACTAAGTGTAAAATTCAGATTGTAACCAAAACCTTGGAATCCTATAATTACCTAGATATGAAGCATTCAGTTCTAGGATCCGAATTCTCAGAATTATGGTTACAAACTTTGCTGAGTTCCAACTCTGAATTCTGGATATGAACGTTTATGACGTTCAACTCCAAATTATGAAAAAAAACGTTTATGAAGTTCAACTCCAAATTCTAGGTACGAACATTCATGAAGTTCGACTCCGAGTTCTAGTTACTAACTCTCATAATGTTTGACTCCGAATTCTGGTTACGAAGTCTCATAAAGTTCGAATCTAAATTCTGATTACAAACTCTCAAAAAGTTTGACTCAAAATTCTGAATACGAACTCTCATGAAGTTCGACTCTGAATTTTGAATACGAACTCTCATGAAGTTCAACTCTGAATTCTGATTACAAACTTATGTAAAGTTCGACTATGAATTCTTATTACGAATTCTGGATACGATCTCTTTTGAGTTCTAACTCTGAATTCTATGAATACAGACTTTGAACTCTTATGAGTTTTGAATCTGAATTCTCATGAACTCTCACTCCGAACATTGTGATTTGTAGTTCTGAATTCTTGAGAATCTAGATTCGGAATTTCCTTTAAAATCATAGTTGGGAATTCTGTAGAATTCAGGTTCCAAATTCTTAGAAAACAGAATCTGAATATCCTCATATTATAGACTCTGAATTCAATTTTTGTTAGACTTTGAAAATTCATTTTCTTACATTCCAAATATCATAATTTAATTATTATTACACTTGTTTAGTTATAAAATGATTTCGTGAATTCAGTTACTCGTTAACCGTTGTTTGAGTGAAATATGTACAGGTCCCTCTAAAATTCAAGGAAAAACATGACCATTGGAGGAGGGAGCTGACCGTTGAAGCTGTGCCTATAAATAGTATCTCATTTGAAAGAGCTCACAAATTTTGATGTAGAACTTTGACATCTGTGCTAACATGCTGTTGAAGTGATTTCTAGAGAGAGAGAGGCTTTTATAAACTCTCAGTCTTCATGAAGAAAGTTTAAACGACTAGTTCAAACTTTTCTTTCTGCATATTTTCTTAATGAAGAGGTTCAATTTCCTTAAAATCAGAGACTTCGGGTTGTGAAGTCAGAGGTGCTGATTTACTTACAAATCGAGGGCTTACGGGGATATCAAAATAGATATCGATATTCGGATTTAGGGCTTACCTGGGTTTGGGTAAGACCGAATTTCCTGAAAGTATAAATCAAGGGACCTCTTGTCCAGGGTTGTTGGATACCTTCCTCTTTGGGTTAAAATTTTTTCTAATTGTTACTTGTAGTGTTACTACATTGTTTTCCGCTGTGTATTATAGTTGTAAAAGAAAGTAAAACATTCATATACTTCCTTATACTTGTACTCAGATTTTATAGAATTCCATATGCTTTAAGGTAGAATCTTAGTTGGTGTAAAATTTTGTTAAGTTTCATTTCCAAAATCACATTTCCAGAAACAAGAAAGTTATTATAACTTAGAGGTGTAGTGAATTTTGGTTATTCAAAATTTCCTTAGGTATTTTTAAAGTATAAAATTTACCCCTCCCCCCCCCCCTCTCTTGTATTTGAGAATCCCAGGTTTAAATACTCGATCATACATTTGGTATTATAGAGTATATCATACTCACATACCATCTCACAATTGGTATCAGAGGGTTGGTTACCCCTGAATAAATCTCATTATTAGATTCAGAAAGAATCTTTGGAAATTGAATTTACGGATTCACAATTTTTTGGATTCATATTTTCGGAACCATAATTCTCGGATTCATTCTTTCTTAGAGATATTATATCTAATACATTTCTTAGGATATTTTCTCTTGTTTACAAACTCATTCTACTGACAAGTTTGTGTTCCAAAGATTATCTTAAGGATTGTAGGTTTAAATTTTGGTTCTATTGATAATCTAAATCCTACCAGACCTCCTGTTTTCGATGGAAATTATTATGAGTACTGGAGAGAGAGGATGAAGACTTTAGTTATCAATACTGGATTTGATAACTATCTAATGTTGACTGTAGATTATAAGATTCCGGATAAGCAATTGAGAACCTTTACGAATCAGGAGAAATCAGAATATCAATCAAAATTTAGAGTTAGAAATACTTTGTTATATTCCATGACTAGGAACATCTATAATCAAATATAATCATGTGAAGCTACAAATATTATCTAGAAGAAACTTGAAGTTACACATTTTTGTACTTCTAAAGTCATTGAGACAAGAAGAGAAATGTAGAGAGATGAATATAATGGCTTTAACTATCCTTATGGAGAACCTATAAGAAAATTACAACAAAGGATTATGACTATTGTGAATAGATTAAAATCTATGGGAGAAAAAGGTTTGGATGATGAGGTTCTTGTAGACAAGATCATAGATATCATGCCAAATGAATGGGAGTCCAATAGGACAGTTATCGATGAGAACATGAAAGTCACTCATATTTCCTTAGATGAGTTGTTTGTAACTCTTCTTCAGCATGAAACTAGAATGAAGATAGATGCTGAAAATGTTAAGAAGAAAAATTGGAATGGAGGATATCCTTTTACAACCACTTCTAAACATATGAAATCCAAGACCCTAGAAAGAGTAACTATATCAAAGACAAAGAAAGTCATTATTCAGTCAGAATCTAATGACACATAAAAGTCTGAGAATGAATTAGCTAATCTTTCTCGGAGAATGACCAAGATTGTAGATAAAAAGAACCATCAGAATAACTACTAGTATAAAGAATACAGAGAGAAGAAATATTTAGGAGATACATGTTATGAATTTATAAAAACAGGTCATATCAGACCCGATTGTCCTTTGTTGAAAAAGAAGGAAAAAAATAAAGAGAAACTATAAAAGAACAAGAAGAAATTCTATCGGTCAAATCCCAAGAAAAGCCTTAAAGCTAATGATACTAGGAGTGATGGCTGTGGAGACTCTTCAGAAAGTGAATATTTTGAATATGATTCATCGTCATAGAAGAATGTGGGATTCATTTATACTACTTCATTCCCAAATACATTTCTTATGGACAAGGTACGCTCTGTCGAGTCTTTAACAAATTTATCTCTTGATAATAATTACAAATCTGAAAATAGTACTTCTAATAATGATACTTCGTCCTCATAAAATGAATAAATACCTTTATATGAAGAAGTTTCTAGATTTTCAAATTTACTTGAAGCGATAAATTATAATATTTCTATGAAATTAGACACGGAAAATACTAGGGAATAAATTCTTACAAAAGAGATTTCATATATTTTTAGAGATCTTAGAGATAAAGAATAGTTTTTAGAAAAAAAATTTAAAGACCATGAGAAAAAAAATTCTATTAAGGAAGAACTTTATAAAGATATTAAGAATGCTATTTTAGAGATAATAGTTTTTGAGAAAAATCTAACTCTAAGGAAATGATTCCTAAGGATCAAAATTTAGTAATTAGACTGAAATCTGAAATATTTTCTCTTATGAAGCTTCTTGCAAACTTTACCTCAGAGATGGAAAATTTTGACAAGATTTATTCTCAAATTAGACCTCAAGGAAACACTACTGTAGTAGGTTATACTCACCAAAAACTGGTTTTCAAAAACAACTATTTTGTTGCTTTTAGATCCCCTTTTTACACTAAATGTCTATGTGGTGGACATTGGAAGAAAAATCTCTCCTTGAATAAAGTTCAATATCTTGGGTTTCATAGATCTTATTTTTCTAATCAAATGTGGATACCCAAAATTTTGTTTTCTAAATATTCCGGATCTAAGAAATTTTGGATTCCGAAAGTCTAACTCTCTTATTTTTAGGATGATAAATAAGTTACCTACAACAATAATGGTTCATGGATAGTGGATTTTCTCGGCATATGATAGGTAACAAATACAATTTCGAAAAGATAATCAAGACAAAAGGAGGAAAAGTAACTTTCACATATAATGCTCAGCGAGAAATTATTGGTATAGGTAACATTGTTCTTCTCAGAAAAAAATTGATTTCAAATGTTTTATTTATTAAGGGTCTTATGCACAACCTCGTTAGCATATTCCAATTATGTGATGAAGGAAACCTTGTGAACTTTAGGAATGATAAGTTCTTAGTACACAATTCCAAGGAAGAGTTTATTCTTTCTTCCCTTAAGAAAGAGAATGTTTATACACTAAACATAGAAGACCTTAGGAGCCAATAGTTATTTTTCCTTAGTGAAATGGAAGATCACTCTTGGTTATGTCATAGACAGTTAGGTCATTGTAACCATATAACATTCTCCAAAATTTATAAGAAAATACATCTTAAGGATCTACCGGAGCGTATAATTGATTATTCAAATGTTTGTGACCCTTGTCAATATGGAAAGCAACATAAATCATGCTTTAAATTAGTCAGTGAAGTCACAACTACTGATGCATTACAACTAGTGCATATGGATATTTTTGGTCCAACACAAACTGGAAGCATTGGAGGCAAGTATTATGTGTTTGTCTTGGTTGATGATTACACTAGATTTATGTGGTTATATTTTCTAGCAAAGAAGTCTGAAGATTTATCTTATTTCAAAAGTTTTTTAGCCCAAGTTAAAAATGAGAAAAGCCTTCCGTTGAAAACTATTCACAGTGATCATGGGGGAGAATTTCAAAATTATGTTTTTGAAACTTTTTGTAGTAGAGAAGGCATTACTCACAACTTCTCATCCCCCAGAACACCTCATCAAAATAGTGTTGTTGAAAGAAGAAATATAATTCTTCAATAGATAACTAGAACCATGTTGAGTGTGTATTCTATAGCCAAACATTTCTGGGTTGAAGCTGTAAGTACTTCTTTTTATACAATTAATCATGTTTTTATTAGACTATTTCTTAATAAAACGCCTTATCAGTTATGGAATGGTAGAAAACCTAGACATTCCTACTTTAAGGTTTTTTGTTGCAAGGTATTCATTCTGAATATTAAAGATAATTGACATAAATTCAAACCAAAATCTGATGAAGGAATTTTCTTAGCCTACTCTACAACTTCTAAGACTTCTAGAGTTTTTAAAAAAAAACACTTGTACTGTTAAAGAGACAGTGCATGTAAAATTTGATAAAACCGATCCTTTTGTTTTTAAACAAACCATAGCTTATATCCTTTGATGTGTTTTCAATAACTAATTATCAACCATTGATAGAAGATCCTTATGATAAGGAAAATCCCCAATAATATACTTTTGAAACATTTGCCCCAGAAGAATACCTACCCTATGTTGATGAACATGTTTTATAAAACCCAAATAAATTGTTTCTAAAGAATCATCCTAGTGATTGTATCATTGGTGATGTGAATCAAACTATATGGACTAGAAGTTACTTAAGAAATGAAGTGGAAAATCTATCATTTCTATCCCAATTAGAACCAAAAAGCACTGTTGATGGTTTAGGTGATGATGATTGGATTAAATCCATGCAAGATGAACTAAATGAATTCGAAAGGAATAAAGTCTGGACCTTAGTTGAAATTCCTAAGGAAACTTCTGTTATTGGAGTAAAATGGGTCTTCAGAAATAAGTGTGATGAAAATGGAATCATTGTTAGAAATATATCTAGATTAGTTTCTAAATACTATAATCAGCAAGAGAGAATAGACTATGAAGAAACCTATGCTCCAATAGCTTGACTTGAATCTATTCATGTTTTACTTGCCTTTGCAACATTATTTAATTTCAAAATTTTTCAAAAGGATGTGAAATGTGCTTTCCTTAATGGTTATGTTCAAGAGGAAGTTTTTGTTGAACAACCTCCAGGAATTGAAGACACAAAACATCCTGATCATGTTTTTAGACTTACCAAAGCATTGTATGGCTTAAAACAAGCCCCTCGATCTTCGAATGATAGACTTACATGATTTTTTCTTCAAAATAACTATGTTAAGGGAAATACAGATCCAACCATTTTTATAATGAAATATGAGAAGAATGTTTTTATTGTTCAAATTTATGTTGATAAAATTATATTTGGTTCAACTCGGCAATCATTAACTAATTCTTTTATGGATTTAATGAAATCTCGGTATGAAATGAGTATGATGTGTGAGTTAACATTTTTTCTTGGTTTTCAAATTTCTCAAAAACTAGAAGGAATCTATATATCTCAACATAAGTATATTATATATCTTCTTAAAAAGTATGTATATGACAATACTAAAATTATAAGTACTCCCATTGGTACCTCAAACACACTTGATCTTGATGAAGCTGGGAAACCAGTAGATCAAAAAACTTTTAGAGGTATGATAGGAATTCTACTTTACTTGACAGCTAGTCATCAAGACTTAATGTTTTCAGTATTCATATATGCAAGATATTATTCCAATCCTAAGGAATCTCATTTAAAGGCAGTGAAGATAATTTTTCACTACTTAAAGGGAACCATGCAATTAGGACTATTTTATACTTCTAGAAATGATTGTATTTTAAATTTTTTTTTCAGATGGTAACTTTGGTGGATGTAGAATGGATAGAAAGAGTACATCTGGAAGTTGTCATTTCTTAGGAGATTTGTTAGTTTCTTGGTATTTTAAGAAGCAACACTCAGTAGCACTTTCCTCTGCTGAAGCTGAATATGTAGCAGCAATATGTTGTTGTGCTCAAGTGTTGTGGATGCAACACACACTCACAAACTATGTCACAAATTTTACCAAAACAAAAATTTTGTGTGATGATACAAGTGTCATATCCCTTAGTAAATACCATGCACATCACTCTCGTGCAAAGTACATAGATATTAGGAATCACTTTCATAGGGATCACACACTAAAATATGATATCATTCTTCAATTTATCAGAACACACGATCATCTTGCTGACATTTTCAGAAAAACATTACCCTCCGATAGATTTTAATACATTAAATAGAAGTTAGGAATGATAACAGTATGGCAATCCTCCTCTATTATCATCTTGTTGAACCAATCCCTTTACAGTAATAAACTTCTTTCCATAGGGGGAATACATATGTTAATGAAGTTTTTAAAAAAATTTGTAATGAAAATTTTCGTAGTTATTGTTTTCAAAAAATTTCGTAATGAAAATTTTTGTAGTTAGGTTTTCAAAAAATTGCATAATAAAAATATTTGTAGTTAGTTTTTCAAATTTTTACATTTTGAAAATTTTTGTAGTTAGTTTTTCAAAAAATTTGTAATGGAAATTTTCGTACTCAAAATTTATGTAATGGAATTTTTCATACTCAAAAATTTCATAATGGAAATTTTCATACTCAAAATTTTCGTAGAGGAACTTGGCTACTCAAATTATTTACCTTAGATATTTTCATAATAATTTATTCATAGTCAAATTTGTTTTAATATAAAGTTATTCAAGAAGAATATCACCTATTACAAATAATCTTCCTAGCAATCTGAACAGTATGATTACCTTCTTATGTTTTCGTAGTCCTTATTTCATAGCTGTTTGTTTCTTTTATTTTTAAAATTTCTCAGATTTTAGTTTCCTTAAATCCTATTGTTTTTCCTTTTCAAACCTCAAAATATCGGATTAAACCAAAATTTTCCTTATGGCTATCATTTCAACCATAAAATCAGAACTGAATAAATTATAGCCTTCGGTATCAAATTGGAAGTTCAATTGTCGCTTCAACACCTATATAAAGGGGACCCCCAATAGTTATCCCACATCGGTTTTCAAATCTTGTGTGTGTCGAAGCTCTGTTTCACTACAAACGGCCATTACGAACTTTTCAAAAATACTCAATTTCGAAAGTCTGGTGAAGCTCTTTCTCAAGAGATGTCTACTGTAAAGCCGATTGCAAAGTGGAAGATATACAGGGAGAGGTTGGTGCATCTGAACTTCTTCAAGAAATTTGATTCTATTAATTCGATGAATATCAAGATTAATGTGTGGGAGAGTGTATACATTTCTAATCCAGGGGCTCAAGATCTTGTGTGTCCAGATCTCCTCATAGAGTTTTATGAGTTAGCTTGTTTCTTTAAAGAAGAAGGTAGAGAAAAATTATCCTTCATGAGTTATGGAAATACATATAATCTCTCTTTCACCAAGGCTTCTATCTTGGTGGGGTTGTCATATGAAGGAGAAGCCAAATTTTTCTCCCAAAAACTGCCTGATGTTCAAGGAAGTTTCATCAAATTGAAGGATTTGGAATTCCGTGGACTTACTAAGGTAAATACATCAAAGATTTCCCATAAATCTACCAACAATCAGATCCTACAGTTATGGGTTCAAGGTTTTATCATACCGAGAAAGGGTGATAAGGACACCTTGAAGAAAATATATATGAATATCTTATATTTTTTTGGTAAATATAATTAAAATTAATCTCATGTTGCATATTCTCATTACAATTGAGAACATCATGAATGGGAATCTGAGAGCTCAGATTATTACGTATCCTGACCTTCTCTCCAAGATCACAGTTCAGTGGCTTGAATCTTTCTAGATCCCTTTCAATTCAAATATGAGGAATTGCAAAGTTATGTTGATCAGTGATGATACCCTAAAGATAATGAAGTTTGGTTTCTCTAAAGAGTCAGGTGAGTTCTATAATCTACCATAGGATGAGTTAGAAGTCATTCCAGAAAATGATGAGAAAGCTGAACCATCATAGAAGGCCAGAAAGAAAAAAATTTGAAAGAAGTGGAAGTAGAAGACAAAACCCCTAAGTCTAAGGAGGTCAAATATGCACCTCCTAAACCCAAGAAGCAAGAAATCCTACCCAGATGAAGTGGTAAAAAATGTAGGGAGGATAAGAAGAATAGAAAAGAAAGGGATCCACAGTTCAGTTTGGATCCTACTGAGGCTAAGGCCTTGAAAGAATCAGCTGCTGATGAGCTTAAGAAGCAGGCCAAAGAGAAGAAGTTCAATAAGAAGATGTCAGAGGCAGATATTGTGCAATCTATTTAAAAGGATAATGAAGTTTAATTCGATCAAATTCTCGTACTGAAAACCTTTTTAGTTGAACCTTTAACTGAGACACCGGGGAAAAATTTCATGACTCCGGAAAAACCACAATATAAGATTGTAGAAGAGAAGAATGTTGCAGAAAAAGTACAAGAAGCTGAGAATAGTGGTAAAAATGATGATGTGATAACAAAAGTAGAATACTTTCATGAAAATGAAAGTGCTTTTGGAAAGTTTTCAATCCATACTTCTCAAGAAGGATCCTCAAAACATGTTACTACAAGAATAGAAGAGAAGGGACAAGAGGATGTAAACAACCTATCTGAAGAAGAGAGCCATAATCACAATTTTATTCTTCCTGAAGACATTGAGATAAGAGTAGAGAATGAGAAATTTGATGAAGATAAGATTGTACCATTATCCGAAAGTGATCATGAGTCTCCAGATGAAGAGGCTATTCTGAAAATCAGTAAGGGAAAACAAGTGGTTGTTGATTCCCCAACGAAAGAAATTTTGAGGAAGAAGGAAGTTGGATGATCCTCTAAGAAGAAGATGGTAGAGATAGAGGAAGAACCATCTCCCAGAAAAATGTATGATTCGGAGTCATCAGCCTTAGGACATGATTTTGTTGTTCAGTCCCTTAAGAAGCTGGTGGATACCATTTGGATCTTTCAAGCAATGGACTCCAGATGATAGATGCTTCAGCATAGCATGAATAAAAAGTTAGATTCTGTATCCACAGTGATGGATAGGTGTGTAATGATTGAGGCTGATCATAAGAATTTCCTTATCAATTATGAATCCCACAGAAAATCTTGCAAGAAAATGACCAGTTGGTCAAAGAAAATCATTGATGATCTGAGAGAGCTTGATCAATTCCAAGAACATGTCAAAGAAGCTTTTGATACTAAAGACACCAAAATCAAGGATCATACAAACAGCTTTCAGGAAAAGCTAAATCTTGAACAAAATTTTTGGATTCAAGATGTCAAATATCTGAATGGGAAGATGAGTTATTTTTTCCAAAGCAGGAAAACAGAATAGGATCTCCGGATTGAGATTCAAGAAAATCTATAGAAGCAAGATGAATTGAGGAAGGATCCGGAAGAGACCTTGAAGGTTCAAGAGAATAGAATCATAGCCTTAGAAAATAAATTGAACGAATTTTCTTGTTTTGTTTGGATGTCTATACTAATATTTCATGTACGATATTGTTTTTACATTCCCTCAAACTTATTTTGAAAATCACAAAGGATGATAAGAAAAAATAATTCTAAAGGGGAGAAGGAAAAATAATTCTATGTAAAGAATAAATATCCCTAAGTAAGGGGGGTTTATCAATGGGGGAGTTCTCATTACGAATATTTCCACATTCAAATGAAAATTCTCATTCTGGAAATCTAGAATATTATCTTTAGTTTTCCAAAGCCTAAGGGGGAGTTAGTCTTATTCATCATTGTCCATGAATAAATGGAAATATGCTTTATTTCAAAGTCTAGAAAATCATTTTCTAAGTCCTTATATTCCTTTTTTAAGGATTTCTGTGCTTTCCAAAAATGCAGAGATTGTTGAGTCAATAAGGTTTTCCTTATGAATTTTCCATTCCATCATACTTAGGGGAGATTGTTAAGTCATTAAGGTGTCCTTATAGACTTTACTCTTCCTTCTTTTTTTTGAAAATAACAAACACCTTATCTTAAAGAAAAAACTATTTTTACCCTATGTTTTACTTCTATAAGGAAAATTACCTTCCCCATGTAAATTTATCCATACCATGTTTTATTAATAATTTTACTAATTTTAAAATTCGTATTTTATCCAGAACCTCGGAATCCTTTAATTACCTAGATATGAATCATTCTATTCTAGGATCTGAATTCTCAGAATTATGGTTACGAACTTTGATGAGTTCTAACTCTGAATTCTAGATATGAAATTTTATGAAGTTCAACTTCGATTTCTAGATACCAATGTTTATGATGTTAAAATATGAATTCTAGGTACGAACATTCATGAATTTCGACTCCAAATTCTGGTTACGAACACTCATAAAATTTTTACTCTGAATTCTAGTTACAAACACTCGTAAAGTTTGACTCCGAATTCTGAATACGAACTCTCATAAAGTTCGACTCTAAATTCTGAATACGAACTCTCATGAAGTCCAACTCCAAATTTTTAATACGAACACTCATGATGTTTGACTCAGAATTCTAATTACAAACCTAAGTAAAGTTTGACTATGAATTCTGATTACGAATTATGGATACGAACTCTTCTGGGTTCTGACTCCGAGTTCTCTGAATACAAACTCTGAACTCTTATTAGTACTAACTCTTAATTATTATGAACTCTGACTATGAACTTTGTGAGTTCTAGTTCCAAGTTCTCGAGAATCCCGATTCTGAATTTATTTCAAAATTAGACTCCAGAATTCTATAAAATTCAAGTTCCTAATTCCTAGAAAACATAATCCTAATATCCTTGTATTATAGACTCCGAATTCAATTTTGGATAGACTCTGAACTTTCAATTTCTTTCATTTCGAATATCATAATTTAGTTATTCTTACACTTGTTTAGTAATAAAATGATTTCGTGCTTTCAGTTACTCACTAACCATTGTTTCAGTGACACATGTGCATGTCTCTCCGAAATTCAAGGAAAAATATCATCGTAGGAGGGGGGAGTCGACCGTTGAAGTCATCCCTATAAATAAGAACTCAATTGAAAGAGCTCACAAATATTGATAAAGAACTTTGACAACTGTGCTTATATGCTTTGGAAGTGATTTCTAGAGAGAGAGGCTCTTATAAACTCTCAGGCTTCGTGCATAAATTTTGAATGACTTGTTAAAACATTGCTTCATGCAAATTTTCTTCGTGCAGATGATTGATTTCCTTAAAATCAGAGACTTCGGGTTGTGAAGTCAGAGGAGCCAATTTCTGAAAAATCGAGGGCTTGCGGGGATAACAAGACAGATATCGATCTTCCGATTGAGGGATTACCTAGTTTTGGGTAAGACAGACTTTCTTGAGAGTATAAATCAAGGGTCCTCTTTTCCAAGTTTGTTGGATACCTTCCTCTTTGGGTTAAAAGAGTTTCTATTGGTTACTCGTAATGTTTCTACTTTTTTTCTGCACTGTATTTTAGTTGTAAAGGTAAGTATAACTTTCATATACTTCATTATACTTGTAATCTGATTTTTTAGGATTTAAAATGTTTTATGGTAGAATCTTAGTTGGTGTATACTTTTGTTAAGTTTCATTTCAAGAATCACTTTTCTGGAATCAAACAAGTTATTAGAACTTACAGGTGTTTCGAATTTTGGTTATCCAAAATTTTCTTAGGGATTTTTAAGTTATACAATTCACCCCCCCCCCCCCCCCTCTCTTGTATTTGAGCATCTAATGTTTACATATTCGATCCCACATTTGGTATTATAGAGTATATCATACTCGCATACCATCTCACATACATGTATGGATGATACCATCAATAAATTTGCAGCTAACCCCATTAAATGAACTGAAATTTTTCCAACTATGATCTAGTGTCTCTATCCGGACAATGATTTGGGTAAAAATTACTTATGCATAGTAAATATTATTTATAGAGTGTTATTTATGTCAATAAAGAATAATTAAAACATATAGTGTATTTTATTAGAATATAAAAGTTGATCAAAAGGCATATTATGAAAAAGATTCAAAACATGTGCCCAAGAACAGGTGTTGTGCACAAAATCTATGTTGAGCGTCTATCAGGTTTTGAGTATCTGGTTAGATTGTTCAGTTTATTAATTTTTATAAATTCAAGACATTAATGAAAGAAGATTATTTTTCTACTCATATAAAATAACTTAAATTCCAATATACTAAAGTCTCGTTGAAATTGAAAAACTGTTTAAATCTTCATTCAATGCATTAACCTCGGTGGAGTCGATGAATGTGTTATGATGGAATTATTGTATTGTATATAAAATATTAGAAATTAAGTGTTATTATAATAGATTGACTATTTCCAAACATTTCAATTCTAAAACTAGTGAATATTTTTATATTTTGGTATGATCAAAACATTGTTGTTGTATGATCCATAGACAATCCCTTAGTGGTGATCAATTTTAAAATTGATGTGTTTTCACTCTACAAGTGATTGTTTAATTTACTTTTATTTACCATCATATAGTTATAATAGGTTCCAATGAATGTGGGAATATTATCCATAACAGTAGAAGAAAAACATGACACCCTGATTCACAGCTATGAACTTATGGTGATAATCGTGAAAACGTCTGGAAAAATTATTAATAGTAACCATTTAATAGAAGGAAAATACATACCACAATTATATTCATTGGCATTGGCCTTTCCCTGAGTATATTTCATTAAAGGATAAAAAGAAATTCCATTTTTATAGACAATATGGTATAGAAAACCCATTTATTAAATCCATAATTCATGTTTTCTATTTTTTCCATATAAATTATTTTCTCTAAGTGTCTTATTAATTATTATTAAGTGACTCATATTCTCATCATATATTTTAGAGTATATTGGGATATCATCAATAGATACCACAATAAAATCGCAGTGATAATACTTCAATACTATATTGATCAAATCAATAAAAAGGAGGGTTCATTATTAATTACAAACGGAATTAAGGTAAATTCATATTGTCCATACCTCATTAAAATATATTATTTTCAATATATGTCATCTTTTCTCATAATAGATATACGAAGAATGAATATCAATGATTAAAAAATATTGATTTACTTGATTTTTATAAACAAATTCATCAACATTGGGTAGGGGAAACTTGTTACTTCTGTTAGTGGAACTGATTTCCCTATTATCGATTCATATCCTTATAGAACCATAATTATTCTTATGGAAATGGACTCTTATCCTCCACCTTGATGCAATGATTTTAGACATCCATCTTTGGGAATCCACTATAAATATTCTATAGGGGAGTTAACTTTCTTACGTTATTCCCTGTGATCGTTTGGGTATGATCTCATGCTTCCTTCCCCCAAAAAAAAATCATTTTTTCGTCTTGTATAAATCATAATTATGTGTGTGTCTTCTGATATATATAAATTTAATGTAAAATAATCCATTGGTATTGAAATATTTCATTATTTTTTCATCTCTCTAACCTTGGAAAAAGGGTCTTTGATCACCTATATCCTCATTAAAATCATATATGTCTATTGAATCACATTATTAATGTTATTATTTATCTATGGGAGAGTCTATTGAATTTTTTTATTCTTACACAATGTTTTATCTCTATCCCACCCATTATCATCCATGTTTACTTTTAAATCATCTAAATACCTCATGTAATGTCAAAAGATAAACTTCGTTCTTGGTTCTCCAAATTGTATCTAGACCCACGTACAGACACAAAGACTCTAATATAATAGATATTTTTATATCAGATAGATGATAAGGATATTTATTAAAAGAAATATCATCCTCCCCCATAATCCATTCAAAATATTTATGTCCTAAAGAACCTAGATACATACCTTAAAGACTAATTTGATGAAAATTAACAAGAATAGACACATATAAAATTTTCACAAAAGATATAGATACTAGAACCATATCCTTCCTTAGAGGATTCATAGGCTGATAACTACTAAATAAATGTTAAGACACTGTAAATTTCAAGGACTTTTTTTCCTTAAATTCTTTTGAATTTTACGAGTCCGCAGATTATGACGGTGCCTGATTCCGAGGCCCGGTGTGCCCGGAATCAATTTTTGAAGTTTTGTTCTGGAACGTTCAGTAAAATACGTGCGGGTTTTTCTATCTTTTGAACCGGTGCTTGGAATTTGAATCTGATGACACCGACGAACTCACAGCACCGGTATTCTCCTAATGGGACCTTTACCATAGTTGTGTTTGGTCGGGAGTAGAAGTTATATTTGGGAATTCATAACAAATTAAATACAATTGTTGTGTTACAATTTTATTAGTTGGTGGTTATTATCTCCAAAGGGAGGTTGGTGGTGGGGCCCACACAAACATCAACTCTTCAACTAACCCTTGGAACCCCCCATTGATGAGGGTAAAACCTTTCACTTTCCCTCAGAATTTTTCCAACTCAAGTATAATTAATGACTATATTAATTATTTTGAGGTGTCATGATTTCTTTTGAATTAATTTGAAATGCATGGAAGGATTATATTTTTGGGGGAAGCCTATTATTATATTGTCTTGGAAAATATTTTCGGGGAACTTGGGAGAAAACTCTTGGTGTGGAATTTCTTTCTCCAACGAAGAACTCAAGGATGTGTTCTCTCGACGAAGAACACCGTTCTTCAATGAAGAACATCTCCGAAGAAGAATGTGAAGAACTTCTCCAATGACACTTCCTCTTCGGATGCATAATGATGTCAACAGAATCGACTTTCGTATTCTGCGACGCCCTACCTCTATGGCGCTCGTCTTCCGCGGATCGTTGACATGCACGGTTCATGAAATCGAGGTAGGGGTTTTGTATAATTTTTTTAAGTGACTAAATTATCGTGATCCTTTGGAATGTCCTCGGAAAAATGTTATCTCCTAAAGTGGAGGGTGTGGTCCAAACGAACATAGCCCGACGTCCCTCCGTTGATCCTTGTTTATATTCATGATGGAGGTGGTGATGGATGAGGTGGTGGAGACCGGAGTTGATGATGACCAAAGGTGGTGGTGGCAATGGCGGCCGTGAGCCGGCCCATTATAGGACTGTGGAACCAGGTGCCACCCGGGCGGAGGACACTGCAGCCCGCAACCGGGCCGCTCGGCCGAAGAATTACCGGCTGGCCTCATGACTGGCCGGGATAGAGAACTGTAGCGCCCTATTGGCGCCGCGCTGCGGAGAACCGTGGCCCACTTCCGCGAGCTACTTCGGCGGGCAAACAGGTCGGCCGCCTGCCGGACGAATTGAAGGAAGTCGCGATGTAATTCCCCAACCCCATGTACCCAGAGTCGGTGCATTATTATATAACATTGGTATGATGAAAAAATATCAAGTATCGAAAGACTGATTAGTTTAGTAGCCTTGGAATAACTAGATACATTCATAAAGTTTACATTACAATCATAAACTGAAAAAACTACAAAAACATCTTGTCTTCATATCCCCTCGTAATATGCCTACAGGTCATTCATAAAATACTACTTCACATCCTAGGGAAAAATAAAACATTGAAAGGCGTTAGCTCATATGCTCAGTAAGTATAACTATATAATGGAAACATTCATAAATAAACATAACCATTTAAGGAAATGTATAACTAAAACAAAAGCATTTTAAACTTGAACTTCAGCATAATATGGCTTGGATAAAATGAAATAATTCCATTTAATTTTTCACATTGATATTCTACTGTTCTAATAATCACATGCAATATCAATAACCACTTTCATAATGAAGGAATGCATAATACTAGACTATCATAACCACATAGTCAAGGCCTTGTGCCCAGACTACAAATACGTTTTTGTCAAGGCCTTGTTCCAAGAAACTCGTTTTTCTCATAAGACATACCGATGTGTCGAGGAGCTACTGCGGGCTCCACCCGTCACTTACTAAGTCCAATTCATTCCTCATATGAACAGGTTTAAACATAACATAAACATTCGTATTAAAACTAGCCTACAAAATGTCAATACTTTCTCCATAAACCATGAATGGTATAAAAATAACGCACACACAATCAAACATATCACAAAACCTTCAATAAAATACGGAAGTTTTGTATCATAATAAATCAACATCAAATAAGCTTAAAATCCATAAACAGATGTTGAAATAGATGAAAATGAATTGTAATACTCTTTCACAGAAATATCCCATTTTCATGAAAACATTTAAAAGTCACACAATTTATAAAGAAATACATTTAAAGACATTTTTCAATAAAAGTGTCCCATACCACTTTGAAACTTTTGAAAATAATAATCATTCCAAAACATTTATGTCCATATAAATAAATCCTTAAAATAATTTTGAAAACATGGAAATTAATTTAAAATATTTAAAAAGATAAATATTTAAAACATTTAAATTTAGGATCTTGATTAATAGTACCTTTCAGAAATACTTAAAGTATTTCTTTTGAAATTATTTTTATGAAAAATGGGCATGGATGATAAAAATTTCCGAGTAAATACTTGCACATAAATAATCTCGAATTATAATGAGATTTAGGAATTTACCCTTACCTTGTACTTTTACCTGGTCGAGGGTAGGTTAACCTCTTGTAAAATAGTTAACTCATTGTTATTAAATTATACAAGAATCATGTACATAAATATGATATCATATATGATATTTTAGCATTTCTTTGTTAATAATATTTTAGTATTATCATCGTTTCGGGTGTTCACTTACTCCTTTTATTTTATATGTTTTGTTACATAAGCCGTGATTTTTATCCCTATGTTTTATCTTATTCATATCCAGAATTATATCAAGTCCTTAAACATTATTTTTAATCATAAAATAAAAATTATTCTTGAATGTATATGATGGGGAATGAATCTCAACGCGTTCGTGGAGACGGTAGTCCGTACGTACGAACAACTGACAATATCATTTTTCTGATATTAAAATAATATATAATTGCATGGTGTATCATATATACAGAATAATTATCATGTTATATTTATTATTTACAAGAATTACACATCATTATTATACCCATCCAAATAATAAAGTGTTCAATGAGAATTACACCATGACGTGGAGACGGTAAGTCGTACGTACGCACGTATAGGGACATGTCATCCAAGGGATGGATATAATAATGAATATGGTTGTACCATATTTATAACAAAATCTCAGTATATAGAAGATATAGGAGTTATTATTTTATAATGGAAATAAAAAATAAAGAAAAAGTGGAAGAAGAAAGGAACTCGAAATAGGGTGGTGAAAACATTACCTCTTCTTCGGGTTCTTCCTTTTGATTTCATCAAAAGGGCTCTTTAGTTTGGCTTTCTAATCAAACTAAGGACTCCTGGTAGAAGTGAGGGAATATGATAAAAAATTTGGGCAGGTTTTGTTTGATCCAATAGGCTTTAAAGGTGTGAAATTAAGATAAGGGGGAGTGCCCTTTTATAATAGGAGTGATGGGCACCTTTGAAAAAATGTAAAATATTATTTTATAATAATTCATATTTGGTTTATAGTGGATTAAAAGTGACTTATTTCAATGGAAGGGTAGGTATGGGTCTAAATAATTTCATCCAATAGGTTTTCTACAAGTTTAGGTTACCATTTTAACCTTATCATTTATATTTAACTCTATGTTAAATAATTTATCTTCTACCATGTCTTCGTGTATTCTAACACTATATGGTTAATAAATATACTATATACAACCATTCAATCCCCAATTGGTTTATTAATGTCATATATATTATTATATAAGTATTTTGAAAGAAACATATATTTTTATCACCATTATATCAATTAATAATATAATATTTATTTTAAAAACTATTTTATGTCAATTTTGACACTATTTGGTTTTGGTTTTTAGTAAAACTAATAACAGAATTATTACTTCAAAGAAATACATTTAATAAATCCAAACATGTAATATTCACTTATAAAATTCTTTCATGTAATAAAAACTTGGAAATTATATTTATTTAAATATTTATAATACCATTTATTTGATTCTTTTATTAATAAGGTAATTACTGCATCATCATTGTATCATTAATAAAGTTAATTCTATAATCTCTAAAAATTATAAATAAAATACAATTATGTATTAAATAGTTTTATCTTTCTAATTAATATTTATAGTCGAATTTATCTTATGTATAACCCTATATTAAAAATGTTTGAGTTATTAAACTTTGATTTTAACTCTTTTAACTCTTCTTTAAATAAAATAATAACAAAGGTTTAATCTTATCCAAGTGGACCTAAAGGGTCATATTTTATTCCAAAGGTTTTTTTTGGTCTAATTAAACTTATCCAATAGAATTAAAACATGTGTTAGGGTAATAATAATATCATTTTTACCCTAAATTGACCTATTTACTTTTAATAGTGGTAAATAAAAGTAAACAGTTACTATTCACCAAAAATTATTTTTATCCTATGGAACCACATTTGAATCCTTGATGTTAAACATGTATCTCTGATTTTCGAAATTTAACTCACAGAAGCAGTAAAATTATGTTTTCTGTAAATTTGTAAATGCTCCTAGGAGGTGGGCAAAAGACGGTAAAAAGTTCGATAAAATTTTTATATATCAAAAATTATTATAAACTGACTCCAATGAATTACATTGAATTTATATAGGTATTATGTATATAGTTTGAACTAAAATAAATTTATATAAAATAAATAATTATTTAAATAAAAATCCAGTTTTAAACAATAACTTAGTGTTTTTCACTATTCATCCAAAGTTGTAAATTTTCAGAAAAATACCAAAAATTCAACCTAGGATAATTTTGATATTAGGAATCTAAAAATGATTTATATTTTACCAAATTCAAAACATAAAAGTTTCATTTATTAATTTAAAATTAATTCCCGTTGTCAAAACCAAAAGGCGTATTTTTTAAGAAATAATAAATATCAAAATATTGACACTTTTTTATGTCCAATTTCAATGTAAAATTACTTACAATGACAAGAATTAGATTAAATGGAAAAAATATTGTATATTTATACTTTCAAACCATTAAAATGTATAATTTAACAATATAAATTATTTTGATTAAAAAAGTTGTTTTCAGTTAAAATAAAATAGTTTTCACTATTCACTGAAATATGAAAGTTATCAGAAAAACACCAAAAATTTATTGAAACTAAATTATTATGTACCTATTATAAAAAAGAAGTTTATTTTGTCCAATTGAGTATATAAAAGTTTCAAATATTGGATTTAAGAAACAGTTTCGTCATTAAAAGGGGGTAAAATTTCATTTTTTGAAAAATACTTATTTTATCTGAAAAAAATGAATATGTTATTACATTATGTCTAAGAAACTCATAATATGGATTCTAAAATTATAATTATCATATTAAGTTCAAAATTTTGTTAATAATCTTCATAACCTCTTTTGAACGGCTAGTTTGGTAAGTCGTGGTTCGCTTCAACATGGTGTTGCGTGTAGTGCATGTTATTGAATTAATTTAAAGAAATAACGTACTATGAAATATTGGGGTGTTACATTCTCCCCTCCCTTCAATAAATTGCATCCTATCAATTTTAAATTTTTCTTCAAAAAGAAAAGGATGAAAATAGAAAACACCTTTGTGGAAAACCCAAATCGGAAATTGGGTTAATAAAATTTAGTCTTAAGAAGAGGGAAATAGAAATGAATGGTTCACCAAAAAATTATGATTCTAGATTAGGAGAACATTAGAGGAAATTAGTGACACATAATTAGAGGGAAAATGTAAATATTTATATAGAGAGATTGAGGTCATCAATCACAAACAAGTGTAAAATTGAGGGCCTCAAAGCCATCAATCAATGATGATTTAAAATATCATCGGTTAAACATAAGGTATTAGGGTAATGAATTTTTGGTTTTAAGATCCTTTACCTAATGTTTAAGAATATAATAAGATTAAATATATATATACCTGACAAGTATAGTTTCATCCTTCAACTAATTCCTACCACAAGTTCATCTTTCATTCCAAAAGATTTCAAAAATATTCAATTTATCATAATCATATATGGTTCCAAAATAATAAATTTATAATTAATTTGTCAGACTATTAAAAAACTACATTATACAAACCAGGACATCACATAGGCTAGTCGTAGGTGATGCACCCTTGTCGCCCTTCAGTTGCGGGTTCGAGTCTTGTGGCTTTGTCGGACGCGACATGTTGTCGCCTGACCTCCGGGTTTTTCATTTTTATAACCATCCAAAAATAATATTCAGAAATTCTTTAACCTTAAAAATAGTATAAATTTTCAAATATAATCCATTACAACATTTAGACTTATCCAAATTACTTCTGTCCAAACTCACAGTCCAAAATTTATAAGGATGTTAAATATAATGAAGATCTTCTTTTCACGTAATAACATGTGAATACCTTCATCTTGTATTATTTTAAAATATGGTACCACCCTGAATTACCATAAACTTTTTTTGATTAAATTCATTATCCCTTATTCCTTATAGAATACTAGATATATTCCTTATATCCAAAAACATTGAATACTCCGACAATGACGGAATAAACAAACCATTAATCAGTGCCAAGGTAGTCAGGAATATCCAATATAATTTATCCAAATCAACAATCTATAATTCCAAAATTACTACCTCAGTATCAAAACCATATTAAATATTAAATTTCCATCAACCATGTATTTTCAAAAAAAATGTTCAACTTGTTGTTGGGTCACTTTTCATAGTACCATATAATCTCTAATCCTCAGTGAAATAGTATTGCAGAATAATCCTTATTTATCTCCATAATTCATATGACCAGTACATCATTCTTACAACACTCGAATGAAATAATTATTTAATAACAACATAAGAAAACTAGTCATTCCTCTTCATCTATGGTAGTATCATAACTTTATTATTATCCAATAGCATCATTTGGGGCATACTCTGAGGATTTGAACATTGATTCGCGCAGTGTCCCCACTCCTTGCAGATGAAGCATTGTACATTTGAAACCATTCTCTTACCCTCGCAATCACGAACGTGGTGTCCTTTTTTTCCACACTTATGACATACTCCCATTCCCTTCAAGAATTTTCCAAGGTGATTCTTTCCACAATTATCACATATGGGAAAATACTTCTTTACCTTCATCCCTTTATCTGTCCTTCTCTTTACCATCCTTTTCTTCTCTTGCTTCCCATTGAAGTCATAGGACTCCGAGAATTCGTTACTTATATTATCAACACTTGATACCATTTCATCATGTGATGATAATACGTGGGAGACTATTTCCCTTCTAAATTCTGTCTTAATACCATGAAAGATATGATCCTTCTTACTCTTTGGATCATGTGTATTGCTGGAGTTCTCATTCATTCTACTCGGCACAATTTCTAAACAATGGCATTCACTAGATTAGTTTATGAATCGCAATACCTAATCCAAAACTTGTAAATAACTTAACATAAATTAAACAATTTATGGATATAATCCAAAATCATATAAATTTTTTCTTTGAGGAAGTATATACTCATAAACCCTTCATAATGGTTTGTAATAAAAATGAGAATTATCCTAAGCATATCCCCAGGGTGTGTGGTAACCAAGAGTGCAGGATGACCCATTTTCATGCACCAGTTCCCATTTGAGTCTAGCTCAAAGTAGTGTTTTCGGGTTTTACCCCTAGGTACATCTTTTCAAGAGCCGCCTCTACCTACTCGTATGCAGACATGGATGTATTGCTCGGAAAACGCACAAAATCTCTACAATACAAAAATTCTAGGAAGTACTTTTATACTAATCCTCAAAGTCTATCTTAAGGATATGTGTTCTAATCAAGGTTAATAAAAATCTAGATTCCACGTTTTGTACTGAACTTCCTCGGATACCAATGGTAACGCCCCGACCCAAGTTACCTAGAGTCAGTGCGTTATTACATAACATTTTCCTGATCACAAAAGATCAAGTCTCGAAATACCGATTAGTTTAGTAGCCTTGGAATCAGTAGATACATTCATAATGTCTACATTACATCATAATGTGAAAAAAAAACTACAACAACATCCTATCTTCATATCCCCTCATACTATCCCTGCAGGTCATTCATAAAATACTTCTTCACATCCTGGGAAAAATAAAACATTGAATGTGGAGATATCAGATTCTCAGTAAGGATAACAATATAGTAGAAACTTTCATAAATAAACATAAATATTTAAGTCAATGTATAACTAAAACAAAAGCCTTTTAAACTTGAACATCAGCATAATGTGGCAAATATAAAATGAAATAATTCCATTTACATATTCAGATAGATATTCTACTAGTCGAATAATCACATGCAATATCAATAAACACCTTTATAATGATGGAATTCATAATGCTAGACTATCATAACCACATAGTCAAGGAATTATGCCAAGACTACAAATAATATTTTGTCAGGGCCTTGTGCCAAGACACTGGTTGGTCTCATGAGACCTACCAATGCATCGAGGAGCTATAGCAGGCTCCACCCATCACTCACTAAGTCCAATGCATTCCTCATATGAACAGGTTTAAACATAACATAAACATTCGTATTAAAACTAGCATACGAAATGTAAATACTTTCTCCATAAACCATGAATGGTATAAAAATAACACATCCATGATCAAACATATCACAAAACATTCAATACAATATAGAAGATTTGTATCATAATAAATTAACGTCAAATAAGCTTAAAATCCATCAATGGATGTTGACATAGATGAAAATGATTTGTAAAACTATTTGAGAGAAATATCCCTTTTTCATGAAAACATTTAAAAGTCACCCAATTTATAAAGTAAGAAATTTAAATACATTTTTGAATCAAAGTGTCCCATTCCACTTTTATACTTTTGAAAAGAATTATCATTTCAAAACATTCATGTCCATATAAATAAATCCTTAAAATCATTTTGAATACATGGACATTAATTTAAAAGATTTCGAAACCTAAATCTTTAAAACCATTAAAATTATGATCTTGATAAAGAGTACCTTTCAAAAATCCTTAAAATATTCCTTTTGAAATTATTTTTATGAAAAATGGTCATGGATGATAAAATGTCCAAGTAAATACATGCAGATAAACAATCTCGGATAATAATGAGGTTGAGGAATTAACTCTTACCTTTTACTTTTCCCTGATCAAGGGTAGGTTAACCTTATGTATAATAGTTAAATCATTTTTATTAAAATATACAACAATAATATACATAAGTATTATATCATACATGATCTTCTAAAATTTCTTTGGTAATAATATTTTAGTATTATCGTCGTTTCAGGTGTTCACTTACTCGTTTTCTTTTATATGTTTTTTACATAAGCCATGATTCTTATCCATAGATTTTATCTTATCCATATCTATAATTATATCAAGTCCTTAAACATTATTTTTAATCATCAAATGAAATTTTTTCTTGAATGGATACAATGGAGGATTAATCTCATCACGTTCATGGAGACAGTAGTCCGTACGTACGCACGAGCGACAATATCATTCTTTTGATATTAAAATAAAATATAATTGGATGGTGTATCTTATATAAAAAATAATTATTATGTTATATTTATTATTTACATGAATTAAATTTAATTATTAAACCCATCCAAATAATAACGTATTTAATGACAGTTACACCACGACGTGGAGACGGTAAGCCGTACGTACGCACGTATGGTGACATGTCATCCAAGGGAAGGATAGAATACTAAATATGGTTGTACCATATTTATAATAAAATCACAGTATATTGAAGATACTATTTTTATTATTTTATAATGTAAATAACAAATAAAGAAGAAGTGGAAGAAGAACGGAACTTGAAAGAGGGTGGTGAAAACATTACCTCTTCTTCGGGTTCTTCCTTTTGATTTGATCAAAAGGGCTCCATAGGTTGGCTTTCTGATCAAACTAATGACTCTATGTTGAAGTTAGGGAAGATTAGAGGATATTTGGGTAGGGTTTGGCTGAACCAATAGGCTTTTAAGGTGTGAAATTGAGAGATGGTGGAGTGCCCTTTTATAAGAGGGGTGAGGGGCACCTTTGGAAAAACATAAAATATTATTTTATAATAAATTTATATTAGGTTTATAATGGCTCCAAAGTGACTTATTTCTAGGATAGGGTAGGTATGGGATAAATCCTCTCATAAAATAGGTTTTAGACAAGTTTAGGTTACCATTTTGACCTTATCATTGATATTTAACTCTTTGTTAAATAATTTAACTTCTATTGTGTCTTCTTGTATTCTTACACTATATTGTTAATAAACATACTATATATTGTCAATAGAATCCCAATTGGTTCATTAATTCAATATATAGTATTATATAAGTCTTTTGGACGAACCTTATATTTTTAGGACCATTATATCAATTAATAATATAATATTTCTTTTTAAAACTATTTTATGTCAATTTTGACACTATTTTGTATTTGTTTTTTGTGAAAATAATAACCGCATGATTACATAAAAAATACATTGAATCAATACTAACATTTCATATTCACCTATAAAATTCGTGGATTTCATAAAAACTTTGAAATTATATTTATTTTAATATTTATAATACAATTTATTTGATTCTTTCATTAATAAGGTAATTACTGCATCATCATTGTGTCATTATAAATTTATTTATTTTATATCATAAATTTATAAATAAAATACCATTATGTAGGAAATATTTTTATCTTTTTAATGAATATTTATTGCTTAATTTATCTTATGTATAACCCTATATTAAAAATGGTTTAGTTATTAAACATTGATTTTAACTCTTTTAAATCTTCTTTAAATAAAATAATAATAAATGTCTTAATCTAATCCATGTGGACCTAAAGGGTCATATTTTATTTCTAAGGTTGTTTTTGGTCGTATTACACTTATCCAATAGAATTGGACATTTGTTAGCGTAATAATAATATCATTTTTACCCTTAATTACCCTATTTACTTTTAACCGTGGTAAATAAAAGTAAAAAGTTACTATTCACAAAAATATTTTTATCTTATTGAACCACATTTTACTCCTTTATATTAACCGTGTCTCTCAGATTTTTGAAATTCAACTCACATAAGCGGTAAAATTATGTTTTAGGTAAATATGTAAATGTTCCTAGGAGGTGGGTAAAAGACGGTAAAATGTTCGATAAAATTTTTATATATCTAAATTTATTATAAACTAACTCCTATAAATTAAATTGAATTTATATAGGTATTATTTATCTATTTTGACGTAAAATAAATTTAAATATAATAAATAAATATTTAAATAAAAAGTCGATTTTAAACAATAACTCTGTGTTTTTCACTATTTATCAAAAATTGAAAGTTTTCAGAAAAATAACAAAAATTCACCATAGGCTAATTTAGATATTATGAATCCAAAAATGATGTATATTTTACCAAATTAAAAACATATCAGTTGCATTTATTAATTTAAAATTGATTCCCGTGGTCAAAACGAAAAGGCATATTTTTTAAGAAATAATAACTATCAAAAGATTGACACTTGTTTATGTCCAATTTAAATGTAAAATTACATTCAAGGACCATAATTAGATTAAATGGTAAAAATATTATCTATTTATACTTCCAAACCTTTAATATTTATAATTTAACACTATAAATTATTTTGATTAAAAAATTTGTTTTTAGTTGAAATAAAATATTTTTCACTATTCACCGAAATATGAAAGTTATCAAAAAAACACCAGAAATTTATTGAAACTAAATTATTATATCCCTATTTTAAAGAAGAAGTTTATTTTATCCAATTTAATATATAAGATTTCCAAATATTGGATTTAAAAAACTGGATCGCCATTAAAAGGCGGTAAAATTGCATTTTTTTTAAAATGCTTCTTTTATCTGGAAAAAATGAATTTGTTCTTAAATTATGTCTAAGAAACTCCAAATATGGATTCTAAAATTATAAGGATTATATAATGTTCAAAATTCAGTAAATACTATTCATAACTGCTTCTAAACGGCTAGTTTGGTAAGTCGTGGTTCGCATGAACTTGGTGTTGCTGGTAGTGCAGGTTATTGAATTACTTTGAAAAAAATAACGTACTATGAAATCTTGGGGTGTTACAGGGGGCACCTACAGCTGCCGTGTGGGAGGACAATGGCTAGCTGTGCGGGCCTCTCATGTCGGAGACGACCGACCGGCTTCGGTAGGCCGGGCAAGAGGGGCGGCGCCACTCGGCGCCGCCGTATTAGAAAACCGGGGGTCGCGCCCCCTACTTCGCTCGGCTAGATGGTCGAGCCGCGGCCGGCCACGGGCTGGGCCTTCCATGCGCGGGCCGGGCCACACCCCGCTGGGTCGGGCTGACCCCTCAGCCGGGTCGGACACACCGAGCCAGGACGGGCAGCCCGCCAGCAGACTGGGCTTGACGGGTCGGGCCCGTTTTGCTTAAAAGTGGATATCTTCAAGACCGTGCGTTCGAACAATACGCCGTCTATGGTACTAGGACCCTTGTGATGAGATGGTCATTTTTTGATACTCTAAGTGAGTTTTGGACATCTTCTGAAAATGGCTGGTCTTGGAATGAGCATAATTCCAACCGGGCCCCTGGGATGGAAAAGCCAATAAATCTTTGACCGGGCGTCTGGTTGAAGCACCGTCTGTCGTGTTGGGTTTCTTTTGATGAGGCAGAACTTCTGGATACATCAACTCAGGAATTCGTGACAGTTGATGTATCGACCCCCCCCCCCCTTTTTCTCAAGGAGCAGACCCTCCAGGAATCGAACGTGCTGTGTGCGGGATCCCTAGAGCTGGCTGCGACTGCGATGACTACTGTACTGGAATCCTCCTTGTGTTCGGCAGTGACGAATAATGTACATGAATCCACCGTGGGTTTGGTAGCGATGACTACTGTTCTTGTATCCTGTGTGGGTTCGACATTTTGACCTCTGTACTAGTATCCTGTGTGGGTCTGACAGAGTAACTGGTCTTGTATCCTTTGTGGGTCTGACAGCTTAGCTGGTCTTGTATCATGTGTGGGTCCGACAGCTTAGATGTATCAGTGACTACATCTGATCATCTCTATTACTCTCGAGATAGAAGGTCTTGTATCCTATGTGGGTCTGACATCATAGCTGGTCTTGTATCCTGTGTGGGTCTGACAGCTTAGATGATCCAGTGGCTACATTTCTTCATCTATATCTCTCTACTATTGTGGCATACCTGTGTGAGATGATACATGTCTTTCAACCATTTTTATTATGGTGATTGACTTTACTTCAATTGTGGATTGGTTCATGCTGGGCTTGTGAGTTGGAGCCGGACTGAGTTTGTAACTTAGGTATATGTATAGGCATATACCTAAGTAGGGTTGGATGATACTTTGTGGTTGTATCTTTCTTCTGTAGTTTATACTTTTTAGATTCTGGGAGACCTTTGGGAGTCTAGGGGTCCCTACTGAGTATCGTTATACTCACCTCTACAAGGGTTATGCTCGTACCTCGTTCTGTTGGATGAAGATGTCAGACAGCGTTGACGGAGGCAGAGAGCGAGCAAGGACCAAACAGTTCTCGGAGGTTGACCACACGGCGAGACGGTACATAGAGCGGGCTGAGAGATGTGGAGTGCTGATGTGGACATATGTACCTAACCTTCAGGTAGTATACCCGGCGGATGTTCTAGGAGCTTCCCTTTTTATCTCTTGTCCCTTTTTCAGTTGTACTTGCTTTCTATTGTACCTGTAATTTACTATTGGGCTTGTATTTCCAGCCCCTTTACTTTCAGCACAACTTTTTGTATACAATATTCTCTTAGTGTTTACTCTCAGTTGCGTACTCTGTTGTGTTTTTTTACATTTATAAAATAAATTCCTTCCCAGCTTATGGATTTATGCCTTTGGTGCTAGTCGTCGGCCCCTTGCCTATAGAAGGCAGACATGGGGTAGTTATGGCACGAGCCCTGAGGACGGGTCATGAAAATAAAGTACCATCAACCATGTGAGGACCTCTTTGTTTTTCTTGAATCCCATCCAAAATCAATAAATAAATATATTATTCACAACATTTCTCTTATTAATAAAGATAATTACACTAAACATACTAAATAATAAAGGTACCTGATGATAAAATATCATTCATAACACCATTTGTGAGCATATAGTCCGCAATTTGGTCCAATATGATGTCCTCGTGTATGGTATTAGTATAGTTCAATGATTAAAACATTTATTATTAGTGAAATAGGGTTGATAGATTGATAATGGAATATGAGTGTTAAGATCATTTGGGATAATATTTATTTATAGATGTTATGTGTAATAGTATAGATTTAGTGAGATGAGTCATGATTGATTTAAAATATAGTATCCTTTATCATTGTGCTAGTAATGGATGGGTTTTGAGATAAGAGATGAGATTTGGGGATATTTATTTTATTTATTGTAGTATTCATCTTCACTATGTTGATGTACAATTCATTTTCACAATGTTACTAATGAGGTGGTGTCAAGGTGACCCAGGAATCTTGTTTTTTTACACCTTCAATGTGCTATCTTTTCATAGAGTTATAGGGAGATCTCAAATGGGTTAAAGGATCCCTAGTTTCACACTTTTAATGGTATATATTTTTCATCAATTCCATGATTATTTTCATATAAATTAATTTAACTATATTCCTTGCATTATTAATATTTTTTACTATATATTATAGAATCCTAGTAATCATTTTGTTGAGTTAAACTACCTAGGTAAACATTCCCTAATGTTATAGGGAGACCAATGATGAATGATATGATCCTTAGATTCACTTATCCATTAGTCTTTTTATGATATGATCTTCCCAAACATGTTTACTATACAAAGGGTTATAGATAGATCATTTGTTATCAATAATATCAATTAGTCATCAACACATATTAAGTTTAACAACATATCCATTTCATCAATTTCCTAAATCAAGTTGGGTTTGGAGTCATAGAGAAATAGTTATCATATTTTTAAAATTCATTACTTCTTGTTTAATATATATTATGGATTGTTTATTTTTCTATACACACATTCACATGATATCATGGAAAAGATGATGAAACTAGTTAGTGGTTCCCTACTAGGTTTTATTCTCATACTCTAAAAGTTCACTCCAATGGATTTAAATAACATTTATTTTTCATGTAGGAGAATTAATTTTTCATACAGGTGATCCGGATAGAGTATCTTGATTGTATTGAGAGATTTGATCATGGAGAGATATAGGCTTGGGACTTATATGTCTTTTTTATTTTTTGTTATTGTATAGTTTTGTACTTTATTAGCCCAATGGATTACCTTTCTTATATATTTGTATGTTTAAAAATTTGTTTATATTATTAGAAAATACTTATATTTTATATTTGTTATGGTAATTCATTGAAATTAAATCATTTCACATAACCTAATGTTATCTGATATTATTTTATTAAATGGTATTCTATAATGTCATACTAAGAGTACAATATCCCCAACATTGGTTATAGAATATTTTGACAAGTTAATAGAGTTTGGATAATATAGATACATGATTTAGGTCCTGTGACACAATTGGATTGGTTACGTTTTGGAATACCTGGTTTACTCTATTATAATAGGGTAGTAAGAAATATGACCAAATGTTCCCCTATTCTCAGGAGATGCCTCAATCTTGGTATAACCCTAACACATAAAATATATTTTATAAACATATTATTGTTAAATTCCATAATTAAAATATAAAATATTAATCTTGTTTCAATGAGAAATAAATATTTTATGTTTTTCATAGTATATAACAATTTTATGTATGACATTAAAATTTAAGAAGAAATTTAAAAATCTTAAACTAAAAAAAATTTATAGTTTCAAAAAATTTATACATGAATATTAAATCTGTATTTATACATAAATAGATAATTAATATATATTAAATGTGAATAATTTTTTGTAATATTGGGTAAAACATATGAAACCCACCTTTATTACAGTCTATAATCACATAAATTATCAACCAAATCCAATTTTTTATCTTTTCCTAATCCTTTTGGGATAGAAAAAAGAACCCAACATTAACAAAAATGTACTTTACTTACATAATATGTTCTTTTCTGAAATTATAGTATAAAACATAAGTTGTCAACATACACTGGGATGTATTTTTTCCTTATATAAGTTCTATTTTTGTATTCTATAATATTTTGGCGAGGAAAAATGATTTAAAAATTTTGAATAATAATGATATACTTTATTGTAAAAATGATATTTTTTTTCAAAAAACTCAACATTTTCCAAAATTTTTAAATAGGTATAAAACTTTCTTAGAAAAAAATTTTAAAAAACATGTGATCAATGATATTATTTTATAATATTAGATTTTATTTTACAAGAATTAATTTTTTAGTGTTTTTTTACTCACAGCTTATCATTTCTACACTATAAATGAATATGATAACCATAAAGAGTTTTTGATTAATCTGGATTCTAATAAGATTTTGTTCTAGGTCCCATAGAATGTGAGAAACATATATCTATATAGGAATAAATTAAATAAATTAAAAAAATATAAAATTGAGATATCTCAATGTATGTGAATAATCCTATACAATAGTTCCATTGATCGAGTTCCCTAGTAGGAAATAATTGGATATTTCAGCTAATGTTATTCACCAGCTTCTTGAATCATCAAATCATTTAATTCAATCCATTATCCTCTAATGGTGTCCCAAAACCTCATCTGCAAAGGTCCAAAAAATATCTCCCTAGAAAACTATCAATAGAAAATAGATAAAATAATAAAATAATGATACCCTATTATCCATGTATAATCCTTTAAAATAGTAAGCTTGATTTTTTTATCAATTAAATTACATTTGTGTTCTTACCTCATAATGAATTCATCAAAAACTAGAATCATTGAATACATTTTCATGGCCCCTTATAATTTGATGTTTTTATAGCACCGCCTCTATAATGGTGAGTAAATAGAATAGATTCTATGGATGTTAGGATTTATAAATAATAATCATTGTCAACAAATGAGTTCCAAAGAATCCAATTTATATAATTCATTCAATTAAATGAAGGATCATATTAGAGTCATGTCTCTTTATATGTTATGAAATGAAAATATTTCATATCCCTTATTATAATTGAATAACCCATAAAATATTTGATAGGTATATTTATTTGTAATCAAAAAATTCAAAAGCATTGAAATGATTTTGATATTTATTTTGAATTTATTTTAAATGAAATAATAGGTTTCAAGATGTTTTGAGTAGAACAAAGTTGGTATTTGTGCATTATTTACTCCCGGAGAAAAACAAATTTGGCTAATTTCTGGATACATAAAATCTATGCTGTTGTACATAACATTTACTTGATGATACAAAATATTTTCTATGGGATATATAATAATTATAAAATAAACACAAGATCTATATAATCATATTTATATTAAAATATGAGATTAAAAATAATATTTAATGTATTTTATATCATCGACAAATTCATATAGATGATAGAAAATATGTGGAAAATATGATATTGAAATTTTTGTGTGGTAATGTGGCGTGTACGGTCATCAATATGATACAGTAGTTTAACTAAATATTGTGTAATATAAATTTACAATTTTGATGGTTTATTTGATATTATTGAATATAAATTCAAATTATACACAATATAAATTTTAGATCATGTAACATTTATCGAATAGAGAAATATAATATTTATGATTATTTAAAAGATATATTTTCTAGAGCTCTATCAAAGAGGAATTAAATCAAATGATTCTTTGTTGATATTTACTGAATTTAAACTTAATGACTATTTCTCAGTTGATTTTTAACTCATTCTATTGATTTTTTATAAATATTTTGAAGGGGAATATTCATTATTTTATCATGTAATACTCGAATAAAAGTTACTAGAATTTATAGAAAATTAATTATATGATTCCAAAATAAATGGATAAATTTGGGATTATGGGTAGAAAATTCATGTGATCCATTAAATTATTTTTTAGGATCATATGGGATTATCCCTTGATGTTAATCAAACTAATTATGTTCTAGATCATGTGAATTTGTTTAGTGGTTGTAAATTTCATAATTCTATTAAGTGCATGATTTTCCTAGGAATTCAATAACATGGTATTGTGGAATTATTTGTCTAATAAAGTTATAATATAAAAAGAAGAATATAGGATTAATTATACAAGAGATTGATGTACAGTATTCATAAATAGAGTTGAGTTTTTGTAAAAAATTGATGTCAAATAATGAAAAAATTGATATTTTATTTCCAATGATATGGTTTTTCTGATGCTATATTTTCAACATGTCAATATCCTAAAGAATAGGATTACTGAATGATTGCTAAATATTCAAAAGTAATAAAATGTTATAACGTTTATTATGATGTCTTTTGGAGATTTTGGTTATATTTTTTTTGTTTTCAATTTTTATTATAAAATAGAGGGAACCAACAAAAATGCCATTATGATATGCTATGTTAGGATATAATCAAGTGTCATAGATGATACCTTCCATAATTATAGTAACATTATGAAATAATTTATAAATATATTTCTCAATCTTGACCAAAACACAAGTTAGATACAATCATCCATCTTGGTGGTAAACTATAAAAATATTCTTTGTGGTTTTTATTTTCCATTAATTTCTACAAACAGTAGAATTTTTTATTATGGTTTAAATTATATAATCCAATACTATGATAGTTTTTAGATTCTTAAAAAACATTTTAAATTTATTACACTAATTTAAACCCCCTTATTGGTATTAGGTTGTCATCATACTTTTAGCTATAATTGGTATCAGAGAAAATATAGGATACATTTATTTTACCCCTTCATGACTAAAACATATAATGGAGAATCTAAATTCTATCAATAGTATTATAATTTCCATATTTCATGGAAATAATTATCACTGATGGAAGAATATTGTGATTAAATAACTTCATCATTATATCCTAATGTTATTGGTGTTTCAACTGTGGATTTTACTTCTATTAAGAGATAATACCTTATGATATATTCTAATAAAAGTAATTATGAGTTTGATGAAACATTAATGAATTCAATTTTAATTCCCTTTTTTGAAAAAAAAATAAAAGAAGGTAATGTGACTAAAATCTAGTGAAATAAATATGATAAAAACATGACAGAATTATTTGAGTAAAATTGTAAAATGAAAGATGCCAGGATGTAAATCTAGAAGGATATATTTTGGGATTTGGGTAAGGATAATGATGAAACTATTAATGAACACTAAACAATTATTAATGAAATTATCATAAATGTAAATGTTTTTTGTAATACCTTGGAGTATTCATCCATTTCTAGTAAATTAATGAAAAATGAACCCAATGGTATTGGTGTAAAAATTTACACTATAGAGGATAGTGATAACATGTATATTGATGAACTGTTTAATATTATAGTTTCTAAGAAATCAAAAATGATACTTTTTAATGAAAAGTTTTATAATGTGAGAATATGTAATTAAAATTGATAAAAAAAATATTAGAAATTATAATAAATAGAATGAATAATCTAATAAGATAGATTAGTATCGCATTGAAGAGTATAAGAGAATAATGTTATTCATTTAAAATAAAATTCAGAAAGGAATGGTAATGTATTAATGAAACAATATCACTATAATTTATTAAACTTTGTATAATTGGAAATATATTAATTGATTATCCAACTAATAATGGGAGTGAAGATGATGAAGAAGACAGTTATTAAAATATGAGATACAATAAGAGATCTAATAAAATAAATAATTATTTTGATAAAATAAGATATTCATAAGAGAAAAAATAAGAATCATACTAATTAAATATGGTAAAAACTAGTTCACTACATGTAGTTAATCTAAATAAGATAATTTAGAATGGTTTATAAAATTTATCACTCATCTGGAAAAATCATTAGGAAACTTGAATTAGTAAAAATGAATGTGAAGATACATACAATAAAAAATTATTGAAATATGTGAATACAGCTTGAGTGGAATAAAACCTGAAATATAAGAAAGAAATAATTTTTTTTAAATAATGAGCCGAAAATTAAAAATTAATTTTATGGAGAGTTTCTCTATAAAGAAGCAGATTATATAGAAAAAAATTTCATTTATAAGTGACAATACTCGAAAAAATAAATACAGTTAAATGTTTCAATGGAAAAAATATAGTAAAAATAAGGGGAAGTGAAATAAATAAAAACTATGTATTATTGATGAGGAAAAAAAATTTAAAAAGTACAAAATATTTTAACATGGTAGTGTAGAAAAAAATTGAATTTTCAACTTAACATTTTTGAAAAAAATGAACCCATGAATCCAATTTTTTTAAATATGTACTAACCAATTATGAATGTTTTAAAGACAAATATGTGAAATAAATTATATATAAAATAGAATAAATACTACTCTTATGTAAAATTATGTTGAGACAGAATTGAAGACTCATAACTAGACAAGGAAATGGAAAAAATAAGTTCAATATAAACCAATAAAATTATAATCTTCATGAAAATGGAATTATAAAACATGATGGTATTAAAGTTCTCATGAAAATGAATCCTATCTTTGTTGGTAAAATACATTTTTTTCTAAGAATCAAATAAGGAATGCATAATTTGGGTGAAACTCAATTTTTTTTGAAACAATCCTAATAATAAGAATATTGTGAAGAAAATTTCAACATGTTTAGAAAGAAAATTTGATTCTATTTTCTTTTATAAGATGGGGTTGAACCTCAATTTATTATTAAAGAAAATACCTCTTAGAGGGGTAGAGGGAGACCCAATACATAGACCAAAGGCCCAAGTCCAACTGGCCTAAAAACAAGGCTTGAAAGCCCATTTTTTGGCCCAATGGACCCTCTGTGAACAATACAGCTACAATACCTTGCGCTGCTACAGTACCCATACACCACTACAGTATTCTACAACAGTTCTTCTGCGGCTACAGTGTTGTCGCCGCTATAGTTCCACCGCTGCTATTGTGCCGTGCTATAGTAACACGAAAATTCATCTCTGCCCGGATTTGAACCCGGGTCTTCTAGTGAAAATAATATTTTTTTAAATATGAGATTGATTAGAAATGATAAATTGGGGATATTTCAAAACTTATTGAGGTAGAACTTGATGAAAATAATTGGGGTATGACCTGGATTCTTGATAGAGACTATTCATCTCATATGAGAGGGGATTCTAATGTCATTAATAACATAGAATATAATTATTTTGGAGTAGTATTTTGAAAATACATTATCATTTAATATAAGGTGAGTTTTTATTTATATGTTTAAGTCCCAAAAATAAAAAAGAATCAATGTTTTATTAATGGATGTTCTCAAACGCAATATACTGAGTGAAAGAGAACTAATTGATAATGTAAATGAGGAAATTTTTAGATGTAATTAGAACATAATTAATATTATTGATGTATGGAATAATTATAAATGGGGGAGGAAATATGATTTTAACTTATTACAAATTATAATTGAATGTGATTGTTCGCATTTTAGTATGAATAATGAGAATAATCATTTTAAGATATGTTTCGAGAAACATAGTTATTAGAGTTTAAGTCATATTTATATGGTATATATGGAATGATACCATTCCAAAAAACTAGATAATTTAATGTAACTGATTAAACAAGTTAAATGGGAAATATGATGACATGAAGTCATAATAGAGCGGTAACATTTTCAATGATGACACATACATTGATATATTAAAATCTGTAAGGGCCAATGATATGTCAGTTTACTAAAGGGGTATTTCTTTTGTCATATTAATTTATGAATTTAAAATATTTTATATTGTTATTTCAATGAATGAAACATATAAATCTTTATAATTATTCAAAACAATGGAATGTGTTTTTTAGAAAGAGTTTGGATCGTATATCAACATGTTGTTAAATGATAATGGAAGTGAGGTCACTATAAATTTATTTTAATATTATCTTACTAATAATATAATTATGAAACAGTATTGTACCGTATAAAAAATATTTTATAATTATGTCATATAGTTAAAAAATGGAATCTTGGTTGTGGTGAGAATTACTATGAAAACATAGTTTTGTCTTGAAAAATTATCCTGAAGAAATTTTGATTATAGCTATGAATATTTAGAATAAATTATTCTTAAGGACTAAAAAATCATATATTTCTATGAAACACAGAACAAGAAGTATCCCACTATGAAGTGACTCAATATATTTGGAAAATAGTTTTAAATAATGATAATAAATTCAGATTATATAATTCTTAATGAAAATGTAGAGGAATTTGTGTTTATATGATATTAAAATAATGAAAGAGGCAGAAGATGTTGGATGAATATACTATACAAGATGGTAGAATACTAGGACATGAGGATTATAAAATAAAAAACCATTTTTATTCAGGTATTTGGTGAAAATTTTGAAATTTGTGAAGAAGTAAATATATAGAATTCATGCACAAAAGAATCATCCCAATTAGTGAGGATTGGGAAAGTGCATCCAAGATACTCGAGTTCAAAATCGGGTGGAGACATTTTATGGGGTATTGTTGTGGGTACTATAGAAGGCATTGTAGTAGGCACTGTTCAATACTATAGTAGCCATAAACTATTCATCTTTCGGGATTTCTAGCCACCAGTTTGGGCCTTGGGTCCTTTAATTCCTTCATGCCACCCAAGGCCTTCTGGCCAGTAAGGCTTTTGGGCCACCTAAAAGCCATCAGGCCACCTCAAGGCCTTCGTGCCACATGAAATTGTGCTTAAATGATCAAACAGACTCTACAAGGAGTAGGCTCTAGATAAGGATTCATAGTAGGAACTCTCATTAAAGTAGAATCTAAAAATATTTTTTAGAAAGAGAGGGTATGGCATTGCTATCAGGACTAACTTTTCCTTTCATGGGAAGCCTAGCCGAATATCCATGCGAAGGTGGAGAGGTGATATCACTATGAAGAAGCTGGTTGGAGGAGTTCATTGTATAGTTTGTATATTTCCTAAGAATTACGTGTCATGTAATCTCAAAGCCTATGGGCCTTGTAAGGGTTACCCCTCATCCCTTGAAAGAGGGGTTATCAAAAAATCAACAAAAAGAGAAGGCCTTTGGGCCATTCAAGTAGTATATAGAATTAATTTTAAATAGGTGATGTAAAAGATCTAAATGAAGAAAATATTATTTACATTGAATCACATAAAACAATTGATGATGAGGGAGAAATAGAATATTATAATTAAATTTTAAAATACTCTAAAATCATGGGGTATATTAATACATAATTTGAAATCAAAATGCAGTAGTTGAAACCAAATAGATATCGAGATACAACAACCCAAAATCCTTTTTTCTGAAGTTGAGCTACAATAAATTTCTGATTCCATTGAATGGACAAAGTGGATAAAATTTATTAATTAAGAGATATATTTTTAATAACCCATGCTTCCATGGTACGCTTCTCTTTGAATAATACAATAGCATGTGTTGTACGCAACTTCGAGTCCTAACACACCACAACCAATCAAACTAGCTGTTATGAATAGTAATACCCACTTTTTTAAATTTTATAAATTTTATCTTTGAAAATGGACTTAATTTTTGGATTCTGAATATCAAAATTCTCTTAGGGTGAATTTTGGGTATTTTTCTGAATACATTAAATTTTTGATGAATAGTGAAAAACAATGAGTTATTGTTTAAAATCGAATTTTTATTTTAATAATTATTTTATATCAATTTATTTTATTTCCAATTAGGTACCTAATTAGTATATAAGTTCAATGTAATTAATTGGATTCAGTTTATATTAATTTTAGATATTTAAAAATTTTATTGAACTTATTATCGTCTTTCACCCACCTCCTATGAGCATTTGCAAATTTACATAAAACATAATTTTACCACTTCTTTGAGTAAAATTTCAAAATTCCAAGAGAAATGGTTGATATCAGTAAGTAAAATGTGGTCAATAAGATGAAAATTTTTTGGTGAATATTAACTTTTAGCTTTTATTTACCACGGTTAAAAGTAAATAGGGCAATTAAGGGTGAAATTGATATTATTATTACCCTAAAACAAATCTTAATTCTATTGGATAAGTATAATTCGACCAAAAAATCCTTAGGAATAAAATATGAACCTCTTTGTTCCACTTGGATTAGTTGAGGACAATTTTTATTATATCATTTTAAGAAGAGTAAAAAGAGTTAAATTCAAACTTTAATAACTAAACCATTTTTAATATAGGGATACACACAATATAAATTCGACTATAAATATTCATTATAAATATAAAAATATTTCCTAAATAATTGTATTTTATTTATCATTTTTATACATTAAATAATGAAATTTATTTATGACACAATGATGATGCAGTAATTACTGTATTAATGAATGATTAAAATAATTGATATTATAAATATCCAAATAAATTTAATATGAGACTTTTAATGAATTCCACTAATTTTATAGGTTAATATGACATGTTATGGTTGATTAAATGTATTTATTTCAAAGTGAAAAAAAATTTGGACTTTAACAAAATTCAATTATTAAATAATGTCAAAATTGAAAAAAAAGAGTTTTCAAAACAAATACAATATTATTGGTTGATATAATAATTATAATAATCGTAGGTTTGACCAAAATACTTATATAATGATATCTATATAATTAATTAACCACTTGGGGTTCTCTTGGAAGTTTATTGTATGTTTATTAACCATATAATATAAAAATACAAAGAGACATGGTAAATGTCAAACTATTTAACTAAGAGTTAAATCTAAAGGATAAAGTGAATATAGTGAACCAAACCTATCTAAAACTTACTGGTTGATAGGTTATCGACCCATACCCACTGTAACCTTTAAATAATTCAATTTGGAGTAATTACATTCTGAAAATGATTTTATTATAAAATAATATTTCTAGCTCTTCCTAAGGTGCCCCTCACCCCTCTTATAAAAGGGCACTTCCCCTTCTCTCTAATTCACACCTTCAATGCCATTTGGATCATCCAAAACCTACCCAAATACCCTCTAAACTTTCCTCCATTAATCATAGAAGCCTTATTTCAGTAAGAAAGCCAAACTAAGGATTTATTTTGATCAAATCAAAAGGAATATCTCAAAGAAGAGGTAAATATCTCACCACCTCTTTAATGTTTTTTCTTCTTCCACTTCTTATTTCCTTGTTGTATCCATTCTAAATTAATAACTCCAGTATCTTCTATATAATATGATTTTATTATAAATATTTTACAACCATATTCATTATTCTATATATCCTTTGAATGACATGTCACCATATGTGTGTACGTACAGCTTACCGTCTCCACGTTATGGTGTAGTTGTTACTCAATACATTACTATTTGGCTGGGTATAATAATGGTGTATAAATGATGTAAATAGTAAATATAACTTGATTATGATTCTTTATATATGATACACCATCCAATTATATATGATTTTAATATCAAAATAATGATATTGTCGCTCGTGCGTACGTACGAATTACTGTCCTCACGAACACGATGTGATTCATTACCCATCATATCCATTCAAGACTAATTTTCATTAGAAGATTAAAAATAATGTTTAAAGACTTAATATCAAATAGAATATGAATAATATACATCTTATCCATAACAAAAATTACTTACATAACAAACATATAAAGGAAAACAAATTATTGAACACCCAAAACAACGATAATACTAAAATATTATTAACAAGAAAATATTAGAAGATCATATATGATATCATATTAATGTATATGATTCTTTTATAATTTAATAACAATTATTTCACCATTATACAGGAGTTTAAACTACCCTCTACCAGGTAAATGTAAAAGTTAAGGGTTAATTTCACAATCTCTATGTTATCCAAGGTTGTTTTTACGTAAGTATCAACTGGGACCTCTTTATCATCCACATCCATGCTTCATAAAAATGCATTTCAAAACTTTTTTACTATTTATTGGAGTATGGGTTAAATTCATTTATACCCTTGTTTGACTTCTTATAAATTGGTTTGAATGGAATATTTCCATCGTTTTCCAATCAAGGTACCTTATGACCTTTTTGACAAAATTAAGGTAAGAATGTTTTTTTAACTTATATAGAGGGTGTGGCTATTTTCCACTATTATAACATCATCGATGCTTCCCTTACAATATTATAAGAATATTTTCAAAATAAATGTTTTCTTTATAATTATGTGATTCTTAAATGATTTAAAAATAGAAAGAGATATTTCTCTAAAATGGTTTTGATTTCATCTATGTCAACATCCTTTGATAGATTTTAAACTTATTTGAAGTTAATTTATTATGATAGAAAACTTCCATATTGTATTGAAGGTTTTGTGATATGTTTGATTGTGGATGTGTAATTTTTATACCAATCAAGGGTTATGGATAAAGGATTGACATTTTGTATGTTTTGTTTATGTTATGTTTAAACCTTTTCATATGAGCAATGCATTGGTCTTAGTAAGGGATAGGTGGAGCCCGTGATAGCTCTTAGATGCATCTGTAGGTATCATGGGAAAACTAGTGTCTTGTCACAAGTCATTGCCAAAATACTATTTTTAGTCATGGCATAAGGCCTTGACTATATGGTTATGAAGTCTTGAATTATGCATTCCATTATTATGAAAGTGGATATTGATATTCCATGTGATTATTAAACTAGTAGAATTTCCATGTGAGTAAGTAAATGGAATTATTTTGATTTATATTTTCCATATTATGATGAATTTTATGTTTAAAAGCCTTTTTTTAGTTCTATACTTTGCCTTAAATTTTTATGATTATTTATGAAAGTTTCCGCTATTTTGTTATCTTTACTAAGCATCTGAGATCACCTCTTTTTTTGTTTTATTTTTTCCAGGATGCGAATAAGTATATTATGATTAACCTATAGGGATAGTCTATGGTATCTATGTGTTGTATATGGAAACAATGTTTTTTTAGTTTTCCATTTTATGATGTAATGTGAAGCTTATGAATGTATCCAGTACTTCCAAGACTAATAAACTAATCGGTCTTTCGAGACTTGAGCTTTTGTGATCAGGCTAATGATACGTAACAATGCACAGACTCTAGGATTATGGGGTTAGGGTGTTATAGTTGGTGTCAGAGGAAGTTTAATAAAATCATTGGTAATTAGATTTAGATAAACCCTGATTACAGCACATAGCCCTATGTTAGACATTTTGGATTAGTATAGAAGAACATCCTATAAATTTGGTATTGTAGATATTTTGAGACTTTTCCAATAAATACATCTCTGTCTTGATACGAGCAGGTAGAGGCAGCTCTGGCACAGATGTACGTAGGGATAAAACCCAAAAACACCGCTTGGAGCTAGACTTGAATGGGAACTGATGCACAACAACGGGCCTTGTTGCACTCTAGGTTACAACACTCCTAGGGGATATGATTAGGATAATTCTAATTTTTTTTACAAACCATTAGGACGGGTTTATGAGTATATACTTCCTTAAGGAAAACATTTTTGTTATTATGGATTGTATCTATAAACTGTTCAAGTTATGTTATGGGTTTTACAAGTTTGGATTTATGTATTGTGATTCATAAACTAATCTAGTGTTTTTTATTGTTTAGAAATGAAGCATAGTGGAATGAATGGAAACAGTATCAATGCACGCACTCCATATAGAGATTGACCACCTACTCAAGATAATTATAATTGACCTAGTGATGAAACTAGTTCTGATCAGCTAATCACCATACTGGAACAACTCACTCTGGTTATGAATAATAACATCACCAGTATGGAGCACCCTGATCCGTAGTGTGGAGGATCAACGTTAGATCTCTTCATGAGGAAACAACCACCAACATTCAATGGGGGTACAAATCCATTAGTAGCTGAGCAATGGATAAATTCCTTAGAGAAAATATTCCACGCCATGGGAGTAGAGAAAGGGAAAAGGTTGTCCTGGTAGTATACCGCCTCACTAGAGATGCTGATCAATAGTGGTCTTTGATTCTAAACACCCAATGAAATTGATTAAGTATCAAATGTGGAATGGAGGGAGTTTAAAGAAATTTTCATTGAAAAATACTTTCCTCATGACCATGGAGCGGATATGGAAACACAATTTCTAAGTCTGAGGAAAAAGGAGGATGACAATGTCACAATGTATGAAGATAACTTTACAAGGTTAGCAAGGAATGTTGAAAATTATATACGTAACCCAAGAAGTAATATTGATCATTTCCATTATGGGTTAAAACCATTTCTCCATCGTGCATTAATCTCGCAGTCCTTCTCGTCATATGAAGATATTGTCTCATGTTCTATCAAGACAGAAAAAGAACACTCTGAGTTTTATGACTTTAAATAAAATCAAGAGAATAATAAATCTACTGAACACTCTAGAAATGTAAATATGGGGAAGAAGGGAAATGTTGAATATCCATCCTATAGTAAATGTGTGAAGAAACAACCAGGTACTTTTCTGAAGGGAATGGGAGTCTGTTACAAGTGTGGTGAAAAGGCCACAAAGCTTGTGATTTCAAGGGGAAGAAAGAGGTTGCTAATGATGAATGATACCCTTTTATTGAAAGGGGACATTATGCAAATTATTGTCCTAAGTGTCAGGGGAACTTACCTTAGAAAAGTCCAAGGCATCAAGGCCAAGATTATGCTATCACTACTGCTGAGGTTGAAGCTCCAAAAGACGTATTGGTAGGTAATTTAATGGTTTCTTCATGTTTAACCAATGATTTATTTGTTTCTGGAACATCACATTGTTTCATATCTTCTTATTTTTCTAAGAAAATTAGATATCTCCAATTTTATTTAACAAGGGAGTTGTCAGTCAAAATACTTAAGAGAAGTATCATTGCAATAATGTTTTGTGAATCAGTTCCCATTAAGTCATATAAACGTTATTTATCTGTTGATCTCATCGTTATACCCATGATTGAATTTGATATAATCCTCGGTATGGATTGGCTTTCAGACCATGATGTAAAGATTTATTTATAGAATAAATAGGTTACAATTTTGGATGATGAAAAGGAGTACCTTATCTTTAGAGAAGAAACGTACCCACCTAATTCTTATCTACATCCACCCCCAATAACTAAAAAAAATTAAATTATTGGAGAGGAAGAGAATGAAATAACTATGGGTGAGGAAAAGAATGTACAAACATAGGATGTACCTACTGTGAAAGAATATGTTGATTTGTTTCCAAAAGATTTACATGGACATCCTCCAGAATAATAAATTGGGTTTTGCATCAACATAATTCCCAGTTCAAGGACCATATCGAATACCCCTTATAGAGTGGAAACTTTGGAGTTAGTGGAACTACTGAAACAACTAAATAAATTTAGTAATAAGGGATTTATTCTCCCTAGTGTTTCTCCATGGGGATCCCATGTTCTTTCTATCAAGAAGAAAGATGGATCTATGAGGATGTGCATTGTCTACAGGGAGATAAATGTTATATCAATAATGAACAGTTATCACATACCTCACATTAACGATTTATTCGAGAAAATTCATGGAGCTAAATACATTTCAAAGATTGAAATTTGATCTGGATATCATCAGTTGTGTGTGAAGAAGGAAGGCATTCCGAAAACAGAATTTTGAACCAGGTACGGGCATTACGAGTTTACAATAATGCTTTTTGGATTGACTAATGCGCCATCTGTCTTCATGGATCTAATGAATAGAGTTTTCAAGGAATATCTTGAGGACTATGTAGTGGTATTTATTTATGATATCTTTGTATACTCTAAATGCTACAAAGATCATGAAAATCACTTTTGTATTATTCTAAAGACCCCTAAAAGAGATGAATTATATGAGATGTTTAGAATGTTTGAATTCTTGCATCAAGATATTTCTTTTCATGGCCATATTGTCCCTAAGGATGGAATATCTATTGATCATTCTAACACCAAGGCAATCCAAGAATGGAAATAACCAACGAGTATAACTGTGGTACACAGTTTTATTGGTTTAGTAGGTTATTTTCAATGTTTCGTCCAGAATTTTTCCCGGTTGGCTATCCCATTGACAAAGCTCACATGTAAAGGGGTTAAATTTGTTTGGAAAAAATAGTGTGAAATTTTTTTTGAAGAACTGAAGAGAATATTACTCAATGATTCTATCTTGAATCTACCATCAGGGAATGATGGGTTTGTTATCTATAGTGATGCATCAAATAAATGACATGGTTGTGTTATAATGCAGAATGATAGAGTTTTTTCTTATGCATCACAATAGCTAAAAATTCAAGAACAAAACAATCTCACTCATGATATTTAGTTAGAAACTCTAATCATTGCTTTGAAGATATGGATACATTATCTCTATGGCGAAAATGTGAGATATATACCTATTACAAGAGATTGAATTATATTTTCTCACAGAAAGAACTCAACATGAGGAAAAGGCGAAGCCTTGAACTACTCAAAGATTATGATTTCACAATACACTACCACCCGGGGAAAGAAAATAAGGTGGTCGATGCTTTGAGCCAAAGGGAGCGTGGAGTTTTGAACAAGATGAGACTTGAAAGGGATCCTATTTTCATGGATCTAGTAAAGAGGGATATAGAAATAACCATGGAAGTTGAAACATGATTTATTTTTCAAATGGTTTCCAAACCATGTTTACTAGAAAGGATAAAAAGTTCTTAGGTTGAAGATGAGGAATTTCAAAAGAAGATTAAAGCTGTGAACGATGGGAGATTGATCTACTTCGTATATGAAGATGGGATTTTGAAATTTTGGAAGAGACTTTGTGTTCCCGATATACCTGATCTAAAAATGGAATTGTTAGATGATCCTCATTGCTCCAATTTCTCTATACACCCTAGTATCACTAAGATGTATATAGATTTGAAAGAACATTTTTGGTGGGACAACATGAAGAGGGAGATTGCTGAGTTTGTATCAAGGTGTATGGTTTTTCAACAAGTGAAAGCTGGAAGGCAACATCCTGGAGGAGTCATGAAACCTTGTCTCATACCTGAGTTTAAATGGGATAATATTACGTTGGGCTTTTTCATGGGACTACTAGAGACTCATAGAAGGAACGATGCAATATGGGTTATTGTTGATCAGCTTACAAAGTCAGCACATTTTCTTGCTATAAGAGATGATTTACCACTTGATCTTCTAGAAATACTATATATTAATGAATTTTTGAGACTTTATGGAGTACCCCTATCGATTTTTTTCTGATCGTCATCCATGTTTAACAACAAGATTATGGAAAATTCTTCAGAAAACCCTAGATATTGAACTTCGTTTGAGCACTGCCTACCACCCCCAAACTGATGGACAATCAGAATAGACTATTCAAACATTAGAAAACATGTTAAGATCATGATCACTTGACTTTCAAGGTATGTGGGATAAATATGTACCTCTTGTATAATTATCCTATAATAATAGCTTCCAATCAAGTATTCAGATGGCACTATATGAAGCATTTTATGGAAAGAGATGTCGCACACCAACCTGTTAGGATGATGTTGGTGAAATAATACTCGTAGGCCCAGAAATTTTTGAGGAAACGATGGAAAAGGTAAAGGTAATCCAAACCCACATCAAACCCGCTCAAAGTAGGCAGAAGAGCTATGTCGATAAACGAAGGAGGGATTTGGAATTTCAGGTATGAGATCATGTTTTCTTAAAGTTATCTCTATGGAAGGTTGTTATATGTTTCTGTAAGAACGGAAAATTAAGTCTCAGGTACATTGGACCTTTATAAAATCTTGAACGAATTCGGGTTGTAGCTTATCGTTTGGCAATTCCGTCAAGTCTCTCCAAATTTCAGATTGTGTTCAACATATCACTGTTGAGAACATACATGCCTAACCCAACCCATGTACTCATCTATGGGGAATTAGAACTGGAACCCAATCGGTCTTATTGAAAAGATCCTGTCAAGGTTCTTGATAAAAGAGAACAAGTCCTGAGAAACTGGATGACTCGTCTGGTTAATGTTTTATGGAGAAACCAGAAGATGGAAGAGGAAACGTGGGAACCTGAGGAACTTATGATGAAGAACCACCCGAGTCTTTTAATGCAGTAATATTCTAGAAATTTCAAGGAGGAAATTATTTGAAGGAGGGGATAATTTAACACCCCAAGCTTCCACTGTACACTTCTCTTTAAATAATACAATAGCGTGTGTTATACACAACTTTGAGTTCTGACACACCACATCTAATCAAACTAGCCATTATGAATAGGAATACCCACTTTTTGAAATTTTATAAATTTTACCTTTTAAAATGGACTTCATTTTTGGATTTGGAATATTGAAATTATCTTAGGGTGAGTTTTTGGTATTTTTCTGAAAACATTCAATTTTTGATGAATAGTGAAAAACACTGAGTTATAGTTAAAAACTGAAGTTTTATTTAAATATTTATTTTAATTAAATATATTTTAAGTAAAAATAGATAAATAATACATATATAATTTTAATGAAATTCATTGGAGTCAGTTTATAATAATTTTAGATACATAAAAATTTTATTGAACTTTTTACTGTATTTTACGCACCTCCTAGAAACATTGGAAAATTTCCATAAAAAATAATTTTACTGCTTCTGTGAGTTTAATTTCAAGAATCCAAGATACACAGATGATATAAGTAAGTAAAATTTGGTTCAATAAGATGAAAATAATTTTTGATGAATACTAACTTTTTACTTTTATTTACCACGGTTAAAAGTAAATAGGGTTATTATGGGTAAAACGATATTTTTATTACCCTAAAACATGTCCTAATTCTATTGGATAAGTATAATTAGACCAAAAACAACCTTAGTAATAAAATATGAACCTCTTTGGTCCACATGGATAAGATTAGGACATTTATTTATTTTTTATTTACAGAAAAGATAAAAGAGTTAAATTCAATGTTTAATAAATAAACCATTTTTAATATGGGGTTAAACACAATATAAATTCGACTAGAAATATTCATTAGAAAGATAAAAAATATTTTTCTACATAATGGTATCTTATTTATAATTCTTAGACAATAAATAATTAAATTTATTTATGACACAATGATGATGCAGTAATTACCGTATTAGTGAAATATTAAAATAATTGATATTATAAATATTTAAATAAATTAAATTTTAGACTTTTAATGAATTACTCTATTTTTCTAGGCTAATATGAGATGTTCGGGTTCATTAAAAGTATTTATTTTTAAGTAATAAAGTTGTTAGGACTTTAACAAAAATCATTTATTAAATAATGTCAAAATTGACATAAATGAGTTTTTAAAACAAATACAACATTATTGGTTTATATAATAATCCTAATAATCTGAGGATCGGAAAAAATACTTATATAATTATAGGTGTATCATTAATTAACCACTTGGTGTTCTCTTGTAAGTTTATAGTTTTTTTATTAATCATATAATATAAAAATACAAAGAGACATGGTAAATGTCAAACTATTTAACTAAGAGTTATATCTAAAAGATAATGTTAATATAGTGACCCAAACTTTTCTAAAACCAATTGGTTGAAATTTTTTCGACCCATGCCCATCTTATCCTTTAATAATTTATTTTGTATCCATTATAGACCGAAAATGATTTTATTATAAAATAATATTTCTTTCCTTTCCTAAGGTTCCCCTCACCCCTCTTATAAAAGGGCACTTCACCTTCTCTCTAATTCACACCTTCAAAGCCATTTGGCTTGGCCAAAACCAGACCAAATACACTCTCAACAATCCTACCTTAATCTTAGAGGTATTACCTTAGTAATAAAGCCAACCTATGGATTCATATTGGTCAAATCAAAAGGAATAACCCGAAGAAGATGTAAATATCTAACCACCTCTTCCATGTTTTTTCTTCTTCCACTTCTTATTTCCTTGTTGTTTCCATTCTAAAATAATAACTCCAATATCTTCTATATACTGTAATGTTATTATAAATATTTAAAAACCATATTCATTATTCTATCCATCCTTTGAATGATATGTCTCCATACATGTGTACGTACGTCTTACCGTCTCCACGTCGTCGTATAGTTGTTACTCAACACATTACTATTAGGACGGGTATAATAATGATGTATAAATGATTTAAATAATAAATATAACATGATAATTATTCTTTATATATGATATACCATCCAATTATATGTGATTTTTATATCAAAAGAATGATATTGTCGCTCGTGCGTACGTACGGATTACCGTCTCCATGAACACAATGAGATTCAATCCCCATCGTATACATTCAAGACTAATTATCATTATATGATTAAAAATAATGTTTAAATACTTAATATAATTCTGAATATGAGTAATATACAACTTATCCATAAAAATTATTACTTACAAAACAAACATATAAAGGAAAACGAATCAGTTAACACTAGAAACGACGATAATACTAAAATAATAATAACAAAGCAATATGAAAAGATCATATATGATATCATATTAATGTATATGAGTCTTATATAAAATAATAACAATTATTTATCCATTATAGTGGAGTTTAACCTACTCTCAATCAAGGAAAAGTACAAGGTAAGGGTTATTTTTACAATATATTTATTATCTGAGGTTGTTTTTACGTAAGTATCTACCAGGACCTCTTTATCATCACATCCATGTTTCTTAAAAATGAATTCCAAAACATTTTTACAATTTACTATACTATGGTTTAAATCCATTTATACCCTTTTTTACATTTTATAATATTTTTTTAAAGGATTCATTCCGTCGTTTTCCAAACAAGGTACCTTATGACCTTTTCGACAAAATTAAGGTAAGAATGTTTTTTAAACTTATACGGTTGGTTTGGCTATTTTCCACTGTTATAACATCATCGAATCTTCCCTTACAATATTATAAGAATATTTTCAAATTAAATGTTTTCTTTATAATTATGTTACTTTTAATGATTTCAAAATAGAAAGAGATTATTGGTCGGAGTGGATACTCAAAAGGGGGGGTGAATTGAGTACCAATAAAAATTTATGTTAAAAAGATTTCTCTTAAAATCACCCAAATTAAATACATAGTTAAACTGTAGTGAATTTATATATATTTTTAATGTTCAATTAGTTTCTCAAATATTGATTAGGTCTCAGTTAATTTAATCAGAATATCTAATTAAAATTTGAAACTAATTTACGGGTTTACAATAAGTATGAACCCTTGCTAATTTAACAATCAAAGTAACATTAAAAAAAATTTGTTTCAATGTAATAAGTAGAAGAATATAAAATATATAGTATAATTTAATATAATATACACAGCAGATGTATCCAAGAGGTTCAATCTCAAGGGGAGACATAGTCATCTCAAACAATTTATATAAATTTGATCCACACCCTGGATCGGGGTAAACAATAGTGTAAAGATTGTCCAGGTACAAAGACCTCTACCACAGTTCTTTAGGGGAAAATAAAACAATAGCACACAGGTTGTCCAGGTCTTACTTGACCTCTACCACTATCCACAGTTGGATAAAAAAGACATATGGAAGGTTTGTTTGAGGATTTAGAGATCCGCCACTCTAGCACAGGAGACAGTGTTTGTATAAAATATATGGAGCACACACACTGCTATAAATTTAAATAAAATAATCACTAAGAGATTAAATATGAGTTTTAAAAAGATCTAATGATTTGAGGTGCATCTATGGACACTTTTGATAAATCAAAAATGATTCTGAGTCCTTCTCTAGTTTTTTCTGAAAAACAGAGGTTCGTTTTCTTCATGTTCAGTTCGATCATCTTGAGTGCATGAAGAGCTCGTTGTAGTTCTTCACTCCTTGACTAAGTTTCAGATTGTAGTCTTCTCTAGAATTAATGGCTTCGTGTATGTCCAGTTCTCCCCAGTATGAATGTAGCTTTTTCTTTTTGTATGAATGCACCACATTTCAATGTTGTTCATCCCTTTCCTTTTACACCCTTCACATTCCTTATTAATTAAATTATGCCCGGTCTTTGTCCTTCCTTTTACAGCATTCAGCACCGGTAAAAAGAATGATTACCTTTTCATGGGAACTAGGTACGGTTCCCTAACATGACAACAAATATCATTAAATGACATTAATTGCATTAAAAACATCAATTATGACCGTTTCATAATAAATAAATAATATTGAGAATATAGAGATTGACTGGTCAGTCTTTCATTATTAGCTTATGTTGGTAGATGTGTAACGGTGAACATTTTGTAGCTATGACCTTTTATTGGTAGCTCTTTGATCTTGTATCAGTAGCTCCTGGTATCGGTAGCTGTTAATCTATATCAGTAGCTCTATATATCAGTGACCCATTCTATCGGTAGCTCTTGGTCTATCGGTAGATCATTTTGTATCGGTAGCTTAATAGCGGTAGATTTTCTTATATCAGTAGACTTAGTCTATCAGTAACTTTGGGGTAACAGTATCTTGTATCAGTACACTTTTACTCTATACATATTGGTATCTCCATTCGGTTCCAGTGATATATATATCAATAGACATTTGCATACCGGTATACTTATTCTATCGGTAGCTCAGCTTCTGTCGGTAGCTGTCTGTATCGGTGGACTTGATCTATGTGCTTACCGATGGACTTCTTCTATCGATAGATCTCTGTATCGGTGAAATTATCTTATTGGTGACTATGTTTATCGGTGGACTAAGTACTGTTTGATCTGTGTTAGTAGCTATAAACATATCAGTGACTTTAACACTTATCTGTTTTATGCAAAACATATCTGATTGAGTTAGAATTACTTCAAAATTCATATAAACTTAGATAAACATTGATTAACATATTTGAAAGATTATTTTACTATTGTTATCAAATAGAATTTCATAGATTTAATGAATTAATATATATATTAACATTATTTGGGATTATCAAAGTATATGAAAGCATAATTGGGATTATCAAAATAGGTGAGTTCAACAATCTCCCCCTTTTTGATAATCACAGATTATGATATTATAAACCCAAAATAATCAGTAATGTATCAGATGATATATCATTGAATTCAAGTGTAGTAGAGAAAAAAACACACCAGTGGTAAAAATGTAATAAGTGATATGCTTAATGTATCAGAGGTAGAATTAAATGCAATGTTCTGTTAGCTCCCCCCCCCCTTTCATATCCCAGATATGTTTCCCTTAGATAAGATTCCTCCCCCTTTGTGATAATCAAAAAGTAGGAAACAACAAAGAGAGGAGAAAAATGATAAAGAAAAGAAAGTTTCTTGTATTTCAGGGTGCAAAAAAGTGATGTGATATAAAAATAAAATACAAGGGATTCTTATCAATTATCTTAGCCACCTATTCAATCCACGTCTGCAATGTGAGATTTTCCTTTGGGATCAGAAAAGGATTCAGGCTGTGTGGATGTAGATTAAGGCTTAGGAACACCAGAAATGATCACAGGAGGCTGAGCGACTGAAACTATTCCTGGCCTGTATTGAGTAGTTCTCTGAGTGATCATAGGAGTAAGGCTGCGAATGGCTTGGGCTGGAGTCATCTGAATAGGAGAAGCAGTAGAGGTAGAGGCAGGTAAAGCTGTAGGTACAATCATGGGCCTAGCATCGAAATTCAATAAAGGAAATAAGAGATTTCTGAAATCCATAATTATTCCTCCTCCTCTCTCCATAATATATATGAAATCATCCTTATTTTCCATGAATTCGTCCAAGGCAGGAGTCAACTATCTGAGCTTGCAGACTTGCTCTCTGAAGGCTTGATTGACTAGAGGTAACTTTAGGTTTTTTAACAGAAGTTTGAAATGGTTGTTGAGTTGATTTTTGGTATAAATTCTTTGGAAATAGTGGTCTACCTTGTCTTTCACTTTTTTTGAGAGGCAGAAGATTCCCTCATATAGTCTTGGACTATCTTCATTATATCTCTAGTGGTATCCCTGGTAGAAGATACCACTTTGCTCAGATCGGATGAGTCCACAGAGCCATTGGTTTACGCTGAACAAAGCTCCTCCTCCATCAGAGCTCTAATCTGATCCAAATCCATTGATGGTCTAGAAGTAGGAGAACCAATAGAGAAGGTTACTATTTCCTTTAAGTTTTTGGTCAACCCACTAATTAGATTTTTCACTTGGGAATCCGAGGTGCTAACATGATCTTTCATGGAGGTTTTAAATCCTTCAATCATTGATACCATCTAGCAGACAACACTTTTGAGATAAGATAAATATTTATCTGCTTGAGATTTAGAACTTATATAAGATTCTGAAGAGAGAATAGATTTCCTTAGAACTTTAACATCCTGTTACAGTCTAGATACTTGAGTCTGGAAAGCTGTAACTTCATCCACTATTTCTTCCACAATGTTTGAAACATTACAACCAAGAGAGAGTTCAAAAGACATTTCCAAATTACTCAACTCTTCAACAAAGCAGTGCTTCAACTCAGTAACAGAAGCACTAAAAGACCCTTTCAGCTCATCCATTAAGGATTCAAAGTCAGCCCTGGTGATCGCATCAGAAGGTGCAACTACAACAGGTTCTCTTTCGGATACTATACTGGCCACTAAGTCATTCATAATCGATTGAATTGATGCCACTAGTAAAGCTTCCATTTTCCTTATCTCTTCCCCAAACTGATTTTGAGATCAGACTTTAGCTTATCCAGATCATGTATTCTGACCACATCTTCATGTGACAGCTCAGTTTGAATATCATAATTGATTTTTGTTCTATTGAGGGATGCCTCATTATCAGAATCAGGATAATCCAATCCACAAACTACAAAACCTGGTTCTTCTTCCCAATCCTCAATATCAACAGCCACTGAAACACTACCAAATCTGGTTTGATGATCCCCCTAAATAGGTACATTCTCTTGTACTGCAATAGCATTCTCAGCAAGTCTATCTCCTAAGAAGAATATTCTTCAATCATCTCCATCTCTGCAACAGCTAAGGGATCCTCTGGATTAGGCACAGGTCCTTCCATCTCTCCCACTACATCCTCAACAGGTACAACTGAGCTTCCAATCAATGGACTCAGACTTAAGAAGACAGAATCAAAGGCTTCAGATTCATTATCTCTTTCTTCTTCATTCTCAGGGGCTGTTTGGTATTCCTTATCAACAGGTGTATCTTCTTATAATAGAGTTTACATTCTAAATGATACAATTTTAGCAACAGGACATGGGGGAAAGTCTGGATCCCTTCCATCATCCATAGAAGTCTCCTCTTCACCAGTCTCATCACTGTACTCAGGTTCTTCATCATTAGGTCCTAGACCTGGATCCCTCACATCCTTAGGTCGTGAAGGATGATCCACAGGATTGAATTTATCAAATACCTTATGTTCATCAATAACCCACTCTCCTTTCCATGGGTTCCAGTTTATTTTCATGTATTTACATATAGTGCTTGTGATACAAAAGTTGTTCCTTACTACCATAGTCTCATCTTGAGACTTAGCTACCCCTTTTACCTGAATTGTAACACCCTAGGTAAATAAAGAATATGACATTTTCACATTTATCCATATTTGTGAATAAATTATTAATATAACTTTAGAGGGGACGCTATGCCCGATGGCGTACCCAATACGCAACAACGAGTTTCTTGGAAATCTTACGTTGCACTCTAATAATAAGATAATATTATTTTAAATGGTAGTTAATGCCTTGTAGTTGTAATGGTGGGAATGAACAGAACTAACTACAAAATGATTAAATATTTTGGTCAAATATTTTTACTCTTTACAATAAATGTTATAGAATTAAAAATGATAATGAATACAATTTTAAGCGTAGACATTCTAATATTCTTTAAAAGGTTGATTAACCGCCTTTTGAAGGAGAACCTATTTTAAATCCACTTTTTGACAATTTTATGTGTTATATTTGAAAAAATAAAATTCTTATTTAGAATCGGGACATCAAAATTTACTTTGTGTAAATTTTTGGTATCTTTCCGATAAAGCTCATTTTTAATGAATAGTGAAAACTGTTGTATTTTAATTCAAAACCTGTTTTTAATCTAATTTATTTATATGATCAGATTATATTTTGAATTGTTTTTAAAGTAAAATTACAATATATTTTGACCATTTAATCCAATAGTGGTTGTTGTAATTAATTTCACTTTGAAATTGGACTTAAACTAGTGTCAATCTTTTGATACTTATTGTTTCATAAAAACACGCTATTTGCTCTGACAGCGGGAATTAATTATTAAATTAATTAGTGAAACTTATATGTTTTGAATTTTGTAAAATATACATCATTTTTGAATTCGGAATATCAAATATAGCTTAGTGATAAGTTTTGGTTTTTTTCTAAAAAACTTCAATTTTTGATGAATAGTGAAACCACTAAGTGGTACTTAAGAAACTGATTTTTCGTTGAAATGAAATTTTACCACCTCTGTGTTTTTAATTTCAAAAATCCGACATACATGGTTGTTATTAAGAAGTAAAATGTGGTTCAATGGGATTAAAATAATTTTTTGGTGAATAGTAACTTATTATGTTTTTAATCACGATTAAAGGTAATTAGTGTAGTTTAAGGTAAAAATAATGTTTTAATATTATGAGATGAGCTTGACACATGTCCTACCCTCATTGTATGTGTCATGGACGACCAATAAAATCAATGGGTCTACATGGAGACCCCATGGAGCCACACTGGTTGGGAAATGACATAAATAACATTTTATTTAATGTTAAAGTAAAAATGACACAAACATGAGATGTTATACTAAAACAATTTTTATATGGGGTTATACAAGTCATATTTTTGACTATAAATATTCATTATATATCTAAAAATATTTCATAAATCATGATATTTTTTTTATAATTTTTAGACATTAAATATATTAAATTATTTATGACATCATAATGATGCAGCGATTACCTCATTAATAAAGGATTTAAATAAAATGAAAAGATAATGTAAAATCTATGACCTACACATGTCCAAAACCTATTGGATGGGTATATTTCGAACCCTTATCACCTTAGCCTCGAATTATATCAATGTGGGACCTTTTAAATCCGAAACTCATTTTAAAATAAAGGAACATTTGTTTTCTTTCCAAGGGTGCCCCTCCTCTCCTCTTATAAAAGGCCCCCACCTCTACCACCTTACACACACCTCTCAAGCCTTTGGCTCAGCCAACCCCTGACCATTTCATCTCTCTACATCCCTATATTCATCATTGAAGCCTCACATTGGGCAGAATACTTTCCAAGTAAGCCTTTTAGCTTAAATCAAAGAGAGTTACCCATTTTAAAGGTAGTGTTCTCTCTTGTGTTCTTATGTTTTATTTTGTTTCTCTAACCCCCTAAACTATTTTTATTCTTTAATTTTGTAACAACAACAGTATATTCAATATAATAGGATTTTGTTATGTTAAGGATTCGAGCTACACTTACACACACCTTTGTCTAATGGTTAAAGAACATACTGTTTCTGTGGTTGGCGATTTTCTGCCTCACGAAATGATGATTGTTCAATATTATTTTAACACCTTTAAATGTAGAAATTATGATGTCACTGTATTTTATATATGATATATATGGTATTTATTTTTACTATTTTCTTATTTATTTTATATTTAAAACATACCTTTATTCTTTTCATGTTGTGTAAATTCGATAATTTCATATGAGGAAGTGTGGACTACCGCCCCCTAAAGTGATGTGACTCGTACATGCAATACATGGAATGTATAAAGAATGAAATTAATGAACTTATGTGACCTATATAACATATATATTATACTGGAATTATAATATATATATATATATATATATATATATATCATTTATTTTCAATTCCATTAATATGAAGAAAAAAAATTAAAGTAGTGTTCATGCTTACGTACGGCCTACCGTCTCCATGAACGGTGCTTTTCATTTTTTATCTCCAAATGATATGGAATAGTATAAAATTAATATGTACTAGATATATATGATATATTAATCATTAATAATATTCTGGAAATTATTTACTTATAACTACATGGGAAATCATTTTTCAAACAAGTTCATTTTTGACTCATGTACCAAACATCGGCAAAAACGTCTGATATGAACTAACATTATTAAACAATTATTATAACATTAAAATATGTGATATGAACTGAATAATAATATTTAAAGGATTTCCTTATGAAATTATAAATTGACCAAAGTTTATTATTCAGGAATATAAAGAAACGAACAAGACAAGTCAGACTTGAGGTAAGGGCTCCTACTCCCCTCATTCTTTTTAAGTACACTCTTTTATGTCATTCCTTTTAAAGCTCATCTTTATTATTATTGGGATGTTATTTTATATTACTCTTACTATAATTTTTATGTTCATATGATGAGAGACCCCATTCTCTCTCATCAATCCATTTTGGAAGTTTTGAGTGGCGCCGTTAGGCTGCCGAATTTTTGCAAGAGATCTAACCTCTCTCTTTCTTTTTAAGTACTCTCCTCTATGTCACTTCTTTTAAGCTCCCATCTGTTATCTTGGGGGATGTTCTTTTATATTCATATTTCTGTAAACTTTAGGTTAATATTATTTGAGACCCTATTTGATCTCATCAATCCATTTCTGTATGTTTTTAGTGGTCTCGTTAGGCTGCTGAGTTTTCGTAAGGGATTTTTCATCTCACTTTTATTCCCGTGATATTTATGCTAAATTTTCCACAATTTCCTTTCAGTGGTGTATGTACTTCCCATTATTTTACTCATTGTTCAATATACTTTCATTTATGAGTATTTACATCAGTGTTGTATTGTCCTTCTTTCACGGGGTGTATGTTTCGAAAAATACCCATGTCGGTAAGGGAACCTTTCACCCTACTCTATTCAAAAGACTTCATTTGTTATGTCTTTTAATACACATACTATTATGTGGGGATATGTTCTTCTATATCCTTATTGATTTAAATTTTATGTCCATGTGATGAGATACCCTTTTTATCTCTCATCAACTCATTTTCAGAATTTTGTAGGGATGCCGTTAGGCTGTCAAATTTTTCCAAGGGAACTTCTTAACCCAAATTTGATTCTTTGGGATAAACCTGTACTCCTTGAATATGTATTTAAATGAATATGTGTGAATAACCACTGATTTTTTTACACTTAATATCCACTAATATTTGGTGTATTCGTTTTTCACACATAATTATGTAATTGATTTATCCTTAAACCAAGGATACCGTATTTGTAAGGGACATCATCTCAATCTCCATTCATTGAGGTATATTTTGTTTTACACACAACATTATTTTATACGGTGAATAAACCCCTTTTACTTTTACATTTATCCAAAAAGGAACCTTTTTTATATGAATCGTTTTACTAAATGACAAAAGGGAATGTTTTTGTCGTACGTATGCGGTGACAACGACTTCTCCGCCACCATGACCATTATTTGAGTTTCGGCTTCCTCTACAAGCCATACCATCTTTTTAAAACAAAAATAAATATCATGTTTTAATTTTCTTTTATTTTGGTATTGAAAATGGTTTTCATAATGTTTTTTATATCCATGTGTTTTATTGATATCTTGTGATTGAAATGTGGAAATGTTATGTTTCATTTATGCATGTATTATGTGGTATGATTATGTTATGGATCTTGGGAATTGTTATGAAGATGGGTGGTTCCATGATAAACTAAGGGCGGGTGAGCTCGATATAGCTCTCCAATGCATTGGGTAATGCGAAGGAGTGAAACGTTAAGGTTTCTCCGAAGAGATTTCGGGAATATAATGTGATGGGTAATCCAAACGTAACCAAGAGGGTTACTCCATACGTAAGAATGTTATGAATGCCTCAAGTTACCTTTATGAATTATGATTTCTATGATTTATTCATGATTTGATGAGGTATGTTAATGTGCTTTTGTTTTATGAGTAAAGTATGATTTCATTGATTCTTATGTGTACATGTATTCATGTTTCCTTTCCATATTTTTATATCCCTTACTGAGTTTTTTATGCTCATCCCAAGTTTTTTTGAAATGTTTTTCACAGGTCAAGGGAAAGGTACATGATATGATCATAGTGTCAAGGAAGTGTCAAGAAAGAATCCATGTTTTATTTTAAATATGTTTACGTTTATGGGAAAAAATGTATACTATCTTTATGTAACCACTTTGTCTAAATGTGGAATGTAATGCAAGTTTTATGATCTAATTCTCTAAAACTATAAACCTGAAAAGATCCTCAATGTGTAATCTTGTATTAACTCAAGATTAAGTATGTTTTAAGCCTGGGGCCTTATAGATGGTATCAAAGGTCGGTTTGGACAACATTAGGGATTATGAGTTTTTGTTAGACACATGATTAGTCCCTATATCTATTATTTCTGTTAAACCCTTGTTTTATAACATTTTTCAGGTCAAGTAAAGCCGGTTATGAATAGAAGGATAAGGATCTCAAACGACATTCCTATCTCTTCCTGATGACATTCTTGCAATAATTATTGCAAAGTCATGTTCGGATGATTGTGAAACTTTTTCTAGCATAGAACTCACTTGCAAGCAGTTGTTTGAGATATCAAACACCTCCACTATACCTCGTTATCATCATGGGTCATGGGTTGTTTTTAGACAAATACTATTTTCACAATATTCTCATATTTTCAAGAAAGGTAAATATTATCAAGGTATTTTCAAATATTTTACCTTATCACAAGAATTTGAAGCATATTATGATTTTAAAAATGGTGCTGAGGAAGGAGACCCTTGTGAAACCTATCTATATTTGCTTTTAAAATATAGTCTCTCGGAACATACTTATGGTATTTTAAAAGGACCAATAATAGAATGTTTCAACTCAAATTATGTCTGACTATTTTATAGAAATAATTTTTTATCAGATGTTTTGGAATTATATGTCATACATGATTATTTTCCAAAACTTTTTTCTCTGAACACCCATATGACCCATGTTGTACAAGGTGTATTTGGATGGAGGAAGCAAATTATTTTGAAGGATATCTAAATCATTGTTGTAATGCATGGGAGTTCTACCTATGTGAGCAAGATGACAATGAAATCGAGTGGACGCCATGATCAGGGTATGATGTTATTCATTTTGGGAATCGTTTTATTTTATCTTATGGTGGTGAAATAAGACATCAAGAATTAAGATGTTGAGATCATATCGAATTTGGATGAAAATGAGAGGTATAAGGAAACTATTGAGGTTAAAACATGTTAGGGTTATATTTGGAGGACAACACGCAGACCGTGTGACAACCCGCCGCGTCTGACAAAGCTGCGGGAATCGAACCCACAACCAAAGTGCGACTGGTATTTATCACCTACCACTGGACTACGTGAAGTCCCTAGTTAGTTTGACTAATTATTTTTAGTTAGATGATTTTATGAATTAAGAGTAAGTTGATTTTGGGTTATCTATGAAAATTTATTAACCTATCATGGAGGATATGTGATTAGGTTAATTACTTTTCAATATGAGACATTAAGAGCAACTGGTGTTTTTTGGAGATAAATGTTACAATTTTACATGGAAGACTATGTGACTAAATCCTTCAAATATTTTGGTTTCAATCTTAGTTTGTTTTACTTTGAATAATTTTATGGACAAATTGTTTATCTAATGTTCCTCGTTGAACTTTGGGTTTTGTTGGACAAATTTTGGAGATTAAGAATAGATTTTATTTTTATAAAGGGATATCCTTTTCTGGATTATCTGATCTTGTACTAACCTTTTTGGTTTTGGTTTTGGTTAAATTATAAAGACATGGGAATTATATAGTTATCTTTTTTGGATTAGGTGATTCTATTGAAGTTGATTATCGTACTCTTAATGTGAACAAGTCTTCCTAAATACTCAACTTTTGGAGCAAATATGAGTTTGTGTAAGGAATCTAATAAAAGTTGAAAGTCAACATGATATGTGATTATGTTTCCTTATGAATAAATTCCTCAATAAAAGGTATCTTAAAACAAAAATGTTTTCTATTAACTTTTCCTACTGGGTAATCGAATACCATTTAACCCATCACAAGTTTGTGATTTTCTTGTGGTTAACTTTCTCATAAACATGTTTTCTATCACTCTACATCCAAACATGACCCTATATTTTCTCCTCCATGTCTATGATTTCCTACATGGAATCCTAGTATGGGTTAACTCGGGTGACCTCTGTACTTATCTTTCTTTATTTTAAAGTAATTGTTTTACCGACTCTTGTTCCGATGTGGGACTTTCAAGGATGTTTCCAACCCCAATTTTTAAATTGCGAGGACGTAATTCCCAAAAGAGGGGAAGGATGTAACACCCCAGGTAAATAAAGAATATGAAATTTTCACATTTATCCATATTTGTGAATAAAATATTAATATAACATTAAAGGGGACGCTATGCTCGATGGTGTACCCAATACGCAACAACGAGTTTCTTGGGAATCTTACGTTGCACTCAAATAATAAGATAATATTATTTTAAATGGTAGTTAACGCCTAAACGTTGTAATGGAGGGAATGAACAGAACTAACTAAAAAATAATTATATATGTTTTTCAAATATTTTTACTCTTTAAAATAAATTTTATAGGATTAAAAATGAGAATGAATCCAATTTTAAGCAAAGACATTCTAATATTCTTTAAAAGGACGATTAACCACCTTTTGAAGGCGAACCTCATTTAAATCCACTTTTTGACAATTTTATGTGTTATATTTGAAAAAATAAAATTCTTATTTAGAATTTGGACATCAAAATTTACTTTGTGTAAATTTTTTGTATCGTTCTAATAAAGTTCTTTTTTTAATGAATAGTGAAAAATGTTGTATTTTAATTCAAAACCTCTTTTTAATATAATTTATTTTATGATTAGATTATATTTTGAATTGTTTTTAAAATAAAATTACAATATATTTTTACAATTTAATCCAATAGTGGTCGTTGGAATTAATTTCACTTTGAAATTGGACTTAAACTAGTGTCAATCTTTTGATACTTATTATTTCATAAAAACACGCTATTTGCTCTGACAGTGGGAATTAATTATTAAATTAATTAATGAAACTTATATGTTTTTAATTTTTTAAAATAGACATCATTTTTGAATTCATAATATCAAATATAGCTTAGGGAGAAGTTTTGGTTTTTTTCTGGAAAACATCAATTTTTTATGAATAGTGAAACCACTAAGTGGTACTTAAGAAACTGATTTTTCGTTTAAATGAAATTTTACCACCTATGTGTTTTGAATTTCAAAAATAAGACATACATGGTTGTCATTAAGAAGTAAAATGTGGTTCAATGGGATTAAAATAAGTTTTTCGTGAATAGTAACTTATTATGTTTTTAATCGCAATTAGAGGTAATTAATGTAGTTTAAGGTAAAAATAATGTTTTAATAATATGATATGAGCTTGACACATGTCCTACCCTCATCTTATGTTTCATGGACGACCAGGAAAATCCATGGGTCAACTTGGGGACCCCATGGAGCCACTTGTTTTGTAAAATGACATTAATAACATTTTATTTAAAGTTAAAGTAAAAATGACACAAACATGAAATTTTATACTAAAACAATTTTTACATGGGGTTATACAAGTCATATTTTTGACTATAAATATTAATTATAAAGATAAAAAAATTTCCTACATCATGATATTTTTTTTATAATTTTTAGATATTAAATATATTAAATTATTTATGACATCATAATGATGCAGCGATTACCTCATTAATAAAGGATTTAAATAAAATGAAAAGATAATGTAACATCTATGACCTACACATATTCAAAACATATTTGATGGGTATATTTAGAACCCTTATTACCTTATCCTCGAATTATATCAATTTGGGACCTTTTAAATCCGAAACTCATTTTAAAATAACGGAACATTTCTTTACTTTGCAAGGGTGCCCCTCCTCTCCTCTTATAAAAGACCCCCACCTCTACCACCTTACACACACCTCTAAAGCCTTTGGATAGGCCAAAACCTGCCCATTTCATCACTCCACATCCATCTAATCATCATCTAAGCTTCACTTTGGGTAGAATCTTTTCCAAGGAAGCCTTAGATCTTAAATCAAAGAGAGTTACCCGTTTTAAAGGTAGTGTTCTCTCTTGTGTTCTTATGTTTTATTTTGCTTCTCCAACCCCCTAAAATATTTTTATTCTTTCATTTTGTAACAACACCAGTATCTTAAATATACTAGTATTTTTTCATGTTAAGGATTCGAGCTACACTTACACACACCTTCGTCTAATGGTTAAAGAACATATTGTTTCTGTGGTTGGCGATTTTCTGCCTCACGAAATGATGATTGTTCAATATTCTTTTAACACATTTAAAGGTGTCCATTATGAAGTAACTGTATTTTATATATGATATATATGGTATTTATGTTTACTATATGCTTATTTATTTCATATTTAAAACATACCTTTATTCGTTTCATGTTGTGTAAATGCGATAATTTCATATGAGGAAGTGTGGACTACCACCCCCTCAAGTGATGTGACTCGTACATGCAATACATGGAATCTATAAAGAATGAAATTAATGAACTTATGTGACCTATATAACATATATATTGTACTGTAATTATAATATATATATATATATCATTTAATTTCAATTCCATTAATATGACAAAAAAAAATGAAAGTAGCGTTCATGCGTATGTACGGACTACCGTCTCCATGAACGGTGCTTTTCGTTTTTTATTTCAAAATGATATGGAATAGTATAAAATTAATATGTACTGGATATATATGATATTTTAATCATTAATACTATTCTGTAAATTATTTACTTATAACTACATGGGCAATCATTTTTCAAACAAGTTCATTTTTGACTCATGTACCAAACATCGGCAAAAACATCTGATATGAACTAACATTATTAAAAAATTATTATAACATTATAATATGTGATATGAACTGAATAATAATATTTGAAGGAGGTCCTTATTAAATTATAAATTGACCAATTTTTATTATTCAGGAATATAAATAAACTAACAAGACAAGTCGGACTTGAGGTAAGGGATCCCACTCCCCTCTTTCTTTTTAAGTACACTCTTTTATGTCATTCCTTTTAAAGCTCATATTTATTGTTATTGGGATGTTATTTTATATTAATATTACTATAATTTTCATTTTCATATTATGAGAGACCCCATTCTCTCTAATCAATCCATTTTGGATGTTTTGAGTGGCACCGTTAGGCTGCCGAATTTTCGTAAGAGATCTAACCTCTCTATTTCTTTTTAAGTACTCTCCTTTATGTCAGTTCTTTTAAGCTCCAATTTGTTATGTTGGGGGATGTTCTTTTATATTCCCCTTTCTGTAAACTTTATATTAATATGATGAGAGACCCTATTTGATCTCATCAATCCATTTTTGTACGTTTTAAGTGGTATCGTTAAGCTGCCGAGTTTTCGTAAGGGATTTTTCATCTCACTTTTATTCCCGTGAGATTTATGCTATATTTTCCACAATTTCCATTCAGTGGTGTATGTACTGACCATTATTTCACTCGTTGTGTAATATAATTTCATTTATGAGTATTTACATCAATGTTGTATTGTCCTTCTTTCACAGGGTGTATGTTTCGAAAAATACCCATGTCGGTAAGGGAACCTTTCACCCTCCTCTTTTCAAAAGACTTCTTTTGTTATGTCTTTCAATTCACATACTATTATGTTGGGATATGTTCTTCAATATTCTTATTGATTTATGTTTTATGTCCATGTGATGAGATACCCTTTTTATCTCTCATCAACCCATTTTCTGAATTTTGTAGCGACGTTGTTAGGCTGTCAAATTTTTGCAAGGGAACTTCTTAAACCAAATTTGATTCTTTGGGATAAACTTGTACTCCTTGAATATGTCATTCTATGAATATGTGTGAATAACCTCTGACTGTTTTACACTTAATATCCACTTATATTTGGTGTATTTGTTTGTCACACATAATTATGTAATTGATTTATCCTAAAACCAAGGATACCGTCTTTATAAGGGACTTCGTCTCAATCTCCATTCATTGAGGCATATTTTGTTTTATACACAACCTTCTTTTATACTGTGTATAAACCCATTTGACTTTTATGTTTATCCATAAAGGAATATTTTTTATACGAAGCGTTTTACTAAACAAAAAAAGGGAATGTTTTTGTCGTACGTATGCGGCGACAATGACTTCTCTACCGTCGTGACCATTATTTGAGTTTCGGCTTCCTCTACAAGCCATACCATCTATTTAAAAGAAAAATAAATACCATGTTTTACTTTTCTTTTATTTTGGTATTGAAAATGGTTTTCATAATGTTTTTTATATCCATGTGTTTTATTGATATCTTGTGATTGAAATGTGGAAATGATATGTTTCCTTTATGCATGTATTATGTGGTACGATTATGTTATGGTTCTTGGGAATTGTTATGAAGATGGGTGCTTCCGTGATAAACTAAGGGCAGGTGAGCCCGATATTGCTCTCCAATGCATTGGGTAACGCGAAGTAGTGAAACTTTAAGATTTCTCCGAAGAGATTTAGGGAATATACTGTGATGGGTTTTCCAAACGTAACCATGAGGGTTACTCCCTATGTAAGAATGTTATGAATGCCTCATGTTACCTTTATGTCTTATGATTTATATGATTTATTCATGATTTGATGAGGTATGTTAAAGTGCTTATGTTTAATGAGTAAAGTATGATTTCATTGATTCTTATGTGTACATGTACTCATGTTTCCTTTTCATATTTTTATATCCCTTACTGAGATTTTTATGCTCATCCCATGTTTTTCTGAAATGTTTTTCACAGGTCAAGGGAAAGGTACATGATATGATGATAGTGTCAAGGAAGTGTCATGAAATAATCCTTGTTTTATTTTTAATATGTTTCTGTTGATGGGAAAAAATGAATACTATCTTTATGTAACCACTTTGTCTAAATGTGGAATGTAATGCAAGTTTTATGATCTAATTCTCTAAAACTCTAAACCTGAAAAGATCCTCAATGTGTAATCTTGTATTAACTCAATATTAAGTAAGGTTTATGGCTGGGGCCTAATATTAATCCTTACTAAGATCAACTTGGAAAAGAATAAGGCATTGGTCTTTGATTTTGACCTGGTCATATCCTCCATTTCAATCATTATCAACCTACACAGATTCACTTTCACTCCATGTCTTAAAATATGTAACAGATAGATATCATGTATCTTAAATTTACAAAGTCCCCTCTCCTTGGAATTAAAACATGTAGAACAAACATGAACAGCAATCTTTTCTCTCCGTCCATTTCAGCAGCCACCACTTGTCTTTGATTTCCACTACCGGTGAGCTTCTCTAGGGTAGTTTCATAATCAAATATATCACTTGTAGGTGGTATTGATTTCGATACATATACAGAAACACCATCATGTGGAACCTTCAGGCATTCATCCCACTCAACAGATGAAAAATATATCTCCTTTCCATTCACAAAAGAAATCACTCGATTCTCATTTTCTAATTTCTCAACTCTCACAAACTCATAGAATTGTTTCACTAGATTCGGATAGTTGGGGCCATTTTTGTTCGAAAAGCATTATCCCCACTTCTAATCTTCCAGCACCTCTATAACTAACCATTTACTAGCCAACATCCATTCCACGCATATCTCTTTTTCGATCACAATAACTCTATTTTTAAAATGAGGGTTCAATGGTCACATCCCCAACCTTGTTCTACCAACATTGCCACTTGCTTCTGGCTAGATCTTATGCTTCTTAGCATTTGGCTAATCAATGTCATCTCTGATGGTAGGGAGTTTGGTTTTTTCCATCTCTGGTTTGAGGAACGTAGGGTTTTCGAGAATTTAGGGAGATAAGGCTTGAGGGTAAAGGGTTTGAGGCTCGGGGGTTTGAGAAGTAACAAGGACATTGTTTTATCATTTAGGAATCATAAAATAAAATAAATAAAGTTTAAAAGATACAGATTCTGGAAGCAGACAGAAGTTTTAAATAGCATAAACAGTAGGGTTCATCGGTGAGAATTCCTATTAGTGAGGTCCATCGGTGAGGTATCACATCGATGAGGTACATCGGTGATGTATCACATCGGTGAGGTACATCGGTGAGGTACATCGGTGAGGTACATCGGTGAGGTATCACATCGGTGAGGTACATCAGTTAGGTATCACATCAGTGAGGTACATACGGATTAAGGTTGATCATTCCTAACTCATGTCTAATGTAAATTAACCTATCCAGACTTAAAGGTTTGATGAAAATGTCAGCTAATTGATGTTCAGTACCTATAAATTCAAGAGTAATATCACCTTTTTGGTTATGATATCTCAAAAAGTGGTGCCTTACATTAATGTGTTTGGTCCTAGTGTGAGATATAGGGTTTTTTGAAATATTTATTGCACTAGTGTTATCATAGTTAATTGAAACATGATAAAAATCATATCCATAGTCCAAAAGAGTGTGTTTCATCCATAGAATTTGTAAACAGCAACTGCCAGTAGCTATATACTCTGCTTCGACAGTGAAAAAAGCTACCGAATTCTGCTTTTTACTGCACCAAGACACTATGGATTTTCCATATAAATGACATGTTCTAGATTTTCTTTTTCTATCCAACTTGAAACTAGCAAGGTCAGCATCTGAATAACTCATCAACTCAAAAGATTGTCCTTTTGGGTAAAACAATTCTAAATTTATAGTGTGTTTAAGATACTTAAAAATTCTTTTAAAAGTAACTAAATGATATTCTTTTGGATTAGCTTGAAATCTTGCACACATACACACACTAAACATAATATCTGGTCGACTAGAAGTAAGGTAAAGTAAACTTCCAATCATACCTCTATAATTGGTTTGATCCACTGGGTTCCTAGTTTCATCTGCATCCATTTTATAGATAGTACTCATAGGAGTATCATTTTCCTTAATACTATCAAAACCAAAATGTTTTCAAATATCCTTTGTATATTTACTTTGATTCAAAATAATACCATTTTCATTTTGAAAAACTTGAAATCCAATAAAATATTTGCGTTCTCCAATTAAACTCATTTCAAATTCATTTTGCATACTCTTTAAAAAAACAGAACGTAAAGAATGTTTAGAAGATCTAGAAATAATATCATCAACATAGACTTGTACTATCAAAACATCTTTAGAAATTCTTTTAATAAAAATAGTTGGATCAGCAATCCCTATAGTAAAACTTTTTGAAATAAGAAAATTACTAATTATATCATACCAAGCTCTTGGAGCTTGTTTCAAACCATATAAAGCTTTAGAGAGTTTGAAAACACGATTTGGAAAATGAGTATTTATAAATCCATGTGGTTGTTCAACAAAAACATCTTCAATTATAAAACCATTTAGAAAAACACTTTTTAAATCCATTTCATATAACTTGAAATTCAGATGAGCAGCATAGGAAAGTAAGATCCAAATGGATTCTAATATAGATACAGGGGAAAAGGTTTCCTCATAGTCTATACCTTCCTCTTGACTATATCATTTTTCAACTATCCTTTCATTGTTTCTAACTATATTTCCAGAATCATCAAATTTGTTTCTAAAAACCCTTTTAGTGTCTATTGTTAAAGTGTCCTTGGGTCTGTCAACTAATTTCCAGACTTTGTTTCTGTCAAATTGATTTAACTCTTCATGAATATCCATTACCCAAAATTCATCATTGATTGTATCGTTGACATTTCTAGGTTCTATCTGTGAATGAAAGACATGATGTTCAACCCAGTTTCTTCGAGAAGCTCTAGTCTGTGTCCCTCTATCAATATTACCAACAATCGCATCCAAAGGATGATTCTTTAGAATCCTAGTTGATCTAGTGATGGTAGGACTAGATTTTTCAGGCTCTTCTCTATGTTTGGGTTCTATAGAAGCAAGTTATGGAATATGTCCTGAACTGGATGTTTTTACAACAGATTCTTTAGTTTTATCTTTAAGTTCCAGAACAGTCAAATATTCTTCAAAATTTTCAATGGAAGATTTAGGTTCATGTGCAACAGTTTCATCAAACTTGATGTGAATAGATTCTTCCACACATTTAGTTCTTTTATTAAATATTCTATAGGCTTTTCTAGTTAAAGAATAACCCATAAAAATTCCTTCATCACTTTTAGATGCAAACTTGTCAAGATTATCCTTTGTATTGAGAATAACAACTTTGCATCCAAAAACTCTAAAGTAACTAACCTTAGGTTTTCTAATATTCCACAATTCATAAGGGGTCTTCTTAAAAACAAGTCTAATCAAGACTCTATTAATAATATAGCTAGATTTATTTACAACTTCATCCCAAACATAAATAGGTAGCTCATACTCATTAAGCATGGTTATTTCCATATGTTGAAAGGTTGTATAAGTTCTTTCTACAACACAATTCTGTTGAGGTGTCCTAGGGGCAGAGAAATTGTGACTGTAGCCATTGTGTGAGCAATAAGATTCAAACTCGTGATTTTCAAATTCACAACTATGGTCACTTCACAGGGTCTTAATCTTATGTCCATTATGATTTTCTATAGTGTTGGAGTATTTAGTAAAGTAGGAACAAGCTTCACTTTTTTGAGATAAGAAGTATACCCATGTATATAAAGAAAGGTAATCTACTAGTACATAGACATAGTGCTTCCCATTTAAACTAGAAACACTATAAGGTCCAAACAAGTCCATGTGAACCAACTCGAGAGGTTGAGGAGTTTAAACTTCTTTCTTTGATTTAAAATAAACATTATGTTTCTTTCCCTTTTGGAAGGGATTACAAAATTTGTCTGATGGGAATTAAAGTTTGGGTAGATCTCTAACTAAGTTCTTCCTAGTCAGTTTTCTAAGTGAATGAATGTCAAAATGTCCTAATATTCTACTCCAAAGGTAGGATTCTTTATGAAAATCATTTAAACAACTATCATTTTACTTGGCTAAAGAATTAAAATCAACAACATAAACATTTTCAATTCTTAAATCAAGAAACACTAAAACATTTTTAGAGTTAAAAACATTACAAGAATCATTTTCAAACATAACACTGAAACAATCATCATATAACTGAGAAATAATTTACATATTATATTTAAATCCATCAAAAAATAAAACTTTAGAAATTAAAACTGAATTAGTGTTACCAATCTGGAATTGGCCGATGATCTTTCCTTTAGAGTTATCACAAAAGGTGACATAGCCTCCATCAATCTTTATTAAGCTTTTAAATCATGAGTAATCTCCATACATGTGCCTTAAACATCCACTATCCAAGTACCATGTTTTCCTATAAGAACTCTTTAAGCAGGTCTCCTACAAAACAAGATTAGACATAGAATGATTTTGGTACCCAGATTTTCTTGGGTCCAGACAGGTTAGCAAGTAAAGCTTTAGGTACCAAATTTGTCTTATGGGTCTCATATAATTTACAGAATCAATTGATTTGGAAATATAATGTTTTTTTGATCTATAAAAATGTGCATAACTAGTTGAGGTATATGAATTTCCCGAACTGGAACTAGTAGAATTTTGTCCAGATTTTGGAATAAATCTATTTTTGGTAAACTATCTCTGTCCAGGTTAGGATCCCAAACCAATAGTATACTTTCGTGCCACTTGTTTACCTAGAATTTTAGTTAGATTTTTCTTTCCATTTTTGAACTTTTCTATGTCCTTTCTCAGTTTCTCATTAGAAATTTTCAGTTTAGTATTTTCTTTTAACAGTTGAGCATTATTTTCCTTTTCAATCTCAAGGGCAGTTTTAACAGTGCTAGATAAAATATGTTGTTTCTTTAACGCTTTTTACTTGTCCCTAAGTTCATTACAGGTCTCTTCTAGAATATTAAATTATTCAAATAATTCTTCACTAGTGTTTTCAGATTCAGAATCAGAATCAACTCCAGAATAATATGAATTTAAAGAAAGAGTATCTAATGTTACCTCAGAGGTGTTTTTCATAAAACACATGTTAGCACGATTCTTTTCAGAGTCAAAAACTTTTGATTCACTTGTGCTATCTTCTAAAGCACTACAGGTAGCTTTCATAGCTTTCTTGTACTTTTTGTCCTTATAGTCATGTTTCTTTTTGAACATAAATTTTGGATATTCTGATTTTACATGTCCTTTCCTTTTGCATTCATAGCAGATAACTCCGTCACTCTTATAAGCTTTCTTCCAGTCCTTTTTCCAATTACCTTTGTTATCATATATTCCATCGAAGTTTGATTTTCTGAATAGTTTCTTCTTCCTATAGAACTTCTTAAATCGTCTCGCTATTTGAGCCATCTCAACATCACTATCATGATCTGAACTTTCACTTATTGAGCTTTCAGTAGGTATGTGAAATTTTTCCTTTTCCTTGATCCTTGAGGCAGTAGACTTAAAAGCCATTGGCTTTATTTATGGTTCAACATATTCTTCCTTATTTACTTTAAGCTCTTCCTCATACATCATAATCTTACCTATTAATTCCTAAACAGGCAGTTTACTGATATCGCATGATCCTCTAATCGAAACAGATGTGCCTCTCCATCTTTCTGGCAGACATCTTAATATTCTCATGATCTGTTATTTTGCAGGAATAGCTTTACCAAGAGATCTCATTGTGTTGAAAATCTCATTGAACATGAGATACATGTCATAAATGGGTTCATCAGGATTCATTTTAAAATTATCATATTTAATAGTATAGGTATTCAGCCTCATTTCTTTAACATTTTTTGTTCCCTCATGGGAATAGCCAAAGTCTCCCAAATTTCATAAGCAGTTTTACAAGCAGATATGCGATTAAATTATTCATCTCCTAAAGCACAGTAAATGGCATTCATTGCTTTACAGTTATTATTCTAAGAAGTTTTAGTAGCTTCATCCCAAGTAGTTTTATCGGTTTCTAGAATCTTATATTGAGCTTCTACAGCAGTCCAGATATCAAATATCATACTCTCTAAGTGAATTTTCATCTTAATTTTCTACTGGGTATACTTTGTACCATTAATGAAAGGTGTCTGGTTGGTAGCATCACCTTCTAGTCTATTTTCAATAACTAGATTTTAGAAAATATATTTAAAAAGATAAAATTTAGAACTAAAAGAAATTTAAGATCTTTGAAGATGCAACTAAAATCTTAGTTGAAAAAAAAAGTGTTTTGAAATCCTTTAATAATAAATCTACCTCTGATACCACATGTTGGTCGGAGTGGATACTCAAGAGGGGGGTGAATTGAGTACCAATAAAAATTTATGTTAAAAAGATTTCTCTTGAAATCCCCTAATTGAAAAACAAAGTTAAACTATAGTGAATTTATATAGATTGTGAATGTTCAATTAGTTTCTAAAAGATTGATTAGGTCTCAGTTAATTTAATCAGAAGATCAAAATAATTTTTGAAACTAACTTACTGGTTTACCATAAGTGTAAACACTTGCTAGTTTAACGATCAAAGTAACATTAAAACAATTTTTATTTCAAAGTAATTAGTAGTGGAATATAAAATATATAGTATACTTTAATCTAAGATGCACAACAGATGTAACCAAGAGGTTCAGTCTCAAACTAAGACATAGTCCTCTCAAACAATTTATATAAATTTTATCCACACCCTAGATTGGGGTAAACAACATTGCAAAGATTGTCTAGGTACTATGACCTCTACCACAGTTCTTCGTGGGAAAACAAAACAACAACACACAGGCTATCCAGGTCTTAATTGACCTCTACCACAATACACAGTGGGATAGAAAAGAATTATGGAAGGTTTATTTGAGGATTTAGAGATCCTCCAGTCTAGTACAAGAGACAGTGTGTCAATAAAATATACAGAGCACACACACTGCTTGAAATGTAAATAAAATAATCCCTAAGAGAGTAAATATGACTTTTATAAAGCTCTAGTGATTTGAAGTGCAGCTATGGACAATTTTGATTAATAAGAAATGATTTTGAGTCCTTCTTTGGTTTTTGTCTGAAAAAAAAGAGGTTCATTTTCTTCAAGTTCAGTTTGATCAGCTTGAGTGCATGAAGATCTCGTTTTAGTTCTTGACTCCTGACTAAGGTGCATCTTGTGGTCTTCTCTAGAATTAATGGCTTCATGTATGTCTAGTGATCTCCCAGTATGAATGTAGCTTTTTCTTTTTGTGTGAATGCACCACGTTTCAATGTTGTTCATCCCTTGCCTTTCACACCCTTCATGTGCCTTCTTAATTAAATTTTTCCCGGTCTTTGTCCTTCCTTTTATAGCTTTCAGCTCCGGTAAAAAGAATGATTACCTTTTTCATGGGTACTAGGTACGGTTCCCTAACATGCCAAAAACTATAATTAAATAAAATTAATTGCATTAAAAACATCAAATATGACTATTTCATAATAAATAAATAATATTGAGAATATCGAGTTTGACTGGTCAGTCTTTCATTATTAGCTTCGGTTGGTAGATGTGTAACGGTGGACTTTGTGTAGAAGTGACCTTCTATCGGTAGCTCTTTGATCTTGTATCAGTATCTCTGGGTATCAGTAGCTATTACTTTGTATTCGTAGCTCTATATATTGGTGACCCCTTCTATTGGTAGCTCTTGGACAATCGGTAGCTCGCTTTGTATCGGTAGCTTCAAAGCGATAGACTTTCTTATTTCGATAAACTTACTCTATCGATAACTCTAGGTTAACAGTAGCTTGTATCAGTAGACTTTTAGTCTGTGCATATCGGTAGCTCTGTTCTGTTCCAGTGATTTATATATCGGTAGACTTATGCATACTGGTAGACTTGTTCTATCAGTAGATCAGCTTCTGTCGGTAGCTGTCAGTATCGGTGGACTTGGTCTATGTGCTTATCGGTGGACTTGTTCTATCAGTAGATCTGCTTATCGGTGAACTTAGCTTATCGGTGACTATATCTGTCAGTAGACTAAGTATCGGTAGATCTATGTTAGTAGCTATAAGCATATCAGTGACATTAACATTTATCTGTTTTATGCAAAACATATCTGATTGAGTTAGAATTACTTCAAAATTCATATAAACATAGATAAACATTGATTAACATATTTCAAAGATTATTTTACTATTGTTATCAAATAGAATATCATAGATATAAATAATTAACATATGGATGAACATTATTTGGGATTGTCAAGGTTTGTGAAATCATAATTGGGATTATCAAAATAGGTGAGGTCAATAGGGATATTTCTATAAAAAGGTTTAGATTTCATCTATGTCAAAAAACTTTGATGGATTTTAAGCTTATTAGAAGTAGATTTATTATGATACAAAACTAAAATATTTTATTGAAGGATTTGTGATATGTTTGAATGTGGATGTGTTATTTTTATACCATTCATGGTTTATGGATAAAGTACAAACATTTTGTATTCCAGTCTTAATTAAAATTTTTATGTTATGTTTAAACCTTTTCATATGATGAATGCATTGGATTTATTAAGTGACGGCTGGAGCCCGCAATAGCTCCTCGATGCATCGGTAGGTCTCATGAGACAAACTAGTATCTTGGCATATGGCCTTGACAAAATCATATTTGTAGTCTTGGCACAAGGCCTCGAATATGTGGTTATGAAGTCTCGCATTATTCATTTCATCATTATAAAAGTGGATATTGATATTGCATGTGATTATTCGACTATTATAATATCCAAGTGAGTATGTAAATGTCATTATTTTGATTTATATTTGTCATATTATGGTGAAGTTTATGTTAAAAGGCTTTTCTTTTAGTTCTATAAATTTACTTAAATGTTTATGCTTATTTATAAAAGTATCCACTATATTGTTATCCTTACTAAGCATCTGATCTCAACCCTTTTGATGTTTTATTTTTCCCAGGATATGAAGAAGTATATTATGACTGACCTGCAGATATAGACGATTTGATCATAGTATGATCTATGAAAACAATTTTGTTGTAGATTTTGATTTTTTTATGTAATGTAAATATTATGAATGTATCTAGTACTTCTAGGGATACTAAATTAATCGGTCATTCAAGACTTGATCTTTTGTGATCATGCCAATGATATGTAATAATGCACCGACTTTGGGTTTCTAGGGTCGGGGCATTACAATATTAGATAGAAATATATTTCAAATGGGATCATTCTTCCAGACTATAATGGATTAATACTATTGTCACTATGTTTACATTAATAAATATATATTGTTTAAAATATGATATTCAATAAAATAGATCCATATTATTGTGCCAATACTTCTAAAAAGTTATAGGGGTTTATTTTGAAGGAATATATTTATAATGTTGAGGACATGATAGAACGAAAATGGTCATTTAAACTTTTGTTTTTTTGTTCATTTTTATGCATTGTTCTTATTGATGAGTAGGAAATGATTTGTTTCAAACTATGTGACAACCATTATATGTCATTTATAATATTTCTAAAGTTACTTTACTAGCAGAAAAATTGTATATGATTAGTGGGAACCTAAAAAATTATGAATGTGACTTGTATTTTTAATAAAATGTTAATGACCTTTGGTTCATTTTCCCCATATAGTGTGGACAAATAATTTATCACTCAAAATTATGATTTTGAAGGAGTATTTTTTATTGAATCATGTTGAAAATCTATACGACTCACCCTAATTTTTGAATTTTTTAAAAAACCGTCTTTTTTTCCCCAATTTTAACATCACTCATCCCTCATCACCTCTCAATAATTAGAATAATCCATAGGGGTTATATGGGATCCCTTATACTCTATATCCCCTTATATTTTGAAGTTACTCAATTAATATTTCCTGATTTATTCTATGATTATCCCTATAACTCCCCCTTTTCCATTTTTTATTTTCTTTAATTTTCATTATTTACCTTTTAATTGTGTGGTAGAAAACCTAAGGTGGGGTTTTTACTATGATCAAGGGGAATTATAATGTTAAGGTTGGAAAAACATTATTTTCATCTTTTACCTTCTTATATTTTGTGTTTCTTTCTTGGACACTCATTTATGGTATATATTTTCATTAAATTAATTTAAAAATCATACCATATAATTCCTATATTTTTTTGAATTAATTTTTAATATATTTCTCACATTGAATTATTCTTTATATTAATTTTTATTTCATTCTAATCCAAAGATTTTATTAAACATGGGTTTTAATGTTCTATAATTTCAATACATTTTGTTTAAAAATATTTGAAATATACATGTTTGATAACATTTATTAGAGGTCCACTTATAATAATTTTGGTGATATTAAGTGAATTGTTTCCTATGATGATTCTATATAAATTATTTATGAATGATTTAGTGGATTTACATGAGGTATTTTACATTTAGATTTTTTTAATTGAATTTTGAAGCTTTCTTTTCTCATTGGTATCTTTTTTGAATGTCTACAAGTATATATGTTAATGGATGTATGTGTACTTGTGTGTTTATTTTACACACACATATATATTTTCAAATAACATATCATAGGATTCATCCACTCTAGCTTGATTTCTAAAATTACCTCTATGGTTCCAAAGTACGTTATAGAATATATTAAAACGTTTTATTTAAAAATCACAATTTAGAGTTAAATTTTCATCATGAGTAAAGAGTTAATAATCACGTTAGTTTTTAAATGAAATTAATCAATTTATGATATTATTGAAAATTTATTAATTGTTTGAATTGATATGAGGTGATTCATACATGGAAATGGTTTTCATGAAGTTTATGATCCACCATAGAAGCTGTCTCCTCTAATTAAGTAATATGTTATTTTTTTATATTAGAGAGGGTCTGAAATTAGTAGGTACAGTGTGGATGGTTATAAAAAATATGTTTAGATTATTTTAATTCTCATTTGATATGATTTTTGTGAATAGTACCTCACCCCAAATAATTATCGTCATGTGGATTATCAACATCTTAGTGAGGGATTGTAGACATATATTATATCATCATGATTTGATGGACTAGAACTACTCTAGTATCAAAGTTCATATAGTAGTTCCTACAGTGAATCTATTTGATATAATATAATTTTGTGGCCATAAGAATTTATTGATACGTTGATACATAATTCTAACCTGAGTATACATTGGATCATATTTTGATACAATTAAAAATTTTCCATGATTAATTACATTTTAATGTCTCTACTATACTTTACATAGTGTATTTTTTCTCATTTTTGGAATTTCCTACAATTTCATTATAATTTTTGAAATTTCATTATTTTATATCATCTTTACTAGTCAATTTAATTTATCTAGTAGATATTTTTACTTTTTTATTTTGTATTTTTTTTATTAGATGAATTTTCATTAGCCTAAAAATTATATCTAAAATAAATTTTCAAAAATTTCTTCAAAACAAATTATGAGTTTTAATGTCCTTTATTTATTATTGTTATTTTTCTATAAAAATAAAACATATATCATAATATATTTTTCAAACAAGAATATATGGGTTTTGAATAATGAAAATCCAAAGAATCATTGATAAAAAACTACTAATTTTTTTACTCTCACATGATACAAGTGGCACTCAATGATAGTACACTCAATATGTTTTCCAGGGACAGGTTCGGTTTTGTGATCACACCTAGAGATAGTTGTAATTATCGATGGATAGTGACCAAGTGTTCATGTAAATAATGTTTTTTAAAAAATTATTTTATTTTTTGTATTGGATGTATCGACCATGTCAGCCTCCTATATTCTATATGTTGGATTTTTTTCAACATCTTTTGAATATTATATTAATATGTGTTTATTCATTTTTGTTATGATTAATTTTATTTATTATGATTTAGGTTTTTCAAAATGTAATATTCTGCATGGATCTATGGTGTATAGAGTGGTATTTTCAAACTTCTGAGTAGAAGTTAATTGATGCTTCATATTTTTCAGAAAAAATAATCCCCATTTCCACTTATTTGATTCATAAGAAGTGTTTTATATACCAATAAAATCAAATATGCACCATGGGATTATTGTAGGTGGGTTTTTTCCATGTTCATAGGTTACCCAAAGTATGTTCATTAAATGGGTATCAAAGTGTCTTTATTATTTAGGTTCATTGTTTACTTTAGGGGTAGGACTATCAGAACTAAATAGGTTGGAGTGGGTTGTGTAGATATAACATTTACTCACCCTGAACTGATGTTTCCAATGGATGTTGGGTTTTACATCTTGAATAATGACTTTTATATGAATGTCACTATGCTATTGTGGTTCAGGTTGATGGTATTTTGTATATGTAAAAGAATTAATATTTTTATCGGGAAGAACATGAGTTTCAAATGGATTTAACAATGGTCATGAAATCCATATGGAGCCATAGTTCTTTGTACTTCATGACTTCAATCATAGTTTAATTATTGGAACATGGTCTTCTAAACTATGTGGTCAATGCATGAACAACCACTAGTCCCTTTTAGTGAACAATTCGTGTCTCTTGACATTATTAATAAAGATTTGGTGGGTTTTTTAAAATAAAAATATGTTGTATTCAAAGAAAAACTGATTTGATAAATGGGATCATTGGATGGAATTTTTTCTGAAAGGAACTCATAGGTTTTTATGTTTTAAAATATAATTTTTAATTATAATTTTTTTAAATGATTCTTCGTATTTAAATATAAAATTTGGGTGCTTAAAATGTTTTAAAAGTGGGATTTGAACTTTTTTGTGTAATGGATTCCTTATGTAGTGTAATATGTTACCATTTTTTTCTCTAATTTTAAATTGTGATTTATTTGTATTTGGGTATGAATTGAGATAATGTTTTTATATAATGTGTTTTATGATTCCAGGTTATTTATAATAGGCTATCTAGATATGTCTTGAAGAATTATAGGTGGTCTATCTCAAAAAGTTTTGATATCCGTCATCAATCTCTTAACTCTACTTATACTATATTTTGATTGGTATATCTAGACTCTTTATTTCCATTTATATTCATTCAACGTAGTTTGTGTCCACAGGTGATTGTGTGGTAGAAAAGGTAAATTGATGGAATATTCAAGGATGTGGGGAATCCCAAATCCTTGATATTGAGAGTTATTTCTATATTCCTCAAGGGATAGGTTCTATATTAGGGGAAGGTTGTCATTATATCCAAATTAAAAGAAGCAATGATGTAATAATAATTTAAGGACACCTTTTCCTTCCATTTAATTTATTGATAAGTAAATTTGAGGAAATTAGAGGTGGTTATGAGCCACATGTATGGTTACTGAACAATGATGGACTATATTGAAAATTTTTGTGATATTATTCTATTTTATTTTAATTCTATGAAAATTGATTTCTTAATTGTTCAATTTTTCAGGATTTTTCTTCATACAAACCATAATTCTTGAGTTATTTTGTATATTCTATAAAGAAACATCCTTAAAACATTACTTAATATTGAGATATGTAAATAATTTGAAAATAATTCACATCTAGGTACTTTTCAGGTTTTGAGGTATAAATAATTTGGCCATTATTAATACATATCATCCCATAATTATATAAGAGGATACTATAAAAATAGTATCCATTTTTCCACCAAAGAAAACCCTTAAATAACATTATTTATTTTCTTTAGATAAATCTTCTTGGATTATAAAATTATCTTACTCATCCATATAACCTGTGAAAACATTTCAAAAAACACGGGATAAGCATAAAAACTTAGTAAGGTTTGAAATAATTAAATAAAATATTAGGCCATGAGTATTAAAAAACCAATGAATTCATAAGAACCATTAAAACTTCATAGCAATCATAAATCCTTAAGGTAACTTTTGGTTTCTATATCATACATTGTAGCTTTCATTTCCATATAGGGAGTAACCTTCATGGTTACATTTGTAATACCCATCACCATATATTCCCTAAATCTATTTGAAAAAACTATAATGTTTACCTACATTATGCTACCTAATGCATTGGAGATCTATCATGGGATCACCCACCCTTAGTTTATTATGGAACCTTTTGTATACATAATAAATTCCCATGAAACATAACATTATCATAACACCTAAACAAGAATGAAGGAAAACTAAAATTTCTACATTGCAGTCATATGATATAATTTGTAAATATTGATACAATTAATACATTATCCAAACCATTTTCTATACCAAAATACCTAAAAAAGGAATATGGAAATTACTTTTCTTTTCAAAAATAATACTCCTTGTTTAGGAATCCAAATACCAAATGACGGTCTTGGCGGTGTAAAGGTAATTTTCACAGCGTACATTAAAAAACATTCCTTTTTTGATTTAGTAAAATAATTCATAGAAAAAACATTCTATAGAAAATAATTGAAGTAAATTAAATTTTAAAGGGTTTTATAATACACTATATAAAATTTGGTCATATATAAATTAAAATATGCCTCAATGCAAGGAGATTGAGATGAAGTTCATTACCTTGTGTATGACTTATCTTGTTCATTCTTTAATTTCTTGAATAATAAATATAGGATAATTTATACATGATTTAGAACCTTTTTAAAGTTTATTATAAATTTAATATAAATTATTACTAAATTAAAACATTTCTTTCATTATTTGAGTTCATATCAGACGTTTTGTTGATGTTCGGTACAAGAGTCAAAAATGAACTTTTCCTGATGCAAATTATCCATGTTGTCATAAGTGTATAGTATCAAAAATTACATTCATTATTTAAATATAATATATATCCAGAATATATTTTTATTTATAATAGTCCATAGTATTTGGAGAGTTCAAATTAAACGCAATGTTCATGAAGATGGTAGGTCGTATGTATGCATGAATGCTACTTTCATTTCTATGTCATATTAAAATAATTAAAACTAAATGATACAATGGTATATTTTAATTATTTTATAATATATATGTTATATATGTTTCATAATTTCATTAACATCTTCCTTTATATGTTTTGTGTATTCCATAAACGAGTCATATCACTTTGAGTGGGCAATAGTCCACACTTCCTCAAATTAAATTATAGAAATTTCCCATTATGGAATGCATAAAGGTATCATGTACATAAATAATACACAATAATATAGGTAATAAAAATATAACATTTATCATATATAAATATATTTCCATCATAATGTCCACTATGAGAGGTGGTTGGGAAAAATTGAACAATCCTCGATTCGTGAGGCAGTAGTTCATCGTACACAGAAACAGTATGTTCTATATCAATTATGTGAATGTTTTTGTAAGTTTAGGTCTAAAAAATATCATAAAAACCATCATAATATAATTAGGATACTTTTTTTTTAAAATAAATTCAAAAAATAAGGATAGGGGTTTAGAGAATGAAAATAAATGAAATGATCTTGAGAAAAGTCGTTACCTTTAAATCGGGTAACTCCATTTGATTTGATGGAAAATGATTTATTGAATTTAATTATTACAAAGGTAAGGATTAAAAATTTAAAGGGGGGATTTTTGGAGTTCTTTAGTATATTTTGGACAATACAAGGGTCTTTATAGGAGTGAGTATGTGGGTAGAGTTAGTGGCCTTTTATAAGAGGCGTGAGGGGGACATTAGGAAAGTCTTGAAATATTATTTTATTAAAAATTGATTTTAGAATTATAGTATCTCAAAAGTGATATAATTAGTGGATACATTTAGAAGGGGTCTAATTCCTCTCACCCAATATGTTTTATAAATGTTTATGATACAAATATAACCTTATCATTTAGCATTAACCATTAGTTATATAATTTAAATTTTACCATGTCTTCTTGTATTTTCATAGCATATGGTAACTAAAGATACTATAAAATTCTAAGAGAACAAAAAATGGATTATTAATGAAATTTTAACATTATATAAGTCATTTTTATGAATCTTGTATTTTTATCAATATAATATCAATTAATAAAATATTATTTATTTTAAAAAAATATTTATGTCAATTTTGTCACTATTTAATATTTCATTTTGTTAAAGGAATATCAACTTCATTCATTCGATATTAACAAAAATATAACATGTATAAATCATCTAGAAAAATATGGCATCAAAATGTTCATATTAATGTTATTTTAATATTTATACTATCATTTATTTGAATTTTTCATTAATAAGTTAATCATTGCATCATCCATGTGTCATGAATAAATTTATTTATATATTGTCTAAAAATTATAAATAAAATACCATGATGTAGGAAATGTTTTTATATTTCTAATTAATATTTATTGGCATTTAGTTTAGTTATATAACCTTGTGTTAGAATTGGTTTAGTAAAAAGATATGTGTTTGTGTTATATTTCTCTTTACATTGAATAAATTATTATAACATGTCTTTATCACACCGATGTGTCTCCATGGGGTCCTAAAATCAACCCATAGATACCCATTTTTATCCATATCTCCTCCAATAGTATTAGAACACATGTTAGGATTGTTTTATATTATTATAATAATATTTTTTTAACATTATTTACCTGATTTACCATTAACCATAGTAAATGAAAATAATTACTGAAGATACTATTCATAAAGTGCATAAATAAATGGAAACTATGTATATAATTTGGGAATTGTGATTCTAAAATATAGAATACATTTTTCCAAATTCATAACATAGAATTTTTATTATGTAATTTAAAATTATTTCTCGTAGTCAAAACCAAAAATTAGCTTTTAAAGAAGTACAAAACTATCAAAATATTGATAAGTGTTTCTATGCAATATAAAATTGAAATTACTTCCAATGACCAAAATTGAATTATATGATAAAAAAAATTTAAACTTCAAACCTTATTTAAAATAAAATATAACTATATAAATAAATTATATTTGAAATTATGTATTGAATTAAAATTTAGTATCTTTAAATATTTATTAAAATATGAATTTCATCAGAAAATTTCCAAAATTTAAACCAAGGTCACTTTTGATGCCCTGATTCTAAATAAAAAGTTTATTTTGTCATATATAACATATAAAAGTGTTCAAAACTATATTAAAAATAAATCTTTATAAACTGGTAGTAAAATATCCTGTTAAATATAATAGATTATTTTTTTCTTAAATTTGATTCATTCTATATTTAAGCGTCAAAATTTCATTTGGTAAATGTAAAAACATTTAACAAACTTCTATAATCATATTGTAATTAGTTTTGTTAATTCATGATAATAAAATGGCTTGGAGTTAACTATCATTTAAAGTATTAATAATAATATTGTATTATTTTTTGGTATAACTCAATGTTGTGTGAAACATAAGATTTCAGAGAAACCCATTGTTATGTGTTGAGTAAACTATCAGACCAGGTGTCCACTTTAACAAAAAAAATTAATATCTTATTCATAAATATAAATATATATGAAAATTTATTATTCAATAAATACCTGGTATGTTGCATCCTTCCACTAATTTGTAAATTGTGTCCTCATGATTTTATTCACTTTTAAAATAATGGTGGTATTATCCCCCATAACATTTTAAGATTCCCATGTTGCCTCTTCAACCATATAGTTATTCCAAAAAACTGTTACCTGATGAATCACCTTATTCCACAACACTTTATCTCTATGGTCAAGAATATTTAATGGATCTTAATCATATGAAATATTTTCTTCCAACTGAACTACCTCTGGATTCAAAACATGAGATGGATCCAGCATATAATTTCTTAACAATGAAACATGGAAAATGTTGTGTACTTAGGATACAAATAGAGGTAAATCCACCTTATAGTCAAATGATCCAACTTTATCTCGAATTTCATAGGTTTCAATGAACCATAGACTCAGCTTTCCCTTATTACTAAAAGGCATCAAACTTTTCCATGGAGAAACTTTGAGATATACATGACCAACTACCTCAAAAGAATGATCCTTCCTCTGGTTATTGGAATAATTTTTCTTCCTAATCTGAGCTGTCCAAATTGGATTTTGAATCAACTAAACTTTTTTATGGAATCTCTTCTATGAATTCTAGTCCCATAAACTTCTTTCACATACTTCATCCTAAAAAATATGGATTTAGACGCCACTTTAAATATAATTATTTAAATAGTTTTATATGTATACTATATTGAAATTGTTATTATAATAAATCTCAACCAAATAAATATGTTGATCACAGCTTCCCTGGTAATCCACTGAATAATAACATAACATATCCTCTATAGTCTGAATTGTTCATTTCAAATACCCATCTGATGGTCAATGAAAATATGTAATAAATGTTAATTCAATACAAAATGACTTCTTTAGGAATTTCCAAATGTTCGAAGTGAACCTAAGATCATGATCAGATACAATAGAGAGAGAAGAAATACATGGAACCTGAATATTACATTAAGATACAACCAATAAATTTTATCTAGAGGCTATGTATATCTAATTGTAAGAAAGGGAGTAGATTTAGTAAATCGATCAACAATAACCCAGATTGCATTATTATTATCAGATGTCTTAGGTAATCCCACAGTAAGTACAATAGATATGTTTTCCCATTTTCACTTTGGTACTAGGAAAGGATGAAGCATCAATTTCAGTAACTTCCTCTCAATATTAACCTATGGACATGTCAAGCACTGCATAGTAAAGTCAGCAATATTTCTTTGCATTCCATCCAACTAGTAACACTTCTGAAGATCTCTATAAAGCACATTACTTCCAAGATGAACTAAAAACGAAGAAATAGGAGCTTCACATAACAATTGATTTATTACCTATGACTCACAAGGCAAGCATAATATTTTCTCAAATCTCAAAACACGATCTTTATCAATGTTTAATAAATGAAAATTATCCTTCTGAACCAATTTTACCTTTTCATTCAACTCACCATCTTCCTTATGTGCTTGCTTTATTATGTCTTCTTGAGATGAATTCACTAAAACATAAAACAAAATTGAAGAAATTGCTGCACCAAAAACTACAATCCCAAATTTCATCAAATCAATAATCAAAGGTTCACATTCCAAACATAACATGGTTAATATAGTTTTACTTTTTCGACTCAAAGCATCAACCACTTTGTCTGATTTTCAAGGATGGTAATGGATCTTGAAATCATAATCCTTCATTAATTCCATCCATCTTATCTATCATAGGATCAATTATTTCTATTTAAATATATACTTCAAATATTTATTGTCAAAATATATTTCACATTTTACTCCAGACAGATGATACCTCCAAATTTTTAGAGTAAAAAACAATAGCAGGTAATTCCAAATCTTATGTAGCGTAATTTAACTCAAGAATTTTCAATTTATTTGAAGCATAAGAAATTACCTAATTATTCAGAATTAGGACATAACCAAGACCATTCAACAAAGCGTCACTAGACATAAAAATTCACTATTTTGGGAAAGGAGTTCCAAAACTAGAAAATTAACCAATCTTATTTTCAATTCATGAAAACATTCATCAAATTCTTTTTCCATATTAAATAAACTTCTTTTTGAGTTACCATAGTCATTGGGTTGGATAAACATGAAATATTTTCAACAACCCACTGTTAATAACCTGATAAATAAAGAAAACTTTGAATCTAGGTTATATTTTTAGGTAATTTCCATTAATTAACAACTTTTGTTTTAGAAGTATCAACAGTAAGACCATATTTATAAAAAATATGACCAAGTAATGAAGATTATTGTATTGAAAACTCACACTATCTTAATATCCCATATATTTTATATTCTTTTATGGTTTCTAAGGCAACCCTTAAAAAACATTCATTCTCCCCTTTACTTTTAGAATATACCAATGTATCATCAATAAAACAACCAACACTTATCCATGAACAGATAGAAATTTTTATTTATAAGATCCATGAATAAAATAGGTGGATTAGCTAAACAGAAAGGAAAAACCTTAAATTCATAATGTCCAAATATATCATGAAACATGGTCTTCATAATTTAAACATCCTCTAATTTCAACTGATGGTACCCTGAACTCAAGTGAATCATCAAAAAATATTGAGGTCCTTAGAGCTAATCAAAAAAAATCGACATGAGGAAAATGTTACTTGTTCTTAAAAGACGTTTAATTCAAGTTTCTTTATTCATGGTAAAGTCTCGTTGAACCCTCTTTCTTTTTGACAAACAAGTTAGAGGCTCCCCATGGAGATGTGCTAGGTCGAATTAAACCCTTGTTTAATAAGTCATGCAATTTCTTCTTTATCTCTAAAAGATCAATTTCAGCCATTCAATAAGTGGGATTTGAAATTGTATTAGAATTATAAAACAATTAAACATTAAATTCATCTTCATGATACGTTTTTATATGAAACAACTCTTTATAAAAAACATCAAGATACACATTTACCACTGGTGCATAATTACTATAATAGTTCCTATGTATTCAACATTATGGGAAAGGTAACAGTAATTTACATATTTTACAAGTTCCTGAGCTTCCTTATATGGTATCAATAGTAAGTGTTCATTCTTGCACACAAACTAGATATCTTTTTAAAATGAAACCACTTTAGACCTACAGTAAATTTTATCATGATAAAAAGAAAGCCAATGCATAATTAAAATAACATCAAACCCTAACAGAGAAAAAATAATAATATTTGAAGGTATATTCTTTCCATATACCAGGACATAAAGGATCTTATAATTACTTTTTTCCACAACAATTCCCCCAGGTGTTTTTACTACATGTTCAGGATTAATTTCTTAACATGAAATTCCCAATTTACTAGAAAACGTATCAGAAATGAAAGAATATGTAGACCTAAAATCAAACAATACATTTTCATAATATTGATAAACAAAAAATGTAGCTGCTATTACATAATTTGATAGACCAACATTTGCTGAAGTTGTTGCAAAGGATTTCACCACCTCATTATAATTTTAGTATGGGTTCTTTACATCTTTGGAGGTCTTTTTCGGACACTCATTTTCATAATGACCTATCTCATTGCACTTTAAAAAATTTACTAAATTTAAATCAGATTTTGTCTTACCACTACCCTGATATTTTTAAGTGAAATTACGAGCCTTGTGTACCATTTTACCTTATTGGAATCACTTACTAGAATTCAAAAGGCCTTCCCTAATGTGATTTTCCACAATTTTCTACTGATGTGAAGCATAAATAATAACCTAATCATTCTACATTAGGAAATAATCAAGTCATTACAACAAAGAAACAATTTATATAACAAATTCACCATTTTGAGACGGCAGTTCCAAAACAAGATCATTCACCAAGATTCTTTTCAATTATTGAAAACATTCATCACAATACTTTTTCCAGATTAACTTAACACATTTTTGAGTTAACATAGTTAGTGGGCTGGATAACCAGAAAACTTTTCAAAAAACCACTATTAATAACCTGCTACATTGAGAAAACTAGTAATCTAGGTTATATTTGTGGGTATTGACCATTCATTAACATCTTTTTTTAGAATGATCCAAAATTATGCCATCCTTAAAAAAATATGACCATGGAATAAAAATTATTGTATCTAAAACTCACACATGATGAATTTCCTAGAGATTTTATTTTCTTTTATGGTTTGAAAGATAACCCTTAAATAACATTCATTCTCCCCTTTACTTATAGAATATACAAAAATATCATCAATAACAACAACCACAATCTTATCCAATAACTCACAGAAAATTGTATTTATAAGATCCATGAGTACAACATGTGAATTAGTTAACCTAAAAGGCATAACATTAAATTCTTAGTGGTCATATCTAGGACCAAACATGGTCTTCATAATGTCTACTTAATTTAATTTAAACTAATGGTACCCCAACCTCAAGTCAATCATTGAAAAATTCTGAGCTCCTTAGATCTGATCAAACAAATCATCAAAATGAGGAAAAGGATACTTATTCTTAACGGTGATGTAATTCCAGGCTCTATAATAAATGAAAAGTCTCATTGAACCCTCTTTCTTTTTAATAAACAAGATATAAGTACCCCATGGTGATGTTCTAGGTCGAATGAAACCTCTATTTAATAACTCATTCAATTTATTATTTATCTATAAAAGATCAATTTGAGCCATTAAATAACTGTGTTTTTAAATTGGATTAGAATTATGAACCAAGTAAACAAAAAATTCATCTTCTTGATCAGGTATTATACCAAAAACTCATCAAGAAAAACATCAAGATACTCATTTACCAATAGCACATAATTAATCTAAACAATTCATTTGTTTTCAACAATATGTGCAAAGTAACATTAATTTATATATTTTACTAGTTTCTTAGAAACCTTATATGGTATCAATAGTAAGTGTTCATTCATGAACACAAACAAAAATTCTTTCTAAAATGAATCCTCTTAAGCTCTATATTAAATATTTTCATGATAAACAGAAAGACAATGTATACTAAAAATAAAATGAAACCCAACCAGAGGAAAAACAATAAGGTTTGAATGTATATTCTTTCCATATACAGGGACATAAAAGTTATTATAATTTCTTTTTTTCCTCAAAAATTCCCCAAGGAATTTTTACTACATTTTCGGGATTCATTTACTAAGATGGAATTACCAATTTATTAGAAAACATCTCAGAAATGAATGAATAGGAAGACTCGAAATAAAACAATACATTGACATAATCTGAATAAACAAGTAATGTATCTAATATAAATTCATTTGATGTCCCAACATCTGAAAAAATAGTTTTAGAATATTTCACCACCTCATTCTACTTTTATTCCGGTTTCTTCCCATTATTTGAGTTCTTTGTTGGAATCTTATTTGCATAATTTTCTATCTAATTGCACATAAATCGTTTTATTGACTATAAATAAGATTGTGTTTTAATACTACCCTAATCTGTTTCAGTCCAGCTACAATCCCTGTGACCCATTTTAACACATTGTAAGCACTTAATAGAAATTAAAAAGGCATTACCCTATGTAATTTTTACCATAGTTTTCAAAAAATGGAAACTTATTTTTCTTACCATCGGAGTTTTTTTTTTGACGAGTTCTTCCCATTCGCCTACAACATCTACCTCTAAATATACTGTTTGTCATAGAACACCTGATCATCAAGAAACTCCATTTCCACCTTATACGCATATCAAAAAAGATCTTCAAAACTGTTAAACTCATGGGAAGCTAATTCCATTTGATAAATTTTCTTTAATCATGACTAAAAATGATTGATTTTACTATCAAGATACATTATGAAATTTAGAGCATACCTCGTCAGTCGAGTGAATGTTTCTTCATAAGTAGCCACGAAGTTATCCTCCTACCTTAATTCAAAAATTAGTTTTTACAGACTCATTCAATCCTACAGAGAAAACTATTTATCAAGGAACATACCTTTGAATTCATACCAATAAATAGAATCAATATCTTCACTATCCCAGATATTATTAACCATTTCCCACCACTGATCAAATTCAACTTCAAAATGGAAAACAAAAAGACTAAACTTTTGATGTTTTGAACTCCCCATAACACCAAATATAACTTCTAGGGATTTAATCAACTCTTCTACTAGAACATGGTATTATTATCCATTGAATAATAGAGGTAGTTGCCTCATGAAATGTTCAAATGCCAACATGTTTCTCTATGGTTGATCTGGCTGATCTTCTACATGTGTACCACCTCCATTTATAGCCTGAGTCAATTATTCCATCACTACAGAAAACTGTCTGATCTTACTGATGGGAATCTATACTCTGACTGTCTGAGGTTCTTTATTTGGAAGGTTTTTTTCCTATAGATGTTGTCCCAGTATAGATTCCATTTTTACTCTATGTAAAACCATTCTGAATGGACATAACTTATATGAAGAAATATGGTAATCCTAAAATTCTATTTCAATTGGACTATAATGTAAAAATAATTTATGGATATTCTTTTAAAAATATATTAACCATTAATTTTATTTAAACTGACCCCTGATATAAAGTATAATGCCCCAACCATAGAACTGTACTTAATATTGACATATGTAAATAATTCTTCTTTATTTTGCAATGATATTCATTTCATGATTTTCATTTTAAATAATTATTCCATAATTAATACATATTAGACCATAATAATACTATAAGACATAATCAAAACTATATCCATTTTTACTACCTAAGAAATCCCAAAAAAAATTTATTTTGTTGATAAAAATAATCATGACTTTTTCCTTTATCTTATACGTCCTTATAACCTTTGAAAACATTTTAAAAAACATAGGATGAGAATTAAAACTCGGTAAGGGACAAAATAAGGAATGAAAACATTAGTTCATTAGTATTTATAAACCCATGAATTCATAAGAATCATGAAAAAATCATATCTATCATCAATCATAAAGGTAACTTGTGGCATCCATATCATACTTACTTTGTAGCTTTCACAGCCACATAGGGACTGACCTTTATGGTTACATTAAGAATACCCAACACAATATATTCCCTAAATATCTTTAGAAAATACTTAATGTTTCCCCTATCACATTATCCAATACATTGGAGAGCTATCATAGGCTCACCCACCATCAGTTTACCATAGAACAAACCATATACATAAGAAATACCCAATAACTATAACATCATCATAACACATGAACAAGCATAAAGAGAATTAGTACTTCCACATTAAAATAATAAGACATAATTTCAAACTATTGATACAATTGATCCATTCACAAAACCATTTTCAATACCAAAATACCTGAAAAAGAAATAAGGTATTTACTTTTCTTTTTAAAAACCTTAAGTCATGTAGAGGAAACCAATACCAAATAATAGTCACGGCGCCACACACATTAAAAAAATTCTCTTTTTCACTTAGTAAAACACTTCGTAGAAAATGATTAATTTTGATAACCTTTCAATGAAATTAAAAACCAAAGGTAAATTTTATACATCATATAAAAAAATGTCGTATTTAAATGAAAATATGCCATAATGAAAGGAGATTGAGAAAAAATGTCTTAGCTTGAGTCCAACTTGTCTTGTTAATTCTTTAATTTCTTGGATAACTAACATAGGATAATTTATAATTGCTTTAGAACCTATTTAAATTTTATTATTCATTTAATATCACTTGTTATAATATTATAACAATTATATAATTATTTTAGTGTATATCGGACATTTTGTCGATGTTCGGTACTTGAGTCAAAAATGAAATTGTCTTGATGAAAATTATTCATGTTGTTATACGTATATAACCTATAGAATGATATTAATGATTTAAATATCATATATATCTAGTAAATATGTATTTATTTTTGTCCATATTATTTGAGAGATAAAAAATGAAATGCACCGTTCATGGAGACGGTAGGTCGTATGTATGCATGAATGCTACATTAATTTATTTATCATATTCAAATAATAAAAAATAAATGATACAAAAGTATATTGTAATTATAGTATAATATATATGTTATATCTAGAGACCCAGAATTCTCGTGGAAAAAATATTATTTTTAAATAAATGGGAATTTTACGAGTTCACGGTTTCTAATGGCGCCTGATTCCGAGGCCCGGTGTGTCAGGAATCAATTTTTGAAGTTTTGTTTGGGTGAGTTCATTAAACGTACATGTGTGATTTATAACTTTTGAACTGCTGCTCAGAATTGAAATCAAAGGGAACCGTTGAACTCGTAGCCTCAGTATTCGCTTGAGGAGGCCTTCACTGCAATTGTGTTTTATCGGGAGTGGAAGTTAATTTTTTGGGGGATTTCTAAATTTAATAAAAAATATGTATATCAAATATATTTTTAAAATGTGTGATGGTTAATTTCTCTAAAGGGAAGTTGGAGGTGGGGCCCACCCTTACATAACCTCCCATGGGATAATATTATGTGGTGGGGCCCACAAGAGCACCTAACCTCTCAACTTCCATTGAACCCCTTAAACTCCTCTTGAATTTATTAAAGCCACCACTCTTCATTTATTTTTGGGTTAACTCTCCACTTCCCTCCTGTCATTAAGTGTGACAACCATCTAATTAATGAATTGAACTTATTCAATTAAATTAATTCTAGATTTTGAATTTTGAAAAGCTTGTCAAAAATAAAAGAATATGAGATCCTATTATTTTAGTTTCGGGTGTGGAACTTTGAGAAGAACTGGGAGGAACTCTTGGAGAAATAATATTCTTTCGATGAAGAATGTCGTTCCTCAATGAATAGCGCTCCACGTCTCGAAGAACGCGAAGCAACACCTTCTACCTTAATCAACCAGGTTAAGGAAGGGAAGCATCGCTGACCACAAATTATACCGACGGTGTCGACTCGACTCGAATACCCCGGTCTATACTCTTTATGACGTAGAAGGAATGATATTTGTCTTCCAAAATGTCCATTTTCCACGACTCGTCAATGGAAAATGACAATCGAGGTAGGGTTTTGAATTCGAGGTTGAATTCCTTCCTTTTAAGTTCTTCTTTTCCCTTGGATAAAAACAACAACTGCGGATCGACCCCTCGAACATGTCAATCCGTTGAATGGATATTTATTGCGGGATGGGTTAGAGATTAAACTGGGGTTTGTTTCTGGTTCAATTATAAGCTGGATTACTGTTTGATCCTCTAACGTGGAGGGAATGAGCAAACAAGCAAGTCTAAACCCCCCACTAATTCGTTCATGATGCGCGGTTTGATGGGCGACGGGTTAACGGAATGCCCACCCAGATTCGAGGCCTTCGTAGTGAAGAACATGACCCGAGGAGGCCGTAGGCACAAACGAGAGGCAAAAAGAACCACCAGAATGACTCCGGTGGCCCGCGGAGGAGCACAGCGGTGCGGGTCGCCGGTGTGGCAGCGCCGGGGACCGGAGGCTGCTGTCGGCACCAACCGACCATCTTGGGGCGGTGACGCTCCCCGCGCGCCACCGGCGGAAGGCCGCCACGGCACCGGCTGTGGTCGTGGAGTGGAACCTGCATGTGTCGGTTCCGGGAAGGGCAGGCGGCGCCAGCTGGCGCCTCTATTACCGAACACCCCCCCCCCCACCCCCCCGCGTGCAATGTGAGTAACGCGCTCGGCCGGGTGGCCGAGCCACAGCCTGTCACACAGGTCAGGCCACCCTCGCACGGGTCGGGCCGCAGCCGCCGGGTTGGGCCGCGCCCTACCAGGCCGGACCTGGATCCGGGTCTGGTCGACTCGGTTCGGGCCGACCCAGGGCGGGTTGGGCTGGGTCGGATCGGACCCAGACCCCCCCTCTTCAGACCACTTTTGGTATTTCTCCCATAACATGACCTAAAGACCTTCTATAGACGCACCGTTAGTTTCATAGTATTCCTTTGGACAAGATGGGAATTTTTTTATATCACACTCAAGGTTTTGGAGAATTTGTGTACGGCTGGGTTGGTTCGAACCTGAAACCAACCGGGCCCTCAGAGAGAAAAAACATATAACTTAAGGACCAGAGGTCTGATTGATGTTCCATCAACTACGTTAGATTCCTTTTCATGAGACACTCCTTTTGTCATACACCACACAGGATTCGAATGAGGTTAATGTATGGCCGGCTTGGATTGTACCCGAAATCTAACCGGCCCCCTCAAACGGAAATGCCAATAACTCTCAGACCGGGTGCCCGATTGACGCACCGTCTGTCACGTTGGGTTATTTATGATGAGACGGAACTACAGGATACATAAATTTAGGAATTCATGATAGTTGATTTTTTAACACTTGGCTCGAGGAGCAGACACTCCTGGAATCGAGTGTGCTGTGTGCGGGAACAATAGGGCTGGCTGCGATTGAGATGACAGAATCCTCCGTGGGTTCGACAGTGATGACTTCTACACCGGGATCCTCTATGGGTTCGACAGCAGTGACTTCTTTTCCAGGATCCTACATGGGTTCGACAGCGATGACTACTGTACCAGAATCCTACGTGGGTTCAACAGTGACAACATTTGTACCGGGATCCTCCATGGTTTCGACAGTAGTGACTTCTGTACCAGGATCCTAAGTGGGCTTGACAGCGATGACTACTATACTAGAATCCTATGTGGGTTTGAAAGTGATGACTTCTTGTGCCAGGATCCTACGTGGGTTCGATAGTGCGGATGTTGTTCCGAGATCTTACATGGGTTCGACAAAATTGATGATTCATAGGCTACATCTAATCATCTCTACCCCTCTTAGTGAGTTGTATACCTGTGTGAGTTGAGTCATGTCTTTCAACCATTATCAACATGGTGATTTACTTTACTTCCTTTGTGGAATGGTTTGTGCTTGGGCTTGAGAGTTGGAGCCAGACTCTGATTGATAACTTAGGTATATGTATGGGCATATACCTAATTAGGGTTGGTTGATACTTCGTGATTGTATATTTCTTCTGTGGTTTATCCTTTGTAGATTTTGTGAGACCTTGAGGGTCTAGGGGTCCTTACTGAGTATCATCATACTCACCCCAACATGGGATATTCCAACACCTCATTGTGTTGGATGCAGACGATGGATAGCGCTGACCAAGACGGAGTGTATGAGGATTGGACGGTACCCGGAGGTAGACATCACGATGAGTCGGTACCCAGAGGAGATGGAAGGACGTGGAGCATTGAGGAGGCTATCTATACCTACCATTCAGGTAGGATCTGTGGTGGATGATCCAGGAGCTACTAGGCACCTTCCAGTTGTTTGTCTTTTTAGTTGTACATGTTTGTCCTTTCCTTGTACTTTACTATTGGGGTTGTATTTATGGCCCCTGTACTTTCCAGCACTTCTTCTGTATTCAGTTTTTATATAGATATTTCTTCCACTAGTTCTCTGGTAGGGTTTGTTTGCATTTATAAAAGCAATTCCTTCCTAATTTAGGGATTTTACGTATTTGGTGCTAGTCGCCAGCCCCTGGCCTATAGAAGGCGAGCTTAGGGTAGTTACGACACGGGCCCCGGGGGACGGGTCATTAAATTATATATGTTACATATATTCATTAATTCCATCCTTTATACATTCCATGTATGGCATGAACGAGTCACATCACTCTAAGGTGGTGGTAGTCAACACATCCTCAAATGAGATTATCGTATTTACACACAATGGAATGCCTAATGGTTTGTTGAAAATAAAAATTATAGAATAATGGAGACAATAAAAATATAATTTATATCATATATAAATACAGTTCTGTCAAAATGGATACCAATATATGTGGTAGTATAAAATTGAACAATCATCGTTTTGTGAGGTAGTTGTTCCCCATACATAGAAAAAGTATGTTCAATATCCATTAGATCGAGGTCTGTATTATTATAAGTATAAAACTTATCATAACAACGTCCTTGTATATTGGGGATACTATTTTTTTAAAAAAAATTATTCAAAAAAAGAGCGGATTGGTTGTTGGATAAAGAAAATAAATGAAAGGTGCTTGAGAGAAGACGTTATCTCTAAATCAGGTAGCTTATTTTTAATGGAGTAAAAAATGATTTTTTGAATATTCTTATGCCCATGTTAATGATTCAAGGTGGGAGGAATGGATTTTGGGAGATAATTTTAGAATATTTTTGATGACCCAACAGTTTTGAGAGGTGTGATAGGTGGGTAGAGGTGGTGGCCTTTTATGCGAGGGATGAGGGGCACTATTAGAGAGTCTTGAAATATTATTTTATTCAAAATTGATTTTAGATTTATAATAGATAAAATTTCGATATAATTATAGGATAAGATGATTATGGGTTAAACGTATCTCATCCAATAGTATTTAGAGTAGTTAGGTAACAAATTTACCCTTATCATTTAGCTTTAACCCAAAGTTAAATAATTCAACTCTTACAATGTCTGCTGGTTTTTGCAAAATATATGGTTACTAAAGAAACTATAAAATGAAAAGAGATCCAAAGGTGGATAATTAATTACATTTTTTACATTATATAAGTCATTTTGAATAATATTATCTTCTTAAGACAATTATATCATTTAATAAAATGTTACTTGTTTTAAAAACTCATTTATGGTAATGTTGACACTATTTAATAATTGGTTATTGTTAATGTCATAAAAACATGATTAATTATAAAAAATATATAATAACTCATATATAACATTTAATAATCATCGATAAAATTTTATTATGGAATCAAAATGTTAAAATTTGAATTATTTTAATATTCTTAATATCATTTATTAGAATCTTTCATTAATAAGGTAATCCCTACATCATCATTATGTCAGGAATAAATTTATTTATTTAATGTCTAAAAATTATAAATAAAATACCTTGCTGTGGGTAATTTTTTTATCTTTATAATTAGTATTTATAGTCATATATTTTTGTTATATAACCCTATATTAAATTTGATGTCGTACAAATATACATGTTTATGTTATATTACACTTTAAATTAAATTATTTATTATAACATGTCTTTATCAAACCGAAGTGGTGACATGGGTCCCAAAATCAACCCAAGGATGATAATGGTCTTCTATAGATTATACAACAAGATTATTACACATTATAGGGTATTTTTATATTATTATAATATTTTCTTTACCATTATATCCTTGATTTAACCTATAATTATGGTAAATAAAAACAATTATCGATGTAATTATTCATAATGTTCAAAAATAAAATTTAAATATTTAATTAATTTGGACCTCCTAATTCCAAATATAAAATCCATTTTTCAAAATTAAAAAGAAACAAGATTCACTAATTAATTTAAAATTAATTCAAATTTGTCAAAACAAAAAGTGGTTTTTTAAAAATCAAAAAATATCAAAAGATTGACATGTTTTTATGTCCAATTTATAAGTGAAATTACATCCAATGACCAAAATTGGATTAAATGATAAAAAATTTTCAACTAAACTTTAAAACCATTTAAAATGTCAATATAACTATATAAATAGATTAGATGAAAAGGGAGTTTTGAATTAAAGTGTAGAATTTTCACTATTCATTAAAATATGAATTAAATCGGAAACATACAAAAAAATTAAACCAAGGTAAATTTTGATGTCCCGAATCTAAAAAATTAGTTTATTTTGTCAAATAGAACATTTAAATATTATTAAAACTATATTTAATAGGGGTTGATTATTAAAAGGATGTAAAACAACCTTTTAAAAATATTATATTATTTTATGCATAAAATTGGATTCATTCTCATTTTAAACCTCTAAAATTACTTGAATAAGTGTAAAAACATTCAAAACATGTATAATCATATTTTAGTTACCTTTTTTCATTTACACCAGTAAAATGGCTAGGCGTTAATTTCTATTTAAAATAATATTATTATTATTGTATTATTTTTTGGTATAACATAATGTTGTGTGCAATTTAAGATTTTAGAGAAACTTGTTGTTGTTTCTCAAGTAAACTATCAGGAAAGGTGTATTATTTAACTTAAAATTAATATATTATTCATAAATATTAATATATATGAAAGTTTATTATTCTATAAATACCTATAATGTAAAATTTTCTCATTCTTTTTAAAGGCATAGTTGGTGAAGCTTACTCGAAAGAATCAACTTCTATAGGGAAAACAAAAACATGTGGATTTCCTACCTCCTGTGGTTCAAAAAAATATTCCTCTATCGATGATGTGTTCAAACAGAAGGAAACGTATTTTCATGAGAATCCATTTTCCATTCATATTTATTCCAAATGGTAAATTTCATTTTTGTACATATATTATGTTCAGTTTGGTGATTATAACCCTTATTAATCTATCTTTCTCAAAACATATCTTTTATGTGGTTAAATAAGATACCAATAGAATTATATAAGTTGGGATCATTGATGAAATAGAAGAAATTATTGTTTACTTTGGAATTTTGCTGGAATTTTTATTGAATCATTTGAGGTATTGTATTCTATAATTTTCCATATATTTCCTATAATTTCTTACATCATTTATGATTGTTTATAAATGGCTATCATTTTTTGTTATTTTATATCCTAGTATTTTTAGAATATATTTTTTTTTTAAATATGATTTTATTTATAATCATGTGGACCATTTATGTTGTTTTGATTGAATTATGATTCATTATTGGAATAAGTCCATTTGAGTGATTTATCTTGTTGAATCACAAAACTTGTTGAATGATTAAATAGAGGTGAGACCCAAAATGGGTATCTATATAATTTTATATTTATTAAAGTGGTATACTATGACATGTACATTGGAGGATAATTTTAAATAGATGCTTCTAATTGATACTAATGAAATATTTTGGGTGGTCTAGTAGAGTCTTTATCATTTTTAGTTAGAACCAATGATTAGTTTCCTTTATCTATAGAGGTTGGATATAGTTTTGGGAAAATAAATTAAGTTGGGAATAATTATCACACTATGAAATTTTATTTTCATATTTTATTATTTATGTATTTATTTTTAATCTATCTTTTCTTACTTGTGTTGAATTTCTATTCTTGGATATTTGGAGTTTTTGTGATGTTTTTGTATCTCTCACAAGATTATTTTTCATCTTTATTTAAAATAGTGTTACTACCTCTAAATTTTTTTTAGTTCATTTTTTCATGCATAGTCTATATGTTTGGATAGTGGGAAATTGGGTTTAAAGTATACATAACCAATGGGTAACCATGTGAGAGCTTTTTTTGTAAGAGTAGACTAGCACAACTTCAGATCAATTAGTGGGAAATATGTGGAATTAATGTGATTTGAGTATAGTTTTTAATTGACCTATTTCGTATCATTTGTGCATGGTTCCCCAAACAATTCTGCAAAACAATATGAATCTCAAGATAAGTACAATAAGTGGTACACAATTGGTACACAGTTTAGTAAACCACTTGACCAAACCATTCTACTACACGATTTTTAATTTCTATGAAAATGATATTTTTACCTCCTCGATTATAAATCTTAACACCACACCTAACTTCCCACATATTCAAATGTACCCTATCCATACCAAGGGAGGTATTATCCTCTATCTCCCATGATATTTTTAGGTTTTTTCTTTTATTTTTTTTGGTTCCATTGAGGTTAGTCCCTATTCATCATTTATTACATTTACTATCTTATTTCCATTAATTTAATTTCATTGGAATCATGTTTTGCAAACCCTATAGTTTATTTTTGACATAAATAATCATTGATTGTGATGTTAGTGTGTGTGGATCATTATTCAGACAGTTCCACTTATATTTTGGGTAGTTTCTACAAATATTCAGATGGTAGAGGTAGTTATTTCCTTTAATTTCTATTCTATAGTACACCAAGAGATTTATCAGATTTTTAAAATTGTTTTAATTAAATTTATCATATTTACTAAATCTATACATTGGTTTCAAAGTATTTTTAAGTTAGTGATCTGATAAAAAATAAATATAATGGGTTGTTAGTGTATATGCCCATTTGCTAAAAATATATATAATCCATTTGTTTTACATAGTTTTGAAGAGAACTTTTTGAAATTATTTGGGTCATTTTATGTTTTAAAGTCCCATTAATGATTTTATATAAAATTTTCATTGAGTTTTTTGGGAATTACTTGAGGGTTTATATTTTTTGGTTGCATGATTTTAATACTGATTTTATTTCTCCCTAGTATCTCTTATATATATATATATATCTGTGTGTGTGTTTGTGAGTGTTTATATGTATATTTTTTCATATATATGTATATCTATATATATATATATAATTTCATATTATTTCATATTATCTCCTCATTAAAGCTTGATTTCTAATATTCTATCATGGGTTCCAATATTTTTCAAAAGTGATTTTAAATGTGTATTTATAAATAATAGTTTACAGTCTCGTTTGAAAAATTAAATAATGTGTTTTACAATCACATCCATTTTTTATAGGAATTTACATAAAGGATTCTTATCCTGAATGTTTATTATTAGTTTGAAATGCTTTGTATATGATGGTTCTTTGAAATGAGTTTAATTATAAGTATGATCCTCTATTGAATACCTCTCCCTTGATTATATGAGATCTTTTTTTCTAATTTTAGAGGTGATTTTACATGGTTAGGTGTAGTTGTGTGGGAAGAGATGATGCATTTTTCTTAGGCTAATTTTTTTATAAATTTTTATGTGGATGATACTTATCCCCTATAATTATCATCATATGGATCCTATGAATCATAGTGAGGGAAGACGAATAATAACTATATATTATTAATTAGATTGATTATATATGATTTGGTTTTATAGGACACATGGGATTGATCATTGTGAGGCTTTTGGGAGAAGCTAATTGTTTATAGACTAAGGAACATTGCTATTGACTGAAATATGTTTCTAAACCATAAACCTCAACGGTATAATAAAAAGACTGATAAGAATTTAGCATGATTAGTTATATTTTACTATTTCTTATATGCATCACATAGCTTAGTTCTTATCATTCATGGAATATCCTACTAATTTATTATTATTTTTTAATTTGATATCTTATTTATTTTATTTCTTAATTAATAATAATATAATATTTCTAGATGCTATTTTCCTTTTGGTTATTTTTGAGATCCATATTATTTGGTTATAAAGGTTTGTTTAAAAGAGGATTCTTTGAATAGTAAACTTAAAGATAAAAAAAAATTATGAATTTTTTTTTATAACTAGTTATGTGTTTTAAAGGTAGAATTCTCAGAAATATTATTTTATTTTGTCAAAAAATGAAATTCCATTTATACTTATATTTTCAAACTATAATGTATTTTTACATTTCAATAAATAAATTTATGGACTATATGATTTTTTCCTACAAATTAGTTTTATGATCACACCCAACTTATTACACTCGGTGTTGGTAATCCTAAGATATTCTATATGTTAATTTCATGTTTTGGGATCACTAATGGTGTGTGTTGGCATTTTGAATTTATGGTGACAAATAGTTCACAAGAAGATTACATCTATAATTATTGGATTTGTTTTGAATCATGGATATATTGGACATGTAAATTTCATATATTCTAGATATTCATTTCACACTACTATTTTATATTTTATGTGGTGATTTTTTTGAATTATGTATATCTAATTTGGATTTATATTATATATGATTCTATTATTTGATTTTTGACATGGATAACTTCTGCATTTAGTGTTCGTGATATAATTTATCGTGGAATTTATATGTCAATTATTATTTGATAGGAAAAAAATTCCCATAAGATATTTTTTATTCCTTGGAAATAGTTACCACCTTGGGGAGATTAAAATGCCCCATTTATGTCAAGGGAAAATTATTTACCTAGTTCATGGGTGACCAAGCGTTTACATATGATAACAAGGTCTTCTAAATGTATTATAAGTGTAATTTTAAATGGGGAACATAAAGAATAGTTTATTAAAAAAATTATTTATCATTTAATATTAATTAGAAATAGTTTGAATTATGAATATTACTCTATGTTGATTAAAATAGGCTATAATAACATGGTATTTCAAGCAAATATAGCTTCTTGAAAGAGATGTAATTTTCAATATAAAACATTGAAAGCAAAATCAATGTAAAATAGATGAGCACATGCACTATTACTTGTATTTTATATGTTAACGACATATTTTTACCAGGTGATACAAAATATTCTTTTGATTATTTTTTAAATAAAATAAGGTTGAATTATGAAATATTTATTCCATGAGATATTGGTTTTTTCAAAAGACTCTATTTGAGGGGACAAATAATTTTATTTTTCTATTAGAAAAAGATGTGCTCGGGAATTGGTAATGATATTTTGAAAGGAAGACTCTAATGATATGTAATAATATAGAAATGTGGATTTAGTGATGACCAAGGTTAAATTAGGGATATGTGATAAGACAAAACAATTTATGAAATGATTTTTAAACATACTTTTTCACAATTAATCAAGATTTGATATAATCAATTCTAGAAAATTATATTGAATATATCATTATGATAAAAATTAATAACACTTAATAGCTTTCAAGAGAATTCTCAAATAAATTAAATTGAGTTTTTAATTCATTTTCTTTAAATAATATGTAGAAAGTTAATTTTATATAGTTATGCTGATGATTATTAGGCCGGATATTGTGATGAAAATAACTCAAAAATAGAAATTAGATTCTAATAGAGACATATCTATGAGATGTGACATCCTAACAATTATAAGGTTATTTATTTATGATTTTACACACCTTAATTGATTTTTTAGGTCTTTTTAATGGTAATCAGGTGCCATGAATCAAAACAAAAAATTGTGGAGGAATCAACCAATAGATTGTAGTTTCTAGAGTGCCACGTTTTAGCTAATATAGAGCCATCGACAAGCCAGTGGTGGTGGAAGAGGTCCTAAAAAACTAATCATCCCACAATATGGAAGATGGACTAATAAAATGTGTTATACCTTTATAGGGTACACTATCCAATAAATGTCTCATGAACATTTAGTTAGTCATACCAAAGTGTCTTAGTAATAATGGTGTAACATCCTGCCCCATCTCATTGTCTTCAGGGGATGGAGGAATTCTAGTAGGATGTAAGCGACATTTACAAGGTTCCAAATGCTGTCAATAAATGTCAAGGGCATTGAGAATAAATGGGGGGAACAATTTGGCCTTGAGATACAACCAACCATCCAAAAATAAAAAACTATATAATTCATGTTGATAAAACATCCAAACCCATACAATACCAAAAGTCAAAAAGTTAATCCATAACAACCCCACATACCAAATAAAACCAAACACACTAAACCATATAAGAATACTAAGAAGAAAAATAAATATGTGAACCAAAAGAACCCAAGACATACTCCCGACCCCCTCACCAAAATCCATGCTCCAAGAACCAACACATATCCCAAGAATCACCACGAGCCACTAGCAATGAGATTCTTTACCTTTACCTATTTTCTGGAATACAATATCTGCAAAAGCACAAAAGTTCCAAATCAGGGGGTGAGTACTAATACTCAGTATGTATTTCCCAAATTACTTCCCTACACATTTCACTAATATAAAATAGTTAGCACATTTATATAAACAGTTTATATAAAACATTCAGTAGTGCACCAACATACAACATTTCGAAAACTTCTTATCAAGCCACTTCCACCCAAATTCCCACAACACATAGGAAATACAAACAACCATGAAAAAATCAAATTCACCATTCCTTGTTAGCACAAAAACATACATCTTTTCAAAAACAACGCACTACAAAGAAACCATTATAGATGGACTTCCATCCATACTGTTCACCCCATTAACAACTAGTGGTACTTACTGCCTACTGGACCTTAGATGGTGGACCTTCTATCCACTATCCATCCCCTTTATAGTTTCACATCCATCCCACATTCACAGAGTTCACATAATCCACAACACATAATCAACCTACAATCACTAAGCACCACAGCCACACAGAATCACACCATCATTCCCATCACAAGAAAATTCACTTCAATAAATAACACATTTATTGATAACACCCTTTAAGTAATTTTCCATTCCAAAAAACCTATCAATAAACAACATCTTTATTGAAAACCATCTTTCATAAAAAAATTTCATAATCAACCACTAACAATTTTAAAATCAACATTTTAAAATCACATAACAAGACCCTTAGGTAAAAATAACTTATTTTACCCAAAATCCCCAAAATCCCCACCAATTTTGTTTCCCAAAAGATTGAAACATATTTATTAAAATTAATTTTAAGAAAAAAAATTTAATTGTACAAATAACACTAGTTCAAACCCAGTGGAGTCGAGAGAGAAGCCACCTACCTTTATGGTCCCAATGAAATCAACCCACAAGAAACTGCACCGAAATCCGAGCAAATGCACCACTGAAATAGATCTAGATCCCCTTCTCGAACATCCACAAGCCTTAAAATTAACACCCAATGAAAAAAAACCCTAGATCTACATGAAACATATGTAGATATAGAAAACCAAGAAGGTGTGTAGAGTAAATCTAGAGGAAACCAATTACAAACTAAGAGAAGAGACTTACTTAGGGTAAACCACCTTCAAAACACATTAAAACACCAATTATTTGCTTAAAAAGTTAGTGGGGGAGCCCCTAAAACCCTTGAGAACCGAAAATCCTGATTGAGGATTGAGTGGGATTGAGTTTGGAGTGAAATGAGGCACCTCGAAGGAGCTAGTATTTAAAAACCCTATTTTCAAGTGGTCGCATGGTTAGTTCGCACGGTTTGGAAAAATGTGCACATGCCACTATCATGAGATAAGGGATCTATAGGGTTTCCTCACACAGTTTGGAAAACCGTACGCAGACCATTTGAAGTCTAATTTTTCCCCATCATATTTTTTTGTAGAACCCTCATGGTTTCCCATAACTGTGCTAAAACTATGCACCCTTGGAAAATCCTCCTAGCTTACTCAAAATAATTCCAAACTCTCCCAACATATTCCCAACTCATATCATGAACATTAAAAACATAAAAATTCATAAACAAAGGATAAATTCCTCAAACCATTGGTGCTACATTCTCCCATTCATTTGACTTTCCATCCATGGAAATTAGGGAACCATTGCTTTGTCGAAAGAGCCCGGGCCATTGCTCGACCATCTATTTCTCCCGCTCCCATGTCTCCACATGAATCTGACCATGCATCCAAAATACCTGAAAAAAACTATGTTTTTACCACAAAATACTTTCTCTTGTCTATCCACAATCTGCACTGGCACATGCATCAATGAATCATCATGTTGTGGCTGCACATGATCCCAATGAATCACTTGGTCACCATCCGACTAATACTTTTTCAATTGGGACACAAGAAAAACATTGTGCACCGCACTAAACTAGAGGGGAAAATAAAAATGGTATGAAACCTCTCAAATACACTCAAGTATATCAAAATTAATAATATACCTTGTATATAACATACCCTACTTCCTAGACCAATGATTTCCCAACCTAGGATAGATTCTCAAAAACACATGATCACCCACCTCAAATGGCAACGTTTGTCGACAATGATCCACATACGATTTCTAACAACATTGATCCATCTCAATTCTCTTCCTAATAAACTTGATTTTCTCTATTGTCTCTGGGAAAAGGATCGGTCCAATAATTAATGTTTCACCTGTTTCCACCTAACATAGTAGAGAAGAGAACAAACACCCATAAAATTCATCAAATTGAGTCATGTGTAGTTCATCTTGATAAAATTCATTACATTATAACAACACTAACGATATGTGATCCTCCCATAAACTAGGAATAACCATCACACATTCCCTTAAATTATTATCCATGGTTTGTATCATCCTCTCATATTGTTCATCCATCTAAGTATGATACACCATACTCATCATCAAATGTGTCCCAAGGGATTTCTGCAAGGATTTCCAAAAAAAAGTTTTGAAACTAATATCTCAATATGATACAATAGAAACTGGAACATCATTCCTCTTTACCACCTCCTGGATATAGATTTTGGAATGATCCTCCACCGTGTAAGATTCAAAAATCAGGTTGAAATGGGATGACTTTCTGAGTCGATCCACAACTACTTGTATGGCTTCATGAAACTGGACTGTTCTTTGGACACTTGTCACAAAATATATTCTTATTTTATCCCATTTCCATACTAGGATAGGTATAGATAGTAACATGCCTATAGGCCACTGATTCTTTGCCTTGACTTGCTGAAAATTCAAGAATCATGAGCCAAACCTGACCAAATCCATTTTACTTCCATCCCACCAAAACTATGCCTTCATCGCCTTATACATTTTTTGAATTCTAGGATGGACAAATGACATGGAATGATTACAATATTTGAGAAGTTATTCCAGACAAGACACTAGTACCCCAATCTGATTCTGAAAACACAAGACTGAATTCCCATTCAGTTCCCAGTTCTCAATGCTCTCCCCACCATTGAGATTCAACCTCATCACCATACATTAAAAATCTGATGCATGTGCCTCTTTAAGCAAACTGTCTATGTTTGGAACCAATGAAACAGGAAAAAGAGACTGCTCTATCACCTCGGTCCTCACATTCCATCTGCATGTCAACTATGACTGACATCAACTACAACTGATCTCATGCATTCTTCAACACTTGAGAAAATAATTTCCTACTTAATTCATCATACATCAAATTTCCCTTACTTGCTGTGTACATTAAGTCGAAATCAAACATCTAGACATATTCCATACATCCACTTTTCCCCTGGTTCAAATCTATCTGTGAGTATATATGCATTATGCTCTTGTGATCGGTAAACCCTGTAATTTTCTCACCAAATAGATAATGAATTCACATCTTTAAAGCATGAACCACATTCACCATCTCTAAATCCTGTGTTGTGTAGTTATTCTCAAGAAACATCAACATCCATTATCCATACACAACCACATGATCTATTTACATTGGAAAACACCCCAACCCTGATCCAGATGCATCACAATACACCACGTACCCTTTACCTAGTTCTGATAAAACCATGATTGGTGTTTTTGTAAGGTGGCCCTTTAACTCTTCAAAAAATTTCTAACACTACTCATACCATTTAAATGGATCATTCCTCCTTATAAAAGCTGTCATTGTTGAACCCAACTGTGAAAAATCATGAACAAAATTTCAATAATACCTAGCTAAACCAAGGATGCTCTATATCTCAAAAACATTCTTTAGTGATTTCCATGATATAACATCCTCTATATTTTCGGTATCGACTGAAACACCATTCTCAGAAATAACATGGGCAAGGAAACAAACCTTATATATTAAAAAGTCAAACTTTGACAATTAGTAATACAACTGATGGTCTCTCAAGATCCCCAGCATTGTCACCATGTTCTGCTCATTCTTCATCCTTGTCCTTGAATACACCAATATATCATCAATAAATACAACCACAAAAGAATTTATAGATCTTTGAAATATTTGATTCATCAATTCCATGAACACCGTTGCTGAATTTGTTAGACCAATGTGCATAACCACATACTCATAATGGCTATATCTATTTTTGAATGTTGTTTTCGGGATATACTCCTTCCTCGCCCACAATTGGTGGTATCCATACCTCATGTAAATCATGGAGAACCAATAACCTCCCCCCCAACTTGTCTAACAAAACATAAATGCTTGGAAGTGGATATCGAGTATTTATAGTAACCTAATTTAGTCTATTATAATCAACATAGAACTGTAGGGTTCTATTCCCCTTTTTCAAAAAAAAAATCGTGCTGCCCATGGAGACGTGCTAGGCTAGATGGACCCTTTGTTTTCTTGCTATTCCAACTGCACATTAATTTCCCAAAATTCTCCTAGTGCACTTGGGTAAGATAAAGGTGTGATAGGACATATCCATAGAAGGACATCAATCATAAACTGCACTTCTCTCATAGGTGTAAACCCTAACAATTCATCAGGAAATACATCCATAAACTGATCCACAATTGGTTGAAGAAAACTATGCTCAACACCTTCCACTAATTCCAATTACAAGGCCTCTAACTGATATGATATCATGCCAAACGTTGGGGCCAACAAATCTTTTTCACCCATCTTTTCACTCTTTTCCTCTTTAAAAAGATTTGTAATTCCATCCTCCTTCACAAAATAACAATTCTCTCATAGAAATAGAAATGGGCCTTAAACAATGTCAACAAATCCATTCCTAGGATTATATCATAAGCATCCATCTCAAGCACTAATAAATCCTACAGCAATTCAATTTCATCTACAACTATGAAAAGTTCTCTACAGAGGAAATCTTGACACTCTCTTTCACCTATAAGAGTTTTTAATTTCAACCTAGAAGGCATAATTTCCATGTGTAAACCCAAAGAACCATCAATGCGAGAAACAAGAAAAGAATGTGAAGAAACAATATCAAACAAATCTTGCATCAAAGTTGAATTTAAAATAACTGTACCTCGTACTATGGATGGTCCTGACTGATTATCCAACACAACCAGCTCAGCTCCAAAACAATTCTTGTTTGGAATACTCTCCTCTTTATTACCCTGATGAGGAATCATGGTATTCCGAGAATCACTATAACCCTCATTACTTTTCTTTCAAGGGGTTTCTTGTTGTCCATGTCCCTTCAAGGCATAAGACCCTTGTGACCCCTCAGCAGTGTCAAGGACAAACAACCTTGGATAATTCTGACAAGAACATTGTAGATGCCCCATCTTATTACAATAATGACATGCTTCAGGTTGTTTTATTCAATCACAGTTGATGTGGCTCGTAGAACATCAATGAATACATCCTGGATTTATCTAAGGATTTGGAGGAAGATTCAGAGATCTTGTCATCTAATTCTGATTCATTCTCCCACCCAGTAAATAAGTGTACCTATTATTCTTGAACCCATTATTTGACTTCCCATTATTTCCCAATGGTACCAACATACTTCCCCCCACCTATAACCCCAACAAGATCACACTCAGCCACATGTAGCTCGATTCACTATTTCTGTGTAATCATCTATAGACAGTAATGCTATATTGGATATAATTCCCTTATTCAACCCAACTACAAAAAATCATACCTTCAATGAAGTACTACCTTCCAACTTAGGTGAAAAATGCACTATGTTAATAAACTTAGCAACGTATTCCATCACCGCCATGTCCCTTTGCTTCAAACTGAAGAAATATGTTGTACATTGAATTCAAAACATATGAGGGTAGAATTTTATATTAAAAAATTCCTCAAACCCCTCCCATGTCACACTTTGGTCCGTCTCATCTTGGACCGCAAGCTCCCATAACTGATGGGCAAGATCTTTAATCATATATGTGGATAACATCACTTTTAGCTCTTCCAATGTTCCCAAAAATTCAAATATCAATTTCATTTTTTTCGTCAATGCTTCATCCCTCTCTCACCTTGAATTACCCTTAAAAATGGGTGGATTATTCTTTTCAAACCGAACCTTATGATTTACAAGTTGTTTTTCATCCGCAGTATTCACACATTCCACTGCATGGAATGCTTGAACTATACTTTGCACCAGCTTCTGGTTCACCTGGGGCTCAGGTGTAACCATATTTTTAACATCTTTCTCTGGTTGGTCTCTACGACGCCTACCTGGTGTCATTTCTATCAACACAAAAACAAAAATAAGTTCCACCACCTTAACAAGAAAGTGTGGACAATTTTTGAATTCAATTACATAACAACTATCACAACCTGACAATCCAAAATAATATATTTCCTGTATTTCACTATTTTGACAAATCCACCATGTTTTAAAAATAATCTCATTTTCAAAATACCACCAGTTTCCATGTTTCAAATTCTTCTCTTTTGAAACCCAATACAGATTTTCCAAATCATCACATTTATATCACACCATAATTCATTATACCCCAATGAAATATGCATCCTAATGGGAAGTCATTTATATCATCAATGTCATGCTAATCTCATTGGATACAACTATGACAATGAAATATCCAATGCCAATAATTGTCTGCATGCACTTACATGCCCAAATCCATGGTAACTTGAAGATCATCATTAAAGGTTTAGCTATGTCCTTTTATTCTATAAATTCCATGTTCTAATAATCCTAGACCTTTCTACCATCCCATATCAAGGAATATGCCATGGAAAAATGTTAACACAAAGACCAACAATAAACACCAAGGATTGAACAACTTCACTCACTTGAAAGATAAGGACCGAACAAACTGATACCACATGTAAAATCTCACCCCATCTTATTGGCATCAGAGGGCAGAGAAATGCTACTAGGCCATAAGAGACTTTCCCAAGGTTCCAAAGGATGGAAATAAATGCTGAGAGATTCGATAATAAATGGTGGAATGATTCTCCCTTGAGATACAACCTATCAAAACAACAATCCACTAACAACAAACTATATGATGCATGTTGATTAAACATCCAAACCCATTCTATACCAAAAGACAACCAACTAATCCATAACAGACCAACATGCCAAATACATCCAAACAAAAAAACAATATCAAAGTACCAAGTAGAAGACTAAACAAGAGACCCAAAATAAACCAAGACACACCCCATAACTCCACACCTCGATCCATGCTCCAAGCACCAACACATCTCCCATGAATCGCCACGAGCCACTAGAAATGAGATGTGTTACCTTTACCTGTGTCGTGGAATACGACATCTGAAAAAATCACCAAAGTTCTAATGAAGGGGTGATTACTAATACTTTGTAGGTTTTTCCCAATTTACATCCCTACACAAGCTACTAAGATAGAATCATTAGCACATTCATATAAATAGTTTATATTAAATAGGAAATAGTGCGACGACTTAAAACATGCCAAACACTTCTTATCATGACATTTACACCCAAATTCCCACAACACATAAGAAAAACAATAAACCATGCAACAAGACAATTCAACATTCCCTGTTAGCACAAAAAATTCCATCATTGCAAAACAACACCCAACAAAGCAACCATTACGGTGGGACTTCCACCCATCATGTTTACCCCATTCCTTACTAGTGGTACTTCCCGCCCACTTATCCTTTGATGTTGGTCATTATGTCCACTATCTATCCCCTTTATAGTGGTAATTCCTGCCCATGTCCAGATAATACACACAAGACACAGCACTAAATCAACCAACAAGAACTATGAACCAAGTCCACACAAAATCACACCATCATTCCCATAACATGCCAATTCACTTCAATAAATCACCCATTTATTGAAAAACCCCTTTAACCAAATTCCCATGCTCAACCACACTTCAATAATAAAATTATTTATTGAAAACCATATTTCACAAACCTTTTTCATAATCACCCCCCAATGATTTCAAAATTGGCATCTTAAAATCACAAAACAAGCCCCTTTTTGTAATAATAAATCATTTCCCCCAAAAATCCCCCAAATCATCAACAATTCGGTTTTCAATAATATTTACACATAATTATCATAATAAATTTCAAGAAAACAAATTAATTGTACTAGTACCACATGTTCAAACCAATTGGAGTAGAGAAAGAAGCCTCCCACCTTTAGGGTCCCAACAAAATCAACCCATAAGAAACCACACCCCAATCTGGGCATACACACCACTGAAACCACTCTTTATCCCCTTCCCAAACATCCATGAGACTTAAAATCAACACCCAAGGCAACCACAACACAATATCTATATGAATAGGATGTAAATATAGAATACAAAGAAGGGGAGAAGAGTATATCTAGAAGAAACCAAATAGAAACTAATAGAATAGGCTTACCCAGGAGAAACCACCTTCAAACCACCTCGAAACCCCTTATATTTTCTTCTAATGTGAGTGGAAGAGCCCCTAAAACTCTTTAGAACCATAGATACTGAGTGAGGATCGAGTGGGAGATAGTTTTGGGTGAAATGAGCCACCCCTGAGGGAGCCCAGATTTAAAACCCTTATTTTAATGGGTTGCAAGGTTAGTCTGTGTGGTTTTGCAAACTGTGTGCTAACCATGAGCACGCCACTATGTTGATAGAAGGGATCTACATGGTTTCCTCAAAGGGTGTTTAAAACTGTGCATAGTCCGTGTTAATCCAACTATCTCCACATTCATGGTTTCCCGGATAACCCACACGGTTTCCCCTAACCATGCTCAAATTGTGCACCTTTAGAAAAGCTTATCAACTTATTCAAAATCATTTCAAACTCACCCATCCTCTTCCCAACTCATCAAATTCACTTTAAACACATAAAAAGAAATAAAAATATAAATTCCTCAAACTGGGGATTCAACAAAATAAGGACTTTGTATTTTATCTCTAACATGTCTTCTTAAAATTTCGTTCACTCATCTCAATAGTCATTTTTGTAGAATGAACTAGAGGTCTCTCTCTGGGAATTTTGGAGCCTCTACTTCCTATATTTTTAGGGGTTGAACTATGGACCCCTATTTTCTCTTGGAATTGATAGTTTTTTATCAATATATTATATAATCTCATTCTTCTTTAGGAATTGAAAATATATTAATTCTATGATAGATAGATATGTGAATTCATTATTGATCACATGAATAACTTTTCCATTTTTTAGATTGGAACTGAATTAAGAGTGTTTTTGACCTTCCACTTGAGTGATTACAAATATTTCATTAGTGGAGGATCTACTTGTGTGAGTTGATGTGGTTTTACCCCTTAGATTGGGATCGTAGGTTTTTTGAGAAAGTCCAACGATATCAAATTTATTGAGGTTATTTTCTAAAATAATTGGTATGCTTGTCCAAAATGTGAGTAGAACCATAGAGGGGTGATGTGTATCCAATGTATATGTGTTCCAACATGGGATAAATAACATTTATGGGTGGCTATGATCGAACATTCAAGGCATGTCAAGGGGATACACTACCAAGTGAGTAAACACAATGACCTTAGAGTGCTATGTGAGGTCCTCCATAATGGTGGAATGTTGGCATATAAAATTTTGTAATATAGTAATGAACTAATCTGTGAACACTATGGCATGATCTTAAACTTCTAGTGACAGAATCTAAAATCTTTTGAAATATAGTACAAAAGTAGGTGGGCCTGGAGTTTTTGTAATAACTTTTAGATCATAATGATCTGAGGTGTTAAATTTTGATTGTTTACTCACACATTAATTTTTGTCTTATATTAAAATATATATATATTTATTTTTGTTAAGGATTAATTGGTGGCATCATATTATTTTTATTACTCCCATACTTCTGATAAATCTCAATGTGTGTTCATAATTCTTATTAAAAGATACCAATAAGGTTAAGATCCCTATAATAGGTTGTTGGGTAGAATGAGAATGGAGTTTGAGGAGGTTATGTGAGATAATTTGGATACATGATGTGGTTTTTCCCTTTTTTTTCTATTGTTGTTTCAATTTTATTTATCCCACAACTTTGGGGGTTTCCTTAGTTTACTTTATTACGTTAATCTCAAATACCTGACTTTCCATTTGATATAGAATTGATGAATATTTATATCTATTGTGTTATTTTGAGATGTTTATAAATATTGGTCTATGAATATGGGGCATGAATTTTAATAATAAAGGTATAATAATCCCATGACATTGATTACTCCCCCATTTATAATTGAAAAACATTTGGGGATAGGGAGGCCAACATGAGTTATTGTTGCACTCCATCCCAAACCTGGTGATTTGGTTGAAGGGATTACCAAATTGATGCAATAAATATATCATTCTTTTTCTTATTAGTGATAGAGGTGTATGAAAGAAAAGTGTTTGGATGTGTGGAACTCGATTTGGGGAGTATCATGTGTTCATGGCCATCTAATGTGTAAATGACCACTGAGTCACCTGTGATGTGATTTCTGTTAGATCTATTTCATCATGTTATCATACTAATTTTGAGTATATTGTGCTATTAATGTTAATGGAAATTAGGTGAGATAATGTATAATGAATATTCTCACTATATCACATGTCATATATACCCATTTCTTGTTTTAATAGTATCTAAATTAATTAAAAGAAATTATATTTTCTATATTATTGTGAGATATGCCTATGTTGTCAATTAGATTTATTAAATATAAAAATTGTTATTTATTATATATATAAAAGAAAAAAACATGTAGGTATAGAGGATTGGGATGAGTCCATGAGTAATAGAAACAGGGATAAGCTTTATCATTATGGGTAGACTCTAAGGAAACTACATCCAGTATAATTATTTTTTATTCTTGTGATTTTTTTGGGTTCTTACAATTTGATATTTTTTATTGGAATAATAAATGTCAATTTAGAATTTATGACACTTCCACCTCCAAAGTGATTGGCGGGGATTCCTATATAGTAAAACCCCAAAAATCACACCTGGTAAGAAACACCGATTCCACTACCAATTATACAAGGCAGTTCTTTTCAAAAGGATCCTCTACCCACTATAGTAGTATAGGGAGAAGATCTAATATATCTCATAGTCTTCTGGTTGGTACTAGTTCAATATGTAGTGAAATAAATGAAAATATTTTATTATACCATAATACTTTATGTTCATTAACCCTCTATATTATTGGGTACTATTGGTATTCATGATTTTGTGTAATGCATCAACATATTTGAGAAGATATTTGACTTGGTTGAGACATGAGAAGATTGATAAGTGAGGTAAGACTCTTTCATGCACTATAGACCCTCGGAGATATAATGGGTTGTTATGATACATGAATGAAAGTTTGAGGGTATTACTTGGTTGAACATCAAGGACTTGTTCTTGAAGGAGTTCTTCTATGACTTGATAAATATTGAATATGACCAGGATTTCATGGAGATACAATACTGAATGATGTCGGTGTCTATTCATTATGTCAATTACAATATATTAATTTATTTTTCTACACTTCTGTGTGGGAATGAGGTATATGAGGCCCAAAATTGTAGGATAAATCATTGATTAGAACTGAGTCATCATTTCCAAGGATTTATCTGGAAACAAACTCATCAGTAAATTGGAAGGACCTGACTTTTGATAAGGGTTAAGAGGAGAAGAAATTTGAGGGTCGTATATCATCTCTCATTAGATAAATTAGTGTATTTCCTAGTGATGATATGGATTTACATTTTGTAGTAGGAAGAATAAGGAAGAATATTCACACTAGAGTTGTAACAGGAGGACATAGAAGATTATGTTTTCATCAGCCTCCTCTTGAGGAGGTAATTATATCAAGTACTTCTACTATGGTTTGAGAGGGAATATATAAAACATGTATTAGAAAATACCTTGAAAATTTAATTAATTTATATATATATTACTCCTATGAATTTTTTTTAAAATGGTATTTTAATATTAATCCTAGGATATAAGGTAATAGTTGGGGTGGATGACATCATTATAGAGTAAAAATGACTGGTTAGTTGATTCTAGTAAACTAGGTCTGTCATAAGAATGATCATGGACTCAATGTGGGAATGGTGTATGAAATAGAATACACTAAAATAGATGGAATATTTAGACCTTATTCTATTCGATGTTTGATCTTGGTAACATATATTATTTCTTATACATAGTTTGACATTGTGTCTTTCAATTCATTGACATATAATCTTGTTGATTATAGACTTTATTTACCATTTATTCTATCATAAAAAATCCATCTATTAAAACACCCTTGGTGATGAAGGTGGGTAATCTCTTAATTTTTTTGAAATGCACCATAGATATTGGTGGGTATATAAATTTAAAGGACTTTTTGATCATATAGATGACTTGAATAGAAGTGACCATTGGCATGGACTGAATTATGAGTTATCATATGTAAATCAACAAGTTGTAGAGATTTGTATCCTTTAAACCTAAAATTGGGGAGAAGATTATTATGAATGGTGAATGGAATTTTAGGGAATGTATAATGGGTTTTGAAATGAGACATTTTGGGACTCTTACGATAATTTTTGCACAGTTGGAATATACAGTGTAATAAGTGGTAGTCTCTTCTCCTCATTATTTATAAATGAAACACTATCGAGATGACTTTCTAGATTAATATTCATTTATTCCTCCTAATATAAGAATTTTTTTAATTGACGAAGTCATACCAGCCTATAATCCTATATCAATTATTCTAAATAATATGGTTCCAATTGAGTTGAAGGAACAAAAAGTGGATCTGGAAGATTTAAATATGATTCTATTTATTAGACTAAGAACTTTTCCATGGGGTTATTCAAAATTTTTAAAAAAGAAGTTATAATATACTCTTTGGATGTGGATGGGATATATAATTATGAATCTAATCACATTGATTAATAGGTGCCCATTACAAGGAATTGTTTAATTTCTTGATTAATTATAAGGGGACCACAGGTTCAAAAAAAGCGTATCTAGGATTAGTCCACTCTTATCTCAAAGACCAAGATGCTAATATATCTAAGATTGTTTTTAGTAGAATCATACTATAGAAGTGAAATGTCAAAAATTTCGGGTCAATAATGTGTTAATTGTGTTTATGGCCTTTATGAATGAATTTTTTCATCAATTATAAAACTCCTTCACTATATTGTTCATATATGATATCATTATATACTAAAAAACATAAAAATTTCGTTATAGATAACATGAGATCATGTTTATCATGCATCGAGAACATTTAATTTAGAACATTCTCTAAATGTATCACATATGGATCTAGGAGGTTTATTTACATGGGCATGTGATTTATTGGGATGGAATTTCTATTGGCCTCAATAAGGTAGAGTTGATTAAATCTTATGAATTTCATCAAAAAAAATTTAATATAACGTGAGTTCTTTTGTAGGCATGGAACTACAAAATAATCATTCAGAGATTACTCATATGGTAGTGCATATGATTGGGTTTACCAATAACGAGGTGATGTTTTATTGTATGTATATGTGTGAATAGTTATTAAAATAGATTAAAATGGGATTTAAATTATATAAATGTATGACCATTCCTATGATTTGGATTATTTTTTATAGTCTAATATGATGTGTCACGTGTTTCTTTGGGAGAAATGATAATTAAGAGATACTACGTCGTAGTTTGTGGATCGCATCAATTGCAATCACATGAGTCGAACTACAAATAAGACTTTTCATTATATATTATAAAAGGCCTCCACTCCTACCACTAAATTAAAATATATAAAGACCATTGGATCGTCCACACTAAGGAAAAATACACATCCAGGATCACTACCTTAATCCTAGAAGCCTCCATTTGGGTTGAAATACAACCAAGGAAGCCCTTTGTTGCAAACCAAAAGGATTAACCCAAGGAGGAGGTAACATTCTTCAACAAGAATATTTTTTTTATTTTTTTCATTGCCACTAAAATATTATATTTATATGATTACATAATAACCTGATATAATAAATATAATTGAATTTTCTTATATTATGTGTTCAGCCTGTACTCGCACACACTTCCTTCAAATGGGATACATAATCATCATTCATGTGTATGGAATACTACAGTTTTGTGAACCGATGTTGTTTGTTCTTAAATTTCAACCATTAAAATTTAGTAATATTGGAATAATTTATGATTTAATATGATTTATATGATATTTTTTATGCACTTATGCATTTTTAATTACTATATAACATGAACCATCATGATTTCTATTTTTTGTAATTACTATAACTTCATTTGTGGACGTATGGGCTATCGCTTCCTTAAATCAATTAGATTGTTTCACACATTACACTAACATAATTGAGGATGAGTTAGTGAAATTATATACATGAAATAATAATGATACATCAATTATATTATACATATATAAATATATTTAATTTACTTTCTTTTTTTCAATATCATAAGAAAATCTAAACATCATTAATATGTACGTATGACCTACTGTCTCTATTAACGATGTATTTCATTTTCTATTTATATATTATATAGATTATTTTAATACATATATATTAAAAATATATGATATATATATCCTGGTTATATTTTTAGATATTATTAAACCTGATATAAGTAACAGGACAAAAAAATATATCAAATCAAAACACATGCGAATGAAAAAGAAGTTATTACTCGAAACATAACATTAACATGGAATTGTTAATAAAAAAGTAATATATATCCATAATTAAATAATATATGTTCTTATATAATATAATATTTTTCTATAATTTATTTATAATAACCATATATTTATTATATATTTTTTTGAATGATAATAAGGATATTGAAGACATAACGTAAGGGGATTTCTACTCTCACATTTATTTCTGCAATACTTATGCCATATTCAACACTCATTTCTTTTGTGTAGAAAATATACCAACCAATAAGGTATTATATTATTCCTATTATTAAATTTATGTGTATTTACATATCCATTTAATTATATCTCTTTCATGGGGGTTACATTTAAAAATTTATCAAATCAGTAAGGTAATTTTTTCTTAAATTTCATTCCTTGATACACATGTTTATCTATGCACATATATTCTTTTTTTAGGTTTATATGATATCCATTTGACAAGTTATATCATTAATATTATTCTTTTCATGATATTATAATATATATGAGATATTATTATCTCATGCGGAATATGATTCAATGTTATTAAATTGGTAAGAGTTTATTTCTATAATCTCATCATTTGTCGAGATTATTTACAATTATGATTCAATTGGTGAAATATTATTATCTTCCTATCAAAAAATATCATGTATTTTCTTATAATCTGGTTATTTAGGATATATTAATTTATTAGTACCATTTTACCACTCATTGCGACTTATGATAATTAAGAAAATGTTTTTAATAAAATAGGACCTCATTTATATCTTCAATAGGAAATCTATTTTATTTAAAAAAGAAATGCTTTCAAAAATGAATTAATTTTTTTAAATGATATTTTTAGTAAATTTTGATGGCAAAATTATTTTCGAAATGTGTCGTAGATTTCAAATATTATTTTATACATTTTCCAAACCAATATTCAAAAAAATGTCTTAAAAATGATTAAGGTTTTATAAATAGTTTCTCAAAGCATAAAGGTTGTTTTCCTAATGAAATGTTTTTAAAAGATAATTAATTATTACTTTATATCTAAGATGAAATCAATTGGTGTAATACATTTCTTTCTAGGTAAATTATTGAATGTACACCATTCTTATTCTTCCTCAGAATGGTTTATGTTTTGATGGATTGATGTTTATAAAACCCATTTTTCATGAATGATTTATATGCTTTATAAACATATATATTTTCATGGGTTATGATATGATAGAATTATTATGAAACCTATATCTTTTTTTATAGATTATGAGATGATGGAAAGTTTATGAAACCCATTTCATTTCATGGGTTATGATATGATGGTTACAAAACACATATCTTTTTCTTTGGTCATGATATGATGAATTAATGTTATATTATGGAACAAATATGTATGATTTTTATGTTATGGGTGGGAACTATATCTCTCTCCAATGTATTGGGTAATGATTTATATAACATGAGATAATAAAGGGAAAAAGATCAATGGGCTTCATCCACATTGAAAAAAAGGGGAAACTGATCCACTATGGGAAGAAAGGGAAACTAGGTTCAATATGCCAGTACGGTAAATCATGATACCTTATAAATAATGTACTGTGACATGGTATGGTTTGTGTCCATCCCAGTAGGTTCAGTCCCAACAAAGTGCCCTGATATGTTTTGGAAATGTTCTATTATTTCTAGGGAATGATATTATAAGATTATTTGTCTTCTAAAATTTCATGTATTATTCCCATATTATACATTCATTTAATAAGATCTTAATTATATTATGATTCATTTAGTATGAACATTAAATATTTATGCCATGATTCATGTTTTTTATCATCCATATGAAGGGTATGTGGAACACCATGAGATTTTATGAAAAATATTCTTATTAATTTCATTAATGTCTTGTGTTGTACGCTACACCAAAAGGAGCTTGCACAACACGCATCCCTGACTTGGCTTGCGTTACACGCAATAAAGAACTTCCTCGATAGTGTGTGTAGTACGCAATACCGAGTTTCACTAAACAAGATATTATTATAATATTATTATGAACTAGCCGTTATGAATAGTAATACCCACTTTTTGAAATTTTATAAATTTTATCTTTCAAAATGGACTTCATTTTTGGATTCTAAATATCGAAATTAGCTTAGGGTGAATTTTTTGTACTTTTCAGATAACTTTCATATTCTGATGAATAGTGAAAATTACTAAATTTTAATTAAAAACAACTTTTTTAATCGAAATAATTGATAGTGATAAATTAATAATTTGAGTGGTTTTAAAGTATATTTAGAATATATTTTTACAATTTAATGCAATGTTGGTCATTGGATGTAATTTCACATTTAAACCAGACATAAACAAGTATCAATCGTTTGATAGTTATTATCCCTTAAAAACATGCTATTTGTTTTGACCACGGGAATTAATTTTTAAATTATTTATTGTAACTGATATGTTTTGAATTTGGTAAAATATACATCATTTTTGAATTCATAATATCAAATATAGCTTAAGCCTAATTTTTGGTATTTTTCTAGAAACTTTCTGTTTTTGATGAATAGTGAAACCACTAAGTGGTAGTTAAAAAAACTGAATTTTTCATAAAACTTCATTTTATAGCTTATGTGAGTAGAATTTCAAAAATCCAAGAGACACGGTTAATATCACGGACTAAAATTTGGTTCAATGAGATGAAAATAATTTTTGGTGAATTGTAACTTTTTACTTTTTTTTACCACGGTTAAAAGTAAATAGGGTAATTAAGGGTAAAAGTGTTTTTATTATTACCCTAACACATGTTTTAATTCTATTGGATAAGTTTAATTCGACCAAAAATAACCTTAGGAATAAAATATGACCATTTAGGCCCACTTGGATTAGATTAGGACATTTATTATTAATTTATTTAAAGAAGGGTTAAAATCCTTAAAATCAAAGTTTCATAAGTAAATAACTTTAAATATAGGGTTATACATAAGATAAATTAGACTATAAATATTCATTAGAACTCTAAAGATATTTCCTACATAATGGTATTTTATTTATAATTTTTAGACATTAAATAATTTAATTTATATATGACACAAAGATGATGCAGTAATTATCTTATTAATGAAAGATTGACATAATTGATTTTATAAACACCCAAATAAATGTAATTTGAGGATTTTTATGAATTTCACTAATTTTATATGTTACTATGACATGTTATTATTGATTTAATTAAAGTTTTTAGAACTAATCATTCTGTTATAAGTTTCACAAAAATCAATTACCAAATAGTGTCAAACTTTACATAAAATAGTTTTTAATACAAATATTGTATTATTAATTGTTATTTTATTCCTAAAAATCTACGGTTTGTCCAAATGACTTAAATAATGTTATATATATTAATAATAAACAAATTGGGGTTCTTTTGGCTTTTTATATTATTTTTATTAACCTTATAGTGTAAGCAAACAAGAAGACACGGTATAAGTAAAATTATTTAACTTAAGGTTAAATCTAAATGATAAGGTTAAAATAGAAACCTAAACGTGTCTAAATTATATTGTATAGGAGGGTTTAGACCCATACCCACCTTAGATTCTAAATAACTCAATTTGGATCTATTAAAAATCGAATATGACTTTATAATAAAATAATATTTTTAGTTTTTTCTAAAGTGCCCCTCTCCTCCCTTATTAAAGGGCACCTCCTCCCTCTCTTCCTCACACAACCATGATTCTTCAAGCTCGGCCAAACCCTGAAAAATTATCTTCTCCACATTCATAGAAACATCCTAGAGGTTCTGGTCTTCTTCAAAGACCACTTTTAGTGCCCTAAGAGGAGGTCTTAAAGAGGCGCTTCAAAGAAGAGGTAATGTCGGTTACCCATTCTTTCAACTTTATTTCTTCTTCCACTTCTTCTTCTTTAGTTGTTTAATTATGAATAAATAACATCTGTATAACTCATATACTGATATTTTATTATAATTATGAAACAACCCAATTTCACCATCTATCCATCCTATGGAAAATGAAATCACCACGCGTTCGTACGTAAGGAATATCGTCTCAACGCCGTGGTGAAATCTGTTTTTCCACCAACACCTTACATGGATGGGTATAATGGTGTAAATAATAACTATATTTTGTTATTATAACATCATACTAATTATGATATATTATACCATCCACTCTAATTATATTCAATAATTATGGGAACGATATCATCGCTCGTGCGTACGTACGGACTACCGTCTCCACGACGCGATGAGATTCATTCTCCATGTTAACCATACATGAATGATCATAAAGTTTATATAATGAATAATCATGAAATATATGAAATAATAATACAACTGGATTTATTTTTATGTATATGTATGTCATCTATTTAGTTTCATTCAATTCAATAAGGAGACGAAAACAGCATTCATGCGTACGAACGGCCTACCGTCTCCATGAATAGTGTATTTCATTCCTTTTATCAATCTATAATATATATATATATCTATATGATGAATATATATTATATATAAATCATGTTTTACATTCTGGAGTTATGTAAATCAGAATATAAGTAATAATATCAAGAACGACAAGTCGAAACACATACGATAAATGAAATGATTTTACCCAAAACGCTGCATTAACATGGAATTTTCAAAAGAACGGGTAACATAAAGTCATAAGTGAACCATATATGATATAATAACAATGAATATGATTGTTTAATAAGTCAATGACATTACTTTAATTATTATACAGGAGGTTCGGATACGTACGAAACACATCGGACCTAAGGTAAGGGATAATTTTTCTAATCTCATTTTTATACGAGGTTTCTTATTCGTAAGTATTTACTCGGGTTATTGCTATCATCCATGTCCATGTTTTATAAAAATGTATTCATGTATGTTTAAAGTCTTTTTTACCCATTTTGACTTTTATCCCTTGGTATGGAAGTAATCTTCTTTTATTTACCCTATAATGTACTTTTTTGACTTTTCCGACAAAAGTACAAGAAAAATGTTTTTTTTACTTATACGGCATGAAAGGATTTCTACAGTTTTATAAAGCCTTATTTTCATGAAGCTTACTCAAAAATATTTCATGACTATTTTCAAAAAAATCCCTTTCTTTTAAAATTTCATGACATTTTGTGAAAAGAAAATGATTTTGAAGAAGAAAGGATATTTTCATCAAGATTTCATTTCAAGTGTTTTATCAAAACCATTTTTCATCTAAGATGAAATTATTTCATATGTGTATGTTTCAAGTATAATGTCTCTATGATTTACATGGTTTCACGTTCCTTATTATTAAATGATATCCATTTCTTTTATATGGATTATGTAATGATGGGATGATGTTTATGAAACCCATTTTATTTATTGGGTTATTATGAATAATGTATGTTTATTTTTTGGCACAGGTAAGAATGATTTCATTATTAGATGGGTGGGACATATATCTCCCTCCAATGCATTGGGTAAAGATTTATATCTCATGAGATAGACATGGATGGAACGGAAAGTTAAACCGGTTCAGTAATACAGGACTGGAAAGAGGAGTGAACTCGATTCAAAAAGGGACTTTGTCCACTAAGATGGTCTTGGCAGGAATGCCTTGGCTACTATGGAAATAATATCATGTGATTAATGGTTTTCCAAAATTACATGTTTAATTCCCATGCTATTTTATCATGATTAATGTTTCCTTGTGATTTATTCTTTGAGTACTTCCATGATTTATGTCATTACTCAAGATTCTGATGTTTAAATATTATGTTCATGTTTTGATGTTCAAATGTATATGATTTGTTTTAGTTTTATCCATGATTACCCTTACTGATCATTTAAGCTCACCCTTTATATGTTTTATTTTCCCCAAGATTTAAAGAAAGGTTTTAGGTAAGAAAATAAAAAATGGTAAGATCTTATGGGAGATGTTGAAGATCTTTTACCACGATTAGAAGATTATATTCTGAGTTTCCAAAGACACTAAACTATTACGGTCCTTGTGTGTCTGATTTTGTTATGTATTAAGTATTTCTGCAAAAGTAATGTAATATCTATGTACGTCTAGCTTTGGGTCTCTACATTTGGTATTAGAGGAAAGGTTTAGTCAACCTTTGGAAACTAGGATGCGAGAACTTTAGTGAGATCCCTAGAGATATTTCTAGGGTATGTCTAGGGATGTCCCTAAGGTTATGTATAAGTATAGGTTATAGTCCTAGAATTATGGTAATGATATTAGATTAAACCTAATATGTTAGATAATGAATTTAATCCCCCTTTATTATGATTTTTTCCTCTCACACTATTCTTTTTGGGTTTTAGAAAATGGCTGCAAACAAGATGATTCATGATAATGGAGAATATGATGGACAATAGAATGATATTCTTCATGAGAAACCAAATGAAATGGGATTTGGAAGTCCAAACATCATTTTTATGCTGAATCAGAAATCTCATAATATAATCAATAAACTCAAATTTGGTATGTTTCCTAACTCGGCTAATAAGAGAAAGATGGAGTTTCATGATGATCATAGAGGAATGAAATTTCAATTTCCCTCATGTAAATCATGTGGGAAGAGGCATCGGGGAGATTGTTTCAAAGGAACTGGAAGATGCTTTGGGTGTGGAAAAGAAGGACACAAAGATAGTAAATGCAAAGGAAAAGGTTCAGTTAACACCATGGATGAGGATAATGGTATTGCTATGACATCAATAATGGTTAAATGTTTTAAATGTGGAATGTATGGGCATTATGAAAACCAATTCCCTAAGGGAAAGTATCATTAAGAGAATCAGTACGGTCGTATGGGTAGTATTTATGTTGATGATGATGAAGATATTATGAATGATATGTGAGATGAAAGAATTGTTGAGGCTCAGTCAATGGTTTAAGAAGGAAGTGGAATGATTACATGTTTATCAAGTGTAATGTTGTATAATTAATCTCATGGTACTATAGAATAAAGAGACATCTAAGGATTATTACACTGTTGTCTTTCCTTAAGTTTTGAAAGTGAATGATTAATGGTACTAGTAACCATGAAAGGTTATTCAGATATTTTTGGAAAGTAGATGATATGCACATAATGAAGGGATAAGGAGAAAATTAAATGTTTGATAGTATTCATGAGCTCCTGACTGATATAAGGAGAAGGTTATATCATGGTTTGAGTATGTAGACTTTTTGGATTTTGGTATGTGGAAAGTGTTAACTTTTTACAGCATTCATGTTTTCACTAAGGTTTAATGGGTATTAATTTTTCAAGAGAATACATGATTAATGTATTCACATGATTGGAATGTGACCAACAAGATATATGGGGGATAAATGATGGTATTCACATGCTTGGTTGATGACATTTCAAGTAATCATTTTCATTATACTATGAGCTTGGACTGAAGTATTTTAGATAAGCCAAAAGATTTTTAATGGATTATGTTTGACATAAGTTAGTAATGTTTAAGGATAGAACTTTTTTCGATATTATTGATGGGATGTTATAGTAATTTAGTTTTACAAAATGGACAACCTGCAGGATGTGCGACAGCCCATCGCGTCAGACAAGGCTGTGGGAATCGAACCCACAACCGAAGTGTGACTGGCCTTTATCGCCTACCACTGGCCTACAAGAAGTCCCTGTTTAGTAGAAACTAGTTTTATTATATTAAGCAGTATGATATATGAATTATAAGTCCATTTTAGGAACCATATATGATTAATATCACTATAGATAGACTTATGTATTTTTGATAACTTTTATAACCTTTTGTTTGAGACAGATGGAATGACCCATCATTCTATCAAATGATCTGCTAACACTTCACGAATTAAAAATTCAACTTCATTTCATTAAGAGATGAAGTTGAAATTGTCCAATGAACAAACAACGGTGAGACTGTACCAAAATCATGAAAGTATTTCTTCTATTTCCAATTTCATCAACTTTAGGGAAATGATCTGGAAAACCGAAAATGTTGTCCTAGTGCCCTTATATCCGATTAATCAGATGGTAACTTAGATCATCACAAATCTATGGCTTTTTGATTGATGGCTTTTTCATATCCATGTTCTCTACCACTCTCCATCAGAACTTTATGGTTAGATTTTTCTTCCATATCCATATTTTCACCTATGTTCTCCTACGTGGAAACCCCGTGATGAGTTAATTTGGGTAACCATTACGTTTCATACTTTAGTTTTTGAAGCCAAGTTTTTGTATTCCTTTTTACGATGTGGGTTTCTATTAAAGAAACTTTAGATTAGTAAACCATTTATAACCCCGACGAATTTCGAGGGAAAAATTCATTTTAAGGGGGGTAGAATGTAACACCCCGAGATTTTATGAAAAATATTCTTTTTAATTTCATTAATTTCTTGTGTTGTATGCTACACCAAAAGGATCTTGCACAACACACATCCCTTACATGGCTTGAATTACATGCAATAAAGAACTTTCTCGATAGCGTGTGTAGTACGCAATACCGAGTTTCAATAAACGAGATATTATTATAATATTATTATGAACTAGCTGTTATGAATAGTAATACCCACATTTTGAAATTTTATAAATTTTATCTTTCAAAATGGACTTCATTTTTGGATTTGAAATATCGAAATTAGCTTAGGGTGAAATTTTGGTACTTTTCGGATAACTTTCATATTCTGATGAATAGTGAAAATTACTAAATTTTAATTAAAAACAACTTTTTAATCAAAATAATTGATAGTGATGAATTAATAATTTTAGTGTTTTTAATGTATATTTAGAATATAATTTTACAATTTAATAAAATTTTGGTCATTGGATGTAATTTCACATTTAAACCAGACATAAACAAGTATCAATCTTTTGATAGTTATTATCCCTTAAAAACACGGTATTTGTTTTGACAATGGGAATTAATTTTCAAATAAGTTAATGTAACTAATATTTTTTGAATTTGGTAAAATAGACATCATTTTTGAATTCATAATATCAAATATAGATAAGGCCTAATTTTTTGTATTTTTCTGGAAACATTATTTTTTTGATGAATAGTGAAACCACTAAGTGGAAGTTAAAAAAACTGAATTTTTAATAAAACTTCATTTTACCACTTCTGTGAGTGGAATTTCGAAAATACGAGAGACACGGTTAATATCAAGGACTAAAATGTGGTTCAATGAGATGAAAATAATTTTTGTTGAATTGTAACTTTTTACTTTTTTTACCACGGTTAAAAGTAAATAGGGTAATTAAGGGTAAAAGTGTTATTATTATTACCCTAACACATGTCCTAATTATATTGGATAAGTGTAATTCTACCAAAAACAACCTTAGGAATAAAATATTACCATTTTGGCCCACATGGATTAGATTAGGACATTTATTATTATTTTATTTAAAGAAGGGTTAAAATCGTTAAAATCAATGTTTCATAAGTAAATCATTTTTAATATAGGGTTATACATAAGATAAATTCGACTATAAATATTCCTTAGAAATAAAAAGAGATTTCCTACATAATGGTATTTTATTTATAATTTTTAGACATTAAATAATTTAATTTATATATGACACAAAGATGATGCAGTAATTATCTTATTAATGAAATATTGACATAATTGATGTTATAAATACCCAAATAAATGTAATTTGACGCTTTTTATGAATTCCACTAATTATATATGTTAATATGACATGTCAGTATTGATTTAATTAACGTTTGTATAACTAATAATTCTATTATGAGTTTCACAAAAATCAATTACCAAATAGTGTCAAAATTGACATAAAATAGTTTTTAAAACAAATATTTTATTATTAATTGTTATTTTAATCCTAAAAATCTATAGTTTGGAAAAATGACTTAGATAAGGATATATATATTAATAATAAACAACTTAGGGTTCGTTTGGATTTTAATATTATGTTTATTAACCTTATAGTGTAAGTAAACAAGAAGACACGGTAAAAGTAAAATTATTTAACTTAAGGTTAAATCTAAATTATAAGGTTAAAATAGAAACCTAAACTTGTCTAAATTCAATTTTATAGGATTATTTAGACCCATCACCACCTTATCTTCTAAATAACTCAATTTGGATCTATGAAAAACCGAATATGACTTTATAATAAAATAATATTTTTAGTTTTTTCTAAAGTGTCCCTCTCCTCCCTTATAAAAGGGCACCTCCTCGCTCTCTTCCTCACACCACCTTGAGTCTTAAATCTCGGCCAAACCCTAAAAACTTATCTTCTCCAATTCTATAGAAACATCCTAGAGGTTCTGGTCTTCTTCAAAGACAAATTTTAGTGCCCTAAGAGGAGGTCTCAAAGAGGCGCTTCAAAGAAGAGGTAATGTCTGTTACCGATTCTTTCAACTTTATTTCTTCATCCACTTATTCTTATTTAGTGGTTTAATTATGAATTAATAACATCAGTATAACTCGTATAATGATATGTTATTATAAGTATGAAACAACCCTATTTCACCATCTATCCATCCTATGGAAAATGAAATCACCACGCGTGCGTGCGTACGGAATACCGTCTCCACACCGTGGTGAAATCTGTTTTTCCACCAACACCTTACATGGATGGTTATAATGGTGTAAAGAATAACTATATATGGTTATTATAACATAATACTGATTCTGATATATTATACCATCCACTCCATTTCTATTCAATAATTATGGGAATGATGTCATCGCTCGTGCGTACGTACGGACAACCGTCTCCACGACGCGATGAGATTCATTCTCCATGTTAACCATACATGAATTCTAATAAAGTTTATATAATGAATAATAATGAAATATATGAAATAATAAAGCTACTGGATTTATTTATATGTATATGTATGTCATCTATTTAGTTTCATTCAATTCAATAAGGAAATGAAAACAGCATTCATGCGTATGTACGGCCTACCGTCTCCATGAACGGTGTATTTCATTTCTTTTATTGATCTATAATATATATATGTATTTGAGGAATATATATTATATATAAATCATGTTTTAAATTCTTGAATTATGTAAATCAGTATATAATAAATAATATCAAGAACGACAAGTCGAAACACATACGATAAATGCAATGATTTTACCCTAAACGCTGCTTTAACATGGAATTTACAAAAGAACGGGTAATATAAAGTCATAAGTGAACCATATATGATATAATAATGATTAATATGATTGTGTAATAAGTCAATGACATTACTTAAATCATTATACAGGAGGTTTGGATACGTACTAAGCACATCGGACCGAAGGTAAGGGATAATTTTGCAAATCTCATTTTTATCCGAGATTGCTTATTCCTAAGTATTTACTAGGGTTATTGCTATCATCCATGTCCATGTTTTATAAAAATGTATTCATGTATGTTTAAAGTCCTTTTTACCCATTTTGACTTTTACCCTACAATGTACTTTTTTTTCTTTTCCGACAAAAGTATGAGAAAAATGTTTTTTTAACTTATACGACATGAAAGGATTTTTACGGTTTTATAAAACCATATTTTCATGAAGCTTCCTCCAAAATATTTCATGATTATTTTCAAAAAAAATCATTTTCTTTTAAAATGTCATGAAATTTTGTGAAAATAAAATTATTTTGAAGATGAAAGGATATTTTCCTCAAAAATTCATTTCAAGTGTTTTATCAAAACCTTTTTTCATCTAAGATGAAATTATTTCATATGTGTATGTTTCAAGTATAATGTCTCTATGATTTACATGGTTTCACATTCCTTATTATGAAATGATATCCATTTCTTTTATATGGATTATGTAATGATGGGATGATGTTTATAAAACCCATTTTATTTATTGGGTTATTATGAATGATGTATGTTTATTTTGTGGCACAAGTAAGAATGATTTCATTATGAGATGGGTGGGACCTATATCTCCATCCAATGCATTGGGTAAAGATTCATATCTCATGAGATAGACACGGCTGGAACGGAAAGTTAAACTGGTTCAGTAATACAGAACTGGAAAGAGGAGTGAACTCGATTCAGAAAGGGACTTTTTTCCACTAAGATGGTCTTGGCAGTAATTCCTTGGCTACTATGGAAATCATATCATGTGATTAATGGTTTTCCACAATTACATGTTTAATTCCCATTCTATTTTATCATGATTAATGTTTCTTTATGATCTATGCCTTACGTACTTCAATGATTTATGTCATTGCTCAAGATTTTGATGATTAAATATTATGTTCATGTTTTGATGTTCAAATGTATATGATTTGTTTTATTTTATCCATGCTTACCCTTACTGAGCATTTGAGATCACCCTTTATATGTTTTCTTTTCCCCAAGATTTAGAGAAAGGTTTTAGGTAAGAAAATAAAAAGGGGAAGATCTTATGGGAGATGTTGAAGATCTTTCACCACGATTAGAAGCTTATATTCTGAGTTTCCAAAGACACTAAACTATTACTATCCTTGTGTGTCTGATTTTGGTATGTATTAAGTATTTATGAAAAGGTAATTAAATATCTATGTATATCAAGCTTCAGGTCTCTACAATATAATCCTCTAATATTATGATAACATTCTCATACCCTTTTTATCTTGTTTATTCTTATATATCACCATTGATTACCCTTACTGAGCATTTGATATCACCTATTTTTCTACTTTTTTCCCAGGTAATGAAGATATGTATCATGTATAATGATTATAATAAGGGTTCTAATTATGAAAATCAGAGTGGGAGATAATGTAGGATATCTATGTACCAATTTTTATGTTTGCAGGTTTTTAAAATAACTAAACTTATACGGTATTTGGGTGTCTATTTTGGTACATTATTATATATTTTACAAAAATATGTTATGTTAATATATGTTAAGATAGGTTAGCTATAGTTAGAAATAGATAAAATGTTTAGTCAACCTTTGGAAACTAGTATCATAAAACCTTCATGATAACCTTAAGGACATATCTAAGGATATGTCTAAGGATGAAGAAAATTATAGGAAAATGTTCTGGAATTTTTGTAAAGGATATATCAAGTGATTTCCTAGAAATAAATCCTTGAATGGATACTACATGTGGATATGGAGCTATAATAGATTTACATATGAACAAAAACCATAATAACACCTTATTGGGCTAGAATTTATCAATAATTGGGGCACAATATTAGGCCTTGCTTCACACCTAGATTACCACTCCCACGGGATATGCTTTGAGAATTTTCCAAAATAATCACAAACCATCATGAAGGATTTCAATATAAGTTATCAATGAATAACCTAGTATAAACCTATGGTGTTATAGATTAATAAAAGTGTTGTAATTTAGACATCCCATAAGTGGTTTTTCATGAGAATGTGGTTCATCACTATGATAATTATTTCATAATATATTCTATTTCGTTTTAGTCAATCATTGGAACCTGAAGGAACCACATTAATGGTGATAAATATGGAAAATGAAATGATTTTCCTCCTGTGAAACCAAACTTTGTGGGAGTTAGAATAAAAAATCTCATAACTATGCTCCAATTACCTTATCAAACTATCAATCATGCTCGATTTCCAAATGAGAAATGGAGATAACAAATACTACTAAGTTATTCATGACACAACATCCAAATTCATTCATCAGGTCCTCTGATCCACATATGGATCAATAATTGATCAGTACTGATGAAAATATATATTCTATTCTCCAGCGTATGAAACATGAAATATTTATTATGGATATTAATAGTTTATAAGGTTTAGTGGAAAAGTGGTGGACTCTGATAAACAATACAAGGAAAAAAGGTAAATTTAATTAATGGATTGGGATGATATAAAGATCTTAATCTTCAATACATATATTCCTCATGATCTTTTTATTAAGATAAAAAATTAGTTTCTTGAGATAAAGAATAAGGATGATGAATCTGTCATTACCTATGATGATAATTTTATATGAATTTATATGTATTCTTCTGATATTTTTATCCAATAAGAAATTAGGGTTTAATAATTTATTAGTTTCATAAATCCAGTTCTCGTAAGGGATTTAGAACTGATAAAAACTAGTAAATATGAAGATATTGTGCACTATGTGATCAAGATTAAAATATAGGTTGGAGTTATATATCAATATAATGCTTTTAATAAGAAAAAAAATGAAGTTAAATTGAAAATATAGAAATAGTTGATTGAAGAAGATAATACTTCCATTATTTTCAAAGTATAGAATGATGAATAAAAAAAATTCTTATGGGGTATAATAAATGTTTTTTGTGTTGAAGGAAAGTCCATCCAGAAATTTAATTCCCAACTAATGTGAAGAATTTGGATAATGATGTGAATAGTTTGAATGAAACAAAAAATAAACCTCCCAAACAACAGTTCTTCAAGTGTAAGGAGAATGTGAATTTTGATAACCAATTCCTCAAACTAATGGTTAGTTAGGAAGATCGATGTCAACAGCCTCTCAAGATGAGGGATAAGGGGAAATATCATGTGATATATTTTTCTTATGTTGAATGCAATAATGATGTGGTGAAAGGTAAACATACCATCAACTCTTATACTTCTAATGTCTTATTAAATTCAGGATCTACCCACTCTTTCATATCTAAATAATTAACTATTGGTATTAAGACTCAAACCTAATGATTATATATGGAATTAAAATTTTTAACAACTAATGTTTTGTTTATTTCTTCTCAATTATATAATTCATCTATAGCTAATGTCCTTAGGATTTTGTTTCCCCCAAATCATGAAATATTCTTATAGATGAATTTTATTTCATCTAAGGCATGGATTTGGTTTCACTGCATAAATCCTATATCAATTTTCATGAAAATGTTATTATTATTGATATTTCAAAACAACCTATAATCGTCTATTAGTTTGATGATAAGTATGAACGTCCTATGTAGATTACATCCCGCTTGTGGATCTTATTTCCCATTAAAAAGAAATTTTTGTCTATAATGGTTGGGGAGAAACCCAAAATTGATACTATTACTATTTTTTTAGAGTTTGTGGGTGACTTTATGGAATGGTGTCAAAGCCTTCAACCAAAATATGAAGCCAAGTTCTTTATAAAACTCAAACTCTGTTTAATACCAATTTCATAGAATCCCTATGAAATTCCCCAATTGTGTTTCATGAATTGAACAAGAAATTCTATGAAAATATGGATGGGGTATTCCATCAACCAAGTGTATTACCATGGGGGAACATATTATTTTTGAAAAAAATAAATATTAATCAATGAAACTCTACATTTATTATCAAGAGTTTAAAAACATCGCAATCAAGAAAATGTATCCTCTTCCCCTTATGGATGTCTAGTTTGATCAACTATACGGAGCTCAATAACATTACAATATTGACCTTTGTTCTACATATCATCTAATTGAGGGTCAATAAAGGCGATATACCCAATAAATAATTTCATACAAGTTATGGGAACTATGAATATATATTTATCCATTTTCGTCTTACAAATTCCCTAACAATATTCCTAGATTTGATTAATATATTCTTTATAGATTACATTGATCATTTTGTGTTAGTCTTTATAGATGATATTCTGGTCTATTCTGGGAGATTAAAAAAGAATAATGACCAATTGAGAATAGAAATAATGACCCTAAGGAAGGATAAAATGTATGAAAAACTGACATTTTGTGAATTTTTTCAACAAAATGATTCAATTTTGGGTCACATAATCTGATGAGACGGTATAATAATAGATCCATCAAAGTTGGAAGATATTAAATGTTGTCCTAGACCAACCATAATGGATGAGATATGTAGATTTATTTCTTTATCTAGATATTATCAATAGTGTGTAATGAATTTTTCATTACTATTAAATAACCTAAAAATTTTATCTTGGAATCGTGCGACGTTCATTATGAGAGATGATTGGAAGGAAAATTTAATGGAACTGAGGAGCAGGTTAGTCAGGACACCTTTTCTTACATTACCCAGTAGTGGAGAAGGTTTTTTAATCTATAGTTATGATCCCATTGTGGTATTAGGATGTGTTTCTTCTTCGTAAAAAATAGCTATAGTATATGCCTTGTGAAAATTGAATATTCATGATAAAAATTATAAACAAATTATTTGGATTTAGCTGTAATATTTTTGCATTGAAGACACAGATACTTTACCTTTTAGGAGGAATTTATGATATATACAAAATTTGTAAAATTTTAGGTAGATATTCACATATAAGGATTTAAAAATGAACTTGAGAAGATGGTTATTGGTGATGAAGGATTACGACCACTCAATACATAACCATTATGGGAAATTGAACAAGGTAGCTGATGCTTTGAGTCAAATAATTCATGCTAGATTATCCATGATAATGATATATAGGGATTAAATATATCTTTATATTTTACAGATAGACATGTCAATCATGAAATAAAGAACAAATCATATCTTTCTCAATGGAATGTTCAACCATCTATCCAAGTGAATATTAAAATTCTGAAAATGGAAGATATAGAGATGCAAAAGAAGTTTATAAATGTTTCTGAGTTTAACCTTGATTAGGATGGAATTATAATGTTAAATAATTATTTATGTCTTCCAACTATACCATATTTGAAGAATGTGATATTAGGGGAATCTCATATCTCTTCATTCACTATTCATCCTGGGATTATGAATATGTATATAGATTTGAGGTAATATATTTGGTATTAGGGCATGAAGTGGGATATTGCCGAGCTTTTATATTGGTTTTGGGTATGCTGGCAAGTTAGGGCTGAATGATAAATGTCTAATGGGATGTTGAACTCATTACAAATACCATAATGTAAATGGGATAACACCACTATGGATTATATCATAGGAATACCCAAAACCTCTAAATGGTTTAATGGTATATGGTTGGTAGTCTATTTTCATACAAAGTTAGAACACTTCATCTGTGTCAGAGAAGACTTTTCTCTAGATCATCCTTCTAATATATTTTTTTATGAAGTGTTAAGGTTTCAAGGAATTCCACATTCCATTGTATCTAATGGACATCAATGGTTTACATTAATGTTTTGAAAAATTATTTAGTAATCATTTGACATGGAAATTATTTTATGATCAACCTATCTTGAGCTCCAACGTGATGTAATGAAATTATGAGCTCTAACATGATGTAATGAAGTTGGATAATGAAAGCTAATGTCACTCGATATCACTGAGGAAATGGAAGATAAGATTATATCCATTCAGCAACATATTAATGGTACTAAAATTCAATATAAAATTTATTCTAATAACCAACATTGGGATCTTGAGTTTGTAGTTTGTTAGAAGGTGTATCTATAAATTTCTCAATTGAAGAAGGTTGTGAGATTTGAGAATAAATGGAAACTAAGAACTTGGTATATAGGTCCCTTTGAAATTACTGATTATATCGGGATAATGAAATATCACTTGGGACTTACCCAAGACTACTATAAATTCCATGATATGTTCCATGTTTCTCTCCAATAGAAGTACATACCCAAAACTTCACAAGTACTAAAATAAGATGTTATACCACCGGAGAAAGATATTTTCATTGTGGGACAATCAGTTTAAATTATGGATCATACGTAGAAAGTTAAATGAAAAAAAACACTGACCAGATTAATGTCTCATGGAGAAACCACTAGTTAATGGAAGATACTTGGGAGCATTAGGATATAATTAGGTATAATAATCCTTATTTTTTGTATCACATGGAATAAATTCATGAGGAAAATTTATTTTAAGGGGGGAATAATATAAAACATAAATATTGTATAAACCTTTTTCATCGAATAATCAAAATCTCATAGATACGTTAGATTTAAAGAAAAATCAAGATATATTTTCATTTTAAGCTTCAGTAATTTATGATTAAATTACACATATCACTGACATAGCTTACCTTACACACAACCCTGAGTTTTTTCAAAACAACATTTTATTATTATAATTATTTAAATGAGACAGTTAAAACATAGAAACTAAATTTTTTGATACGAACTAATTTTTTAATATTATTTATAATGGATTTATATAAATTTATTTATTTAAAATATATATATATTTTTTAGTATAGTCATTATATGTTTGAAAATACTATTTTTATTATGTGATCTACATTATATATACTAATGTAGACAATAATAAAATTATGTTTACAAGATTTTAGAAATTAAATTTCCCAATATAAAATTAATTTAGGAATTAATAATGACAAAATTATATTAGGGTGAAATTTATGAATTTTCTAAAAGCTTCATTTTTTGATGAATAGGGGAAAATACTTAATTTTTATTCAAAACTCATTTTACATATAATTTGTTTATATTGTCAAATTATATTTTAAATTGTATCTAAAGTATAATTATATCAATTATACATCACTTAAACTAATATAGGTAATTTTATACAATTTCACTTTGAATTTTGATATTAAAACATTTCAATATTTGGTACTTTTTCTCTTAAAAACCATTGTCTCATCCCATATACAGTATGAATTTTAAATTAATTTATACAAACTATATGATTATAATTTCAAAAAAATTCAATCTATATTTTTTAATTAGAATAATTTATAATATCTAACAATCACTTTTTTTACCAAAAATGTTAGTGATAATTAAATTTATTTATTGTGATTAACGTATGAACAAGCTTAATTAATGATAAAACATAGAATATAAGTTGTAAAAATGATCATAAACTAGTCTAAGAATTATTGTCTAGGAATATTTAGATATTTAAACTCCTATGGATCTATAATGAATCCTCTTTAAACCTTTTTTCATAAGTAAAATGGAAAGAGCACTCAAATAGTTTACAGAATATCCAATGTGTCCTTTTCACCAAGTATAAAAGGCATCCTCCGCTACCCCTCTATTAATACTTATAAAGCGTTTTTGGAATGTAAAAAACATGAAAGAATCAATTCCCAACTTCCCCCCCTTTATACTAGAGGCCTCCTTTTGTACAGAATGCTAACCATAGAATCCCTTTGGTGCAAACCAATAAGAGTTACCCGAAGATGATGTAACATCCTTGAATAGAAACTTGTTTCGGTTTCTTTCTTCACCCACACAAATATTCAGATTCAATTAATACATAATAACATTAGTTTCCTAAATATATGTATATTTCATTATATTAAGGCTTTTACTTACTCACACACACTTCCATCAAATGGGATACGCAATGGTCGTTCATGTGTATATAGGACTACCACCTTGTGAAATGATATTGTTAGTTATTCCATTATCAACATTCAATGTCAGTAATAATGATTTAATTAGTTTTTTTATAATATATATGATATTTTTTATGTATTTATTATTATATAACTATTATATTACACATACCTTAATGATTTCTATTTTTATAAATATGATAACTTCATTTGTGGTTGTGTGGACAACTGCCTCCATAAAGCAATGTGATTCATTCACACATTACATTGAATGTATTAAGGATTGGATAATTAAAATTATATGGTATATATGAAATAATAATTATATGAAAAATTATATTATATATAAATATATAAACATATATGTCATTTACTTTTTTTCTTTCAACAAGACAAGGAAATAGAAATATCCTTCATGTGTACCGTTGTCATATCTACTCCATGAACGATGCATTTTATTTTTCATTTTAATCTATTATTGATTATTATTAAAAATATATATAATGAATATATATGATATTTATATCAGGGTTATAATTAATGATATTATTAAATCCTAATATAAGTATGAGGAAAAAAATATAATAAATCAAAACATATTCGAATAACAAATTGGTTATTACATGAAATGCAACGTTAACATGGAATTCTTAATAAACGGGTAATATAAGGTCATAAGTATATCATAAATGGTATTATATAACTGAATATGGTTCTTTAGTATATTTATAATAACCTATATTTATTATACATGAAATTTGAACTAGTATGAGGAGATTCAAGACATAATGTAATGGGATTTCCAGTATCACTTTTGTTTCTCAAGGAAATATGACCTATTCATCATATATTTATTTTCTGTGGTTTATATAATATCCCTGAATGTATTATATTATTAATAAAATTAAATTTAAGGGTATTTACACAAAAGTTATATTATCTATATTTCTTGGTCTTTACGTTATAAGAATTATCAAATGAGAATGGGAATTGTTTCTCAATATTCTTTCTTTGAGACACATGTATTTCATTAAACCTATATAATTTTACAAGGTGTATATATAGTCCCTTTGAAAAGTTAAATCACAAATATTATTCTTTTAATTATATTTTATTCTTTATGTAATTTTATTATATCATGGTTATTATGATTCATTTTTATAAAAGTGTCAGGAGTTTATTGATATAGACTCATTGTTTATCAGTATTATTTATAATTATGCTTTCATTGATGAAATATTATGAGCCACCTCTCAGTAAGTATCATGAATTTTTATATTCTATGTTTATTCATGACATATTCATATATTAGAACCATTTCCACTATTTTTTACTTAAGATAATTAGGAAAATGATTCTTTCAAAATATGACCCAATTTCCCTCTTCGGTCAGAAATCTATTTTATTTAAAAACCATGTTTCCAAAAATGTTCTCAATAAATTTTTTAAATTATATTTTGTCAATATTTTAAAATATAAATTAATTTTAAAATTTTTTTATGGTTTTCAAATGATCCATTTTATGTTTTCAATATTATATTAGAAGAAAAATATTCTGAAAAATGTATAATTTTCTAAATAGAATTATCGCAAGAATAAAGGATATATTTCGCAATAAAAGTTTTGAAAATATTTTTCCAGGTTATTTTCTATCTAAGATGAAATCTATATGTGGTAATAATGCATTTATTGTGATATTATTCCAAGGATAGCACTATTATTCATTCCCTAAATTGTTTACGTTTTGATGACAAGATGTTTGTGAAACCTATTTCTTTGCCACAAGGTATATTATTTTGAATCCTACTACTTTTAAGATGTTATGATTTGATGGTATGAATATGAAACATTCATATTTTCTATAGGTTATGATATTATGGAATGTTTTTTTATACCAATTTCATTTCATGGGTTATAATATGATTTTTAAGAAACCAATATCTTTTTATGGGTGATGATATGCTAATTTATATGATATTTTAGAATATGTAAGTATAATTTTATTATTTTATGGGTGGGAGATATATGTTCTTCCAATTATATGGCTAAATATTTGTATCAAAATAGATACTGATGGGAAACTAGTTGATAGAATTGATCCACTATGAGAATAAGGGGAAACCAAATGTACAATGGGAGGAAGGGGAAAGCCAATCCACTATAGGAAATTTGGGAAACTTAATCCCTTATAAATAAAGGAATATGAAAGGGGATGGTGGTATGTAGCACTTAGTAGGTGTAGTATTCATGAAGTTCCCTAATAATATTAGAAAATGTGCCTTGACCTATAGGGAATTATAATACATATTTAAGTGTCTTCCATAATTGAATGTCTTATTCCTATGATATTATTCCAAGAATATAACCATGATTCCCTTATGATTAATGTGTTATGAACTAATAATATTTATTCCATGATTCATGTATATGATCTTTTATATGAATGATATGATCTTATACTATTATTATCACATTCTAATACACTTATGCTCATGTTTATGCTTACATGCACCCTTTTTTCCTTTATTAATCACCTCAGATAATCCCTTTTTATGTTTTCATTCCCTAGTTTTTGAAGATATTTATTATTTCGTGTGTCTTTTAGATGAGTTCTAGTGATGAAAAATTGAAACTGAATGGCCCGAATCCCATAATTGTTTATTTATTTTGGATAATTCATCTTTATAATGGGAGTGAGATAGTACCCTTACATTACTCGTAAGCCCAGTGGCACATGGCCCAATACATGCCCCCAAGTCCCTGAGACATGATTCCCAATACATGACTCGATATACTAACAAAAATACACTATAACATCTTCTCCCCGGAATTTTATCATTGGCGTTTCCTAGATCACCACCTCGCAATACTGATTGGATAGTAATGCCCCGTACAAATCTATATGTTGATTTTTTAAAGATAATATAAATTATCTATCTACCATTTTTTATTCCTCTAGGTTTCCATAGAAACTAAAATAAAAATGTATTTGGTCATCTATTTAGGTAATTTATTAAATATCCATAAAAAATTTCATATTATTAATGCATGTAAAGTGAGGGTTTAGAATGAAAAAGAACTGAATATGGGTCCATGAAGGGAATTTCTTCAGCATGGGATTGAATTACTAGATCCCACACACTCTATTATTTTCTAGAAATATGTTTAGTTATTAGTGAAATTATATGATTGTATGTGTTACCAATAAGATTAAAATATTAGAACACTAAATAAAAAAAATATTGTACTACCGTAGGGTCATACTTACTATAAAGCCTAAGAGGTCTCTGTAAATACCAAAACCCCAGAAGCCCAAGATCAATGACTTACTTACCTTATCATAATATACAAGGAATCACATCCCAAAAAAACAAACACTTTATTAGTCCTAGTAAACCATATTGATATATTAAATTCACATTAATTTTTAAAGCATAAAATAAAATGTATTGAATCCATTTAAAACACCATTTTCTCCAAGCTTAACCGTCCATATCAGTCATAATAAACTCATAGGATCTTAGAAAAAAATAAAATTAAGTATGGGAGAGATGAGATACTCTTTAATGGTATGTATATAGTGGAAGCTATCACAATTAATTGTAATAGATTATGTAATGGAAAATAACATAACCACATGACATATAATCAATATCTTGAGAATAATATGGATGGAATAAAATGTGGTCCATTAATGTCATATAGATAATCAAAATAGATTGAAACAAAACCATATATATTATACTAGTTGAACAATAAAATATAATATCAATAAAAAATTTCATAATGATGTAATGAATAATTATGGATGTCTAAAACATATTATTGCGGCCTCTTCCAAGAAGTATACACAAATGGGTAAGGCCTGAGCAAAAACCATGTTGATTTTGTCGAACGAGACCTACAAATGCTTTGAGGTGATACAGTAGGTCTCTCCCACCACATACAATGTCCAATGAATTACTCATATGAAAGGGATTAAACATAATGAAAATAATATTTTTTATTGAAAAACTGTCATATTAAATTTTAATACTTTACATAATCAATAAACATAACCACAAACCATTAAAATTAATATTAAAAATAGTATCAAATAGAATATCCATTGTAAACTAATCATAAACCATCCAATGGGAGAACAAATATTATATTATTAAAATATATCCCTATTTGATCATTTTTACAAGAAAGATTTGATGTCATTGAAGAAAAAAATTCATTACAAAACACTGTTTGGAGTAAATATCATTTTTTTCGATTTGAAATTCACTAAAATTGTACAAAATATATTGAACATAAATTTCAATAAAAATAAATGTTTTAATAAATATAAGTTCATTTAAAACATTTTACTAGTAATGATGTCTAGAAACTCCATTAATTCCATACATGATAAAACAAATATACATTTCACTTTTTAAATAATTTCCAAACATGCATTGTTTGGATAATGACATGAAGATTCATTTCAAAACCTTTTTAAAAAATAAAGAAATAGTAAAAATGAATTAAACCTATTATAGTATAAAAGTAATACCTTATAATTTTTTATTGGAAAACATAAACATGGAAGATAAATATCTCAAATTGGTGACTCAAATAGAAACAATCTCGAATAATGATGAGATTGATAAATAAATCATTACCACTTTGTAATAATTTTAATTGTATGCCCCATAAATTAAAATGATACATTAAATACCATGAATATATATATTCGTAATATTATATTAAAGGGTCAATATATACACCACACAAAATAAATAAGTATGTAATAAGGGATTCATCCCATAGAAATAAAATTTAGATTAAAATACCATATATAGAACTTCTATTATTTAATCGTTATTTAACATCTTATATAATGGTTTAAAAAATGTTATTAATTTATACCAGAACAATATTCACATCTATGATAACTTATATTAACCACTTATATGATCTGATTTCCCCTTTGTAAATAATATTTCATTATTACCCTTGTTTCTGGTGTTAATTGCTTTATTTTTTGATGCATGATTGGACGTGCAAACATTTATTGTTATGTTTGAGATATAGTTAAATCATCTACAGAATTTTATTAATGTTGTAGATATCATATTTATTCATAAAATAAATTTTTATAATCATTGTATAATAGTGAAAATGGAAAATTAACCACTCCACATCATGGTGTAGGTAGACTGTACGTACTCATGACTGACGATATCATTCACATAATGGTGAATGGGCTTGGAATTGTTTGCTATATTAACTATTTCAGAGTCAATGTCATGTAATATTTGTTATATATATCTATTATTTCAATCATTATACCCATCCAAGTGAATGTTTTATGAAAAACTAATTACACCATGGTGTGGAGATGATAAGTTGTATGTTCACATGTTCGGTGCTTTCGTTATTCATAATCTAGATAAAAGGTCGATTATTGTAGTCTTATAATACAAATAAAATCACATAATATATATGATACAGTATTTATTAATTTTTAATAGAAAAATAACCAAAATAAGATATAGAAGAAGAAATAAACTTGAAAGAGTCGATAAGGACGATTACCTGTTCTTCGAATGACTTCCATTAGTCTCCACGAATGGGATATTGGGTTGTTTTTTGGGAAGAATACAACCTATATAACATCAATAGGATTTTGGTAAGATAAATGGTCAGATAGTGGTTGAGATAGATGTCTCATGGTGGTTTCAATAATAGGGGGAGGAGTTTACCTTAAATAAATGGTGTTAGGGTAACTTCAGTAAACTCTCAAACTTTTATATTAATATAAATTTATATTCAATTGAAAATTAATAAAAAGTGACTTATCTGGAAAATAATAATATAATTTGTCAAATTAATCTCATAAAATATTTTTTAGACATGTTTAGGTCACATTCTTACCCTTATAATTTATTTTTAACCCTTATTTATACCATTCAACTCAGACAGTGACAATAAAGATTTCACACTTTAAGAATCAATATAGTTACTATAAAATTTAAAAATACCCATAAATGTATAACTGATAATATTTCCATTTTTATACAATTAATATTTCTAAATTTAATATTTTTAATAATTTTATTCAATTTAATAACATATTATTTATTTTATACTATCATTAATGTAATTTTGAAACGATACATTAAATTCCCTTTTAGAAATATAAATAAAAAAATATATCCAAAAAACAATTTTAACACATAATTAACATGTAATTTTCAAATAAAAAACATCTTCTATAATAATTATCTCATATTTTATTTATTTTAATATTTTTAATATCATTTATTTGATATTTTCATTAATTAAATGATTACTACATTACTGTTGTGTGAACCTTTAATGTAATTATTTATTCTCTAAAAATTAAAAATAAGTTACTATGATAAGAATAACTATTTTATATTTTAATATTCGATTTATAGTATAATATATCCCCTTGGTATGCTAATATTTAAAATATTTAACTTATTAAGAACAAAATTATGACACATTTAGCTTTTCTTTGAATAAATAATTATAAATGTTATATTCTCATCAAAATTTGCATAAAGGGTAAGATAACCTATAATTTAATTCTTATGGATGATAAATAATTATCCAGTAAAATTCGGGCATGTTCTAAGGTAATTTTCTAATATTTAAAATATTATTCTTACCCTTAATTACTTGATTTACCCTTAATTGTGGAAATAAAAATTAATATGTTTACTATTCATATTATCCAAATATAAAAGGGATTTATTTAAAAAAATTACTTATTATTAAAAATATGGAATATATTTTTCAAAAATAAATATATATAATTGTATAAAATTTATTTAAATTTAATCTCGTAGATGGGGAATAAAAGATGGTATTTAAAGTGAAAATGTTCAAAAGATTTCATAGTGTTTATATATAGTTTCATTATAAAATTGATTTCATTGATCAAAATTGAATTAAATGATATATATTTGATTTAATTTTTCTTTCAACCCAACTAAAAATATAATATAACACTATAAATTATTTAGATGAAAAATCATTTTTCAATTAAAATGCAGTATTTTTCCCTATTCCTTAAAGAATGAAACATATAAAAAACAAAAAAATCAACCAAAGTAAATATTTATATTCCAGAATTAAAAATTATGTTTATATTTCTAAATTAAATTTTTGAAATTTTAAACATTTAGTTTTAAAATAAGTACTCCATCAAACGGTGACAAAATAACTTTTATAAAAAATATATCTTTTATAAGTAAAATTGTATTTAATATTATTTGATGCCTATAAAATATATTAGATTAATTAAAAATATATATATATAAATTTCAATATGTGGTTAATAATATTAAATCCCCCTAATTTAATAGATAGGTTATAATAATATTTTGTTATCCATTTAAGTTTGTTGTGGTGTGAAACATAAGCAATCGGAACGATTAACTTTAAAAAGAGGCATACCATAAAATATGTGTTCGTTACATTCTCCCATAATTCAAAAAATTGCATCCTCAAAATTTGAAATTACATTTCATTGATTGATGGTGGATATTAAAAATTAATTTTTCTAAAACTCACATCGTAAGTAGGGTTAAAATCATCCTTTTAATATTTGGGAAAGAGAAAAATAAGGGTCTATACAAAATTTAAATTTTGAATAGTATATCATTAGTTGTAAGTAAAAAACAAGACATTTAATATAAATATTACTATAGTGTTCTAATGTAGAGTGATAGAGAACATATTTATTATAAATTTAATCTTCGTAAGACCTTATATTTATGATTAGTTAAAAAGAAATTTATTTTTTAGAATGAAAATAAAAGAGATAAATTTTGTATCCCTAAAATACTTGTCCCTAGAGTTGAGGGATTCTTTTGAATATAAAATATGTACTGGAGATATTAAATTAAATTTTCCACATTCCATTTACTAAAAATAATCTCATCCTCTGCTTTTTCTTAATCTATTTTCAATTCATTTTTATTCTATGAAATGAATTCTTGATAAGACTTTTTCATTCCTGAATAACTATTATAAATCAAATGATCCATGAGTTATTCCATCCTCGTCAAAATATTTATCAAAAACCAAAAATATTATCACCGGTTACCCAATATGGTAAAGTGTACTTTAACATTAAAAAATAATATCCGTAGTTCAGCTTTATCCATTCCATAAGTATATACCTTAAGACTCGTTCAAAATAAATATGTCCAAATAAAATATCAATAATAATTTTATAAGGCTGGTCACTAAATTTTCAAAATCATCTTAACATTAGACTCCCGAATCAAAAAATGTAGCTCTTATTGACACATAACAGATATATTAATTCTTTGATCACCTTTAAACATTATTGAAAACATTCATGGTTCCAAATCATTAAAGAAGATTTACTACATTAAAATCCTTATTTATTCAACAATTATTTTAACCAGTAATGTTTTGAGAAAATACTCAAATGAAATAATTTATTAATCCTATAATAATCGTAATAATCATTCCTCTTCTTCATTGTTATGATCATAATCATGACTACAATCCATTAGCTTATTTTGAGTCATATTTCATTGATGCTTGGGAAATTCTATTATATAGTGCCAAATATCTTTATAATTAAAGCATTGGAAACTTTGTTATTTGAATTTAAATCAAAATCCTGGTGGACTATTTAACTAACTTGAATAAAACTATTTTTACACTTAACAATATACCATGGTGTTTCCTTCTAAAATTATCACATGTGGGAATATCTTACTTCCCATTTTTCCATTTATCCATATTGTTCCCTTGTGTCCTCATCTTCTCATGCTTTCCATTTAATCCATAATATTTATAATATTCCTTCTCTTTATTTGTATATTAAGATACTATTTTTTCATAGGATGATAATTTTATAGATACTTTTACCTCTAAAATATTGGTTTAAAACCCATGAAGAAATAATCATTATTTTTAGTTGAATTTTGTGCCTTTTTGTTTTTCTCCATTCCTTCTATAAGGTGAAATTTATAAAAAAAAAATGGCACCTACTATATTATATCATAACATTACGAAAAATAATTTATAATATAAGTAACAGTGAAACTCAAAATATAAATTGAAAATATTTGTATAACTAATATCTAAAACATAATCTTGGTTTCTTTCGGAATATTTTAAAATTCTATAATATGGTTTTATACTCTAATTTGTGTCTTTGAAAATGGTGTTCCTAATGTTTCTTCTAATGTTCCTTTGATACGAACAATAAAGACCCATCCCCAAGTATCCCAGATCTAGTTTCATTATTTATTAAATTGGAATAGTATATAAGGAATCACATCCAAAAGAGATTAAATGTTTATTAGTCTTGGTAAACTAGATACATAATTGGGAATCACATTTCATTTTAAAACCTAAAATTCAATATTTTTAATCCATTTAGAACACTATTATTCTCTAAATTGAACCCTACATATCAGTCATAATATATTTCTTTGCATCATGGGGAAAAAGAAAACACATGAAAGCGAGAGATAATAATTTCAATAAGGGTAAACATACAGTGTATGATGTCATAATCAAGAAAATATTATTATGGCATGGTAAAAAACTGAAACACATTCCATTTAATCATTAACATGAGTATAACAAGGATAGAATAAAAGATGATCATATAATTCCATATAATTAAATACATGAGAATCCAACATAACCATTGATGTTCCACAAGTCGAATAATCATATGTAATATAAATATCTAATATGTAAATTATATAATTCATAATTTCAGATTTCTAAAACAATCTATCAATTCCTTAGGCAAGAATTCAACACAAATGGGTATGGCCTTAGCAAAAACTCAGACTATTTTGTCTCATGAGACCTACCAGTCCATCAAGGGGCTATACTAGGTCAATCCCATAAATAAAAAAGTGGAATGAATTCCTAAAATGAATGTGGTGGAACATAATCTACAAAAGCATTCATAACAAAAAAGTTTAATGAAAAATGTAAATAAATTCCAAAATCAATAAAAATAACCATAAACCATTAACTATAATATGGAAAATGGTATCAAAATAGGACATCGACAGTCAAATTGATCATAACCCACATAAATAAATAATAAGGATGATATTAATTAAAAATATCCACAGGGGATCATATGTAATTAAATAGTTGATATCATTGGTGAATAAAATATATTTTAAAAACATTCTTTAAGGAAAATATACATTTTCAATTGAAAATTTACTAAAATTTTAAAAAAAAAATAAAAAAAATTCCCTGAAAAAAAAATTTGTAAAAAATATTAAATACATTAAAACTATTTGTTGGTAATGAAGGTTGTAAATTTTTTTCATGTCGTATATGTTAAAAAAATATTTCTTTCACATTTTAAATTAAATAAAAATGGGTACTTTTTTTAGAATGATATGAAGATTCCTTTAAAAAGTTTTCTTAAAAAGTAAAACACAAGTGAAAATTATTTTAACCAATTATAGGAGAATATTAAGAAACATTTGAAAGAGATTTTGTATAAAATAAACATGGAAGATAAATATTCCCTATTGGTTATATAAATATAATCAATCCAAAATAATATTGAGATTGTGAATGAAACCCTTAAATATTTTTATCTATTGAATGATATTTCCTAAAAACTAAAATTAATCATTAAATACTATGATGATAGGGAGATTCATGATATTATATTAAATGGTCAGTATATACAAAATAAAGAAGAAATAATTTGTGAATAGAGCATGTATCCCACAAAAAAAAGTGAGATGAAATTACATTACCCTATGCTTTCCTTTAATGGAACATTCTTTAACTTCCTTTATAATTGTTCAAATTGTGTAATTAATTTAAACCAGAAACATATTGAAATTTATGATATCATATATGTTCCACTTATATCATTTTTTCTACCATTTGTTAATAATATATTCTTACTACCCTTGTTTTAGATGTTCAATGCTTAATTTTCCTATGCATGTTTCATCATGTAAGTCCTAGTTATTATTAATAAGATATAGTTATGTATTATAAATAATTATATTAATTTAATAGATATCATATTTAATCATTTTATTTAGTTAAAGAATCATTCTTGAGAAGTGAACAATTAAAATGAATCACATCGCGTCGTGGGGACGATTGATTGTACACACGCATGGGTGATGAAGTCATTCACTTAATGATGAAAAGGAAAAGAAGTTCATTGTATATTAATTTTTCCAGAATCAATATAATTACATATTTGTTATATATTTACATTATTTAAATTATTATACCCATCCATGTAAATTGGTGATGAAAAAAAGATTCCACTATGGCATGGAGACAGTAAGACTTCAGTATGCATGCATCATACTTTTCATTTGTATAGGATAGATAAAAGGTGGAATATGGTTGTACCATATTAATAATTACATCCAATAAAATAAATGATGCTATATTTATTACTTCATAATTTTAAAACACAATAATAGGAAGTATAAGAATAAATAAACTTGAAATAGTTGATAAGGACGAGTACCTCTTCTTCGATGGACATCCTATAGTCTGAACGTAAGGGGCTGGGGATGATTTTTTGTTTCAAAGAACTCAAAAAAATAGATAAGAATGTTGGGAAGATAAATGGGATTTATTTGGTGGAGATATATGGCTCATGGTGGTGTGACTAAGTGGGTATGTAGGTGCACTTTTATAATTGTGGTGGTGGCACTTTAAGAAAATATCAAAATAATACATTAATATAAATTAATATTCAATTAAAAATGTCTCATAAGTTATTTATTTGATACCTAATTTGATTATGGGTTGACATAATCTTCTTATGTAATTTTTATATATGTTTAAGGCACATTTTTACCCTACTTATTTAGGTTTAACCCTTATTTAACCTCTTTAACTCTTTCCATGACAACATGGATTTTACTATTTAAGGGTCAGTATTGTTAATATAACATACAAAAAGACAAATAAAATGATCATTTATGAAATTTTAAATCTTATCCCAATCAGTTTTTAGAATTCAATATTTTTTAGAATTAGATATCATTTAATAGAATACTATTTTTTAACTATCATTAATGTAAATTTTGACACTATTCATTACACTGACTTTAAAAAATATCAATCAAAGTGGATATCCTAGAAAAAAATATTTTAATAGATCCCTAAAATGTATATATATTCAATAAAATTATTTAATGACAATAATTACCGAAAATAATATTTATTTCATTATTTTTAATATCATTTATTTGATATTTCTATTAATTAAACAATTACGACATCATTATTATAAAAGAAATTAAGGAATAAATTAAATCAATAAAAATTATAAATAATTTACCATGTTGATGTTGAATATTTAATGTTTTAAAATATTATTAATATTTTAATATATCACCTAGTTAACCCCATATAAAAAATATTTAACTTGTTAAAAACAAAAGAATGAAAAGTTTGACTTTTTTTGAATAAAATATTATAATAGTTATATTCTCATCAAAATGAACATAAATGGTCACATAATTGATCTTTTGATTAAAATTGAAAAATATAATTATAAAATAAAATTTTTAAATGTGTTAGGGACATTTTATAATATTTATAATATTACTTTTACCCTTCATTTTTTGATTTACCTTTAACAATGGTAATAAAATTTACTATGTTTACAACACATATTTTTCATGAATAAAGGGGAAGTATTTAAATAATTTATTCATTATTATATATAATACGGAATAATTCCTTCAAAATTAAAAATACAGAATATGCTAATAATAATTTAAAATTTATTCTCGTAGAAGGGGCGTGGAAGCGGGTTTTTACTGTGATAATGTTCAGAATTTAACTTCAGTTTAATATCTAATTTCAATATAAAATTAATTAAAATTACCCAAATTGGATTAATAAATGTATAAATGATCTAATATTTATTTTAAATCAATTGAAAATATTATTTAACATTATATATTATTTAGAAGAAAATTTTTTTTCAATTAAAATGTACTATGATTCACTATTCATTAAATATTAAACTTATTAGAAAAATAACAAAAAATAAATCATTGTAATTTATGATATTATTATTATAAAAATTATGTTTAGTTTGTTAAATAAAATTTATTCAATTGTCAAAAATTGGATTCAAAACAAGTGCTTCATGAGAATTCAGCAAAACTGACTGTTAAAAAATATAACTTTTTGGTGTAACATGGTTTTTATTATTATCTTATGCATGTGAAAATATGTTGGATCAATGTAAAAATAATTGATAGTATATAAATTTTATAATTTGTTTAATAAAACTCATTTTTGTGAATTTAATAGCTATAATATAATAATTTTTCATTATTCTTTTTATGTTAGGGGATGCATGAAGTGTAAGATAATAACTTTAGAAAGAGACATACAATAAAATATTGGAGTGTTTTAGCCTAGATTTCTGGAATATTCACAAAAAAATAATCCTACATTCATATTTATCCTCACCTATTAGACACATCAGGTGATCAATATAGAAATTATCATCCACTTAAACCACTATAGGTGGGTACATGTGTTTCCCATAAAGTTGAAGTGTTATTCTATCATATAGTATAGGGATCAACTCATAATGTTTTCCCTAAAATGAGGAATAATCATTCAACTTATAATTTTTAGGATCCTATATTATAATCGAAGATGTATGTCATCCTAAATGAATCTTAAAAACAAACAATATTATCCATAATTAGATGATAATATCTTGGGACACGGATCAATTATGACATGGTAGTCAAAAGAAAAAAAATCATATATAAATCAACTACAATTGGTTTTCTAGAAAACGGTGCCTTAGTAAACCATGTTAATAACAGGGTTATCAGATTCCATATGATTGGATAATTTTTTTCCACGTCATCATTAGGTTCCCTATCTTGAGAACCATTCTCATGAGACATTATAAACATTTCTATATGTTCCAAATACATATATCTAGATGAATCTAACATCAAATCAAATCACCTGGACAAAATTTCTCTAATTCCACTCTGTCTCGACCCATCCCATTATAGACCCTCATAGGCTAGTAGTAAACCAACAATGACCCCCCTAATCCAACTTACAACACGATAGGGTATTTATACAAGCATTGAATAGAAACATCATTGATAAGGGAGGCCTTAACCTATCATACCTATACACATTCGTAAACATTGATCCATGAAGGAAGAATATAATTAATAAATTAAATCCTCTATAGGAGAAAAAATTCATTTAATAACCTCTAGAAAATAAATTGAATTTTCGAATATATATATCGTAAAATATAAATAGAATAAATTATTATAACCAGAATAATGTTAGAATATATGTCCCTTCCTAGAAATAACATAAAAATAGAAATACAGATGAAAGCTTGACTCACAATCCCTTAGTCTTCCCATCGATCAAAGTAAAAAATAGTAGGTACTGCTATTATCCACTAATGTAGGGTCCACCAAATTCATATCCAATCTTTATATCATCTTCCTAAGACGTGATACTTGAAATAAAATCCCATTTTGTGATGTGTATGAAGATAATCTATATAATTCCATGAATACAAGGTGGTATGAAATTTATTGAAAGATTTAACTCAACCCATAAGTCAAATATGGGAAAATATTCCCAATAAAGAATGTGATAATTAACAAACCTCATTCTAATAATGTTGAAGATTTATCTCCATAGAAAGAAAAAAATAATCAGACATCCATTTTTTCATGACAAAGTACTCTATGGGTGTATAAATTACAATGTAATCCTCACTAAAAAATTGTTGAGAAACTGTATCTTGATGGTTGATGTATTAGCTAAGGGAGTTCAAACTCCAATATAGGACCCACATCTAAATAAATATAAATGAAAAAGGGTACATAATTTATAAATAAAGGACCAATAAAAATATTTTATGGAGTTTAACTAACCCAACTATTACAATGGATATGGTCAACCCAATCCCTGAGTCCTAACATCTAGGGAGTTCCAATCTCAAAAAAAAAACACAGATAATCATACTAGTACCCTATCAACAACCTCAATGATGTCCTATAACCATTCATCCACTCATCATATAAATCAAAAATACTAGGTTGTCCCAAAAAAAATTAAAACAATATAACCATAACAACCTGACATTCATCATTTATTGCATGAAAGTGGGATTCAAACTTTGAATCTTCCCATACAATCCATTGTTTGAATGTTCCATTCACACTATGAATTAACATTTTATGAATAAATATCAGATCAATATCAAATATTCTCACTCTAAAAAACAGATTTCACATGATGAACATAACCCCTTGAACCCTAGATTCTCATTAGTATTTAGTGATGTCTCTTATACAGATTCTATATCAACTAGAAACCAACTATGGTGCATCATCGGTACACATCCACTCATCCTATCCCATTTTTGGTTACCCATTGTTGGTATGAAGTATCTCTAATGATTTAAATGGCATAATATTTATTCACAACATTCTGTCCTTTTTGAAATCCATACTTATCCCCAAAGAATTATCAATTTTCACCTGTATCTTCCTTAATATCATCATTATTTATAGAGATGAGTGTCGATGGGGTGTCTCCTAACATCATTATATTCACAGTTGGAATCATAATGGCTGATCCAACATGAACCCATCTATAAATAATTGAATCTATAACTAAAAGGGTTGATAATAAAAAAAATTAATGGTGGAGAAATCCATAAACATAAAAGTGAGTATCATTATATGCTAATGCAGGTTCGAACAATGATCACCATTAAATATACTTCAGAATGGAGAAAAATATATTATCAATAAGAAAGGGATGTCCATGGAATGTAAAAAATCATATTCTACATTGATAAAAAATCTTTTCTTGAATATGTAATAAGACATCAATAAATCATAAAATAATGATATTATACCACATTTTTGGTTTACACAACAATGAAGAATGAATCCTAAATGATGTATGGTGTTTTTCAATAATTTTTGGTTTGATGATGAGACAAGACATATTTTTATTGATAATACATGATATCCTAATTTTATAGATCATGAATATGAATCTAGGGCGAGAAGATGTTTGAAAATCATAGTGAAATTAGTCATAGATTGAGTGAAATTGGGAAACAATGAGGAAAATAAGAGGGATTCGATACTTATAAATAGAACTTGGGTCAATCTATTAATTTCATGAATCCATGGTCTACATTGTGAACCTCACAAAGATTAATTCAAATGAAAAGGACATAGAAAGATCCACTATATCTAGAATCTTTCACAATGGAAAAATGCGGATTTAGCGGCGGTTTTGAAAAACCGCCCCTAAATCGTGCATCGGGAAACTATTCGCAGCAGTTTTGAAAACCGACGTGGAATGTTTCGCGGTGGGTTTTTAGTTGTAGTTTAAACCGCCGCTAAATGATATAGCGGTAGTTTTTTTTTTGTTTTTTTTTATTTTTTTTATTTTATTAAATTACTTATTTTATATATTACATTTATTTTTTTATTTTTTTTATTTTATTAGTTTTATTTGTTTTATTTATTTAGTCGTATTTATTTTATTTCTTATTTTATTAATTTATTTCATATTTATTTTATTTATTTCATTTAATTCACGTTAATTTATTTACTTTATCCATGCATGCATGCTTATTCTCATACCCATGTCCAAGCAAATGCCCATGCACATGACCATGAAATAAAAAGAAATACTGCATTTATTCGTAATTATTTTATTTATTCGTATTTATTTTATTTCTTATTTTTTTTATTTATTTCGTATTTATTTTATTTAATTCGAATTACTTTATTTACTTTATCCATGCATGCATGTTCATGCTCATGCTGATGCCCATGCCCATGCCCATGCCCATGCACATGCACATGAACATGCCCATGCAATATAAAGAAATATTGTGTTTGGTGAGATTTCAACCCATAACCTCTTGCATATTTTCCAAAGACTTTACCACTCCAGCAAGATCATCATGTGGTTAATAAACAATATTTAATGTACTTATATATACTAATTGAAAAAACAAATAATACATAACTCATATATATAAACTCAATAATAATTAAACAATAAGCAATAAGCAATAATTAATAACCAATAATTAATAATTAATAATTATTGATTTATTAGTTATTTATTGATTTATTTATTTTTATTTCATGTTTATTATAATAAATAACAAATAAATTAAAATAATATTTACATAAATTATAAAAATATGAAAATAAAATAATAAAGTAATAAAATTATGTAATTAAAAGAATAAATAATAAAGAATAAAGAATAAATTATCAATAATAACTAATAAATAATAAATACTAAATAATAAATACTAAATAATAATAAATGATAATAAAGAAATAATAAATAATATATAATATATAATATATAATATATAATATATAATATATAATATATAATATATAATATATAATAAATATTAAATATTAAATATTAAATAATAAATAATAAATAATAAATAATGAATAATAATCAATAATAATCAATAATCAATAATCAATAATCAATAATCAATAATCAATAATCAATAATAAATAATAAATAACAAATAATACAGAATGTTAAATAATAATAAATAATAAATAATATATAATAAATAATATATAATATATAATATATAATATATAATATATAATATATAATATATAATATATAATATATAATATATAATATATAATATATAATATATAATATATAATATATAATAAATAATATATAATATATAATATATAATAAATATTATATAATAATAAATAATAAACAATAAATATTAATAAACAAATAGTAAATAATAAATAATAAATAATAAATAATAATAAATAATACATAATACATAATACATAATACATAATATGTAACACACCGAGCTTCCACGATACGCCTCTCTTTCAATAATGCAATAGCTTGCATTGTACGCAACTTCGAGTTCTAAAACAACGCGACTAATCAAAGTAGCTGTTATGAATAGTAATAACCACTTTTTAAAATTATAGAAATTTTATATTTCAAAATGGACTTCATTTTTGTATTCGTAATATCGAAATTAGCCTTTGTTGAATTTTTGGTATTTTTCTGAGAACTTCTAAATTTTTATGAATAGTGAAAAATACTTAAAAACAACTTTTTTAATCAAAATAATTTATAGTGATAAATTATAATATTTAGTGGTTTTAAAGTATAATTAGAATATATTTTTACCATTTTATCCAATGGTGGTCATTAGAATTAATTTAACATTGAAATTTGACATAAACAATTGCCAAACTTTTGATATAAATTGTTTCTTAAAAACACGCTATTTGTTGTAACAGTGGGAATTAATTATAAAATTAATTAATACAACTTATATGTTTGGAATTTTGTAAAATAGGCATCATTTTTGAATTCGGAATATCAATTATAGCTTAGGGTGAAATTTTGGCCTTATTCTGAAAAACTTCAATTTTTGATGAATAGTGAAACCACTAAGTGGTTGTTAAAAACTGATTTTTCGTTAAAATGAAATATTACCACTTCTGTGATTTGATTTTCAAAAATCCGACATACATGGTTGTCATTAATAAGTAAAATGTGGTTCAATGAGATTAAAATAATTTTTTGGTGAATAGTAACTTTTAAGTTCTTAATCGCGATTAGAGGTAATTAATGTAGTTTAAGGTACAAATAATGTTTTAATAATATGAGATGAGCATGACACTTGTCCTACTCCTATTGGATGAGTCATGGCCGACCAAGACAACCCATGGGTCAACTTGGGGACCCCATGGAGCCACTTTAGTTGGAAAGTGACATTAATATATATTTATTTAATGTTATAATTAAATTGACACAAACATGAGTTATTTTACTAAAACAGTATTTAAGTGGGGTTACACAAGTCCAAATTTTGACTATAAATATTAATTAGAAAGCTAAAACGATTTCCCACATCATAGTATTTTTTTTATAATTTTTAAAAATTAAATAAATTAAATTATTTATGACATCATTATGATGCAGCGATGACCTCATTATTTAACGATTTAAATAAAATGGGAAGATAATGTAAAATCAAAGGCTTACACTTGTCCAAAGCCTATTGGATGAGGATAATTAGAAACCTTATCACCTAAGCCTCGAATTATATAAGTGTGGGACCTTTAGAATCCGAAAAGAATTGTAAAATAATGTAACATTTCAATCTTTCCAAAAGTGCCCCTCCTCTCCTCTTATAAAAGGCCCCCACCTCTACCACCTTATTCACACTTCCAAGCCTTTTGGTTCGGACAACCCCTGCCCAAATACTCTCCCAACTTCTCTCCCTTCATCCTAGAAGCTTTACTTTAGTCAGAAAGCCATCCTAAGGAGTCCTTTTGATCAAATCAAAATGAAGAACCCGAAGAAGAGGTAACATTTTCATCACCCTCTTTCAAGTTTCTTTCTTCTTCCACTCCCTCTTTGTTTATTATTTCAATTCTAAAATTATAACTCCAGTATCTTCTATATACTGTGATGTTATTATAAATATGGAACAACCATATTCAGTATTCTACCCATCATTTGAATGACATGTCACCATACGTGCGTACGTACGGCTTACCGTCTCCACGTCGTGGTGTAATTGTTATTCAATATATTATTATTTAGATGGGTATAATAATGATATGTAATTCATGTAAATAATAAATATAACATGATAATGATTCTGTATATATGATATAATATCCAATTATATATTATTTTAATATCAAAATAATGATATTGTCGCTCGTGCGTACATACGGACTACCGTCTCCACGAACGCGATGAGATTCATTCTCCGTCGTATCCATTCAAGTATAATTATCATTTGATGATTTAAAAATAATGTTTAAGGACATCATATCATTCTGGATATGAATAAGATACAACCTATCCATGAAAAACATGACTTACGTAACAAATCATATAAAAGAAAACGAGTAAGTTAACACCCGAAACAACGATAAATCTAAGATATTGTTAACAAAGCAATGTTAAAAGATCATATATGATATCATATGAATGTATATGATTCTTGTATAATTTAATAACAATTATTTCACCATTATGCAAGAGGTTAAACTACCCCAACCAAGGAAAAGTACAAGGTAAGGGTTTACTTCACAACCTCTTCATTATCCAAGGTTGTTTATACATAATTATCTACTGGGACCTCGTTATCATCCACATCTATGTTTCTTAAAATGTCTTTCAATACATTTTTAATATTAAATGGAAAATGGGTTAAAGTCATTTATACCCTTATATGTTTTTGAAAGGAATCTTACCGTCGTTTTCCAAACAATGTACTTTTTGACCTTTTTGACAAATTTAAGGTAAGAATGTTTTTTTAACTTATACGGCGGGTGCGGATATTTTCCGCCATTATAACTTCGTTGAAGCTTCCCTAACAAGCTTATAAGAATATTTTCAAAGTAAATGTATTATTTTATAATTATGGGACTTTTAAATGATTTCAAAAAGGAGAGATATTTCTCGCAAATAGCTTTGATTTCATCTATGTAAACATCCTTTGATGGGTTTTAAGTTTAATTGAAATTGATTTATGATACAAAACTTCCATTGAACATTTTGTGAAATATTTGACTGTGGATGTGTTATTTTTATACCATCCATAGTTTATGGAGAAATTGTTGACATTTCGTATGCTAGTTTTAATACGAATATTTATGTTATGTTTAAACCTATTCATATGAGGAATGTATTGGACTTAATATGTGACGGGTGGAGCCCGCTATAGCTCCTCGATGCATCGGTAGGTCTCATGAGACAACTAGAAGTGGAATTGGACGAGGCCCTTTCACAATTTGATTTATGGTTTTGGCCGAGGCCTTAATCATTTTAGACGTCTTGGCCGAGGCCTTGACAAAATGTTTCAGAATGTCAGGCATTATACATTCCCTCATTATGAAAGTGGTTATTGATATTTCATGTGATTATTCGTCTAGTAGAATATCCATGTGAGTAAGTAATGGCATTATTTTATTTTACTTTTTCCATATTATGCTGAAGTTCAAGTTCAATAAGGCTTTTGTTTTAGTTATACATTGCCTTAAATGCTTATGTTTTCTTATAAAAGCTTCCGCAATATTGTTATCCTTACTGAGCATCTGAGCTCACCCCTTTCAATGTTTAAATATTTTCCAGGATGTGAAGAAGTGTATTATGACTGACTTGCAAGGATAGTCAGTGAAGATATGAGTGTGGACTATGAAGACCATGTTATTGTAGTTTGTTTAATTTTGATGTAATGAAAGACTTATGAATGTATCTAGTGTTTCCAAGGCTACTAAACTAATCGGTCTTTCGAGACTTGATCTTTTGTGATCATGCCAATGTTACGAAGTAATGAACCGACTCTGGGTAGCTGGGGTCGGGGCGTTACAGTTGGTATCAGAGGCAGTTTAGTACTAACCTTGGAAGCTAGATTTAGATAAACTCTGATTAGAGCACGTAGACCTAAGATGAACTTTGAGGATTAGTATAGAAGAACTTCCTAGAATTTTGGTATTGTAGAGATGTTGTGAGTTTTCCGAGCAATACATCCCTGTCTGGATACGAGCAGGTAGAGGAGGCTCTGGCACAGATGTACCTAGGGGTAAAACCCGAAAACACCGCTTTGAGCTAGACTCGAACGAGAACTGGTGCACGATAACGGGCCTTGCTGCACTCTTGGTTACGACACTCCTGGGGGATATGCTTTGGATAATTCCCATTTTCTTTACAAACCACTATGAAGGGTTACGAGTATATACTTCCTCAATGAAAACATTTTTATAATTATGGATTATATCCATAATTAGTTCAATTTATGTTAAGTGTTTTACAAGTTTGGAATTATGTATTTTGATTCATGAACTAATCTAGTTTATGCCATTATTTAGAAATGGCACCTAGTGGAAGGAATGGAAACCGTATCAATGCACGCACTCCGTGTAGGGATTGCCCTCCTGCTCAGGATAATTATGGTGGAGCTAGTGATACAACTGGTGCTGATCAGCTTCTCACCATACTGGGACAACTCACGCAGGTTATGAATAACAACCTTACTCGTATGGAGCACCCTGATCCGCAACGTGGAGGATCAATGCTAGACCGTTTCATGAGGCAACAACCGCCAACCTTCAATGGGAGTACAAATCCTATAGTAGCTGAGCAATGGATAAATTCTTTAGAGAAAATATTCCATGCCTTGGGGAGTAGTGAAAGGGAGAATGTTGTCATGGCAGTTTACCGCCTCACTGGAGATGCCGATCAATGGTGGTCACTAATTCAAAACACAAAGGAAGATGATGAATTAACAAACATGGAATGGCAGGAGTTCAAAGAGCTGTTCTTAGAAAAATACTTTCCTCGAGACCATCGAGCGGATATGGAAAGGCAATTTCTAAGTCTGAGGCAGAAGGAGGATGAGAATGTCGCAAAGTATGAGGCTAACTTTACAAGGTTAGCAAGGTATGCTGCAGATTACATACGTAACCCAAGAAGTAAGATTGATCGTTTCTTTGATGGGTTGAAACCATTTCTCCGTCGAGCTTTAGTATCACAAACCTTCTCTTCATACGAAGGTATTGTCTCGTGCGCTATCAAGATGGAAAAGGAATTCTCTAAGTCTTATGACAAAAAAGTAAAGCAAGAGAGGAAGAGAATGGTGGAACAAGAAACGGATAAAGGGAAAAATGGAAAGAAGGATTTTCCATTATGCGATAGTTGTGGGAAGAATCACCCCGGTGCTTGCCTAAAAGGAATGGGAGTTTGTTATAAATGTGGAGAAAAAGGTCACCAGGCGTGTGATTGCAAGGGAAAGAAAGAGGTTATCAATGTTGAATGCTACAATTGTAGAGAAATGGGTCATTATGCAAATGAATGTCCTAAGCGTCAAGGAAACTTACCTCAGAAAAGGCCAAGGGATCAAGGCCAATCTTATTCTGTGACTACAATTGAAGCAGAATAATTATTGTATTTGTGTTTTTGGACTCAAGAACTAGATTATGGTTATAAGAATAATGTGATATATAAGGATTGTATTGCAGTACATGTTGTTTACATTAAGGATTTAATATGATGAAGGTAATCATATTTTTAGTATGTGACAATAAGAGAAACTTTACTTTGTTTGGGGAATCTGAGGTTACAATTGATTTTGGAATTTAACGACCCTTTAGAGAAAGTCTGGACGGAGGTATTTTGGATCAATATTAAGGTTGGAATGGATTAAGTTGAACCATGGATAGTATTGTTTAAGGTTAAATCATTTCTGAAGATTATTTTTGGAATATAATAATACTATAGTTTTAGGAAAAAGGACAACCTGCAGGGTGGGGCATAACCCGTCGCGTCGGAAAAAGCTGTAGGAATCGAACCCACAATCATAGTGCGACAGGCCTTTATTTCCTACCACTAGCCTACAGGAAGTCCCTGGTTATTACAAAATAGTTTTACTAATCTAAATGGTATGTGTTAACATTTGTAACCTTATACAATTAGGATAAATAGAATATTTTTGAGTTCCGTTACCATTTGGAGTAAAAGTTGGGTTTGTGGTAAAAAATTAATAACGAATGAAAGTATACATAACAAGTATGTATATTCCCTTACGTTCTTAGTAAATCTCCTAAATAAATTCCTCAACATTATAAAATGTAACTTAAAACAAAAATGTTGTCGGTTAACTTTTCCAACTGGGGATTCAATGACCGTTTAACCAATCACAAGTTTGTGATTTTCTTGTGGTTAAACTTTCTCCTAATCCTGTTTTCTATAACTCTCCATCAGACCTTGATGGTTTGTTTCTCCTCCATATCCATATTTTCATATAATCCTAGAATGGGCTATATCGGGTGACCTTTGTACTTATCTTGCTTTCTTTTAATGTTATATATTTATTAACCTTATTTCCGATGTGGGTTTTCCTCAAAGGTATTTTCTATTTTCAACCTTTTATTTTACAAGAAAAATTTCAAATTGCGAGGACGCAATTTATTGAAGGAGGGGAGAATGTAACACCCCGAGCTTCCACGATACGCCTCTCTTTCAATAATGCAATAGCTTGCATTGTACGCAACTTCGAGTTCTAAAACACCGCGACTAATCAAAGTAGCCATTATGAATAGTAATAACCACTTTTTAAAATTATAGAAATTTTATATTTCAAAATGGACTTCATTTTTGTATTCGTAATATCGAAATTAGCCTATGTTGAATTTTTGGTATTTTTCTGAGAACTTCTAAATTTTTATGAATAGTGAAAAATACTTAAAAACAACTTTTTTAATCAAAATAATTTATAGTGATAAATTATAATATTTAGTGGTTTTAAAGTATAATTAGAATATATTTTTACCATTTTATCCAATGGTGGTCATTAGAATTAATTTAACATTGAAATTGGACATAAACAATTGCCAAACTTTTGATATAAATTGTTTCTTAAAAACACGTTATTTGTTGTAACAGCGGGAATTAATTATAAAATTAATTAATACAACTTATATGTTTGGAATTTTGTAAAATAGACATCATTTTTGAATTCGGAATATCAATTATAGCTTAGGGTGAAATTTTGGCCTTATTCTGAAAAACTTCAATTTTTGATGAATAGTGAAACCACTAAGTGGTTGTTAAAAACTGATTTTTCGTTAAAATGAAATATTACCACTTCTGTGATTTGATTTTCAAAAATCCGACATACATGGTTGTCATTAAGAAGTAAAATGTGGTTCAATGAGATTGAAATAATTTTTTGGTGAATAGTAACTTTTAAGTTCTTAATCGCGATTAGAGGTAATTAATGTAGTTTAAGGTACAAATAATGTTTTAATAATATGAGATGAGCATGACACTTGTCCTACTCCCATTGGATGAGTCATGGCCGACCAAGACAACCCATGGGTCAACTTGGGGACCCCATGGAGCCACTTTAGTTGGAAAATGACATTAATATATATTTATTTAATGTTAAAATTAAATTGACACAAACATGAGTTATTTTACTAAAACAGTTTTTAAGTGGGGTTACACAAGTCCAAATTTTGACTATAAATATTAATTAGAAAGCTAAAACGATTTCCTACATCATTGTATTTTTTTTATAATTTTTAGAAATTAAATAAATTAAATTATTTAAGACATCATTATGATGCAGTGATGACCTCATTATTTAACGATTTAAATAAAATGGGAAGATAATGTAAAATACAAGGCTTACACTTTTCCAAAGCATATTGGATGAGGAGATTTAGAAACCTTATCACCTTAGCCTCTAATTATATAAGTGTGGGACCTTTAGAATCCGAAAAGCATTGTGAAATAATGTAACATTTCAATCTTTCCAAAAGTTCCCCTCCTCTCCTCTTATAAAAGGCCCCCACCTCTACCACCTTATTCACACTTCCAAGCCTTTTGGTTCGGACAACCCCTGCCCAAATACTCTCCCAACTTCTCTCCCTTCATCCTAGAAGCTTTACTTTAGTCAGAAAGCCATCCTAAGGAGTCCTTTTGATCAAATCAAAAGGAAGAACCCGAAGAAGAGGTAACATTTTCATCACCCTCTTTCAAGTTTCTTTCTTCTTCCACTCCCTCTTTGTTTATTATTTCAATTCTAAAATTATAACTCCATTATCTTCTATATACTGTGATGTTATTATAAATATAGAACAACCATATTCAGTATTATACCCATCATTTGAATGACATGTCACCATACGTGCGTACGTACGGCTTACCGTCTCCACGTCGTGGTGTAATTGTTATTCAATATATTATTATTTAGATGGGTATAATAATGATATGTAATTCATGTAAATAATAAATATAACATGATAATGATTCTGTATATATGATATAATATCCAATTATATATTATTTTAATATCAAAATAATGATATTGTCGCTCGTGCGTACGTACGGACTACCGTCTCCACGAACGCGATGAGATTCATTCTCCGTCGTATCCATTCATGTATAATTATCATTTGATGATTTAAAAATAATATTTAAGGACATGATATCATTATGGATATGAATAAGATACAACCTATCCATGAAAAACACGACTTACGTAACAAATCATATAAAAGAAAACGAGTAAGTTAACACCCGAAACAACGATAAATCTAAGATATTGTTAACAAAGCAATGTTAAAAGATCATATATGATATCATATGAATGTATATGATTCTTGTATAATTTAATAACAATTATTTCACCATTATACAAGAGGTTAACCTACCCCAACCAAGGAAAAGTACAAGGTAAGGGTTTACTTCACAACCTCTTCATTATCCAAGGTTGTTTATACATAATTATCTACTGGGACCTCGTTATCATCCACATCCATTTTCTTAAAAATGTCTTTCAAAACATTTTTAATATTAAATGGAAAATGGGTTAAATTCATTTATACCCTTATACGTTTTTGAAAGGAATCTTACCGTCGTTTTCCAAACAATGTACTTTTTGACCTTTTTGACAAATTTAAGGTAACAATGTTTTTTTAACTTATACGGCGGGTGCGGCTATTTTCCGCCATTATAACTTCGTCGAAGCTTCCCTAACAAGCTTATAAGAATATTTTCAAAGTAAATTTATTATTTTATAATTATGGGACTTTTAAATGATTTCAAAAAGGAGAGATATTTCTCTCAAATAGCTTTGATTTCATCTATGTCAACATCCTTTGATGGGTTTTAAGTTTAATTGAAATTGATTTATGATACAAAACTTCCATTGAACATTTTGTGAAATATTTGACTGTGGATGTGTTATTTTTATACCATCCATAGTTTATGGAGAAATTGTTGACATTTCGTATGCTAGTTTTAATACGAATATTTATGTTATGTTTAAACCTATTCATATGAGGAATGTATGGGACTTAATATGTGACGGGTGGAGCCCGTTATAGCTCCTCGATGCATCGGTAGGTCTCATGAGACAACTAGAAGTGGAATTGGCCGAGGCCCTTTCACAATTTGATTTATGGTTTTGGCCGAGGCCTTAATCATTTTAGACGTCTTGGCCAAGGCCTTGAAAGAATGTTTCAGAATGTCTGGCATTATACATTCCCTCATTATGAAAGTGGTTATTGATATTTCATGTGATTATTCGTCTAGTAGAATATCCATGTGAGTAAGTAATGGCATTATTTTATTTTACTTTTTCCATATTATGCTGAAGTTCAAGTTCAATAAGGCTTTTGTTTTAGTTATACATTGCCTTAAATGCTTATGTTTTCTTATAAAAGCTTCCGCAATATTGTTATCCTTACTGAGCATCTGAGCTCACCCCTTTCAATGTTTAAATATTTTCCAGGATGTGAAGAAGTGTATTATGACTGACTTGCAAGGATAGTCAGTGAAGATATGAGTGTGGACTATGAAGACCATGTTATTGTAGTTTGTTTAATTTTGATGTAATGAAAGACTTATGAATGAATCTAGTGTTTCCAAGGCTACTAAACTAATCGGTATTTCGAGACTTGATATTTTGTGATCATGCCAATGTTACGAAGTAATGCACCGACTCTGGGTAGCTAGGGTCGGGGCGTTACATAATACATAATAAATAATAAATAATAAATAATAAATAATAAATAATAAATAAAATATAAAATATAATAAATAATATATAATATATAATATATAATAATATATAATAATAAATAATATATAATATATAATAAATACTAAATAATAAATAATAAATGATAAATGATAAATAATAAATAATAAATAACAAATAATATAGAATAATAAGTAACAAATAAAATAGAATAACAAATAATAAATAATAAATAAACAAATAATAAATAATAAATAATAAATAATACATAATACATAATACATAATAATAAAAAATACTAAATAATAAATTTTAAATATTAAATATTAAATAATAAATAATAATAAACAAATACTAAATAATAAACAAACAAATACTAATTAATACATAATACATAATAAATAATAAATAATAAATACAACATAATAAATAATAGATAAAAGATAATAGATAATAAATAATAGATAATAAATAATATATAATATATAATATATAATATATAATATATAATATATAATATATAATATATAATATATAATATATAATAACAAATATTAAATAATAAATAATAAACAAGTAACAAATAACAAATAATAAATAATAAACAATAAACTATAAATAATAAATATTAATAAATATTAATAAATATTATATATTAAATATTAGAAATTAAATATTAAATAATAAATAATAAATATCAAATAATATAGAATATTAAATTACAAATAATATAGAATAATAAATAATAAATAATAATTAAACAAATAACAAATAATAAATAATAAATGATAAATAATAAATTATATATAATAAATTATATATAATAAATTATAAATAATAAATAAAAATAAATAATAAATAATAAATAATAAATAACAAATAATATAGAATAATAAATAACAAATAATAAAAAACAAACAATAAATAATAAATAATAATTAATAATTAATAATTAATAATTAATAAATAATAAATAATAAATAATAAATAATAAATAATAAATAATAAATAATAAATAATAAATAATAAATAATAAATAACAAATAACAAATAATTATTAATTATTAATTATTAATTATTAATTATTAATTAATAATAAATAATAAATAATAATAAATAATAAATAATAACTAATAAATAAAAAATAACAAATAATATAGAATAATAGATAATAAATAATAATAAATAATAAATAATAAATAATAAATAATAAATAATAAATAATACATAATACATAATAAATAATACATAACAAATAATAAATAGAAAATAATAAAAAATAAAAAATAAATAATCAATGATCAATAATCAATATTAAATATTAAATATTAAATAATAAATAATAAATAATAAATAATAAATAATAAATAAATAATAATAAATAATAAATAATAAACAAATAATAAATAATAAATAATAAATAATAAATAATAAATAATGAATAATAAATAATAAATAATAAAGCATGATAAATAATAATAAATATTAAATATTAAATATTAAATATTAAATATTAAATATTAAATATTAAATATTAAATAATAATAATAAATAATAATAAACAATTAATAATTAATAATAAATAAGAATAATAATAAATAACACATAATTTATAATTATAAGTAATTAAATAATAAATAATAAATAATAGTTAATAAATAATAAAAAACAATTAATAATTGATAATAATACATATATAATATATAATAAGTAAATAATAATAACTAATAACTAGTAAATAATAACTAATAGCTAATAAATAAGGAATGAGAAATAATAATAAATAATAATAATAATAAATAATAATAATAATAAATAATAATAATAAACAATAAATATTAAATAATAAATAATAAAAACAATAAATAACACATAATTATTAATTATAAATAAATAATAAATAATAAATAATAAATAATGAATAATAATAATAAATAATAATAATAAATAATAATAATAAACAATAAATATTAAATAAATAATAATAATTATAAATAACACATAATTAATAATTATAAATAAATAAATAATAAATAATAAACAATAAACGATAAATAATAAATAATAGACAATAAATAAACAATAATATATAATATATAATATATAATATATAATAAATAAAATATTAATAATAATAATAATAAATAATAAATAACATATAATATAAAATATATAATCAATAATAAATAAGGAGTAACAAATATTATTATTTATAATAATAAATAATAAATAATAAATAATAAATAATAAATAAATATAAATAATAAATAAATATAAATAATAAATAAATATAAATAATAAATAATAAATAACCAGTAACAAATAATAGATAATAAATAAGTTAAAGTATATTATAAATAATAAATAATAAATAATAAATAATAAATTAAACAAATTAAAAATTACGAAAAGGCGTGATAAGGGATGAAAAATTATGAAAACGCATGAAAACAGATGGAGAAGCATGAAGAAGGAAGCATTAGAAAGCAGGAGAACACATGAAAACTCATGAAAACACTGAAAAACCTCTTAAGAATTCAACATAATCATCATAATAACCCATAAAAACCATTGATAAAGATAACAAGTCATGGAAAACCAAATAAACAGTAATAAATGGAGCTACCGTTAAAACCCGTCAAAACGGTCATAAAGTGACAAAAACATTTGACTCACATTAACGGAGATAACTTATGATCCAAGAGTCCGTTCCAGATCCACGACCAGCCAAATCCAAGATCCTAAAATGATCTTCGAGCTGATAGGTGAAAGAGGCCGAATGGACCGGGGGATCGGATGTTATAACCATTTAAAAAAACTGACGGGGAATGGGTGCTAGAAACAAGGCATCGAAAAACATAACAAACCCGATACCCACTAAAAAATCCATAACTTATTATCCAGGAGTCCATGTGGGTGACGCGACCATTAAAACTGAAGCTCATGGAACGAAATATGATCTGGAAGGCGGAGGAGTCCGAACTGACACGCAGATCGAAAGTTAGGTCTATTTGAAGATAAGTTCGACGAGACACCAGAGACATAAATAGGGTTTTGGAAGCCTTTTGGGGATTTTTTGGGGTCGAAAAACATGATATAAACTTTCTTGTGTCAAATTGGTGTGTATCACTCTTCGCTGGCATCGATTTGATAAGTGGTAGAGCCCAAACGGACACCCGGAGTGAAAGTTATGGCTGTTTGAAGTTGGATAACTTTTTTCAACGTTCTTAACTCTCATATCTTCCACACCTTAGACCGTCTCACGTTTTTTATTACATGTTCATCTAGATCTCTTCATGAGCTTCTATTTGACTGGTTCTGGTGCTCTAACAGAAACTCGGATTAAAATTTATGGTCGTTTTAGGGATTTTAGGGTTTCTCATGTTTTTTTATTTTTTTCCTTTTCATTTTGCAGCTGTTTTACCCAAACCGCCGCTATTTCACAAAGGTTTTTTAAAAAACCGCCCCTAATCCTAGAAAAAAATAAAAAAAAATTATAATAATATAATTTTACACATTTCATGGCGGTTTTTAAAACCGCCGCGAAAAAACTACCGCAAACCGCCTGTTTTCCTGTAGTGTTTTCACTCCATGAATTAGTTGATTCTTTCCTTTGATAGTTTGAAACCAAAATCCCTTAAAAACACTTCCATTTATATGAAGTCCACAGAATAGATTCTCATTGAAAAATCCAAACTGTATGTGAAATCATAGATAAAATGATATTTGTTCAATAAAAACATCAAATTTTAATTCCAGCACCAATCATAAATTTTAAATAGGGATGTGTAGGTTATATAATGACAAAAAATACATCATCCAAAAGAATTGAATGGATCCATACATCAAAACATAAATCATTACATCTTGGGATGAAGAATTATGTAATAGGATTTATCTAAAATTGTCTTACATGTTGGAGAGTTAAGGATTTGCATCGATGTCCATGTATATTACTTAGACCACTTTTTCTACAAATGCAGTATTTAGAAAACATGACGATGGACATCATAAGGGGATTATTTAAGTGTTTTAGAGATTGAGATCTAGTTTCAGTAATAGTTCACCTGTTTATAAATTTGGATCATTTAATGATTATTTGGGAGAATCAACCTACAAATAAGTTGGTAAAACATTATATATAAAAAATTATAATGCTTTATGGACTATTTATGGGTATTGTGTTGTAAAGACACATGTGTTTTACATTTCTATTTTGGGAAGGTCCATAAAAAGATTTAGAGGCTCATTAGAAGCTAAGTATTCTATATTTTATATAGACTGATGGGATGTTAGATAGGATGATTCAGATTTTAGAGGATATAATTCTGGATTGTATTATGGATTTTGGGGAATCACATAAGGATCTCCTAAATTTGTTATATTTTTCATACAATAATAGTTTCTAGGATTTGATTCCTTTGGAACCATTTTGGGCCCTTTATGGTTTCCTTTTCCCTCATTGTTGTGTTGTTATGAAGTCGGTGAATAAACTATTATTGGGCAGAGTATGGTTCAGTGTGGCTCAAAGAGGGTATGTATAATCATGAAGAAGGTGGATACCACTTAGAGTATACATATATAATATGTTGACTAATTTACATGAATTTGATTTTATCTATAAGTGATCTTGTTTTCTGAAATGTGAATCCTCGGTTGGGACATTTCCATTTATTAAATTAAGGGATGCTGGAACTACAGTTCAAATATCTATTATAAATCATTGAACATTTCAGAATAGTGGAATACTATTTGGGTATTCCTCTGCGAAATTATTGTTTACATGACATTTTACTCATGTATCAGTTTCATAGGAATGACTCTGATCTCGTAGGCATTATCATATGTGAGGAAATTGATTTAGAACCAGATGTGCTTCCTTTTGAGTGCCCAGTATGGATTGTATACATAATTTAAAAGGTGTTGGGATGAATGAAAGTACATATTTATTGGTTATTATGTCAGTATGAACATATCCATGTGTAGATATAAGAGTTGTAATTATATTCTCATGCTCAGTGGCCAATACATTTCATAAAATAATATTATAGGCACTTATCGATGAATAGAATTATTTAGAGGGGAAAATTACGGGATGAGCCTGTAAAGGGCTCTGCTGCGCTAGGTTTCCCCTCACTGCCGCCTTCTTCTCCGCAGTCCCCAGTATGCCTGTCTTCCTCGGCAGTCCTCTCAGCGCGGTTGCGATGCGGTTTCTCCCAGTGGCGGTGTCACATGGACGTGTTTTCACCTTCTGTGTTCAGCATCGTCACTTGGCCTTCATCCCACTCTAGCCTGAAGTTTTGGCTTGGGTTTCTTAAGGCAGTGTGATATGGACTAGGGTGCGGGTTTCGGATGCAGCGATTTGGGGGTGTCGTTTTTTTGCAATGTCTGAGGGTGCTTTTGGTAGATCTGTTCTTCGGGAGCGGTTCTGAAGGGGGAGGTGGAGCCTATTTCATGAATCCTGATGGTTGTTCGTTGAGGTGATGATTTCTCTCATGTTAGTGGTTCTGTTTTTTTGCTTTGGTGACGGACTGGGTCCTTCGAGTGACATCGTAGTTTCTGAGGCTTTTCTCTTTTAATAATTTGGTGTGTGGAGACGAAGGCGATGATTGTATGATTTTTTGTTCTGCTGGGCTGCTTTTGGTGCTTCCGGTATGGATGTGTTTTTTTCTGTTTTTTGTTATGGATTGTTTTTGTGATGGTTTCTTCTTGCGGTTTGTTTTGGTTTGAATCTGTGATGTTGCTCCTCTGGTCTGTAAAGCGGGTGGTGATTTTTGTGCATTTTTCTGGATGGGTCTTTGTTCTGATGGTCTGCTCTGGGAGGTTCATCGGCGAGAATGTGACGGTGGGTTTTTGTGTGTCGACGACGATGATGATGGCTTCCTCAACGACGACGATGATCCGATTGGACAACGGTGACGAGCCGTTGATGTCGATGCTGGCGGTGATGTGATGATGGTTCGATGGTGACAATGATGGAATGCTTTGGCAGACGATGTGATGATGACGGCCCAGTGATGTGTCTTATCTCAATGTAGGGTTCCTCAGGTGGCACGCTTTAACAATGGTTTGAGGTTTTCAATTTTAAAATTTTAATTTTAAAATTTGAATGTGGATTTTGGTTTGAATCATGTAACCAGGTGATGTTCAGGTCTTTGTGAGGTTCCCACTTACCCAAAAGTGGTTTTTTGAAAAAGGGAAAAAAGTATTGAGGCCTAGAGGGGGAAATTAATGACATCCTAAAAACTAATCGGATAATTATTTATGTTTTATAGAATTTTAAATATGTTTTCTGAATTTATAAGGGTACTAGAGTTGCTGAGAATCATAACCAAGGAATATAGAGGCATGAATTGCAACGTGTAGATATTGGTGTGTCATTCGGTAATTGATATTGTGAAACCATTTGAATGGTGGTGGTCTAAGAGGTATTATAACTATTTAGGTGAAACACAATATCTCACATACAATTATGTGATTTTGTACATCATTCATGAAATATATCTAGATGAATTATGAGCACTAGAAATAAAGTGGATCCATCAGCTAACAACTGAGTTCCACAGGCTAGTTAGTGGTTCTAATTTGGTTTGGTCAGTAAGAGATCCTTTAAATTTTACATTTATCACATAATTTTAAATTTTACCTAATCTAGATCGACCCTAAATAATAAATATTTAACTAGAGGGGTATATCTTGGCATTATAGCCGCTCTACTTCTCCTTTATTTGGCGATTCAATAAGGAATCTAAAAGATTTCTCATAACTGGTATATTTTACTCCATATACTATCAAATAATAATGTTATTCAGAAATTAACCATTAATCTATGACATTTTTGATAGATATATGAATTCTTTATTAATATCATTCCAAATTCATCCCCTATGTTAGATCTGTATCAGAATAGGAGTGTTGTAGGAATTCCTCTTGAGTGTGTTTATTTTCACCATTAATGATGGATCTAATAGATTACATTGTTATTATTCTAACCTGCATGAACTAATAATTTTTTTAATCTCACTCCGTAATCCTTTTTATGTAGGCTGATAATTATATCAAGTAAATGCTTGATGCGTAGCTAATTTAATGTGGTGCGTAAATGGGATATGGGTGACAACCTCCTTGCAATAATATGGTGACTTTCATTAACATTATTACGGTAGGAATCACATTACCAATGAGGTCATTTTACAAGTTTGTTAGATTGAGTTATGTTATCTTATTTTGTTCATAATACCATGTATTGATGTGTTTAATTTGTGGGTATGTGTGAGGCCTTATAAGATCCATGTATTGTAAGATTAGTTATTTGTAAAATGATATGAATTCATTATGGTTGGGAATATCCTATGGAACCTTTCTTATAGTGTTAATAGGTTTGGATTATTCAGTTTTTATAGATTTCTTCAATTAGGGGGGGTGGATGGTGTTTTGATAGAGGCTTAGGACATGGACTTTCTAGATGGTATTTTATGATATCCCTGACATTTTCGACAAACACATGAGTAGAACCTTGAAGTAGTAAAATATACCCTATGTGCTTTTATGATGAAATGGTAGAAAGATCTTTTAGTATTAATTATGACCCAATAAATAAGACAAAATAGTGGATATATTATCTATGGTGGATAGTTGACCACCTAAAGTTTGGGTGGAAGCTTCTCCTTTGAGGTAAAATGTTGGAATACAACGAATGGGAAATTGGTTTTGAACCATTGTGTGGACCCTTATGTAATTTTTGAATCTTTTGGTAACTAATAATGACATCCTTACTGATATAGTGATGAAGAAGGTAGGGAAATGGTTTTGGGTAGTTTGATTGGAACATAATGACCCAGTGCTTTAGTGATTGATAATTTACTCAATCATTACTCTATGTCTTGTAAGACACCATATACACTTATGAACCTATGTTCTGGATTTATTGTTTGTGTCCTAATAGGATTATTAATTGTACACTATATTGAAACTATTGTACAAGTGTATATGCCTTCATCAGGGATCAAAAGAAGGGAATTTTCCATATATAAAATTGGTGAGTGGATGAAGTCGGAAGTTAAATAAAGCATTGGGACATACTATGGATACTTTCTATAGTGTATTTGTCTTTTTAGATTATGTTTATTCAATTTTTTTGACCTACCAATTTTTAGGTCATTATGTTTTTTTATGCGACTCTATGATACCTAACATGTTATTTTATATAGCAGTTATTATTGTTTATACCCGCTACATTATATGAATATTTTTATTAACTCTTGAATATTATTACAGTGAATGGATACTGATACTAAGGATATTTTCTCTCCACTGGAACAATTAGACCCTTGCTTCAAGTTAAGAAACTATTTTTTATATGGAGTCACACATTAGGACTTATGGGACTCTGTCCTGAACCAGGTGATTTGGGTTTGTTTTTTACTTGTGAAAAGAAATTTATATAATTAAAATTAAATGCATCTAAGAACTAATAAAGAAGAATATCTCTCTACTACACATGAATGTCTAAAAATTATTTTGATTAGAGAAAAATTGTTATACATGATGGTATGAATTTAAATTTCATTTATAATAGAATTTGATAACAAATATGCAATTGAGCTATATAAACATCTTTTGACTCACTCAATATTAGAGAACATTGATATAAAAATTTTCTCATAAAATATTATAATTTCCTTATAGATCCAATGTTAGGATATATTCTCTTATACGATCATAATATAGATATTTTCACTAAGGTTATTCTAAAAGTGATTTTTGAAGAATCAATACATACTAAAAAAATATTTTGTTATTAGAATAATTATAGGGATTAAATTCTCACAAAACAATCACATTATTCAATAGTGTGGTTTTAGAATAATTATTTTTTTGAATTTATATGATTTGATTAAATATTGAGATATTTGATGATATTATATAAGGACCCATCCTTAAAACATTACATAATATTGAATTAAATGAATAATTCACATTGAGGATCTTTTCAGGTTAAGAGTTATAGAGAGTTAGGCCATAAATATTACATTTTATCTAAAAAAATTACAAAGTATACACTTCTACTCAGTTTCCATTTTTTTAATAGAATAAAAACTCTTTGAAAAAAAAGAGTCATGTCTAGATCCATGTTTTATACGACATGACTTTTCATTGATCCTATCCTTGACTATATTTGACTTTATGTCCTGTGAAAAATATTTCCAAAACAGGGTATAAGCAAAAACAAATATCAATAAGGGATACACAATGAAGGAAAACTGCTAGTTTTTCAAAACTACTTGTAATCCATGAATACCCTATCATAAGTAATAATTTTCACCTTTGTGAAACAGTAAATACTCTTCACTGAATAAAAGATAATTTCTTACCATTTTGTAACCAAAATATTACTATAAAACCCATAGGAATAACACATAACATATAATGGTAACTTGCAATATAAACATACGTAAGTGGAATAACCATACAGTCAACTTATACACAAATCACTAAATGGAATAGTCATACAGCTGACTTCCAAACCCAATGCATTGGAGGTTATAATGTAACCACCCATCCTAGTTTATCACAGCACCAGCCATCATTTGTTTTATCACATAACCATGCATAAAATGTACAAGTACCATTATAAAATCATAACACATATAAAAAATATAAAGGAAATTAAACATTTCTACATTTCAATCACAATATATCAATTAAATATATTGACATAAAAATCCATTATCAAAACCATTTTCAATACCAAAATACATAAAATAGTATATGGTATTTTTTTTCCTTTTAAAAACATTATGGCTTGTTAAGGAAGACAGAGATGAAATAATACTTGCGACTGTGGAAAGATCATTGTCACCACTTACGTTAAAAGAAACATTCATTTTTGTCGTTTAGTAAAACCATTCATAGAAAAAGATTCCCTTTTAATGAAATAAAAATTAAAAGGTATTTATATAGAGTATAAAATAAATTTTTGTATTAAAACAAAATATGTCTCAATGAAAGGAGATTGAGATGAAGTCCCTTACCTCGTGCCTGATTTGACCTGTTCGTTATTTTTTCTCATGAATAATAAACTAAAGATAATTTCAACTTTCTTAAGAACATTTTTAAAATTTATTATTCCTTTCATATCACTTATTACCATGTTATAAACATTATGTAATCATTTAAGTTAATAATGGTAATTTTGCCGATATGTGGTACTTAAGTCAAAAATGAACACCTTAAAATTACAAGTTGTCCTTGTGGTCAATAGTCCATTATCTCAAGAATTATATTCATGATTTAGAGATCATACATATCATATATATCCAGTATATATATAATATTAAATATCATTTAGAGTTAAGAAATGAAATGCACCGTTCATGGAGACGGTAAGCCATACATATGCATGAACGCTACTTTCATTTCTATTTCATATTTTAATGGAAATAAAACATAATGATACATAGGTATATTATAATTACAGTATAATATCATATATATTATCACTAACCCCATCATTTATACATCCCATATATGGCATTAACAAGTCATATCACTTCGAGGGGCGGTAGTCTGCACTACCTCAAATGAAATTATCACGTTTACCCATAATGGAAAACATAATTGAATGCTATAAATAAAAAACATACAAAAGCATAAATAAAACATAAATATAATATATATCATATATAAATACAGTTCCATATTAATGGACACCATGAGAGTCGATAGGAGATAATTTAACAATCATCGATTCATGAGGCGTTAGTTTTTCATCCACGGAAATAGTATGTTATTCACCCTTTAGATGGAGGTGTGTGTAAGTGTAGTTCGAATCCTTCTCATAGAAAAACCTAGTATATTTATGATACTTTTGTTTTTATAAAATAAATTAATAAAAATATTTTAGGGGTTGGGGAAGTGAAATAAAACAAAATAACTTAAGATAAGATGTTACTTTAAAATCGGGTAACTCCCTCTGGTTTGAAACAAAAGGATTTTTTGAAGCACCTTATGCATAATATAAGGCTTCCAGGAGGAGGATATGTATGTTGGGAGCTTAATTGGGAAGATTTTTTGTTATCCAATGGGATTTATAGGTGTGAGGAATGGGTTAGAGGTGAGGGCTTTTTATAAGGGGGAGGAGGGGTTCTTTAGGAAAGTGTGAAAATATTATTCTATTACATAATGATTTTCGTTTTATAAATGTCCAAAACTTATTAAAATAAAATATAGGTAGACTCATGGTCGTAATAAAATCATCCAATAATAATAATACAGGTTTTGGATATTATTTTAATCTTTATAATCTTATTTATTGAAATTATTTATTAATGAGGTAAACACTAAATCATTATTGTGTCATATATAATTTAAATTATTTAATGAATAAAAATTATAAATAAAATAACATGATGTAGGAAATTGTCTTAGATTTCCAATGACTATTTATAGTTAAAAATATAACTTATATAACCCTATGTAAAAATTATTTTTCTAAAAGATATTTGTTTATGTCATTTTTATCTTTACATAGTTAATTAAAATAAATTGTCATTATCACTCCCAAGTGGCCCCATGAGGTCACAAAATCAACCTAAGGATCCCCATGGTCATATATGTTTCAAAAAATAATATTAGTACACATTTTAGGGTAATTTTATATTATTATAATAATATTTGTTTTGCCCTTATTTACCAGATTTACCCTTTAACCATGGTTAAAAAATTTACTGATGTAAATATTCATAATGTATATAAATAAAAGTTACCTATTTAAACAATTTTGAACTTATGATTATAAATATGGAGTCCATTTTTACAAATTAGAAACACATAATAGTAATAAATAAATTTAAAATTATTTCCCGCTGTCAAAACTAAAGGCGTGTTTTTAAGAAATATTATCTATCAAAAGATTGACACTTATTTATGTCCAATTTTAAAGTGAAATTACATCCAATGACCATAATTGGATTAAATAGTAAAAACATAATCTAATTACACTTTAATCCCAAATAAAAATATAATCTCACCTTATAAATAAATTAAATTAAAAGGCCGTTTTGAATTAAAATACAGTTTTTTTCACTATTCATTAAAAAAATGAACTTTTTCTATAAAAATACCAAAATTTCATCCAATGTAAATTTTGATGTCCAGATTCTAAAAAATAATTTTATTTTGTCAAATAGAACATATAAACGGGAGAAAAACTATATTTAAAGATGGTTCTCCACCAAAAGGTGCTAAAACGACCATTTCATGAATTTTTTAGTATTATTGCCTAAAATCGGATTATTTCTTATTTTAAGCCTCTAAATTTTTTTGGATAAATGTAAAAACATTTAAAAAACTTGTATAATGATATTTTTGTTTGTTCTATTCATTTCTTCCAATGCAACATCTAGGCATTAACTACTATTTAAAGTAATAATATTATATTATTAGTGTGCAACGTAAGATTTCAAATAAACTTGTTGTTGTGTATCTGGTACGACATCGAACATAGCATCCCATTTAAAGTAAAATTAATATTTAATTAACAAATATTAATAAATATGAAAATGTAATATTTCTTTATTTACCTAGGATGTTACATCCTTCCCCCTTTTGAAAATTGTGTCCTCACAATTTTATTCTCTCATCAAATAAATGGGGGTATTTATCCCCCATAGCATTTTATGATTCCCATGTTGCCTCTTCATCCATAAGGTTTTTTCACAAAACTATTACCTGGTGAATTACCTAATTCTGCAACACTTTCTCTCTTCAGTCAAGAATCTGGACTAGTTGTTCCTTATAAAATAGATTCTCTTCCAACTAAACTACCTCTAGCCTCAAAACATGAGATGGATCTGGCATTTACTTTCTCAACATTGAAACATGAAAATCATTGGTTTCCAAGGAAAAACTTGGAAGTAAATCCACTCTCTGCGCAATTTATCCAACTTTCTCTAGGTTTTCAAAAGGTCCAATGAACCTTGGACTCAACTTTACCTTCGTACCAAAACACATCACACTTTTCCATGGAGAAACATTGAGAAAGATATGATCACCTACCTCAAAAGAAAAAACCTTCCTCTGGTTATCCGCATAACTTTTCTGCTATCTCCAAGTTATTCTCATGTGCTTCTAAATCAATTGAATTTTTTCTACCGTCTCTTCTACAAATTATGGTCCCATAATCTTCCATTCACCTACTTCATACCAAAAAGGTGGAGTTCGACAACGATTTCCATATAATTATTCAAACAGAGCCATCTGTATACTGAAATGAAAGCTATTATTATAAGAAAATTCAACCAAAGAAATATGTTGGTCCCAACTTCATGGGTAATCCAGTGAACAAGAACTTAGCATATCTTACAAGGTCTGAATTGTTAGTTATGTTTGTCCATCTGATTGTGGACTGTACTAAAATTCATTTTTGTACCCAAAGACTTATAAAGGCCTTTCCAAAAGTCTAAAGTAAACATGGGATCACGATCAGATATAATGGAGAGGGGAACACCATGTAACCTGACTATCTCTTTAATATACAACCGATAAATTTGATCTAGAGTAAAAGTATCTGGTATAAGAAGGAAATGACAATATTTTGTCAATCGATCAATAATAATCTTTATTTCATTATTACCTCGAGATGTCTTTCTTAATACCATAACAAAGTCCATGGATATATTTTCTCATTTTCACTCTAGCACCGGTAAAGACTGAAGCATCAATTTCATTAACTTACACTCTGCATTAACCTGCTAACAAGTCAAACACTTCATAGTAAAATCAGTAATATCTCTTTTCATTTCATCCCACCAGTAATACTCTCGAAGATCCTTGTACATCTTATTACTACCAGGATCAACTAAAAACAGGGAACTATGAGCTTCAAATAACACCTCATTCTTCAACTGTGAATCCCAAGGAATTCATAATCTCTTCCCAAACCTAAAAACACAATCATTATCAAAGTTAAAATCAGCCAACTTACCCTTCTGAACCAACTCTACCTTTTTCGGCAACTAACTGTCTTCCTTTTTAACTTTCTTAATTTTATCTGATAGAGATGATCTCACTGAGATCTAAAACAAAAAAATAATAATTTCCTTCACCAACAACTTCTATACCAAATTTCATCAAATCAAAAATCGAAGGATCTCGTTCAAAACATATCATGGTTAATGAAGCATTACTTTTTCGAATCAAAGCATCAACCACGTTATTTTCTTTTCCCAGATAGTAAAGGATATTGAAATCATAATCCTTGATTAATTCCATCCATCTACTCTGTCTCCTGTTTAATTATTTTTGAGTCAATATATACATTAAACTTTTTTGGTAAGTATATATTTCACATTTTACTCCATACAAATAATGCCTCCAAATTTGTAAAGAAAAAACAATAGAAACTAATTCCAAATCAAGTGTAGGGTAATTTAACTCATGAGGTTTCAACTAACATGAAGCATAAGAAATTACCTGATCATTTTACATAAGTACATAGTCATGTACATTCAATGAAGCATCTTTTTAGAGAACAAACTAACCATTTATGGAAAGTAATGCCAAAACAGAACCATTCACCAATCTTCTTTTTAATTCCTGAAAATAATCATCACATTATTTTTTCTAAATAAACTTAACACCTTTTTAAGTTAAAATAGTCATTGGACTAGATTACCGTGAAACATTTTCAACATACCGCTATTAATAACCTGCCAATCCAAGAAAACTATGGATCTCAAATATATTTATGGGTCTTGGCCATTCTTAAACAACTTTTTTTTACCAAGATAAACAGTTATTCCATTTTTTTAAATAATGTGACCAAGGAAAAAAAATTTATAACCAAAACTCACACATGCTAAATTTCCCATACAGTTTCTTTTCTTTTAAGATTTGAAAGACAACCCTAAAATGAATTTCATGTTCCTATTTTCTTTTCGAATAAACCAAAATATCATCAACTAACAAAACCACAATCTTATCCAAAAACTCATGGAAAATTCTATAAATAAGATTAATTAATACAGCAGGTGCATTGGCTAACCCAAAAGGAAAAACTAAAAATTCATAATGGCCATATCTAGTACAAAATGCAATATTCAAAATGTATTCATCCTTTACACTACTAGAACATGGTATTTTTCCATTGCTACTAGAGAAATGGTTTGAGGAAACCATTTTTATAGTGTAAAATAAGCACCATTCTCCAATGGTTTGAACAAACTGTTGGGAAAAAACTATTTTCTCTAAGGTATACCAACAGTTTTGATAAACCGTTGGTAAGGGGAAGATTTTCCAATGGTTTTTAAAAACTGTTGGGAATGTTTTTCCACAAATACTCAGAGCCCCAGCTCTTAGTAGGTCTGATTTTAGACCTAATCCAAACCTACTCCCGATGTATTCTCAGCCACGAAACAACTTCCATCTGAAGAACCTTCTTCAATCAAAAAAAATTTTATTTCTACACTTCAAATTAGTAAGTTTTATCTTAGTTTTAGTGTTATTCATCTTTAAATAGTATGTTGGATGTTTTGATTTCGGATAAATTGGAGTTATTGTTGTTGGAGTACTGAACCCTTTGTTTGTTTTATGTTTTTTTTGTTATAAACTTCATACATCATAAATGGTATGTTTAGTGGGGTTTGTTTAGTGCAGGGGGTAAAGGGTTTCTTTTAGGTTTTTTTAGTCGGGTAAAGGGTTTTTTTTTGTTTGTTTTATGTTTTTTGTTTAGTGGGGTTTTATGTATTATGTTTAGTGGGGATTTATGTTTTTTTTGTGAAATGGCTAATGCTGCTAGTATGAATTTTTTAATGAATAAAACGATTTAAAATTAAAATACCATAAGGGGGGTTGCAGGAGGGGTAGGGGGTTGTCTAGGTGTGGTGGTTTTCATGGTGGTGGGTGGGTTTTCCAGGGGGTAGGGGCTGTAGGAGGGTAGGGGGCTATAGGCGTGTGGGGGAGGGGGTATGGGCTGCCCCAAGGACGGGTGTGGGTTGTCCAGGTGGGTCAGGGTTGGGTGTCCAGGTGGTGGAAGGGGGTGTGGGGTGTCCAGGGAGGGGGTGGGGTGTCCAGGTTGGGGTGGTTGTCTAGGTGGGGACTATAGGGGAGGGGGTGTGGGCTGTCCAGGTGGGGGGTACTATCCAGGGGGCGGGGGGCTCTAGGGGAGGCGGATGTGGGCTATCCAGGTAGGGGGTGGGATGTCCTGGTGGGGGGGTCTATTCAGGTGGGGGAGGGGGTATGGGTTGTCTAAGGTGGGGGGGGTTGTCTTGTGGGGGCGTGGAATGTCCAGGTGTGGGGGGGGGGGGGGCTGTCGAGGGGTCTGTCGAGGGGGGGTGTGTAACACCCGAGAATTTATGAGAAATATTTTATTTTTATGTTATATACATCACCAAAAGAATCTTTCACTACACACAACACTGTTTTGTCTTGTGTTACAAGCAAGAGAAACCTTCCTCGATAGCTTTCATTGTACGCAATACCGAGTTTCGCTAAACAACGATATGTTATTAATATATTATATAAACTAGCCGTTATAAATAGTAATACCCACTATTTGAAATTTTATCTTTTAAAATGGATTTCATTTTGGGATTCGAAATATTGAAATTATCCTACGGTAATTTTTTGGTATTTTTCTGAAAACTTTCAATTTTTGATGAATAGTGAAAACACCAGGTTACTATTTAAAAACCGAATTTTTATTTAAATAATTATTTATTTTATTTAAATTAATTTTAGGTCAGAATTGATACATAATACCTATATAAGTTCAATGTAATTCATTGGAGTCATTTTATGATAATTTTAGATATATAAAATTTTTATTGAACTTTTCACCGTCTTTTACCCATCTCCTAGGAGAATTTGAAAATATACATAAAACATAATTTTACCGCTTCTGTGAGTGAAATTTAGAAAATCCAAGAGGCAAGATTAATATCAAAGAGTAAAATGTGGTTCAATAAGATAAAAATAATTTTTGTTGAATAGTAACTTTTACTTTTTTTACCACGATTAAAAGTAAATAGGGTAAAATAGGGTAATTAAGGGTAAAAATGATATTATTATTACACTAAAAAATGTACTAATTCTATTGTATAAGTGTAATTCGACCCAAAACAACCTTAGGAATAAAATATTGCCATTTAGGTCAACTTGGATTAGATTAGGACGCTTATTATTATTTTATTTAAAGAAGAATTACAAGAGTTAAAATATAAGTTTAATAACTAAAACATTTTTAATATAGGGTTATAAATTAGATAAATTCAACTATAAATATTCATTAGAAAGATAAAAATATTTCCTACATAATGGTAGTTTATTTATAATTTTTAGACATAAAATATTCTAATTTATTTATGACACAATGATGATGCAGCAATTCCCTTATTAATGAAATATTAACATAATTGATGTTATAAACACCAAAATAAGTTTAATTTGAGACTTTTAATAAATTAAACTAATTTTATATGTTAATATGACATGTAATTATTGATTTAATTAACTTTTTTAGAACTAATCATGCTGTTATAATTTTCACATTAATCAATTACCAAATAGTGTCATAATTGACATAAAATAGTTTTTAAAACAAATATTATTTTATTTTATTCCTAAAAATATAAGGTTTGGAAAAATGACTTAGATAAAGTTATATATAATAATAATGAACCACTTGGGGTTCTTTTGGCTTGTTATAGTAATTTTATTAACCATATAGTGTAAGAAAAGAAAAAGACACACTAAAAGTTATATTATTTAACTTACAGTTAAATCTAAACGATAAGGTTAGAATACTAACCTAACCTTGTCTAAAACCTATTTTTTGAAAGTATTTAGACCCATACACACCACCTTAGCTTCTAAATAAATCAATTTGGATCTATTAAAAACCGAATATGACTTTATTATAAAATAATATTTTAAGTTTTTCCAAAGGTGCCCCTGTCCTCCCTTATAAAAGGGCACCTCCTCCCTCTCCTCCTCACAAAATTTTGACCCTTAAATCTCTGAAAACCCATTCCAATTTCCATTCCTAACTTCCCTAGAAACATACTATAGGTCCTTATCTTCTTTAAAGTTCAATTTTAGTTCCCTAAGAGGAGGTTTCAATGAGGCGTGTCGAAGAAGAGGTAATATCTGTTACCGATTCTTTCAAATTTATTTCTTCTTCTACATCTTATTATTTAGTTGTTTAATTATGAAGTAATAACATAATTATCACTCACATAATGATATGTTATTATAAATATTAAACAACCCTATTTCACCTTCTATCCATCCTACAGAAAATGAAATCACCGTGCGTGCGTACGTACGGAATACCACCTCCACGCCGTGGTGTAATCTGTTTTCAACCACCACCATAATTGGATGGGTATAATGATGTAAAGAATAACTATTTATGATTATTTTAAAGTGATATTTATTATAAAATAATATATATACACTTCAATACAATTCCACGATCATGGGAATGATATCATAGCTCATGCGTACATACAGCCTACCGTCTCCACGATGCGATGCGACTCGTTCTACATGATCTTCATTGAATAATGATTATAGAAATGAATTGAATTAATAAATATGATATATATTAAACTAGTAACATTCTTTAAATGAGGTATCTATTACCTAAAAATAATAATAAGAATTTATTCGACAAAACATGCATAAGAACATAAAGCAATGAACACCCGAATAACAAGTAGCAATGAAATATTACTAATAAAGAGATAAGAATATGACCATATATGATATCATAACAATGAATATGATTCTATAATAATTCAGTGACATTATTTAAATCATTATACCGGAGGTTCAGATACGTATGAAGAAAATCGGGCCTCACGTAAGGGAAAATCTCGCAATCTCAATTTTTATCCGAGATTGCTTATACTTCGGTATTTACTAGGGAATATTTACCATCCACATCCATGTTTTCTCAATATGTAATATTATTTCTATCCTACTAAAAAAATTTAAATCCAATTTTACCCATTTGTTAGTTTTCAGTAAAAGATATGAAATGAATCTTTTGTCGTTTTTAGTACGAGGTACTTTTTGACTTTTTCGGACAAAGTACGAGAAGAATGTTTTTTCTAACTTATACAGAATGAATGGATTTTTATGATTTAATTGAACATTATTTCCTTGAAGATTCCTTTAAATGATTACAAGTTTATTTTTAATCAACTTCTTTTATTTAAAAATTGTATGACATGTTAATAAAGGAAAAATGTTTTTGAAGTAGAAAGGATATTTTCCTCAAGAATAGAGTTCAAGTGTTTTATCAAATTTATTTTTCATCTAAGATAATATAGGGTTCTGTTTCTATCCCTATTATTACATTGGTTTCATTATATTATGATGGAATTATTTTTATGAAGTTATTTTATGGATTATGTTATGATGGCATGATGTTTATGAATCCCATTTTTATTACATGGGTTATGCTATGATTTATGATTTATGATTTTGTGGAACACATAAGAATGGTTTCATTATGAGATGGGTGGGACCTATATCTCCCTCCAATGCATTGGGTAAAGATTTATATCTCATGGGATAATGACAAGTTAATCCGGTTCAGTAACACAGGACTGGAACGAAGAGTAAACTCGGTTCAGTAATGGACTTTGCCCGCTATGATAGTCTTGGAAATGATTCTTGACTAATATGAAGTGATTTTCTATGATTATGTGTGTATTCGAAAAAGTTTCATGTTTTATGTTATGATTATTGGGATTACATTTCATTACTATGATTTATCCCATGTTATTATATTATGATCTCTTTTGCAGGTTAAGATATTGAAAATGTTTTGTTCTTATGAATATGATATGATTGATATTTCTTTTGTTTACCCTTACTGAGCATTTGATCTCGCCCTTTTTTATGTTTTCTTTTCCCCAGTTCAGGAAGAACTTTATTAAGTAGGATATAAAAAAGGGATTCTAAATATGATAAAATAAGTGGGAGACAATGTAGATGATTTATGAACTAGTTTTTTATGTTTCCCAGTTTCTAAACACACTATACCTATTCGGTCCTACCATGGTTTTGTTATATGTTATAATAAGTATGCTTCAATAATGAAGTAATAACCATGTATGTAAAGCACGGGTCGTTAAATTTGGTATCAGAGGAAAGGTATAGTCAGACTTTGGAAACTAGGATGTGAAAGCCTTAGTAAGAACCCTAAGGATATATCTAAGCATAGAACATAATATAAGTGTTTTAGAAATGGCCATGAACAACCTATGATAAGACCTAAAGTGTGAAATTTTATTCGTTATTATGTGGTCTTCCTGTTATGATTAGTGTTTCTCACACTATGCTTCTTGGTTTTAGTCAATGGCTAGAACCCGAAGGAACCGTGTTAATGCAGAATGCGATGGGAAATGCAATGATTGTCCCCATGAGCAACCAAACATTATGGGAGCTAGAATGCAAAAGCTTGTATCCAAGATCACAAAACTTTCTCAAGCTATGAATCATGCTGGACATTCAAATGAGCCAAGGAAGGAGCAAAATTCTGTTGAATCTTTCGTGAGGTAGCGTCCACCTTCATTCAGCAGGTCTTCTGATCAATTAGTGGTTTAACAATGGATCAGTACCACTGAAAAGATATTTTCATTTCTAAAATGTTTTGAACATGATAAAGTCATCTTAGCAGTATATCATTTGGAAGGTGAAGCTGATCAATGGTGGAATCTTATTAAGAATACGAGGCAAAGGGATGAAATTGAGTCCATGGAATGGGACGAGTTCATGAACTTATTTTTCAATAAGTACATCCCTCGTATTCTTCGAATAAAGATGGAGAAGTAGTTTCTGGAACTGAAGCAAAAGGATGATGAATCGGTTGGTACCTATGATGCAAATTTTACAAGACATTCAAGGTACGCTTCCAAAATTATTATCCAACCTAAAAGTAAGATCGATCGATTATTTAGTGGATTAAAACCAAGTCTTCGAAGGGCGTTATCCATAAGGGACTTCAATAGCTACGAGGAAATTGTTCAATGTGCTCTTAAGGTTGAGATGGATATTGGAGTAAGCCATCAGTCATATGGGTTTGATAAGAAGAGGAAAACGGAATTTAATGGAAAATATAAAGACCACACTGAAAAGAAGATGAGTTTTCCCTTATGCTCAATGTGTGGAAAGAAACATGGAGAGAATTGTATAAAACAGACAAGTAAATGTTTTAAGTGTGGAAAAGAAGGTCATCGGGAAGTTGAATGTTGAAATAATGGGAAGAAGATGTCTACTGATGAGAACAAAGAAAGGGATACACAGAATGCACCTTCTGCACTTCAATGTTTCAAGTGTAAGGAAATGAGGCATTATTCCCATCAGTGCCCTAATCCAAGGGTTTTTTATGATGATCTACGTCAACAAACTCTTAAGCCCAAATAAAAAAGGAAAGTCACATGAAATTTCTATCTGCGATGTGGAGCATGATAACGAATTGGTGAAAGGTACACTTACCATCCACTCTAAAGTAGAAAATGTTTTATTTTATTCTGGATCCACCCACTCTTTTATTTCTGAAGAATTTTCTAAGGGTATCACCATATTACCTCATTAGTTAGATATTGAGTTAGCTGTGACAACCTCTAAGGGAATAATTGTCGCATCAAAAGATTACAATTCTTCTCCAATTGAATTTTGTGGGAAATTGCTTCCGACAAATCTTGTGATCCTTCATATAGTGGAATTTGATGTGATTCTTGGCATGGATTGGCCTTCTTTATATGGAGCTCATATCAATTGCCAAAGAAGGGAAGTCAAATTTCATATTCTAGATCAATCTATGATCATCCATCGATGCAAGGATGAACATAACCTTATAGTGGAAATTTCTTCCATCTAATGGGTCTTGATTCCACTAAATGAGGTTATTTGTCTCATATGGTTGGAGAGAAACTCACGATTAAAAATACACCCATTGTACGGGAGTGTGATGATGTCTTTCTGGAAGAATTGTCAGGTCTTCCACTAAATCGTGATGTTGAGTTTTCAATAGAACTCACACCGGGTGCTATTCCCATTTCAAAGACACCTTATAGAATGGCCCAAATTGAGTTGCAGGAATTGAAGAAACAACTCCAAGAGAATCTTGATAAGGGATTCATATGCCCTAGTGCATCACCTTGGGGAGCACCTATTTTGTTCGTTAAGAAGAAAGATGGATCAACAAGACTCTGCATTTATTATCAAGAACATAACAACATCACTATCAAAAACAAATATCCTCTCCCACGCATTGATGACTTATTTGACCAACTATGCAGAGCTCAATTTTTTTCCAAGATTGATATTCGTTCAGGGTATCATCAATTAAGGGTAAAAAGGAGGATATACCAAATACGGATTTCCATACAAGGTATAGACACAATGAATTTATAGTGATTCCATTTGGTCTTACTAATTCCTCAGCTATCTTCATGGATCTAATGAATATAGTCTTTAGAGACTATCTTGATCAGTTTGTGGTAGTCTTTATAGACGATATTCCTTTCAATTCAAAGAGCAAGTAAGAACATGAAGATCACTTGAGAATTGTATTAAAGACCCTATGAAAGGAGGAGCTTTATGCCAAATTTACCAAGTGTGAATTTTGGCTTCAAAAAGTTTTTTTTTGGGTAACATAATCTCAAAAGAGGGGATATATGTGGATCCAGCAAAAACAAAGGTTATAGAAAGATTGTTGAGACCAAAAACAGTAACTGAGATCTCATGTTTTCTTGTAGTGGGTTGATATTATCGACGTTTTGTGAAAGATTTTTCATGATTATCTAATCCACTCACCAGGTTGACTCAAAAAGGAGTTATGTTCATTTGGATGGAGGAGTGTGAAGAGAATTTCAACGAGTTAAAAAGAAGGTTATCCAGTGCACTTGTACTCACACTGCCTTGTAGTGGAGAAATGTTTGTGATCTACAGTGATGCATCCAAGAAGGGATTGGGGTGTGTTCTCATGAAAAATGATATGGTGATAGCTTATTCCTCACTATAGTTGAAAATCCATGAGAAAAATTACCCAACTCGTGATTTGGAGTTAGTCGTGGTAATCTTTGCCTTAAAAATATGGAGACATTATATTTATGGTGAAAGGTGTGATATTTATACTGATCATAAAAGTTTTATGTATATTTCCACACAAAAGGAGCTGAATGTGCGCCAAAGAAGATGGTTGGAGCTGATTAAGGATTACGACTGCTCAATTCGTTATCACCCTGGGAAAGCAAACAAGGTGGAAGATGAATTAAGTCGACAAGACCATGCTATCTTATCCATGATGAGGATCACAAAAGATCCAATATTTATGGATTTACAAAGGATGGATCCTGGGATTATAATGGAAGGGGGAAAATATTATCTTTCTCAAATGAATGTTCAACAATCTATACATGTGAAGATTAAAGAGGCAGGAAAAGAAGATGTAGAGTTACAAAATAAGGTGAGAAATGTTCCTAAATTGAACTTTGATTGTGAAGGGATAATAAGGTTCAGGAATCAGGTTTGTGTTCCTCCCATCCCAGAATTAAAGAAGGAGCTGCTGGTTGAGGTTCATAGTTCATAATTCCCTATTCATCCTGGAAGCACGAAGATGTATAGAGAACTGAAAGAGTACTTCTGGTGTGATGGCATGAAAAGATATGTTGTTGAATATGTCTCTCGATGCTTGGTTAGCACGTTAAAGCTGAGAGGCAGAAGTATAAGGGGATGTTACAACCATTACCCATACCCGAATGGAAATGGGAAAACATCACTATGGAATTTGTCACTGGAATTCCTAAAATATACAAATATAATAATGATATCTAGGTTAATGTTTATCGTCTTACGAAGTCGGCAAACTTCAGGGATATTAGAGAAGATTTCTCTCTGGATCAGCTTTCTAGGATATACGTGAGGGAAGTGGTAAGATTGCATGGATTACCACTTTCCATTATATCTGATCGGGATCCAAGGTTTACCTCGATGTTTTGGAAAAGTCTTCAGCATACTCTAGATACATAGTTGAGTTTCATCACTGCTTATCATCCTTAGACAGAAGTTCAGTCTAAGAGGAAAATTCAAACTCTAGAAGACATGTTGAGAGCTTTCTCTATGGATTTCAAAGGTGGTTGGGATAAACACCTACCTTTGGTGGAATTTTCTTAAAATAATAGTTTTCACTCCAGTATTCAGATGGCTACTTATGAAGCTCTCTATGGAAAGAAAGTAAGGACTCCAACTTGATGGGATGAAGTTGGGGAAAGAAAGCTATTAGGACATGATCTTGTTGATGAGATGGCAGAAAAGGTCTGATCTATTCAACAACACATAAGAGCAGCTCAGAGTCGACAAAAAAGTTATGTATACAACCGAATAAAAGACCTAAAGTTTGAAGTTGGGGATAATGTGTTCTTATGAATATCTCCTTTGAAGAGAGTAATGAGATTTGGAATGAAGGGAAAGATGAGCCCTAGGTATATCGGTCTTTTCGAAATACTGGATCGTGTTGGGAAGGTAGCTTACAGATTGGTGCTTCCACTGAATCTTTTTCAATTTCATGATGTGTTCCACGTATCTCTCCGGAGAAATTACATACCTGGTCCTTCACTTGTACTCAGATCAGAAGTTGTACCACTGGAGCAAGATCTTTCTTATGAATAACAGCCGATAGAGATTCTGGATCGTAGTGAAATAGTCCTACGAAACAAGACCACTCACTTGGTGAAAGTTTTATAGAGGAACAACCAATTAGAAGAAGCTACATGGGAGCTTGAGAATATAATGAGGGAGAGGTATCCTCATCTGTTTGTTACAAAGTGACAAATTTTGAGGGAAAAATTCATTTTAAGGGGGGTAGAATGTAACACCCGATAATTTATGAGAAATATTTTGTTTTTATGTTATTTACATCACCAAAGGAATCTTTCACTACACACAACACTGTCTTGTCTTGTGTTACACACAAGAGCAACCTTCCTCGATAGCTTGTGTCGTATGCAATACTGAGTTTCACTAAACAACGATATGTTATTAAAATTCTATATAAACTAGTCGTTATGATTAGTAATACCCACTTTTTGAAATTTTATCTTTCAAAATGGTTTTCATTTTTGGATTCGGAATATCAAAATTAGCCTATGGTGAATTTTGGTATTTTTCTAAAAAAATTCAATTTTTGATGAACAGTAAAAACACTTTTTTTACTATTTAAAAACCGACTTTTTATTTAAATAATTATTTATTTTATTTACATTTACTTTAAGTGAAAATTGATACATAATACCTATATAAGTTCAATGTAATTCATTGAAGTAATTTTATAAGAAATTTAGTTATATAAAATATTTATTGAACTTTTCACTGTCTTTTACCCACCTCCTAGGAGAATTTGAAAATTTACATAAAACATAATTTTACCTCTTCTGTGAGTGGAATTTCGAAAATATGAGAGAAACTATTAATTTCAAGGAGTAAAATTTGGTTAAATAAGATAAAAATAATTTTTGGTGAATAATGACTTTTACTTTTTTACCACGATTAAAAGTAAATAGGGTAAAATAGAAAAATTAAGGGTAAAAATGATATTATTATAACCCTAAAACATGTCATAATTCTATTTGATAAGTTTAATTTGACCAAAAACAACCTTATAAATAAAATATTACCATTTAGGTCCACTTGGATTAGATTAGGAAACTTATTATTATTTTATTTAAAGAAGAATTAAAAGAGTTAAAATCAAAGTTTAATAACTAAAACATTTTTAATATAGGGTTATACATTAGCTAAATTTCATATATAAATATTAATTAGAAATCTAAAAATATTTCCTACATAATGGTATTTTATTTATAATTTTTAGACATTAAATAATTTAATTTATTAATGACACAAGGATGATGCAGTAATTTCCTTATTAATGAAATATTAACATAATTGATCTTATAAATACCCAAATAAATGTAATTTGAGACATTTTATAAATTCCCATAATTTTCTAGGTGAATATGACATGTAATTATTGGTTTAATTAACTTTTTTTGAACTAATCATGCTGTTATGATTTTCAAAAGAATCAATTACCAAATAGTGTCATAATTAACATAATATAGTTTTCAAAACAAATATTATTTTATTTTATTCCAAAAACTCTACCGTTTGGCCAAATGACTTAGATAAGGTTATATATATTAATAATGAACCACTTGGGGTCCTTTTGTCTTGTTATAGTATGTTTATTAACCATATAGGGTAAGAAAACAAAAAGACACAATAAAAGTAAAATTATTTAACTTTGAGTTAAATCTAAATGATAAGGTTAAAATACTAACCTAACCATGTCTAAAACCTATTGGTTGAGATTATTTTGACCCATACCCACCTTATCTTCGAAATAAATCAATTTTGATCTATTAAAAAAAGAATAATACTTTATTATAAAATAATATTTTATGTTTTTCCAAAGGTGCCCCTCTCCTCCCTTATAAAAGGGCACCTCCTCCCTCTCATCCTCACACAATTTTTTGCTTTAAATCTCGGCCAAACCATGACCAATTCCATTCTCAACTTACTTAGCAACATACTAGAGGTCCTTATCATCTTCAAAGTCCAATTTTAGTGCTCTAAGAGTAGGTTTCAAAGAGGCGTGTTGAGAAAGAGGTAATATCTGTTACCGATTCTTTCCAATTTATTTCTTCTACTACTTCCTCGTCATTAGTTGTTTCATTATGAAGTAATAAAATCAGTATCACTCACATACTGATATGTTATTATAAATATGAAACAACCCTATTTCACCTTTTATCCATCCTACGGAAAACGAAATCACTGCGCGTTCTTACATACGAAATACCATCTCCCCGCCGTGGTGTAATCTGTTTTCCACCACCACCTTACTTGGATGGGTATAATGGTGTAAATAATAACTATTTATGATTATTGTAATGTTATATTGATTCTGAAATAATATACATATACTTCAATACAATTCCACGATCATGGGAACGATATCATAACTCATGCGTACGTACGACCTACCGTCTCCACGATGCGATGCGACTCGTTCTACATTATCTTCATTGAATAATAATTATATAAATGAATTGAATGAATAAATATGATATATATTAAACTAATACCATTCTGGAAATGAGGTATCTATATCCTAAAAAGAAGGATAATAATTTATTCGAAAAAAAATGCATAATAACATAAAGCAACGAACACCCGAATAACAAGTAGCAATGAAATATTACTAATAAGAAGATAATAATATGAACATATATGATATCATAACAATGAATATGATTCTTTATTAATTCAGTGACATTATTTAAATCATTATACAGGAGTTTCGGATATGTATGAAGCAAATCAGACCTAAGGTAAGGGAAAATCTCTCAATCTCAATTTTTATCCGAGATTACTTATACTTCTGTATTTACTGGGGCATATTTACCATCCACATCCATGTTTTCTCAATATTTAATATTATTTATATCCTCCTAAAATTTTTTAAATCCAATTTTACCCATTTGTCAGTTTCTAGTAAATGATATGAAAGGAATCTTTTGTCGTTTCTAGTACGTGGTACTTTTTGACTTTTTTGACAAAGTACAAGAAGAATGTTTTTTAACTTATACAACATGAATGGATTTTTATGATTTCATAGAACATTATTTCCATGAATCTTCCTTTATAAGTTTTCAAGTTTATTTTTATTCAAATTATTTTAGTTAAAAATTTTATGACATGTTAAAAAAGGAAAAATGTTTTTGAAGTAGAAAGGATATTTTCATCAAGAATGGAGTTCAAGTGTTTTATCAAAATTATTTTCCTTATAAGATAATATAGGGTTCTATTTCTATCTATATTATTACATTGATTTCATTATGTTATGATGGAATTATTTTTATGAAGTTCTTTTATGGATTATGTTATGATGGCACGATGTTTATGAATCCCATTTTTATTACATGGGTTATTCTATGATGTAGGATTTATGATTTTGTGGCACACATAAGAATGGTTTCATTATGAGATGGGTGGGACCTATATCTCCCTCCAATGCATTGGGTAAGGATTTATATCTCATGAGATAGACATGGCTGGAACGGCAAGTAAATATGGTTCAGTGACAAAGGACTGGAATAAGGAGTGAACTCGGTTTAGTAATGGAATTTGTCTGCTATGATAGTCTTGGAAAGAAGTCTTGACTAATATGAAGTGATTTTCTATGATTATGTGTGTATGCCACAATGCTTCATGTTTTAAGTTATGAGTATTGGGATTACATTTCATTACTATGGTTTATCCCATGTTACGATATTATGACCTCTTTTGCGGGTTTAGATATTCAGAATGATATGTTCTTATGAATATGATATGATTGATATTTCTTTTGTTTACCCTTACTGATCATTTGAGCTCACCCTTTTGTATGTTTTATTTTTTCCCGGTCAGGAAGAAGGGTATTAAGTAGGATATTCCAAAAAGAGACTCTAAATATGACGAAATAAGTGGGACATAATGTAGATGATTTATGAACCTGTTGTTTATGTTTTCCAGTTTCTAATGACACTATACCTATATGGTCCTACCGTGGTTTTGTTATATGTTGTAATAAGTATGTTTCAATTATGAAGTAATAACCATGTATGTAAAGTACGGGTCATTAAAGTTGGTATGATAGGAAAGGTATAGTCAACCTCTAGAAACTAGGATGTGAAAGCCTTAGTAAGAAACCTATAGATATGTCTAAGCATAGAACATAATATTAGTGTTTTATAGATGGCCATGAACAACCTATGATAAGACCTAAAGTGTGAAATTTTATTCATTATTATGAGGTATTCCTGTTATGATTAGGGTTTCTCACACTATACTTCTTAGTTTTAGTCAATGGATGGAACCCGAAGGAACCGTGTTAATGCTGAATGCGATGGGAAATGCAATGATTGTCCCCCTGAGCAACCAAACCTTATGGGAGCTGGAATGAAAAATCCTGTATCCATGCTCACAAAAAATTCTCAAGATATGAATCATGCTCGACTTCCAAATGAGCAAAGGAAGGACCAACATTCTGTTGAATACATCATGAGGCAGCGTCCACCTTCATTCAGTGGGTCTTCTGATCCATTATTGGTTGAACAATGGATCAGTACCATTGAAAAGATATTTTCATTTCTACAATGTTCTGAACATGATAAAGTCATCTTAGAAGTATATCATTTGGAAGGTGAATCTGATCAATGGTGGAATCTTATTAAGAATACGATGCAAAGTGATGAAATTGAGTCCATGTAATGGGAAGAGTTAAAGAACTTATTTTTCAATAATTACATCCCTCGTATTCTTCGAACAAAGATGGAGAAGGATTTTCTAGAACTGAAGCAAAAGGATGATGAATCATTTGGTACCTACGATGCAAATTTTACAAGACTTGCACGGTACGCTTCTGGAATTATTATCCAACCTGAGAGTAAGATCGATCAATTCTTTAGTGTCTTAAAACCTAGTCTTTTAAGGGAGTTATCCATAAGGGAATTCAATAGCTACGAGGAAATTGTTCGATGTGCTCTCAAGGTTGAGATGGAGATTGGAGTACTCCATCAGTCATATGGGTTTTATAAGAATAGGAAAGTGGAATTCAAAGGAAAATATAAAGACCACACTGAAAAGAAGATGATTTTTCCCTTATACTCAAAGTGTGGAAATAAACATGGAGTGAATTGTATTAAAGGGACAAGTAAATGTTTCAAGTGTGGAAAAGATGGCCATCAGACAGTTGAATGTAAAAATAATGGGAAAAAGATGTATAATGATGCGAACAAAGAAAGGGATACATAGAATGAACCTCCTCCACTTCAATGTTTCAAGTGAAAGGAAATGGGGCATTATGCCAATCAATTCCCAAATCCAAGGGTTTTTTATGATGATAAACGTTAACAAACTCTTAAGGCCAAAGACAAAGGAATGTCAAATGCAATTTCTATCGGCAATGTGGAGTATGATAACGAAGTGGTGAAAGGTACACTTACCATCCACCCTAAAGTAGAAAATGTTTTATTTGATTATGGATCCACCCACTCTTTTATTTATGAATAATTTTCTAAGGGTATCGCCATATTACCTCAGTAGTTAGATATTGAGTTAGCTATGACAACCCCTAATGGTACAACAGTTGCATCAAAAGTTTACAATTCTTATCTTATTGAAGTTTGTGGGAAAGTGATTCCTGAAAATCTTGTGATCCATCCTATAGTGGAATTTGATATTATTTTTGTCATGGATTAGATTTCTTTATATGGAGCTCATATCTATTTCCAAAGAAGGGATGCCACATTTCATATTCCAGATCAATCTATGATCATCTATCGATGCAAGGATGAACATAACCATCCAGTGGAAATTTCTTCCATCTAACGGGTCTTGATTCCACTAAATGAATGTTATTGATCTCAAATGGTTGGAGAGAAACTCACGATTAATAATACACCCATTATATGGTATTTTAATGATGTATTTCCGGAATAATTGCCAGGTCTTCCCCTAAATCGTGAAGTTGAGTTTTCAATAGAACTCATACCGGGTGCTATGCCCATTTCAAAGACACCTTATAGAATGGCCCCAATTGAGTTGCAGGAATTGAAGAAGCAACTCTAAGAGAATTTTGATAATGGATTCATACACCCTAGTGCATCACCTTGGGGAGCACCTGTTTTTTTCGTTAATAAGAAAGATGGATCAATGAGACTCTATATTGATTATCGAGAACATAACAAGATCATTATCAAGAACAAATATCCTCTACCACACATTTATGACTTATTTGACCAAGTACACATAGCTCAATAATTTTCCAAGATTAATCTTCGTTCAGGGTATCATCAATTAAGGGTCAAAAAGGCGGATATACCAAATACGGCTTTCCGTACAAGGTATGGACACTATGAATTTATAGTGATGCCATTTGGTATTACTAATGCCCTAGATATCTTCATGGATCTAATGAATAGAGTCTTTAGAGACTATCTTGATCATTTTGTGGTAGTCTTTATAGATGATATTCTTGTCAATTCAAAGAGCAAGGAAGAACATGAAGATCACTTGGGAATTGTATTAATGACCCTAATAAAGGAGAAGCTTTATGCCAAATTTACCAAGTGTTAATTTTGGCTTCAAAAAGATTCATTTTTGGGTCACACAATCTCAAAAGAGGGGATATATGTGGATCCAGCAAAAACAGGGGTTATCAAAAGATGGTCAAGACCAACAACTGTAACTGAGATCCAAATATTTCTTGGTTTTCCAGGATATTATTGACGTTTTGTGAAAGATTTTTCACGATTATCGAATCCACTCACCAGGTTGACTCGAAAACGAGTTAAGTTCATTTGGACGGAAGATTGTGAATAGAATTTCAAGGTGTTAAAAAGAAGGTTATCCAGTGCACCTATGCTCACACTACCTTGTAGTGGAGAAAGGTTTGTGATCTACAGTGATGCATCCAAGAAGGTATTGGGATGTGTTCTCATGAAAAATTATATGGTGATAGCTTATGCCTCATGATAGTATAAAATCCATGAAAAAAATTACCCAACTCATGATTTGGAGTTAGCCGTGGTAATCATTGCATTAAAAAATGGAGGCATTATATTTATGGTGAAAGGTGTGATATTTATTCTGATCATAAAAGTTTAATGTATATTTTGACACAAAAGGAGCTGAATATGCGCCAAAGTAGATGGTTGGAGCTGATTAAAGATTACGACTGCTCAATTCATTATCACCCTGGGAAAGAAAACATGGTGGCAGATGTATTAATTCAATAATACCATGCTAGCTTATCCATGATGAGGATCACAAAAGATACAGTATTTATGGATTTACAAAGGATGGATCTTGGGATTATAATAGAAGGGGAAAATATTGTCTTTCTCAAATGAATGTTCAACCATCTATACATGTGATGATTAAAGAGGCACAAAAAGAAGATGTAAAGTTACAAAAGAAGGTGAGAAATGTTCCTGAATTCAACCTTGATGGTGATGGGATAATAAGGTTCAGGAATTGGGATTGTGTTCCTCCGATCCGAGAATTAAAGAAGGAGCTGCTGGATGAGGCTCATAGTTCTTCATTCTCTATTCAACCTGGAAGCACGAAGATGCATAGGTACCTGAAAGAGTACTTCTGGTGCGATGGCATGAAAAGAGATGTTTCTGAATATGTCTCTCAATGCTTGGTTTGTTAGTAAGTTAAAGCTGAGAGGTAGAAGTATAAGGGGATGTTACAACCATTACCCATACCCGAATGGAAATGGGAAAACATCACTATGGACTTTTTCGCTGGAATTCCTAAAACATCCAAAGCCAATAATGATATCTGGGTTATTGTTGATTGCCTTACGAAGTCGGCACACATCATTGCTATTAGAGAAGATTTCTCTCCGGATCAACTTGCCATGATATATGTGAATGAGGTGGTAAGATTTCATGGAGTACCAATTTCTATTATGTCTGATCGGGATCCGAGGTTTACCTCGATGTTCTGGTGAAGTCTTCAACATACTCTAGATACAGATTTGAGTTTTAGCACTGCTTATCATCCTCAGATAGCCGGTCAGTCTGAGAGGACAATTAAAACTCTAGAAGACATGTTGAGATCTTTCTCTATGGATTTCAAAGGTGGTTGGGATCAACACCTACCTTTGGTTGAATTTTATTATAATAATAGCTTTCACTCCAGCATTCAGATGGCTCCTAATAAAGCTCTCTTTAGAAATAAATGCAGGACACCAGCTTGCTGTGATGAAGTTGGGGAAAGAAAGCTATTAGGACCTGATCTTGTTGATGTGATGGTAGAAAAGCTCTGATCTATTCAACAACACATAAGAGAAAATCAGAGTCGATGAAAATTTATGCCGACAACCGAAGAAAAGACCTAGAGTTTGAAGTGGGTGATAAAGTGTTCTTACGAATATCTCCTTGTAAGAGAGTAATGAGATTTGGGAAGAAGGGAAAGTTTATCTCTAGGTATATCGGTCCTTTTGAAACACTAGATCGTGTTGGGAAGGTAGCTAACCGATTGGAACTTCCACCAAATATCTCTCAATTTCATGATGTGTTCCATGTATCTCTCCTGAGAAAGTGCATTAATGATCCTTCACATGTAATCATCTCAGAAGTTATACCGCTAGAGAAAGATCTTTCTTATGAAGAACAGCCGATAGAGATTCTGGATCGTAGTGAAAAAGTCCTACGAAACAAGACCACTCGCTTGGTGAAAGTTTTATGGAGGAACCACCAATTATAAGAAGATATATGGGAGCTTGAGGATATGATGAGGGAGAGGTATCCTCATCTGTTTGTTACAAAGTGATGAATTTCGAGGGAGAAATTCATTTTAAGGGGGGTAAAATGTAACACTAGAGAATTTATGAGAAATATTTTGTTTTCATGTTATATACATCACCAAAGGAATCTTTCACTACACACAACACTGTCTTGGATTGTGTTACACGCAAGAGAAACCTTCCTCAATAGCTTGCGTTGTATGCAATAACGAGTTTTTCTAAACAACGATATGTTATTAAAATATTATATAAACAAGCCGTTATGAATAGTAATACCCACTTTTTAAAGTATTATCTTTCAAAATGGATTTTATTTTTGGATTCAGAATATCGAAATTATCCTACGGTGAATTTTTGGTATTTTTCTGAAAATGTTCAATTTTTGATGAATAGTGAAAACACTAGGTTACTATTAAAAACCGATTTTTTATTTAAATAATTTTTTATTTTATTTAAATTTATTTTAGGTCAAAATTGATAAATAATACCTATATAAGTTTAATGTAATTCATTTGAGTCATTTTATAATAATTTTAGATATACAAAATTTTTATTAAACATTTCACCGTCTTTTACCCACCTCTTAGGAGAATTAGAAAATTTACATAAAACTTAATTTTACCGCTTCTGTGAGTGGAATTTTTAAAATCCCAGAGACACGGTTAATTTCAAGGGGCAAAATGTGGTTCAATAAGCGAAAAATAATTTTTTGTGAATAATAACTTTTACTTTTTTTTACCAGTATTAAAAGTAAATATGGTAAAATAGGGTAATTAAGGGTAAAAATGATATTATTATTACCCTAAAACATGTCCTAATTCTATTGGATAAGTTTACTTAGACCAAAAAAGACCTTAGGAATAAAATTTTTCCATTTAGGTCCACTTGGATTCGATTAGGACACTTATTATTATTTTATTTAAAGAAGAATTAAAAGAGTTAAAATCAATGTTTAATAACTAAAACATTTTTAATATAGGGTTATACATTAGATAAATTCAACTATAAATATTCATTAGTGATATAAAAATATTTTCTAAATAATGGTATTTTATTTATAATTTTTAGACATTAAATAATTTAATTTATTTATGACACAATGATGATGTAGTAATTACCTAATTAATGAAATATTAACATAATTGATGTTATAAATACCAAAATAAATGTTATTTGAGAATTTTTATAAATTACACTAATTTTATAGGTTAATATGACATGTAATTATTTATTTAATTAAAATTTTTCGGACTAATCATGCTGTTATGATTTTCACAAAAATCAATTACCAAATAGTTTCATAATTGACATAAAATAGTTTTTAAAACAAATATTATATTATTCTATTCCTAAAAACCTAAGGTTCGGCCAAATGACTTAGATAAGGTTATATATATTAATAATTAACCACTTGGGGCTCATCTTTCTTGTTATAGTAATTTTATTAACCATATAGTGTAGGAAAACAAAAAGACACAGTAAAAGTTAAATTATTTAACTTGAGTTAAATCTAAATTATAAGGTTAAAATACAAAACTAACATTGTCTAAAACCTATTGTTTGAGAGGGTTTAGACCCATCCCCACCTTATCTTCTAAATAAATCAATTTGTATCTATTAAAAACCGAATATGACTTTATTATAAAATAATATTTTATGTTTTTTCAAAGGTGCCCCTCTCCTCCTTTATAAAAGGGCACCTCCTCCCTCTCCTCCTCGCACAATTTTGAGCCTTAAATGACGTCCAACCCCTGAAAATTTCCCTTCTAAACTTCCCTAGAAACATACTAGAGGTCCCGATCTTCTTCAATGTCCAATTTTAGTGCCCTAATAGGAGGTTTCAGAGAGGCGTGTCGAAGAAGAGTTAATATCTGTTACCAATTCTTTCAAATTTAATTCTTCTTATACTTCCTCTTCTTTAGTTGTTTCATTATGAAGTAATAACATCAGTATCACTAACATACTGATATGTTATTATAATAATTAAACAACCCTATTTCACTTTCTATCCATCCTACGGAAAATGAAATCACCGCGCGTGCGTACGTACGGATTACCATCTTCACACCGTGGTGTAATCTGTTTTCCACCACTACCTTACTTGGATGACTATAATGGTGAAAAGAATAAATATTTATGATTATTTTAAAGTGATATTGATTATTAAATAATACATATACACTTCAATAAAATCCCACGATCATGGGAACGATATCATCTCTCGTGCGTACGTACGGCCTACCGTCACCACGATGCAATGCGACTCGTTCTACATGATCTTCATTGAATAATGATTATATAAAAGAATTGAATGAGTAAATATGATATATATTACACTAATAACATTCTGGAAATGATGTATCTATAACCTAAAAGTAAGAATAAGAAGTTATTCGACAAAATATGCATAAGTACATAAAGCAATGAACACCCGAATAACAAGTTGCAATGAAATATTACTAATAAGAAGATAATAATATGACCATATATGATATCATAACAATAAATATGATTATTTAATAAGTTAATGAAATTATTTAAATCATTATACAGTAGGTTCGGATATGTACGAAGCAAATCTGACCTAAGGTAAGGGAAAATCTCACAATCTCAATTTTTATCCGAGATTTCTTATACTTTGGTATTTACTGGGAAATATTTACTATCTACATCCATGTTTTCAAAATATGTAATATTATTTCTATCCTCCTACAATTTTTTAAATCCAATTTTACCCATTGTTTAGTTTTTAGTAAAAGATATGAAAGGAATCTTTTGTCGTTTTTAGTACGAGGTACTTTTTATCTTTTTCGGGAAAAGTATGAGAAGAATGTTTTTTAACTTATACAACATGAATGAATTTTTATGATTTAATAGAACATTATTTCCATTAATCTTACTTTACAGGTTTTCAAGATTATTTTTCATCAAATTCTTTTAGTTAAAAATTTTATGACATGTTAAGAAAGGAAAAAAAATTTTGAAGTAGAAAAGATATTTTCCTCAAGAATGGAGTTCAAGTGTTTTATTAAAATTATTTTCCATATAAGATGATATAGGGTTCTTTTTCTATCCCTATTATTACATTTAATTCATTATGTTATGATGGAATTATTTTTATGAAGTTCTTTTATGGATTATGTTATGATGGCATGATGTTTTTGAATCCCATTTTTATTACATGGGTTATGCTATGATGTATGATTTATGATTTTGTGGCACACATAAGAGTGGTTTCATTATGAGATGGGTGGGACCTATATCTCCCTCCAATGCATAGGGTAAAGATTTATATCTCATGATATTGACATGGCTGGAACGGAAAGTCAATCTGTTTCAGTGACACAGGACTCGAACGAGGAGTGAACTCGGTTCAGTAATGGACTTCGTACGCTATGATAGTCTTGGAAATGAGTCTTGACTAATGTGAAGTGATTTTCTAGGATTATGTGTGTATGCCACAAATTTTCATGTTTTAAGTTATGATTATTGGGATTATATTTCATTACTATGATTTATCCCATGTTACGATTTTCTGATCTCTTTTGCAGGTTAAGATATTCAAAATGTTATGTTCTTATGAATATGATATGATTGATATTTTTTTTGTTTGCCCTTACTGAGAATTTGAGCTCACCCTTTTGTATGTTTTCTTTTCCCCAGGTCAGGAATAAGGGTATTAAGTAGGATATGCCAAAAAGGGACTCTAAATATGATGAAATAAGCAGGAGACAATGTAGATGATTTATGAACCAGTTGTTTATGTTTCCAAGTTTCTAAGAACACTATACCTATAAGGTAATACCATGGTTTTTTTATATGTTGTAATAAGTATGATTCAATTATGAAGTAATAACCATGTATGTAAAGTACGCGTCATTAAAGTGTGGCATGTCCAGGGAGGGGGTGGGTTGTCCAGGGGTGGTGGTGGGTGGGTTATCCAGGTGGGGGAGGGGTGTGGGCTGTCCTGGGGGGGGGGGGGGGGGGGCTATCCAAGGGGGTAGGGGTGGGATGTCCAAGTGGGGAGGGGTTGTTGGTTGCCTAGGAAGGTGGGGGAGTGGTATTTATAGGGGTTATGGGCTGTATAGGGGGAGTGGGTTTTCCAAGGGGGTGGTGTGGACTATCCAGGTGGGGGAGAGGGTGTTCGTCATCCACGGGTGGTGGGGTGGGCTATCTAGGTGGGGGATGTCCTGGACACCTCGTACCCCCTGGACAACCCCCCACCCCCACTCAGGGACCCCCCCCCCCCCCCATCCCCTCGACCCCCCCCCCCCCCGACCACACTGGACAGCCCTTCCACACCCGTGGACAGCCCGTCCACCCCCCTGGACACCACGTACCCCCCCTGAACAGACCCCCCCCCCCCCCACCACCACCACCGTGGAGAGCCCTCCCACCCCCTAGCCACCCCATACCCCCTAGACAGTCCTTCCACCCTTGTGGACAGCCTGCCCACCCACACCGTACCCCCCCTGGATAGCCTTGCCCACCCCCTAGAGACCCCCTCCCCATGTGGATATCCCCCCACCCCCCATGGACAGATCGCCAACCCCGCTGGACACCCTGCACTGCCTGGATAGTACCACCACCCCCTGGAAAGCCCGCCCACCCCCTGGACACCTCGTACCCCGGGAAATCCCCCCACCCTCATGGACATCCCCCCCCCCCCCCCGGACACCCGCCAACAACCCCTCGGACACCCCCATCCCCCCGGACGCCCCCACCCCTGGAAATCCCCCCACCCCCTGGAAAGCCCCCCACCCCCTTGACACCTTCGACCCCACGGTATAGCCCCGCCACCCCATGGACAGCCTGACCACCCCCCATGAACAGCCTGCCCACCCCACCTGGACAGCCAGCCCAACCCCTGGACACCTCGTGCCCCCTAGATAGCCCCGCCACCCCCATGGGAAGGCCATCCACCCCCCTGGACACCCCATACCACCCTGGATATCCCATCCCACCCCATGGACACCCCGCTCACCCCCTTGGACAACCTACCTACCCCTGGACACCCCTACCCCATGGACAGCCGGACCACCCCCATGGACAGCCTGCCCACCCGGACACCCCGACCCCCCAAGATAGACCCCCACCCCCTGGATATCCCTACCACCCTAATGGACACCCCACACCCCCTAGACACTCCCTCACCCTTGGGAAATGTATTTGATCACTCAACTTATCGACTAAAATATAAAATTTCTTCGATCTAAAATTTAGTCAACTCCTGAATAATTCTCCTCCACAAGTGTACATGATCTTCTAAACTCATGTATAGTTCTTCAAAGATATTTTATTATAAATATATTATTTTGGTTTATTTTATATTATGATTCTCATATAGAGTAGTGTGTCGTTTATGGATTCATATAATGTAAAAAATTCTCATTTACTTTATTATATTTTCGATGAAACAACAATATTATTGAATTTCTTTTGACGAAATGACTTATAAGAATTATTTTTTATAGAATGGATAGAAGTTGGATGTATGAAACTGATCGGATCTCAAGATATTTTCAAAACAATTTAGAGAGATTTTTAGATTTTTCATTTAACAATGCTTCAGATAGTGTTCGTATACATTTCCCATGTTCCATTTGTGTTGGCAGACCTTGGTTGAGCCATGAAGAAGTCAGCTACCACATAACCAAATATGGTTTTCAAGAAAAATACTATGTCTGAAATCACAATGGGGAGAAAATGAAATCTCAAATTGTTGAGGATCCAAATGAGAGGACTTGAGTGGAGAATTTGTTATATGACCGGTTTCCCTTTATTAATCATCGTGAAAAAGAAAGGATTTAGACCCATAAAGACTTTGATATGAGAACACATGATGTTTCTAATGAAAATGATGTTGTTTTCAGGGTGTAAAAATTGAATGATGTTTCCACAACTCCAGTATATCGACAATGTGATAAGATGAAAAGGCAAGAATTTTTAATCTGATTGTTTCATTGGAAAAATAGGTGTGGGATTTCTAATATAGCAATCTATTACATTCTTACCTTCTTGAAGGATTTAATTCCAGATGATGCAGATATTCCCTCAAACCAATATATGGCATGGATGTTAGTTGAGGAAATCAGATTTTCAAGAAACAAAATTAATGCTTGTCCGAAATATTGCGGTTTATTCTGGGAGGAAACCGCTGAATGAAATGATTGTATATAATGTGGCACATCCCACTGGAAGTCAAAATTTGATGGAACACCATCCCGCATACAACAGAATGTAATGTGTCCCTTTCCAATGACCCCAGGAATTGATAATTTTTTTATGTCTGAGGAAATATCAATAAAAATGAGATGGCATGAAACTTAGAGAAAGAAGACTAATGATGAGTTGGTTCACCCTACAGATGGATTTTCATGGCAGATATTTGATGCTCGATATCCTAATTTTGCAGCTGATGTGCATAATGTGAGGCTGGGTCTTTCATGTGACGGTTTTAATCCATTTGGTAAGATGCTAACTTGGCACAGCACATGGCCAGTTTTGATAAACATTTATAATCGTCTCCCATGGTTGTGTATGAAAAAACCTATCACTTTCATGAGTATGCTCATATATGGCCCTTTTGATCCCGAAATTGATATTGATGTATACATTAAACCTTTAATAAAAATAGTTGAAACTTCTTTGGGATGTGGGTGCGCTCACATATGATGCATATTCAAAAGACATATTTCAAATGTGTGTTGTTCTTATGTGGACAATCAATGATTTTCCAGCTTAAGCTGTGATTTCTGGATGGAGCATGAAGGGAAAAATATCATGTCCTATATGTATGAAGAATACACGATCTAGAAGACTGAAACACCGATGTAGTTTCAGTTTCATGGGACATCAACTATTCTTTCCAATGGACCATCCATATAGAAATAATCGTCGACGATTTGATAATACCATAGAGACCGATGATCCACCTCAGCATATGTCTTGAACTGGTGTGCTCAATGAATTGAAATATTTTAGTTTTTCATTCGGGAAGGGTCAAATGAAATCAGGAAAGAGAATGAATGTTTCCACTAAAACCTTTTACAATTGGAGGAAGAGGAGTGTCATTTTTTATTTGCCTTATTGGTCAACCAATTTTTTACGTCATTTCTTATACGTAATGCACATTGAAAAGAATATATATGAAATGATTATTTAGATACTTAGAAATGTTAAGGTAAATAAAAAAGACGATTTACGGTCTCGGCGTGACTTGGTGGGTTGGGGCATAAGACCAGAATTGCATCTTGTGCGTATCAGTGAAAATAAATGGCATGTTTCATGTGATTCTTATGTGATGACACCAACAGAAAGAAAAACAATTTCTGGAAGTATTATAGACTGTTAGAGTTCCTTATGGATATTCAAGAAACATATCTAAATGAGTCAACAGAAGAGAGATGAAGATAAAATCTTTGAAGACTCATGATTATCACGTTCTTCTGCATGAGTTGATTCTAATAGCAATTTGTCATATTTTGTCCAATAATGTAAGGGTGACTGTTATTTGGTTTTGCCATTTGTTTTGAGATCTTTGTGCTAATAGTATTTCTAAGTCTTTCATTGAAAAAATGTTGACAGATTCCTCATTAATTTTGTGTGAATTAGAGAAAATATTTCCTCCATCATTTTTCACATGCATGTTGCATCTGACTATCCATATTCCCACCGAAATACTTCTCGGAGGACCTGTTTCTTTTCGTTGGATGTATCCAACTAAAATAAATATGTACACATTAAATTATTATGTATGAAACATGAATCATCCTGAAGGTTCTATCATGAATAGTTACATGGCTCAAGAGTGTATGGATTTCTGCTCAATGTATTTGTTTGATCTTACTAAAAGAATGAACAGACCAGTGAGAAATGATTAAGAATAGTATGATCAATTTGAACCCAGTTTTCTATAACTTCCTCAAACAAGAGGAATTCTTGGATCATATACATTGAAGACATTAAGCCTTGAAGAGAGGGAGATGGCACATCACACAGTTTTTTTCAACTGTGATTTTTTCGATGACTACATCAGGTAACTAAATTGAATATGTATATCTTGCATATATATCTGTTAATATATTCATATTTTTTATCTACAAGGAACATAAGACAATGATTAATATAAATAATTTTTCTTTATCTTTGAGAAGGAGGGAGTCTTTTCATAGCCTAGTGTTTTTTTCATTGTTAAAATTGAAGGTAAATACATTACTATTTAAAATAATAAAATCAATATTTAGTTAATTTTAATATTCATTTATATTTCAGGTATTGAGATTTCCTACTGACTCTGCCTTTGAGGAAATAAGAGATTTGGATTTTTGTCCTAATACCGTGGTTCGTGACTGTAATTGAATTTTTATCAATGGGTACAAATTTATTGTCACTGAACGAGCAATGATCATGAGAACACAACATGATGGTGTTATGGTTACTACCACAACAGATTGTTATTCTAGTGCATAAGAGAGTATACTATGACTTGAAAATGTGGTTTATTATGGATTCATTGAAAAAATAGTAATACTGGATTATTACTCTCATGGATGAGTCACAATGATGAAATGTCATTGGTTTGATTCGATGATTAGATAGGGCCCATTTATTATTGATTGTGGATTTCAAGTAATTAATATGATTCGCACTCTTACTACCTAAGAACTATATGTATTGACATCAATGGGAAACAAGTTTTTAATGTCAAAGACCAAATTGGACCTGATTTTGGTGTCATAGTTTAAGTAATTCCAGGACATATTGTTTATGATGTTGATGATGGAATTAACACTATCCTTACTACCATTGGTACCAATGCATTAATTTCTTTTGATGAAACTAATAGCTCAACTGTCAGAGTTGATTGTGAACCTGATGTTGTGTTGGAAAATATATAGAATCATCCATCCATGTTCTCAATTCTTTTGTTTTACCTTGAGTTGGGTTGTTAAGGTTGGTACAATTCAAATTGATTTAATATTGATTACAAATATGTTGTATCTGATTTGAATGTCATGTGAATTTTCAATGTTTATTGGTTGGAATTCTTATTTTAATTCCATTTTGTAATTTGGAATTGAACTGTATTTAAACCTACAAAACCATCATTTTTGACTTGTTTAACATTTCAATGCTTCGAATGTGATTTTTATAAAATTTGTATGACTCTATGACCTCTCTTTAACATTTTAATATCTAATGAACATGATGGTTTGTATTCTTCTGCCAAACATGTATTGAAACCTGTATCATATACCTGAGCTAAAGAATTTAAATTTCTCCTTAATTTTGACTACTGCATCACCACTTATGAATCTGGTAGAATAATTGTTCCATGATTTTAATATACTAATGCCACATAGTAAATAATCATCCTACCAAAAAATAAAATTCTTTATAACATCTCGTACGATTTATTGACTTCATTATATATTAGTTCAACCTCACCTAAAACAATGGTTAGTTAAATTATACATGAATCCACTTATTCCCTCTCATTTTTTTTGGGTTACACATTCGTTATCATTTTCTATTTACTTCCATATTGGTTTTCAAATGCAGGGAAATGAAACCAATTGAAGAGGGGAGACGAAAATAGATTATGGACAACAGTCGTTGCATGTCTGAGCTGGGAATTCCACCACTAGTGCCTGCAGTGAGTATTTTATTGAAAATATATTTACTTAAATAACATATAATGTCATGTGATTAATTTTTTTAAAAGTTTTTTCAGGATCCATCTATTAGGTGACAGTTATTTTATGAGAAGCCAAGTATTGGTCCCAGTACTTGGGGTGTTCATACAGGGGGTGGTATGCAAGCTAAATGATATGGTCGGTGTACCCGATTAGACTCTGCCCCTCCCACTAACATACCATCCATACCACATTCTGATCTCGGTGTGCCGTTAGGGACACACATGATATTTTTACCTCCCATGTTTTCACCACCCTTTACATCTAAGCCTCCTCACCTATCTGTACCATATCCAATAATGATTCTCACTTCTCATCCAGCATTTGGCCAGCCATCTCTGTTATCTTCTATTACTTCTGCTTTCTTATCTATGGGCTTTTATATTCCATCTTCTTCAACTACTTCTCTGCCAGATTCTCTCCCTACAGATCATACATTGGGACCCACTCCATCTGTACAGGGTGTTCCTTTAGTTTATGCGGATCCAGCGGCACCCACTAATCAGACTACCGCAAGTATACTTATACAACCCTAACAAATTGTTACACCATTATTTATTTTCATTTTACCATGTATTGATAAAATATTTTTTTCTTTCATAACAGATACATCTACTGATAAGATGCGGGGGTAGGGGCATACACGTATGCATTCATTTGGAACCTCCACACACATTTGATGGTGGAATACAATAAAGTTAGTCAAATGATTGAAAAATCAGGGCAACAATGTCAGTGTTTTTTTTGTGACGCTTTCCAAATACTCTGACATCATTCCTGTCAGCCCTCTCTCTTGGAGATAGCTGCAAAATGAAGTCAAGGATAAAGCCTGGGAAGAGATATGGGTAAAAAAATTGTATTGAATTAAATATATTAAATTTTTTATTTATATGAATTAATATTTTGGTTTCAGATATGGTTTAATTTCCCTGATAGTGAGGGTGCACGGCCAGCACGACTAAAGGATTTGGGCGAGCTTTGGAGAGCTTATAAGCATGAGTTGTACATTGTCTAGCGTGCTAGAGTGGGCACACAGTTAGAGTCGGTCCCTATCATGGATGATTATCCATTAGAACAGTACCAAAAGATTATTACTCATTGGGTGACGAGACAATTTATGATATTAATCAATTTATAAGTATTTAAATGAAAATTTTCATGTTTTTCATTAATACTAATTATTGAAATTTATTTAGGGTGCATCTTCAAGAAATAAAAAAACATTGATGATATTAAATACATTCACATATTGGTACGTACTATAATGCTATATCATAAGAGACAGCTGGTATGAAAGTTTATAATCTTTATTTATGACATGAACATTCTATTTCTTCCTCCATAATTTATTCGATTGCTAAAGTTGTTATATAATTTTAGTTATGAAATTACTGTATTTTTTGGTTATCATATTTTTAATACTGGTTTACTACATTAAATTTCATTGTAGATGTTTAAATTAAATATTGATGGATGTGTGCCTCTATCAAAACAGATTTTCTCGAGTAGAAAGAAGAAATATGGAAGCGCATTTTATAAACCGACTCAGTAGAAGATTGTAAGTTTTACCTTGTAGATTTAAAATTTTAATCTCTATTTTTTAACTTAACAATATATTTATACTTATAACAGGATTCTTTAGTGGCCCTTGATTCCCAGAAACTTGAATAGTTTGGGCCAAAAGATCACTTACATCAGGTGTTGGGAGATGAGCACCCTGGTAGAGTACACTGTCGACCTGGGAAGCGTATAGTTCTGAAGAGGTATTGGCCCTCCTTAGGTATGATTTGTAGTGACACTGAGTTGTAGTAGGTAAAGGCACAGGAAAAAAGGCAGAAAAAAGTGACACAGAGATGGAACAACAGTCTGCTAGGGGAAGCACTACATTTATGAAACTGATAGAAGTTTTACATCCAACACATCCACAAGAGGCCAACACTACTTGTGATAAATAAATGTCATCGATTCATTCTATATATGGTTCACCAGGTGTCATTTCTAGTGGTGGAAGACATGATGGCATGGAGTAGGCCGGGATGGAGGAGGAGGAGGTCGAGGAGGAGGTAGAGGCGGAGGAGGTGGGCGAGGAGGAGGCCTAGGCGGAGGAGAAGGGTGATGAGGAGGCCGAGGCTGAGTACGAGGGCGAGGAGGGGGGCAGGGATGATGATGGGGACGACGATGATGATGAGTGTGAGGGTGATGATGATTGTGGTGAGAGTGATGGTGATGAGGGACAGAATGATCCGTTGCATTTTTTACAGATATTACTGACCTTTGATTTTTATTGTTTGTTGTGCCTAAATATATGTGTGATTATGTATGTAACATTGTCATTATTTTTTATCTATTTTAATGAAATTGTAAATTTTTAGTGGAATTTATAAAATTGATGGTCTGATTAGAATTTTATATATTGAAATTATTTGATTAAACTTGAATGAATTTTCTTAGAAAATATGTAAATTCCATCCCATGTGTCTGGGACAGCCCCCGGATAGCCCCCCCACCCTCCTCCTGGGACCCCGGACAGCCCCCCGACAACCCCCTGGACAGCCCCCAGGATAGCCCTGTAGATAGCCCCTCCACCTTCCTACCTAGACCCCAGAAATCCCCCTGGACAACCCCCCAGACAACCCGCTGGATAGCTCCCCCACCCTCCTCCCTGGACCTCATACATCCCCCCGGACAGCCCCCCACCCTCCTCATTGGACCCCAGACATCCCCCCACCCTCCTCCCTCAACCCCGGACATCACACTATCCTCTATGGACCTTGGACAGCCCCCCCCCCCCCACCCTCCTCCCTAGACCCCTAACAACCCCCAGATAGCCCCAGAATAGCCCTCCCGAGAGCCCCCCAGAAAGCCCCCCCCACCCTCCTCCCTGGACCCCAGATAGCCCCCTCCTCCCCGGACAGACCCCCCCCACCCCCCACCCTCCTGCCTGGACCTCAGAAAACCCCCAGATAGCCCCCTGGACATCCCCCTAGACACCCCCCCCCCTGTCGTCCCTAGACCCCGAACAACCCCCCACCCTCCGCCCTAGACCCCGGACAGACCCCCTCCAACCGGGACCCGGGACAGCCCCCCCCCCCAACCCTCCTCCTTAGACACTAGACATCCCCCTTACACCCCCCCCCCCCGATAGCCACCTGGACAACCCCCTGAATAGACCCCCTGACAGCCCCCCCCCCCCCCACCTTCCTCCCGGGAGCCAGCCCCCCACCCTCCTCCCTAGACCCCAAACAGTCTCCCCTCCTCCCTAGACCCCAGAAAGCCCCCACCCTCCTCTCTGGACCCCTTGAAGCCCCCCCCCCCCACATTCCATGGACCCTTGACACCCCCCACCCACCCTCCTCCCTAGACCCTGGAAATCCCCCGGACAGCCCCCCCACCCTCCTCCCTGAACCCCGAACATCCCCCCAAGCTGACATCCCAACACTTGGTGAGCAGCGATTCAGCATATATAAAACATCACGACAATTCACGAAAGGATAATGACCACCTACCTTGATTCCGGAGACAATCATACTCTTTATTCAGCATCTTGAATCCCATTCTAAGATCTTTTTAAAATGGAACCCCTTTAAGTAAAAACAACTAGCATACGTAAAACCGACCAAAGGTATTTGGATTGTGTTGATACTTTATAACAAGGATCCATGGGTCATTTTTGACGTTTATGAGTCAACCCGCCTCAATCTGAGGCACAGTGTGGCTGGTACCACTCAAAGTGTCTCACTTTTATTTTAATTGCACAACATTTTAAGTGAACACTAAAACTGGCTAACAGAAAACTGACCAAATGCATTCGGATTCTATTGATACTTTAGGAAAAGGAACCATGGGTCATTTTTGATGTGTACGAGTCAAACCCGCCTCAATATGATGCATGGTGTGGTAATTACCACTCAAACTGTCTCACTTTTATTTGAAATGAACATGATTTTAAGTAAAAAAACAACATGAAAATGAAAAACTGATCAATCACATTCTAATTATGTTTATACTTCAGGAAAACGATCCATGGGTCATTTATGATGTGTACGAGTCAACCCTGCCTCAATCTGAAGCACGGTGTGGCCGGTACCACTTATACTGTCTCACCTTTATTTGAAATGGACATGATTTTAAGTGAAAAGAACAACTTGCCTACGGAAAACCAACCAAATGCATTTTTATTGTATTGATACATTAGGAGAATGATCCATGGGTCATTTCTGACATGTACGTGTCAACCCAGCCTCAATCTGAGGCACGGTGTGGCCGGTATCACTCAAAGTGTCACTCTATTGTTTAAAATGGACATTGTTTTATATAAAAACAACAAACATATGGAAAACTGACCAAACGTATTCTTATTGTGTTGATACATTATAACAAGGATCCATGGGTCATTTGTGACGTGTAAGAGTCGACCCTAACTCAATCTGAGGCATGGTGTGCCCGGTACCACTCAAAGTGTCTCACTTTTATTTGAAATGGACAACATCTTAATTGAAAACAACAACTGGCATATAGAAAACTGAAAAAACGCATTTGTATTGTGTTTATACTTTAGGAAAATGATCCTTGGGTCATATGTGACGTGTTAGAGTCAATCATACCTCAATCTAAGCCACGGTGTGGCTGATATCACTCAAAGTGTCATTCTTTTGTTTAAAATGGACACCCTTTTATGTAAAAACAACAAGCCTACAGAAAACTGACCAATCCTATTCATATTGTGTTGATACTTTTGAAAAAGGATACATGGTTTATTTTTGATGTGTACGAGTCAAATCCACCTCAATACGAGGCATGGTGTGGCTGGTACCACTCAATGTGTCTCACTTTTATTTGAATTGGACAACATTTTAAGTGAAAACAACAACTGGCATACAGAAAACTAACCAAACACATTCAGATTCTGTTGATACATTAGTAAAACAATACAAGGGTTATTTTTTACATGTAAAAAATCAGCCCCTCCTCAATATGAGGCATGGTGTGGTCGGTACCACTCAAACATTCTCACTTTTATTTGAAATGAACAGGTTTTTTAAGTGAGAAACAACAACATGAATACGGAAAACTGACCAAATGCATTCAGATTACATTGATACTTTAGTAAAATGATCCATGGGTCATTTTTCACATGTTCGAGTCAACCACACCTCAATATAAGGCACTGTGTGGACGGTACCACTCAAACTGTCTCACTTTTATTTGAAATGGACAGGATTTTAAGTGAAAACAACAACATTACATACAAAAAACCAAACAAACTCATTCGGATTCTGTAGATACTTTAGGTCAATGATACATGGGTAATTTGTGACATCTATGAGTTAATCTCACCTCAATATGATGCACGGTGTGGCCGGTACCACTCAAACTGTATCACATTTATTTGAAATGGACAGGATTTTAAGTGAAAACAACAACTTGCATATATAAAACAAACCAAATGCATTCCGATTGTGTTTATACCTAAGTAAAATGATCCATGGGTCATTTGTGACATGTATGTGTCAACCCCTCCTCGATCGGAGGCATGGTGTGGCCGGTATAGCTCAAAGTTACTCTCTCTTTTTTAAAATGGACACTATTTTAAGTAAAGACAACAGACATTCGGAAAACCAAACAAACATATTCTGATTGTGTTGATTCTTTAGAATAAGGATCCATGGGTCATTTTTGATGAGTATGAGTTAACCTCATCTCAATTTGAGGCATAGTATAGCCGGTACCACTCAAAGTGTCTCACATTTATTTGAAATGGACAACATTTTAAGTGAAAACAACAAATGGCATACGGAATGCTGACCAAACGCATTCAGATTCTGTTGATACTTTATGAAAATGATCCATTGGTCATTTGTAACGTATAAAAGTCAACATCGGCTCAATAAGAGGCACAGTGTGGCCGGTACTACTCAAACTATCTCACTTTAATTTGAAATGGATAGGATTTTAAGTGAAAACAACAACTTGCATTCAGAAAACCTACCAAACGTATTCAGATTGTGTTGATAAATTAGCACAAGGATCCACGGTCCAGCCTCACACAATCCAATTATCATGTGAGGAACTCCTACCCCTATTCTAAAACACATGAAATTTAATACGCCAATCCCATCCTCAAACAGTGGGTTTTCGGACCAAACCAACGTCCCTTTGAGAACCCAATACCAAAGACATAATTGAATATTCAAACCCACTACCCAAAATTGGGATTCATCTCACATCACACACAGGAGAACAAATTACAATTATCCACATACCCCTTTATTCTAATTGAAAAGTCTATCAAAAACATGTAGGCTATTCTCGTAACCCATCTCATATGTCGAGATTGGCCAATGTTTCCCACTAACACATCAGGAACCATTTATACATGGATACATAGTCATTATAGGAATATAAACATCCCATGAACATCCTATAACTCATCCTAGATCTAAGAACATGACCAATACCATTTACTATCTTATGGTTATCATGATCCCTGTCCACTCTACCCAAGTTTTCTATTGGTTTTAAGATAGTTAACCCAAGACCATGAGTAAACATCCCGTGTGCTTCCTATAACATTTAGGTTTTTCCATTGTGTGTATTGGTGTTGTGGTTTTAGTGAGGAGTAAAGTCTAAATTTTGAATACTGTTATGGGTGTTATTTCATTTCAATTCTAAATTTATGAACTCTAGATGTATTGGATTCTGGTTTTATTGGTAATGAATTCAAAATTTGGAATATTGTTATGTGTATTAGATTCTGGATGTATTGGATTTTAATTATGTATTGGTGTTATGGGTGTTATTTCATTTCAATTCTGGATGTATTGGATTGTGTATGTATTGGATTCTGGATTTTTCTCTTATGTTGTGGTTTGAGTGAGGAATGAATTTTAAATTTCTAAATTTCTGAATTCTAGATGAATTTTAAACATCCCATGTATCCTTTTTTTTATTTTGGGTGTATGTGTTCTTGCTGGTCATGGAGAGTTGTTGGTTGGAGGTGGCTGTTGGATGCTACTGTTGTGGAGCCACATCATTTGTATACCAACGGGTTTAAAACCATTTTTATATCCTTTAGATGTATACTATGCCAACAGTTTTTTTGTAACCGTTGGTATAAACTTCTACCAATGGTTTTCAAAATCGTTGGTATATCCTTCGGATGTATATTGTTCACTATATACCAACCATTATAAACCATTGGTATAAGGGTAACATATACCAATAGTTTGTGATACCGTTGTTATATCTCTTACTTTAACACATATACCAAGGGTTTACATAGAACCTTTGGTATAAGCCTATACAAATGGATTACTTGGCCATAGTTTCAGAAGCTGCTGGTATATAATATACCAACGGTTTCCCATCCATTAACAATGGTTCTGAACCATTTTTAAAGGGTAAAATTCTAGTATTGTTACTTTCAACTGATGGAACCCTGACCTCAAGTCAATATTCAAAAAATATTGAGCTCCCTAGAGCTGATCAAAAAATCCTCGATATGAGGCAAAGGATACTTGTTCTTAACAGTTACGTTATTCATTTCTCTATAATCAATACAAAGTCTAATTGAACCATCATTATTTTTAACAAACAATATAGGAGAACCCCATGGTGATGTGCTAGGTCGAATGAAACATTTATCTAATTAATCCTCCAATTTCTTCTTTAACTCTAAAATTTCAATTTGAGACATTTGATAAGGGGGTTTTGAAATTGGCTTAGCATCAAGAACTAAGTCAATAGTAAATTCAACTTCCCAATCAGGTATAATACAAGGAAACTCATCAAGAAAAATATCAAGATACTCATTTACCACTGACGCATCATTAATCTATATAGTTCCTTTGTTTTCAACAATATGTGAAAGATAACATTCATTTCCATCTTTTATTATTTTCTCAGCTTCCTGATATGTTATCAAAATTAAGGGTTCATTCTTTTACATAAATAGAAAATCTTTCTGAAAATAAACATCTTTTTCTCTACAGTCAATCTTATCATAATAAAAAGACAACCAATCCATGCCCAAAATAACACCAAACTCTACTAGAGGAAAAATAATGAGTTTTGCAAGTATATTCTTTCCGCACACAAGGATAGGAAGGTTCTTATATATTTTTTTGTCTCAACATTTCCTCCAATTGTTTTTACCATAACATCAGGATTCATATCTTGATATGGAATTCCCAATTTACTAGAAAATATCTCAAAAATGAAGAATGTGTCGACCCTAAATCAAACAACACTTTGGCATAATCTGAACAAACAAAAAGTGTACCTAATACAACTTCATTTTATGGCCCTACATCTACTGAAGTAGTTGTGATGGATTTCACAACCCCTTTATACATGTATTCTGGTTGCTTTCCCTAAGTTGAGTTCTTCACAAGACACTCATTTTCATAATCACCCATTTCATAGCACTTAAAACATCATACCGCTGGCTTTTCATTGCCTACATGATCATCTTTCTTACAATTACGAGCAATATGACCTGACTTAACACTCTGGAATCACTTTCTATACATTGATAAACATTCTATAGGATGCTTTTTACCGCACTTCTCACAAGATGGATATTTATTTTTCTTACCTCCAGGCTTATTTGATGAATTCATTCCCTTTTCCTACCAATTGGACCTCTTATTCTATTGTTTTTCAAAGAACACCAGATCATCGGCAAACTCCATATCCACCTTCTCCACACATCGAACAGGTTTTTCATAACATTTTAACTCATGAGAGGCTAATTCTCTTCTATATCTCGGCTTTCGTCCTGAGTAATATCATTTTATCTTGCTATCTGGATCTCGGATGAAATTTAGATCATACCCTGCCAGTCGAGTGGATTTTTCTTCATAAGAATCCACTGATTCATCCTCCTACCTCAACTCCAAGAATTTTTTTCCATCCTAAGATGAACAACCATAGGAAAATATTTCTCAAGAAACATACCTTTTAATTCATCCTAATCAAGGGCATCAATCACCTCACTATCCCTGATATTTTTCACCATTGAACACCACTTATCAGCTTCACCTTCAAAATGGTAAACAACAAGAATGTCCTTTAGATGTTCCGAACACCCCATGACATAAAAAAATTTATCCAGTGCTTTAATCCATCCTTCTACTAGCATAGGGTCAGATGATCTTTTGAATGATAGGGGATGTTGCCTCATGAAATTCTCCACTGATGACATTTTCCTCTGTGGTTAATATGGATGATCTCGTGCAAGGATACCACTGCCATTTATAGTCTGAGTAAAATCTGTCATCACTGCAACAATCTTTTCAGTTCTGATTCTGACCATCTCATGTTGATGATTTGAAAGGTTGTATTCCTCTTGATTTCATCCCAACACAGCTACATTGTTTCCTCTGTGGAAACCCATTCTGAACACAAAAATATCTTAGGCAAAGCAACGTGGTAATCTGTAAATTCTCTATCATTTTAATATTACCATAAATTAAATTATGGATATCAATTTAACAATATTCTAACTCCTAATGTTGTCTAAACTGACCTCTGATACCAACTATAAGGACTCGACCTTAAAACATTACATAATATTGAAATAATGAATAATACACATTGATAATCTTTTTAGGTTTAGAGTTTTAGAGACTTAGGCCATAACTATTAAATTTCATCTCAAAAAATTACAAATTATACAGTTCTAATCAGTTTCCATTTTTTAATAAAATAAAAACTATTTGAAAAAAAGAGTCTTGTATAGATTCATGTTTTAGATAGTATGACTTTTCCTTGATCCCATCCTTGATTATATTCCACTTTATTTCCTTTGAATAAAATTTCAAAAACATGGGATGAGCATAAAAAGCTAAGTATGGGATACATAAAGATGGAAAACTATTAGTTTTTCAAAACAACATGTAATCCATGAATACCCTATCATAAGTAATACATTTCACCTTTATGAAGTAGTAAATACTCTTCAATGAATAAAATAACATTTCTTACCATTTTGTAACCAAAATATTACCATAAAACCCATAGGAATAACACATAACATATAAAGGTGACTTAAGATATAAACATACTTAAATGGAATTAACATACGGTCAACTTCTACACAGATCACTAAATTGAATAGCCATATGGAAGAATTCAATACCCAATGAATTGGAGGTTATAACATAACCACCCATCCTGGTTTATCGTAGCACCATCCGTCAATTGGTTTATCATGTAACCACCCATCAAATGCCCATATACCATTCTAAAATCATAACACATGTAAAAAATATAAATAAAATAAATTATTTATATGTTTCAATCACAATATATCACTTAAATATATTGACATAAAAAATACATTATCAAAACCATTTTCAATACAAACATACTTAAAATAGTATGTGGTATTCATTTTACTTTTGAAAAAATTATGTCATGTTATGGAAGCCAAAGATGAAATAATACTCGCGGCGGCACAAAGGTCATTGTCACCGCTTACGTTAAAAGAAACCTTTCTTTTCATCTTTTAGTAAAATACTCTACAGAAAAATATTCCCTTTGAATTAAATGAAAATTCAATGGTATTTATTTAGATTATAATTGAATGTTGTGTATTAAAACAAAATATGCCTCAATGAAGGGAGATAGAGACGAAGTCTCTTACCACGTGTCTGATTTGATCTGTTCATTCTTTAATCTCCTGAATAATAAACTAAAGATAATTTATAATTTCTTAAAAACATTTTTCAAGATTATTATTACTTTTATATCACTTATTAACATGTTATAAACATTATGTAATCATTTATGTTAATAACGGTCATTTTTTCAATATGTGGTACTTGAGTTAGAAATGAACACCTTATAATTACAAGTTGTCCTTGTGGTAAATAGTCCATTATATCCAAAATTATATTCATGATTTAGATATCATATATATCGTATATATCCAGTATATATAATTATTTATAATATTACATAACATTTAGATGTAATTAATTAAATTTATCGTTCATGGAGACGGTAAGCCGTACGTACGCATGAACGATACTTTCATTTATATTTAAAATTTTATTGGAATTAAAACATAATGATACATAGGTATAATATAATTACAGTATAATATCATATATAATATCATTAACTTTGTACTTTATAAGTCCCATATATGGAATTAACGAGTCATATCACATTGAGGGGCGGTAGTCCGCACTTCCTCAAATGAAATTATCACGTTTACCCATAATGGAAACCATAAAATAATTCTATAAAGGAAAAATACAGAATCATAAATAAAACATAAACATTATATTTCATATATAAATACAATTCCATCTTAATGGGAACCCTGAGAGGTGGTAGGAGATAATTGAACAATCATCACTTCATGAGGTGTTAGTTTTCCATCCACAAAAACAGTATGTTCTTCACCCATTAGATGGAGGTGTCTATAAGTGTAGTTAGAATACTTATCATAACAACAACCTAGTATATTAGGGATACTTGTGTCATTATAAAAGAAATTAATAAAAATATTTTATGTTTTGGAGAAGTAAAATAAAACAAAATAACTTAAGAGAAGACGTTACCTTTAAATCAGGAAACTTCCTTTGGTTTGAACCAAAAGGATTTGTTGAAGTGCCTTGTGCCTAAGTAAAGCCTCTAGAAGGAGGAGAAGGATGTATAGAGATTAATTGGGAAGATTTTGGATGAGATTAGGGTCTTGAGAGGTTTGATAAATGGGTTATAGGTGAGGGATTTTTATCAGGGGGAGGAGGGGATGTTTATGAAAGTGTGAAAATATTATTTTAATACATAATTATTTTTGGTTTCTAAATGTCCAAAACTTATTAAATTAGAAGCTAAGATGACTCATTTTTGAAATAAAATCATCCAATAAGAATTGTACAGGTTTTTGATATTATTTTATTTTTTATAATATTATTTATTTAAATCATTTATTAATGAGGTAAACACTACATCATTATTGTAACAAAAATAATTTAATTTATTTAATGTCTAAAAATCATAAAAAAAACTACCATGATGTAGGAAATCTTGTTCTATTTAAAAATTATTTTTATAGTCGAAAATATAACATATATAACCCTATGTAAAAATTACTTTACTAAAAGATATTTTTTAGGTCATTTTTGTCTTTACTTTAAGTTTATTAAAATAAAGTGTCATTATCACACCCATGTGGCCCCAGGTGGTCCCAAAATCGACCCAAGGATTCCCATGGTCGGATATGTATCATCCAATAATATTTGGGCACATATTAGTGTAATTGTATATTATTATAATAATATTTGTTTACCCTTATTTACCAGATTTACCCTTTAACCATGGTAAATAAATTTTTTACAAAAGTAAATATTCATAATGTCTGTAAAAAAAGGTCACCTAATTAAACAATTTGGGCCTCCTGATTCTAAATTTGGAATCCATTTTTCCAAATTCAAAATATATAAGTAGTGGAAATTTATTTAAAATTAATTTCTGCTGTCAAAACTAAAGCTGTGTTTTTAAGAAATATTAACTATCAAAAGATTGACACTTATTTATGTCTAATTTCAAAGTGAAATTACTTCCAATGACCAAAATTGGATTAAATAGTAAAAATATAATCTAATTAAACATTAAAACCAATTTATAATATAATATAAACTTATAAATAAATTATATTTTAATACAGTTCTGAATTAAAATACAGAATTTTTCACTATTCATTAAAAAATAAACTTTATTAGAAAAATACAAAAATTTCGTCCATAGTAAATTTTGATGTCCCGATTATAAAGAATGATTTTATTTTTTAAAATAGAATATATAAAAGTGACAAAAACTATATTTAAATAGGTTCCTCAATCAAAAGGTGGTAAATTGACCTTTTAATGAATATTTGAGTATTTATGCTTAAAATTAGATTATTTCTTATTTTAAGCCTCTCAAATTTATTGTATAAATGTATAAACTTTTAAAAAATCATGTATAATAATATTTTAGTTATTTATATTCATTTCTGCCAATATAATGACTAGACGTTAACTACCATTTAAAATAATAATAATATATTATTTGCGTGCAACATAAGATTTCAAAGAAACTCGTTGTTGCGTATCGCGCATGCCATCGAACATAGAATCCACTTTGAAATAAAATTAAATTTTAATTCACAAATTTGAATAAATATGAAAATTTCATATTTCTGTATTTACCTAGGATTTCACATAGTCTTAATTATTTTTTGAGTTAAAAACATCTATTATGCGATATTAATGACCCCATTAATTAATTGAGAAGAATTTTTATTTTTTTTAACATCAATGGACATGTATTAAAAAAGGGTTGACATGGTTTTTGAATTTATAAGACATGATTGGTGAGGTTCCAATATAATTATAGTTTATTGGTAGCATGTTATTTGGGTTTTAGATTCTAGGAGATAATATATTTGGAAAATTTCCTCATATGTATGATCTACTCTATGATACCTAACATATAAAAGATGGTAAAAAAAATTTTACCATGGATATTTAAGAAGAAATTCATATATTTGGTATCCATTTAAACATAAATAATATATTTTTTGAGTTCCAAAGGATACATAGTATCTTGAAATCAATAATAAATGACCTAAATAAGGTAATGAAGATGATGTACAGTGAATGGTGGTGAAGTATCAGAGCTACTGTTGTACATAAGATCTATTGGATGATGTTGTAGATTAATAAAATAATGTGTAATATAATTCTCAAAATATATAATATTTACTCGAACATACAGAAGATATATCCAAGTGTTATGCACTAGAAATTATAGTTATTGTAAGATTTATCTATTCAGAAAATACATGATATATTATAATGAAAAACTATGATTTTAGGATTTATATAAAATAAGAATTAAATTAGATGACACATTTATAATATTCAATGAATCGAAATATCATGATTAATTATATATTGATTTTTTATTCAATCAAGTGATTCTTCTACTGAAGTTTTAGAGGAGAATATTCTATATTTTATTATGTACACATGGAAAATAAGTTAATGTATTTTATATTAAATAATTTAGAGAACCATAACACAAATGAAAGAGTCCATAATCATTGGGAGAATACCGATATGATTAGATAAATTATATTTGAGGATTATGTGGAATTGGATTACATACTTAAGGAACGAATTTAGGTTATAAATCATGTGATTTGTTGAGTGATTTTTTATTTCATTAATATCATAATGTTTTTGGAATAATAAAACATTTAAATTAAGAAATTATTAAAATAAATAATGATGAATTAAAAATGTGGAGATTGAAGTGAGAGTGAGATACACTTCAAGATAATTAAGAAGTTTGTTGGGTGAATTTTGGAATGATATGATAAATAAATTGAGATTTAATGTTTGAATATTCACATTTCTAACGTCTATATATTTTAGAAAAAAAATATTCATGAAGAGGGACCTTGAATTATAATTTATTTTTTTGAAATATTACTTAGGATCTTATGTCTATTCATAAAAATTATTATTCTTTTAGGAAATAAATAATTTAATGATTGAATTCATGTATAAAAATGGAGGGATCTGTTATAGATAACCATCATGAGATGTTGTGTATTGAGACACTCCAGGGTCATAGATGATTCCTCCCATAATTTTAATCACATTATAGAAATAATTATAAATTTGTGTCTCACAATAAAAATAAACACAATAACTATATAGTCACCTATATTAGGGTTAAAATTTGTAAAACCAATTGATACTTTTGTACTCTATTTGATTTCTTCTTATAACTAAGTTCGAGTAGATATTTTGGAAGATATTTATCCAAATAGGTCATATATTCTGGTTTTATAAATTAAATTTTAATATGGTGACACTAATTCACCCCCCTCTTAGTATCATATCATCGATCACCTGAGCACTTCATTTACTCTTTATAATAGTCCATCCCAAATGATATTATTGCATAACTGTAATAACAATCAATAATATATCTATAAAAGATTACATGATGGGACAAAATGAAAAATAAATAATCATAATAATTTTTGAAAATGATATCAGATACCATTCAAAATAAATACCAAAACATGCAATCAAGATACATGACCGAACAAAAGTAATTTTATGGTGACCCTTGGGTTGTAATTTTTTATACTTTAGTGAATATTTCAAACACATTTTAGTGTTTCAAATAAATTATTATGTATGGTTTAGATTCATCAATTTGCCTCTCTCTTACAGAAAGGTATATAATAAAAAACCATTAATACAAAAGATGATAAATAAAAACATGTGATGGATTAGTACCCTAAATCACATAATGACATGGTGAAAGTCAAAAAAACATTACTTACTTTATGTCATGGTTTTTACAGAAAAAAAGAGTTTTCATTACAAAATATTTTATTTTAGGGGATATTATACTTCTTATCCTTTTTCTATCATATTTATACATCATGTTATGAACTAAAATTTTATAATGAACATTAAAAAAATGAAATTATGTTAATGGTGTATTTTCATAGAAAAAATCTATCATTTACCATTTTGACCTCAAACTAGGGATTATAAGGAACAAACTTAATTAAATTTAATTTTACAATAAATTGTAATTTCAAAGATCAGAGGATATATATAACAATAATAACTCTACAATTATAGGTTCATACCCAATAAATTATTCTCTCTTTACCGTAATTGTTTTAATTGTTCAATATTAGAAATGAAAACCTTTGGATTTTTTATAAGATTTATATAGTGGGAAGAGAAACTATGGTGGTGTGATTCCATTAGTAGATACAATGGTCTATTTTTAAAACATATTATATAATGATATGATATGAATATGTGAAGAATACTATAAACTTTCTATAGATTTTGGTTTTCATTTTGATAAATGGAAATTCCTCTCCCAACCAATTTTGTATCTTGGGTTTTTTAATTATTCCATAGTAAATGAAGTATATTTTATAAAAAAACATTAGTGTTTTTGTATATTTATGAAAAAAAAATCATACTCCTAAGAAGTTTAAAACAAGGAATCTAAGTAGACATCAAACTATGGTAAGTAGAATTATAGGAAAATTTATGAGAAAATGACATTTTATCTTTTTCCGTTAATAAAAAATATGAATTTATGAAAAATATTTTGTTTTTAATTTTTATATAAGGGTTTACAAAAAAATAAAATCAAAAATTATATCAAAAAATAGAGTATAGTAAATATCTACGATTTCCATTGTGGGAATTTGTTAAAATTGAATTTTTTTTAAAATTAAACATCAATACAATTAGATGTTCTATTAAAATTACGGTCTTAAAAATATATATTTTTATGATAAAAAAATTATATAAAAATAACATAAGAAAATGGGATGAAATTTACCTTTTTATTGAGAAAAATAAGAGATAGTATATATATAAATTGATGTTTTTTCATATTTTCCAAATGGATCATTCATAATCAATGTAGAAATATATGTTTTAAATATGGTATTTTGTGAATAGGTAAATATAAATGCATTGGGGTGAGATCAATTTCAGGGTATTCAATATATAATTATTAAATCTTGATAACACATCATAACATTATAATAATAATATAAGGTAATTATATTTCATATATCACCAATAAACCAAAAAAAATAAATTTAAATTTAAATAAATATTATTTCAGTATTAAACTAAAAAACTCATCACCTAAACCATCCTATTATTTATTAATTTCATGGTAATCAATTTTAAAAAAAGGAAACCATTATTAAACAAATAGAAATCATTGAATTTATTTCCACCATCATCACCAATCAATTCATATTAAACACACATCAATCCAAATTGTTTTTTCACCTAAAATTTATCAATTTATAAAATCAATGAAACAAAATATTTTAATTTTATATCAACATATCCATATATAATTTCCAATATATGTGAATTTTATGTATAATTTTTAATATTATTAACTACCACTATATTAACAAAAGTATACAAATTCACATGAAAATAAAATAGATTTTTTATAAGAATAAACATAATTAAGATATAAAAACATAGGAATTTAGCTATCTAGATCTCACACATGAATCCTCAAAATATCTTTTTGCAACTTATAAATATCACGATTCATACATTTATATGATAAAATACTTAGTGAATGGGAAACAAAGTATATTTTTTATTAATCCAATGTGAAATGAGATTCTTCAGACCCACACTCATAGATTTGGTGCTATACATATACACAATTATTACATAACCTAAGAAATATATAAATTCAACTTATTCCTGTAATCATTATTTTCAATATAATTGGAAACTATGACTCCAATACATTAATATGAACAAATTAATATTTATATTATCATCTCTTATATATAACCATTATTCCATAATCAGAATATTCTTAAAAATATACATTATTTTCTATATATTTTGAAAACCATAAGAAAAGGGTGGTGTTAGATGTTTACATAAGGTAACTGATATGACATTACCCCACTATTACCCCTCTTATCCTGGAATAAAATTTGTGTGCGAACCATGAATCCCACCTTCAATAGTAAAAGGGTTGTTGACTAGGATTTAGAGTACAAAACAAATAAAATTGGGAGTAATTACCCTAAAATTACCAATAAATTATTAAAGAACTACCAATTAAGTCAATCTCATTAACCACGTCCTTGAATTAGTAACATTCAAATTGAACACCAAAAACATATAAAATACATAAAACACGTGTAAGCACATTTAAATACATATATATATATAGTTTCACATACATGTATACTTAGTAGGACCCCCACAATGAAACCACTCATATAAATATTGAGGAAAATATTAAATCCCCAATGAATACATAAAGAAATAAACTCGTTTCAACACTCAGGTGAACTTTTTTCTATCATCACCTATGTTCTAGACTAAATAACACATTGAAGTGACTAAATAATGATTAATGTATGTAATAAGGGTAACCCATAACCACATTCCTAGTAAAATAGACTTTCTTAACCACATTAACTTACTTATTTATGCTTTGATCCCTTCTATAATTCATAATTCAATGAAATTATAAATAATCATAAAAAAAATATATATAAAATAATATTCACATCTCCATAAAATCCCCAAAACAATATATGAAAATCAAGAGCCATCCCAAACCCATGCATAACCAAAAATATAGTAATCAGAATCCATTAAAGAATGGATACATTTATGCACTGTAACCATAGACTACCACAACCCATATATACATATTTTTCATAAATAAGATAAATTATATCATGTATGAGTATATATATTATAACATCAATCCACTAGATATCAAATATGTAAATGTATAATCCATGTAAAGAAGATATCATGAGGTAGGGGTAGTATTCAATCATTTATATACTTGGAAACCAATATATTTGGAATCAATCAAAACCCAAGAATATATATGTGATATCCACTACACCAACTGACTCAGGTGGAGGAAAATATGAAATGTAATGGAACAGTGTTATAAGAAAAAAACCATTATAGGAGAAACTAACCAATCCAAGAATCAATATGTAGTTAATGATCTACAAGGAAACCCAACATAAATTATTACGAATAGGGAAGTTATTTTATTTTTATTAATACATTCATTAGGAATATACAATTTCGTTGATAATTAATCAAGTACCATTCATTGATAATATTTTTTTCATCATCTTAAGTTAATAATTTTTTTAATCAAAAATTCTTGGAGAATAAATTCAATATTATATTCATATAATTGATCATTTAATCATTTACTCCATCTGTAATTATTAATATGAATTAATATACCTTTAATCGTTAGAAAAAATTTAAAATTTTATTTAATTTGTAATTTATTTTCCATTAAATACTTGTAGGTTCAAATAAATTTATATTTTTCTATCTTGGATGAATATTATGAAAGGGAATGAGTAATGATAATTAAGAGGAATTATAATAAGAATCTTAAAAAAATATAATGGAATAAAATTAGGATGTTACCTTTATCTATCATTCCTACATTATCAAAAACAACATTACATGTCATCGTTTTCAATCCATCACCAACTATATCTAGTCACCAAACAAAGTTTATTTCAGTAAAACATTTAACTATACTAATGATAGAAGTTTTAAATAAATGATCGCAAGGTATTTAACATACAAAAATATTTTGAAATGACATTAAAAATTATTTCAATCATAAATATCAAGAGAAACAATTATAGTAAACAATTTCATGAAATAATTTGCAAGAATGGTCTAAAATAATTTAGATATGAATAATATTTCAATCAATAAAAATATATCTTTTGTATATGGATTATTATAATAATTGTAATAAGGTATCAACATGCATGACATGAAATAACAACATCAAAAATCATCCATAAGTACTAAATAATAATTCACATTGCAAAATTGTTTCAATACTAAATTGTTTTTATATTATTACTATCAATCACTTGCTCTTTATTCCTCATTATTATTATTTTTTGGTTATTTAAAATTATTATAATTGATATTTAAATTTTTTAAAAAAAAGAAAAATATTAACTAGTAACTTCACTGAATATTAATTATATTACTAAAACAAAAAATACATATATTAATTCCCACTTCATTTCAATTCATATATGGTTATCAACTTTTTTATGTTAATCCCACTATTCATTCATCAGAATCCCAATAATAATAATACAAAATCTAAAAATAAATAAATAAGATATTCTATGGATCCCCTACCCATATGGTATCACTACTCACTGTGAATAATGATAATAGAATAAAAATGGAGTACATGACATAATATATAAAAGGATAATCTCTTAAATATATGGGATATTATTTCTAAGAACTGAATACATTCTATAATTTCATCTATTTATCTGGTTTTCAAGAGAAATTTAATATGGAATAGATGTAAGGGGACAACTTATTATTAAAAATATAGTTTTATGAATGTTGGCCACAACCCACAAAATTTTTACATCTTTAATACTCAATCATACATCACCAAATTTTTATAGAAATAAGGGAGGGGAATTTTAAATATAAAATATTATATTTATGAATCATATTATAGTAATCTTAGATATATTCATCTTTTAAGAAATAATAGTCAACAGATTTAATTGTTATTTAAATAAAGCTTGATGTTTACCTTATGTTTATAAAATTTAAATTTCTAAATATATGGATAACTCTATCCAAGATTTAGTGGTTTTATTTTATGTTTCAAAACTCATAGTTTTTTTTGTTTTATCATTGATAGTACAATTATCAATAATAAAATATGATTTTTTCCAAACCAATAAAAATTATTATCTTAACCATGGAATGACTCTTATTCAATTTGAAATTACATTTATGTATAAAAAATAAGTAAATGGATTTACTTTTATGAACAAACGAAATATAAAATTTGTATTAAGTACTTATTAGTGACATTGAATATTATGTAATAACTAATGAATCTTTTATATCAATATATGTCTCTTGAGTTTTTAATATTGATGCTTACATATTGAAAATTTTTAAACTCCTCAATATGAATGGGAAATTTTTTATATGGAAGATAAATATATAAGGGTCATTTTGCAACAAATGGGAAAAATAGGGGTCATTATGGGTGGTGTATAAGTGTTATTTTATGGTAAAGTAAATATGAAAAGGACATTGATTTGGTAAATTAATTATGTAAATGTCATTCAAGATGTAAAAAATATATATATTAAACCAAGAAATTATAGAATTGTATTATAAATAAAATTTATAAAAAAAATAATTTTTCCCCAAACCTCAAAAATATTATAAAACATGATTTTACTCCAATAATAACAATGTATTGACAAGAGAAGGGTTAATGAAATTATTACCCCTTGCATCAGATAACTTTAAAATGATTTTTATCTTCAATAAACCAAACTAAGATGAGAAGGAAAATTGAAAATTTATTTTAAATAAAACACTATATGAGATTCCCCTTAAATAAGGACAACATAAGAATAAGATGACAGGAAATTTCACTCAAAACGAGGTCACAAAACCAAAAATATTCATCAATCAGAAAACATATTAAAGCCCAGGTCATATATATTGTATCAATAAAATAAGTAATCGATCAACTTGGATACAGGGTGTGAATTTGTGACATTGGTTCCCATGTACCCCCTTCAAAACCATCATTCACCTAAAGTACATAAATCGTGGAATATCATTCCTACTCAACACTATCTCATGATATTCCTAAATCATAGTATGAAATTACTAAAAAAATAACTTGATTATTGACTTCTAATTCACCCCAGTCAATGAAATGAGAATCTTCATGAATATATCACTAAAGAAGTGGCACATGGAATACATCCTAGATTCAGTCTATCTATGAGAGTAGTTACAGTAGATATAAAAATTCATTAACCTAGCCTCACACCTTGAATGTGAAAATTAATCATGGATATATATTACTAATATGAACAACACATTCATGGACACGATGTAAAGATAACATAGAAAACACGGGATATTCATCATCCAACTTTACATGCCTTCACTTATGATCAATATTTTACATCTGAAGACCTAACACTATCGTAATCTTCATATGAAAAACTGAAACCATTGTTTTCTTGGATAAAACCAATTTAGGTATAATAATGGAGGATTTTAAAAACTTTATTAAACATAGTGTAGATCTACAGGTTCATGGATATATTTGTACAAGAAGAGTGATACTTATTTCCATAAATAAGGCTTGGTTCTTCAACCAAAAAACTATAAAATCCTAAATGATTTCACCCAACATACCCCCTATGGTTATTATAGTTTTTATTAGTATTTTTTAAATAAATAAAATTTTTATGATTCATATGTGAGAGTTAAAATCATATCGATGGTCTTTTTACCTTCCTAGGAAAAAATGGACTATGATGTGATATGATCATCACTTAAACTGTATAGTTCCACAAAATCTCATAAAAATAATTTCTTCCCAAGACATCCACTAATATTAACATAATAATCACAAATAATTTAGAATACTTTATCAAGTGGGGAACATCCAATGACTGAATTAGCACACCTGGATCACAACTCTCAACCTTCACCATATGGTTTACTAAACACCAAGATATGAACTCTAAAAATGACATCATCATATTATACCAAGAGATATAATTCTTAAATCAACAACCTATATTATCCACATCGGGATGTGCTACTAAAGGTGATAATTGAAACTTAAAAATTTTCACCTCTTACATCATTGCGGGAACAAATATTTTTCCTTGGTAAAACACCCAATTATAATCATCCTCATACTATTCTTATAGGGTGTCACCACAAAAAACATTTCCATACAAATCACCACCTAAATAATTCCCAACTGATATTCCTATAAATGTTGTACCAAGGATGACAGCCTGGAAATATGATAGTCACAACCTCTACAATCATATTCTTAACGTCAGGGTGCATCACTAAAATATTCTCTATTACCCTATGTACATTACTGGAATCTATAAAAGCATCTAAATGTGACTTCATTATCAACATTTTATAGAATACATATCCTTTCAATTGTTTATAGGAAATATCAATGTTTTAATCTTTTAATAGTTCCATCCTCCACAAATGTATAAATTTTATATAATATTGGTAAAAAACATATCTCAATCTCTTAAGATCTATAAAGTCTATAAAACCTTCATGGGAGATGTCACGCCCGGATGTCGCTAGAGGTATGATTTTAAATTTTTATTTCATGATTTTATTTTGTCAGTTTGATTTTATTGCTTTGTTAAGCGTGGGCTGAGTCATTAGGGAATAATTGCAGAGGCGCTGATAAACGCGCGTTTACTTCACGTCGCTCGACACATAGTGCCGATGCTCGGACGATGAATACGAGATGGAACTTTCATGGTTTTGGTTATTATTATAACATGGTTATTTTATTACTGTCAATGTTATATTATTATCATTGTTATTATTATGATAGTATTATTGATGATATATTATTAAGTCATTATCATTACTATTATAATATTAGTATCATTATTTTATTATGATCAATATAATAATATTATTATTAACTTTATAATTGTTTTGATAACATTATTATTATTGATAGTATATATATATTGTATTATCATTATTACTAATACTATATTATCATTATTATTATTATTATTTATTTATTTTATATATAACTTTTATAATGTAATTGTTATTATTGTCTTTAAAATTTTTATTGATTATTATAATTATTGTTATTACTTTTAATTTTATTATAAATTTTGTAATTTGTTATTATTACTTTTGTTTATTTTATTTATTATTTTATTTCTTCTCTCTCTCCCGTAACCGAATTGGTTACACCGTTTTAGGATTTTTTTTTTTTTCTTCTTTTCTTTTTCTCCCTTTTTCCTCCTCCCCTTCCTCCCCTGTTTATTCTCCTTCCTCATGAAACCCTAGCCGCCGCCACCCATTCTCTCTTTTTTTTATTTATTTCCTTTCTCTCCTTCCGCTTGGCTTTACCCTCACGCCACTCTTCTGCTCACCGGCGCGCCACCCCTCCGCTCAGCCTCACCTCTCCATCTCGGACCCCTCCCTGTTAGCCCGGCCTCCCCGTTCGACCACGCCTCGGCCGCCCCTGTTACACCCGCAGCAGACCAGCCGCGCTACACCTCGCCCCTCCCTCTGCTCCGCCAGCCCAGACCACCTCTCCGCCGCTGCTCTCCCTCACCCGCACCTCCCGCGCCGGACCAGCCCTGCACCTGCGGCTCCCCTTGCACCTGCAGCGGACCAGCCACCCCCTGCTGCTCTTCTTGTATTCTCCTCCTTCTTCCATTTCTTCTTCTTCCTCCTCTCCCTCTCCTGTTCACCCGCACCCACTGTCCCGCGCCGGACCAGTCGCCAGCGCCCCTCACCGGTTTGGCCGCCTGCCTCCTCCCCTCTCTGTCGGGCCGCACCCCCTTTTTCCTCCTTCCTCTTCCCTTCTCTCCCTCCTCTTCTGCTTTTCTCTTCTTCTTCTTCTTCCCTCTCTTTTCTTCCTCTTCTTCCCCTGTTCGGCACCTCCTCCTCCCGCGCAGGTCTGTTTTCCTTTCTTATTTACTTATTTCATTTCATCATTTTAAATTATCTAATTAAATATTATGTTTTATTTTGTTATTATTATGTTAGTTATTATATCATTATTATAAATGTTAATATGTTAATATTGTAATTATGTAAATAACAATAATAATAATAATCATATTATTATTATGTTATTATTATTATTATTATTATTATTATATTATCATTATTATTGTTATTGTTATTATTATTATTATTATTATTACTATGCTATTACTATTATTAATATTAATATTATCGTTATTATTATTATTTATAATTATTATTACTATTACTATTATTATTGCTATTGTTATTATTATCCTATGTTATTATTATTATTATTATAATTATTATTATACTATATTATTACTGCTACTATTATTATTATTATATTTTTATCATTTTATTATGTTATTATTATTATTATTATTATTATGTCATCGCTATTATTATTATCGTCATTATTATTTATGTTAACAATTTTCTAAAACCGTTGAGCGTTATGCTATTTTTAGGACCTGGTTGACGGCTCAAGACGGTGCGACCGCGGCGCAACTGGAGTCTTGCGCCGTGTCCTTTTCTGCGCCGTTTGAGGTAGGTGGTTCCGCACTCAAGTATGGGTTTATAATCCTTTGCTTGCACTCCTAGTTAATCAAATGTTTTATCCCCTGTTTACGTACTATGAACTTTTTCCCCTTATTAAAGAAATGTCATGTGTTTATTACTTGGACCTAGTTAAAACTTTGAATGTCTTTCTTTCTCTCTCTTTTAAAATAGTTATCAGCAAGTTTTAAAAGTACTGTTTTGGTTTACCTGATTGAAGAAAAGAAAAAAAGATGTTGTTTATTTTCAAACTGTGCTACTGGTTTTATTTAGCGTACTTGCAATACATACTATGTTTTGAAATGCTATGGTGTGCGTGTAGTATTTTCAAAAGAAATAATATCAGTGTGCGGGTGATATGGCAGGTGTTTTTTTCTGAATTGGGTGAGCACAAGGAGGGAAGCCTGGGTATTAGGTGGGTGGACTAGGACTAGTGAGCTGGTAGTCCGGAGATGACTCGACCCGGTTTCACTGGCAGGTTTGACGATTGCAACACTAACTAAACATATGATATATGAGGGTCGTGGCCTTCTAAGCCACGTGTTCTGAGGGTCGTGGCCTTCTAAGCCACGTTTTCTGAGGGTCGTGGCCATCTAAGCCACGTTTCACTAAGACACGATGTCCTAGGGTCCCACTGTTACTAGTATCCTTAGGGAATTCTCATCCTCTGGTTCTACTGATACTTGTGCGCACACTGATCCGTGATATTTATACCATTTTAATTTCACTCTGGTATGTGACTTGAACCGTTTTTCTTTAAAAGAATTTTGTGAAAACCTTTTATTTATTTTTGCACCTTTTACTTTATACAGCATTGCAAATGGATTTTCTCTTTATACTTGTGCGTGGAATCTTGCTTGGTGATATCCTGCTGGGAAATTGCTCACACCCTACTTACACCTTTGGGTGTAAGTAGATCTGTTTACTTCTGATACAGGTAGGGGTCCAGCTTTTGGGAGCAGTGGTTCAGGTTGCTAGCCAGACTATCTACGTGGCGTTTTGGTGGTGTCCTAGAGGCGGTGTCCTTACACCGGGCGACAGTCCTTAGGTTGGTTTTTGGTTGTCTTGTTTTGGTGTTATTTGGGTTTTGAGTACTTGTGAACCAAAGACCTGTTTGGTTATCTACATTTTGACTGTAACCTTTATCTCTGTTTGGTTTACTTTGGTTGGCTGCTTTACTTTTATTCACTCGGGTAAATCGTTCCCAAGGTTTATTTTGATACCCGGGCACTTGTGCCAGCCCGTGGGGATAGGGAACACCCTTCGGGCCTTGCCGCGGGTCGAGTCGGGCGTCGGTTCGGATGGCGACCCGATTCGGTTCGTGACAAAATGGTATCACAGGAGGTTTTTGTTGGTGGTTTATGGGATGAGTTGGGTTGTACATGAGTTGGGTCTGTCGGGGCTCAGGATTCATGTTGCGAGTAGGGTGCCTGGCCAGCACGCCTCGTGACATATACTGAGTCACCATGGGATGTCAGGGTGCTTGTTTCACTTTCTTTCTGGGTGGGACGTGCAGGCTGCAGACTGTACCTGCTTCAGAAAGCTGTCTTCGGGATATCTGCTTCTCTCACCCTGAGCTGGTGGTATCCCGAACGCAAATCAATCTTGGAGAACCACTTTTCCCCCTTCAGCTGGTCAAACAAATCGTCAATCCGAGGCAAAGGGTATTTATTCTTGATGGTTACCTTGTTCAGCTTCCGGTAATCAATGCACAACCGAAGGGTTCCATCGGCCTTCTTCGCGAATAAAACCGGTGCGGCCCAAGGAGAGACGCTCGGGCGAATGAATCCTTTGGATTCCAAATCGTCCAGCTGTATCTTTAATTCCCTCAATTCGGTGGGGGCCATGCGATATGAGGGAAGAGATATTGGCTGTGTTCCCGGCGCCAACTCAATCGAGAACTCCACGTCTCGCTCTGGGGGTAAGCCAGAAAAATCATCTGGGAAAACCTCTGGGAACTCATCCACCACACGAGGTAACCCGCCCTGTGAAATACCACCATCGTCCTCCAGCGCGAGCGACGATAACTGGTAAGCAAGATTTCCAAGCTCAGGGAGTGGAGGTCCCGCACGTCCCGACCGAGGATCCCATTCTCCATGAAAAAGCTGAGGAGTCCCATCTGGTGCTGTAAAGCTGACTCGGTGTTGATAGCAATCAATGTGCGCCTGGAAGCGCACCAGCCAGTCCATACCGAGGATCACATCAAATAGGTCCATGTCAAGGACCAAGAAATCCCATTCCATCTCGACACCCGACACAGAAAGTGCGCACGATCGGCACTTGAGTCCTTGCTCCCTCTTTTTCCCCAACGGCGTCACCAACTCCATGGAAAACGATAACAGCTCGGTTGGTAGGTTCAGCAGATTCACAAAACGAGCAGATATAAAAGAAACTGAAGCACCAGTATCAAATAAAACTGCAGCTATAGAAGATGCAACCAGAATAGTACCTCGAACCGTCGAAGGCCCTGCCTCAGATCCCGCTGGTGCCTGATCCACAGCATGCAGTTGCCTGGTCCCTGCCTGAGAGCGACCGCTCGCCTGAGGCTCCGCCCTGATATGGCTCTGCCCTGAAGACGATCCGGTCCTACCACCATGCCCACCAAACCAAGATCCTGTCATCCTGGTCGGCTCTGACTGAACTGATACCCCTCTAGAAGCCACTGGTCCAGCCCCACTCTGATAAGGGCGTGCAGTCCTGCAGAAGCGTTGTAGATGTCCCACCACTCCACATCCATGGCATGGTCTGGGAGGGTATGGACAAACAGGTCGGATGTGCCCTGCCCTTCTGCACTGATGGCACACAACAGACCCTGCACCAGAAGCCCCAGATGAAAACTGCCTGGGAGGATGACCTGAGCTTCCATCACCCTTCTTCCACTGCTCATCACGCTTCCTTTTCTTCTCAGATGAACTGCTACTGCCAAGCCCTGACACTGATCCAGAAAACCCCGAATTTCCCTTCTGGTCAATCTCGGCCATACAAGCACGATCGACCACCTCAGCATAAGTCTTCAGCTTGAACAAGAAAACCTGGGAGTGAATTTCTGGTCGAAGGCCCTTCTCAAACTTCCGAGCCTTCAAGAATTCGCTCGAAACTATCTCAGGTGCGTACCGTACCAGTTCAGCAAAGCGATTCGCATACTCCATCACTGTCTGATTCCCCTGCGATAGCTCCATGAACTCCCGAGATCTAGCATAGGCTAAAAACTCTGGACAATACTGCTCGTTGAAGATACCCTTGAAATCCTTCCAGCTCATGTGTTCATGCTTCCCAGCCTGGACCACTGATTCCCACCATTTGCGACTGGAACCCTCCAGCTGGAACGAGGCGCACTTCACCCTGACTTCCTCAGGCGTGTCAAGGAAATCGAACATGCGTTCTATCTTCTCAAGCCACTCCTCTGCCTCCTGAGGTTCTGAACCACCTCGGAAAGAAGGAGGTTTTCTCCTCAGAAACTCTTGAGCTCTATCCTTCCTGAAGCCAAAATCTTCCCCTCTAGCTGGAACAGGGGCGGGGGTAGGAGTCGCCCCTTGTCCTAAAGCCTGAACGGCTCGGACCATCGCCTCAAAAAATCTCTGATCAAGCGGCGCGGGAGAACTCTCTCCGGCTTGCCTCCCCCATGACCGCACTCACCCTGAAAGGGGTGAAGTTTGAGTGGAGCCCACAGTGCCAAACATCTTTTGAGGAGCTGAAGCGGCGGTTGACCACCGCACCTGTGTTGACCTTACCAGAGTCAGGAAAGGTCTATGTGGTGTACTGTGATGCGTCAGGTACGGGCCTTGGATGTGTGCTCATGCAGGATGACCATGTTGTGGCTTATGGTTCTCGCCAACTCCGGCCGCATGAGAAGAACTATCCGACTCACGACTTAGAGTTGGCGGCAGTGATGCATGCTTTGAAGATGTGGCGCCACTATCTTTTTGGGGAGAAGTTTCTGGTCTATTCTAACCACAAGAGCCTGGCCTATATTTTCTCTCAGAGGGATCTCAATTTGAGGCAGCGCCGCTGGGTCGAGTACCTGCAGGGTTTTGATTTTGATATTGTCTATACCCCTGGAAAGGGTAATGTGGTAGCTGACGCATTGAGCAGAAAAGTACCAGTGCAGGCGTTGAAGAAGTCCAGCGATGAGTGGACTTTGATGGGGCTCTTCGCCCAATTGCATTTGGAGAGCAGGGAGCACAGTGGAGGTACTTTCTTGGCTAGCATCCAGTTGACTCCTGCCCTTCTAGAGTTGATTCAGCAAGAGCAGCCTGGTGATGAGTTTTGTCAGCGATCTATGCAGTTTCTCCATGGTGGGGAGACTCCTTCTGATTGGTCTTTGTCTTCCCAGAGGGTCCTATGCTTCAAGGGCCGTGCTGTAGTGCCGTTGTCTCTGCGAAAGGTGGTGATGCAGGATAACCACCAGTCTCAGTGGGTCGTCCATCCTGGTACCACCAAGATGTACTACGATGTTCGCCGGCAGTTCGGGTGGCCAGGTATGAGACGGGACATAGCCGACTTCGTATCCCGATGTTACACTTGCCAGCAAGTGAAAGCAGAACATCAGAGACCATCTGGCCTACTCCAGCCATTACCCATTCCTACCTGGAAGTGGGACGAGGTCGCCATGGACTTCATCATTGGCCTGCCTCGTACACCTCGAGGGAGGAATGCTATCTGGGTGGTGATTTACCATTTGACTAAGTCTTCCCACTTCATTCCGATCAGAGACATAGCGAAGGTAGAGAAACTGGGCCGCTTGTATGTTCAGGAGGTGGTCAGACTTCATGGTGTGCCATCGGCAGTTGTTTCTGACAGGGACCCCCTCTTTACATCACGGTTTTGGGGAGGCCTCCAGAAGGCTTTGGGGTCGCAGATTAAGATGAGCACGGCATACCATCCGCAGACCGATGGCCAGACGGAGCGGGCGAATCAGATTCTGGAAGACATGCTCCGGGCCTGTGTGTTAGATTTTGGCGGCTCATGGGATAGCCATTTGGGGCTGGTCGAGTTTGCTTACAATAATAGTTACCAGTCTTCCATCAGAATGGCACCCTTTGAGGCGCTCTATGGCCGGCCTTGTCGGTCTCCTTTGTGTTGGACTGAGGTAGGAGAAGCCTCGCTCTTGGGACTGAGTCTTGTTCAGGAGACGTCTGAGAAGGTCAAGCTGATTAGGCAGCGGTTGTTGACAGCTCAGAGTCGCCACAAGTCTTATGCAGATCAGAGGCGGCGGGACCTTGAGTTTTCAGTAGGGGACAGAGTGTTTCTGAAAGTGGCACCTCGCTTAGGTCACCGTCGTTTGGGGAAACAGGGGAAGCTGACACCGAGATATGTCGGACCTTTCGAGATTCTTGAGCGGATTGGCAAGGTGGCATACAGGTTAGCTTTGCCCTTGCAGTTGACGTCGATTCACGACGTATTTCATGTCTCCCAACTAAAGAAGTACAACCCCGACCCGTCGCATGTGCTGAATTGGGAGGAACTGGAGATAGAGCCTGATTTATCATTGTTTGAGCGACCAGTGCGGATAGTGGATTCACAGGAGAAAGTGTTGCGTGGAAAGTCCATTCCTCTAGTCCGTATTATTTGGCAGCACGGAAGTGATGAGCATGAGACTTGGGAGCGGAAGTCATGGGTAGAGCAAGAGTACCCATTTTTATTCTCTGATCAAGCTTTGAGCTGACTTTCCGAGGGCGGAAAGTTTTTCATGGTGGGGAGAATTGTCACGCCCGGATGTCGCTAGAGGTATGATTTTAAATTTTTATTTCATGAGTTTATTTTGTCAGTTTGATTTTATTGCTTTGTTAAGTGTGGGCTGAGTCATTAGGGAATAATTGCAGAGGCGCTGATAAACGCGCGTTTACTTCACGTCGCTCGACACGTAGTGCCGATGCTCGGACGATGAATACGAGATGGAACTTTCATTGTTTTGGTTATTATTATAACATGGGGATTTTATTACTGTCAATGTTATATTATTATCATTGTTATTATTATGATAGTATTATTGATGATATATTATTAAGTCATTATCATTACTATTATAATATTAGTATCATTATTTTATTATGATCAATATAATAATATTATTATTAACTTTATAATTGTTTTGATAACATTATTATTATTGATAATATATATATATTGTATTATCATTATTACTAATACTATATTATCATTATTATTATAATTATTATTTATTTTATAGATAACTTTTATAATGTAATTGTTATTATTGTCTTTAAAATTTTTATTGATTATTATAATTATTGTTATTACTTTTAATTTTATTATAAATTTTGTAATTTGTTATTATTACTTTTGTTTATTTTATTTATTATTTTATTTTCTTCTCTCTCTCCCGTAACCGAATTGGTTACACCGTTTTAGGATTTTTTTTTCCTTCTTTTCTTTTTCTCCCTTTTTCCTCCTCCCCTTCCTCCCCTGTTTATTCTCCTTCCTCCTGAAACCCTAGCCGCCGCCACCCATTCTCTCTTTTTTTTATTTATTTCCTTTCTCTCCTTCCGCTTGGCTTCACCCTCACGCCACTCTTCTGCTCACCGGCGCGCCACCCCTCCGCTCAGCCTCACCTCTCCATCTCGGACCCCTCCTTGTTAGCCCGGCCTCCCCGGTCGACCACGCCTCGGCCGCCCCTGTTACACCCGCAGCAGACCAGCCGCGCTGCACCTCGCCCCTCCCTCTGCTCCGCCAGCCCAGACCACTTCTCCGCCGCTGCTCTCCCTCACCCGCACCTCCCGCGCCGGACCATCCCTGCACCTGCGGCTCCCCTTGCACCCGCAGCGGACTAGCCACCCCCTGCTGCTCTTCTTGTATTCTCCTCCTTCTTCTGTTTCTTCTTCTTCCTCCTCTCCCTCTCCTGTTCACCCGCACCCGCTGTCCCGCGCCGGACCAGTCGCCAGCGCCCCTCACCGGTTTGGCCGCCTGCCTCCTCCCCTCTCTGCCGGGCCGCACCCCCTTCTTCTTCCTTCCTCTTCCCTTCTCTCCCTCCTCTTCTTCTTTTCTATTCTTCTTCTTCTTCCCTTTCTTTTCTTCCTCTTCTTCCCCGGTTCGGCACCTCCTCCTCCCGCGCAGGTCTGTTTTCCTTTCTTATTTACTTATTTCATTTCATCATTTTAAATTATATAATTAAATATTATGTTTTCTTTTGTTATTATTATGTTAGTTATTATATCATTATTATAAATGTTAATATGTTAATATTGTAATTATGTAAATAACAATAATAATAATAATCATATTATTATTATGTTATTATTATTATTATTATTATTATATTATCATTATTATTATTATTGTTATGATTATTATTATTATTATTACTATGCTATTACTATTATTAATATTAATATTATCATTATTATTATTATTTATAATTATTATTACTATTACTATTATTATTGCTATTGTTATTATTATCCTATGTTATTATTATTATTATTATAATTATTATTATACTATATTATTACTGCTACTATTATTATTATTATATTTTTATCATTTTATTATGTTATTATTATTATTATTATTATTATTATTATTATTATTATTTCATCGCTATTATTATTATCGTCATTATTATTTATGTTAACAATTTTCTAAAACCGTTGAGCGTTATGCTGTTTTTAGGACCTGGTTGACGGCTCAAGACGGTGCGACCGCGGCGCAACTGGAGTCTTGCGCTGTGTCCTTTTCCGCGCCGTTTGAGGTAGGTGGTTCCGCACTAAAGTATGGGTTTATAATCCTTTGCTTGCACTCCTAGTTAATCAAATGTTTTATCCCCTGTTTACGTACTATGAACTTTTTCCCCTTATTAAAGAAATGTCATGTGTTTATTACTTGGACCTAGTTAAAACTTTGAATGTCTTTCTTTCTCTCTATTTTAAAATAGTTATCAGCAAGTTTTAAAAGTACTGTTTTGGTTTACCTGATTGAAGAAAAGAAAAAAAGATGTAGTTTATTTTCAAACTGTGCTACTGGTTTTATTTAGCGTACTTGCAATACATACTATGTTTTGAAATGCTATGGTGTGCGTGTAGTATTTTCAAAAGAAAGAATATCAGTGTGCGGGTGATATGGCAGGTGTTTTTTTCTGAATTGGGTGAGCACAAGGAGGGAAGCCTGGGTATTAGGTGGGTGGACTAGGACTAGTGAGCCGGTAGTCCGGAGATGACTCGACCCGGTTTCACTGGCAGGTTTGACGATTGCAACACTAACTAAACATATGATATCTGAGGGTCGTGGACTTCTAAGCCACGTGTTCTGAGGGTTGTGGCCTTCTAAGCCACGTTTTCTGAGGGTCGTGGCCATCTAAGCCACGTTTCACTGAGACACGATGTCCTAGGGTCCCACTGTTACTAGTATCCTTAGAGCATTCCCATCCTCTGGTGCTACTGATACTTGTGCGCACACTGATCCGTGATATTTATACCATTTGAATTTTACTCTGGTATGTGACTTGAACCGTTTTTCTTTAAAAGCATTTTCTGAAAACCTTTTATTTATTTTTGCACCTTTTACTTTATAAAGCATTGCAAATGGATTTTCTCTTTATACTTGTGTGTGGAATCTTGCTTGGTGATATCCTGCTGGGCGATTGCTCACACCCTACTTACACCTTTGGGTGTAAGTAGATCTGTTTACTTCTGATACAGGTAGGGGTCCAGCTTTTGGGAGCAGTGGTTCAGGTTGCTAGCCAGACTATCTACGTGGCGTTTTGGTGGTGGCCTAGAGGCGGTGTCCTTACACCGGGCGACAGTCCTTAGGTTGGTTTTTGGTTGTCTTGTTTTGGTTTTATTTGGGTTTTGAGTACTTGTTAACCAAAGAACTGTTTGGTTATCTATATGTTTGACTGTAACCTTTATCTCTGTTTGGTTTACTTTGGTTGGCTGCTTTACTTTTATTCACTCGGGTAAATCGTTCCCAAGGTTTATTTTGATACCCGGGCACTTGTGCCAGCCCGTGGGGATAGGGAACGCCCTTCGGGCCTTGCCGCGGGCCGAGTCGGGCGTCGGTTCGGATGGCGACCCGATTCGGTTCGTGACAGGAGATATACTTTTATAAAAATTTCAGTGAAAAAATAACATTTATAATCATGAAATAATGGGTAACATAGTTATTTCTATGAGGTTATATCTAAAAAAATCAATTGAAAATGAATTATATATAATTTATTCCAACTACTTATTTCATGGTAAAAAACAAATTAATCCCAAAGAATAACTCCTTCAATTAGAATCTAGAGATGAGATAAAGTAATCAACATCTCCTTCAAGTTAAACAAAGTGGATTATTATTTTTCATTCTATATAAAATACTTATCTTTATAGGTCAAGGCTATAATAAGAGTCTCAATATAATAAAATCAGTAAAAAATATTCTAGAAATATCCAATGAGACTATGAAAACTCTGAACCTACAAAATATTATAACGTATACCTATAGAGTGATCATATTGATAATTAATATATCCAAATCTACACTCAACATAGGCACAACATTTTCCAATAAATGGAAGTTATGGGAAAATAAAATAATCCTTGACCACACCCCAAAAAATTGATGATGATGAAGAAACTCCAAAATATAATGTAGATGCTCAACATTATTTCCTTAGAAACAAAACACATGGTGATTTTATTAAGGAACACTACCAGATATTAGTTCAGGAACTCAAGTAAGATAATGTTTTTTGAGTCCAATGAACATGGATGGAACATTCATGACTCTATATTAAATAATAATAATCTCATAATTATCATGTAGATAATTTTTTTGGAAATATTCATAACATCTTTATCCTTCACGTAAATATTATTATACCCCAATTATAGATTGATATCATAGAACCAAGTAGCTCCCTTCAATTTGACTAATATATAATAAATGCATGGAAGTGGATTTCTATTCTTCACCATCACTTGGTTTATGTGATTTTAATCGATGAAAATTATAATATTTCATTTAACATTACACATAACCATTATTTGGGAACCCCAAAAAAATAAACTAGGTCAAATAAAGATTTTTTATATAAGGTCACCAATATGATTCCACATCTCTCACAACACTGAAGGTGAAAAACTATAAAGGGAATCGATATCAAATACACACTTAGCTATAGGTATATACATAACATTATTTCATATTTAGGGGGTAGATTCATAAACTTTTTTGAGAAATTATTTTGGTGTGCTTCCTTAACCATGAGAAAAACCATCAATTAACACACAAGAAAACTCAACGTCAAATTGTAAATCATGAAAGAAAAGGACATTGAATGACTCTACACTATCATATGATCTCACTTTCAAATGAACACACTATATTTGAATTATAATTCAATAATCCCATATTCTATAATCACCCTGTTTGAAGGAATGAATCTCTTATTAGTGATTCACCTTCATGATTTAACATAGGAACTCTATGTGGAACAAATCATGGTTATTCTCCCACAATAAATCTAATTCCTCATGGCCACTATTGATTAAAAACAACATATAAAGGTATCTCTAAATAGTATAATAATGGATAGATAAATATATACTTCTCACTCTAAGAATGGATATATATGAAAGAAATATCTACCTCCTCCAACCAAGCCTTAGTCTTAAGATTAGAAAGGTATTCATCATACATTTAAATTATCTAATCTTGAAACTCATTAACAATTTTTTCCATAAATTTCATTTATTGAATAACATATTTTTTATTGTTTTTTGGAGAATCTTATGGAATATCATCTACAAAATCCTAATGGGGATGTTGACCTAAAGACAGAGATATAAAATAATAACTAATATGGGCTCTATAATCATAGAATATGGAACAATTAATATCAAAACGTTACGATTCATCTCAATACCCATTTTTAATTAATATAAACATTTTTATGAAAATAAAAATGTTACATTATCCTTATATAGGATTCCACTATGTACATACCATCACTTCAGCAAGTATATTTTTTAATCAATGTTTCCTCTCATTAGCTCATAGGGATCTCTAAAATCCAATGTACAATAAAAATTGTCTTAATAGTATCATGTTTTATGTTAAACTAATACAGTTACTAAACCAGCCAATATAATTTCAACAAGGTCCTATTATCAAGATACATATAATATATCAAGAAAAATATTTGATGCTACATTTTCTTGACCCACCCCCATGGTTACTCCCCCTAAGTCAGAATAGAAGAAGGTAATAACCCCTGAAACCCTCCTCTAATTGGACACATATTGGATACTAGCACATAGGGCATAAAACATACACACATGGTATGCATTACCATTAATTTCCAATGAGATGATAAGAGAACCTCCATTTTACTCAAAAATAATATATAATCCCAACCCATGTAATTAAAATTCCATTAAATTTAACCCTAAAAGAAAATATACAACATAAACTCCTATAATAGTGACCCTACAAACCTAAAACCCACAAACCAGGTCTTTAAGATATTAATGTACAACATGATTAGCTAAACTGTATGATGGACTTAAAACCCACACACACATATAGATAAAAAAACACATACTCACACATATAGAGCACAGAGAATACATGAATACTTAGGAGGATCCTCCCACTATCATGAAATAATGAATGAATAATAATAAATCCCTACTGAATAAATGTTGAAATAAGTTGATTACCTAAATCCATTGAACTATATTCCATCCCTACTATTTCTCACTTGCCAAATAAGGATCCAAATTAAGTTACATAAGATTAATGTTTTTATATAAGAATGTTACTCCATCGAAAATTTCGTAGTTAACTAGTCTCATTAAACCACCCTGACTAAATTGATTGTACTCTGATACCCATTATATATCTTGTTTCACATCCATGATAACTCATCATATCCACAACAACATAACGATAACCAATTTATCATCAATACCGATTATCATATTTTAAAACTATAATCCATCATAAATCATGAATACGTAAACACATACTAACCCTAAGCTATTACACACTACATGCATGACTACACTCAAACCGTATGTTTTCACATCATTCATATATATGATTGTCATAGTAGAGATACATTAAAACCTATCTGAGTACATATCTAATATCTATAATCCAAAAATTTCTTGATATTACTACATAAAATCTATGTCCATATTTTAGGGAATTATAAGGGGAGTAGTCATTAGTTTTCTTTTGTAACATTAAGGACCCATTCATTCATATATAACTGATCCTGATTAGCCATAAGGACTCAAATGTGCCTGTAATGAACCAATCAGCAATTCCAACCAACCCGACACCTCGCCAAATTCATGGTATAGCCCGAAGGGAATTCTTAATCCCTACAGGATATAATTTATTGCCTAGGTATAAATACTACACTTAGAGAACGATTTAATGAATTTTTATAATAGAAATAAACCATTAGTAACAAATACAACAATAACTAATATCCATAACCAAACAAGGTACATCAATTTTCAGATTCAAAATTTTACAACTTTAACCAAAACAAAAAGTAGTAAAATGGGATGCGAACAAAAAAACTATCCCAACAACATCTAGGCAACAAGATGGAAATCACCCTAAACCCACCACCACCATCACCTCCAAGAAGTATAAAAATAGAATCTAGATCCACCATCACCACCATGAAACATATTTCATATTAACTAAGTCATACATAGTGATGTTTAAATACACCCAAATGTGTATGTAGGGTGTGATCAAAATCCCATTAGAATGATGCCCAAAAGAATATTCTATTCTATAACATTATTATAAAAATAAACATGGACCTTTACATTGGAATATTTAAAACATCTCTTGGAAAACATTTCGAGGAAACAATTTCTCAATAAATACTTTTTATGATTTTTTTTTACAAAAAAATCTCGCTTGAAATAAAAATGTACACAAGGTATGCCATATGTTGACGGATAACACCACATCACTTAAGAATCATGTCTAAAGAGAGAACCATGGGATATCCAAAAAGGTAATTAGCATGGGTTTTATGCTATGAATATCATACCCCAGTGATCAAAATCATGTAATTAATCTTCCAACAGTGTTCCCAAGCAAGATACACTAGAGGGTAATTCCTTCCAAAATTCTAGTGGACTTTGAATAATTATCAAGTACCAATAGAGTTCCCATTCATGATTCACTAAAGGGGATCACATCACAAAATTCCAGTGGTCTAAAACCATATCATGCATTTAAATAATGTTATATTATCAATCCTACTAAATAAATCTATGCCCTTCCACAGCCAAGTCAATTATAGTACTAGCTATAGTTCTCCCACCTAGATACCCGAGAGTCCCCTTGTGCTAAAATTCCACTTCCCATATCACATAAATCATCACTTTCACAAGAACATGGAAATCATCCTAATCACACCAGGAAATAACCAATTTTCCCTTTTCAAATTGATACAAGTATCAATTTCCACATGGAAACCACATTTTCCACAAACAAAACCAATTTCCAATTCACATTCACAACAAACCCATTTAGAAATACATTTCACACCACTTTCAAAATTTATGAGAACAATTTGGAAACACAACACGAAAAAAATAAATGGAATATAATAATTTCTAGGGGAATATCCCCCTTAAAATTCATACTCACATCAAAACAATTTTCGAACATGTTTCACATCAATTTCTCAATTGAAAGATGCAATGAAGTGATCAACAAAGAATCCAAATTCAAAGAAAAACACATTTCACAAAGAAAATTATAATTCAACACATTTGATACTTTAAATCTCTTTTAAGAAAATACTTCACACCTTTCACATAAGGTATAATGAATATTTAAGAAATACAACAATCAAAGCACACAAGAATCATAACCACTTCCCATAAAAAATGCATTTTCATCACCTATGTATCTAAAAACCTTTACAAGACATATAATTCACCAAAAAATAATCTATATAACACATTTAAACAATCACTAATGTAATAAAAACTCATTTATGAATGTAAAATCATTGAACCACCAACCTCACACTTGGAAACTTTAGGAAATTGGTTTTAAATCACAAAAAAAACATCCCTAAGACCCTATAATTTAATGTTCGAAGTATAATCATCATAAATTTACCAAAATTCTCATGATCGGACACTCATAAGGTCAAATAACCTCCTAGAAAAAAAAAAGAACTCTTTGATGTAATAAAAACACTGAAAGAGTGAGAAATCAAGAGGAAATGGACTTACTTAATGATTTCTTGAGGTTCCAAGGAAAACTCCACCGAAAGTTGATTATAAAAAGCTCCAATATTTATTAAAGGAAGATCCCATGGTAGAAAATCATAAATAATGAATATGGGAGGTGATTTAGGGTAAAATCAAAGAGGTAATAAGGGTAAATTAAATCTTTTATTGAATTTTACAAGTTGCAGGGTTAACCCACGTGGTTTTAAAAGCCATGTAGAAACCATGTGCACCACACTATACAATAAGGGAACAAAATATGGTTAACCAGTATGATTTTAAAAACCATAAACCAACTATTTGGTTACCACTCTCCAAAATTATCATTGGTTGCACAGTTTCCTCGGCTAGGGTGGATGGTTTCCCCTAATAGTGCCTTAACTATGAGGGACCTGCTACCTAGACCAAAATCTTCATTTTGCACCAAAACATGTGGAACCCAATAAATAAATGCAATTCCAAAAATAAAATAAATTATAACTCTATGAAAAATCATGGATAAGACAATTATCCCCACCATTAAAAATTTCCTCCCCCGGAAAGTCAACTCGTCACTTAATTGGAGAACAACAAACAGATACTCCTCCCCAACCAAAGACATCCCCTCCCATGTCTCATGCTCTTCACTACTATGACTCCATTGAACTCATACCATCAAAATAGACTTTCCATGAATCAATTTCTCTTAAGAATCCATAATCTGTACAACCCACTCAAACATAGGCCAAAAAAGTTGTAATTGCTAATATTTTCATTTCAAAAAGTGGGGAAATTAGGGGTTTTACCTTTTCATATAAGTGACATATAGAACATCATGGATTCCTATCAAATAAGAGGGAAAATTTAATCTATACTCCAACTTAATAATTCACTAAATAATATCAAAATGCCCAACATACCTTAGTGTTATCTTCCCTTTATTACCCAAATGTCGACGACCCAAGTGAGGTTATACTTTCTAGAACACCTAATCACCCACAAAAACTACGTAGCTTAGATACTTTGATCATTACATGATTAATGACACCTCTATGCTATAATTTATTTCCCTATTTTACTTGACTTTATAAAGAGTCTCTTATATGAGACTCATTCACAACAACGTGGTCTCACCAACATCAGCCCAATATAAAGGCCACGGACACAGCTGACCATAATGTTCCTTATAAGGAGCCATTAAAATCAAGGATTGGTTACTATTTTTATTCAAAAAATAAAACAATCCCAAATTTCTATCCCACTATACACCAAAATCAAACACACGTGCATGGATCTTGTCTTCCTAAATCTGATTCGGCAACTCCATATGACCATTCATTTGACGGTGGTATGTTGTACTCAGCCTAACCTGTGAACCCATCACCTTCTAAATCCAATCCCAAATCTATTAGGTAAAATGGGGGTATCTCTATAAAAAAATTAATTATTGAACATCATGGACCCAAAAAAATTCTGAACAAACAACCTACCCGACTCATCCACCTTGTATGAATCCCAGATCGGAGTAAAATGGTATGATTTGTTTAGACCATCAATCACAATATAATGGAATTCCTCTTATGATGTGTACAAGGTAAATCAATAGTAAAATACTTAGTTTTCTTGTACCACTTCATGGGATGAACACATATTGGATGAAGAGAACCATAGTGCCTTTGGTGATATGTTTTAACCCACTTAGAAGTTTAAAATTTTTATGCAAAGTCAGCTTTATCCACATCATACATAGCCACCAAAACTACCAACACACATCATAAAACATATTGGTATACCTAATGTGAGTAGACTATTGGGGGTGCAGCCATTTGGAATCACTACCCTCTACAATGACAATGAAACCAAAAATCCACTCTTGAAGTGCAAGACTCCCTTGAGATATTACATCTAATCACAAAGAATGTTCCCATAATTTAGAAATTGTATATAACACTAGAATAGATCATAAAATAGCTTATCTTTCATAATAAAATCCAAGAATGGAAGGTGTTAGCTGAACACTAGCCAAGAACACACCTCCACTCTGATCCTTGGTATCTAGATGAATTTTTTAGAAAAGAACCACCTTTGTACACTCATTAATGTACTCCTTCAATGCATTCACTTGAACGTTCATACTTAAATAAAATACCACCATATTTTATTTTCCTTGGGTATAGACTCTATGGAATTAAAACCCTTGAACGCACTCAACCCAATGATGTTTCCATGAATTTAGATCTTTATGGTATAAAATGTAGGACAAGAGATTGTATTCAAAATAAACTACAATATTCTTCCCAAAAAGATAATGACTCTATTTCATTAAGTTGTGCATCACCGCTATATACTTCATGGTATGGATTGGGTAATTTATTTCATGTGGCCAGAGTTTGCGTGAACCATAATCCACCACATGGTCATCTAAAATCAAAAAACACCCGAGACCCATATATAAAGGATCTCAATAGACCAGATATTTTTTTCAATATTATGGAATGATCAAAACATGGGTTGTGGTCAACTATTTCTTATGAACCCCAAGGGATGCATGAAACTCTGCCCTCCATTCAATCTTTACCCATTTATGAGTAAGCACTATCATAAAAAAATATTATAGAAATATTTAACGAACCGCTTGTAATACCCTATGAATCCAAAAATGCTCATGATCTCGAAAACATTCTTAAACTATTCCCATGACATAACTGCACTAATATTCTCAAGATCCACTGAAACACATTTCTCTGAGATTTAATGTCCCAAAAACATCACCTATATAATTAATAAGGATCACCTTCCAATAATTTCATAACAATGATGGTCCAAAAGGGTTCCTAACTCAATGATCAAGTGTTGATCATGATCCTTATCAGTCCGAAAATAAATACGAATATCATCCAAAAATATCAAAACAATGGAATCAAGAAACTAGTGGAAACACCTATACCTAAGATCTATAAGATCCTTTGGAGAATTTCTCAACCTAAAAGGTATGAAAAAGTAATCAAATTAGTTTTAACTTCCTCGTAAGGAAAATTTTTTGAAAATACGCTTCTTTAACTCTGACATGTTGATATATTCAATGAAATTCAATATTGGAAAATCACATTTACCCCTTAAGTTGATCAAAAACATCATCAGTTATTGGAAAATGGTTCTTATTATAGATAATTACCTTATTCAGCTTCTAGTACTCAATGCACAATCAGAGAGATCCATCATCCTTTTTCAAAAAGAAAATTGGGGCATCCAAAGGTGAGACACTCTGAAGAGTGAATCGTTTGGATTCTATATCATTCAGTAATACCTTTAATTACATAAACATGGTGGGGGATATATAGTACAAGGTAAGAGATATCAGCTGTGTTCTCAATTCCAAAAATCATGTGTGAATTCCAAATCCTTCTCTATAGGGAAGACATGTTAAATCATTTAGAAATACCTCTAGGAACTCATCCACTATAGGAGATAATCTACCCTTAAGAGCACCATCATTATCATCCAATGTGAGAGATATTATCTGATAAAAACAATTAATATTTACATATGTTGTGGTCCATAACATCTTGAGTAAGGATCTCATTCACCTTGAAAACCTTGGGTGCTTCCATCATGTGTCACAAAATTAAACTTCCACCTATAAAAAATAACATGTGCCTACAAAATAATCACCTAATCCACACCAAGGATCATTCAAAAGAGTACCATTTCCAAAAAACCAAGAAATCCCAATCTAAATCAACCACTGATGTGGTGCGTGAGGAATATGTATATATGAAACCATGTTCTTGTTTCCTACTAAGTGTCATTACCAAATTCATTTCATAAGACATAATCTCGGTTGGTAACATTAATACATCAATATGAAGGGTATAAATAAAAGAAATAGGGGAAATAGTATCAAAATTAAAAAAAAAGATAAAATTGTGGAATTAGAATGGTATCTTGAACTATCGTTGACCCTATGTTTGATTCCATAGGTGCTCACACCACTACATGAATCAACTTTTTGTCATTATGATCCAAGGAAAGACCACTATACATTGTATGATCCAGGAAATGACTCTACATAGAAGGTGATCTAGCCCTGCCACTATGACCCCCAAAATAAAAACCTGTTATCCTTGATGGTTCTAATCGGGATGAAATCCCTGTGAAAGATACCCTTCATGTGCCACTCTTATAAGTGTGTTCCACTATGAAAAATCACTCCATGTTCCCATGTAATGACACAGATTTTTTCATGTAATTTTTTTTAAATTTAAATGGAAATATTACGAGTTCGCGAAAATTGACGTCGCATGATTCTGAGGCCCAAAGCACCTCGAATTAATTTCTGAACTTTTCATCAGGAATTTTCAGTAAACATGTGAGCGGGTTTTTTAGATTTTGAACTAGTGCTCAAAATTTAAATCTGAGGGAACCGTTGAACTCTCATTACCGATATTCACTTAAGAGTACCTTCACCTCGACCGTAGTAGGTTGAGGGTGGAAGTTAGTTTTTTAGTTTTTCGTTGAAGATGAAAAATAATGTACTTAACATTTTATTTTTCGTTTTTAAACCTTTTTTTAAATTATGGAGGGGGGGACCACCCGATCATGAAACCTCATTTTTGAATTCTAGTGGTAGAGACCACACAAACCCATCTTTAATTTGGGGAAATCCATTGGAATCTGCCCATTAAATTATGCCAATGAGATACAATTTATTGCAACTTTTAATTGTGCCAACTTTGATGTGCCAACATTAATTAACCTATATTAATTAATATTGGATCCTCTTTTCCTTGTTGAAAATGGTTTGCAAAGGAGAATTGGGAGAGAGCCTTGGAGAACCTATAAGAATATAATCCAAATAAAGACCCCCCCCCCCTCCCCAATGAAGAACAAGGATGACACACGAGCCCAGATCAGAAGCGATGAATGTCGATGTCCTCTTCATCAACTACGTCTTCTTCCTCGTGCCGCCTCCAATAGAAAATCAAGGTAGGGGTTTTTTTTTAATATTATTGAGTTATATTCATTCTTCATATCCAAAATTCACGATGATGATGGCCAAACAAACTGGGCCATCATCTCACACAAAAACCTTGGTCCTCTTTCTTTTTATTCTCCGCATGTCCTTCATGCGTTCTTCAATGCCTAAAACTTTTTTTTGCTAGAAACAATGAGTTTCGTTGAGCGCGATATATGGACATGGAGCCCTGGATGTAAGGATCATGAATATACGATCATTTAATTTTTTGGCCTTGGAAAGAAGCCTCAGAAACTCACAGAAGGTGGCGGCGGCCGACACCCGGCTGACCGCGAGGGAGGAAGGGCGGCGCGTGTCTGTGCCACCGGTTGTGAAGGAGGATGCAACCTGTCGGCCGCGGCAGAGCAGGGTGGCGGCCGGTATCTGGCAGGCTGCATGGAGGAGTGGCGGTGTGCATCAGCACCACTGGTGGAGCAGTAGGTTGGGGAGTCTTAGTTGTGGTGGAGGCCAGAGGGTAGCCAGCACCTGGTCGGCCGCAGGTGGATAGCGGCATCGTCGCGCCGCTGGAAGGAGAACTGTTCGGCCATTCTGGTCGGCCGAGGCACACCGTGCGGCACCACTGAGTAGTCCAGCGTTCCAGTAGGGTAAAAGAATGGCCAACGGGACATTCATATTACCAGGGGGTTCCACCACCTCAGGTTGCAGCTAGGGCGGACCGCCAATACCCCGCGGGCTGCCCAGCAGGCCGCATCGTGGGACGCCCAGCGGGCCGCACCGCAGGCTGCCCAGCGGGTTACACCCTTCACGGGCTGGCCGGGCCGCCCTCTTCGTGGGATGGGACCGACGAGGCCCAGGCCATCCGGGCCAGACCTGGACCTAGTCGAGTCAACCCCAACCAGGTTGGGTCGGTCTAGGCCGGGTCAAACTGGACCTGGGCCCATCTGAACCCAGTTTCTCCTTTTTTGCCGTAACTTGATAACTGGGCATCCATTTGACGAACCATCTATTGCACCATAATAATTGGATCGAGGCGGTACATTTGGTATACTCCACTTGATTTTTGGATAATGTTGGAGTACGGACGGGTTGGATCAGACCCTGACTCCAACCAGGCCCTCGGAGCAGAAACACTAATAACTTACTGATCGGGCGTCTGATTAACACGCCATCTGTTGCGTTGGGTACATTAAGACATTACAGACCTTTGGGATACCTTTTCATGGAAATTCATAATGATTTTGGTGTGACTTATATCTTGGGGAGAGGTTCTCCCAAGTGCGCTATGCATGGAACCCTGCGACTGGCTGAGATCTGACCGCTGTTGACCATTACGACTTAGAGTGACTCAACAGGACCAGTGGAGAGCGCCTATGTGTGACGCGAAAGACCCACTGTGGGGAGTGCTTCTATGTGATGTGGCATACCCACAATACTCGATAGGAGGAGTACCTCAGCACTCCACGAGGGGGAGCACCTATGTGTGACGCGGTAGACCCCTGGTGGGGAGCGCCACTGTGTGACATGGAAGACCCACTATACTCGACAAGAGGAGTCACTCAGTAGTCCAAGATTATTGGGAAGAGCCTCTGTTTGATTTGGCAGGCCCACTGTACTCGATAGTGGAGGAGTTCTCTAGCACCTGAGGTGTTTGACAATGTGACTGGGGATGTTACTTGTTACTACCTCTTGAATAAATCATGGTGTGAGCTATCTTTACTTTGTTCTTGTGATTGAGGTTATGCTTGTGATAATTTACCTCCATGGTGTTACCTTCGTGGTATACTTCCCACTTGTGTGAGATGAGTATAGCTTGATAACATAGGTATATGTTTGGGATTATACCTAAGTAGATCTGGCTTCTTGCTTTTTGGACTTTCCTTATGGAACTCTAGGAGACCTATAGGTCTCACGGTCTCTACTGAGTATCATTATACTCAACCCTACATAGGCTATGCCCGCACCTTGTTGTGTTTGGTGCAGATGATGGACAATGTTGACTGAGGACAAGGGTACCAGGACTAGAGGTAGCTTGGAGGTAGCTCGGTGGTGGACTTCAGATGAGGCATATCACATAGGAGACCGTTCAAGATTTGTACCTACACATTGGGTAGGATCCTTAGTGGGTGTTCTCAGGATTTTTTTTCATATTTACGTGTACTTTTCAATTTACTTGTAATTTTCAGTTGGCCTGGTATTCTGGCCCCTTTTTACTTTCTGTACACACCATGTTTACTATATATAGTTTTATTTTGTGCTTGTATCCTGCTTTGTGTTTATTTGTGTGAGTTTACAGGTTATAAAGGCAATGCCTTACTGTTTTTAGGGAATTATGCCTTTTGGTTCTAGTCGCTAGCCCCTGGCCTATGGAAGGCAGGCTTGATGTAGTCATGGAATGGGCCCTGAGGGATGGTTCAGGAAAAAGTGGTATCAGAGGAGTTCAATTCTACCGAATAACTAGAACTCTGACCTTATCTGTGAAGAAATAGTGTTAAGTGTTATGAGTTTGGTTTTTAGTTCTGGGAGTCCAGTGTTGGTGTGGCAGCTGATGTATCCATACACCAAGACCCCGACTTCTGATTTCCAACTCAGTGTATGAAAACACTAACTACGTATGTATTTTTGAAAAGTTTTATTTGTGATATTTTTTAGTCCGCTCACCAGGTAAAATATTAATGGTCATGGTGCACCTGTTTCTTTTCAGAATGCCTCCACACATACAGTCGTCATGGTTTCCAGTTAGTGTATGTGATGAAATCCCACCAAGAGATGAGGCTATAGTGTAGGGACCCCTTACGGTAATTGTACCACCGGTTGGTGTATCATTTTCACCACAACCAATTGGTCAGCCGATGCCACCAGCCCCAGCAGCAGAGGGTGTTCGCCACTTGATCTTGTTGCATGAGTTATAGCATCAGAGGCCACCAAGGTTACATGGAGAGACAGATCCACAGGTGGCTGAGGATTGGTTGGAGGTTGTGGTAAGAGTTTTTTGACTGGTAGGGACACCAGCTGTTCTCATGGTGATCCTTGCCACCAGCCTTCTTCAGGCATCATCGATCAGATAGTGGAGCTTGATGCTCCAGGTTCACGATGAGGTGACACTCATCTAGGAGGACTTCGAGAGCCTTTTCAGGGCATATTTCTTCCCAATGACCTTACGCTCAGAGCATATACAGAAGCTTCTCCACTTAAAGTGGGGTATCATTACCTTGGATCAGTATTCAATGAGGTTCACTATCCTCTCACGCTAATCCACTGATATGGTGCAGGACCCATTCCTCATGGCCCAGACCTTTGATCAGGGGATCAGATAGGAGATTAGATATTTGATGGTTTCTCTCAGCATCCTGATGTAGGAAGGGGTGTTAAAGTGATTACTCTTAGTGGAGAGATTCATTGCTGATCAATCACCGATAGTGAGACCCACCACCAGACGACACATAGTAGAGTCATCGACAGTTGGCAGCAGAAAGATGATGTAGAGGTCCAAGAGGACCAAACCTACAGGTGGACAACCGCAGGAAACCGGGTTGGTGGTGAAAGGCTCTCAAAGCAGAGCTGGACAGGCGAGGATCATGCAGTGTTACTCATGCGGTGGGCAGGGTCACATGGATCCCAATTGCCTGACCTGACGTATTGACGACCAAAAGATAGTCGAGGTACCGGTGAGGTAGAAAAATAGGTTCAATCGAGGAGATTTGTAGGTAGGAGGCAGATGTGGTAGAGTATTAGGTTGTGCAATAGGTGGTGGGCCCCGTTTTTTTATTCTACCACCACCACCGCCATGAGGTACACCCCGACCACAGGGAATAGGTGGAAAAGGACAAGATTAGTTCCAGGAAGCTGAGACCTATGACCATGGAACTCACGAGATGATATGAGGTATGATATGTGTCTAATCCACCTCAGATGCAGTACTTATAGACACAGGTTCCAATCATTCTTTTATTACCATGGCCCTTTTTCGGAGCTCAGAGATTCTGATGGAGCCGTTGGCTCGATCATTACGGCTAACGACCCCTATGGGAACATATTCGATGATTACGCAATGGTGCCGGTAGTGTGATCTAACTCTAGGAGGTGATAGCTTCGACTGGGATCTTCTAGTAGGCGCGTCGGAGCCTTATAATGTCATCATGGGTATGGACTAGTTTCCCATAGTCCTTTCCCTAATTGATTGTATTAGGCGCAAAGTGTAGTGTGTCTGCACGAATGGGACCTGGTTTTCATTAACTGGTGAGAAGGGAAACTCTGCAGTGGAGGATGGACTTACCTGGAGGACGGTGCAGCCGATCACACATTCATTGGCTAGACTTACCCTCGGAGTAGTGTATGTTGAGATTCTAAGCTATCATGTAGTAGTGGACCAGTATGCTGATGTTTTTTTTGATGATGTTCTGAGACTACCCCCTCGGAGGGAGGTAGACTTTTACATCGACATGTACCCCAGGACATCACTGATATCTACAACAGCATATTGGATAGCTCCTGTGGAGCTTTGAGAGCTACGGGTACAACTAGAGGACTTGTAGAGAAAGGGGTTCATTAGGCCCAATGTTTCTCCTCGGGTAGCCCCGATTTTGTTTGCTAAGAAGGCGGATGGGAGTTTGATCATTTTGTGGACTATCAGTTCCTAAACTAGGTGACCATGAAGAACATGTACCCACTCCCTAGGATTGATGATCTCTTTGATCAGCTAAAAAGATCACGATGGTGGTTGAAGATATACATCAGACCAGGCTATCCCCAGCTCAGGGTATGAGATGAGGATGTGCCGAAGATGGCCTTTAGATGTTGGTATGGCCACTATGAGTTCTTGGTTATTCCATTCGATGTGACCAATGCCCCAGCAGCGCTCGTGGGACTCATGAACAGAATCTTCCAACCATACATCGATCACATTGTAGTAGTCTTCATCGATGACATCTTGATATACTCAGTGATGGAGTAGGAGCATTCCTATCATCTTCAGATAGTTCTGGACACTCTCTGAGAGCACTAGCTTTATGGTAAGCTCTCGAAGTGGAAATTATAGATATGAGAGGTCCACTTTCTAGGACATGTTATCTAAGAGGATGGATTTGTTGTGGATCCAGTAAATATTGAGGTTGTACTAGCTTGGGAGCAACCTAGGAGCGTGATGGAGATGCGGATTTTTCTAGGATTGGCCAGTTACTACTGGAGGTTTTTAATTGACATTTTCAGAGTTTCGGAACCCTGATCTGCTTTGAAAAAGAAGGGTAAACCCTTCGTGTGGTCGGAGAGATTCCATCGGTGTTTCTAAGAGCTGAGTAAGAGACTGATGAGTGCCCCTATCTTGAGGCAACCTGAAGAGGGCGTTGGGTACGTAGTCTTCTGCGATGTATTAGGGATCGGGCTTGGATGTGTCATGATGCAGGAACGAGTAGTGATCACGTATGGTTCTCGATATTTGAGACAGCATGAGAAAAACTACACTACTCATGACCTGGAGTTAGCAGCAGTGGTATTCTCCTTGAATATGTGGATAAATTACTTTATGGGTGAAGGTTTTATAGTCTACTCTGATCACAAGGGTCTCAGGTATATCATCTCTTAGAAGGACCTGAACCTGAGACAACGGTATTTCCTTGAGTTCCTAGAGGACTATGAATTCGATATAGAATATAATATTGGGAAGGGGAACATTGTAGTAGATGCACTCAGCAGGAGATTTGTTATACAACTGCTGAGTCAGGAGATGGAGTAGCAAGCCGCTTTGTAGATATCCTATGTGGATCAAGAAAGAGCAGCTTATCTTCAGTCACTAACAGTCACTCCCCCACTCCTTCAATGAGTCAGGGAGGCATATCTTTGGGAAGATGCCTGCGAGGCTAGACGTGCTCAGATATCTAAAGGATAGGCACCTGATGGATTTTCTAAAGGTAGGGAGCAAGTGATCCTCTTTAGGGGGAATACTATGGTACCAGTGACGCTTAGGGAGGAAGTTTTGAGAGATATACATACATCCCCTCTAGCAGTACATCCAGGAGTTTCGATGATGTACCAAGACCTATGACATCCAGACTGGTGGATGAGAATGAAGGTGGTAGTGGTAGAGTTTGTCTCTTGGTGCCTCACTTTTTAGTAATTGAAGGCAGAGCATCCAGTTTCAATGGGCTGAGTTCAGTGACTAGAGGTGCCAAAGTGAAAGTGGGATGGAATTTCCATGGACATCATGACAATACTTCCATGCATATCTAGGAAGAATTATTATATCTGGGTGATTGTTGAATGACTCACCAAGTCATCCCACTACCTACCAATCAAAGATCAGTGATCAGTGGAGATCTTGGGATGCCTTTAGATATAAGAGATTGTACAGCTTCATGGTGTGAAATCTACAATTGTCTCAGATCATGATGCACATTTTACTTCTCGGCTATGGAAGATTTTTTAGTAGGCGTTCAGGACACAGATTCAGTTAAGCACCACCTTCCATCCTTAGACAAATGGTAAGACAGAGAAGACTATTCAGACCCTCGAGGACATGCTACATGCTTGAATCCTTGATTTTGGCCGCAGGTGGGAGGATCACATTCCCTTAGTGTAATTCGCATACAATAATAGTTATCACTCTACTATTGGTATGAAACCATTTGAGGAATTGTACGATCAAACATGGAGATCACCTCTGTGCTAGACTGACCCAGTGGAGTTAGCAATTGTGGGACCAGAGATGGTACAGGCTACCACAGAGAAGGTGCAGATCATCTAGGAGTTGAGGAAGACAACATAGAGCAGGCAAAAATCCTATGCTGAAAAAAGATGAAGACCTCTTGAGTTTGAGGATGGTGACCATGTCTTTTTATGCGTCCCGCCTCAAAGAGGTTTGCGTAGATTTGGTCGGGGCAGCAAGTTATCTTCGAGGTTCATCGGACCCTTTCACTTCCTTAGCAGAGTTGGTGAAGTGGCGTACCGCTTAGCTCATCCCCTCAGTTGCACCGGGAGCATGACGTCTTCCATGTATCCCAGCAGAAAAGATATGTGCCCGACCCTTCACACATCATTAACTGGGGTGAGCTGGACATCAACGATGGGGCAACATTCTTGGAGGTTCTAGTAGATATTGAGTATTGACAGGATCGGGTCCTTCATGGGAGGTCGATACCTCTAGTGCACTTCCGTTTGTAGCACGGGACACTTCAGGAGAGAACGTAGGAGAGGGAGGGAATGATTCATTCTCAGTACCCCCACTTGTTTCCTTAGTTTGTGTTGTGGATTTCTGGGATGCAAAGCCCAAAGGTGTGTGGAATGTAAAGACCCGTATTTTTTCAGGTAATTTTTTTTATTTAAATGGAAATATTACGAGTCCACAAGAATTGACATTGCATGATTTCGAGGCTCGGAGTGCCTGGAATGAATTTCTGAACATTTCTTTATATACGTTTAGTAAACTTTCTTATGGGTTTTGGTAACTTTTGAACTGGTGCTTGAATTAAAATCCAAGTGCACCACTGAACTCACAGCGCTGATATTTTCTTAAGAATACCTTCACCTCAACTGCTGTAGGTCGAGGGTGGAAGTTTTTTTTTAGTTTTTCGTGGAAGAAGAAAAATAAAATAACTAATATTTCTTTTTTTTTTCTTTTTGAATCCTCCTTTTTTAATTATGGAGGTGGGGACCACTCGAGCTTCAAACCTCCTTTTTAAATTCTAGTGGTGGGGACCACCCTAACCCTTCATTAATGTGGGGAATTATCTTGGAAACCTCCCATTCAATTCTTCCAATTCAATTCAATTTATTGCGACTTCTAATTGTGCCATCATTGATGTTCCAACATTAATTAACCTAGTATAATTAATTTTGGATCTTCTATTCCTTGTTGGAAATGATTGGCGAAGGATAATTGGGAGAGAGCCTTGGATAACCTAAAAGAACATATTCCAAATGAAGAACCCCCCCCCCCCCAATGAAGAACGATGTCGACGCACGAGCCCAGATTAGATGCATCTTCTGGAAGCAACGAACGCCGACGTCCTCTTCATCGACTAAGTCTTCTTCCTCGTGCCACCACCAATGGAAAATTGAGGTAGAGGTTTGTTTTTAATATGATTGAATATTTTGGATTCTTCATATCCTAAATTCACGATGATGATGGAAAAATGAACATGGACATCATCCGACACATAAACCTTGATCCTCTTTCTTTTTATTCATCGCACGTTCTTCGTATTTTCTCCAATGCCTAATATTTATTAACGCTAGAAACATGGAGTTTTGTTGAGCACCATAAATGGACACGGAACCCTCGATGCAAGGATAAAAAAATATTCGATCATTTAATTTTTCAAGTTGGAACAAAGCCGCAGCGGGTCACAGAAGAGGTGGAGGCTGTCACCCGGCCAGCTACGAGAGAGGAAGGGCGGCGCACGTCCATGCCGCCGTTTGTGAAGGATGTCGCGTCCCTTCGGCCATGGAAGATCAGGGTGGAGGCCTGCATCTGACTGGCCGTATGGTAGACCGGAGGTGTGCGTACGCATTGTCGGTGGAGCAACAGGCTAAGGCCGCCTGGCCACGGTGGATTTCAGAGGCCGGTCGGCAGCCAGCTGGCCGTAGTTGGATAATGGCGTCGTCACGCCACTTGAACGAGAACTGATTGGTTGAGGTGCACCGTGTGGGACAATCGAGCAGTTATGCATGCGAGTAGAGAAACCGAACATCCAACGGGCTGTTCGAATTACAAGGGGTGCCTCCCCACCCCCCTCGAGTTATGACTAGGGCGGACCACCTACCCACCACGGGTCGCACCGCAGGCCGCGTAAGCGGGCCACGCCAATGGGTCTGGCCCTTCGCTGGCTGGGCCAGGCCACCCCCTTCGTGAGTTGGGTCAGAGAACAGCTCGATGGTCTAGGATCACTAAGGCCCATACCATCTGGGCTGGACACGGACTGGGTCGAGTCAACCTGAACCGGGTCGGGTCGGTCCATGCCGGGTCAAACCGGACCTGAGGCCATCTGAACCCTGTTTTTCCTTTTTGGTTGTAACATGAGAACCGGGAATCCATTTGACGAACTGTCTATGGCACCGGAATCCTTGGATTGAGATGATCCATTTTTATACTATACTTTATTTTTGGATAATGTTGTCGTACGAAACGGTTGGATCGGTCCCTAAATCCAACTGGGCCCTCGGGGCAGAAACGTTAATAACTTACAGACCAGGCATTCGATTGACGTACCGTCTATTGAGTTAGCTCCCTTAAGATGTGACAGACCTTTGGGATACCTTTTAATGAAAATTTGGGATGGTTGGGGTATGACCGATTGTTTGGGTAGTGGTTCTCCCAAGTGCACTACGTGCGGAATCCTGCGACTGGCTGAGATCTGACGACTGCTGACCATTACGACTCGGAGTGACTTGACATGCACAGTAGAGACCACCTCTGTGTGACACGGTAGACCCATAGTGTGGAGCACCTCTGTGTGATGCAACAGACCCAAGGTACTAGATAAGAGGAGTTCTTTAATAGACCATGAGGGGGAGCGCCTATATGTGACGCAGCAGACCCATGGTGGGGAGCACCTCTGTGTGACACGGAAAACCTATGGTACTTGACCTGAGGAGTACCTTAGAAGACCGAGATTAGTGGAAAGTTCCTTTGTGTGACATGACAGGACCACTCTACTCAATATAGGAGGAGTTATCCAACAACTGAGGTGTTCGACAATGTGAATCGTGATGTTACTTGTTACTACACATAGAATAAATACTAGTGTAAGATGTCTTTACTTTGTGCTTGTTATTGAGGTTATGCTATGTCATACTTCACCTTTATGGTGTTACATTTGTGGTAATCTTCCCACAAGTGTGAGATGATTATATCTTGATAACATAGCTATAGTATGGGCTTATACCTAAGTAGAGTTGGGTTCTTTCTTTGTGGTCTTTCCTTGTGAAACTCAAGGAGACCTGTGGGTCTCAGGGTCCCAACTGAGTATCGGTATATTCACCCCTACATGGCCTACACCCACACCGTGTTGTGTTTGGTGTAGACGGTGGACAGTGTTGACTGAGGACGAGGGTACAAGGACTGGTGGTAGCTTGGAGGTGGAATTTAGACGAGGCGTACCATAGAGATGACGGATCGAGAGTTGTACCTACCCTTCAGGTATGATCCATGGAGAGTGTTCTTGGGAGTTGTTTTCAGTTTTACTTTTACTTTTCAGTTTACTTGTACTTCTTAGTTGGTCTTGTATTCTAGCCCTTTTTTTACTTTCTGTACACACCCTGTTTACTATATATAGTTTTACTTTATGCTTGTATCTTTCTTTGTGCTTAGTTGTGTTAGTTTATAGGTTATAAAGGCAATGACTTCCCATTTTTAGGTAATTATGAATTTTGGTGCTAATCACCAGCTCCTGGCCTATGGAAGGTGGGCTTAGGGTAGTCACGACACGACCCCCAAGGGATGGGTCATGACATCTGATATCTCTACCTCGGAGAAAATGTATAGGTTGAGATGAATATAGAGACCACATGTTCCTTTACTTCCCACAATTGAGGAACATAATTGACCCAGAATCAGAAGCCAAAAACCATTATATCTAGGAAGGATGTCATGAACAACCACCAACCTTCTTCCCCTATATTCATGCTTCCTCTTCTTCTCATATGATCTGCTACTACCCACTAAAAAAACCCATCTATTGAAACTATATATTTCATTGTGATCAATTTTTAAAATCATTGAATGATTAAAAACCTCTACATAATTTTCAAGGTTGATCAAGAACACCTGAGATCAAATCCTTGTCCACAACCCCATCTAAATCTGCTGAGACTCCATCTACTCAATAGAAACAATTTTGGGATGGTATCGAACTATTTCTTCAACATGGATATACTACTCCATCATGTTTCGATATCCCTAAAAAGGCTCCCAAAAATCATGGGAGCTTGCTATGGACAAAATCTCCAGACAATACTGCTCATTGAATGTGGACTTGAAGTCCTTCCAGTCCACTTTTTCTTTCATTCAAGGTTGCACGACAGTGTCCCACAACATAAGACATGGACCATCCAACATGAATGAAACAAACATCACTATAAATTACTCAATATTATCAAGAAACTTGAAGATCCTTTCTAATTCTCAATCCAATCCCCTGCTTCCCCAGGATTTGTGCTACCACGGAAAGAAGGAATATTTTTTGAGGAACTTTTGATATTTTTTTTCCAAAACTGTTTATTCTAACCTAACAAAACAAGGAAAATATCTCTCTAATTTTCCCAAAGAATGGAAATCCCAAAACACTAATTCCACTAATTTTTTATCGATTGGTGATATAGAAATATCTCTAGCCACTTCGTGTGGTTTCATGATAATTATTCAAAAAATAATTTTACTAAAATAGGAAATAACCACATGGAAATCCATTAATATGACCATTAAAAAACTTCTCTATAAAAAACAATATCAACAATTATATGGATTGAAAAACAATCAAATATTCAAAATAATAGGGGACCCAAAAAACTCCACCCCTAACCAATTTCATAATACATTTTTTAGCCAAAATATAAAACTTGGAGTAGAGGTAAACCAAATCCCAACATCTCATGGTGACTTGAGTCCTTTCACAAGGTGTGATGGCTAGACACCCCACTCATATCTAGAACCTCCATCTATAAAAATCCATGCTTTGATCTATCATGACACTTTCCTCAAATAACTTTAAACAAAAAGAGTGTGACCTAATCTGATACCTTTTTTCTTGAACCAAGTCGGGTTGTATGGAATCCCAACATTGTTCGTGAAAGTTTATCCCCACACTCTAAAGGAATCCAATTAGCATCAAGGGTCTATAGTGGTACTACCTAGAAACCATAAACTCATAAATAGAGTATAACTTTAGTAAAATAAATAGATAAATAGAATAATAACAATATCAGCTAAAACAGAAGGAAAAAATCTAGAAGTAATAAATAATCATCATAAATAATATCCAATACCATATACAAAATGATGTAATTTCATGTATCTAAAAAAGGAAACAAGTAGACATTGAACTAGGCATGAAACACAATTCATGTATAAAAAGAAAAAAATAACAACAAGACTACCTCCATATTATATCATGAGTCCTAGATCTGTCATGTGCTTACACTCTTCAATGATATAACAAAACAACCATCAATAACTAGGTCCATTCCCCTATCCCCACCTGCACCCTCATAACCCTCTTGGATACCATCGACAGCCTAGATAGGGTGAGAGATAAACTCAACAGGAATCCCAAAAATGGTCTCTATAAATATCCTATCAGTGCACATAATATAATTTATTATGAATATATAATAATGTTAAGTAGTAAAAAAACTATAAAGGCCAGGATCTTGTTCTGAAAGGAAAAAAGGGTGACACTACCTGCTTCATCCCATGTTGAGAAATCTTTAAACAATCATCATCATGGAAATATATGACTTAGTGTATATATATGTATGTATATATATTAACTATATGTGTAGGGATTTTTATATCCAAATATAATAACATATAGATTTATCCAGTACTTAAGGCATAACTCAGATGTCCATGTCTTGTAACTATATTCTCATGAAGTAGTTGTGAATATCATGCTCAAGTATCATAAGTCATAAGGGTATCCATTCCCAAGTATCACAGTATAGGGTTTCTAGGTTTTAGTATCATAGTATAGGGACTCCATTCTCGAGTGTCATAGTATAGGGTCACCATGTCTAAGTATCACATTATAGGGTCTTAATGTTTGAGTATTGTAGTATATAGTATCCATGATCAAGTATCATAGTATAGAATTTCCATGCTGGTACACAATATATTAGAGACTCCATGCTTGTCAATCATAGTCTTTGGACACCATTTCTCTGAATCAAGTACAATTTTTCCATACCCATATATAATCGTAGTATTATGTTTTTAGGGATTTAAGAAGATCCAAAAAATAGTTCATTGGTCATTAGAATTCCTCTTTAACAAGAGAATAATCTTTTTTCACTTTAATCCCATTATGTGTTCACACCAATCACTTTTTAGTCAATTAATTATAGTAATTATAATTAGGATTCAAACCAAAACCATATTGACGACGGTTCAATATCTTATGAATTTATAGAACTCAATTAAATTCCATGCTCACACATAAAGTGGGTGGAAATTGATGACATGAACCTATCCCAACATGATGAAAGAGATTCTAGTTTATTTATATCATGGATATTGAATTTATCATTAATTATGTGCACTTTTATTTAAACTCATGGAGATTATTTCATTCATCATCATAAAATAAGGTATAAATCAATAAAACATGAGGTATAATTACTATACCACCTAACATATGTATGTATAGAAGAAATCATCCAATATTGACCCCTAGTTTTGTATAGATCAGATGAAAATAAGAATGAACTAAAATTAAGGTAGATGAACTCATAGATAAATCAATATTTAAAGAGAAATAAGAAACAATAATAGAGATAAATTATTAGAGAATATCGGTGGTGATACAGCATGATACATTGAAGTATGATCATATTCCAGATAGACAATCAATATAAAGACTAAATTTAGGCATGACAGACTCAAAAAGAGTGAATAGGAGTCTGATTCTAGTTACTGTGGAAAATATATTGAGGATATGTTTTAAATATGAATAGTGGAAAACACTAATTCTCCACTTTTTAAGTGGTCACATGGTTTGGACACATGGGATGAAATATTGTGATCTAACCACGAATATCCAATAGTCCAGGGAGAACACCCTACATGGAATGAAGCATAGGGTTAGATAGACCATTCACTGTCCATGAGGACCCTTGAACTTATCCTCACACAACCTCAATGTCCCTTTTATGGTTTAAATAAAAAATTTGGAACCCATTCAGGGCCACATAGTTTGAGGTGCATGGTTAGCCCTAATGGTGGGCTTAAAATTTACATGTCCCATTTTCTGAAAAATTCTGGGATATGTGATATGAAAAACCCCATACATCATTAATCCATAAGGACATTTATTAGGAAAAATGTAATGAAACCAACAAAAATTAAATGGTTTTGTAACACAAGTAAAATTTAGTTGTTTTCTATCATCCCCCATTTAAGAAACTCATCCTTGTGATTCTCCTCCAATGGTTGTAGAACCTCACCTATGAATAAATTCAGACACTGAGAATGTACATTGAACCTAGGCTCCCATGTCTCATCATGTACATGATCATGTTGTCATAGCACCCATACCAGAGGAAACAACCTTCCGAATAGAGCCTTCATTCTCTGGTCCTCAATACAGATAGGATAATCATCAAAGGATGAATACAACTCTAACTCAGACTCATTAAGATGAAAGATATGATACATATCTGAATAGTATCAAAAAACTTATGAAAAAAGGAAGACATAATTCCTAGGTCGATACCAATATGGTATAGGTGGTTGGCTAACGACCTGACTCTCTTTGTAAAACCTCAAAAGTTATAACAATCTTAGGTGAATTCTTCCCCTTCTATATAAAATTTGATTCCCCAGTCTAGTCAAAACATGTATAAATACCTGATCCCCAACCTAAAATTTTAGTGGTTGATGATTATGATCAATATATGACCTCTTCCAAGATTTAACTGTATTTATTTATATTCTGATCAAATTTACCTTCTCGGAAGTCTCTTGAAAAAGATGTGCTCCATGTAATGCAACCAAACCTACCTCTAACTAGAAATGGGTTTAAAGACATGGGTACCATATAAATCTTCATAAGGAGCCTTTTATGAAACACAATAATATTTTTTTGAAATATTCAATTTAATCTTTTAGATATATTTCATTTCATGTAACACCAGATATATCTTATATAATATGAAGGAACCTTGTTATTCTTGATTTTTACATAACCCCAAGTTGATATTCTTATACACACAAAACATAGATTAACATTAAGTATATAATGAACTATATTTTTCTTGTGTTACACACAATGCTGATTTTTTCAATAATATGCGTGATATGAAAGAACAAGTTTTCAAAACTACAATGTACTATTAATATTATTATTAAAATGCAATTATACTTTTCACCTATCTGGTATAATAATGGTTATGAATAATATTTTTTAAGTTATTAAACTATTATTTACAAATTTATATAATAATAATAATTTGGATACCAATTAATTATAAATAAAAATAAAACCCTTTTGAAAATATATAAAATCTTGTGCTGGAAAAATATATTTATGCATTCAAATATGGTTTACATCAATGAATTAATTATACCAATTTTGATAAATTATTTTAACTTTATATATATATATATATATATTATTTATTCTATTATTTAATGTTCATATTTTTATTTTTCTAGACAAGAGATAAGAATAAATCTAACTTTGTGATTAAATATATACAGTTTTTCTAAAAGGTACTTTTACTAGCTTTAATGGAAAAAATGTTTTAAAAATAATTTTCCCCACATTAATACATTTTATTTAAAAAATTTAACTTCATTTTTTAATTAAAAATATCATAATTTAATTTGAGAGATTTTTTGGAATTTTTTGGTGACGTTTCATTTTTTGATGAATAGTGAAAATAATGAATTTTAATTAAAACCTACCTTTTAATATAATTTATTTATATAGTTAACATAAATTTTAAATTGGTTTTATATTACACTTTTGAACAATTATACATCTATTAATACAATATAGGTAATTTTAATCATTTTAATATTGAATTTGGATATCGAAACATTTCAATCTTTTGAATATTTTCACCTTACAACCTTGTTGTCTTTTCCTGTCTGTGGGATTAGATTTAGATTAACTTCAAATAGTTCTTTGTTAATAATTCATAAAAATGTATTATTTATTTTTAAATATCATATAAAATAATTTCTAGTATATCCAACAAATTTTTTCACCAAATATGTTATTAAATATAATTAAAATTAAATCCATCGGTGATTATATGACCGACTTCACTTAGATGTTAAACATTACCTAATTGTAAAAAATTACATTTAATCATGAATAGAAGCCATTATATGGTCTTATTTAGACTAAATACTCTCTTTTATTGAATATTTATCATTATTGGAGGCACATTATCTTTGTAAGACCTCCCAATTGTGTTTTCTTTTTCATATTTTTGAGAATGACACTCCTCCCCAACTATAAAAGGGTACTCAGCCCCCTCACTTAGTCACACCACCCAAACAGTTTCAGTAATTAATAACCTATCCAATTAAGATATCAAATTACCTATTCTAAATCTATAAGCCTCCATTTTTTATTATCAAAATCTAATGTAGTTTTTTTCTCTAGACCGAAATGAATTACTCGAAGAAGATATAATGTTCTCCAATGACATCATTTTATCCATTTCTTTCTCCACTATATAAATGATTCTTATTCCATGATTATATAATAAACTCATTATCATAAATATACTGAGTTTTTAATTTTATTTTTATTACCTTCGCAATCACACAATTACATCAAATGGGATACACAATCATCTTTCTTGTATACAGCGGACTGCCGCCTCACGAACCGATGTCACTCATTCTTCTATTACCTCCCCTCATTGTTGGGTATAATGATGGAAATATTGTTTTGATATGATATATATATATATATATAATATTTTTTTTAATAATTATATAACTCATACATTCATTCTTTCCATTTTGTGAGAATGTGATAATAACATTTTTGGATGTGTAGACTACCGAATCTTGAAAGTGATGTGATTTATTAACACATTAAATGGAATGTATTAAGGATATCTTTAATAAATATATGTGATATATATGTAATAAAAATTCTAGTATAATTATTATATATATATATATTTCATATACTTACTTTCTTTCAATATTACAAAAAAATAAAAAAAACCATTCATGGAAACATACGGCCTACCGTCTCCTCGAACGGTGCATCTCATCTTATATTTATACGATATATAGATTATTATAATTACATATATAAAGAATATATATGATATTTATATCATTAATTACATTCTGGATATATGTAAATCATGTTCAAATTAATGTGGCTAATAAACAAATTATAACGTATACGAAAAACAAAGGGAATATTACTTAAAACATAACTTTCACCTAGAATTGATAATAAACTGGTTATACAAAGTCATAGTAAAATAAAATATGGTTTTATATATAATGATACAGTTCTTTGGTATATTTATAATAAAATTATATTTATTTTACATGATCTTTCAATGTGTATAATGAATGTAAATACTTTAGGTAAGCGTTTTCTCGTCTCACTTGTATTTATGTGAGATATATACTTTATTCACTACATATTCTATTTGTGTGGTATATATAATAAAAAATATCATGATTTATCATGAATATACATTATTTTATGATATTAAAATTTTCAATTTATTTTATTCATTCTTTGGGATCTTGATTCAAATGTAACTCGATTAAAAAATGAATTTCATGACACTTTTTATATCTATGAGAAATAAGAAATATTCACCTCTTCTTTCTTTTATGGAGTGTATATACTTAATTATGACATACTATATAATAATTTTAATTTAATTTATGATATTAAAATTTTCAATTTATGATATTATTTAAGGGGTCTAACATTCCAAAATTTGTTAATATAGTAAGGGGAATTCTATTATTACATTTATTCATGTGAGACTTATGTCGTATTCCCCACTAATTTATTTTTTATGTGCATATAATTCCCTAATATAAGTTATACCATGAATTTTAATTTATATCTTGATATTAAAGTTTTACTAATTTTATCATTTAATGGATCTCATGATTCAAAAGTTACTCAAGTAGTAAGGTATTTTCGTCTCACATTTAACATCGTGAGACATAAGCCATGTACACCAAAAATTTATACTACATGGTTTATATAATTCCAATTAAATTAATTTATGAATATTTTAATTAGGATTATTGGTTTTTATATATCCATTTATGTATCACTTTTTCATGGGGTCTATGGTACAAATGTTTCCAAAGATATAGGGAGGTTTTTTCTCAATTTTAACTATTTGAGACGTATATTATGTTATGCCCCTATATTCATTCAAGAGGTTTATATAAAAACCCAATACCATGTAATATTATGAATTTTTTTCTTCCTAATTCTATTTTATGTATCATTTAATTATATCCTCTCATTGGTATTATTATGAAATGTTAGAAAAATGGTAAGAGTTTACTTATATAATCTCTCCATTTATCAAGATTGTTTACTATTATTCTTTTGTTGATAAAATCTTATGATATCATATAATGAAATTTCATGAAATTTATTGTATTAAGGTTATTCATGATACCTTCAAGTAATGGTACCATTTTTCCACTCTTTGGAAAATAATTTAATTTAGAAATTTTTTATAAAAATACGACCTTAATTCTCTCTTCGGACAAAAATCTGTTTTATTTAAAAAACATGTTTTATAAAAAAATTGAAAGTATTTTAATATTATCCTATGATATTTAAAATAAATTTTAACAATTACTTACCATTTTAAAATTTGGTTTTAAAAGTAATATTCTTATCATTTTTTATCTGTTATCCTATCTAAACATGTTAAAGTGGAAAAGGAATGTTAATAATCTAGGGATTTATCCACCACCTTGACCATAATTTCATAGAATCTTCCATTTCATGTTTACAAGATTATATTTTTTAGAAACAATTTTTCCTAATTTTATTCAATTTTTTTAATTTCTAATGTTTCTTTCAAATAATTTTTTTTCAAACTGTTTTATGACTAAAAAATAAATTTTCATAGAAGAAGGGATATTTTTCTCTGGAAACATTTAATATGACCTTTAAAAATTATTTTTCATCTATGATTTAATATTTTGTTATAGTTAATTATTTACTAGGAATATTATCTAAGTACACAATTATTTTCTTTTATTTATATGGCTTATGTTTAAGATAACTTGTTGTTAATGAAACATGTTTATTTTCTATGTGTTATACCATAATGAAACCCATTTATTTTCATGGGATATGCAATGATGGAAATATTACAAAGCATGTATATTTTATACAAGTTATAATATTATGAAATGTTTATAATACATAATTTATTCCACTGGTTAGGATATAGTTAATTTTTTATGATATTATAGTACATGTTAATATGTTTTTCATTATGTTATGGGTGGGAACTATAACTCTCACCAATGATTTTGTTAATGGTAAATGAAATAAGGGAATATAAGGAACACGAGTTGAAGCCCATGCTAAAAAAAGGTACACAGTTTTAACCCCATTCCTAAAAACAAGTGGGTATATGGGTTATAGTCGATGCCCAAAAAAAAGATGGTACCTGGGTTGTATCAAAATCCCCAAAACAATAGGGCACATATTGTAGAGACCCGAAGCTTTATGTACATGGACATTACATTACTTTTGCGGAATACTTAGTACATAACCAAAACACACACACAAGGATCGCAATAGTTTAGTGTCTTTGGAAACTCGGAATATAATCTTCCAATCATGGTGAAAGATCTTCAACATTTCCCATAAAGATCTCCCCTTTTTTTACCTAAAACCTTTCTTTATATCCTAGGGAAAAGAAAACATAAAATGGTGAGCTCAAATGCTTAGTAAGGGTAAACAAAAGAAATATCAATCACATCATATTCATAAGAACATAACTTTTGGAAATCGTAACCTGCAAAAGAGAGAAAAATTTCATAACATGGGGTAAATCATAGTAGTGAAATGTAATCCCAATAATCATAACATAAAACATGAAACTTTGTGGAATACACACATAATCATAGAGAATCATTTCTTGTTAGTCAAGACTCATTGCCAAGACTATCTTAGTGGACAAATTCCCTTTCTGAACCGAGTCACCCTCGTTTCAGTCCTGTATCACTGAACCCATATAACCTACCGTTCCAGCCATGTCTATCTCATGAGATATAAAATCTTTACCCAATTCATTGGAGGGATATGTAGGTCCCACCCATCTCATAATGATATCATTCTTATGTGTGACACAAAATCATAAACCATACATCATTGCATAACCCATGTAATAAAAATTGGAATCTTAAACATCATGACATCATAAAACAATTCATATACGATAAAGGAATTCATAAAAATAATTCCATCACAACATAATCAAATCAATGTAATAATAGTGATAAAAACATAACCCTTTATTATCTTATATGGAAAATAATTTTGATAAAACACTTGAACTTCATTCTTGAGGAAAATATACTTTCTACTTCAAAAAAATTTTCCTTTCTTAACATGTCTTTCAATTTTAAACTAAAAGAAGTTGATTAAAAATAAAATTTAAAACTTGTAAATGAATATTCTTGGAAATAATGTTTTAAAAATCCATTCATGTCATATAAGTTAAAAAAAACATTCTTCTCGTACTTTTGTCGGAAAAGTCAAAAAGTACCTCGTATGAAAAACGACAAAAGATTCCTTTAATATCTTTTACTAAAAACTTACTGAAGGGTAAAATTGGATTTAAACAATTGTAGGTGGATGGAAATAATATTACATATTGAGAAAACATGGATTTGGATGATAAAATACACCACAGTAAATTTCAAAGTATAAACAATCTCGGATAAAAATGAGATTGTGATATTTCCCTTACCTTAGGTCTGATTTGCCTCGTAAGTGTCCGAACCTCCTGTATAATGATTTAAATAATGTTATTGACTTATTAAAGAATCATAATTATTGTTATGATATCATATATGGTCATATTATTAGTTTCTTGGTAGTAATATTTCATTGCTACTTGTTATTCGGGTGTTTATAACTTTTTGTTCTTATGCGTGTTTTGTCGAATAAATTCTTATTCTTCTCTTTAGGTTATAGATACATCATTCCCAGAATGGTATTAATGTACTGTATATCATATTTATTCATTCAATTCATTTATATAATCATTATGCAATGAAGATCATGTAGAACGAATCGCATCACATCATGGAGACGGTATTCCGTACGTACGCACGAGCGATGATATCGTTCCCATGATCATGGAATTGTATTGGAGTGTTTGTATACTATTTCAGAATCAATATCACTTTAAAATAATCATATATAGTTATTATGTACACCATTATACCCATCCAAGTAAGGTGGTGGTGGAAAATAGATTACACCACGGCGTGGAGACGGTATTCCGTACGTACGCACGCCCAGTGATTTCTTTTTCGGTAGGATGGATAGATGGTGAAAGAGGGTTGTATCATACTTATAATAACATATCAGTATATGAGTGATACTGATGTTATTACTTTATAATTAAACAACTAAAGAAGAAGAAGTGGAAGAAGAAATAAAGATGAAAGAGTCGGTAACGGACATTACCTCTTCTTTGAAGTGCTTCTTTGAGACCTTCTTTTAGGGCACTAAAATTGGTCTTTGAAGAAGACCATGACCTCTAGGATGTCTCCAGGGAAGTGGAGAGGAGAATGTGGCAGGGGATGGCCGAGCTTGAAGGCTCAAAGTGGTGTGAGGAAGAGAGGGAGGAGGTTCCCTTTCATAAGGGAGGAGAGGGGCACCTTTGGAATAACTAAAAATATTATTTTATTATAAAGCCATGTTTGGTTTTAAATAGCTAAAAATTGATTTATTTAGAGTCTAAGGTGGGTATTGGTCTAAATCCTCTCATCCAATAGAATTTAGACAAGTTTAGGTTCCTATTTTAACCTTATCATTTAGATTTAACATTAAGTTAAATAATTTTACTTTTACTGTGTCTTCATTGTTTTTATACTATAAGGTTAATAAACTTACTATAAGCAGCCAAACGAACCCCAAGTTGTTTATTATTAATATATTTAACCTTATCTAAGTAATTTGGCCGAATTGTAGATTTTTAAGAATAAAATAACTATTAATAATATAATATTTGTTTTAAAAACTATTTTATGTCAATTTTGACACTATTTAGTAATTGATTTTTGTGAAAATCATAACAGAATGATAAGTTCAAAAAAAGTTAATTAAATCCGTAATAACATGTCATATTAACCTAGAAAATTAATGGAATTCATAAAATGTCAAAAATTTTATTTATCTGGGTATTTATAACATCAATTATGTCAATATTTTATTAATAAGATAATTACTGCATCATCGTTGTGTCATAAATAAATTAAATTATTTAATGTCTAAAAATTACATATAAAATATCATTATGTAGGAAATATTTTTATATTTCTAATGAATATTTATAGTCGAATTTATCTTAGGTATAACCCTATATTAAAAATGATTTACTTATTAAACATTGATTTTAACTATTTTAACCCTTCTTTAAATAAATTAATAATAAATGTCCTAATCTAATCCAAGTGGGCTTAAATGGTCATATTTTATTCCTAAGGTTGTTTTTTGTCGAATTAAACTTGTCCAATAGAATTAGTACATGTGTTAGGGTAATAATAACATCATTTTTACCCTTAATTACCCTATTTACTTTTAACCGTGGTAAATAAAAGTAAAAAGTTACTATTCACCAAAAATTATTTTCATCTCATTGAACCACATTTTAGTCCTTGATATTAACTGTGTCTCTCAGATTTTTGAAATTCCACTCACAGAAGCGGTAAAATTAAGTTTTATGAAAAATTCAGTTTTTTAACTACCACTTAGTGGTTTCACTATTCATCAAAAATTGAAAGTTTTCAGAAAAAATCCAAAAATTAGGCCTAAGATATATTTGATATTATGAATTCAAAAATTATGTCTATTTTATCAAATTCAAAACATATCAATTACATTAACTATTTTAAAAATTAATTCGCATCGTCAAAACAAATAGCGTGTTTTTAAGAGATAATAACTATCAAAAGATTGACACTTGTTTATAACTGGTTTAAATGTGAAATTTCATCCAATGACCAACATTGTATTAAATTGTAAAAATATATTCCAAATATACTTTAAAACCACTCAAATTAATAATTTATCACTAATAATTATTTCTATTAAAAAAGTTGTTTTTAATTAAAATTTAGCAATTTTCACTATTCATCAGAATATGAAAGTTATCCGAAAAGTACCAAAATTTCACACTAAGCTAATTTCGATATTCCGAATCCAAAAATGAAGTCCATTTTGAAAAATAATCTTTACAAAATTTCAAAAAGTGGTTATTACTATTCATAACGGCAAGTTTTAATAATATTTTAATAGCATATCGTTGTTTAGTGAAACTCGGTATTGCGTACTACACACGCTATCGAGGAAGGTCGCGATTGCATGTAATTCAAGGCAAGTCAATGATGTGTGTTGTGAGAGCTCCTTTTGGTGTAGCGTAAAACACAAGACATTAATGAAAAGAATATTTTTCATAAAATCTCGGGGTGTTACATTCTACCCCCCTTAAAATGAATTTCGCCCTCGAAATTCGTCGAAGTTATAAATGGTTTACTACTTGAAAGTTTCTTTAATATAAACCCACATCATAAAAAGTAATACCAAAACCATTCTTTAAAAACAAAAGTATGAAACGTAATGGTTACCCAAATAAACTAATCACTGGGTTTCCACATAGGTGAAAATATGGATATGGAAGAGAAATCTAACCATCATGTTCTGATTAAGAGTGGTAGAGAACATGGCTATGGAAAAGCCAGAAATCACAAAGCCATAGATTTGTGATGGTCTAAGGTACCATATAATTCATCAGATATAAGAGCACTAGGACAACATTTTTGGTTTTCAAGATCATTTCCCTAAAGTTGATGAAATTGGAATTAGAAGAAATACTTTCGTGATTTTGGTATAGTCTCACTGTTGGTCGTTCTTTGGACAATTTCCACTTCATCTCTTAAATGAATGAAGTTGAATTTTTCATTCATGATATGATAGAAGATCATGTGATAGAATGATGGGTCATTCCATCTGTCTCAAACAAAAGGTTTGAAAAGTTATCAAAAAATATATAAGTCCATCTATAGTGAGATTAATCATATATGGTTCCTAAAATGGACTTATATTTCATATATCATACTACTTAATATAATAAAACTAGTTTCTACTAAACAGGGACTTCCTGTAGGCCAGTGGTAGGCGATTAAGGACAGTCGCACTTCGGTTGTGGGTTCGATTCCCACGGCCTTGTCCGACGTGATGGGTTGTCGCCCGGCCTGCAGGTTGTCCTTTTTCTAAAGCTATATTACTATAACATCCCATAAACAATATCAAAAAAGTTTTATCCTTAAACAATACTAACTTATGTCCAACATAATCCATTCCAATATATGGCTTATCTAAAATACTTCGGTCCAAGCTCATAGTATAAAGGAAATGATCACGTGAATGCCATCATTTATCCCCCATATATCATAAGATATATCTTGTTGGTCAAATTACAAACATGTGAATACCTTAATCATGTATTCTCTTGAATAATGAATACCCATTGAACCTTATTGAAAACATGAATGCTGTTAAAAGTTGCCTCTTTCCACATACCAAAATCCTCAAAATTCTATATCCTCAAAACATGATATCACTTATTCCTTATATCAATCATGTGCTAATGAATACAGTCAAATATGTCATTTTCTCGTTTTCCCTTCATTATGTGCATATCAGCTTTTTTTCCAAAAATATCTCAATCACTTTCCATGGTTACCGGTATAAAATTATTGAAGACCACAATAGACTTATACATAAATATTCCAATACTCAACATTATTTTGGAATCCCATTACATAAACACTTAATCATTCCACCACATCGTTGTCATATTCAACATCACCCATGGTGATCGCATGTGACTTCCCTTTTTCCTTTGCCTTAAGTGGTTGCTCATGTCGATCATCACTAACCCTTGGATTAGGGCATTTATTGGCATAATTTCCCATCTCCTTGCACTTGAAACATTGATGTGTAGTAGGTTCATTCTGTGTATCCCTTCCTTTGTTTGCATCATTAGACATCTTCTTCCCATCATTGCGGCATTCAAATGCCCGATGACCTTCCTTTCCACATTTGAAACATTTACTTGTCCCTTTAAGACAATATCCACCATGCTTCTTTCCACATATTGAGCATAAGGAAACATTCATCTTCTTTTCACCATTATTCTGAGATTTCTCCTTGAACTCCATCTTTCGTTTCTTGTCAAAACTATTAGATGGATAAGTAACACCAACTTCCATTTCTACCTTGATAGCACAACACACAATTTCTTCATAGATACTGAAGTCTCTTATAGCTAATGCCCTTCGAAGATTTGGTTTTAAGCCACTAAAGAATCGATCAACTTTACTTTCAGGTTGGATGATAAATCCAGATGCATACCTTGCAAGCCTTGTAAAATTCACTTCGTATATACCAACAGATTCATCATCCTTTTGCTTTAGTTCAAGAAACTCCTTCTCCATCTTTGTTTAAAGAATACGAGGGATGTACAAATTGAAAAATATGTTCTTGAACTCGTCCCATTCCATGGACTCAATTTCATATCTTTGCCTCGTATTCTTGATAAGATTCCACCATTGATCAGCTTCACCTTCCAAACGATATACTGATAAGATGAATTTATCATGTTCATAACATTGAAGAACTGAAAATATCTTTTCAGTGGTATTGATCCATTGTTTAGCAACAAGTGGATCGTAAGACCCACTGAAAGAAGGTGGACGTTGCCTCATGAAGGACTCAATAGAATATTGTTCCCTTCTCTGCTCATTTGGAAGTCTAGAATGATTCATAGCTTGTGTAAGTATAGCAATAAGATTTTTCACTCTATCTCCCATAACATTTGTTTGTTCAAGAGGAAAATCATTGGATTGTCCATTGCATTGATCAACACAGTTCCTTCGGGTTCCAGCCATCCTCTAAAACCCAAAAAGAATAGTGTGAGAGGAAAAAATCATGCTAAGGAAAACTACATAATAAAGGGGGAGTATCCTAAATATCTAACATCTTAGGTTAAATTCTATGATCATTACCGTAGTTCTAGGACTGTATCCTATATGTATACTTATCCTTAGGGACATCCTTAGACATACCTTAGAAATATATCTAGGGATTTCACTAATGTTTTCGCATCCTAGTTTCCAAAGGTTGACTAAACCTTTCCTCTGATACCAAATGTAGAGACCCGAAGCTTGACGTACATGGACATTACATTACTTTTGAGGAATACTAAGTACATAATAAAAACACACACACAAGGACCGTAATAGTTTACTGTCTTTGGAAACTCGGAATATAATCTTCTAATCGTGGTGAAAGATCTTCAACATTTCCCATAAAGGTAAACCCTTTTTTACCTAAAACCTTTCTTTATATCCTGGGGAAAAGAAAACATAAAAGTGTGAGCTCAAATGCTCAGTAAGGGTAAACAAAAGAAATATCAATCACATCATATTCATAAGAACATAACTTTTGGAAATCGTAACCTGCAAAAGAGAGAAAAATTTCATAACATGGGATAAATCATAGTAGTGAAATGTAATCCCAATAATCATAACTTAAAACATGAAACCTTGTGGCATACACACATAATCATAGAGAATCATTTCTTGTTAGTCAAGACTCATTTCCAAGACTCTCTTAGTGGACAAAGTCTCTTTCTGAACCGAGTCACCCTCGTTTCAGTCATGTATCACTGAATCGGTATAACCTACCGTTCCAGCCATGTCTATCTCATGAGATATAAAATCTTTACCCAATGCATTAGAGGGAGATGTTGGTCCCACCCATCTCATAATGATACCATTCTTATGTGTGCCACAAAATCAAAACCATACATCATTGCATAACCCATGTAATAAAAATGGGAATATTAAACATCATGACATCATAAAACAATTCATATACGATAAAAGAATTCATAAAAATAATTCCATCCCAACATAATCAAAACAATGTAATAATAGGGATAAAAACAGAACCCTTTATTATCTTAGATGGAAAATAATTTTGATAAAACACTTGAACTTCATTCTTGAGGAAAATATCCTTTCTACTTCAAAAACATTTTCCTTTCTTAACATGTCTTACAATTTTAAACTAAAAGAAGTTGATTAAAAATAAACTTGAAAACTTGTAAAGTAAGATTCTTGGAAATAATGTTTTAAAAATCCATTCATGTCGTATAAGTTAAAAAAACATTCTTCTTGTACTTTTCTCGGAAAAGTCAAAAAGTACCTCGTATGAAAAATGACAAAAGATTCCTTTAATATCTTTTACTAAAAACTTACCGAAGGGTAAAATTAGATTTAAAAAATTGTAGGTGGATGTAAATAATATTACATATTGAGGAAACATGGATGTGGATGATAAAATACACCCTAGTAAATTTCAAAGTATAAACAATCTCGGATAAAAATGAGATTATGATATTTCCCTTACCTTAGGTCCAATTTGCCTCGTAAGTGTACGAACCTCCTGTATAATGATTTAAATAATTTTATTGACTTATTATAGAATCATAATTATTGTTATGATATCATATATGGTCATATTCTTTTTTTCTTGGTAGTAATATTTCATTGCTACTTGTTATTCGGGTGTTTATAACTTTTTGTTCTTATGCGTGTTTCGTCGAATAAATTCTTATTCTTCTCTTTATGTTATAGATACATAATTTCCATAATGGTATTAATGTACTATATATCATATTTATTCATTCAATTCATTTATATAATCATTATGAAATGAAGATCATGTAGAACGAATCGCATCACATCGTGGAGACGGTATTCCGTACGTATGCACGAGCGATGATATCGTTCCCATGATCGTGGAATTGTATTGGAGTGTTTTTATACTATTTAAGAATAAATATCACTTTAAAATAATCATATATAGTTATTATTTACACCATTATACCCATCCAAGTAAGGTGGTGGTGGAAAATAGATTACACCACGGCGTGGAGACTGTATTCCGTACGTACGCACGCGCAGTGATTTCTTTTTCTGTAGGATGGATAGATGGTGAAAAAGGGTTGTATAATACTTATAATAACATATCAGTATATGAGTGATACTGATGTTATTACTTCATAATTAAACAACTAAAGAAGAAGAAGTGGAAGAAGAAATAAAGATGAAAGAATCGGTAACGGACATTACCTCTTCTTTGAAGTGCTTCTTTGAGACCTTCTTTTAGGGCACTAAAATTGGTCTTTGAAGAAGACCAGAACCTCTAGGATGTCTCTAGGGAAGTGGAGAAGAGAACGTGGTAGGGGTTGGCCGAGCTTGAAGGCTCAAAGTGGTGTGAGGAAGAGAGGGAGGAGGTGCCCTTTTATAAGGGAGGAGAGGGGCACCTTTGGAATAACTAAAAATATTATTTTATTATAAAGTCAAGTTCGGTTTTAAATAGCTAAAAATTGATTTATTTATAGTCTAAAGTTGGTTTTTGGTTTAAATCATCTCATACAATAGAATTTACACAATTTTAGGTTCCTATTTTAACCTTATCATTTAGATTTAACATTAAGTTAAATAATTTTACTTTTACCGTGTCTTCATTGTTCTTAAACTATAAGGTTAATAAACATACTATAAGCAGCCAAACGAACCCCAAGTTGTTTATTATTAATATATATAACCTTATATAAGTAATATGGCCGAACCTTAGATTTTTAGGAATAAAATAACAATTAATAATATAATATTTGTTTTAAAAACTATTTTATGTCAATTTTGACACTATTTAGTAATTGATTTTTGTGAAAATCATAACAGAATGATAAGTTCTAAAAAAGTTAATTAAATCAGTACTAACATGTCATATTAACATATAAAATTAGTGGAATTCATAAAATGTCTCAAATTATATTTATTTGGGTATTTCTAACATCAATTATGTCAATATTTTATTAATAAGATAATTACTGCATCATCGTTGTGTCATAAATAAATTAAATTATTTAATGTATAAAAATTACATATAAAATATCATTATGTATGAAATCTTTTTAGATTTATAATGAATATTTATAGTCGAATTTATCTTATGTATAACCCTATATTAAAAATGATTTACTTATTAAACATTGATTTTAACTATTTTAACCCTTCTTTAAATAAATTAATAATAAATGTCCTAATCTAATCCAAGTGGGCTTAAATGGTCATATTTTATTCCTAAGGTTGTTATTGGTAGAATTACACTTTTCCAATAGAATTAGAACATGTGTTAGGGTAATAATAATATCATTTTTACCCTTAATTACCCTATTTACTTTTAACCGTGGTAAATAAAAGTAAAACGTTACTATTCACCAAAAATTATTTTCATCTCATTGAACCACATTTTAGTCCTTGATATTAACCGTGTTTTTCGGATTTTTGAAATTCCACTCATAGAAGCGGTAAAATTATGTTCTATGAAAAATTTAGTTTTTTAACTACCACTTAGTGGTTTCACTATTCATCAAAAATTGAAAGTTTTCAGAAAAATACCAAAAATTAGGCCTAAGCTATATTTGATATTATGAATTCAAAAATTGTGCCTATTTTGTCAAATTCAAAACATATAAATTACATTATCTAATTTAAAAATTAATTCCCGTCGTCAAAACAAATAGCGTGTTTTTAAGAGATAATAACTATCAAAAGATTGACACTTGTTTATAACTGGTTTAAATGTGAAATTTCATCCAATGACCAACATTGTATTAAATTGTAAAAGTATATTCTAAATATACTTTAAAACCACTCAAATTAATAATCTATCACTATTAATTATTTCTATTAAAAAAGTGGTTTTTAATTAAAATTTAGTAATTTTCACTATTCATCAGAATATGAAAGTTATCCGAGAAGTACCAAAAATTCACCCTAAGATAATTTCGATATTCTGAATCCAAAAATGAAGCCCATTTTGAAAAATAAAATTTACAAAATTTCAAAAAGTGGTTATTACTATTCATAACGGCAAGTTTTAATAATATTTTAATAGCATATCGTTGTTTAGTGAAACTCGGTATTGCGTACTACAAACGCTATCGAGGAAGGTCGCGATTGAATGTAATGCAAGGCAAGTCAATGATGCGTGCTGTGCAAGCTCCTTTTAGTGTAGCATACAACACAAGACACTAATGAAAAGAATATTTTTCATAAAATCTCGGGGTGTTACACATATTTTATAGATGAATCTTTAAAAAAGGAGACATTGGTTATAGGCCAAGCATAAAACAATATGGTACACAGGTTGTAGCTCAATCGAGAAAAAAATAGGGTACATTGGTTATATCCCATGCCCAAAAACAGGAGTCTATAAGGGATGTATCCCAATCACAAAAACAAGAGAATACATGAGTTATAGACCAAGAATAAAAATAAGAGGGTAATGGGTTATATCCCAAGCACAAAAATAAGAGGGTACACACGTTGTTTTCCCAATCCTGGAGCAGGTACACAGGTGATTATCCAAAGCCTAACATCTTATTTATGTCATGTTAGGTATCCTTAATAGATAATTTTTAATTATCACATGTATTCCACAATTTTAAGACATATTAATTTTCTAGGCTCTCATGGACTATGCCCTTTATTCATGTATGATTAATGTATTATCAATTTCTAATATTTATTTGATGACTCATTATTATGATCTCTGGTATGCAGGGTATGTTATTAAAATGTTATGATCATGTTCTCATACACTTATTTTCATGTTAATATTTGGTATCTCCTTTTCTTACACTTACTCAGCATCTAATGTCACCCCTTTCTTATGATTACCTTCCCCGGGTTATGGAGTAATGTGTTTAGTTGGGTTATAGATGGGGAAGATATTTACATGATATTTTGATGATATTTCATCAAAATTAGAATAATGCATTCTTATATTTTGATGTTACAAAACAATTATGGTCCCCATGATTGTACTTTTTTAATTTACATAATAATCAAAAAAAATTATGTAATATATATATATATGTTAAATCTGGGTTAATAAAATCGATATTTTCTCCAGAAAGCTATTATTTTACCTGAACATGAAATGAGGTATATGATTCTACCAAGAGACTCAAAAAACTATAAAATATAATCATATCATGTCTTCTATAACATTTATCATTCGTTCTAATTTTCATTTGGTCTGAGGGTGAAATGTTGTGATCAAAATAACCTCCATACAAAAAGCCTTATGTACCCCCTACCAAAATGTAAACATGAAATGATAATACCGATCTAAAAATATAGCGTTATGGAACCCATATAATTTTCCAATATCATGGGAACATAGTCTCTCAATCTCATCCAATGCGAAGGTCACTCTAATATGTACAAAGTGATAATTCTTCATGATCCTATCAGTTATCACCAACACAACATCAATCCCATGATTGGATCTTGATATACAAGTCAAAAAATACGACATGAAATCATCCCATTTCCATCTAGGAATGGGAAATAACCATAAAATCTTGATTTTTAACTGGTATTATTCATTCACCCACATACCTATGGGACACTGAGTAAAAAACAAGCCCTCTCAATTTTTTATACTAGGACAGAAATTTCATAGATTCAGAACATGATACATCATTTTAAGAACATGATTCACATCACAAGTATATTCATGAGAATATCTTGTCAACTCGACAAAGAATTTTGTAAAAACTCATATGTTTTCATGAATGACTAATATCTCATATTTTTACCTAACCCAACCAAGAGATAAGTGTGTACCGAAAACACTTTCCCTCTTGACTAAGTACTCATGGCCTCATAGGTCTCATAAATATCTCATCATCAATCTCAAAAGAAGTGAAATGTTCGCTGATAGTGACGAAAGTATTTTCTTTCCCTTATGGTCATAAGTCGCTATGTGTATCTCAGAAAATAGGGCCATAATCTACCACTCTCTATGGTCTTCTTGAACTACCTATGTAAGAGTAATCCTAATCAGAGCATCGACAACAACATTTCTCTTCTCGGGTGTATAGGATTTCTCAAAGATAAGTCAATTTTTGTTTTTAAAGATCTTTCTCTAGATAGGGTTCTTGTAATGATGTGTGAAAATATACTTGAAAATATTTAGGCTCCTAATCACTAAAAATTGATCTCAAATAAAATATTTCATCCAATAATGTATGGAATGGACTACTTGTGTGAACTAGAGATTATGTAATGTAAATATTCTCATGCGGTCTCAATTCAATAGACACATATGCTAGGAATCGATCATCTTGAATAATCACTATTCTTACCTAGATACCTAATGCATCATAATAGACTTTATAGATTATTCCTAGAACTTAATTAATTGTAATCGAAATTGATGCCAATCTCCATTTTTAGCTTCAGCAATGATGCATCATAAAATTCTGACCATATAATCTTCACACCCTTATTTTCCAAGTTCATAAGAGGTCATTATAGGTGTTAAAGTTCTTATATGAATCAGCTTTAGTAACTATATAGTCTTAAGAAACACTTTATTTCAAGTACTTTGTTATTATTTCCCTAGGTAATTATAGATCTCAACATCTTTAGGTCAACTAACACTCAATCCTATAAGATAATATGACCTTGGAAGTGCAACTCCTCGATCAAAAATTGGCATTTACTGTGTTTGGAAAACAAATGTTTCTATCTTAGTTTATTTATAATTACCTCATGATCTTAATAATGGAAGTGTCAAGTACTATAATGAACCATGATATCATCCATAAATACTACCAAACAATCTAGATATGGGTAGAAATCCCAATTCATCAACATGATAAAAACAGTCAGTGAATTTGTGATATCGACTGACATAAAAAGATACTCATATTTAATATAGAAACTGTGGAACATTGTATTATGTGTATCTGATGTTATTATATACACATGGTGTTAGCATGACCTCAAATAAAATATTGAGAAAACATTCACTCCTCAGATTTTGTCAAAGAGGTCATTTGTATGTGGCAAGGGATACCAGTTCTTCAGAGTAAGCTAATTCAACATATTTTAATCCAAAATAATATAGAGGGTTCCCTCATCCTTCATGGAGAAAAGGTCCAATTAACCCCAAGTTCCACTCGACGATGAGTGTTTGGGTCACTATTTCCAAAACAGTGGCCAATCAAAATATATTTAAGTAAGATTATGTAGAATATATGAAACCATCCTCCAAATGCCTCCATTTTTTAACATGTCACCTTCAAGTGTCAATGAAAAGGTATGGATATCCATGAATCAAGTATGATTTTCTATCATAGACATTTTACCATAATTTAGATACATAAACTCTCAAACTCTGTCTGCATATAGCATCTGAGGGAACAAATAATCATAGGGGACTGTCGAACAAACATCCCATGAAAACCCATAAAAAACATCCATTGGTTAAAACATCCCTCCATATCTTGGTATAATATTTCAAAATACAGTTAGAAAATTTCACTCTCCTATTAGGTGGTGTATCAAGGTTCTAAAAACTAGTCATCGTGGCCTTTATACATGACTCCACAACAAGTGTATTGTGATCCCCTGAAAAATGGGTAGATTGGGAAGCTTAACTCTTTCTTAATCTCTACCATATATGAGGATAGTCAAGGAACACCCTAAATAGTGTTCATAAGTTAAAGAAACCCATTTTGAAACTATTGATCCACATCCATATTAGGTATTTCTATTGGTGCTATATGAGGTACTACTTGAGGTATCACTGGTGTCCCCGTACAGATCACCTTTAGAGATTTGTCTTTTACACCATATAAGTGTATGAATAAATGAGTTAATGGTTTAATAACTCTACCAATTCCATAAAAATACTCATTTAAATATTTGATAAGGATAGAATCTACTAGTTTAGAAATAATCATAAAAATGCCTCCATATATCAAAGTCACACCCATTTGCCTACTCCTAAATCTAGGTCTGGGTGATGTAATGATACATGAATTGAATAGATACTTCCTCCTTCCCACTAATGATATAATTTCGAAGTCAATTTATCTTATATAAGTCATAATTATTGGTTTAAATAGTGAAATTTCATGTTATAAAAGAATCTCCCTTTAAATTTCAATTGGTATCCTCATTTAACGGTGAACATTTCACTTCAAAATTTAAATTTATTTATATTTGAATTTATTAATATCAAAAGTATTATTAAATGGTTTAATTATATATATTACAATTTTAATTTCATAAATACCCATAAAATTTATAAATTGAACTATATCATCTATTTGGTTACTGTTATAAACATTTTCCAGCCCATGTAACCAATGGTCCATAGCTTAATGTTTCATAATTGACTACCTAATGTGTTGCCATCAGGATACATATAAAAACACTATTAGTTGCAATATAAACATTATATAATAAATTATGTTTATTATTTCCTTGTAATAAACATTATATGAATTATATCTATATAAATCATAACACTTATAGTAATAATAGGCAATACATGTAATGAGATTAATATTTATGGATTGGCATAATGAATGACATGTGAATATCAACATTCCTATAATGATTAATGCTCCCTCACTTCCTTTCCTTATAGGGCCAAGACTATAATGTAATCCTAAATAATAATAATAATCAGTACATATCTATTGTGCCACCTAATTGTGGAATCAAATCAACTGTATCATGATGAATCCAAAATAGAAATTCCCACTCATAGAAATTGAAATTTATCCTATACATGGGCTACATAATCCCATGAACAGTATCATTAACCAAAAAACATACTAGAATACTTTATATCATACCAAATGAATAAGGAAACAAAAATTAATCCATCATATAAATTTTTAATGTCCCCAGCACGGTTGACTCAGAAGTAACTGAACCTAGTTGGCTATAAGGTCTCAAGTGTGCATACTCAAAAACTAGATATTTTTTAACATAATTGAGGTCCTTGATTGTATAGTGGGAAGCCTATACCATCATAATTGGTGTAGTATAACAGTAAAAAAATGATAAAGAGTGGAAGCATAATAGAGAATGATAGTAGAAGGCATGTCATCTAAATGTAATAAGGAATAAACATTTACAATATATAGTACCATTTAAAAAATGTTTTAATTTTAGATTTTGATCAAAAGGAAATAGGAATAAATTGAGGAATAAAATTATCACAATTGATGTATCAAAAAAACAACAAGCCCAATAGAATATCCCTAGATGGAATCGCAAGCCATAGCTCAGTCTTGTGCTTCTTAGATCCCATGTTGTAAATCAAGCATCGATAATTGGGATATTTCTCATATACCATCCTACATCCACCTAATATACCTAGGTTCCATTGGTGACCCCAATAGGTTGTCAGATAAACTCAATAAACCAGCACCAACGGTGTCAATAAATTACCTATCCATGAATATAATATGATTAGTGTGCATATATAACAATGGTAAGTAGTGATAAATTCATTAGAGTCCAGATTTGATTCTATAAGGACACCATCCTAATACTACCTGTATCCTCCCATTCTGAGAAACCTCTAAAAAATTCATCAAATACATATACATATAATTGAATATTAATGTATGTATATATACACTATATATGTCATGATTTTTATAGCCTTATATAAAAATATGTAGTGATATCAAAGACTTGAGGCATAACCTAGGCTAATATATCTATCCACTTGCGACTCATTAAGTAGTAGGGAATTCCATGCCTGAGTATCATAAGGTCATAAGGGTCATCATAACTAGGGTTAACAGTATTGTGTCTCTATGCATGAATATCGTACTATAGGGAAACCAGGCCCCACGTATCCTAGTATAGTTTTTCCATGATAGTGTATGACAATATAGGGTCACCGTGGCTTGGTATCGTAGTATATAGTCTCCATTCCTATGTATCAAAATATAGGGTCTCCAAGCCTATACATCATAGTATATGGACTTCATGCTCATACATTATATTATAGGGATTCCATGCATGTACATCACAATATAGTGTCTGAATGCTTTAATATATTTCTAGTAATAAGAAATAAAGTCATTAAGAGGATCCAGTTGATATTACATTGTTCATTATTATTTTCATTTCAAAAAGGTGTAATAATTGTTTTATTTTATCATGTGGAACAGTAGAACCAGTCACATTCTATTCAATTAATTATATTATTAGTAATAATGTGTCACAAAAATACCAAATAGAAGATGGTGAATTCATATAATTATGTATAAATCTAAGGTCAACTCCTTTGGAACACATCAATTGGGTGGAAAAAATGATGGGAACCTCTTCCAACATGAATAAAGTGATACTAGGTTATTTCCATCATTGATATTGAATTGAACATGGATTGAGAATATTTTTTAAAAGAAATTAATGTAGAATCAAGTGTATGACATCACAAAAAAATATTATAAATTATCAATACATTAGGTATAATTACAGTTACACATACATTATGCATGTAAAGATGAAATCATATAGCATCAACCTCCAGTTTGGTTTAGATCAGAATAAAATGACACAATAGGAAACCACCATAAAAATAAGGCATATATGGTCTCACCAAAATAAATCCATTGAAATAAAGTATAATGAATAATGGAGATAAATTATTGTAGAGATTATCGGTGATGATCTATCATGTATAAAAGAAGATAAATCAGAGTCCAGACCAATGATTATGACAACAGACTAGCTTTATGTTTAAGAGACTCAAGGATGGAGGAGAGGAGGCTATTTTCCACTAGAGAGAATATTAATGGGAGGATATATGTTAAATATTATGAAGGAAAAAATTGTAACTAACAACTTTATATGTGGTCTAATAGTTTGACCACACATTTGGTCAATTCATGCACAAACCATGTACACCCCATTGTCCAGGGAGCACACCTTACATGACATTTAGTGAAATGTTAGACAAATTGTACATAGCATGTGTGCACATTTATCCTTATCCTATAACTGACTCATCCATTATTTCTATGTTTAGACAAACTATGTGGAACCCCTTCTATGCTACATTGTTTTATATGGTTGGTTATCACTAAATACATTCCAACTTTGTGTATGTCCTTCTTTCTCCAAAATTATGGGATTTGGGCCTCATAAAATCCCCAAATAGTCCTTTACCCTTCCTCAATACATATAGAACATTTATAAGGGTAAATTTAACAAAACAAACTAAAAATAAAAGGTTTAATATCTTATATAAATTTCATGTCCGTAAAATAATTCATGAATACTGTGATATTTGGAAACACTTGAACCAAAATCCATATAATAGAGTCATCTTCCCCGACCAACTTGCGTAGTAAATTGTAAAAAATAAAAAATTAATATAAGTAAAATAACTATTACAAGGGGAAAAACCCATATAATACTTGATCTATAGTAAATAGCCCTCATGATAACTTAGATACATTTTCTATGGACTCAAAAGATATTATATTTTTATGAAAACAAGAATAAAGATTCAATTCTTTCATAAGGAATTAATTAATTATGAATCATTATTAATATCCCTTCATTATCTTGTATTAATATTATTATTGATAAAAATCCTAGGATCTTATATTCATAATTATATTTATATCCACTGGCATTTAATCATTTAATCATTCATATTTATTAACATGATATCATCAACATTTTATAACTATAAACTATTTGTTGTCATTTAATTCATCACTTAATTAGCATTCAATAATTCCAAGCACTAAGACATAAATTACAATATCTTAGTAAAATATTGTGTAATGAAATGTATAATATGAAACAAGTTATTTAATATGTATATATATAGTGCTATTTATAATTTCCCAAAGAACTAATTTCAATAATGAATATAAATAAGAATGGTGACACCAAACCAGTCCATGTAATAATTTAACAAGAACTTACCAAGTCTATATTTAAATTAATAATATATCCATAAATAAAAATATATTGATATTATATTTATTTTTCTTTTAAATAATTTCATGTTTTATAAATAAATAAACATCAAATAATTATTTCCAATTGTATCCATAAATCCTATATAATAAAACACATTGTAGTTCTATTCCATATCTAATAGTTTTGGATTATTATTATCATTTTCATGGATTATATTCTTCAATATGATGTATTTTATTTTGTTTCATAATTATAGATATTATATTCAAATATAAGAATAAAAATATCAAAATAGTTCAATATCATGATATAATAGTACTCAATATTAATGATATTATTGACACAATATAATAATAACAACTCCATCACATTTTTAATTTATATACTATTATATTCATTATTTAATTAATATCTATATTTATCCATTGGAAACCCATGAAAAATAATCTTCTATCTAAATATAAAAAAATAATATAACCTTTAGATTCATTACCCTATCTGGACTCATAATGTACTATGCAATAACTAGATTAGAGGAAATAGATATTAAAATACTATGTATTTTCATAGGTAATCCATTGAATTAGAGGGTCACTGTTCATAGGTACTCAAAAATTTAAATCATATAAGGTCATCAGAGTTTCAAGAGAAACATCTAATTGAAAAAGGTGGTGGGAAACCCGATTATTAAAAATACCTATCCATGAAGTCATATTGTGGCCCTCCTATAGATTTCTCTCTTTAAAACTCAATTCGTTCCCACATAATTTAAAAAAAAATAAGTGAGGGGAATTATAAATTTAAAACATTTGATTCATAATCCATGTTACCATTCTCATGTATTTTTTTGATTTTAAAAATACTGATAACTATTTTAATTTTCATTTTATATTGGTGTGATGTTTATCATTACATTACAATATTTAAATTGTTAGAAATTTGGTGCACACTATGTAGTGAAAAAGGGTTTTACATTATGTGTAAAAATTACTTGTTTTTTAGGTCTCATGATTGATAGTTAGATTTTAACACAGAAAATATTCTTCCAGACAATCCAATAAATTTATATTTTTATTTATGGGATGACTCAAATGCATTAATTTTTTTTTGTTGTTGGTATTTTGGTTGATACTAATTTTCTCATTCAACTATCTGATGATAAATATTTTTTAAAGGATTGGAATCGAGTATCTTTATTTTTCCATTAATTCCTCTTATAACTAATGAAATAGACCTTATATGTTTTCATAAACAAAGATCCACCGCCATATGCAGTACAGATTAAGTTCCCATACCTTTCATTACCATTCTAGAATCCATCTATACTAAAGCTTCTCAAGAACACATTGGTGTGTTTTATTTGTTCTAGATTCTCGAATGTGCGCATTGAAACACCAAATCATTTCTTATATCTTTATTTAGTGAAACATCTCTTTGACCTACCTATATTTTATCATGCTTTTTATTTCATGGGAAATTTATCATATACAATGTATTGTGTATAAATCCAATATTGGATACTATAATTGGTTCCCTAATCAAGGGAATACCATGAACAATTTATGTAGAATACATATCCAATGTGATTCTGTAGTGGATATTATGAGGAATTGTTAGGGGTTTTGTAGGATAAATCTGATGATGTTATTGAGAATATGATAATGGATGGATTAAAGGGAGGGGATATGGGGGAAATGTAGAGATCTAGTTCTGCTAGAGAAGAAGGTATCAAACTGAAGGAATTATTTTGGTAGCAAGGAGAGTGGTTTGGCCTTAGGAGTTTACAATAAGAGAGTTCGTCCCATACTGGGGTGGGAAAGAAGTGATAGTTTTGTGGGATTAATTCCTGCTATTTTTATTGAATAGTTTCATGGTTGAGGAGGTCTATGTGCGGGTGAATTAGGAAATAGTCAAAGGGGCTACATCTGGAAGTGGATAAGATGAGTATGGCTCCCAAAAACAGCTGGACAAACCAAGGTAACCCATAACTCCCTTACAGATCCAGTTTGAGTGCATGAGACACATCTATAATAATACTGGATGACAATATTTTGGGGATAAATTAACATTCATGATGGATAAAAAAGGGGATAATACCTTCAGTGGAGGATAATTGCAAGATTTATCCCTAAAATTATCATTGGTTGAGTGATATGAAGTCATGCATACCATTATTTTAGTGAAGGGAGACTATGTAAAAGTTTCGTTTGGATATAAAGGGGAAGAACCTAATTATATTTTCTGATTGGGTATGGGTAAAGGAAAAAAGAGAATTACAGTATTCAAAAATGTACCGTTACCTTCTAGGAAGGTGGGAAAGCACCAAAATTATTATTCATTCATTCATTCATAAGAAAATGGTTAGTATGTCAGAATATATGGGAGAATAGGAAAATGATTCTGGTATATGTATCAAGGAAACTATATCTCATAACCACCAAGGGCTCCCCAATCCATGTGATGTTTTAATGCAATTCGACAAGACTAATATCCATCAGATTAGATATAGGGTAAATGAAATGGATGACCAAACTCTTTGGGTCATCATATTCCAAGAAGTCATCTTTGAATGTTTGAATGAAATAAATTATATTTTTGAAATATCCTCTAAATAAAAACTTGTTCAAGAACAAAGATCATCTATAGAGATGAAATATTTTCTAGATGACAAATTGAAGAGATATAATTATCACAGTGGACATAGTGACAAACTCAATATATGGTTTTAATTCAAAATCAATGTTGTGGTTCTAGATTTAGAATATGAAATCATATAAATTGATAATTATCTTAAGGGTTTGTTTTTAATAACCATGATTATTTAAGAAAACCATTGATAAATACCCAAACTATATTTAAGGGATATATTCAAGAAATTTTTAAATTTCCCCTACAGATCGTAATTTGGATGTGTATGTGTGTTTTTTAATATATGTTGTTTTCTCACTTAAATATGGTGAAAATTTTATTATTTTTATTTATATTACCACATAATCCATAAAATAGTTTTTTAATAAAAAAAAATTGATTTGGAGGAACCAAATAATTTTATGTTTCAATATATGAAACTTGTGTTTTAACAATTTAATATTATGTTTTGAAATATCCACAATCTTCTCAATATGTTTGGGTTCATTTCTGAGTGGAAAATTAGATATGAAATGGTTTTTTGTTCTACTTTTTATAGACTAGGGGTCTCTATGGGTGATACTGAAGATCTATTTTATGATAAATGAAATAAATAACTGTGATGAACCAAATTGGGCTGAGGTAACATCCCAACCATCCAGACATTCCAAAAGGATCAGAGAGTGTTCCCAATAAAAATATCCTTGACATTGGAACCTATGTATAAAATGTAACTAAGTGATATTGGATTCACCATCAAAAATAAAATAATCAATCCAAAGATTCCACCCCATATCCTAGCATGACACATCTTTAGATTGGATTCCCAAACCAACAAATATATATTATTTATGTATTTGAAAAATTGAACCGAGTACAATTAATAGCATCAATAAAATAAGAGTCATAATAATTTCCAAAAGCATAAAATAGGGATAATAATCTTATTTATATAAGGAATAAAAACATGTGTTGGTGGAAAATTTTAATAAAAACTAACCCAAAATCTATAAGTATTTAAATATATTCATCATGATATAAACATTCTAGGTGACAGACATAAACCTATATCACCGGAGAAAAGGAAGACACCAAGCATCAGGAAGAGAAACTAATATGCATGGCACACATTCATTTAGTCATGTCCAATAAAATCTTATTTATATATGCCCAATGGAATATGTAGGGTGTCAAAGAAATCCATAAGGGATACCACCATGGATCTACATAATGTGTATAACTATAAATACCATTAATGAAATACTGAATAAAGTGTATTGAAATAATATTACTTTGAAAGAAACCATAATTCCCATGTGTTTTATAGAATAATTTTAGGTTTAATAATTCGATAACAAATGAAATGTAATCAAAGATGAGTTTTAATTTGTATATCATTTATCACAATATCAATCATACAATGGTAACTATGATAATGAACAAAAACATTATGGGTAAAACATATAGATTTAATGAAATTGGGACTAGACATAGGAACTTCAGCTGCCATCAAGGAATCTAGTCACCCTTTCACAAGTGGTAAATTTTCATAATGTTTTACTAATATATCATCTTAGAATGTCAGTTCAAACTGGTTCAATACACCTAGTCTACACACAGTCTACACTAGGGGTAGTATCCATATGGTAACCCACTCTCCCAAGGACTTTCACATGTTTCAAATAATCATACTAAAATATTATCCACAACTATAATCACACTATCAATGTAAAAATATATCAAATTTAAATTATATTTGGATCCCCTTTAATGAAAAATTCCATGTAATTTTTTTGTTAAAATATTTCACCAAACATGCCAAGGAATAAGGTTGATTTTAAAGAAATTCATTTGAAAAATCCTTTAATTAAAACACATCCACAAAATCGTAATAACAAATCGTATTAAATCCATAAATACCATATAAAAGTCATAAATAGTCAATTTAATCCCAAGGAAAACCTAAAATAAAAGTACTCAAAAGGAATTACTGATCAGGTTGAGGTGTCAACCTATAATATATATAAAATGAATTATATTAATTATAAATTAATAAAAAAGTGACGATAGGATCCTCAAAGTACTAGTATATAATAAAATACCATTTAACCTCCACCCCTAACCCTATTTCATGGTGTAATATTGTTCTATGGTTCCATAACTCTACAAAAATGGATAAACAAAAGAATATATGAATAAGGTGAGAAATATCAAGGAAATAAAGCTTTACCATATAGAAATCAACCAGGAATAGAGGGTGCACACCAATTTGGGAAGAGAGGGGAATAATATTTGGCTAGTTGAGATAGTGTGAATGAGTGGGGAGACAAAGAGCTAAAGGGGAGTTAATATTCATAGGGGAAAAAGTATATCACCCCCATTTTTATGAAATATAAAACGAAACCTGGTTTTTCTACATAATTTTCAAAAGTATGCACCAAACATGTAGGTCTAATCTAATAATTAAAATTGTTCGTGGTGTTTTCTAGTAGAGTCTGAACATATTGAATAAAATTGAAATACGAAAAATTTCTCTGGTCACCCCAAACCCCTATCACATGGTTTGGAACAACTTTACTATTAGTTTTTCTCTATCATGAACACTAATGTTAATTAACAAATTTCCATATTTTTAATCCCTAAAACCCAAAAAATCCATGTTAAATGAAAAAATTGTGAAATTAAAAGGAAATAAAATGTAGTGACTCTATGGGTGTCAAAAATTATCACTATGTAATATAGTGTATACAACATGAAATACCAACCCTAAATGAGCCCGTAAATATTTTTATTTGTATATAACTATTATAACATAACCATTAAATTAATGGGATTGAATATGAATGAATTATTTATTATATATATATATATATAATGGTACAACTTAATATAAAATCAAGGATAAATTCATCCAATAAATTTCTAAAAAAATCAATAGGGATTAATTTTTTCAAAAAAATGTTTCATTCAAAAATTAAATTTATTTATTTTCATGAGAAATTATTATAATAAATTTATATGAAGTTTAGAAATTTTATTTTATTAAAAATGGAAAAAAAAATTAATTTCATAATATCATAATTATTTTATGATTTAAATTTGATATTTTTCTAAAAATATTGGGTTTTTAGTGAATAGTGAAAATATTAATTTTTGTAAAACAATAATTTATTTTCATTAAATAAAGTAATTTAAAAGTATAATTATATATTATATTTATTAATAAATAGTAATACCAAAAACATTATAACAATATAACAATTTTAATTTTATTCATACGTTTTCATGATTTTGGTATAAATATATTTTCATAGTTAAAACTCATTTAATCTTGAAAAACTTTTTTAGTGAATAATTTTTTCCAATTTAATTAATTAAAATAACTTATATATAGTAATGATTTAGATGAAGCTAATAGATTATATATATATATATATGAATTTAAATTCTTATAATTAATATTATTATTCATAGAATTAATGTAAAATAGCCTTTACATGAAAAATGAGTTTTTCGGAAAAATATATTTTCAACTTTCTTTAAAATATAATTTTTAAATTATATTATGGAACTTATATAAATCGAATCTTTAAAAATGGAATACATAGTTTGAATCCAGTGGATATTTTTTTTTATATTTCACTTTTATTTTGGTTGATTATAAACAATAATCGTAGTAAATAATTATCATCATAGTAATTGTAAATCATGTAATTATGATTAAAACACTACTGGAAAAATAACCTATACAAACGGTTTGGAACCATTGGTATAGGCCCTCAAACCGTTGGTATAGGCTATACCAACGGTTTGGAGGACTGTTGGCAAGTAAGCCATGATAATAGGTCTATACCAACGGTTCTCAAAACCATTGGTATATGTATTTCAAAAAAAAACATTCGGTGGGATTTCATCCCAGGACTTGTAGTTTATAATTGATTGACTTAACCACTAACCTAACATGACTATTATGAACATAATTTCATAAATATGTATATGTATTGTTTTAATAATTTTAAATTTTGATTTTTATAATGTTCTCGATAAGAAGATTTGATTAAAAATTGAAGTACCTATACCAAAGATTCTCAAAACTGTTGGTATAGACCTATGCCAACAGTTTTGAGAACCGTTGGTATAGGTCTTTTGATTTTAGGACCTATACCAACGGTTTTGGACAAACCGTTGGTATATGGTCTCTATAATGGACCTATACCAATAGTTTGGCCAAAACCGTTGGTATAGGTCTTATAGGTCCCCCCCTATACCAACGGTTTGTACAAAACCGTTGGTATAGGTCCAAATTAATGAAATATACCAATGGTTTGGCCAAAACCATTGGTAAAAGTCATATTTCCAATAGTGAAAATAATATTATAATGAATAAAAAATGACCATGAAAGTTTCATTTATCCTATTATATGAGTGTATATTATCTATTTATGAATAATTCAGAAATATATTTCTACTTGGTTCCATATTTAATTTATTTTTTCATTTCTAATATTTATGTAAAAGATAAATACATAAATGTCCCTTTAATGCTTTAAAAACTATAATTTTTTTAATTGAAAAAAACATTGGTTTGGTTATGAAAATAAATTTGTATGATTAATTATTTTTTTATTGGATATTTATCTGTATTTTTTATTAATAGAATAATTATCCAAAATTTTTATGCAATGCAAACACAGATTAATTTATTTAACAAAAAAAATAAAATAAATGAAATTAAAAATATTAAAAGTAATATAGATTAAATGAATTATTTTGTTACAAAATTAATTTATATAAATATAAAATTTCATTTATTTATTAATGGAATATATTCTTTCTCCATTGTTGTCTTGTTTTATTCAAAGTAAAATTATATTAATGGTTCTAAAAGTGACTTTAATTAAATTTTTTAATAAATAATATTTTATTAAATCATTTAATTTTTATAAAAGTTATCATTAACAATGTGATTGGGAGATATTTTATAACTATAAATCAAGGTCTATTTTTTCTAAAAGTTTTCTATTATAGAAACTATCTTAACCCTTAAATAGTAAAATCATTGTTATATGAGTAATTGTAAATAAGGGTTAATATGGGTTCAAAAAAAGAGATAAGGGTAAAAATCTAGTATACAATTATCCTAATTTTAATATATGATACTATTTTCACCCATAATTATCCTATATTCAAATTATATTATTTTTTATCCTTTTCCCTAGGAAAATATATTTACAATAATATTATAATTTATAAAATAACAAATGTGCCCCACCCATCACTTATAAAACTCCACAAAATCACCTATTTTATGAAAAATTAAAATACCAATTATTTTATCCATTAACTACTGAAGTATATTAAATAATTATTTTTCCATGTCTATATGACATTTAGATAAGAAAACCTTAATCGGAATACTTTTTGTGCAATCCTATAGTGGTTGTTCAGAGAAGATGTTTTGTTCTTAATTGTGAAATTTTTTATATTTTTTCCCACCTCCTTTAAATATTATTCAACCATGATGACATTATAGTATCTGATTATTTCATATAATAATAAGTTATTATGTTAATTTCATAACATATATCCCTATCCCAATCTAAAAAATGGGAAATGAAATAATTTTTTGTGTGTACGGAGAATTTCCATGTCACTAATATTTGTATTTTATTTTCCATAATCATATCTCATGACTATTTATGGTGGTGGATTTAATATATAAATATATTAATGTAATTATTAATTTATCATTATATAATATTAATATATCATATATTATTTTACCTTTCAATTCATTTAAATACAATGACATTGTTCCAGCGTATAAGTTGGTAACCACCTCTACAATGAAATGTGATTCCTTTGCATTACTTCATCATATGGATTTTATAAATAAGTGTATTTATAGAAATAATATTATATATATTCTATAATTATTATTTTTATAGATAAGATAACACATACCTTATTTCCATCACAATAATTGAAAAATTTAAATGTTACTCATGTGTTCGTACAATATACCATATACAGGATTATAATGTAGTTAATTTTTCAAAACCATATTTCATGGATGATTTTCAAAGTTAAATTTTTCAATAAAAATTAAAATTATTTCATTATTATTAATCTAATAGTGATTAAATAATGTACTCCTTTACCATATTCATCCTCCTAATATAATTTTGGAGTTATGAGGTGAATATCTTCAAAACATCTAACATAAACATAAATGATTTTGTGATAGAATATAATATGATAATAAATAAAAAAGGGATTATAAAAAAAAATAATAAAGTAAATAATTATGATATTTATTTTATTTATGTAGATGATGGATGTATGTGGTGATTCAGAATCATGGTTAGCGACATTCTTTAAAAACATCACCTAGAAAATTTTCTTTTTAAACTATTTTCCATCCATTTCCATGTACTTATAAAAGCATAAATAAATTTTTTTCATTTATAATTCATTGGATGATAATGGTATTTTATGAGAATATTTAACTTTATTTACATTTAAAAAATCATTTTAAGGTTTTAATTAAGGGACATTTTACATTTAAAACCATATTTTAAATGCTTTGAGGGTATATTTTTTAAATGTTTTTCTACCATATTAGTATTCATAAAATTATATTATTAATACGTTTGTATGGAAATAAATTATCTATAAAAGTCATTATATACCACTTCTGAATATCATTAAAATAGTTTTTAAATTCAATATTTTTATGAATTTAATAAGGAACAAATTAACTTTCTTCACAAAAGACAAAATAATGTTTTATTTTAACATATACAGTATCAATGACATTTTCACCCCCACAAAGGTTATTTGAAATTTTTTTACATTTAAAATATTATATGTTTCATTTAATATTAAACCATATTTCTATTTATTGTATGTATTTTTTAAATGTATTTGAAATATATTTGATATATATATATATATGTAAATGTTTTGGTTATTTGTGAAACGGATCTTCCTAAACCCCACTTCATCATTGGGTTATGAAAATTATCTATCTAAATAAATATATCTCTATATTCAATTTTATAGAGTTCCTATAAATTTTGTATATATTTCTCTCACATATATAACCAGTGTATCCTCCTTTCCATTGATTGGGGTAATATATACCTTCTTTTCATTTCTCAAATTCCTTATTTATGAAATATGAAAGATTATAAAGCATGTTTCATTACACGAGGATTTATTTTGATTATTAATTATTATTGATGTCATTTTATGGAATAAATAATCATGAACAAGTTATTATATGATTTCCAAGATATAAATCAAATATATTGTGTAATGGTGTTGTCTCACAGGACACTATTTATGGGATTAAAGAGTAAACCTAATCCAATATGGGATATTTTCCATTATTTAGTGTTTTCATGGTACTTATCCTTGAATTTATTAGGTTTCATTTTCTTTTTCTACCACAGTTCTTATATTGAATTTATTTTATGATAAAATATACTTTATATTATCTTCCCATGTCCTTACATTGGAGCATTTTTTAAGGAAAGAATATGAGAAATTGTAAGGGTCAAATCTACAACATTTTTAAAAAATATAATATTTTTTCATGATTTCAAATGTTCCTTTAAGATTTTTATTATTACATTAAGTTTTATTATGAAATATTTTTTGAAAAATATTTGGCAATTATTTTCATTGAAAATATAATGTTTATTTTTATTCCCAAATAATAATTCTGAAAAGGATAATCATATATTAAAAGTAATGAACTAATTGGTTTCATTCTTTCTTTTAAATTTTCCTTATTGAGATTTTTTGGGAAATATAATTATTTAAAATTTTTCTCAAAGATATTAATGATGGGAATGAATAATGAATAAATAAAGCTGAAATTATTGAACATTTGTCTTGATAAAAAAACATGTTTTATTATAAATGTTTCATATTATGGGGAAAATTAATAGTGACTTGAAGTATCCACTTGGTAATTTATGAGTTTTTAATATAAAAAATTGTCCAATTTCTATAATAATATAAACATAAATGATAATTGGGAATTAAGGAATTATAATTCTTGTTTAGATATGCTTGATTATGTAATGTTAAAGGATGGTTCCTTTAAATAGTTATCAAGAAAAAGGTTTAGATAACATTAGCGATTAGGTTGTTTTCTTGTAAGGTCAATTTAATAGTTATCAATACCATCTTGTGTTTATAAGTTTGAATTTTATCATAAGTCCAATGGAATAGAAACCCTTTTGAGGATATAAGTGAATATTTTTTAATTTGATTAATGATAGTTCACAAGATTTAAATGATTAATAGAAACATATTTATATGGGAATTTATTTGACCAACAACGATTGAAATATATATTGAAAGAATATATGATTTTAATACGGATATCTCGTGACATAAGTTATTTGTGGAAATGATTAGCATATTTTAGAGATTGTATTATTTTGGAATATTCACTTTAGTAATATAACATTATGAGTGATTAATATTTATATGAGATAAATGTTATATTAATATCAAAAGAATATGTGATGAACTATGAATGATTATTGTGTAAAAAAACTTGGTTATAAATATTTTGAATAATTTTAAGGTTACTTATTTATTAAATAATCTATGTTAAACATTTTGTGTTATTATTTTGGCATTGTATATTAATGAAGTACATTTTTATATGAAGGATTATTATTTTGGTGAGTTATTGTACATTTTTTAATCATTTTGATTGTTTTTAATGTATAAATACATGTGGAATATCTTTTTATCCCTTTGTGGAATTATTTTATCAATTAGAATCTAATTTGATTCTTTAGGAATAAAAATCTTCATCCCAAATACTCATTATATGAGGAAAATGGTGAGACTGTGGTGGAAATTTATCATTATCCAGTAATTATATTTTTTAATTTTGTATTTCAAGATTATAAAAATAATAATAAACTCTAAAAAATTATTATGGAGATATTTTATTTACCCCACTGCCGTCATTTCCAATTAATCGATGGCCTTTTTTACAACAATTTCGTTTATTATTTTTTGGTCTTAAACTTTTAAATGATCATTCAAATTCTTGTAATTATCGATCAGTGTCACTCTTCATCATTATTTAGGAAATTTATTTTTCATCCATGAAAATATTTTCACTCCCCACTAATGTTATTCTACTTCAAATACAAGTATGTTTTATTCTAGATGGCCTTTGTACTTCTCTTTTATCTATTATGAAAATACAATTTTATTACAATTTTTACATTGTGGTATTTTAATAAAATTATTTTCAAATGCGAATCCTTTAATTTATGACCTTAGATTTGAATTTTGGGGAGGTAATTTATTAATGTTAGAAGAATGTAACACTTTGATATTTTAAAATAATAACATTATGTTCGATAGTGTATAAGACAAGTAACTTCTAGCATAAATGAAAAATAAAATATTATTATTTAATTATGACCATTAAAAAAACTATTAAATTCGTTGTTTTAAATATTTTAAATTGATTTATGAATTTAATATAACATTCATTCTAAATAAAAATGTATTGATAAATTCTTATTAAATAATCTTTAATTTCTTAGTAATTTCATTTTTTTTAAATAATCATCAAAATAAAATAATTGATTGTCATGAGAAAATACTATAAATAATTTCTATAAATGCTATAAAATTAATATGACAAAAATGTTATCATTTTTAATTCCTCAAGAAAATAATATTTTGATGTTAGTTTGAGATTTTTCTAAAAATGATTTATTTTTCCATGAATAGTGAAAAGGTATCATTTTTGTAAAACTTATATTTCATTTCTTAATATCATGTATTTTAAAAGAATTATTATATTTTCAAGTTCCTAATGAAGTTAAATTTGACCCATTCGATATATAACAATCAAATCAATTTAATTTTAATCAAAAAATTCATGATTTTTGTATAAATCAATTTTAATAATTAAAATATTTTTAATGAAAACGTTTTTAAGTGTGAATTTCATCCATTTTAATTAATTGTAATTGAACTTAATTAATAATTATTTAGATGAATCTTATATATTATATATCTATATATTTGAATTTAAATTCATATAATGAATATTACTAGTTATATAGTAAATGTGAAATCATATTTTCCTTGAAAAAATCATTTTCTTCAAGAATAAAATTTTTCAACACTTTGCATGTTTAATTTTAAATTTAATTCTAAAACATGTATAAATTGAAATAGACATATTTTAACCATATTTTGAATCAATAATTACAAATTTTTATATAGGACCATTTTATTTCGTGTTATTGTAAATAGTAGTCGTAACAAATAATTATCACCATTGTATGGTTAAATCAAATAATTATAGTTAAAATAACATGATAAAGACAAAAAAATCACTATATCAGTATCTATTATACTATTTTACGAATTTATTTCATCTATTTCAATAAAATATTCAATCATTTAGCCACTTGGTTTCATATTCCATTGATCTTGACCATTATAACATCTAAGTGAATGATAATGAATGAAATTCAACTTTCTTACATTCAATAACTATAATATTTTATTGTAGGAAAAATAATTTTTTGATATAAATATAAATTTCAAATATAAATAATTTTTTATCATTAAAATATATTTGTAATTTTTAAAAGTTTAAAAATAATCATAAATTCTTGTGCGATATTGATACAATATTTATTCAATTTAATTAAATAATACAATAAATTATTTTTAATTATTAAAATTAATATATATTAAAATAATTATTTACTTCCAAAAAACTTGTAGAGGAAAATATTTATTAGGTTCTTTGGGGTATAATTTCATTAAACACACACTTGAGATGTTAAGATAGTCTATAGACCCCCAATTAATTTCCCACCTATAAATCATCATAATGAGATGTTATTATGTAAATTTCATGTACTAAATCTGTATCATCTTCCATTAAATTAAAAATGAAACCATTATTTCTGTGTACAGTGGTCTACCACCTCAAAAACTGATGTATGTTTTTTTCCGTCTTCAACACTCAAGAATGTTTATGATGCTTGATTTATAGTATATTCAATATTTTAGTGAAATAGTTTTTATTAAATAAAATTAATAAAACATTTATTTTTATTCCTTTTCATGAACTGAAATATTATTATGTTTTTCTTTCATACATGAGGTTTGCTGCCTAAAGTAAGCGATGTGATTTATTATTCATTACCGAATAAAATAGACGGTTCTTATAAATATATTTATTGAAATAATATGTTATTTGTTATATAATAATAATTATGGAACAATTAAATAACCCTTACCTTATTCCCACCATGATTGTTGAATAATGGAAATGTTACTCATGCTTATGTATGACCTAACGTCTCCTTGATTGTACTATTGTACATTTTTCTAAGAAAATTTCATTGTTGGTTTTAAAAGTATAATTAATGTATAAAAATGATAACTTCTCCACAATTAATATCCTAGTTATGATAAAATAATAACCTCACTGACCATAGTCTACCTTCCAAAGTCAATTTGATCTTATGATATTAATATCAACAAAACTAATGATGTAAACTTAAATGATTAGTTAATTGAAAATAGAAAAATAATAAATAAAATAAAGGGATTATGAAATTTTAAAATTTTATTAATAAAGTAAATAATTAAAATAATTTTATTTTTCGTGAAGATAAAAGTCATATGTGATGAGTCAGTCATAAGGTAAGAGACTTTATTTTTTTTTAATATCTTTTAAATTATCATTTCCAACTCTATTATATCCTTGTCCATTTATTCTAAATGAATCTAAAAAAAATTATATTTATTCTTCAGTGGATTATAAAGTTTATTTTTGAAAATATTTTACTTTTTTTACAATTTCTTAAATAGAATCATTTTAAGGTTTTACATAATAGACACTTTGAAAACATTTTTTTAAGGTTTTCGTGATTTATTTACTAAACATATCACATAAATGTCTATATTAATAAACTTATTACATTAAAGTTTTTTTTAGAAATAAATTAATTTCAAATGGAATTATATGTCACATTATTACTTTCTTTAAAAACCTTTTCTAATGGTATATTTTTATATATTTGATGTGGAATATTTTAACATTCATTACAAAAGAGAAAAAAAATTTATTTTAATATATATGGCCCAACAACTCTCACTACCACCACAACCATTATATGACATTTGAATTTCTATATAATATTCCTCATTTTCTAAAAAAAATACAATATTTCAAATTTTTATTTGAATTTTAAAAAAGGGTTTTAAATGGAATAGTTATTTGGATATCAAGAAATGTTTTTTCATATGGGTTTAAGGGATCTATCCAAAGCAACCTTTACCTTTGTGTTATTAAATTTCTCAAATTATATCACATTACCTGTTTCTTTAAGGATAATTAATCATATAAATTCTATATATATGACTTTAATATATATATCTATCTTATTCTTTATTCCATTGATGAGGTAATATATTCCTTATGTTTATTACTCAAATGAAATTCTTATGAAATTTCCTTTGGTTATGATATGAGGAATGATTATGGATCCATTAATATCCATGGTTATTTCATATAATTCATTTCCTTTTAAGAATCACATAATCATGAACATATTATGATGGGTTCATCTAGATAGTGAGGCAATGCATTAGGTATTGTTTCTTTTCACATTAGACATTATGTATGGTATTAAGGAGTAAACCAAATACACTATGGAACTTTTCCACCATGTGATATTGTCTTGGAAGTTCTCCTTAATTTGTGATTATGTAAAGTTATTTATTTATTCCACATTTCCTATTTTTCCATGATTTTATGACAACATGTTCTTTATATTATTATCTCACGTGATTACTCGTGAGATTATTTTTAAAGAATATTATATGATATTTCATTAGGGTTAAATTATTAGCATTATTGAAAATATTTTCATAAGGGTCACATTATTTGAAAGTAATATTTATGAGTTTTATTTTTATAATAATATTTGTTACTAAATTTTTTATTAAATTATATGTGAATAATTTTTTATTTTTTATATATATATATTTATTTAGTTCCAAATGTTTAGTTAAGAAAAAAATAATATATTATAAAAGAAATCACAAAAAAATATGTTTCTTTTTTTATTTTTATATATACATTAATGAGATTTTTTATCTCATGATACATTTTTCAAAATTTTTCATAGGGATTAAGGTTGGGTAGGAAATAATAATAAGTTATTTCTTATTTCATGAAGATTATTCATGATAATAAAACAAGATTCATTTTAAATTTTTTATAAAGTGGAAAAATCTATAATATGTTAATGTTTATAATTTGTAATTTTTTTATTACATACCTGTTTTTACAAATTATCTAAAAAATAAACTTAAAAGTATTTTTGGAATTAAAGAGTGTGAATTATATTATAATGTCACTAGATTATGTAAGTATTAAGGATTTGAATTTATTCTTAACCAAAAATTACTCTCTAATATCTTATGACTGTCATAGACAAAAAACCATATTAAATGGTAAAAGGGAATCAAATTTCATGAAAGAAAATTTTATGATGACTTATTATGCTAACAGGCTGATCAGTAATAGAGTTCTTTTCATATATCTCAAAATCCTATCATTTAATCACATGGGATGTGCTGGTGAGAATTTTTCAACTAGGGGACATGTATCACGTCCTGGATGGATACAATTAATGATTAAAAGTGAAACTAAAATTACACTCAAAGTTAGTATATGATTTAAAATATCTCTACATACTATGAAAAAATATTTTCTTATCTTCCCAAATGAGGGTGTACTAACTAAGTAGAAATTATCAAGAATAATGAATCTAAATAAAAAAACACCAATAAAAAACATTAATAATTAGTATTAGAGTTGTGATGGAATACATATTTCTTCTATAAATTTTAAATAAATGGAACATTCTCTACTGTCTCGTGAATTATTCTCAACCCATAAATGAAGCATTATCCAAAATCCATCTAGCAGAGGGGTGATTTACATGGTCATCCAAATAGAACCTCTAGGTTTATATCTTTATCAAATCATGATAACTGTTCTTATTGGGAAATTTTACAAATTTAAGATTTTTATCTCATAAAATTCCAATGTGAAAAAATTTATTTTCCAAGAATATTATCAAGGAGCTTGTTGAAATTATAATTTTGATATTTATTTTAAGGATGATGAAATGTTCTTAACATCAACTAAGAACCCAAATTTTCTAAAATAATTCATCCTAACTCTGAAGTTAAGGGACGATCAAGATCAGATATATTATTAAAGTAACACCATAATGCCTCATGATGTATCAAATATAAAGGGGGTTCAACAAAAATAAATCCATCAAAATGAAAATATGTATGAAATATGTTTCCATCATCAATAAATCAATAACCACCAATATTATATACTTCCCAATTAATTTATAAGGAATTTCAATGAAGTAGTCCTTATAAATATCATACCACTTCCTTAGTGTAATTTTTAAGGGATACATAACTTTTATAAGATGTTGATGCATGAATTTGATCAAGTGATAGGGGGACACCATGTTTTGAAATCATTAACTGATTGTCTCATCACAATCCACTTATATCAATGTTATAAATTAGGTAATATTATGGTTCCTCATGGAGAAAAAAAGGAACTATTGTCCACTATCTATCATCTCCATCCATAGATCTAGGGAAATGATATGTCTCATTAAGAAAAGAATACATCCTTTGGAAACTGAGACCAATCAACTGAGTTTTCATTAGTATATAAAATTATATAAATATATAGGAAATTAGAATCCTGAAACGGACTAACCTAAATAAAATCATTTAAGGATTGTTTTTCAAAAAAAATTATATGCTCATATTCCACTTCCACATCCATATTCATCACCTAAAACTATCCCATCATGTGTCATTCATCTTCAAATTCTCATTGGAATAACGTATGATTTTACAATATATATCTATTTAATAAATAAATATGTTTTAATGATTTCAAATAAATAAAATATAAAATTATTATAATAATTATTATACATTAAAAAATGATGAAAATGATATATTATTTAAATAAAATATATTTATTAAAAATTATTTATATTTCATGTTGTAAATAATGTTGATCCAAACGAATTATTTAAAATAAATTCATTAGAATTATTTTAATTATATTTTTTATTAAAAAATAAATTCTGTTTATTATAATTTAACAAATTTATATTTTTGACAACTAGAAAATTAACTTATTTATTTTCAATTGTTTATGAATTAAAATAAAATCATTTTAAGGTAAAGAATAATTTTATTTGGAAAACATTATTTTATGTGTAAATTTTCTTTATATAATAACAAATTGAATTAGTCACAACTGATGAATGGTTTTAATAAAATTTGTAGATAATATATTACCCCGAATATTTTGACATTAATCTAGTAATAATTAATAGGAATGTAATTGGATTAAATTCATCTGTATCCATAAAATTATTTTTTCTACAAATGATATTTGTTTATTTTTTCACTATTGTTTTAAATTAGATTTCTTCTACTTCTAGATAATTAATTTCAAAAAACTCATTCACTTTTTTGAATCATAATTTCAATTTTAAATAGAAAATTTTTTTTTTAGAAATTATGAATAATAATATTGGTAAAACATTGTTACTATGGTAAGGGTGATATAGATTTAGGGGTGGGGGTTAAATAGGGATATGAAATAAAGAATATATATATATTGTTTTTGATCATGTGAATGGTTATGATTTTTTTGATCAAAACATAACTTATATTTGAATTTATTTTTCCCTTGGATCTACCTACACATGAATATGACATTATTAAATTTTATTTTTTAAATATTTAAAAGAGTGATACTCCTCCCACTTATTAAATTATGTCATACATTATCACTCATTTAATACATTTTAGTTATGAATATAACAAAATCCTAGGCCAGATATTTTTTTTAAAATCCCTCCCCAAATCCTAGATCTTTTGGTCTTTACAAAATACCATCCATTGGAGATTTATGTTTTATGCCAAAAGATATTTATCAAAGATGATGTAATCGTCTTTAACGACCCATTTTGTGTTTTATTCTTCATTAAAGTCCTATAAGTATCCCATGAACACTATAAAATGATGAAAAAATATAATTAATTTAATATTTTTTTCTAATGTTAATGGTATAATTTTTTTCTTCCTATATTTCATCCTATCGAAAATTATAATGTAGTTTGTGTGTATGTTTAAACTACCATATCCATGAAGTGATTTGATTCATTTTACATGTTCTCCATACATGGATGGACAAATAGATGGATATAATGAATATATACGATATTTTTGATATAATTACGATTATATAATGATTATTTTATATTTACCTTTATTTTTTTACTTTTGTCAGAAACTGATAACATTACTCAACTATACTTACAGACTACCATCTCCATGATGTGATTTAATAAATTTTTGTTCATATAAATATACCAATTAATAAAAATTTGTGTATAATGTATAAATATTATAATTATAATACGATTCAAAGTCTATAAGTGATGAGACCATGAAAATTGTGCAGGGAAGAGAACCTTCAAACCAAAATATACTTGGGAAGTTGAACAGTTAATACAAAAAACATATTTTAATAAAGATTCATTAATAAAAGGGTGACTTGATATTATTAGGGAATTTTATATTATGAAATAATTATTAATAATATCATTATATTTATGTATAATAAATCCAAATTTATTATTATAAAACTAACGAGTGTGTATGATGAATTTTAGGACCTAAGTAAAGGTTTTATAATGCAATCACATAATAAATCAGGATTATTTATACTGGAATATAGGATATTTGTCTTGTAAATGACATATATTTTACTCTCATACAGTTATTTCTGGATTTTTCATGTTTTCATTTCGTTATATTCACTTTTATAAATATCATTATCCATAAAATGTTTTTAACAATAATAAACCTTATTCTTTCCATGTGCATTGTAAGGCCCTAGAATGAAAACATTTCTTAATCATGAGTTAAATCAATAATTCACATTGAGGATCATTTCTGGTTTAGAGTTATAGATAATTAGTCCATAACTATTACATTACATCTCACATATTACAAAGTAGATACTTATAATCTAAGAAATTTTTTCACAACAATAAAACTCCTCAACAAAAAAAGATTTATTTTCTTGATATAAAGCTTCTTTAATTATTCCATTCTCTTACCCTTCCATATAACCTATGAAAAGTATTTCAAAAACTTTTGATGAGCTTAAAAAGAAGAGTAAGGTTTATAAAATATTGAAAGAAAATATTAGTCCATAAATTCATAAAAATTAATGAAATCCTGATTTTCACTCATATAACATAAGATCTTTTGAATACCTAATGAAATCATAATATTTATGAATAAAATGGAGAAATCATAAATCATAAAGGCTACTCGTGGATTCCACAACATACATACATATTAGCTTTGATAGCTACATAGGGAGGTACGTTTGAAATACCCATCAAATTATATTCTCCAAATCTCTTAGTAGAAACAATAACATTTACCTCTATCATGTTACCTGATATATTAGAGAGCTATAGCAGGCTCACCAGACCTAGTTTTGTCAAGGAACCACGCATATTTTGTTTATCATGTAACCACCCATTTAATTTCCATGTACCATTACATAATTATAACACATAAAATATTGAAATTATAAATAGTTCACTCATCAATCAGAAGAAATCATTTCAAAATATTGAAATATTCAATCCATTTCCCAAAATATTTTAAACATTTAATAATGTGGTATCAAATTGTCCCATACCACATTGAAACATTGAATGTAATATCATTTTAAAACTTTAATGTTCATATAAATAAATCCTTAATACTATTTTGAAAACATTGACATTAATAGGAAATATTTAGAAAAATAAATCATTGTTACATTTAAAGTGATGTTTTAGTTGAAGAGTCTTTTACCACTTGAGAAATACATTAATAAAGATAATTAAAGAATTATATTAAACAAAATATATAATATCATCAGAATAAGGATATTAATGATATAATATTTCAAATTTCACTAAATACACCATATAAAAGTGAATTGGTGCATAACAAAAATATGTATCAATGGAATATAAATTCAGATGAAATCTCGTACAAATAATGTTTTCTTTTGATTAAGGATAATTGAATTAAGTAATTATGTGTGATAAATATAAATACACCCAATATAAGTGGATATTTAGTGTAAAAAAATCATATTTCATTCACACATATACTTGGAAAAACAAGATCAATAGAATGGATATTTTACTCAATGAAATGAGATTAGAGAATATTTCCTTTACAAATTTCATATAAGTGATGTAAGAATTTGTCAATTGAGTGATTATATGTAGAAATAGTATTTTCACACAATGGGAAGTTGAAATTACAACATAAATAAATAAACAGTGATTACACACATATTCATGGAATAATATAATCATTAATTATATGTAAAACCCAATGAGAGAAAATTGAGTTTAGAAATTCCCTTATAAAAAATTCTGTAGCCCAACGTCGTCCCTTAAAAAATTCCTAAAATTAGTTGATGAGAGATAAAATGGTCTCTCATAATTTGGAAATAAAATTTATAGCAATAAGGATATATAAGAACATATCCCAACATAATAAGATAGAAACTAAAATATATAACATAAAAGAACTTTTTGACTAAAAGAGGGGGGTGAAAGGTTCTATTACCTTGAGTCTGATTCGTTACGCATGATCCTTGTTCTTCCTGAATAATAAATGAAAGTTAATTTATACATGATTAATAAAATTTTAAAAATTTAGTAATCCTTTTATATAACATATCACAATGTGGTAAAAATTACATAATTATTTATGTTAATAGCGGTTCTTTGTCGATATTGGGTACTTGAGTCGAAAATGATCCCGTTATATTTACAAATTGCCCATTTATTTAAAAGTAAATTATATCCAGAATAGTATTAATGATTTAAATATCATTTATATCATGTATAAATTTATTTAAAATATTACATAACATTTTGAGATAAGAAATTAAAATAATCGTTCATGGAGACAGTTAGCTATATGTACGCTTGGATGCAACTTTCATTTATTTTTCATATTAATGAAATTAAAACTAAATGTTACATTTATATATTATAATTACATTATAATATTATATGATATATATGTTGCATAATTTAATTAACACCATCCTTTATATGTTCCATGTATGGCATGAATGATCCATATATCTTTGTGGGGGCGGTAGTCCGCACTTCCTCAAATGAAATTATCGTATTTACATATCATGAAAAGAATAAAGGTATGTTTATAAATAAAAATTATAGTATCATAGAGAAATTATAAATATAATATATATCATATATAAATACATTTTCATCAGCATTTATACCATAAGAGTTGGTAGGGGAAAATCGAACAATCATCATTACATGAGGCAGTAGTTTGACATACACAGAAACAGTATGTTCGTATCAATTAGATGGAGTTGTCTGTAAGTGTAGCTCGAATAATTCTCATAAAAATCATATTTTATTTAAGATACTATTTTTGTTATAAAATTATTGAATAAATAGTGTTTAGTTGGTTGGATAAAGGAAATAAATGAAAGAATTATGAGAGAAGCCATTACTACAAATCGGGTAACTGCATTGGATTTAAGATAAAAGGATTTCTAGAATTTCCTTATTCCCACATTAAGGATTGTAGGAGGAATATAGGGATGTTGGTAGATTATATGGGAATATTCTGGATGATCTAAGGGGATTTATAGGTTTGGGTAAAGGCTATAGGTGATTCCCTTTTATAATAGGGAGGAGAAGCACTTTAAGAATGTTTTGTAGTATTATTTTATTATAAAAGGATTATCCATTTCAAATGGTCCCAAAGTCATTTTTTTCAAAGATAATATTCTTTTGGGTCAAAAAACTCTCATACAATGGGTTTTAGACAAGTATAGGTCACAAATTTAACCTTATCTTTTCTCTTTAACCCTTAGTTAACTAATTTAACTCCTACCATGTCTCCTTGTATATTCACACTATATGGTTAACATAGTTACTATAAAAGGCCAATAGAATATCAAGTGATTCATTAATGAGATTTTCAACATTATATAAGTCTTTTGAAAGAATATTATAATTTAAGGACTACTATATCATTTAATAAAATAGTATTTGTTTTAAGAACTCTTTTATGCCAATTTTTATACTATTCATATAATGTCTTTTTTTAAAAATATAACAAAACTTGATTCTTCCTAAAAAAATTCATTAAATCAAATATAACAAGTCATACTTGTCCCTAAAATTCTTGGATGAAATAAAAATTTCCAATAAAAATTTATTTTAATATTTATAATATCATTTATTTAAATCATTCATTAATAAGGTAATCACTACATCATCATTGTGTCATATATAAATTTATTTATATGATGTAAAAAAATTATTAATTAAAAACTTAAATGGAGAGTGATAGAAAACATTATTAGGAGAAACCCATTATTATGTGTTTAATGCAATGTAATATTTCAAATGATGAGTATTGAAGATGAGTATTCAAGTAGAGTTTCGTCCATTAAAAAAATATCTAATACAAACTCATCTTTTCCCTTAACAATGAGTATTCAAGATGACTTAGTCACACCTGAAGTCCTAGAATCTACTTCTAAAAAAGTCATATAACCTTACAAAGATTAATTATATATTTCCCCTATCATTATGCATTAATAAAATCCAAAATGGTTAGTACAAGATCAGTTAATCCATAAAAACGATAATCCTTTATAAAAATAAATAGGACTGTTATTCTCCGAAATTCGATAAACAATACCCAAAGTTCAAAAAAGACCATTTAAGACAAAATTTCCCTTAAAACTTTTCAAAATAATCCAAACTACGATTCAAACCCAAAACTCAGAAGAATTTGATCACATAGTCTCCCACAATAAATCATAGCAATTATCTCCAAATAACATCGACTACTCTTAATGTCTCATACTCAAAATTAATTAACCAAATCACTTATTCTCCAAGATAGGTTAATAATTTCCATAAAAACCCCAAATCACAATAAGTTTACAAAAAAAATATAAATTCTTCCAAAATAAAATTCGACCATTACTCATCAAATGAAATCAAATGGTATATTATTTTCCTTTGGAATATAGTGTTCCCTAATGAGGGAATGTCTTTAAAAATAATATTTATAACTAATCACAAAATCATTTTCCTATACTTAGGATATCCATTTGATAAGACATAAGTTCCCAAAATCAACTTATTTTTTATCTTTATTATCATTTAACTAAAAATAATTATTCATACTAAACAAGTATTTCTTGTAGTCTAGTGGTACGCGAAAAATCTCAATCGCACTATGGTTGTGGGTTCGATTTCTATAGATTTTTTCAACACGAAGGGTTGTCACACAATATATTGGTTTTCCTTTTTCAAAAACTGTATAATTCTAATAACATTTAAAAAATGATAAAAAATCCTTAAAAATAACCATAACATGTTTTAACCACACAGGTTATTTCATACCCCACATTTTGTATCAAAAAAAACCAATAATTGCCTCAAATTCATGGATCATATAAACACTAATAGTTCTTTATAACTATATACACTAAAGAAAAGATCATTCTTCCTCAATTAACATTTTTATATAACAAATATAAGGGTTACAAATATTATAAGCCTTCCAAATTAAAAACATCATTAATATATTTAAACATATCATCATCCATAGATCCAACATAACTCTTCAATTCCTTAAATGTAGAAATTTTAATCATCGAACATTATCCATGATCCTTTATCCATGTTTTTCAATATTATTCTTTTATACTTCTTTCCTACAAACCAAATAATATCTATTGATTTCATAAATGTCAAAACATGAGCTATGAAATAATCCATACCATTCATAGGTCATTTTATGTTTCTTCATCATTAATTATAATGGCATTAAAAATTGGTAAAAATATATTTGTATGATCCTGCGGATCCCATTCCCAAACCTTCTTTATAGAAAATCTATTTTTATAATGACCATGCACACCACATTTAAAACATTCTATTGATATATAGGAAATAACTTCTTTCCCTTTTCTGGATTCAACTGGATGCTTTCATTTTCAATGGAAGGTTATTGCTTTATGACCTTTATTACCACATCTGAAACATCTTCACATCCATTTGAATCATTTTCCCTGGTGTTTCTTTCCACATCCTTGACACAAAGGTTTTTTAATATACATACCTTTTTAAATATTACCTAAACATCCTTAGGTACTCATTTCTCGCATATATGATGCCATACAAAAATAAAGAATGTTTAAGTGGTCAATAATGACTCTAGATAGTCGGTTAAGAATAACCATAAGAGTTCTCATTACATATCCCATTTTATTTGGTTTCTTATTATGAAAACAGTCACAGTTTCCTTTAGATCCATTGTCTTCTTGGTGCCTTCTAGATCTAGAAATTTACTCTAAAACTAAAAATTTTATTGTGAGTATATCAATAAAATCATCATATAATATCTTATAAGTATAGTAAACACTAATATATACATAGTCATGTTATCTTAAAATCATTCAATTTATCTAAAATAAATATTACTCTTTATAATATGCTAACCATTATGGTTATGTCAATTATGATTAAATAGAACCCTAACATCTAAAGTTATCTAAACCAAACCCGAATACCAATTGTAAGTCCTTAGCCTTAAAAAAATACTTAATATTGATTTAAATCAATAATTCACATTTAAGATCTTTTCAGATTTAGAGGTTTAGTGAATTAGGCCATAACTATTACAATAAATCTAAAATATTACAAAGTAGACACTTATACACTAAACAACTTTTTCACAAAAATAAAACTCCTTTAATAAAACAAGACTTCTTTTCTTGATATAAATATTCATGAATTTTTCTTTTATTTATCCTTCCTAATAACCTGTGAAAAGACATTTCAAAAACATGGGAGGAGCAAAAAAAACTTAGTAAGGGTTATGAAATAAGGAAAGAAAAATCAGTCCATAAATTCATACAAATCATTTATATCATGATTTTCACTCATAAAACATAATCTCTTTAATATACCTCATGAAATCATAAGATTTATGAATAACATAGAAGAATAATAAATCATAAAGGAAAAATGTGGAATTCATAACATACTTACATTTTAGATGTCATATCTACATAGGGAGTTACGTTTGGAATACCCATCATAGTGTATTCCTTAAATCTATTAGGAGAAACATTAATGTTTACCTTTGTCACATTACCCAATTAATTGTAGAGCTATCACAGGATCACTCTCCCTCGGTTTATCCTAGAACCTTGTGTATTGGGTTTTCACGTAACCACCCTTCCCTTTTCAAAGTACCATTACTTAATTATAACACAAAAAATATTGAAATTATAAAAATTTCACTCATCCATAAAAAAAAATCAATTGATGATACTAAACTATTCAATCCATTTCCAAAATCGTTTAAAATATTTAAAAGTGGTATTGTGCCTTCCTCGTCGGTGACGATGGCAGCTCTTACGCTGAACCCTCCCCCCTTGGTGGGGGAGGGAGAATCTTCGTATCAGGGGAAGAGATCCTTCAAGCCATTCTCTAATCCGGACTTTCTTCCTTCCTTTCCGAAAATTTCTCTTAGCCCTAAAGTACCTGATTTCGTCGATGGTCTCCCGAATCTGCCTCTTTCATTATCGGAATTTATGGAATCTTTGGCTTTGCTGAATCTTACCTTGGTGGAGCGGTTCAAGTACAGAAGGCCTTCAGTTGACGAATTCGACCGATTTGTCTTCTTAGCTTGGGACCTTCAAGAACGTGCGGTGGTGGGGTTACTGGATACTAAGCAGTTTCTGATTAGGTTTGAATCAGAGGCTGATTTTTTTCAAGCATGGGCAAGGGCACCGAGAAATTTCAACGGATCTCGTTTCATGCTCCTGTGTTGGTCTTTCGATCTCCATATGAATCAGGGTCCACCTTCCGCGGCGGTTAGGGTAAGCTTCCCTAAACTTCCCTTAAACTTTCAGAATCCGTCGATTATTCGTATGTTGGGTAATATGGTCGGTAGATACCTCTACTCTGATAGCCGTACTGAGGCTGTTTGTCACCCCGTTAACCCTTGGGTGTGTGTTGAGATGGATGCATCCCGTGTTCCCTTTGAGTTCATCTGGATCACGGTTGGTAAGGAATATCGCTGCAAACAGCGGGTTGTGTATGAGAATTGGACCGACTTCTGTGGCTCCTGCAAGAGGTTGGGTCACACCGATGAGTCATGTCCTGAAGGATATCGAGTTCAAGGGAGAAGGGTTCGTACTAGTGGGAAGACTGCTATCTTGAGCGCTGTGGAGGGCTCAGAGAGAAAGTCAATGGATCACTGTGTGAAAGGAGTTCAGGCTCAGACTTCTGAAGGACCTGCTGTTCGAGGGAGAGACCTCCGAACGGATGAAGCAGATGGGGAGGCCTCTGTACCTGGACATCAGAAGGGCGCCTTTGATGAGGGCGTCATTGATGTTTCTTCCTTCTTGGGTAAAACTAGGGAGAATAAGATGAATGGAGGGCCTGCAGTTGTATTGGAACCAGAACAGGTGGGTGTTGTCTCAGGATCTTCTTTTGTGGAGGTGTCTAACAGGGACAGGGCTAAGGTTGTGAATCGCCTTGATTCTATGGCTAGGACTTTTGTTCCCATAAGTAACAGGTTTGAAGGACTGGTTGTGGACCGGCTATCTGAGGGTCGGGAGGAGGATGTTTGTGCAGAAGTTGATGGGGAGGCAGTGTTCTTGAGGGACCTGCAAACTGTTTTCCTGGAGAAGGAGCATGTTGCAGGTCCTGGGGAAATCCCGAACAGCGGTGCAAGGTCTCCTTGTCTTGTTGAAGGTATCAATCAGAGGATGGGGGAGGGAAGCAGTAGGAATGCCGATGGACCTTTGGGTCAGGCTGGTCAAGTGCAAAATGAAATTGACAATGGTAATATCCTGGAAGATGATGCTGCTGAGGGTAAGGGGATGGACCCCGATTCCATGGATGGGGACGATGTTATCTCTACTGATCAGGAGCCGAGGAATATTTTGGAGGGCACTGGGTCTCCTTTGAGAGAGCAGGTCGGGGCAGAAAGGGATTTTTCTAGGAGAGGAAAGGAGAACCTGAGTCCTGTTAATTGTTCATATAGAAAAATTTTCCAAAAGGAGAATCAGAAGGCATCTGCTGGGGGAAAATCAGTACCTGCAATGCCGGGAAGGAGGTCACGAAAGGATTATTCCTATATTCCGCGACCGATGCAGAAAAGGTCCGCCTCCAAACGGAATGGTGGAGTGGTTCTGGTGGTCAAGAAGGGCAGCGGGATTAAGAAGGCATCCCCGGATATGCGGGTTCTTGAGAATTTTCAGAATCGAGTGCAAAGTGTAGGTTTTTGGAGACATCCTGAATGGGAATCGGCTACAGGAGAGGAAGAATCCTGCTTGGGAGTTGGGGAAGACTATGGGTACTATGATATGTGACTTCCTGTTTTTTCCCTTGTTGTTTCTGCTTGACTGTCTTCTTGTTGTGTTGTTGTTGATGATGTTGGGTCTTGTTTGCATGGTTACTGGTTACCCATAAACCGGCTTTTTAGAAAATGAAAAAAAAATGGATTTCAGGTCCATATAACTAAATCTTTAAATCCATTTTGAAGACATATATATTAATTATAAAGATTTAGAAAAATAAATCATTAAGGCATTTAAAACTATGTTTTAGTTAAAGCGACCCTCACCACTTGAGAAATACATGAATAAAAATAATTAAATAATTACAAGAATAAAAACATATAATTTTATGGGAATAAAGATATTCATGATATAGTATTTCAAAATGAACTATATACACCATATAAACGTGAATTGGTGCATAATAAAAAATAAATCTCAATGGAATGTAAATTACGATGAAATTCCATACAAATAATGTGTCCTTGGATTAAGGATAAATTAATGAAATAATTATATCTAAGGAATATGAACACACCCAATATAATAATATATTCAGTGTAAAACAATAATAAGTCATTCACATGTATTCTTGGAAAAACAATACCAATGACATGTATATTTAATTTAATGAAATGACATTGAGCTATGATTTCCTATACAAAGTTCATATAAAGGGCATAAGAATTTATCAATGGAGTGATTATATGTAGAAAAAGTATATCCACACAAAGGGAAGAAAAAATTACTAAATAAATAAATAAAATATTATTCCACATATAATCTTTTCATAATTTAATCAAGAAGTGTGCGTAAAACCCAACAAGATAAAATTTAGTCTAGAAATTCCCTTACAAGAATTCAGCTGCCTAATATCATCACTTAAAAAATTCATAAAATGAGTTGATGGGAATGAAAAAGGGACTATCATTATTTGGAAATATAAATTTACATCAATAAGGATATATAATGACATATCCCGACATAAGAAATTGAAATTAAAATACATAACTTAAAATAAGTTTTTTACTAAAAGATGAGGGTGAAAGGTTCCCATACATTGAGTCTGATTCGTCACGTATGTTCCTTGTTCTTCCTGAATAAGAAACAGGAGTTAATTTATACTTTATTGAGAACCTTTTTTAAGTTTTTCAATATTTTTATTTCATTTATCAATATTTTATAAAAATTACATAATTATTTATGTTAAAATCAGTTGTTTTGTCGATATTGGGAACTTGAGTCAAAAATCATCTTGTTATAATTACAAATTGTCCATGTTGTCAAAATTACATCATGTACAAAATAGTATTAATGATTTAAATATCATATATACCAATTATATATGTATTTAAAATATACCATAACATTTAGATATATGAAATGAAATGCACTGGTCAAGGAGATATTAAGTTGTATGTACGCAAGAAATCAACTTTCACTTATTTTTCATATGAATGAAATTGAAACTAAATGATAAATAGGTGTAATATACTTAAATTATAATATAATATGATATATATGTAACATAATTTCAATAATTCTATCCCTTATATGTTCTATTTATGGCTTTAATGAGTAACATCACTTTGAGGGGGCGGTAGTTCGCACTTCCTCAAATGAAATTATAATATTTACACATCATGAAAAACATAAAGGTATATTTTTAAATAAAAATTACAATATCATATAGACAATATAAAGATAATATATATAATATATGAATACATTTAAATCATAATGTTCAATATGATTGGTGGTAGGGGAAAATTGAACAACCATCGGTCTGTGAGATAGAAGTACACCGGACACAGAAACATAATTTTCATATCCATTAAATAGATTTGTGCATAATTATAGTTATAATAATTCTCATAAAAACATAAAATTATTTTTAAGATACTGGTTTTGTTATAAAATAATTGAATAAAAAGATTTTAGGGGGTTGGGGAATGAAAATAGATGAAAGAATCTTGAGAGAATACATTACCTCAAATCAGAAAAATCCTTTGGATTTAAGCTAAATGGATTTCTTGAATTGCCTTCTGCCCAAGGTGATCCTTCTAGGAGGAAGATAGGTATTTTGGTAGCTTATTTTTCCATAGGCTTGATGAGAGAAGGGGATTTATATGTTTGAATATGGGTTATAGGTGATACTTTTTTATGAGAGGGGGGGTGGGCACTTTAAGAATGTTATGAAGTATTGTTTTATTATAGATTTATTTTCGGTTTCAAATGGTCCCCAAGTCATTTATTTAAAATATAAGATTCTTCTAGTGGAAAACCTCCCAAACAATAGGTTTTATACAAGTCTAGGTCACAAATTTAACATTATCTATTATCTTTAATCCTTAGTTAACTAATTTAACTCTACTATGTCTTCCTGTAAATTCATACTATATGGTTAATATAGAAACTATAAAATGAAAATATAATTTAAACTGGATCATTAATGACATTTGAAACATTATCTAAGCTATTTGGCATAATTTTATATTTTTAGGACTATATTATCATTTAATAAAATAGTATTTTTTTTAAGAACTCATTTATGTAAATTTTTATACTATTCATATCATGACTTTTTTTAAATTCCAGAGCAACATTATAATTTCATAAACACATCATTAAATCAAAAATAAAAAGTCATACTCACCCATAAAATACATTTAATTCATAAAAAGTTTCAAAGTAAATTTATTTATATATTTATAATCTCATTTATTTAAATCATTCATTATTAAGGTAATCACCATATCATCATTGTGTCCTAAATAAGTTTATTTCTATGATGTCTAAAAATTGTAAATAAAATACCATGATTTATAAAATATTATTATATTTATTGTTAATATTCATATTCAAAAACATCACATATATAACCCCATATAAAAATTATTTTACAAAAAGATACATTTTTATGTTAAATTTTTCTTAACTTTAAATTAATTCTTATAAAATGTCATTCTCCCATAAAAGTTGATCCATGGGGTCCCAAAATCGATCCAAATATGAATAATGTCAAAAAATTGTCATCCAATAGGATTAGGACATATCTTATGGTTTTTAATTATTATTATAATATTATTTTGTTACCCTTATTTATCAGATTTACCCATTAAACATGGTAAATAATTACTAAACTTACTATTCATAATGCCTAAAAATAAAAGGTTCTTATTTACACAATTTAGACCTTTTGATTACAAATATGGAATCCATTTTTCAAAAATAAAAACAAATTAGTTTCATAAATTAATTTAAAATTAATTCCCACTATCAAAACCAAAAGGAGGATTTTTAAGAAATAATAACTATCAAACGATTGACATGTGTTTATGTCCAATTTAAAAGTGAAATTACTTCATATGACCCACATTGTATTAGATGATAAAAATATAATATAATTATACGTTAAAAAAAATTAAAATAATAATCTAACTATATAACAAAATTATATGAAAAAGGTGGTATTGAATTAAAATGCAGTATTTTTTAATATTCATAAAAAATGAACATTATCAGAAAAAGAAGAAAATTTCATCCAAAATAAATTTTGATGTCCTGCTTCTAAATAATAATTTTATTTTGTCAGATAGAAAATATAAAAGATATCAAAACTATATTTAAAAAGGTTTTTCCTTCAAAATATGGTAAAAAGTCCTTTTAAAAATATTTGAGTATTTTGTTCTTGAAATCAGGCTTCTTCTTATTTTAAGCCTCTAAAATTTACTGGATAAATAAAAAAACATATAACAAACATGTGTAATCATAATGTAGTTAGTTTTTTTCATTATTTCCAATATAATTACTAGGAATTAATTATCATTTAAAATAATAATACTATTATTGTATTATTTTTCAGTATAACTCAAAGTTGTGTGCAACATAACATTTCAAAGAAACCCACTATTGCGTGTTGAGTACATTATTGGACAGAGTGTTATCTTTCATATATTATTTGTGAATATTAATATAAATTAAATTGTATTATTATATAAATACCTGGGTTGTTACATGCATGTTATTTAAAAAGTTTCCAATATTTTTTAATTTTAGGATTTAATGACTATTTAAAGTCATATTGAACCATATTTTGATTTTTTCAATGGAAAAAAAGATGTTTTAATTTTTGTTGAACATGTTATTTTATACTTATTTCCAAAATGTGAAATGAATATTTTTTTAATTACTACTGTGTGAATAGATATTCTCTTTCTCATTACCATTCATTGATTTGAATCTTCCATTACCGATTTATATTTTTATTTTAAATTAAAATAATTCTCTCAATATTCATGTAATTTTATTTAAAATTTTATCTATAGATAAATTTTTTTTTAGGTTCAAAATAATTGTTCAAAAGTTATTTTATATGTATTTTTAACATATGTAAACATATTTTTATGTTTTTTATGATTTAATTAGAATACTATTTAATTATATCATCAATTTTATTTCCCAATATAGATTAAAATTGTATGATGATGAAATAATTATGAAATCTATAACAACACCATCACTAGTAACACAGAGTTGGTGTCTTATTTATTACACTAGAATAAGATACAAGGTATCTCATATAAAATGGAAAATCAATTTAGTAGTCTTAAAAAACCATATAAAAACATGTTTATAATATTCCATTATAATGAAATAAAAAATAGTACAAAAAAATATCACAAATTTCAAATCGTTTATAACATCATTCTTTATATCAAGGAGAACAAGATAAATAGTCATCTTAGATACTCAGTATTGGTTTAATATAGATGATATATCATAAGTAAACAAAGAATAATCAAATTTTCAAGGTAAATAATTGATATTACATTCCATATAATCATTAATTTGATAACTAAATCCAATAATGTATAATTTCAATGTAGTATTCTGATGGATACTATTAACTTTATTACCATAAAATTATATAATTAATGTTATAAATAAAAACATCATACATTATGATATGTTTAATTGCATGACCTTGTTTTGATAGAGTGTTATCAATGGGTATTTATGTACATAAAAACAAATTAATAAGTCTATCCAATGAGTCTGTATCATGATATCTGTCGATGCATCAAGTGGATATGTAATTACAAGTACCACCCAAAATGTTACTTCATCTATTATTAATTATTCATATATTTATGAACTAATTTAATTCAAAAACAATATAACACATGTCCAAATAACTGCATTCATTAATGAATATTGAATATCACGATTTCCCCAGTCAGTCAAATAACTTTTATAGTAATACAGCATATATAGAAGTCGTATATAGTTTAGGAAAGAAGGATATCTATGATGCACAGAATATGGATATGTTTAATTAAATATGATAATAAGAGATTGAATGTTTCAAGATAATTTTAATGGACATAAATTATTTAATAGACGAGAGGGAATAATGCATTCATCAAAAGGTAAAATTTGTAGAGAAAAAAATTCTTCTATATAATAGAGGGTAATGGATGGAAAAATTTTAAAATATATTTTCATTTAAAATATCATTATAAAACCATTGAAAACAAGTATAATTTTCTAAATAGTGTAATTGTAATAATGGATGGAGAATCTATTAATACGTTATATATTAAAAAGAAACATTCTTTATGAAGTTTTTTAAACAATCTAAAAAATTAACCATTTACAAAAAATAGAAATATTCATATTATACCTTAAAAATGTGAAAGATCATATAAAATGTAAATAATAAATTCATTTATCGAATACATATTATTTTTTCAGAACAATTTAGAAAAATATGGGCATTGATGAAAAATCTACCTAATCAGAATGGAAATAAGATCAAATTCACTTTTAAACATTTCTTTGTAAGATTATATTTTAATAGAGGGGAATAAATTAAATAAAATATGGAAATTAATTAAATTTAAAAAGTTTGTGAAAATAAATAATGTTTATGTAGGATATATTAGAACATTTCTTCAATTAAAAATTTAAGCAATTCCCAAATTGAGATTATAAAATAAATTATTTAATCTTTGGAGACATTTAAATTGTATACCATTAAAAGTGAAAAATATAATTGAAACATTATTAATAAATAATATGTATATATATTAATATTAAATACATCTAACAAGTAATATATCAATTACATAAAAGAAAATAGGTTCTTAATTAAATAAATGTCTCAATGTTGTGGAATTTGATACCACATCCCCTACCTCATGTTCGACTTTCCTCAAAGAAAATTTTAACCGACAGTATAATGAAAATATATTTATTCTAAATATATTAACAAATTATGGAAATATCTATAATGTGATATATGATTCACATATAAAATATTATGACCAGTTTATTAAATATTTTTTTATTATCATAAATTTTGGGTGTTAACTACTTCAGTTTTCATGTTTGTTTTGATTCATTAGTTATTTTTAATTTGTATTAATAACTGTTATAAAATCAAAAACAATTAATAATGATAAAAAATCATACATATTTATAATAATTAATTAATATTTGATATAAAAAAGAATCACATCACTTAGTGGAGGTGGTAGTGCACACATTCCTAAGAAAAGTTATTATATTATTAGTTGGTGGGAATATATTTTGGTGTATGATATAAAATACTTTTAAATTTATATTTATTTATATCGTATTACATATTTCATGAACCAACCTGGGTCAACCCTAAATAAGTCACCTATGTTGGCTTGCGACAAGGCCTGATAGAAATTTTGAATCCTTCTTGCATGGAAAATTACATCTAACATCAAAGATAAAATCATTGGGAAGAATTTATCCCATAATAAATAATAATTAATAAAGAAATATGTATTAGAAAACATAAAAAATAAAAAAACAAAAACCACTAAATGAAATAAATATATAATCGTATCTAGATACAATGACATCAGAATAAAATTGAAAATTGGAAACAAAACAGAAATCAATTTGAACTGACACACTTATAATGTGCCCTATTTTTCACCACCATCCATAAAACTAGACCACATCATATGAAAATATAAACAAAATATTAACTTATGAAAAAGATATGGTCTACCGATGTTGAGCGGAAAAATTTGGGTGTGATCATAAAACTACTAAGTAGGTATGCACTTCAGAATCCTTAAAATCCCTTTCCAAAAATAGTCCATAAATGATAGTTTGAAATAAATTTATGAAACGTGGTTTTTAATATCATTAGAACCAACCTAGATTTATTTTTTCAAAACTCAATTTAAAAACCATAATTCATGTATGAAACATAACCCAAATATTGGATAATGGAATAGAAAATATAAACTAATCACAAATAGAAGTGTATATCAAAAAATAACAAAACATGGGAGGAAACTTCAGTATAATTAGGGAAATACTAATAAAAAAATGTAACCAAATAGATAAAAAATAAAATAGGAACATACATATGTATAGGCATGGTAATTTCCTAAACATCCCATGAAACAATTCCTAGAAATACTCAATTTGGACCTACCTACCAGCAAACAATGAACCTCAATAGTTAATAAGCTACATGGATGCTCTCAACATGCCTTGCCAATGGAAAATACAACCTAGATTATCCTTTTTCCAGGGGATTTTCATCTATTTGATAGGGAATATAAATACATCATCACATGATCCTATAGATGAATTCCTAAAATCCCATGATACTAATAAAATGTATAATTAAGAGTTTACAATATAATTGGGAATTAATCATAACTCACTCATGCCACCATTATTTCCCTACCATATCCTTGATACAACCGATGATAAGTCCCTCTCAATAGAAGTTTGATCGTAGTTTTTCCCATCATACATATAACATTTAAAAAGTAAAAACTATTCCTACATTTCATATGACATTAAATCGAATTTCTAAAAATTATTAATATAGAAATTGATCTTTAACATTTAATAATTCAATCCATTTCTACTAAAAATTCATTTATTATCAATGTACTTTTGTAACCAGGGTGAAAAAGTAATGGATTCCTAGAAGGTTCCAATTTTAAATTTTTATTAAAAAATTTTTAAAACTCTATTTAAATACATTAGAAACCAAAATCTATTTAGAAAAAATTGGTGTTTTAGAAAACCATTTGGGTTAAAGAGCATTGGAGAGAGGATAAATGGGGGAGAGGGTGTTTTAAAAAACGGGGTCTCAAAATAGGCACTATTATGAAATACCATTTATATTAATGTGTTTCTACACTTATTTTCACCTATTTCACATATGTATAGGACCACATTTATGATAATATGTGTGGAAACCAAAAAAATCATATGATTCCAACAAAGAAAGCATAATGAGTGATACACCCATGAAAAGGGTTCATAAACAGTCACACTATCAAAATGCTGAAACAAAAAAAAATCCCAATTTTACATTTCTCCAAACCACCCAAACTAAAAAAATATCGAACAATTTCTCAAAGTACTAAAATTCATATTAAAAGTAAAATTTTAAATTTATCAAACACTTAGTGTTCATATATATATTTAAAACTACAGAAAACCATTGAAAACCATGTTTTCATAATGTTAAAACACAAAATATTGTATCAATCCATATATACACATCTAAAATTTGATCAAAACATTTATAAATCATTTAGAGGATCTCTAGAATCAAATAGAATTCTTTGAAAATGAAATTTATGTAAACACCTACCTCACCATTGTGTGAATGTGATAAAACCCTTGAAGAAGAAATAACTAATCCCAAGAAAAAAATGCACACCCTAATATAAATAAACATAATCCAATAATATCCATCTTCCCATGGATTTGGTCAAGGGGGATTCAATCCAAGAAGAAGAAAAATACAATAGACAAAGAAGAGATGGAGAGAAAAATGAAAAAAAATAGAATCATACACAAAAACCATGATAAAGTATCAAAGAAGGAATAAGAACAAAGATAAAGGTATTTGGGATCCTCTTAATTATCTAAAATAAAGAAATAGGTGATGAAAATCTAATTTGGTTAAAAAATAATTGTGGAAAACATAGGATTTCATGTTTTTAGGAATATGGATATGTCACAGGGTTTGGGTGCATGGTCTGCCAAAAAGTGTTCTAACCATGTATACCATACTAGAAGAAAGGGATACCCACATGATTTGGTCACATATTTTTGGAATTCTTGATCCAAACATGAAAATTGTTTCATTCATAAATTTAGATCCTCAAACATGCTTTCTACATGGTTTCTATTATCCAAGTGCAAGTCGTGTGCCTTATCTCAAACACCAAAAACAGTCCACACAATTACTCAATTTTAGTGCATGTATTAGTCCAATATATGAAGATAATATTTAATAAAACCCCTGAAATAAGAACAAATGAACTAAAAACACCTTATTCTTACACTAATAACATAGTTTCACCATAAACTATTCACACTTACTATCAATAAGACCAAAAAACCATAAACCACAAAAATCATGAAATTTTCCTTGAGAAATAAACTCAAATATCCTAAAAAAAATTCAAAAAGAAAGAAAAATAAAAAAATATTTCAGATAAATATAAACATATTATGAGTGTGAAAATTATCCCCATAAAAACATTATGCACCCAGAAAGTCACTAAGCCAAATAAAGAACAATAGTCGAACTCAAAACTAAATGAGTTCAAATGAAACCACAATCCTTATTGTAACAATTCAACTCCACAAGTCACACCTAAAATATCTTAATTGAACCACAACAAGGAGAAAAACAAGGGATTAAATGAAGGGTTCCTCCCCTCTATTAAGAACTAACCAAAATAGACCAACACTAGATCTCCAGGAATGTGGAGTGTCTGTGGAAAGAAACTCAAAACTAACTCCAAACCAAACCATATTATATCTTTTCCAAAAACATAATATTATAAAAAAACCACCCAAAACTAAAACCAACCCATAATAAGAATAACCATTAAATGACTCACATCCATAAGAAAAAACTATAAAAATATTCATAAATAAAACTCTACCAAAATGCTTAAAACATGAATTAAAAAAACAATGACAAATAAAACAAGGAGAACTTAATACATAACCACTGTTACATGATAGGAAAAATATGTGATGGAATCCCCCACAAAAATAAAATATTGACTGGGTAAAAATATGCTTTACAGGGCCTATATATGGATCCTTATTTCCTTGAAGCATCTATTGTCTCATGGTTTGGTGTTGGTAGCCCCTAATTGAGACATCCCCTTCTGGAGACACGACATAAAAAACTTCTTGAGATGACCCTTGTAGACACACCATCGGCAAGCCTTCATAGATTACAATATGATGGTTTTGAATTATCCAACTGACCACACTAAAAGTAAATGAGTGGGTGGTCTGATGAACAAGGAAAACGATCCAATATAGGAGTCTTCATAGAAATAAGTTACTCTAGTACAGTATTCTCACTATATAGGGAACCTTCACGATCTCTAAGAGAAAATGGATTTCCACTTTCTATATAGTTAGCATAGGGAACCATCTCGGCTAGAAATACTTCTTCTACTATATTTCAGAGCAGAACATCTCATATGCGATCAGTACTTCTTCATCTTGAAAAGAATACACAATATAAAGAGAGGCATTATTAGTTGATCCTTTAACTATCTATCAAGAGAAAATGAAACCATCTCTTTAAAATGAAAAAAATAGGCATTCACTATCCAATGACCTTGATGATTTCCCAATACCTCTACTAACTTTAAAATCCTTCACCTCTTAATGAATAATTCAATGGATGATGTAAGTCTTAATGAATTCCCAAGAAATAAAATCTTTCAATGATGATGTGATGATCAAATTCCACTAATTCAAAATCAAACCCTCAATGAAATCCCTAAAAACTCACAACCTCATGACATTGTATGTTCTAAATGACCTAAACACACTATTGACCTTATCAATACAATTTGAAACTTCTTATAGACATTGATCATCATGAAAAATGTGCATCCAATGAGAAGAAATAGACTCTGAAACCCCATTTAGAGTCTGGGTAGGGCCAAGAACATTAACAGACTCACTAGAAAAATTTGTAATATTTATAGCTGGAATAATATAATAACATATTAAACACAAAATAAATTTGTCTTTAACCAAAAAAATATCTAGGAAGGGACACTCTAAACAAAAACACCAAAATCATAAATTGAAACATCATTAAACAAAACCTAAGACACTATTTCAAAAACAACCACCAATGTTCCAAAATTAAAAATCCTTCATTCCAAGGAACCATTTCAAATATTGAAACCTACCTCAAAATATAATATAAAAAACCATCCCCACATTGAAAATAAAACCATTTCCCATAATCATATTACTTTTGAAAATAATTTCTCCAAAAACCATTCTACTTCAAAAATCGATTATCCCTACCCAAATTCAACCCAATGCATAACTCACACTGAAACTCTTGAAATATGGAACTAGTGTCCAGGAATAACTAAACCATGTTTTTATCATACCATTTCCATAGTATGTACTGACAATAGTAAGTATCTGGAACCATTCACTTAGGCTCGACATGGGTCACTATGTATGCTCACAAAGTATCACTAGTTAGCTTTCATTATGAATACCTAAACCACAAAACCAATAAGGATAAAAAGAATCCCACAATATAAAACTAAAATCAAATTTAATGATTAAATCCCAACAAACCCTAGAAACATCAGGATCATAAAAAGTAAGAGTCCATGATTCTTTTCATGTACCAACATCCCGAGTTCCGATAGTCCTACCTCCAAACAAATTGATACCATAGATAAAAAAGATATGGTCTGATAAATTTTTTTGATGAACTAACCTATGTTAACCATGAACTAGTTACCTAATCCATCACAAAACAATTTCATATAGGCATTCACTATCCTCCCATACAACAAACAAGTTCCTCACATTGAAGAGAGAACCTTTAGAGATGATTTACCCCGTAATAAATATTTATAAATTAATCAACCTAGTGTATGTACCATAAACAATATATTTTAATAATACAATGAATTAATTCATAAAATAACAATATTCGTATATACTAAATGTGGAACAAAATAGAAATCTAAAAATAAAATTGAAGAAAACCATAACCGACCTAATCACCATGTGACCTCTTGGTCACCACCATGCATAATACAATCCCACATCATAGGAAAACATGAACCAAATATGAAACTATAAAACTGATCAATTCTACTAGAACTGAGAGTCACAAGTATGGTTTGAGAATAAAATAACTTAGTAGGTAAGCACCACAAAATCCTTTAAAGTACCTTTCAAAAATATTCCATAAAATAATGGTTGAAATACATTTTAAAAAATATGTTTTTAACATCTTAAGAACCAAACTCGGCATTTATTTTTAAAATCAATTTTTGAAAACAAAATTTTAAGTAGAAAACACCACCCAAATAATAGATAAAATAAGGTTAAATATAAACTAAACATAACTAGTGTGTTGTATCAAACAATGCAATAAATAAAGGAAACAAAATGATTACTAGTAGAAAAATAAAAATTAAGTAACCAAAACACTAAAAAATAAAATATGAACATTCATATGTATAATCAAGGGTGTTTCCAAAATATCCAGAAATAAAATCTTCATATACACTAAGTTCAGACCCACCAACGAGAATATGGTTCTCCTTTGTAGTCAATAATCAACTTGGATAATCTAAACAAGCCTAAAAAGTGGGAAATCCCACAAATATTATCCTCTTTTTAGGGGGTTCTAATCAATCTAATTAGTGAAATAATGAAATATTTACTTGACCCTCTAGATGAAGTCTAGAAATCCGATAATAATTGTATAATTAGAATTCAGAGTTGATCACATAGATGGAATTAAAATATAACTCAATAATGCAACCATAAATACCATTCCTAATCGCCAACACATCATATGTGGAATCCACCTCATTAGAAGGGTTTTCAAAGGGGTTCCCATTATAAATTCTACATTTTAAGTTCCATCAGGTCATACACATAATATGAGTTCAAAACCAATTTCCAAACAATAAAAAAGTACCAACTGAGCCTTTATATTTTCAAATCCAAACCATTTCTGGTGAAAATTCCTTTTTTTTCAATGTCATCACCAAATCCATGTTGAAACAATAATTTATTATTGAATGGTTCCAGATTTAAAAACCATTTGAAAACACATTTTAAATCCCATTTTTTGTACATGAAAAACCTAAATTCATTTAATAAAATTGGATTTATAAAAAAATATTTTGGAGAAAGAGAGGAGGATAAAGAGAATATATATGGGGGTGTTTCAAATATCATAGTTTCAAAATGGACACTTTTATGGAATGAAATTTATATACATGTGTTAAAAGAAATATATATACCCAGTAAATGTATTTATATTACCATATTTATCATATTTTTAGTGGACCACTATAAAAATTCCCAAGATCATAGCCTAGAAGTATAAAGAGTGTCACGCCCAAGAAATGGATTACACCTAGACACCAAACCAAAATGTTATATAAAAAACTAGATACAATGCCAAGTTTCACATGTCAAACTACTATTGAAACTAAAAAAATATAAAACACTACCTCAAAGTAATCAGATTAACTTTAAAATACCAATTTTTTTACCAAAAAAATTTTGTGCATATCTATTTGAGTAACTAAAAAATCCTTGAAAACCAAATTTTTATAAAAATAAAATATTGATAAACTATATAAATTCATATTAACACATAAAAACATGAAAAGATCATTTATAAATTAGTTTCAATAGCTCAATCATAAAAATAAATTATTTGGATATGAAACAGATCGAAACATATTCCTCAATATTATGAGAATGGGATGAAATTCTTAGAAAGGAAGTCATACACCCAATAGACAAAACACACACCCTAACATCAGATAAAATATATAAAAAAACATACATCTACCCCAAGTGTTAATCCAAGAGCATGTTAAGATTAGACGAACAGTGAAACAAAGTTTGGGATAAAGGGATTTTAAGAACCCATTTCTATATGGATTGAGATTTTGGAAGAATATTAAATTTTCCATTACAGGATAGTTTGAATCATGAATCCAGATTCAGAATGGGTTTTTAAGTGTTTTAACATATCAAAAAGGTGTTTTGAGATGAGTAATGATTCTAAATATGTATCTTGATTGTTTAGGTGTGCTTTAGTGGATCCAAGTTATATTTAAAATTATTTAGAGTTTTCTATAATGGGTTTTTGGTTTGGTGTGCATTGTTTAGCAGATAACATGACATACCTTGGTGATGAAGAGTTTTTTAGTTCAATTTGAACTAATCACAGTTTTGTTGCATGGTTACATCATGATCAAGGAAAACCCATGAATGGTCCAAGTGGAATCATGCCAATATATAGAGTGTTTGAGTCATGGAACATGGGTTGTGATTGGTTTCAAACACACCATATTCCTTTTCAGAGAATGAATACAGTGTGGAAAAGATAGTTGTTTCATGGTTTTTGAAACTGTGTGGCACAACCATGAAAATATGTTGGTGCTTCATATTATGTTTTTTATGTTTGGTGAATGTTTTATCCAATTTTGGGCCATATCGTGTGATAGGTGCTCTAGGAAATTGACAAACACACTGTTGGAACACGGTTCAGAAAACCGTGATCCAGACCATGCGGCTACCCATATTTCATTAAAAGAGGATTTAAGAAAAATAACCCCTTTTATTTTTATCCTCTCCACCCCCTTTAGACCCTAATTTATATACCCAAACTAGAGGGATCTCCCACCCCTTCACCCTACATCCATCTATGATTTTGAGGTGTTTTAATCAATATTCATTAGAGTTTGATGTGAGTTCCCTCCCTTTGATTATCTCCCTTATTCATCATCTTGTACGTCTCTATTTTTGGGTTATCTTGTTTATATTTTTTTAATGATTCTACAAATTCATGGTGAAATAATTTTTTTCATGAGGATTTTATCAACTGGGTAATTGGAGAACCTAGGATGGATTTTGTATTTTGTTTCATGGAATTTCATTATTGTATGTGACCGTGGTGAATTGTTTTGTTAAAATGGTATTTCCACTCGGGTGTTTTCTTGGGAATGGTTTCAGGAGTCCATTTTGGACCATACATGGCAGCTTATGGGAGTTATAATAATATTTTATGAACATAGGGATATTTCCTTCATTATTACATGTTGGTATTAAGTAAAATAATTAAATAAAGTTTTTATAATTAATTAATTGTTTCTTTTTGGAGGAGACTATCAGTTGGTTGATCATGGAGATCATGGTTATATTCTAAGGGGTTTGAATTATGATTAGATTGCCATTGAAAATTCCACAATTCATTATAATTTTTTGGGGATTCTTCTATACAAAGGTAGGTGGTCTAAAATCAGTACATATAATCATAATTATTTGTTTACAAATGTGATGAAGTAAATTTCTTAGAGAACATGTGTGATATGATTTATCTAATGAGTTATGTATGTTTTTGGATTTATACATATACATTAGACCTTCCATAGATCCCACGGGATCCGTGGCGATGTGGGACTAGATCATTAGCCACCCATGTGGTGTTTTAACCCTTATAAGAGGCATGGTTTATGTGAATTTTTTATAAAAAATATTATGTTGAATTAAAAATGGTTTTAAATATTTGATTTGTGTTTTGAGTGGATTTTGATGAAAAGTTATAAAATAAATGATTGGAAAGGATTCTTGTTTTGAAAAGATTTATTGTCATCATGGTTCTTTTAAATATGGTTTAAATGGGTTTTAATTATTGATCATTAATGTGAGTGTGGGGACTAATTAAATGGTTTTCATGGAATATTGATACTATGGTCCTCATTTGGTTTAAAAATGGAAAACACCCATGTCATTAAGGGTTTTTTTTAAATTTCATTGAAAATGATTAATTTTTATATTTATTAACTTGTGAAGAAATGTTAGGTTTCTTGTGATCCTGGTATTTATTTTAGGATTCATTGGGTCCATGGTAAATTTTGTTATTATAAATGGAAATGGAAATTGCTAATGGGGGTGTGTTTAATTGTTAAATGATTCAAACAACTTTTAATGATATTGTATTTTCTTAAAATGTGAATTGATTTAATTGTGTATTTTTAATTATAATTACAGAAATGGATTAAGGAAATGTTGAAATAAATGGTACTGATTGACAACTAAATGTTTTGTTATAGTCAGTAATGACATATTGGATATGTTTTGGATTCATGGACTAATTCACCATGTTTTTTGACTTGTGACTAATATTTTTGTGATGTTGAACTAATTATACAATCCCCTTTTTTGGGTAGTCCAAAATGATTATCAAGGAACCCTAGCACTCTATAGTTTTTTAGGGGAAGTAATGACACTCCTAAACATAAGGGTATGAAAATGAAATTCTATATCAAGGTTCTGATGGGAAGTGGAGTTTAGAGTATTTTTATTATCATGGAATAATGCTCCATGTTTGATGACCTATTACTTATTAGCTAGGACGGATTGACATGATATTCAGGATCTGAGTTGGATTCATGGATTGAGGCTACTTGATTTCCCACCAATGAACCTAGTGACATATGGATCTGACCTCTGACATTAGATGAGGTGAGTTTTATAGAATGAAATAATACTTTAAATAAATAATAAATTTTATCTTTGTTAATTAATGAAAAATATTTTATTAATCTACGTGGTTGTTGTTATTACATTTCCTATATTCACTATTATACCGACTGGAATATTTTATAGAAATCGTTGGTGGTGGCCTATATATTTTTTCGCACAGTATCTTAATGTATCCATTTCACTTGTGTACCCAAGTATCTGACACATGTTTATTATAAGAACAAGATTGGGATGAGTCACGTGTTGAGTATGGATTGGTCCATAAATATTTCTATATTAGTATAAATTTATTCGATGAGATTGGTTCAATGATATAGTGGACCCATTTTTAGTTCCTTTTATATTGTATTATTAGGTTATTGTCCTAGTGGGCAGTATGTTATATATATGAAAAAAATTTCATGTCTTTATTATATTTCATTTTATTAAAATATGTTTTAATTTAGATTATTTATTATTTTTATATAAAATGATGTGTATGATAGTTGGTTATTTTTTTGGGTTGTGCACTCTGATATTGGGGTAAAATATATTCATAGTTTTATTTTAGACCACCAATACTATTTTTCATTATCTTTAATATAAGGATGTTTGATAGAGGTCATGTGGTGAACTAGACTAGGGCATCGACTAAGTGGATCTCTATCAAGGATGTTAAAAGTAGTATCATAGTATTTCCTTTATAATTATTTACTATTTATAATTTATTATATAGGGGTGTAGGAATATGTCATATCAAGAGATGGATACCAGGTTGTGGAATCATGAACTCATATTATTGTAGGGATTCCAGGTTACTAAGGGTAGAGATTGATGTTTAAGATTTAGTATGTTACATTTGTACATGATATTTTCCTTTGTACAACACACATTTTTCATGTATTTCATGGGTTAGGATAAATTTTAGGATCTTATCCAATTGGAAATAGGCATGTGATTTGGTTATAAATCTTATCCTAAATAAGAAAAAGGTGTCTCATGAATAATGTTACGTACATAGGATCCACATATTATAGGACTACTAGCTTGTGATTTGTTGGGTTTCCTTTGGATGGAAGGTTATTTGGATCTATGGTGAGGAAATTATAGGGCATTATAATGGTGTATCCCTCGTGTTCTGTTTGTGGAGATGCCCTGGTTAGTTTGTATGGTGTGACTATTTGACCATTTGGCACTTATAGAAGGTTTGTTTTGGTGATTAGTTGTATGTATGAGTCCTCCGAGTAGTTTTCTGATGTCAAGATTCAAAGAGGGGATAAAACTCCTGTATGAGGATGTTGGTAGGAATATTAATTCCTTATATTATGAGACCCTAGATGACGAGGTTTTTTTTTATTAATTCATGTGATGGTGTGATAGTTTCATGATGATTCCCTATGAGATATTTCTATATGTGAGTTTTAAAATACCTTTAGTGGTTTTACCTAGTTTCCCTTATTAGGTGACACTTGTCTTGGGAGTTAAATTCATTTGATTATTTTTTATGTCCTATTAGAGTCTTTTTTTTTTGAGTTGTCATTTCCTTTTTGTGCATGGAGAAATAGTGTATTTTTTTACTTAATAAAATTGTTCTTGAATGGTGCAACATATTATGGAGTGTTTTGGTGTAAGATTCCTTTGGTTTTTAGGAAGATCATATTATATCTAATGTTTTATAATTGTGGTTTTATTTTATAGGGTAGATATTATTGGGGTTCTTATCCAAGGTAATATATGTGTAGGAAGGATGTTTAGGTAGTATTGAACTAGATCAAAAGTGACTAATTTCATTGGGTGATGACCGTACATGTGAGGTAGACCATTTTTTGTTCTAGAGTAAAAAATGAAGACATTCCTAGTTTCTTTTAGATGAAAGGATAGTTTGAGTGAATTTTGTAAGTGGTAATGTGAACTTAGTGGGACTTTTGATTGATGCTCAGGTCTTGAGTGGTAGTTCATGTGGTTTTCTATTAGCGAGTTTCTCTGGGGTTTGAAAGCACTAGGGTTTATCTGCATTGTGTGAGATAGAAATTTTGGTTATGGATGACCATTGGAAATGGATTATGACATATGGACTTGTAATGAATGACTTGTAATAGTTGGAATTAGGTTATCTTTTGGGGCACACAAGAGTGTTTGTGATTGTTAAATGTTTATAGGATCTTAACGTCTTACATGCGAGGAGATTCCCTATGTCATATGGTTTTTAGATCAGAGATTTTGGGAGAATACACATGAGGTGGATGATTATGATAGGTTTTCATTAGTAGGCTATGTACCGATGTGGTTTTGATGAGATGAATGTAAGAATGGAGTCCCCGAACCATTGGTTGGGAGTGACTTGCCCTTTCCAACAAAGGTGACATCAAAAATGGGTGGGAGGTGGTGGTATTCATAGATGAAATTTTATCATACTCCTAGTAGTAATGATCATGCCCAATATTATGAAAAATTCTTGGGAATCATGAAAGGAGGTTGTCTATACGCTTGGATACCCCGATGTGTTATGGTTAGATATGGGTCCACATGGAGGTTATTATCATGGATCAGCAGATGTTGAGTTGTATAGTTTGATTTTCACAATATAAGATGTGTGTTCAAGGTCCTCGTGATGGATAAGATATCATAAAATACCATTTTTCCACTATTGGATATTGGGGGTAGAAAATAGTTGCTATTTTTATTTTTTCTTAGAGCAGACGGAGATGGACACATCTGATACTTGGTTAAATGTGTTTGGAACATGGAATAAGTGGATGAGGTTTTTAGGTGATTGAGAGGTGAAAAAAATCCTATAGTTGGGAGTGATGTATCAATTGCCAATATATGACCATTATTCTAGATTGTTCATATCTATGTGAAACTAATTATGGAACTATCAGGGTGGAATTGTGATGCCAGTCAAAAACTATTGTTTTGTGTGATTAAATTTCATAGGGAATGGAAATGGGATATGAGTTATGGTGGATGATCAAACTAAAAATTTTCTTTAGGCTTGAGTTGGTTTTTTAATGTAGTTCATTTATGGACACATATAGATATTTTTGGGTGGTTGTGGAATGCCTCTGAGTGTCAGGGAAACATGATCAGGATAATTGGAAATAGTCAAGTAGTTGAAGTCGTGTACATTGAAAATGAGTTAAAAATGATAGTCTAACTAGGGATACCACAGAATGTTGGTACGAATGGTTACAAGCTGCGTTTGGTGTATCATCTTGGGAATGAAGGGTGTATTTCATTTTTTAGTTGTTATTTTATGAAAAAATGGTTTGATATTAGGTTGTACATGGACGATGTGTATTCATACGCTTAATTAGATTTCAATAATGAGGATGGTTACCAATTTCTATCATTATTGAGGGAATTGGGGTACGGTAGGTTGTTAGTTATTCCATGTATGTAATGGGATATAAAGTCAAGGTTTTATTTGTATTTCATGATGGAAAGGGTGTTATGTATCCAAATATAATGGTTAAGAGCTAGAGATTATGGTGTGGATCATCATTTATCAATATACATACTAATTATTTGGTAATAAATGTTTCCATTGTATGGGCTCAAGTAAATTCGTTCACAGTGTTTCAGGTTGGTTACATGTGTTGGTATGGGTTTTAATAATGTCGAGGGCTTTCAGTTAGTGGTTGTGCCATGGTAGTGTTTTAGACTTTTGAGTTTGAGTGAGGTTACTGGATAAAATGTGGTGACTAACATAGTTAATATGGATTAGGTGTATTACCATGAACAATTTTCGTGTATGAGAGGTATTATGGGGGATAGGTTTTATGATCATGTGTCCAGATTGTTTGAAATTGATGAAGGACTTTGAATTTTTCATTATTGGGTGGGTCGAATCATCAATCAAGACTCAAAATTGGTTTTCAAGAGTTATGAAATCTCAAATTGTGTTTTTAGAAGAATAATTTTTTAAAAAAGGTAGCTTGGGTTTTTTAGTGTGATTTAGAGGCATCTAGTTATGTTTATTGAGTTTTAGAGTAATCTGGAAATTATCTATTGCATGGTGTGAATAGTTAATATAAATTTGGAGAAAACTTTATGCTTATTATGTTTTTAGTTCAATTTTAACTAATCATGGATTTGTTTCATGGTTACTACATGGTTATGAAAAAACCCTACATGGTCTAAGGGTAAACCATGTGAGGTTGAGGAATGTATGAGGTGTGTAGCATGAGATTCTCATTGTTTTTGAATAATGGTGTGCCTTGGAGGAGAAGGGAGATAGTGTTGACAACACAGTCAATGCCTGGTTTGTGAAACCAAGAGTAAAAATACCGAGATAATAGGGGTATTTTAATTTATGTGATTGTGTATTTTTAACATGGTTTGGCCAACCATTTGGTCAAACTGTGCTATTGGTGGTCTTGGACAAAGATAGCCTCATGATTGGTGCATGGTTTGGAAAACAATGCTGCCAAACTGTGTGACTGGACATATTTCATTGGGTGAGGTTTATTTTGCCAAAATACCCCATTTAATGTTTCAACTTCTCCACCACATTTTGATCGTCATTAATTCACACGAACTAGGGGCTCTCCCACCCCTTCCCCATCCCACCTTCTTCGATTCTAGGGTGTTTTCATTGAGATTTTTTATAATTTGAGTTGAGTTCCCTTCCTTAAATGATCATCTTTATTCATCTTCTTATTCCTCTCTAATTTTGGGGTTTTCATATATATGTTTTATTAATTATTCCACCTATTCATAATGTAATCATTAGTTTATCATGCGGATTTAGGTTTTCTTAGGTAGACGAGAACACAAGATGGATTCCACACTTAGTTTCATACAATTTTATTCAGGTATATAACCACAATGTATTTTCATATATTTCTCTTAGTAACATAATTATATTATGTATTAAAATGGTATTGTCTCATAGGAACTTTCTGGAGAATGTTGTTATGGGTCTATTGTGGACCTTCCATGGTGGTTTCTTGGACTTTTGATAAGATTTTATCAACCTAATGAGTTTTACAGTATTATTTCATGTCAGGTTTGAGTTAATTAATTAATTATCACTATTATAATTAATTAATAATTGTTTAGAGTGAGACTAGATTTTGGGTGATAATGGATCTCCCAATTGGATGTCTATGGGTGTGGATGATGCTAGGACGGACCTTAGAAAGGCCATCATTTCATGGAAAGTATTTTGGAAGCTTATATAATGAGGTTTTTGGTTTATAAGATTTAGGCATATCCCTAATAATTGTTTTAAATGTTCGTTATGGTATATGTATTTCATCTCTGTAGTTCTATTATTTCTCCTATGATTTGATAATTTTTTTTGGATTTATATTGATACCTTGGACCTTTCATGGATCCAATGGGATCTATAGTGATTTGAGACCACACCTATGGCCACCAATGTGTTGTTCCAATCTTGGACGTATAATATATTATATGTTAATTTTTTAATGAAAATTATGATGTGGATTTCAAAATGGTTTTGAATATGTGCTTTGGGCTATGACTGGTTTGGGATGAAAAGGGGGAAAATATATGTTTTGAAATGAATCTTATTTTGAAATAAGGTATTGAAGTCAAGGATATTTTAAATGGTTTTTTATGGGTTTCACAAGTTTATCATAAATGGGAGTGTGGTGACTATTTAATTGGTTTTCATAGAAAATGGTGTCCCTGGGACCTGTTTGGTTTTAAAAAGAGAATTAAAAATGTTATAAGGGTGGAATCAAAGTGTTTAATAAGAAAGTTTATTTTTATTTTTATTGACATGTGAGAAAAATTTGGGTTTTATTTTATACTTTTATTTATTTAAAGGTCCAATGGGAGAATCACAAATTTTTTCACTAAGAAAGGAATTGGAAATGTTTAAAAAGGTTTGTTTTTTATTGATAATTGGTTTGAATAAAATTTAATTAATATGTATTTTGGTAAAAGGTAAAATGGTTTGAATGTATATTTGGTTCTATAATGTATGTAATGGATTTTTTAAAATGATGAATGAAGTGATATTAATTAAAAATTGGGCAATCTTTCATAATGTGCAGAATTATTATTGGATTCATGGACTAATGCTTTATATTTTTGAACCTGTACCTAATTGAATTGGAATATTTTACTGAAGATCAACTCTATGGAATTGGGTGGGCTAGTATTATGCTCCATGTGCCACAATGTTCTATATATTTGGGGGGAAGGAATGATGCTCCTAAACTCAAGGGTGCGGAGATGGAATTCCATATGCTCATTAGGGATGTTCATATATGGAATTTTGATCCTCAGATGGATTCATGGACTGATGATCCATATTGTCTTACTTGTAACCTAGTTGATGGGATGGGAGAACAAGGAGTTCTAGATCCCGGTGGGATTCTTGGACTAAGGCTCATTGATTTCCAACCAGTGACCCCTATGATATATGTCTAAGACTTCTGGAATTTTCCAAGGTGAATTTAAAGGAAATTGATAAATTTTTGAATAATGAGTCATGGTGAAAAACTAAAACATTATTAATTAATGAACCATATTTGATTTATCTTCTTGTCTAATGTTATATGTACCCCTTCATGCACTATTCTAATGGTCAATATCTACTTTAGACAATGTTTGTGGTATCCTACTGATTTTTACTCACCCCCATCTTGGGATACCATTGAACTTTGGTACCCAAGTAGATATCACATGTTAATTACATGCACAAGTTCAGCCTAAGTCATGTGTTGAGTATGGCTTGGATGACTAGGATTGATGAGACATATTATGTGATTATATGTTCTTAGCTCGGTAATGGTATTTATAATTTTATATTTCCTTTTATTTTGTTATGTTATATAATTTGCCTATTGTCCAGTTAGTTGTATGTAAGATATTTCAATTTGGGTCTTTATTTTATTAAATTTTACTACAATATGTTTTCGACTCAATTTATTTATTATTTATCAAACTCTAATGAGTATAATATTTTTTTATTTTATTTTTGTTCTTCAATAAAAATGGAGTTATAGACTCCTCAAAGTTTCATTTTTGACATCCACTACTAGTGTTCATCCTCTAGCATACGAGGACGCACGCCTGAGGTCATGTGACGAACCTAATCAAGGCACCTATTCAATAGATTCTGGGCCAAGATGTAACAAGGATTGGGGGACGATTTATAAAAATCAATAGAAACATTCCAAGAAACATTGAAATATAATCAAAGGATGAAGAATAACTAGTGGATAGGGGTTTAAGATCCCACTTCCTATACAAAAATTAAGAAAATGGTAGGATGGTAGAATGGTTGAATGGTGTAAAATAATAAGAGGGGAAAACATGGAATTTCATGTTTTTAGGAATCTATGTAAGTTGCATGGTTGGGATGAATAGTTTTCAAAACCATCCTTCAACCTTGAACACCCTATGGAAGGACGGGACACCTGTATTGGTTTTCTCATAGGTTGTGAAATCGTGGGTCAACCATGAAAATCAGTTTTGTAAAAATGATAGAGCCTCACACACATTTTCTACATGGTTTCTATTAACTGTCTGGAAGTTGTACACCTTATCTCGGACACTACCAATAGGCTGCATGGTTAACAATTTTCCTTTCAAGGATTGGGCCAAACTATAGACAAAAACCATTCAAGAAAAAAAATGAACTGAAGATATCCTCTAACTCCACACACCACACAGTTTATTCCCAAACCATGCATAGTAACCATGCATAGGGCCAAAAACAAATAGAAACATACAAAAAACAAAAATTATCTCTAATAACTCAAACCCAAACTCATAAAAATGATCAAAAACCAATAAAATGATAAAAAATGGAATAAAATCAAGCATGGGTGAGCTTCTTAAAATATATATTTATTAGATTCTTTATTATTAAAATTACATTAAGGTGGTGATGGAAACAAAATTACATTGGTTCAAAAGTTGGTCATCCATTGTACACATGACTGATTATATTTTCCATTTCATAAAGAAAGATATTGATAAATATTATTCCATAAATATAGTAATATATAATTATATCAGAAAAATTAGTTTTAATCTACTAGAATGTTTAAGGAAATTTTTAAGAAGGTTAATGAAGAATAAAATGAAAGTTCTCTATGAAGATTATTACTTTTTTATTGAAATAGATTTTTATATCTTCACTTAAGGGTCCTATGGTTATTATTTTGGGATGAAAAAAACTATAAAAATTAGGAAATTTTTTATAAGAGTTTTTGGTTGGTTTTGGAAGATTTATGTGTCTCTTATATGTGTCAAGAATAGAGGGAAGATGGTACCATTTATAATGAACAAAATAACTCAAATGGAATTAATAAATATATTTAAATTTAATTAATTAAATTTAATTTGAATGTGGAAGAATGTGGATAAAATTTTAAAATTTAAATAAGATATTTTTGATATCTTTTCAATCAATAATATTTCGACAGTTCTATGTGTCATTTTAAACCATATATTTTAGTTTTACCCATTCATTATTCAATTTTAACCATATTAGTGACATTTATTTTTTCAATTTTATCAAACTATAATTTTACATATAATGTAAAAATATTCCCCAAAATATCCAACAAATTATATTTTTAACCATTTATCATGATACTCATCTTCTTGATGGATTTTTATAATTTATAAATAATTAGTTATAAATTTTTGTATATAATATATTATTAATGTTAATTTTAGAAATATTATCAAAATTTGACATTAATGACACAAAAATAGATATTATATTGGAATGTAATATATTTAAACATAAATAAAATATTATTATTTAATATAAAATTAGCATGGAACTACAATTCATAAAAAATCATTACTTTTAATGTTTTTTAAATTATTTTGATTGATTTTTCAAATGCATGCACAGACACCTTATTAGAGTTGTATAAGAAGTTAATGTAATTATATAATCAATAGAAATTAGAAAAAAAATAACCATTATAAAAATAATTTCATTGTACTCAAAATAAAATTTATTATTTATTCACAAATTTTTTATCCCTATGTAAATGTTTATGGGAAATCTAAATCCAGGATAGTGAAAATTATTATTTCTCTATACTCCAAATAATTTAAATTTCATTATCAAAGGAAAATGGAACTAAAATGACACATATTCGATGTTAGGTTGACTATGGTTGAATTCAACTCATCCAATGAAATATAGGGGAGTGTTTGATATATTTTTAATGATTTATCACATTTTTTGTAACCATAATTAACCAATTTATCCTTTAGTGTTGTGATAAATTTAAAAAATGTTACCATTCATAATGCGTTAAAATAAAAAGGGCCCAATTAAAAAATCTAAACCTTCTAATTTGAAATATGTAATAAATGTTTTCATTTTTAATTGTTATAATTATCAGAAATCAACTTTTTATATAAGTTGTAAAAAATTAACTATATTATTTGTTGAAAAATACACACTAAACATATAAATTAACTTATATAAAAATAATATAAATTGATGATACTACTAGGATTATTTATATTGTTAAAAAATGAACATATCTTATATATATTTAATAAATAATCCAATGTATATTGGGAAATTTAAATTACTTTATATAATGATAATAAATGAATGTTTTAGAAAAATATTAATTTTCACTATTCATTAAAATATAAATTTGTATAGAAAAATAACAAGAATAAAGAAAATCATATTGAATTTATAATTTCAATAATTATTTAATTTTTACAAAATTTTGTTTCTAAAATTCGATGAAATTAACTAAAACATCTTTGAAAAAATGATATAAAAATATTTTGAAAGTAAACATAATTTTTTAGACAAAAATGGATTTACAAAAAAGTGAGTAATTACTTCATAGTTGTTTTTAAAAATATTTAAATTAAATAAAATATATATATATATATTTAATATTTTCAATCTTATTCATACTCACCAATCATATGTTTGGGAGATAACTGTCACAAGGTAAAAGATTCATTTGTTTTTTTCATTTTAACTCAGTCTCATGTATAAAGTAAGATATGAAAGAAATTAAATTTATATAAAGAGATATACATCATAAAATATCATGGTGTCCCTTTATAAAAACATATAATAAAATTTCCATCAAAATTAAATCACTTTGATTCGAACAACTATGTCTACTTCTACCTCATTAAAACATCAGGTTGCTGCGCAGCTTCCTAAATTTTATTGTTTCACAAAAACTCTTTAACTAGGTGTGTGGTCATATTTAAACCACATTCCATCAAAAATAAAAAAAATATGTACTAGTTATACTTTATAGGAGATATATTTCTCCAAAAATATGAACATTGAGTTTGGTACATGTGTTTGATCAAATTTATACTTCATTAGAAGAGATTCATGTAATAGATCATGAACTTTAGAGAGATTTGGTCAATATTCCCTGAAATAATATACCATCAGGATATGGTAAATAACTTTTAAGGGACTGATATGTCTAGGTATTGTCATTCTATATTATCTATATGAAATAAAAAAATTTAAGGGAGATATTCATAGGATATCCTTATCAACAAATTTAAACTATATTTCTCATTGTTGATTATTAACATAACTTTTTTGTTTACTCTATGATGAACTTATTTGTTGTTTGATGGATTAAAATATCTTTAAATTTTATTCATCTATATCAAATACCAATATACTTATTTCTAAAACTTCATACCTACACATTGGTATTCTACACATCCTTCTATATAGGGATTCATAAGGATCTATCTAAATGATTGAGTGGAAGTGATTATTGTATGAAAAGTGTAGTAGATTATTGTATTGATATGAATATACTTTATCATCTGTAGGGTAATATCATAAAATATCTTATATATTTTTAATGTTACTCTTAGACTAACAATATTTCTAAGGTTGATAAGTGTTACTGAAACTCAAATCTATGTCTAGAGCTTGCCGAAGGCTTCTCCATAACATTAATTTAAACCTCTCATCCTTATAAGATATGAATAAAAGTGGTACACTATGATATCTTAATAGTTTCAAATTTATATTTGGGTAATTTCACCATGACATAAATATTCACTTATTACAATAAACTTTTCTGAATTTAATAGGATATTTACTACAACCCAAGACATTGTTCCCTTTAGATGTTTTCTATAGTTTGATGATGAAATAAACTATAATGTTTTCCAATTTCTATTTTGGAACTATTAATGGTTGTAACGAACCTTCATTCTTCAGTCTATTAAACGTTACTTTCTAACACACCCAACAACAATATATAGACTGTGAAATAACTCCCTTAATATTATTCCATTAGAATTAGTATTTTATATATCTATACATCATTATAATTCTTAGATTAATATAGAATTATAAAGTATTAAAATTCACCAAAAAAACTCCTTCAAATATGGTCTTGATGGAATAATTACTATGTTTATAAACCTTATCATTCTTGCATGATCATGTTGAATTTATGAACATTCTTTACCTTATTTTGTAATTACTCGTCTCATTTCTTCCCCTTATTAATCCACTCATGGATGGATGGTCAAACAATAATCTGAGGAAGATAAAACCATTCACCTTTCCATAATATTTCAAGATTCATCTTCTATAAATCCATAAATATTGAATCTATTTTAATCATTATCAGAGTAAAACTAGTATGGAATTTATGTAAAATAGCATCAACCACCTTGTTCACCTTCCAAGGGTGGTAATGTATTGATAAGTGATGATATTTGATCAACTCAAACTATATTCCCTTGTTCACATTCAACTATATTTTTTGTAAATATTTACATCAATATTTTATAGTTAGTATATATATATATATATAACCAATCACCATATAGATAATTCATCTATATTTCCAATGAATAAATTACCTCTACAATATTTCAATCATGAGTACATTAATTTTTCTCATTAATTTTCAATTTTCTAGAGGTATAAACTATCACCATATCATTTTTCTAGATGATGAAACCTCATCCCTTCTTTTATTTATCACTATTTATCGCAATGCCTACCCTACTATTTGGTAGTGTATGAATGGTCACAAATAATAGCCTTCTATTTAGTTATTTTAAATTATCTTGGAATTAATACTTCCTCAAGATCATCAATCCCATTTGAGTCGACAAGGGGAGTAGATTACATAGTTTTGGGTAGTCTCTAAAAAAGTTTCATTTGTATGAAGACAGCCTAAGAAAACTAATAATCCAAGTTATCATGGTCGTTCTAGTTCATTTCTCAGTAACTTCTATCATTAAAGGATCCACCGACATACACTCAATTGAAATTATATATCTTATGAATAATAATTTTTGTAACCAAAATTCACACTTTGTAAATTTAGAATATAATTTTTAATTATGCATTGTCATCCAAAAAGTCCTCAAATAGTATTCTTGTTCTTCCATACTCTATTAATTTATATATATATACTCTATAAGGACTACTAAAAAATCTAGGTAATATCTAATCACACTTTTAATTAAACTTGGTAAGATAATAAAATCATTGTTAAGTCAAAATGACATTAATATAAATTTATATTTACCATACCTCATACAGAATGTAATCTTGAGTATATACTCTATTTGGACCATTAGTTGATGATATCAAAATCAGAAATCATTCTTTGAAAAATATTTACCTCCTTATAATTTATAAAATTGATCTTTGATAGGAGGTAGAGGTTACCTGTTCTTAATAGTGATTTTTATGTTCTTGATAATCTATTCATAAATACATTTACCCCTCGTTTTTTAACAAAAAGAATATGAGAACCCCATTATAAAGTTATATAATGAAATAATCCCTTCTTTAGAGTCTCCTGGAGTTACTTGTGAAATTCCTAAAACCTAATATAGGACATTATATATGTCATCTTTGAAATAGGTGCAGAACTATATTTGAGTTTTATTGAAAAAACAACTTCAAAATTCATGGGAAGACTATGAAAATATAATATAAGGTCATAAAAAACAATATAATAGGAATATCATTGATTATTATTTTATCCAAAAAACAATTGAGATAAATATCCCTCATGAATAGTCAGAAAAACCCATATGACTGAACTAATTTTCAATGGGATTTTAGGTCAATCCTCACACAGATAGATGATTAGGGGACAATTCAAAATATAAATGGTAGCTTCCCATTCCCTAAAATTTATGTGGGTTATGTTCTAAGAAATCCAATATATTCCCAATATTATATAAAATCTTAAAAGAGTTTTAAAGAATTGATTTTTAATAAGCTTATTAACATAAACATATATCTAAGAGAGAGATATATTCTATATGCGATCATCATAACATTAAGATTGTTCACTACATGATCCACATCTAACCAACAATATGGTGATGTGGTACCCATAAATAAATTATTCTGGTATAAATGTATTGGTATAACATGAATTTAATAAACAATTTCACTTCTACATTATATGATAAGTGTTTCATTCACAACATCACTAAGAATGTCCACTTAGGCTATAATAATTCCACATTTTTGACCTTCTCCCATTGGATTCTTCTATGGTAATTTCCCATAAATCATAAGGGATATATTTGAATTATTACCCATAAATTTTCATTTATAGTAGTTGATATAAATGGTTCCATTGGATTCTTTATAAATGACTATCACATTGAATATTAACCATTCCATTTTTTCTATTTATTTCTTATCATAGGTGTTATAGTATAATTTCCTCTATTGATCAATATCACCTCTCAAATAATACACGGTTATTTACTTTCATTACATCCCAAATATAAAAATTCATTTTTTAGATTATTAATCCATTAATCAGCTAACAATGGATTTATAGTTCCATTAAAATATAATGGATTCTACTACATGAAGTAATCTATCAATATTGAATCATGTTATGGAAGTAAAACTATATTATCTAGCAAGAAAAGGATACCCCTACTTTGACTACGGATGATGATTTTATATTGACCCATACTTTTCATAAATATATATTGTATATTAATATATTAAAATTCATCTAAAAACACTACAATCCATAGTATAATTATATAGTATCATTATATTTGGAAACATGGATGCATAAAAAACTAGTTCATATTTGATTTACATTATCTGTCATATTGTTATTCGTACGAAGAACACTTCATAGACCTATCATAATTAAAACACCTCTTATAAATTATGGGAAAGAAAACATATTATAGGATGAGATCAAATGGTCATTGATGGTAAAAAAAAGATATATCAATGATCAATAAATTATAAAAGATAAAAAGAGTATAATAACATGAGCTTAACATTTAATAACCATCATATCATATCATATATAATATTCATGAATCATTTCATAATTCATAGTAGTTTAAAGCACATAAATCATAATTGTATCAAAAAAATTATCTATTCAACAAAAAATATTATCATATGACATGTGCTTTAAGAAAAAAATAATCATTTAAAATCATTTCTTATTCAAATTTCAATACCCTGACTACCACATTAGATCTAGTTCACTTCATATTCCATCATATCCGATGATAAGGCTCACTCCCAAGATTATGATAGAGGAAAAATTCCCTTATTGAGCTGGGTTTTCTTGTCATTTCTGTGCATATTATCTCACATGTTACAAATCATTACCAAATTAATTAGATTGAAATATAATCCTAGGACTAACCATTTCATAATTAGAATCCGAACATATGTTTTATATAATATCATTAATCATATATCATATATCATAACCCATTTAATGGAAACCAGGTTCAAAAACATATTAATATTTTATCAATCCATAACTCGGGGAAAATAAATGGGTTTCATAAAGAAATCATCATCATAATATTAAACTATTTTTAGGCATAATAAATATGTTATAATTTTATTATAACTGTGTTAAATCAAAATTATCATCAAATAATGTTATCATAAATATAAAATTTCATTGATGGATAACTATAAAAATATAATTCTCACTTTCAAATTACATATTTAAATTCTATAAATTTCAGGAATATTAAAGAAACAATTTTAATTAAAAATAACCATAGAATAATTTAATATAATATTTAAATAATTTAGTGGATAGGTGACACATTATTGTCATGGGGTGTGACAAAAAATAATAATACCTATGTTAAAATGTTGTAGAGTGTTTAACCTAAGTTGTATCTAGAGAGGAGTGCACAATAATTATGTTTTTCACTTAAATTTATGAAAGAAGAAAAGGTTGTTTTTGAAATTGTTTGAGTTGAAAAATAAAGCAAGAAATAAAAAGGAATGGTTGAACACTAATGGATGAAGAGAGTTATGGGGTTAGGGTATGATTAACTTATGCAATGTCATAATAGTAATAAAGATCATATTCCCACTCTTCCTTTTGAATAACAAATGAAAGACTCCTCGATCGAGTTATCAATCACCTTTGGTGGAAGAAAGAAATGAAACTCACTCTTTTGTGTATGGATGTTCGTAAACAATCCCTATAAAACTAAGGCAATTCTTGATCGAAAATTGTTGATCCTTAGAACTCTATAAAAAGTTTACTAGTTACACACATGTTCCAACGATCGCTGGACTCTCACCACCTAACACAATATGCTCGATCGAGACAAATTTTACTATATGGAGGGAGATTAAAAGTCTTTAACAAAATCTATTAGCAATGAACACACCAAACCCCAAAACCCGATCGCATTAAGATAATTGGGAAACAATGATAATATGAGTCATTCAATAGAAAACAAGGATTTTATATTTAAGCACAAAACTCCGACTTTACAAAAGTGAAACTCCCCCTTCCCCGATCACTCAAAGGTTTTACCCCTCCATGTGAAGGGTAATAGAGTTGAAAGGGGAAGAAGAGAGCATAATGAAACAAAGAAAAGAGAAAATAGAAATTAGAAAGAACATCTAGATCTCAATCCTCCAGCACAGCACTTCTTGAACCTTCTTGAACACCTTTGAATGGAATTGAACACTCTTATTTATAGACTTTTGGAGTTGATAATTTCCCTAAAAAATTACTCCACCGAAAGATGGAGTCCAGTTGGCATATTAAATGGCTGAATATCAGGACGGAGTCATCATAACTGTTTTTCCACTATGCCTTTTCCATGATTACTCAAAATCTCAGCAAATTTGGATAGGTGGCACAAATGTTATCCTAGAATTACTAATGACATCTTTTTCTACCCGAGGTGACTCTTCAACTTCTTCTCTTTTTCCGCATTCAATGGATGCTTAAATGACTGAATTTCTTCAGGAAATTTATTATGAACATGATACGTGGATTCCTATTTATTTTCAAGCTAGATTCACCTCATTTAGACATGTGTAGCCATAGATATACCTCATTAATTATGGTGGGGTCCATTCTGTCGGCCAAAAAACGTTTTCTAATTGTCTAATTTTTCTGGCCCATTGTGTGCCGAATTGGATCAAGGTCCAGAATCCAAAGTTGAAGCCCAGAGAATAAAAGTCCTAAAAATGGAATCATACAATTGGGATCACAAATTTAAAATATATTCCAAAAATATAGAAGCTACAAAACTCTACCAAATTTCCAGAATTAACCAATTTCCACAATTAAGCCCATAATTCACCAAAACACTAAAATGATACAAATAATCTCAAATTGAATAATTAGAAGGGGTTAAATCATTTAAAAACATATGAAAAATAATGAAAATATTATCTCTATCAATTCCCCCACACATAGCACTTGGACTCCTAGACAAATCAAAATCAAAATTAAATCAAAGAAAATTTAAAACATATGCCATTGAGATCCCCCAATTCCACACCAAGAAATAAAAGATATCATGCCTCATCCATAACCATTATTCAATGATCTAAAATCAGATCATTAAGTATTTTTTCCTCTTCATTTCTCCTCTGATTCCCATTAGACACCTACCTCACATGATTTTTCTCTCATCTCACCAATATCAATTTTCAACAAAGTTTTACTCATCCAAACCAATGAAAGGGTCACCATAGGTTTGAAAACTCTTAATTGTCCACTTGAGATGAGTCAAGGAAATGTTTTTGTTATGAGGAATTTTCAAGGTTAATGTGTGGCTTTCGGTTGGTAGGATTTTACGTGAAAAATTATGTGGCCGAATGAGGAGGGTTTGGCTCTTTTTGAAGCAAAATTGCACAATTATAATTTTCACTCAAGTGTGTTGTACTCCTCACTCCCCTTAGTAGACATTCAGTTCCATCATCATAAAATCTCAAGAAATTATCAAATAGCTCATCATTTCAGTAAAAATTTCAATCTTATCAAACAATATTTCTCTTGAAAGCTCCATAAAAGGAACAGCTTTCTTCCTCCATTAGAAGCTCCATAAAGGCAGAGCTTATCTTATCATGAATGCTCCATAAAAGGAAAACTTTCAACAGAATGATTTTTCATCAGCACACACATCTATTCAGCATTTTATTTTCACCCAAAGTTTCACCAAATGAGTTAGAACAACACAAGATGGATTCCCCCACACTTAAGTTCAACTAGATCATGCAATCTCACTTAAAGAGCAGGTTGGATAGGGAAAATTGGCTTGAAATGTGGATAACCTAACAGGTTGTTCATGGATTCTGTGGGAAATAAGGATTAAATGTACAAGGTAGGACATAATGAAAGGGATTATCTTTAAAAGGGGATTTAAAATCAAATAAATACTCCAATCATTTAAAATACATGCACCCCAAACCCTAGAGTTTTGAAAGGAATAAATCAAATTATGGTTAAGACAAGCATGGTCTAGTTTTCTCAATAAGTGAGGTGAATGAAAAGAATATGAAAAAAATGGTTTAGAAGCCTCACATGAAAGTGATTTAAAAGATAAATACAGTGAAATGTTTCATGAGATTCAAAAATCAGAGTACTTTTAATGAAATTTCCAAAGAATTGAACTTGAAACAAAATCATTTTTAGCATTCATTTAAGCTCAATTTCATGGAATAAATTATGTCACTCAATGAAATGGGTTTCAATAATATAAATGATAATCATTTTTTCTCAAAATGAAATAATAACACACCAAAAACTGAAAAAAAAAATAAACACACAAAAAAATTTAAAACATGCAATTTTTATATTTTTTTTTTTGAAAAAAAAAACACAAAATGAAAATCCAAAAATTATAAAGGTTCCCTACCACAAAATTAAAAGATGCAGTGTCCTCAATGAATTCAAGTGTATTTAACATGTAATCAAATTTTAAAATGAAACACACCAGCCAGAAAGTGTAAAGGAGAGGTACAACCTGATGGCTCTTATTGATAGATAGGTTGGAGGAGTGGGATCTCCTCCACTAGATTTGATGGAATGGACCCATGGAATTTCTTCAGCATCTTCCCATTAATATTGAATAGATCCTTCTCTCCATCTTTCACAATATGCATAGCACCGAAAAGATATACATGAGTAACTATAAATGGACCCTCTCATCTAGAAAAAAGTTTACCTAGAATCAGCTTGAGTCTTGAATTGAATAGCAGCATTTTATCTCTAGGATGGAATTCTTTTGGTTTGATCGGCTTGTCATGATCCACTCTTGTTCTCTCTTTGTAAATCCAAGAATTTTCAAATGCTTGTCTTCTAATTTTCTCTAACTCCTGCATCTGCAACCTTCTCTATTTCCTATAACTTCCATGATCCAGATTCATCTTCCTCGCAGCTCAATATGCCTTATGCTCCATTTCCACAGGTAGGTGACAACCATTCCCATAAATTAGCCCATAATGACTCATTCCAATCAGGGTATTGTAGGTTGTCCTATAATCCCATAATGTGTCTTCCAGCTTCTGGCTCCAATACTTTTTGTTTGGTTTTACAGTCCTCTAAAAAATTTCTTTAATTTCCCTGTTAGTCACTTTAGCTTGACCATTTTTTTGTGGGTGATATGGAGTTGATGTTTTATGATGCACCCCATACTTATACAATAAACCCTCCATTATCCTTTTGCAAAATTGAGTCCCTTGATCACTGATGATGGCTCTAGGCACTCCAAACCAACAAAATATTTTAGTCGTGACAAAATCACAAACAATTTTAGCATCATCAGCCCCTGATGGCTTTTTCTTCCACCCATTTGGAAACATAATCAACCGCAAGCATGATATAAGAATTTAAAAATGAAATTGAAAAGGGGCCCATAAAATCTATCCCCCAGAAATCAAAAATCTCTCAAAAATTACGTGGTTGTTGGTTCATTTCTTATCTCTTTGAAATGTTTCCAGAAAACTGACATTTTGGACACCTTTTGAAAAATTCATGATAATCTTTAAAAATGGTTGGCCAATAAAGTCCAGATTCTAAAACCTTCCGTGTTATCCTTTGAGATCCAAAGTGGCCTCCACAAGCTCATGTGTGAAAAAAATCAAAGACAGAAGCAATTTCACTCTCAGGAAAACATCTTCTTATCACTTGGTTATTGAAAATATTCCAAAAAATGGATCATCCCAAATGTAATACCTAGATTCAGCTTTCAGTTTGTGCATTTAATGAGAATTGAATTGATATGTGACCTAAGATGTTACCAGATAATTTACCATGTCAGCATACCAAGTCACTTCTACTTTAACCAAGTATATCTACTCTTGTGGAATGTGATCATACAATGGTTCTTTTTCTAGAATTTCAGCTTCAGCAGTGTTGGGAAGTCTCCTTAAATGATCATCCAATTGGTTCTTATATTCCTTTTATCTATGATTTCTATGTTGAACTCCTATAGTAGTAACATCCATCTCACTAGCCTCGATTTAGCTTTATCCTTCTTCATCAAGTACCTGAGAGCAGCATGATCAGAAAATACAGTGACTTTAGTTCCAAGAATATATGATCTAAATCTTTCCAAAGAAAAAAAAACTACTAAAAACTCATTTTCTGTGGTTGTGTAATTTAATTGAGCCGCATCCAAGGTTCTTGAATTATATGCAATGACTTGTGGCCTACCCTCAATTCACTAAGAAAGTAATGCTCCAACATCTTGGTTGGAAGCATCACAAAGTATCTCAAATGGTTCTTCCCAATTTGGTGGCTACATCACAGGTGGTTCAATCAATCTACACTTCAGCTCATCAAAGGAATCCATACATGCACCATTGAATTCAAAATCATCATCTTTAAAAAGAAATCTAGATAGAGGGAGATAAATCTTACTAAAATCCGTGATAAACCTCCTGTAGAATCCTTCTTGTCTTAAAAATTATCTAACATGCTTCACACAGGTTGGGCAAGGAAAAGAATTTATCACTTCAAGTTTTGACTTATCAACTTAAATGCCCTTTTTGGAAATGACATGCCCAAGGAAAATACCTCTCTCAACCATGAAATGACACATTTCAAAATTTAAAACAAGATTCTTTTCAAAGAATATTTTCAAAACTTTTTCCAGATTTTTCAAAAAATGGTCAAAAGAGTTTTCAAAAACCATGAAATCATCCAGGAAAACTTCCAAGAAATCTTCAATGTGATCATAAAATATACATACCATGCACCTATAAAATGTACCTGGAAAATTACATAATCAAAATGGCATCCTTTTATATGAAAAAGTGCCAAAGGGACATGTAAAGGTTGTATTATCTTGATCCTCAGGAGCAATGGGTACTTGGAAATAACCTAAAAATACATCCAAAAAGAAAAAATGAGTTCTCCCGGCCAATCTCTCTAACATCTGATCAATGAAAGGAATGGGGAAATGATCTTTCCGAGTGACCTGATTCAATTTCCTAAAATCAATGCACACTCTCCAGGTATTTTGAATTCTCACAGGGATTAATTCGTTCTTTTTATTCCTCACAGTGGTTAGGCCAATATTTTTTGGAACTACATGAATTGGGCTAACCCACTGTGAATTTGAGATGGGATAGATGATCCTAGCTTCCAATATATTTTCAATATCCTTATTTACAACCTCCATTAAAGTGGGATTCAACCTCTTTTGGGTTTCCTGACAGGATTGGAATCTCCCTCAAGAAAAATTCTATGTGAACATATTTTTGGGTTGATTCATGGAATATCACCTAAACTCCACCCTATCACTTGGATATTCTCTCTCAAAAGATCAATCAATGATTTCTATTGGATTTTAGAGATATTATTAACAATTATCACTGGTAGTTTCTCCACCTCCCTAAGGTACACATATTTCAAATCAGTGGGGAGTGGTTTGAGTTCCAGATTAGGGGGATGCTCAAGGGATGAGACTAAATTGACTCTTCCAACTTCTAAATTCTGGACCTCTTACACACAAGAAACCATATCATCTTCCTCATCATTTAAAAAATTATCATAGAAATAAGATTTAACCTCTTCCTCCCAGATGAAATCAGAATCTCCATCATGTTGAGAATCCACATTTTCAATGATATTTTCAATGGATAAAGTCTCTCCTAAGTCTAAGAATTCATAGAACATACCTGATTCTTTAATGGGTTCTGCACCTACTTAATTGGAAATTGAAAGGAGGGAGTGATCATCTGATGGCTGCCTCATGGATTCAAAAATATTGAAGTGGATAGTTCTCTCTCCAAACTCTATGGTGTGTGTCCTATCATGGAATTTGATGATGGTCTTGGCCATCTTCAAAAAAGGTCTCCCCAAAATGATGGGTGAGTGTGATGGGCTTATATCTTCTTCCATATTGAGCATGTAAAAGTCAACTGGGAATAAGAGATCTTTTTCTTTCACAAGGACATCCTCCAAAACTCTTACAGTGAAAACTGTGGATCTGTTTTCAAGATGGACCACCATGCTTGTGGGCTTCTTGTCTCTCATCTATAAAGAAGTATATACCAAGTGAGACAATACATTAATTGAAGCACCTAGATCACACAAATCATTAGATAAATTTATTGAACCAAATGGTGTATGGAATAGAAAATATACCTAGATATTGAAATTTGGTTGGAAATTATGGTGTGATAAAGGTTGAGACACTTCTTCCCAAGTTGATACCTTCATTCCCCTAATGTCTCCTCTTCTTGGTGCCCAGATCCTTCAAAAATTAAGCAAACATGAAAAAAATGTTACTGCATCAAGTAAGGGGATATTGATTTCCACTTTCTTGAATGTGTCTAGAATTTATTTTTGAAGTGCTTCATCCATCATTTTCTTTGATTAAATTATACTTGATAGAAATGGAGGGGTATGCCTTTTTTATCCCTTTTTTCTTTTGAAATTATGTTTCTTGTCTCTTCTTCCTTGACTTATCCTTATATTTGTCCTCTTTATTCTCTTCTTCACAATGAATTTTCTCATAATTTTCAGAGTTTACAACTTCATTCTTCCTCAACCCATGTGGTCTTGTTTCAGGTTTATGGGATGCTGGTGGTGAGAGATCTTTTCCACTTCTTGTTGTTATCATGATGACATTCTCCTTTGGGTTTGGGATTGTTTGGGAAGGAAGTTTCCTGGGATTGTTTCTTAGGAAGTCCATGAGACTTTCAAACATAGTGTTCAAATCTTTTACAGAGCCTTTCATCACGTCAATATTAGATATATTCTGTTGGTTCAAAATTTTGTCATAGGATTTTAAGAAAGTGGTGGTTGGTGATTGGAAGGCTGGCAATAAATTTCTTTTTTTTTGAAATGTTGGGGGGTGTGGAATTATTGTTGGAATGGGGTCTAGCTTTATTCTGCTAATTTTCAAACCCATATTAAACATGGTTTGTCTCTCTCCATCCTTTATTTTGTTGGAATTTCCTTTGCTGAAATGATGTCGTACAAGTTTCAATTCCCTTAGCTGGTGCTTGTTGGCCACCCACTTGTTTCAAGGCTATTTGTTTCACAAAACTAGTTAGCTCTTCAATATTATTTTCTAGTGAGGGTGATGGATGAGAAGTTCATACCTCATGTATACCTCTTGTGGAAGTACCACTTGTACCAAACTATTGCGAGTTCTGGGAAATCTTCTCAATCAATCCTTTGGCTTCTTCTGGTGACTTGTCAATCAATGCACCTCCAGATGATGCATCGAGAAGGTTTATATAATTGTATAGTAATCCTTGATAGAAGAAGGTAAGAAAGTGATGATCCTAAATGGATTTATGTGGGTAGTTGGCACATATCTTTTTAATTCTTTCCCATTAATCATAAAGGGTTTCTCCAAATGATTGTTTGATGGCATAGATCTCTTTTCTGATGGCTGGGCTTCTGGAGGTGGGGCAGAATCTTGGAATGAATCATCTCACTAGGTCATTCCATTCAACCAAATCTCCAGGTTGTAGGCCATACAACCATTCTTCAATAGCTCCTCCCAATGAAAATGGGAACACCTTCCACTTTACTTGTTCCTCAGCTAATCCACATAGTCTGAAGGTTGAGCAGACATGTGTGAATTCTTTGATATATTTGTTGGGATCTTCACCTTCCATGACATGAAACTTTGGGAGCAATGGAATCATATTAGGTTTAATCTCAAAATCATTTCTTAACACTGGAATAACAAGTAGATTATTCTGATTAAGGAATTTTGGGGCACAAAGGTCTCTAAGGGTTGGGTTTTGATTTCCATCCATGATGATAGGCTCAGAGTGAAAACATGAAGTTTTCTCACCATTTATATATTTTTTTTGCTCATCATTTCATATTCCGTCATATCCAATGATAAGACTCACTCCCATGATTATGATAGAGGAAAAATTACCTTATTGAACTAGTTTTTCTCATCATTTATATACATATTATCTCACATGTTACCCATCATTACCAAATTAATTAGAGTGTAATATAATCCTAGGACCAACCATTTCATAATTAGAATCCGAACATGGGTTTTCTATAATATCATTAATCATTAATCATATATCATAAGTCATTGAATGGAAACCAGGTTCATAAACATATTAATATTTTATTAATCCATAACTCTTGAAAAATAAATGGGTTTCATAAAGAAATCATTATCATAATATTAAACTATTTATAATCATAATAAATATGTTATACTTTTATTATAACTGTGTTAAATCAAAATTATCATCAAATAATGTTATCATAAATATAAAATTTCATTGATGGATCACTATATAATACAATTCTCACTTTGAAATCACGTATTTAAATTCTAAAAATTTCTGAAATATTAAAAAAACAATTTTAATTAAAAATAACCATGGGATAATTTAATATAATATTTAAATAATTCAGTGTATAGGTGACAAATTTCTCTCATGGGGTGTGACAAAAACAAATAACACATAATTTAAAATTTATTAGAGTGGTTAACCTAAACTATCTCTAGAGAGGAGTGCACAATAATTATGTATGTCACATAAATTTAAGAAAGAAGAAAAGTATGTTTTTGAAATTGTTTGAGTTGAAAAATAAAGCAAGAAATAAAAAAGAAAGGTTGGACACTAATGGATGAAGAGAGTGATGGGGTCAGGGTAGGATTAACTTATGCAATGTCATCATAGTAATAAATATCATATTCCCTCTCTTCCTTTTTAATAACAAATTAATGACTCCTCGATCGTGTTATCAATCACCTTTGTTTGAAGAATGAAATAAAAATCACTCCTATGTGCATGGAAGTTCATAAAAAACCCTAAACAACTAAGAAAAGTCCCGATAAAAATTTTTTGATCCTTAAAACTCTAGAAAAAGTTTACTAGTTACACACATGTGCCAACGATCGCTGGACACTCACCACCTAACACAATATGCTCGATCGAGACAAATTGCACTAGGCAGAGAGAGATTAAAAGTCATTAACCAAATCTATTAAAAATGAATACACCAAACCCAAAACACGATCATATTAAGATAATTGGGAAACAATGATAATAGAATTCATTCGAAAGAAAAACAGGATTTTATATTTAAGCACAAAAACTCTGACATTACAAAAGTGAAACTCCCCCTTCCCCGGTCACTCAAAGGTTTTACCCCTCCATGTGAAGTGTAATAGAGTCGAAAGGGGAAGAAGAGAGAATAATGAAACAAAGAAAATATAAAATATAAAATATAAAGAACATAAAGAACTCAATCCTCCAATATAGCAATTCTTTCACCTTCTTGAACCCCATTGAATGGAAGTGAACACTCTTATTTATAGACTTTTAGAGTTGATAATTTCCCTCCAAAATTACACCACCAAAAGTTAGAGTCCGGTTAGCATATTAAATGTAAGAATCTCGGGAAGGAGTCTTCATAATTGTTGTTCCCATATGACTTGTCCATGATTTCTCAAAAGCTCAGTGAATTTGGACAAGTGGCACCAATGTTTTCCTTGAATTACTAATGACATATTTTTCTACCTGAGGTGACTCTTCAACTTCTTCTCTTTTTACGCATTCAATGTATTATTAAATGACCGAATTTGTTCATGAAATTTGTTGTGAACATGATATGTGGATTACTATTTATTTTCAAGCTTGAGTCACCTAATTTAGACATGTGTATCCTGAGATATTCCTCATTAATTATGTTGGTGTCCATTTTGTCAGCCAAAAAACTTTTTCTAATTGTTTAATTCTTATAGACCATTATGTGCCGAATTGGATCACGTTCCAGAAGCCAAAGTTGAATCCCATGAGCATAGAAAGCCTAAAAAAGGAATCATACAATTTTGATGACAAATTTAAAAGATATGCCCGAAATACAAAAGTTACATAAAACTGCTAAATTTCCAGAATTAACTCATTTCCACAATTAAGCCCATAATTCACCAAAACACTCAAATGAAACAAATCATCTCAAATTGATTAATTGAAAGTGTTTAAATCATTGAAACACATATTAAACATAATGAAAATATTATCTCTATCAATATTAAAGGATAATTTTTTTTCATGTCATGTATATGAAAACAAATATTCCATTCATATTTTAATTAAAAAGTCAAAATAAAATCATTTATAAAACGAAATTATTATTCAATTTAATTTTTTAAAAAAAAATTGGAAATATTTAAAAATTTCATTAAATAATAAATTTATATTACAAAAATTATTCTGTAAGTTTTTTATAAAATATGTATATGTAAGTAATTGGTTTTTTGACTGAAGAATGAAATGAAGTCTTTTTTGTTAAAAATATTTAATCGATCTGATAAGTTCTTTAATAGAATAAAATTAATGGAAAAATTTTAAAATCCATAAGTAACCATAATATAATATTATATATGTTTTATATTCTGTTGTAGGTCATAAATTATCATAATGTGAAACATAATCATAAAAAATTATGATAAAAATGTGATTATAACATAAATCCATTACCTCATGTTTAATTCGATTTAAGAGTTCCCTATCATCATTTATAATAAATATAAATTTATTATACTTATATTAAAATATTATGTACATAATTTCAATATCATATATGATATAAATATTACATTTAACCACCCATTTATTAATAATTCATTATTTAAATCATTGTTTCCGTGTTTTACCTTTTTTATTTTTCATAAGAATTCTAGTTTGGTAGTCATGGCCCTTGAACATTACTCATGGTTCAATCATCTATAAAATTTAAATAATTATTTTAATATAACATATTATATATTCATATTCATATTCATATTTAAAAAAAGATATTGAAAAATGAAATACAGTTTTCATGGAGATGGTTGGTTGTATGTATGCAGTAACAATATTTTATCTTTTTGATGGATGAAATTAAATAATGTTAAATAATAATTCTGAATTTTATAATCATTATTATATAATATATATATAATATATTCATTAAATATATCTTTATTATCATCCATGTAATTTTGAATCAAAAATAATAATAACATCACTTTGTGGATGTTGTAGTTGACATTTATACATGAGAGGCTTTATCATTTTCCAACATATTATAATTTATGATGGTTGATATGATAATATAATGACAGAGAATAATTAATTTTAAAATATAAATTTTAAACATTAAATAAACTATATTAATTTCCAATGAGATATGGTGATGGAAAATGAATTGTAACAATATGTGGTGGTGGTAGTCTACACGCACACACGAGTGATACTTTCACTTCCCATTTTGTGGAATAGAATGTGGATATTGGTTCTTACATAATCATAATACCATTTTAGTATATTTAGGATAGTAAATTTATTATTATATGATTAATAACACAATTTTATTGGTGGAGAAAGATTAAATAAATTGAAATAGGTTAGGTTAGAAAATTACCTCTTCTTCAGCAGGAGCACTTTAGATTCCTTCTTAAAGACCATTAGAGGGGTGTTTTTATAAGAAAATAATCTAAAATTATTGGATAGAGATTATAATAAGATAAATGGGTTGGATTATTTTAGTGATATATGGATTACTATTCTGTAATGAAGCGGAAGGATTTGTTTCCTATTATAAGTGGTAGAGAGGGAACAGTTAGAATAACATAAAAGTTTAAAATAAAATAATTTCATACTCAAAGAACAATTATTAAAAATGGAAATATATTCATCTTTGGGTTTTCAATAGGTATCAATATGACTATATAATTGATTTTGTACTTTTATAAGTGGAACACATATTCTTATATTGTGGTTTAACCCTCCGGAAAACCTGTTTTCACCTTAAGCATGATAATAGATTTTTAATATTTTTACCAATCATTATGACATAAAATTATGTCAAACATATTACCAAATATTACTAATACATATTAAAAATAGTTATTCATTTTTATAAAATTAATGTCATATAATTTTCAGAATATAATTTAAAATTAAACATATAAAACTTAATTAAATGTGTTTTTTCAAAAAGGTTTTCTTATGTATAAAAACTTTTTATATAAATATTATATATACAATTTATTCCAATAAAAAAAATTAGATTATACGCAATATAATTGAAATAATTATAATTTAAGAAAATGAAAAAAATATATAACTTCGGAATTTCAATAAATTAAAATGGAGTTTGTAAAAAAATTCATTATTCATCAAAAAATCAATATTTGTAAAAACTTCTAAAAATTAAAATATATATTAATGTTTTCATTTTTATTTCAAAAATTAATTTCCATTTATAAAATATACATTCTAACAGTTGAATAAATAAATTATATTTTATTCATTCCAAAACATTAAAAACCATTTCTTAGGTAAAATATATTTTTTGAAGAATATAAAAGCATCAATAAAAAGTGAGTAATTATTTATTATTATATTTGGTTTATATAAAACCATATTAAATATTTTTTAAAAAAAATTAATTACTAATAATTTTTCCAATTTACCAGCTAGGTTATTATGGTGTAATATATTATGGTTCACATGCACTTGGGGCTTCATGTATCTCATGTTATTGAACAATTTAAATTTAATAGAAGAGAAAAATATAATAAAATCATGAGATGTTACATTATACCAAAATTTAAATGAATTTTACCAACAAAATTACATCACTTTGAAACACACAAATGATTGTATCTATATTTCATCACATCCTATGGATTCCATGTATCTTTTTCTAATTTATGTTTCCTCCTAAGAACATTAACGAGGTGAGTAGTCTTGTTCAGTAGCACTTTATCTCCACTTCATAAGATTTCTTTTGGTTTTTCATTATAGTAAAGATAGTTATCTATTATAAAATATTCTAGGATTTAGTACATTTTAAGTATTAGGTATTTACATCATACGAAGGGATACATGGAATAGTTCATGAACTTGAGAGAGGTTTAGTGAATGTTCAAAATGATAATATATCATTAATTATTTATCAATATTCACAAAGGGACCAATATACATAGGCATCATCATTAAATTATTTAAAAATATCATAACCATTTTCCACAATGGAATTATTATGAGAAAATTTACACAAACATTATATTATTTATTACACTAATGATTAGAAGCTTAACATTTTTCATCTCTTAGTTTCCTTGATGTGTTGCCAAATAGCAATGACATTATATTCTATTTCCTTGTATATCTCAAGTCCCAAAATCTTTATTTCTCTACAATCATCCTATAAAATTGTTTGTTAATACTTTTTTACAAAGAGACTTTATATGGATCCATATAAATACTCAATTGATAACTAGTTTCATAATAAAAACTCAACTAGAAGAAGTTGATGATCCCAACCACCTCTGAAATTTATAGAAAAAGACCTCGACATATCCTATAGAGTTTTAATAGTTATATATGAAGGTAAATAATTTTATGGATGATAAACTACACTAAAACAATATTTTTATAAGGACCCAACCATAAACATAACTTATAGAAGTGTTTTAGGACTAAAATTTTCATCAGAGGATCTTTTCAGTTTAGAGTTTTATAGAATTAGGAAAACCCCTAACATAGTAAACACATACATTACATGTTGACACTTATACAACATATCCACATTTTTTCACCAATGGAAACCCCTTTAAAATAAAGAAATAATTTCTTTTCAATACACGTCTTGATTTATTTCATTATGAAATATTTTTTGTCCATACCAATATTAAGACCTGCGAAAAAAATTTAAAATATGGGATGATCACAAAATTTAAATAAGTTACATAAATAAACTAAGTCATTAGTCTAGGTAAAACATGAGAACCCATTAAAATATTTTCTTAAAAACTAATTATAATCCATAGAAAAATAATATTACTATTTTGGGAAATCATTATCATATCATTCTTACATTCACCCTTACTAATGGAATAACCATACAGTTGAATTCCATCTCTAGAATACCCAATGCTTTGGAAATCTGTAATGGGGCTCACCTTTTATATAAGCTATATCAGGAAACCCATTTTTCAGGAGCTATAATTGGTATCAACCATTAGTACAAGCTATATCAGGCTCACCCATAAGCTATAATGGTTTCCATCTTTTATTATAAGCTATACTGGGCTCACCCATTTAATTTCCAAGTACCAACTTATAAAAGCAATCAATTTTCAACATGTCACTCATAAAATTTTATTTTCATTTATAAGAGAACTAATACATTTTCAAAAACCATTTTAAATAATTTATAAAATATATTTTTGAATCGAAGAGTCACATACCACTTTGAAACTTTGAAAATAAATTCTTGAAATAATATTTGAAAACATTTATATCCATAAAACAATTTTGAAAACATGTACATTAATGAGAATGAATTCTAACAATAAATCATTCACCATGTTAAAAGGATGTTTCAGTTAAATATTCCCTTACCTTGACTATGAATCATCATGAATGTTATTTATGATCCTGAATAATAAACTTAGGTTAATAATTTAATTTTTCAATAATCTTTATAATTTTTATAATTATTTTTATATGACTATTTCCATTTAATAAAAACTACTTAATTCTTTATGTTCACATTAGGTGTTTTGTTGATATTCGGTACATGAGTCAAAAATTAAAATGGTAAGATATCAATAGTCTAAGTGGTCATAATTCTATCATCTCTATAATAAAATTCATTAAATTATAATAACTTTTATACATCAAATATACTTTTAAATCAAACCATTATGAATAGTTATAAAAAATGAACAATTTTAAAATCATGGAGAGAGTAGGTCGTACATATGCCTGAGAAATGTTTCCATTTTTCATTGATCATTATGGAAATAAGGTAATTTATATATATATATATAATTATAATAATATCATAATAATAATTTAATTATACTTATATATATCATTCAATTTATTTGGTAAATAAAAACGATTCACATCACTTTATGGAGGTGATGGTTCACAGGGACACACGAACAACGTTGTCATTTATATGTGCATGGAAATTAAGAATGTATTTGAAATATTTTTCTCTTATAATGATAAATATTTCATGAATATTATATAAAAACATAAATTCTATCATTATGACCAGCCTTGATAGATTTTATTGAAAACCCAACTATATCGGTTCATGAGGAGGTATTCCATCATACACATAATATAAATGTTCATTTCATATTTGATTAAATTGGAGATTTATTTGAGTGATGATATTGACATAATAACATCTCAGTATATTATTATATTCTATTTCTTTTTTCAAAAATGGTTGGAGGATATTTTAAGGGAGTTGAAGAATAAATAAAATTGAAATACATACAGAAAACGAAACCTCGTCTTCGGTTGATCGCCTTTGAAGAACACAGAAATACCTATAACAAGAATGTTCTGTCTAATATAATAACTCATGAATGTGTGGAGGGATTTTATTAAGGGTTTTTATTTTATCATGTCCAATACAAATTTTTCTTGAACTAAGAATAAAATATAATAATATGTACCTTTTTATAGGAGAGGGGAGGGGAACCCCTAAAACACATAAACTATTAAATTAATATAAATTCATTTTTATATCCACATGACTTAAAAATGATTCATGTACAATATAAGATGATTAGGGTTCTAAATCCTTCAATACAATAAATTTCATACATGTATTTATTTCATTTTAATCATTATCATGTTGTTTTACACTTAATTATTTTCATTAATTCTAATTATTATAACAACATTTTAAATGTTAAAGGCTATATATTTTTCTTATATGGGGTAAATTTACATTAATGGAATCATAATTTGTAACTCCCTGACCTCAAAATCTATGAGTCGGTGCATTATTTTAATAAATTGGCATGATAACAAGGAATCAAGTCCCGAAGGACCGATCAGTTTAGTAGTCCTGGAAACAAGATACATACATAAGTTCAACACTACACTATGAAAAGAAAAACAACACAAATTTATTCCAATAAAAACAAATAGGATTCCAAGATTATTCATGCAATTCACTCATAACTAACTTCTTCATATCCTGGGAAAATAAAACATGAGAAATGGGTGAGCTTAAATGCTCAGTAAGAGTAAGAAATACATCAAAAGATAACATAAACATTAGACATGGTGAATAATTGAAAACATGTGCCTTTACAAATAATTAACATGAACACTTTATGGCAGGAATATGAGCTGAGTAAATAATTCCATAATTAAACATAGTTATGGGTATTCTAATAGTCAAATTACCACATGAAATATCAATAGCTAATCTCATAATGATGTAATGCATAATTCTGGACATCATAACCACATAGTCAAGGCCTCGTGCCAAGACTACAAATAAGATTTTGTCAGGCCCTTCTGCCAAGACACTAGTTTGTCTCATGAGACATACCGATGCATCGAGGAGATATATTGGGAACCACCCATCACTTACTAAGTCCAATGCCTTCCTCATATGAAAAGTTTGAAACATTATCTGAACATTCATATTAAAACTAGTATGTGAAATGTCAATACATTATTCACAAACCATGAATGGTATAAAAATAGCACATCCATAGTCAAATATAACTCATTAAATACAATATGGAAGATTGAATTGTAACATATTAACCTCAATCGAGAATAATGATGGATATTGAAATAGATGAAAATAATCATCCAAACTATTTGAGAGAAATATCCCACTTTTTCTTCAAAACATTCAAAAGTCACTCTATTTGTAAAGAAGTAGTTTCAAAATAGATTTTTGAATCAAAGTTTCCCATAACACTTTGAAATTTTTAAAAGGAATTTTAATTTTAAAAATTTAATGTCCATATAAATAAATCCTTCAAACCATATTTTAAACATGAACATTAATGAGAAATATTTAGAAGAATAAATTTTTAAATCTTTTAAAATGATATTTTAGTTAGAGTTCCTAACCAAATGAGAGATGTTTGAACACAAATAATTAGGGTAATAAAAAACATAATAATATCATGAAGAAAAGGGATTCATGATATATTATGTCAAATAACAATATATACACCAAATAAAAGTGAATTGGCACATAACAACAAAGAAGTCTCAAAGGAATGTTAATTGAGAAGAATTCCCTAATAAATAAAGTATCCTTAGGTAAAGGATAAATCAACGACATAATTAAGTGTGAAAAATATAAATACACTCAATATTATTGTATATTCAGTGTTAATCAATCAGAGTACATTCATACATGTTCTTTTAAAAACAACACCAATGACTAGGATGTTTAACTCAATGAATGGAGATTGAGTTAAAATTACTCTTGTCAGGTTCATATTGACGACTTGAGAATTTATCAATGAAGTAATTATGTGTATCAATAGTATATCCACATAAAGGTAGTAGAAATTACTACATAAATAATAAATATTGATTCCACACATAATCTTGGAGTAAAATAATAAATTAAGTATGTGTAAAGCCCAATGAGTGGAATTCGAAATTCCCTTACTGATTTGGTAACTTATGAAACATACACCCCATGAAAGAAGGATCATAAAATGAAGTTATAAATACCCATAAATTAAAATATATTACACCAAGAACACAATCACGGTCATTAAATACCCCACACAAAAGAAAACAGTTGCCAATAAAGCAGGAATCTCACGAAAATAAGAAGTGAGATGAAAACTCTTTACCACATTGTAATTAATCAAGTCGTATGACCAAAATTTAATAAAAATCAAATTAATAATATAATACCATGAATATAAAGATAATAATGATAATATATATCAAATGGAAGTACATATTACACCACATGCAATAAATAAGTGCCGAACAATGGATATCTCACGGAATTAAAAGTGAGATAAGAAACCCCTTACCTCAAGTCCGACTTGTCTTGTATGTTCCTTGTTATTCCTGAATAATAAACTTAAGATAATTTCTAATTGATTAAGAAAATTTTTCAAGTTTACTATTCCATTTATGTCACCTATTACCTTGCTATAACAATTATTTAATTATTTGATTTCATATTGGATATTTTATCGATGTTCGGAACATGAGTCAAAAATGAACTTGTTATAATTATAATTTTTCCATGTGTTCAAAATTCCATTATATACAGAATTGTAATACCTAATTTATATATCATATATATATTATATATCCATTATATATATTTATTTATAATAGTACATAACATTTGTAGATAATAAATGAAATGTACCGTTCATAGAGACGGTAAGTCGTACGTACGCATGAACGCTACTTTCATTTCTAATTTGTATTTTAATGGAATTAAAATATAATTATACATAGTTAAATTATAATTATAGTATAATATCATATATAATATCATTAAATCCATCCTTTATATGTCCCAAAAAAGTCATTAACGAGTCGTATCATTTTGAGTGGGCGGTAGTTCTCACTTCCCCGAATGAAATTATCACGTTTTACCCATAATGGAAACCATAAAATAATGATATAAATGGAAAATACACAAGAATAAAAAAAATATATATATATATAATATATATAAATAAATTTTATTCTTAATGTCCACCATGAGAGGTGGTAGGAGATAATCGAACAATCATCATTTCGTGAGGTGTTAGTTTTCCATCCACAGAAACAGCATGTTCTTCACCCATTAGATTAGAGGTGTGTGTAAGTGTAGTTAGAATCCTTCCCATAACAACATCCTTGTATATTTAGGATACTTGTGGTGTTATAAAATAATGTAATAAAAATTGTTTAGGGTTTGGAGATGTAAAATAAAACAAAATAAAACATAAGAATTTAAGAGAAAGCATTACCTTTAATTTGGGTAACTTCCTTTGGTTTCAACCAAATTGACTTCTTGAAGTGCCTTCTGCCTAAGGTGAGGATTATAAGAGGAATATGGGGATCTTGAGAGTTTTTTTTTTGGTAGGGGTTGGACAATTCAAGGGCCTTTAGAGGTGTGTGGAATGGGTTAGAGGTGGTGTCCTTTTATAAGGGGTAAGAGGGTCTCTTTAGGAAAGTGTGAAAATATTATTTTATTATATAGTGATATTCGGTTTCTAAAAATCCCAAACTAATTAAAGTCGATGATAAGATGACACGTGGTCTAAATAAAATCATCCAATAATAATTGGACAGGTTTTGGATATTATTTTAATATTAATAATAATATTTATTTAAATCATTTATTAAGGATGTAAATACTACATCATTATTCTGTCATAAATAATTGAATTTATTTGAGGTCTAAAAATTATAAAAAAATTACCATAATGTAGAAAATATTGTTTTATTTACAATGATTTTTTATAGTCGAAAATATTACTTATATAACCTCATGTAAAAATTGATATACTAAAAGATATTTTTTAATATCATTTTTCTCTTTACTTTAAGTTAATTAAAAAAAAGTGTCATTATCATTCTTAAGTGGCTCCATAGGGTCCCCAAATTTACCCATGAATTCCCATGGTCGTCCATGACTCATAAAATAAGGTTAGAACAAGTTTTAATGTAATTTTTTATTATTATAATATTCCTTTTACCTTGAATTACTCTATTTACCTATAACCGCGATAAATAAAAGTCAAAAGTTACTATTCACAAAAAATTATTTTCATCTTATTTAACCTAATTTTACTTACTAATTACAACCATGTATCTTGGGTTTTCTAAATTCAATTCACAGAAGCAGTAAAATTTCATTTAAATGAAAAAGTTGGATTTTTAATTACTACTTAGTGGTTTCACTATTCATCAAAAATTGATGTTTTTTAAAAAAAATACCAAAAATTAAGCCTAAGATATATTTGATATTCCTAATTCAAAAATGATGTCTATTTTAAAAAATTAAAAATGTAGAATTTGGATTAATTAATTTAAAATTAATTCTCGTTGTCAAAACAAATAGCGTATTTTTAAGAAACAATAACTATCAAAAGATTGACACTTGTTTATGAATAATTTCAAAGTGAAATTAATTCCAATGTCCAATATTGGATTAAAGGGTTAAAATATAATCTAATTACACCTCAAAACCAATTTCAAATATAATCCAAACACAAATTAAATTAGATTTAAAGGAAGTTTTGAATAAAAATACAGTATTTCTCACTATTCATAAAACAATGAATATTATTAAAAAAATACCAAAAAATTACCCAAACTAAATTTTTATGTACCTATTCTAAAGAAGAATTTCATTTTGTCAAATGGAACATATAAAAGTTACCAAAACTATATTTAAAGAGGGTTTACCATTAAAAGGCGGTAAATCAACCCTTTAAAGTAAATTATGTTTAAAATTATATTCATTCTCATTTTAAGCCTATAACTTTTATTAGATAAATGTAAAAACATTTAACAAACATATATAATAAATTTGTAGTTAGTTTTGTTCATTCCCACCATTACAATGTCTAGGTGTTAACTACCATTTTAAAATAATAATATTATATTATTAGTGTGCAACGTAAGATTTCAAATAAACTCATTGTAGCGTATCGGGTATACCATCAAACATAGTGTCCCATTTAAAGTAGAATTAATATTTAGTTCACAAATATTAATAAATATGAAAAATTTCATGTTATTTATTTACCTAGGATGTTACATAATTATCTTTTATACCTTATCATATCCACATTTCAATTTTTACATATTTTTATTATTTTTTAATAATTTAGTAAAATATTATTTTTATAAAATATCAATAGTATCAATTTTGACACATTACCTTTTATGGAATTTAAATAAAATACAAAACGAGGGATAACATGAAAAAAATCATTTAATATACTTATAATATGTCATATTCACCAAAAAATTCATTTAGTACACTAATTTATTTGAATTATATTTATTTTAATATTATTAATATCATTAATTTGGTATATCTCTAAATAATATAATTATTGTATCATTTTTGTGTTAGTATTAATTATACTTATTTAACCATTAAAAATTATAAATAAAGTTCCATGATATATATAATTTTATTATATTTCTTTAGAAATTTTATTTTAAATAATTTATCATGTTTATCCCAATAATAATGTTTTTATACTTATAAGATACAAGAGGGTGAACTGTTGTCACGTTATTTTGTTGTAATAATATTTTTATCACATTAATTGAAAAAAGTAAATTAAATGATTAAATTACAATCCTTGGGTTTTAAGAGTATACATTTACTCATCCAATATTATTTTGGATGGTTTTAGGGTAATTTTATTATTTTTCTCATATTATTTATTACCCTAATTTAACTGATTTTCCTTTAACCATGGTAAATAAAAATTACCACAGTAACTATCCATAAAAAAAATGAAAGTAACCTATTAAATATTTTCTAACCACTTATTACAAATATGGAATCTATATTTAAAAATTTAAAACAAATAATTTTTAGTAATTAATTTAAAATCAATCCCCATTGTTAAAAAAAGAAAATGAATTTTTTAAAATTAAAAACCATTCAAAGACTGACAGGAATTTATGTCTAATTTAAATATGAAATTATATCAAATGAAACACTGTAGATTAAATGAAAAAAAAAGAATTATAAATTAAAACCATGTCCGATAATAATCTTTCTATATAAATAAATTATATTAAAAAGCTGTTTTGAATTAAAATGCTGCATTTTTTACTATTCATTAAAAAATGAATAGGATTAAAAAAGTACCGAAAATTTATTCAAACTAAAATTTTATGTCCTCCTTCCAAATAAGATGTTTTTGGTAAAATATATCATATAAAAGTTTTATAAAAATTATTTAAAATGGGTTCTCCATCAAAAGGTGGTAAAAATGTCTTTTTTGAAAAATATTTCTTTTATGCGTAAAATTGAATTTTCTCTTATATCCTGTCTAGAAATCAAAAAAAAAGATTAATTTTGAGGATTATATTGAATATATAAAATAGATATTTCATCAATAAAAACAATCAATATTGATTTTATTATATAAATGATTCACTAATTTCCATTTAAATAGTTTTTAGAAAAATAGTGCCTTTTATTTAAAAAGGGTTTTAGATTAATTTATAATTAATTTTTCATAAAAGAATTATTTATATACATCTGTAAATAAATTAATATTGTTCATTACCTCTATTTTAACAACTAGTTTATAAGGATGCATTTAAATAGTAATATTTAGTTTTTCACTTAAGCCATATTACGTACGCTACCGAACATAGTGTCTCTTTCTTAAAAACATGGGATTTTACATTCTCATAAACCCTTTGGAAATTGTTTCCTCGCAATTTGAATTCATGGTTGGTAACTATTATATAAATTTTTGAAACACCATTACTGTTATCCCATATCATTAAAATGATTAGTAAAACATCTACTTTAAAATAATGAAAGTGAAATATTATGGTCATAAGAGATAATGCATACATTGATTCCATGTGGGAAAGCATTGAAATAGAAGTAAAAATAACTATGACGTTCTAATGGAGTGTGGTATAAAACATAATCCTGAGAAAATTTGCAATCACAAAACCATAAATTTCTGATTGGATAAATGGTCATTGATTCCTTAGTAAGAAAATTAAATAGATAATGTCTTTGTTGTAATATCTCATTCACCATGTGGAAGAATTATGTTACTACATAGACTAATATCATAAGGAAATACACTTACTGGACAATTATAGTTTCATCCTTTAATAGATTTCCACCACAAACTCATAGTTTTTCCAAATTATGAGTATTCAAGATGAATAAAATTATAAAGAATCACTATATCCACAAAAGATTAACAATCCACTTATCCTATATTGAAACATTAAAAATCCAATATTGTCTGTATATGATAAAATAATCTTCCAAAATAATAAACCATTGGGTAATTAAAAACAATTTTTAGTCTCCAAACTTCAACTATAATACAAAAAATTCAAAAAATACCATTATACAAATAATTATCCTTAAAATTATTGATATATATTATAAGTAATATTAAATCCAAAAAATTATATGTATTTTATATAATAATATTAAAAGATATGTTAAAACATTTAACTCAAAATAACAACAACCACCTTCAATTTCTCGTACCAAAAAGTAATTAATCTAACCACATATTCTCTGTGATTTGTTAATTATTTCCAAAAATAATATAATTATCCATAATTACACAATAAAAATAATAGATTCTTAAAAAATATAAATAACCCATTACATCACAATTAAAATTCCACAGTATTTTATTTACCTTAAACATATAAATTTCCCAAAATAGTGAATGTCTTTCAAAATAATATTTATCACATAATAACAAAATAATTTTCCAATACTAAGGATATCCATTCTATAAAACATAAGTTCCCAAAATCAACATATTATTATTCCACTGACTTCTTTAACTAATAAGAAAAAATTCATACTAATCAGGGATTTCAAGTAGACCTGTGGTAGGAGATGCACCCTTGTCACCCATTAATTGTGGTTTAGATCCCCAAGACCTTTCTAGATGCGATGGTTTGTCAACCATCCAATAGATTTTACTTTTTATAAAACAATATAATTTGTATAAAATTCTATAAATATGATATACAATACTCAAATATAACAATAATATGTTTTTACCTCAAAGGATATTTCATACCTCTCAGTTAGAATCCCAAAAAGTAATAACCCATAATTATCTCGAAGTTGAATGTCTCCAAACAGACCATTACTCACCAAAAAAATTCACAAAATACAGCCTTAACAGGGATTGTAAGAAATTAAACATGTAATAAAAATTAATATTATAAACTCTTGATGATATCCCGAACTCTTTTGAAAACATTCTAATATCCAATATGGTCTAAACCATCCTCTAATACCATCTATAAGGACCCAACCTTAAACATAACTTATTCTAGTGTCTTTGAACTAAATTTTATATTAGAGGATCATTTAAGCTTAGAGTATTATAAAATTAGTATAAATTAATATATAGTAAACACATACATTACATGTGGACACTTATACTATGTTTCCACGTTTTCTATTAAAGGATCTCTTAAAATAAATCCTGATTTCTTTTCAATACACAACTTTAATTCTTTCATCACAAAATATTCTTTGACCATAAAAATCATAAGACCTAGAAAAATAATTTTAAAAAATTATATGAGCACAAAATCTAAATAAGGTACATAAATAATGTAAATTATTACTCTAGGGAAAACATGAAAACCCAATAAAATGTTTTCTTAAAAACTCATTAGCAAGCATAGAAAATCACCTAGGTGACATGGGAAATTATTACCATATAACTCTTAAATTCACCCTTAAAAATTGAATAACCATATGGTATACTTATATCTCCATAATACTCAATTCATTCGAAAGCTATAGTGGGGATCTTCCTTCATATAATCTATATTAGGCTAACCTATTTTTCATGAGCTATAATGGGCATCATCCCTTTTTATAAGCTATATTAGGCTCACCCTTGACATATAATGGGGCTCAACCATTCATATAATCTATATCAAGCTCACCCATTTAATTTCTTAGTATGAACATATAAAATATTACAATTTTCAACAATTCACTCAAAAAATTTCATTTTCATTCATAAGATATGCTATCCATTTTCTAAAACCAATTAAAAGCATTTATACAAGATATTTTTGAATAAAAGTTTACCATACCACATTGAAACTTTTAAAAGAAACTTTAGAATTGTTATTTTAAAACATTTATTTTCCAAAAACCATTTTTAAAACAATTACATTAATGAGATATAATTTGATGGATAAATCTTTAAAACAGTTAAAACGATCTTTTTATTAAATAGTCCCCTACATTGAGTCTTACACATCTTGTACATTATTTCTAATCCTAAAGAGTAAAATTATGTTAATTATTTACTTACTTAAGAACCATTATAATATTTATTATTCTATTTATTTTATTATTATCATGTCATAACAATTACGTAATTATTTAGGTTCACAACAAGCATTTTGTCGATATTCGGTAGTTGAATCGGAAATGAACATGGTAAGATGTCAATAGTCTAAGTGGTCATAATTCTGTTATCTCCAGAATAATATTCATGAAATTATTATAACTTTTTAGTAGAAAATATAATTTTAAGTCATATCATTGTGTATTGTTATTAAAAAATATACAATGTCATAATCATGCAGACGGTAGGTCGTAGACACACAAGTGTAACATTTCCATTTTTCAATGATCATTATATAAATAAGTTAACTATTATTTTATCATTTTAAAATGATCATAAAATAATAATATTCAATTATATATAGTTATATATTTGTAATACATGCGATGTGGTGAGTAAAAATGAATCACATCGCTTTTTGGAGGTGATAGTTCAAATGTATGCATGAATGAAGTTAACATTTTTATGTACATAGAAATTAAGAACATAGTTGATATTTTATTATGTTATAATGATAAATATGTCCTTAATATTATATATAAATTTTATTTACATTATTATGACCATTATTGAGAGATGGAAAGGAAAAACAAACTATATCGGTTCGTGAGGCGGTAATCTGCCACACAAAGGAACGAAATGTTTAATTATCATTTGATTAAAATGTATATGGATTTAAGTGATTATATTAACTTAATAACATCTCTGTGTATTTAGTGTATTTGATTTACTATTTCCTCATTTTTTAGGATATTTTAAGGATGTGCAACAATAAAAAAATAGAAATAATTTGAGAAAATGATTCCTCTTCTTGAGTTGATCACCTTTGAAGAACACCTTAACACCTCTAAGAAGGTTGTTCTTCATAAAATAAGACCTCAATAATGTGGGGAGGTATTTTATTAATGATTTTGGGTTATCTAATCCAAATTTATCTTGATTTTTTAATAATATAGAATAGTGGCTACCGTTTAGAGGAGAGGGGAGGGGCACCTTTGGAAACTCTTAAAATATTAAATTAATATTATTGCGTTTTAAAATAAAAATGGATCAAAATGAGTAATTTATAAGATAATATTAGAATGGTTTTAAATCATATCATAAAATAATTTTTATACATGTTTTAATTTCATTTTAGACCTTATCATTTCATTTTACCCTTAATTATTCTATTTTAATTTTAATTATGGTAAAAACACTTTAAATTTTAAAAGGGTATAAATTTTACTTATACGTGGTAAATTACCTGTAAATGGAACATTTGTTATCTTTTAGACCTTATAATATCCAATTATTAATTTATAAATATATTTATTAATTTAAATTATTTTAATGAAATATTATTATTATTATAAAATATCAATAGTGACAATTTTGAAAATACTCATTTCATTGAATATAAATAAAATCCCAAAAGAGAGATGACATAGAAAAACCCAGTTAATAAACTTATAATATTTCATATCCACATAGAAAATTCTTGGATAAAAATTATTAATTTGAAAAATATTTATTTTAATATTTTTAATATCATTTATTTGATATTTCTATTAATAAAATAATTATTATATCACTATTGTGTCAGTATTTATAGTAATTATTTAATTTCTAAAAATAATAAATAAATTTCCAGGATGTTTATAATTTAATTATATTTATAGAGACGTTTTATTATAAAACATTTATCATGTTTATTAGTATATTAAAATTATTATTCATATAAGAAATAAGAGGGTGACACATTATAACTTTCTTTCCTTTTAATAATATTTATATCACTTTCATGGAAAAATGTCACTTAATAGAGTCAATTTAGATCCTCAGTTATTAATGGTCGACTTTTGTTTCTCTAATTGTATTTGTTTAGGTGTTATAGAAATATTTTATCCTTATTAGATTATTTATTACCCTAATTTACCTAAATTTCTTTTAACCATGTTAAGAAAAAATTATCATAGTTACTATTCATAAAATCAAAATAAAAATGGAAGTAAACTATTAAAATAATTTACACACACTAATTCCAAATATGGAATAAATTTTTCCAAATTTAAAACATAGAAAGTGCATTGATTATATTAAAATTAATTCCCTTTGTCAAAATGAGAAAACATGTTTTTTAAATGTAAAAACAATCAAAATATTGGCATGCATTTATATCTAATTTCAATGTGAAATTAATTCCAATTAAAAAATTTCATTAAATGTTAAACACATAATCTAATTATAAATTAAAACCATGTAAAATGATAATCTATCTATATAATCAAATTATATGAAAAATCAATATTGAATTAAAATAAAGTATTTTTCACTACTAATAAAAAATTAAATATTATGATATAAGTACCTAGAATTTATCCAACATAAAATTTTATGTCCCACATCTAAATAAGAACATTATTTATTCAAATGGAATATATAAAATTGTCAACAACTATATTTAAAATGGGTTCACCATCAAAAGGCGGTAAGAATTCCTTTTTTGAAAAATACTCCTTTTATGTATAAAAGTTGAGTTTGTTCTTATATCATGTCTATAAATCATATAAGACAAATTTTAAAAAGTATATTGAATATATTACATAAATATTTCATTAAAATATTCCATAAATAGTTATCTTATGTTTTTATAAACTTGCTTATTTTGATTTAATTTCTTTTTTTAAAACATTTCCTTTTATTTAAGATGATATTTATTTTAATTTATAATTAATTGTTCAAAAAAAATTAATTATATATAAGTGTAAATTAATTAATTCTATTTATAATGTTCATTTTATAATATAGGTTATAAGCTAACAATTAAATAATAATATTTAGTTACTCTTATATGGAGTATTATGTACGCTATTGAACATAGTGTCTCTTTTTTTAAAACTCAAGATATCACATTACCCCACTTTTAGAAATTTCATCCACAAAATTTTATTTCGGGGTTGGTAACTTCAGTATGACTTTTTGAAATACCTTTATTGAAATACCACATAAAAATTGATTAATAAAACAAATATATTAATAGATCGAAAGAAAAATACAATTGCCACAAGAGATGACGCATACTAGGATTCGATGTAGGAAAATATGGAAATTAAAGAAAAAGGAACTATAAATTTATAATGGATGGTGATAGAAAACATGATTTGAAGAAAGTTAACAGTCCAAAAACCAAAAAAAAATTGATTTATTAAATGGTCATTGATTCCTTAGTTAGAAAAATAAATGGATAACTTCTTTTCTTAAGTTATTTTTCATTGAGTTGAGGAATTATATTACTACTTAAACTAATATCATAAGTAAATATACGTAATGGATAAGTAGAGTTTCATCCTTTAATTAATTTCCACCATAAGCTCATATTTTCCCCCAAATGATTAGTATTACTGATGAATCAACTTCTATTGAATCACATAATCCTCAGAAAATTAATTGTCCATTCATCCTATCTTGAAATATTAAAAAACCAATATAGTTATGATAATATAAAATAAATCACCAAGAAGAATAAACCATTGGATGATGAAAAACTATTTTTAGTCTTTAAAAATCAACAGTAATGCTAAAATTTCAATATAAACCATTAAAATAATTATTATCCTCCTAATTACTCAAAAATATTATAACTATGATTACATTCCAAAAATCAGAAGGATATAATAAAATAATCTTCCAATATAAGTTCTAAAATTTACATCCTAATAACATCAACCACTATTAATCTCTCATAAAAAAATTTAATTAACCTAACCACATATTCTTTAAGATTGATTAATCATTTCCATAAATAGACTAATTTCCCATAATTCCATAATGTAAATCATATATTCTTCTGAAATATTAATAAGCAATTACTCCTTAATTAATATCCCATAGTATTCTATTTACCATTATCATATAAAGTCTCAAAAATAGTTAATATCTTTTAAAATAATATTTACAACATAATCCCCAAATCATTTTCAAATTATGTGGATATGAATTTGATAAAACATAAGTTCCCTAAATAAACTTATTAGTATTCAACCAACTCGTTTTACTAAAATGGAAAAGGGCATACTACAATGGGGCTTCTCATAGTCCAGTGGTAGGAGATTCACCCTTGTCACCCATCATTTGTGGGTTCGATCCTCAGAGCCCTGTCAGATGCACCAGTTTGTCACCTATCCTATGGGTTGTCCTTTTTCTAAAAAAAGTATCATTCTTATAAAATTCTCCCTATATGTGATAAAATCCTCCAAAATAACAATAACATGTTTTTACCTCAAAGTTTATTTCCAACCTCTCACTTTTAATCCCAAAAATTAATAACCCATAATTAACTCAAATGTGAATGTCTCCAAAAATACCAAAAAAACCATAAATGTTCATAACATATAGACTAAAAAGAGATTATAAGACATTAAAAATGTAATAAACCTTATAATTATAAACTAATTATGATATCCCTAACTCTTTTGAAATCATCATAATCTCCAATGTGTTCTAAACCATCCCTTAATACCAATTGTAAGGAACCAAACATAAACATAACTTATTCTAGTTATTTTGAACTAAAGTGTTCATTAAAGGGTCATTTAATATTGGAGTTTTATATAATTAGGAATCAATCTTATATAGTGAGCCCATACATTACATGTGGACACTTATACTCAGTATCTACCTTTTAAAATAAAGGAAACACTTTTAAAATAAATTATGATTTATCTTCAAGACACATCTTAAATTCATTAATCATGAAATATTCTTTTCCAATACCAATATTAAGACATGGGAAAAGCATTTTAATACATTGGATGAGAAAAAAATATCAATAAGAGACAAAAATAAAATAAATTGTCAGTCTAGTGAAAACATAAAAACCCATTAAATTGTTTTCTTATAAACTCATTATAAATAATATAATGATCATATATGTTCCTTGGGTAATAATTATCATATCACTCATACATTAACCCTTAAAAATTGAATATTTATACGGTCTAATTCCATCTCCAAAATACCCAATGCATTGGAAAGCTATAATATGGATCACCATTCATATAATCTATATCAGGGTATCCCATTTCTCATCAGCTATAATGGGGATACATCCTTTTTTATAAGTTATGTTAAGCTCACCCATTATCTATAATGGTGATTAGCCTTTCGTATAATCTATATCTAGCTCACCCATTTAATTTCCAATTACCAGTGTATAGAATCTTGATATTTTCTGCGTGCCACTCACAAAATATCATTTACAATCAAAAGGTAAGGAATCCATTTTCTAAATATAATTTAAATCATTTATAAAAGATAATTTTTAATCAAAGTGTCCCATAACACATTGAAAATTTTAAAAGAAATTTTATAATAAATATTTCAAAACATTTATGGCTTAAAAACCATAATTAAAACATGGACATGAATGAGAAAAAATTCGATCAATAAATATTTAAAACTGTTAAAATGGTGTTTTAGTTAAAGAGTCTTTTACCTTCAGATATTCCTCAATAAAAAAATTAGGTTAATTATTAAATTTATTACAAAACTTTGGAATAGTATTATTCTTTTTATATGACTATTATCATGTCATAACAATTACATAATAATTTATGTTCAATTCAGGTGTTTCGTCGATATTCGATATTGGAGTCAAAAATGAACACAGTAAGATGTCAATAGTCTAAGTGGTAAAAATTACATCATCTCCATAATAATATTCATAAAGTTATAATCAATTTTATCCATCAAATATACTTTTAAATCAGACCATTATGTATTTTTTTTTAAAATGAATAATGTTATGATTATGGAGACATTGTGTCATTTCTATACATGAGTAACATTTATATTTTTCTTTTATCATTATGGAAGTATGGTAATTATTATTTTATAATTACATAATTTTTATAATATCATAATAATAATTTAAATATATATATATATATCATACAAGTGATGTGGTTAATAAAAATGATTCATATCGCTTCGTGGAGGTGATAGTGCACACATACGCACGAACCATTTTATCATTTTTATATGCATGAAAATTAAGAACATAGATGATATATTATTCTAATATAATGAAAAATATTTCATTAATATTATATATTAATGTTAATTCCATAATTATGTCCAGTCTTGAGAGACAATAATGAAAAACAAACTATATCTGTTCACAAGGCGGTAGTCTGTCATACACATGAATAAAATGTTCATTTTCTATATAATGAAATTGGATAGGGATTTATGTGATGATATTAACACAAAAACCTCTCAGTATATTGGTAGCGTGGGATTTATTATTTCATCATGGATATAGGATTTTTTACGGAAGTGTAATAAGAATTAAATAGAAATAATTAAAGAAAATTTTACCTCTTCTTCAGTTGATCACTTTTGATGAACACCTTAACATCCCTAAAGTTGATGTTCTGAATAAAATAAGGCCTCAAGAATGTGGGGGGTGGATTTTGTTAAGGGTTTTTTGTAGACCATGGATAAATAAAATGGATCATGATGTGTTAATAATAGATAAGAGTAGTTGGGGTTTGGCTTAGTGGTAAGCACCCTATAATCCTACACGAGAAATTGGTTCTCTAAACCCATTGGGTATAGGTACTGTAGTTATACTGTAGTCGAACTATATAAGTGGAGGCATTGTTACAATGATTAAACTATAGCGATGGCGGGAAATGGAGCTATAGCAGTGGGGGTACTATAGAAGGAGGGATACTATAGTAGTATTATTCACATAAAGGGTCTTAGGCCAAAACATTCTATCCTATGGGCCATGAAATGGGATACATTCCCACTGATCCTTCAAGAAAAAATATATATGATGTAATAAAGTCAATTGGCTAGGTGGGTTATCCCTTGGGGGGAATGACCTACATATTGGGCATGTGTGTTCGGTGTGTGTGTGTGTGTGTGTGTGTGTTTGATGTAATTGTACCCACAAGAACCAAATATATATTAATTTAATTTATTACAAACAGAGGTGGACTAATATATAGTAGTGGGTATCTTTCTATTGGATATGAGAGGGGCACCCTTAGAGAATCTTAAGATATTAAATTAATATTATTTAATTTTTAAATTCAAATGACTCAAAATTGAGTTATTTCGAAGAGAATATGGGTATGGTTTGAAATACTATCATCCAATAATTTGCATACATTCTTCTATTTCATCTTAAAACTTATCATTCTATTTTACCCTTAACTATTCTCTTTTAATTTTTCTTATGGTAACAACATTTTAAATATTAAAGGGCTATATATCTTACTTATATAGGGTAAATTCTCCATAAATGGAAACTTTTTTTATCTTTTAGACTTTATAATATCCTGTTTTTAACATTTAAATATAATTAATATTTTTAAATAATTTAATAAAATAATATTTTTATAAAATATCAGTAGTTTCAATTTTGAAATATTTCATTTCATTGAATTTAAATAAAATCCCAAGAGAGATAACATCGAAAAAAACCATTTAATATACGTCTAATATTTCATATACACCTTAAAATTTATGGATTAACCTAATTAATTTGAATTATATTTATCTGAATATTTTTCATATCATTTATTGGATATTTTTATTTTTAAAAAAATTATTGTATCAATGTTGTGTCAGTATTTATAGTAATTATTTAATCCCTAAAAATTATAAATAAATTTAAATGATGTATATAATTTCATTACATATATGTAGAATTTTTATTATCTAATTGATATCATTTTAATCCCTATATTATAATTATTATAATTATAAGAGATAAGAGGGTGACACGTTGTCACTTTCTTTTGTTTCAATAATATATATATCACTTTTATGATCAAAAGTCCATTAAATTAGTCAATTGTAACAATTAGGTCCTCGTGACAGCATATACACCCCGCCTTAACTTGGTTGTTGGGTCCTAGCCTGACAAGTACCACCAGTTTTCCCACAGACACATGGTCCCCACCCAAGGGTCCACCCACATATCTGAACAGGTCATCTGACAAATGAATGTCCGCACAGGACAACACATGTCCTTTCCAATGTGCTTTTTCCTCACTTACACACACCCTGAGAAACTTCCCAGAAGGTCACCCATCCTTATCACTACTCCAAACCAAGCACGGTTAACTGTGGAGTTCTAATCAGGTTGGCTCCCGAAAAGGAAGGTTCACCTTGTTGACATTAGTCATATCATTAATTCATTTAACCCTTTATCATTTGGGGGTCTTACAATCACCCCCCCCCCCTAGATCACATAATCCACATTATGGGCCCTACAACTCACCTCAGGTTGTGCACCGCACTTAAGGTTGGGTTCCTCCTCTAATACCAAATGTACCAACTAGGTCTTTGTGACTGCACAGACACCCCGCCTTAACATGGTTGTCTGGTCCTGGCCCACCAAGTACCACCAGTTGCCCCGCAGACACATGGTCCCCACCCAAGGGTCCACCCACATGCCTGAACGGGGCATCTGACTAATGAAAGTCCCCACAGGACAACACATGTCCTTTCTAGTGTGTTTTGTCCACACTCACACACACCCTGAGAAACTTCCCAGGAGGTCACCTATCTTGATAACTACTCCAAGTGAAGAACGCTTAACTATGGAGTTCTAATCAGGTAGGCTCTCGAAAAGGAAGGTTCACCTTGTTGACACGAGTCATATCATTAAGTCATTTAACCCTTTATCATTTGGGGGTGTTACATCAATTTTGACTCCTAGGTGTTAAGGGTAAAAATTTATTCATCCAAAGGGTTTTAGATGGTTTTAATTTAATTTTAGGGTCCTTATCATATTATTAATTTCTTTAATTTTCCTGATTTGTCATTAACCGTGCTAAATAAAAATTATTATAGTTACAATTCATAAAATCCAAAAAAATTAAAGTAACCTATTAATCTAAATCGGACCCACTTATTCAAAATATGGAATACATTTTACAAAATTTAAAACCCATAAGTTGAAGTAATTATTTTTAAATTAAACCCCCTTCTCAAAATGAGATTATAGGTTTTCTAAAAGTAAAAAAGCATCAAAAGATTGACATGCATTTAACTCTAATTTCAAGTAAAAATTAATTACAATTAAAAAAATAGGATTAAAATATATAAACATAATCTAATTATACATTAAAACCAACTAAAAGGATAATCTAACTATATAAATAAATTACACAAAAAAGAAGTTTTGAATAAAAATTCATTATTTTTTGCTATTACTTAAAAATGTATATTATAAGAAAATTATGAAAAAATTATTCGAAGTAAAATTTTATGTACTGATTCCAAATAAGATTTTTATTTTTTAAAATATAAAATATAAAAGTTTCAAAAATATATATATATAATGGGTTCTTCGTCAAAATGAGGTAAAAATGCCTTTGTAAAAAATACACATTTTCTACATAAAATTGAATTTGTTCTTATATATTTTCTAGAAAACATATAGGATGAATTTTAAAAATTGAATTAAATATATTACATATATATTTCATTAATAAAATCATTCAATAGTAATTTTATTATTTTATAAATTCTCTTATTTTCATTTAAATAGTTTTTAGATAAACATTTCCATTGATTTAAATAGCATTTTATTTTTAATTATAATTAATATTTTACAAAACATATAATTATATACATGTGTAAATCAATTAATACTATTATTTCATTCCATTTTAACATTTATGTTATATGTTAACATCTAAATAATAATATTTAGTTGTTCTGAAAAGGTGTATTATATATGTTATCGAACACAATGTCTCTTTTTTAAAAACATGAGATATTACATTCTACCCCATTTTGGAAATTACATCCTCAGAATTTGAGTCCAAGATTAGTAACTAAGGTATTAATTTTAAAAATTCCTTTATTGAAATCCCAAATCAGAAAATTGATCTCCCCTCATACAATTCCATCTGATCTCCCCTCATTCCCTGCCATCACGCTCATCCCTAAGGTTCCTTCTTTCAATCAGGGTTTTCCCAAGCTTCTGATTACTTTACAGAAATTCACAGAGGCTTCAGACCTCTATCGAATTTCTCTAGTGTCCTGCTTTAGATGGAATCGACCATCTGTTGACGCCTTCGACAAATTCATTGATGATTCATGGGACCTGCATCAACATGTTTTAGTAGGGCTACTGTATCCTCTCCATATTCTCATCCGCTTCGCGACAGAGGATGACCTTATTTCAGTCTGGCCCGGCGGACGAAGATCCTTCAACGGTGTTCGGTTCTTTATGTTCCGCTGTTCTTTCGACTTCCATCTACGACAGGACCCTCCGACAGCACCGATTAGGGTCAGTTTCCCAAGCCTTCCCTTGCCTTTTTAGAACCCTACAATTCTTTCGATGCTTGGAAACATGGTAGGTATATTTTTGTGCCTTTATCAAATATCTCGAACCCTTTTCCATCTGATTTCTCCGTGCATATGTGTTGAAATAGATGTCTCCAAACCCCTGACTAATTTTGTATGGATTGAGATAGAACATGAATATCGGATAAAATAGGAGGTGCATTTCGAATATTGGATAGATTTTTGCACTTCTTACTGTCTAATAGGTCACCTCCAACAAGTCTGTAGGCATGGATCACCCCCAAATGCGGTTCAGGATGTGGAGCATGCGGGTAACGAGAAGTTTGGTTCTTACGCGGCCATAGCCTCTCTTCCCTCAAGGGTTAGGATAGTCTCTTCTAATACCAATAAAGGACCCAGTGGGCGGATGGCTCAGGGTGATGGTGGAATCCCACTGGCTGGGTGGGTTTCCTCTGATCTAGATTACCCTCTAAATGCAGATACTTTTGGGAAAATTTAAGAGAAAACTTTGGTTGGGTTCGAACTGATCTCCAATGATTCAGTCCTTCCGTGTGATGGGTCTCAGTCTGTCCAGAAGCCTTCAAAGTCCATAATACCTGAACCCAAAGTCTCAGACATTTTTGACAGATTAAAATGAGACCTGGGTACTGCTGGCCCTCCGGAGTCTGTGGTTGCAGCGGCTATTTGTGTTGCTGAACAAGTAATGCAACCAGCTTCATCTAGTATATCCAAAGAAGTTGCAGTGATTGGGGAGGTTTTTAATGCTTTAGGTAAGGCTCCACTGCACCCAGTATTTGCAGATTCTCAATTTCAGTATATGGTCCGCAGTTTCGAGCAGCCAGATGTTTTGGAAAAATCAGTGCTAGCCCTGATGGCCAAACAGTCTTATGCTGAGAAGGTGAAGTATGGAGGAATGGCCTCTAACCCCCAGAATTGGTTTGCTATGTTGGCAGAAGTAGAGTGCCAAGATTATGGGGATGGACATGAAGTGGAGACCTCACAAGAGGATTTGCAGTCCTCCTCGAATTCCCCTACTGAGTCCAAGGAACAGAATATGGCGTAGGACTACCTTATATCCTCCTTAAGGAAAGGTAAAATCTCTATAATTGACCCTGACGGTTTTATTAAGCACACCCAGAGGCCGCGTTTCCAAAAAGACTATTTAGATCATCCAGAGCCTCTGGTTACTAGATCCTTCAGTAAGAGCAAGGCATTGATAAAGCTATCCAAAAGCTATATAAATCTCCCTCTAAGTAAAGAAAGGGATTTCGATAAGCATCTGGTGCATGATGAAAATGGAGCTGCGGATAATGCTTTCCTCCAGGTTAGAATGGAACTGGTGGAATTTAAGGAGTGGGAAAATATCATTTATGGTAATGAAGAATTCTTAGAGAAGTATATAGTGGTTGATTCTTCACAAGAAGACTTTGAGAGATTGGTTGAGAGGAGTATAAAGTTTAACCTAACCACTAAGTAGGAATCTTGGATCAACATACATTGTGGTATCTTGGCTTGTGGATTTAATAGAAAGAATATCTCAGTGTCGGATCTCATTCAATCTTGGTACAAGATGAAAATTTATTTTGAAGACCTCCTCAAAGATAGACCAGATGGGTGGGCCACAGCTCCTCAGTGGGGTCTTCTTAGAGGTAAGGGATCTAAAAGACTTAAATTACAATTTGGAGATTCAGCCATTTCTTATGAGATTGCTTGATGGTTTTATACTTTATGGTTTCCCACTTTTTCCTCAAAAGTTCTTCATAATAAAAAAAATTATATATAATGATGACATGTAAGAAATATTTATATACAATAAAAAATAACTATGATGTTATAATGGTGAATGATATAAAACATGATCTGAAGAAAGTTAACAGTCACAAAACCGTAAAATTTTTTGATTAAATGGTCATGTTATCGTTATTAATAAAATTTAACAGATAACATCATTTTTGTAAGATTTATTTTATTTAATTGGGGAATTATATTACTACATATACTAATATCATAAGGATATTTACATACTAGATAAGTAGAGTTTCAAATTTTAATAAACTTCCACTACACGCTCACCTTATTCCATAAATTATGAGTATTGAAGATGAATAAACTTCTATAGAATCACATAATCCACAAAATATTAACTATCCAATTCTATTGTCTTGAATAATTAATAAAAACCAATATAGTGAGGATAAGATAATATAATTATCTGAAAAAATAAATCATTGGATAATAAAAACTATTTTTAATCTCTAAAATTAAACTAGAAAACCAAAATTACAACATAGACCATTCAACAAATAAAAATCCATAAAATTCATAAAAATTATTATACTTATGATTAGATCCCAAAATTAATAAGTATTTATTCAAATAATCTCCCAAAAAATGTTCTAAAATTTAACTCCAAATATTATCATCCTCTCTTAATGTCTCATACCAAAAAGTATTTAATCTAATCACATATTATCCCAGAGAGGTTAATCATTTCCATAAATTAAATAATTCCTCATTATTCCATAATGGAAAATATAGATTCTTCAGAAATATAAAGAAACCATTACTCATTAATTAGAATCCCATTTTATTTTGTTCTGCATAATCGTATAATATCTCCAAAATAGTGAACATCTTTCAAAATAACATTTAGAACCTAATCACCAAATAATTTTCCAATTCCAAGGATATCTATTTGATAAAACCTATGTTCCCAAAAATTTAGTTATTTTTATTCCACCAACTCTTTTAACAAAAATGGAAATAGTCATACTAACCAGGGACATCACATAGGCCAGTGGTAGGTGATGAACCCTTATTTCCCTTCGGTTGTGGGTTTGATCTTCAAGTCCTTGTTAAACACGATGGGTTTCACCCATCACATGGTTTTTACTTTTTATAAAACTATATAATGCTTATAAAATTCTCCAAATATGTGATAAAATCCTCAGAAATAACAATAACATGTTTTAAACTCATAGGTTCTTTCATACCTCTATATTTTCATCCCATATAGTAATAACCCATTATTACCTCAATGGTTTTTGTATCCTACAATACCATTAGTCACCCTAAAATTTCATAACATATAACCTCAAAAGGGATCTAAATTAATTAAACATGTAATAAACCATAAAATTATAAACTCATTAATATATCCCAAACTCTTTTAAAAACATCATAATCTACAATGTTTTCAAAACCATCCTATGATACCATATATAAGGACCCAACCTTAAACCAAACTTATTCTAGTATTTTTGAAATAAAATTATAATTATATGATCTTTTAAATTCATAATTTTAGAGAATTAAGAAAAACACATACATAGTAAACCCATACATTACATGTTTACATGTATACTCAGTATCCACTTTTTCACGAAATGAAACCCTTTTAAAATAAATCATGATTTCTTTACAAGAAAAATATTTAATTCAGGAATCATGAAATCCTCTTTTTCCAAACCAATATTAAGACCTATGAAAATAATTTTAAAACATTGGATGAGTAAACAATCTTTGTAAGCTACATAAAGTAATTTAATTTTTAGTCTAGTGAAAATATGAAAACCCAATAAAATGTGTTCTAAAAAACTCATTATAAGAATAGAAAAATCACATAGGATCCTTGGGACATCATTACTATATCACTCTTACATTCACCCTTAAAAAGGAATAACCATAAGGTCTACTTACATCTTCAAAATACCCAATGCATTAGAAAGCAATAATATGGCTCACCCTTCAAATAAGCTAAATCAGGGTAACCAGTTTTTTCGAAGCTATAATGGGGATCAACCCTTTGTATATGCTATACCAAGCTCACATGTGATCTATAATAGGGTTTAACCATTCGTATATTCTATATTGGGCTCTATTTTTTATTATACATGTACCAATGTATAAAATCTTTCTATTTTCAAAATGTTACTCATAAAATTTCATTTGCATTCAAAAGATAAGAGATCCATTTTATATAAAAAATTTAAAGCATTTATAAAAGATATTTTTGAATCATGTTATACCATACCACATTGAAAGTTTTCAAAGAAATTTTAGAATTAATATTTTTAAACATTTATGTCTCTAAAACCATTTTTAATACATAGACATGAATAAGAAATAATTCGAAGAATAAATCATTCAAATAGTTAAAACGATGTATTAGTTAAAGAGTCACTTACCTTGAGTCTGAATCATCTCGTACATTATTTATATTCATTATTTATAAACATAAATTAATTAATTAATTTCTTATGAAACTTTGGATATTTTATTATTCTTTTATATGAATATTATCAAGTCATAGAAATTAGGTAATTATTTATATTCATATCAGGTATTTCGTAGATATTCGATACATGAGTCAAAAATGAACATGGTAAGATATAAATATATTAAATGGAAATAATTTTATAATCTATTGAATATTATTCAAGACATTATTATACCATATATGAATCAAATATACTTTTAAATAAGACATTATGTACTGTTATAAAAAATTAAATACGTTATAATCATAGAGATGGTAGGTCATATGTATGTATGTGTAACGTTTCCATTTTTCATTGATCATTATAAAAATATGGTCATTATTATTTAATCATTCCAGATTTATGATAATATCATAATATTAATTTAAATATATATATATATAAAACATGTTATGTGGTGAATAAAAATTATTCACATTGATTTTTTAATTTGATAGTACACACGTACGCACAAATGATGTTATAATTTTTATGTTCATTGAAATTAAAAAAAAAAGTTGATATATTATTCTCTTATAATAAAAAAATATGTCGTTAATATTACATATAAATGTTAATTCTATCATTATGACCAGTGTTGATAGACAATAATGAAAAACAAACTATATCAGTTTGTGTTGCTGTAGTCCACCAAACACCCGAACGAAATTTTAATTTCCCATATGATGAAATTGGATATAGATTTAGGTAATGATATTAATATAATGACATCTCAGTGTATTTATTTTATTGGAGTTATAATTTTACCATGGTTGGAGGATATTTTTCAACAGTGGAAGAAGAAATAATATAGAAATGCATAAGGAAAACGATACCTCTTCTATGTTTGATCACTTTTGAAGAACACTTTAAAATCTATAAGGAGGAATTTCTGACTAAAATAAGGCCCCGGGATTGTGGGGAGTGATTGAATTGATGTTTTTGCATACATCATGGCTAAACCAAATGGTACTTTAATTTCTAATAATAGGGAAAAGTGGTCACCTTTTTATAAGTGATGAGAGGGGCACCCTTGGAAACTCTTAGAATGTAAAATTAATATAAATTCATTTTTAAAATATAAATGACTAAAAATTGATTTATTTAGAAGATAATATGAGTGTGTTTTGAAATACTATCATAAAATATTTTTTAGACATGTTTTCATTTCATTTTAAAACATACCATTTCTTTTTACCATTAATTAATCTCTTTTAAACTTAATTGTTGAAACAACATTTTAGATATTACAACATTATAAATTTTATATATATGGGGTAAATTTCTGATAAATGGCCACATTTTTTATTTTTATACATTATAAAATACATTTTTTAATTTTTAAATATTTCTTATTATTTTTAAATATTTAAATAATATAATGTTTTTTTAAAAATGTTAAGAGTGTCAATTTTGACACAATTCATTTCATTGGATTTAAATAAAATTCAAGAGAGATATAACTTCAAAAAAACTATTTAATAGAATTATAATATGTCATATCCACATTGAAATTAATAGATTACCCTAATTAATTTGAATTATAATTATTTTAATATTTTCCATATCATTTATTTGATATTTCTATTAATAATATATGTATTGTATCATTGTTGTTTCAGTATTTATAGTAATTATTTAATCTCCAAAAATAAAAAATAAATTTAAATTATTTATATAATTTTATTATCTTTATTTATAATATTTATTAACTAATTTTATAATTTTCATCTATGTATTAAAATTATTGTACTTATAAAAAATAAGATGGTGAAATTTGTCGCTTTCTTTTATTTCAATAATATTTATATCACTTTATGGAAAAAAGACCACTAAATTTTTCTATTTCGATACCTATGTGTAAATGGTATACATTTATACATCCCAAGGGTTTTAGAAATTTTTTGGGAACTTATAGTATCTTTATCATAATATTTATTACCCTAGTTTTCCTCATTTTCATTAACTATGGTAAATAAAAATTATCGTAGTCACTATTCAAAAAGTCCAAAAAATGATAGTAACCTATTAAAATAATTTTTACCCACTTTTTCCAAATATGGAATCCATTTTTCAAAATTTAAAACATAGAATATGAATTAATTAATTGAAAATTAAACCCAGTTGTAAAAATGAGAAAACAAGTTTTTTTAAAGTTAAAAACATCAAAAGACTGACATGCATTTATACCTAATTTCAATGTAAAATTAATTACAATTAACAAAAATTGATTAAATGTTAAAAAAACATATAAGATTAATTTTAAAAATTAAATTGAATATATTACATATATATTTCATTAATGAATTCCTTAAATAGTGATTTTATTATATTATAAACTCAATTATTTGTATTTAAATAGTTTTAAAAAAATTCCATTTATTTAAAATGGGCTTTATTTTCAATTATAATTAATTTCCTATAAAAAAATTAATTATATAAATGTTTAAATCAATTAATATTTTTCATTCCATAAATTTTAGCATCTATCTTATAAGTTAAATTTGAATTAATAATATTTAGTTGTTCCCTTAAGGCGTATTATGTATGCTATTGAACATAGTGTCCCATTTTAAAAAACTCTGGATATTACATTCTACCCCCTTTTGGAAATTGCATCCTCAAAATTTGATTTTAAGGTCAATAACTAAGTTATGAATTTTCAAAATCCATTTATTAAATTACCACATTAGAAAATGGATTACTAAAACTTCTATATTAATAGAATGAAGGAGAAATATAATGGTCATAAGAGATAACACATACTAGGGTTTTATGTAATAAATCATGGATAGAGAATAAAATATGACTTTGATGTTCTGATATAGAGTGATAGAAAACATGATGAGAAGAAATATAACAATCACAAAACAAAAAATTTGTGATTCGATAAACGGTCATTGATTTCTTAGTAGGTAAATTAAACAGATAACATTTTTTTTGTAAAATCTATTTCATCATGTTGATGAGTTATATTACTACATAGACTAATGTAAAAAATTAAATATGTGTACAAGATAAGTTTTGTTTCATCTTTTAATAAATATCTACCACAAATCTTATATTTTTTCCCAAATTATGAGTATTCACGATGAATCAACTTCTATAGAATCACATAATCACAAAATGAATAACTATCCATTTCTCCTATCATGAAACATTAATAAAAATAAACATGGTTATGATAAGATAAAATAATTCTCCAAAAAATAATAAACAATTATATAATGTAAAACTATTTTTAATCTCTAAAATTAAACTGTAATAAAAAAATTGAACATACACTATTCAAAAAATAACAATCCTTAAAATTCCCAAAAAATATTATAACTATTATTAGATCCCAAAAATCAGAGTGATTTAATCAAATAATCTCCCAAGATAAGTTATAAAATTTAACTCTAAATAACATAATATACTCTTAATGTCTCATACCAAAAATTAATTAATCTAATCAGATGTTCTAAAATATTAGTTAATAATATCCATAAATAATATAATTCCTTATAATTCCACAATGGAAAAAATTTATTCATTAATAATATATATAAACCATTACTCCTCAATTAAAATCACATAGTATTCCATTTACCTTAATAATATAAAATTTCCAAAATATTGAACATATTTTAAAATAAAATTTACCACTTAATCCCCAAAACATTTTATAATTATAAAGATATCCATTTGATAAAATATAAGTTACAAAAATTAACATATTATTATTCCACAAACTTGTTTGACAAAAAGGGAAAAAGTCTTACTAACCATGGACTTCACATAGACTAGTGGCAGGCGATGAACCCTTATCACCCTTCAATTGTGGGTTTGATCCCCACATCCTTGTCGGATGCTATGGGTGTCCGTCCACTGATATAGTGTCCTGTTGCTGCTACAGTTCTCATCGTTGCTACAGTGCCTCTGCTTCAACAGTACCACTACAACACTGCTATAGTACTCTACGCCCAATGAGTTTTGAATCCCCATTTTTCATGTAGGATTACTGGGTTCTTACCACTTAGCCAAACCCAAACTACATATCATTCACTAATAGATATTAATTAAATTAATTATGATGAAAATAATTTATTTTCATAGAAACTATCTTCATAAAAATATTTATTTTAATTTCCAAGTATTTTTATTTTTATTTATAATTAATTTATACCCATAGAATTAATTTATACATATGTGATAATAATTTTTTTTAATTTATTTATTCTGATTCATACTCTAAAATCCTATAGATATGGAATAACTGTATTTTAATTGTATATTCTGTTTCATTTAAACTCAGTTTTTCTTATAAAAAAAGCTGTTAAAAATTTAAATTTATATTAAAAAATAATTATTAAATTCATTGGGTGTCAAATTCAAATACATTCAAATTAATATATCCATAAAATTATTTTACTTTGATACAAAAATTTGATAATATCTTTGTTTTATTATATCCTCAAGTTACCATGTATCTTTTTCAAATTTTCAATTTCCCTAGAGAACATTGACTTTGTGAGTAGTATCGTTATGAAGAAATGTTTCTATATAATATAATATTTTATTATTTCTTATCAACAAGAAAGATCATTATCCAATGTTACAACCTTTGAATTTAGTTCATGTGATGGATCATATATGTACTTCAGTAGGAGGTATAAATGGAAAACTTTTTGAACTCGAGAGAGGTTCGATGGATGTTCCAATCGATAATCTATCATACCTTTTTGATAAATAATATAGAAAGGTCCAATATAAATAGGTCATACCATTCCCTTATTTAGGAATCTCAAAAAAGTATTCCAATTTGAAACTCAAAGAAAAATGATCCTACCAACATTAAATTCCACATAACACCAATTATTGATAGAATAATATTTCATTTTAATTTGAGAATCCTTGATATACTACTAAATGGATAGGATATTCTCTACCATTTTTTCATCTATAACAGATCCCAATAGGTTTCATTATCTAATATCATCCTCTTTTATTTCATTGATCATTTTTCACCTCATATCTTTATTCAAGAAAAGAATATTCAAAATAAATTTTATTATAGTCGAAACACTAAAATTACTTTTTAACAAATCATAAGATCTATATTTCATTATTTTTGCCTCAAAAAATTTACCAAAATGAAAATTTTGGTCACAATTTGTCAAATAAAATACAAATTTCACTTTAATCCATTCTATAAATATTTTCCCTTACATCTCCATAAAAATATGACTGTATAAAATTTCCTCCCAAAAACAAGAATGTTTTGATTTAATATCCCAACATGATAAACACAATAGTCATGTCAAATTAATTTAAATCATTCACATTTTATCATAAAATATGTATATACTATAATAATTTACCAAAATAAATTATTAATAAAATCATATATTCTTTCAAAATATAATTCACCTTTGTTTCATTAAGTAAAACTTTTCTTATCCAAAAACACTTCTTTTGGAATTATGGGTTCATCCTTGCAGCAATCTATGATCATATGATTATTTAAAATATCAAAATTGTATTATTTATTCTAGAATATTTTTAAATCATTTTAATTAATTCCATAATCATATCAAATTTTTCTAAAGGATGAGCAATAATATTTTCATAGGTTTCATTCATAAAAAAATCAACATGAACTCATAAACCCTACAGTAGGGGATAAATGTTCTATAATTATAATAATGCACTTCTACTATTGGGATTTCATATTTTTTATTTTTTCTATTAAAATCAAATATTGATGTGGATTATAATCCTCATTATCCCTTGGATTCGGGAATTTATTTTAATAATTCTAAAAACACTATTCATTTATATCAATAGAGTGGTAGTGGATAATTTTTTCAATCTTTCACTATATTAACATCATTATCAATATCCTTCGCATTATACCAGCATTAAATTTCCTAATGAAATTTATTAAAAAATTAAAACATTCACTAATTCCCTTAATATAATTTCCTCTATGATTCCTTCTATACATGGATAATTTTTAAAAGATATTCATATATTATTTATGTGTAATACAATTCCCCTTTATTTACAAAATTATTTTCTTATGAAACCCATGATATTTAATAGTAAATCCAATCTCCACTTTTATATCGATAGAATATCGAATGGTTTCTTCATATCTATTGATGTCCATTTTTGATAACTCCCTTCAGATACATTGTTTTGTGCATCTGAATAATAAAAAAACAAAACATCCTGATCTGATGATAGGAATATAAGTGTACCTCACGAGTCTTGTAGAATTTTACTCATAGTTACCAATAGATTCTCCATCCTTCCTTTTTATATCAAGTTATTCAAGACTTATTTTCATATAAAGGATTTAAGGAATGTTTTTATTCAAAAATAGGTATTTAAACTCATCACACTCCCGGGAGTAAATTACTTCCTGGTGCCTAATAATATTGATAAGAGTACATAATTTATATACTTATCCTTATAAATGGTAGAAAACTAAAATGATTTTTTCTTGTTTTGATGCATGGATAAGAGAAAATATCTTTTTAATGGTACTAATCATTTTCTCAAAAAAATTATTAGCTCAATAAAACTACTAAAATATGTTGGATATCTCCTGATGAAGGACTCAACATAATGTTTCTCCTTTCTTTTCGCATTTTTATGTTTAGTATTATTCATATATTAATAATTTATTTTATTATAAAAACAATATTTTTCATCCGAGATCCCATAACTCTACGTTTCTTAGGTGGTAAATCATTTCATTTTTTATTGCATTTTGAATTAACATGATTCCTTTGATTTCAAACCATCTACCAGAATAAAAATTCATTGTGTGAGATAAAATAATCATTAAAAAACACTTATATGATTTTTAAGTCTTTAATTATTCTATGAAAACACATTAGGATTTACCTAGGTGATTCATAATCATTAAAAATGATTTAGGCTTTTATGTTATACATAGAATTATACTTAAGGTTCTCACTAAAGATTTTTCAACATAGTTTCTAAAGTTTAAAAAACATTCTTTGATAATAACTACAAAGTACCATAATTTTCATACATATATATCGCTTATGTATAGTGGAATATTTATTAAAGTATATAAAAATAAATTCTATAAACATATTGGCCTTGTTCCTTTATAGACATTGGAAGATAAGCAACTGGTACATAAAATAACTTCATAATCTCCCACTAAGTTCTTCATTACTGAAACCCTTACTATATATATCATAATTTCTTAAAATCATTATGAATTAGGTAAATTAAACATAATATTGAGTGATATCAGATGATCAGTGAGGATAAACAAGGGATATATCAATTATCACTTGAGTATAAAATTACCATATTGGTATGAGAACATGAGCATAAAATTATAAAATCATACTCCTCATATCATAGATCATACTATTGATTCAAGGCATAAAAAATTTGATTTTATATGGTATGAATCATAGAGTAATAAAAGAAAATGATCCATGATACTATAAAATTAAAATATGATAGAATTTTGTGTCATGAAAATAAAAATTGAAATCAATATAATTATTTTTATAGTATTATTTCCATGAAATCATGGTTTAATGGGTTCACTCCCCAAACCATCACAATAGTCATGGTTCACTCCCATTACTATTATGTAGAAAAAAGAACCATAATAAATTGGGTTAACTCCCTATTCAAGTCCTACTTATATCATGACATATCTAACTTTACCCAATGAATTAGAGGTAGATATAGGTCCCACCCATCCTTTATTATAATGTGACAACTAAATTTGGTTATAACATAAACACTATCCTTGGTTATAACAACACAACCTTCCTAGGTTATAATGTAACAAAAATAATTGGTTATAAAATTACCCTAATTTTTGGTTATAATGTAACTGTTATACTTGTTTATAACCTAAACACTATTGCATAACTAAATCAATAGAAATGTTTCCCACAAGAACATAAAACATTCATCATATCAGAAACCATGAATATAAATGGGTTTCATAAGAATTTTATCATTTAATAATTACATAACTCATGGAAAAGAAACTAGTACATAAAAATCATGGAATTATAAACAAAAAACAACAAGAGAAAGAATAATTGTGTTCTCATTATATTATGACTATTAATGATTATTTAATATCAAATGATGTAATCTTAAATGGAAAATTATTTTTGAAAAATCACATGGAACACTTCTTGATAATATATAATTTGAAAATTGAAATTAACAATGTTAAAAAATAAATATTTCCTATTTATTAAGAAAACATTATCATTGAATATAATCTTGTAAGCATGTAATGTATTATTCAAAACATTTATCAGTTATGATGATGGGAAAATTTGTTAACATCATATACAATAAAATAAAACATTCATTTAAAATTATTATGGAAAACATAAAAAAGTACCTCATAAAGATATGGAAAATGATATTCATCTCAAATAATTTCTCAAAAATTCAAAAATTATAAAAGATAACTTTAATTAGTAATATAGTATTAGTAAAAACCATATTTAATAGTTTTATAATACAATGAAATGAAAGAAAAAAATAGACTAAAAAGAGAAATAAATTAATTTAAAAAAAATATTTGGTCTCTTGATTACATAATGTGAGTAAAGTAAATATTTGGTCTTCTAATTTTATTAATATGTAGAACATGATGATTCATCATCAAAAACATAATCATAAAAAATTCGGATAAACAATACGAGTGTGACATAAAATCCTTACTATTTTGGTAACATTAGAATATTAAGCCCCATAAATGAAAAATCCTTATATGGATATGTAAATCCCTAACATATTAATAAGAAAACTCATGAAATAAATTCTTGGTAATTACACATACAACATAAGGAAAAATAGTTTTTTATTAGAAATGTGTCCCATAGAAATATATGTGAGGTAAAAATACCTTACCTTTAATCTGACTTCCATCCTCAATGTAAGAAAATTGTATTTAATAAATAAATATTTGTTATAATTATATTAAAAATCCATAATAATATATAACATTTCATACATGAATTTATTATAATCTTTTATCACATTTTTTATTGAAAATGTTATTCTAGGTGATTTCTACTTTGTTATTCTTGTATTTTCTTATTCAGTTGTTTTGGTCCTCATATTTTGATAATGGTTACATAATATTAATAATTTAAATAGTTATATAAATATAAAATTCCTTAATTATATAAATTTCTAGATTCATTCATAAAATATAGATAATGAATAATGAATTCCAAACATTGTGGACATGGTAGGCCATACATATGCATGGACACTATTATCATTTTTTTATGGAAGAAACCAAAGAAAATTAAATAGTAAATAATATTTAAAAAATAATTATTAAATAATATACATCAGATATATTCCATAAATATATATTAATATTCACATAAAATAGAAATGAAAAACGAATTTCATCACTTCATGGTATAGGTAGTCCACGCATATACATGATCTACATTGTCATTTTCTAATGATTTGTAAGGTAAAATTTTAGATATGATAAAACCATTCAAAAATTATATTAATTTCATCATTATAATATATAAATATTACACCAATCATAACATCCATAAATATAATATGGTGATGAGGAATTAATTGTATCACTACTTGGAGATGGTAAGTCGTACGTACGTTCGAAAGATATTTTCACATCCCATTTTATGAAAAGAGGGTGAATAAAGGTGTTTCAATAATAATAATATCACTAACATATATTTATGATAGTAAAATAAATATTTCATGATTAATTTAATATATTTGGGGGTGGTTAACTAATAATTAAAAAATATATTGTTTAAGAAAGTTTCATATTATTTGAAATTACTGCATTTGATCTCCTCTTAAGTGATCTAGGGTTAGTATTCTGAGATTAAGGAAACCTCTATAATTTGTTTGTTGAAGTTAATAAGGAAAACTAGTAGGTTTTGGATGATCTGAAAGGCTCAATGTATAATGAATAAGATAATGGATGGATACCCTTTTATAATTGAGAGGAGGGATACTCTATAAATATCTTAAAATTTTAAATTAATATAAATTAATTTTAATTTCCAAGTGGTTAAAATATGTAATACTCTTAGATAATATGAATATTATTCAATATAATATTCTAAAATAAATTTTGGACATGTTTGGGTATCATTTTTACTCGTACCTTTTTGTTTCAACCTTTCATTAACCATTTTCTAAAAATACAATAGTATTAATGTTTTATACCATTTAAGGGTAAATAATGTAACCATAAAATGTAAAAGACTTATAAAGGATAATTTTTTTATGTTTAAACCCATATCAAATTCATTTTTTAATATCTAGATTTTTTATTTATTTAATATAATATAATGATGTATTATTTATTATAAAATATCATTACTGTCATTTTTAACACTATTCATTTTATTTTTCTATTAAAAACACCAATAATGTGAGAATTAGAATATAATTCTCTCATAACTCCTTATAAATTCATATACGTCTCAAAAATTAATGGGACATGTTAAAAAATTCAAATAATATCACATTTAATATTTATGAAATAATTGTTTTTATTTTTCACTTAATGAAATAAATATTATGTTAAAGTTATAGAACAATTTAAGGTCATGATAAAATTTATAAAAATAATAAATAAATTTACATAATTAAAATAATTTAACTAATCTAAAAATAGACACTTCTATTTATTCATACCATACTTTTTTCATATTTGGATATAGAAGATATTTTTAAAACTATGGGAGAGAAATTTGGTAACTTTATTTGTTATATATTATAATTTTCATTTTCATGGAAATGATTCCATTAAAAACAAAAGTTTTACCCTATAGTGATAAGTGTTGAATTATCTTAATCCAATAAGAGGTTAAATGAAAAATTATAACTTCATATCTTTTATTTAACCTCGATTACCCAGATTTACCTTTTATCGAGTTGATAAATTTTATCACTATTACAATTCTTAGTGAATAAAAATAAGAGGGTCCAAATTAAAAAAAATTATCTTCCAAATTCAAAAATTTTGGACTCGTTTTATAAAATTCATTTTCTTAATTTTGTAAAAATTAATTTTAATTTAAAAGTATAAGAAGTTTTGAAAACAACTTTTTTGAAAAATACATTTTGAAGAAAAAAAGTGGGTTTTTTTATATCTCGTGGATAAAAAATATTAAATGACTAGAAAAACATTTTATTTAATATATAATAAATAAATTTCACTAAAATAAATCAAAACTATTGAATTATTTAATATATTAAGATAAAAATACAATGTGCTCATAAAAAAATTTTCATAAAAATATAACTTTTACACTGAAATGGATTTTATTATTATTTCCAATTAATTGATGAAAAATAAATTCATTTATACTTATGTGGCCATAAATTTTTCATAATTTATTTAGTCTTACTCCAACCATCTAATCCAATAGTTATGCTATAAATATAACTTAATAGTATATCATAGTTCTTTAAAAATTTGTGTTGTGGTTAATTCATTCTATCAAAGAAATCAAATATACTTAAAAAATATTTTCTAAAATCTAACATTGATACATGGAAACTAACATAATAAAGGGTGATCATAGATTCTTAGTAAGGGTAAACATTTTATGCATCAATATATTATCATATGAGACAGTCACATAATCTTATGGGTGGTTGACCATGATCATAACCTTGTATTATCATAACAAATATATCATATATCTTAAATCATGAGTCATGACATAGCAATTTATAATTTTAAAATGAATGAATCGAATGAGTGAAAAATCATCATTAATCAATAGTTAGTTTAGAGTTAATATAATATAAATAAGAAAAATTTATTGAAATTTTATCACAACTATAAGTATAAGAAATAATTTCACTAATCAAGGTTCACTTACATGACTATCATAGTGGGAAAAGTCCAATAGTGGGTAGGGTTCACTACCAATTAAATTATTTCCTTGGTAAATGTTCACTCCTAATACTATCACAGTTGAAAGAATAACAAACTAAACTATGTTCACTCCCAATTACATTCCATATAATATCATGTAATATAGATCATGACCTAATTCATTATGGGTATTTGAATGACCCAAAGGTGAAATAATAAAAACCATACATATGTGTGGAACAATATAATAAAAGCATTCATTAATTCCTTGTTTCATAACCCAAGGAAAAGAAATGTGTTTCATAAATATTTCATCATCAAATAATCATAATCTAAATAAATAAATAAAATGGATGATATCAATAAATAATTGTCCCAATGAAGAGTAAGAATCAAAAATAAATATTGAAATAGATCTAATAAAAAGTTAAAATAGAATCTTGAACATTTCCTATAAAACAGGGGAAAATATCATTTTTCTTCAGTATCATTAAAATAATAAATTTCCACAATAATGAAAATATATATATATATTAATTGAATATAAATATGGGAAATCGTAATGGATGATTGAATTAAATTAATATTCATGATGATGACAAAATATGTACATATAGTAAACATTAAATAGATATTCCTATCAGACTTTTGTAAAAAACAATCAATTACATGTTCAAAAAAAATTAAAAAGTTCATTTTAAGACATTTAAATGAATGAAAAACATTGATTAAAATGAATCCAAATATTATTTAAATCATGGAAAATTATATTCATTATTAAAATTTAAGGAAGAGATAAATGTAAGAAATTATTTTTTAACCAAATAGGAAATAATGTTTATTTTTATATTAAATAATTTTTCCTAATATTTAAAAGTACCAAAGATTGAAAAATAATTATAATAATTAAAAAATAATATGAATGACTAGATAAAAATAATATTTATTTATTTAAAAGGATAAATATCATATATTTTCACTCGATGAGAATTTATCAATGGAAATCCAGAAAAGATATGAGAGTGTAACATAAACCCTTACCATAAGTATTTCATTAATTCATAAGTGCTCTAAAATACTATTTAATAAATATATATTTACTATTAATAAATTATTTAACCATATTAATATATAAATTCCTATGTATCATTCAAATATAATTCTGAATTATTATTTCCGTAATAATTATCCACTAAAATCAACATTCAGGTCAAAACTGGTCAATTTTCCATGCATGATTATGTTAAGTGGTTCTAGTCCTTGTTCCTTGGTTATTCATCAATAATCAAAAGAAAATTAGTTATTTAATAATTATCTTATTCATTATTTATATATAATTTTATAACCATTCATATAAAGTGGGGATGAAAAATTAATTACATCACATTGTGGGGATGGTTGTCTGTACGTATGCACAAGTGATTCTTCCACATCCCATGTAATGAAAATGAGGTAGAAAATAAATATTACATTAGCATAAAAAATATCTTTTTAGTAAAGATATTTATTTCATCATCTAAATTTTATTATATAACATTTATAGGAGGTTTAAAAATAAATAAAAATGAAAAATATCAGTAAGAACATATGCCTTTTCTTCAAATTTCATCCTTTTTAAAGTTCCATAAGGTTCATTTATAGAAACTTTTGGCTAAATCAAACATCAATGTATTATATTATTATTCTTGGATAGTTTTTGTGTTGTTCTTATTTTAGATAAATGTATCATGTGGTGTGGATAATATATAATATGATGTGCCTTTTATATGGGAGGGGAGTGACAACCTAACAAACACATTAAAAATTAACAAATAAAATAGTAATATTGATGTGAAACTAGAACCAATGAATGAAAATTTTGATGATGACATAATTTCGGGACTATAACCACTTGAAAAATTAAATTTATCAATTATTATATAATTCCATCCCCATATTATTCCATTTAACCTTTACCATAGTAATTAATATCTACCATAGTTTCTATTCATAATGATCAAAAATAAAATTTAAATAGTAAAAGTTTTCATAATTATGATTAAAAATATGAAAACCATTTTATCCTATTAAATTTCTATATGTTCCTAAAATTAATTTTGAAATATATGTGAAAAAAATAATAAAAATATTCCTTTTAGATACAAATTTATTATTATTAATAAAATTGAATTTAAAATTTTTTTTCTTCCCTAATAAGAAAAATAAATATAAGTAATCTAATTTTATTTAATATATTACAAACAATTTTTATTAAAATTATCAATAACTTGTGAGTAATTAAATTTATTATGATAAAAACAGTTTTATTTCCTAAATGAACCTCTTTAGAAAACTATCACATTTTACCTTAAAAGAATTTTATCATCAGTTATAACTAATTGATAAGAGATGAATTCATTATATACATATGAAAAAATAATTACTCATATTTTTTTGGTACTATTAATACCGAAAAAAATAATATATCATAAATAAAACCCACATTTAATAATAATATTTCAATATTATATCACAGTTTGTTTAATCATGGTGTTTTTTGGAAAGAAAGCTATAAAAAATGAAACTTATATAAACAAAAATATAAAATAAAATTATAGGTTGTTATGTTCTTCCCCAATTATAATTAATTTTACAATTAAATTCAATTACTATGATATAAACAATATAGGATACAACTGCCTCATATCATACGGAGGTCCATTCATAAGTTCCCCAAATTTCTGATTCCTCTAAATAACTATATCTATATTAGTATTGTTATTCCAAATGACTATGTATCTATGATCAAAGATTTATAATATTTCTCATTATTTAGAATTTTCATTCTCTAATGGTATAACCTCTCAACTTATAATATTTATAGGACATGGTATAAATATTTTCCAAATAGATTCATGGAACTCACTTTGAACTTTTGAGTAGTTCAAATGAAGTTCTAAGAGGTAAGTTAAAATCCAAATATGATCAATAATATCATATAAGGAAATATTTTAGTATTTTAAATTTACCTTCAGTCAAATTAAAATGTCCCTAATCTTGGGAGATATCCATACGAATACCTTATAACTATAAATAAAAATTGTATATCTAAGATGATTTTTAGTAAAACATTTTATCAACTCTTAGAATTGATGATGTGTTATTGAATGAATATAAAACTAGAAATAATTATCTTGAACATATTTCAATATAATAAATTCTCCAATATAAACCTATAACATTGTATTTATACACTTACATCTATATAGTGCTTTATAGGGATCCATATAAATACTTTATTGAATGTTATAATTATAATAAAATTCAACCAAATAAAGTTTTTTATCCCCAACACATTTTAAATCCATATAAAAAATATTAACATATAATCTAAAATTGTAATGGTCTAATTTTATTGATCTTCCATCTCAGGATGATATGTAGTTCTAAACATCAAAATCATATTCAAATTTTGGTGAAGACTTCTATAGAGCATTTAGGTAAACCAAATACTCAGATTAGATACAATATAATGTTGTAATCCATTAAAACATACCACATAATTAATATATATCATGGAAATATAATGAATAGATAAAAATTATCTATCTTTATTGAATTATTATGATATTATAAGGAGAATGACTACAACCCAATTGTAATTTTGACATTGAGGTTTTTTATTGAGTCGGGTGATGAAATTTGTAGTGATGTTTTCCCATTTTTATTCTAGTATTGGTAATGGTTTTAACATCCCTTTAGAATTCTATATCTTTGTAATAACTTTTTGATATAATAGGTATCAAAATTCCTAATATGTAATATCATTGTTCATGTAGTCCCACCACAAATTCTCTTTTAGATCTCTGTAAATATTTTTACTTTCAGGACGGATAAATAATGTTGAACTACAAGATTAAAAAAATTGATCTCTTGTCAAATCTAATATTAAAGGGACACAAACTTAGTTTTTAAACATTATCATTGCCTCACAATCTTGGATAAACTAAGGAATATTTTTTACCATCTTCCCCAATTCGATATCATCCTTTTGGGCTTCTTTAATCCTCGCATTGATAGATCATTGAAAATTCATTTATAAAACATAGAATCTATCCACTTTTATCGTGATTTCAATATCCATATTATATAAAATCATTATGTATTGGATATCAATCATTCCTCATCATGTTGAAACTAGTATGGTATTTTTGACTAGGTGTATTCTCCACCTAATTAAGCTTCCCATGATAGCAATGTGTTGATTATTGATAATGTTTAAGAAACACCAACCATCTTATTCTATACAAGATTTACTCTTTCTATGTGGATATATAATTTATAAATTTACAATCAGTATATATATATATATCACCATAATGATAATGCATTAATATTTTAAGTTAAAAAAATTTCATTTATTACCCTAAATCATGATTTGGGTATTTTAGCTTCTAAATTTTCAATTTTACTATTGCATAAGAAATAACTATATAATTATTCATATAGAAACATAAAAATATCTTTTTTATATATTTTAGTAAGTATAAAATATTTATCTTTACTATAGGCTACTGTGAGAAAAGGTACACTAAGTAACCTTCTATTTAGTTTCTCAAAATTTTCATCACATTCCATGGTCTGAAGAAACATGGATCCCGTCTAGATAATAATGTTTTATGAATTTGGTCACTATGATAAATTTATCACAATATGTGGATAGTATCTAAAAAATTAAGGAAAATAACAAATTTAAATCATCGGGGTTTGTCTTGGATATTTTTCAATAATATTCATATTTGAATGATCCACTAATATACCATTATATGATATTATATTACCCAAGAATGAAAATTTATATAAAAAAACTCGTATTTAATAATTTTGGCATAAAACATTTTCATGGGATATTTAACATTATACTCAAAATTTATTCATGGTCTTCCTTGTTATTAGAATATAAAATAATACAATCTATAAAGACTTCCTCAAGTTAGTTGAGGTAATATTTAAAGACTCTCTCTATTATATTCCAAAATTAGGGAGTGGAATTCTAACGTGAAACATAAATCACTACAAATTTATAATATCTATACCTCATATAGAAGTCCATATTTGGTATATATTCCTTGACTTTCAATTTATGATATCCAAAAAATCAGCATGGGAAGTGTATTGTATGACAACCCTATTTTTTATTACAACATAAACATGCTTTATTACATAAAACTTAACTTGATACAACAAAAAAGATCGAGAGTTTTAGTGACTTTGGGGCTTAGGATCATTACATAAAAACTTAAAACATTAAATACAACATCTTTATTGAAAACTTCCTTTACATGACCACTACATTCCTTCGTACTTAGCATTGCATGGGATAGCCTGAGGACATGCATAAGAAAGGGGTGAGCTATAAAGCCTAGTAAGGGAGTACACATGGAATAACATGAAGAGTAAAATACATGTTATTCAATAGGCATGTCAATAGAGCATAAGATAAACATGAACATAAAGGCATGATAATCATAACATGGAAATGTGGCAACAACACTTAACATTGAATTAGCATGAGCCAAGGCTCATTGCACATGGAGCATGAGTAAACCCTCATTGCACATGAAGCACAAGTAAACCCTTGTTTCACTTTAATTATCATGAGTCAACACTCATTGCACATGACGTATCATGATACTATACTTTACCCAAGGCATTGGAGCGCTATAAGGCCGCACCCTTCTTAAACATTTCATTGCATGCATAAGTGTGCCACATAGATCATAAAACATGGATTCATAAAACATAATCATTTATTCCATGATAAAGGAATGTGGAATTCATACATGAAACTTTACAATCAATAAGTAAATGTGCATAAAGGTGAATACCCTTGATGGAGATATGGGCATGGTATTCACTGCACAATGACATTGGCTTAGAAAATCGGTGTGATTTCGGCAGCGTAACGGCGTGACATAAGAATTCATAAAAACGTTTGATGAGAGAGAAAGGGGTTTCTCATCATATTTACATGTAATGGACAGAAAGGAGGTCATATAGATACATGTCCCAACAATTGTAATGGAATTTAAGTTCATGATACAAACGTATTGCTTGAATGTAAATGAGGAGGGAGAAGTTCCTTTCGGAATTTTGGCATAGTAACGGGTGTACATGGGAGGAATTAAATGAGAGATAAAGGAGTATCCCATCATTAAAACATAAATAGGGTAGTATGAGGGAGGTTCAAAACCATACCCCAACATTCATAATTGAAATTAAAAGGGAAAACCATCTTAAAGAAAATTGGACAAAAATGAGAAAGGAAGAAAAAACCCTTACTTGGAAGTGTGCATCCAAAGGCTAGAGAGAGGCTTGTGAGAGGATTCTTGGGAGCTTGGGGAACCTTTGGAGGATTCTAGAGAGATTAGTGCAAAGGTTGGAAGAACTCCAAGGGATTTTAGTGAGGAGGAAGTGGGAGCTTGGGTGGGTTTATATAGGAAAGGTGAGGGAATTCTTTATTATTTAGGTTTGGGTCCCCTTACATTAAATTAATCCAAACCACAAACCATCCCATGGTTTTTGCCCATGGTTTTTGGCAAAGGGAAGAGGAAAAAAAATATTTTATAAGGCACAAGTCCTAAATTCTTAAAATAATAAGGTTTCTTATGTGGAGGTGAGTCACACTCCCATGGAAATTAATTTAAAAAGGCAAAGTGTTGAATATGTCTTGAGGGGTCCATTAATTATTTGAAAAGTAAGTCAAACAAACCCAAAATCACATTATTTTAATGATAAAAAATATATTGGCCGAACATAATGATTATGGTATTTTATTACATCACCATTGGGTCATTATGATGTCCTAAAAAACATTATATATTTAAACGAAATTTAATTTTTACCCAAAAAATTGACTATCTCGGAAAATTATGAAAAATTCACCGTTGGATAATTTCGATGTCCTGATTCCAGAAATTACATTTATTTTATCTAAAAAATTTTCTATATATGTTAATTTTCACTTTTAAAATAAAAACCAACATTTATCGAAAATTCACGGGTTTTGACATAAATGGCTTTCAAACCTTAATATAAAATTTTAATTGCGTTCATAAAATATAAGATCATTTATATTTAATATAAATTAATATAATAATATTATTATTTTATTAAAATATTATTTAATTCAAAAAATCCCTTAATTTAATAAAATATATTTCTTAATTAAATAATTACTAAAAACACCATTTGTACTTTAAAAACTATTTACAATGTATCAAAAATGACAAGAAATTATATTCATTATTATATACAAAAAAATATACATGAACATAGTACTACTTATTTGTTATATAACCCCTTAAAATAGCTGCATAAGACCTAAGTGTAAGGTTTGTGATGGTGACAGACTCTTGGGGTGGCTCAGTTAACATCGCTCAAGTGGTAATCTCTATCAACTTACACTTTTCTCGTAGACGGTCACATTAAAGCTTGACATAATGAAGCTAAGCATGGGCTTGGTCAAGGGAGAAGCCCAAGGATGCCACCTATTTTCCGAGCTCCAAAAAATGGGCTTCGTATGGGGCAATTCTATTTGATGAGGCCATCGCTTATTTTGTCTGAGTAAAATTGGGTTCGTTAAAGCCTTATATTTATACTAATCATGTGATCACTGTTCAACGGCTATAAAAGTAACGGTCACAACTCTTATCATAAAACCAAAGAAGTTGACATTTTATAAAACATTTTATATAAAGAGACATTTAATAAGATCAAGAGGGATTTCCATTAATGAAACTTTGGGTCGTTACAATATTCCCCCCTTAAGAAATTTCGCCCTCGAAATATTCCTCTTCCCACACTAAAACAAATGTGGGTAACTCAACTTCATCATATCCTCCGACTCCCAAGTTGCTTCTTAAAACTTGTGGTTTCTTCACAATACCTTGATGAGGGGCATTGTCTTATTTCGTAGAACTTTTTCTCTATGATCTATAATCTTCACTGGTTTCTCTTCATAAGAGAGATCATCTTCCAATTGTACCACCTCGGAAGAGAGTACATATGAAGGGTCTGGTATGTACTTCCTTAAGAGGGATACATGAAAGACATCATGCACCTTGGCCATAGTAGGTGGAATTGCTAGTCGATAGGCCACAGCCCCAACACAATCAAGAATATCTAAGGGGCCGATGTACCTTGGACTTAACATCCCTTTCTTTCCAAACCCCATGACCTTCTTCTACGGAGATATGCGTAAAAACATAATGTCTCCAAATTTGAACTCAAGGTCTTGTCGATGATTATATGCATAACTCTTCTGTCGACTCTGGACTGCCTTGATATGCTGCTGAATGGTTTTCACCTTCTCCACTATTTCTTCGACCATTTCTGGTCCAAGCAGCTTACGTTCACCGACCGCATCCCAACATGCTGGTGTTCTGCACCTTTTCCCATAAAGGGCTTCATATGGTGCCATTTGGATGCTCGAGTGGAAACTGTTATTATAAGAGAACTCAAACAGAGGAAGATGTTGATCCCATCCTCCTTTAAAGTCCATCGAGCACGCTCTCCACATATCCTCAACTGTTCGGATAGTCCGCTCGGATTGGCCCTCAGTTTGAGGATGATATGTTGTACTAACGTTCAGTTCAGGATTCATAGCATTTTGAAGACTCTTCCAAAACTTAGAGGTGAATCTTGGATCTCGGTCAGACACAATAGATAGTGGTACTCCATGCAACCGTACCACATCCCTGATATATATTCGTACCAGTTGATCCAAAGAGAAATCCTCCCGAATATCAATGAAGTGTGTTGTCTTTGTAAGACGATCCACAACAACCCAGATTTCATTGTTGCCTTTGGATTTCCTTGGAAGTCTGGTGACAAAGTCCATGGTGATGTTTTCCCATTTCCATTCTGGTATGGGCAATGGTTGCATCATCCCCTTTGAATTCTGCCTCTCTGCCTTCACTTGCTGACACACCAGGCACTTTGATGTATATTCAGCGATCTCCTTCTTCATATTATCCCACCAAAATTTTTCTCGGAGATCTCGATACATCTTTGTGCTCCCTGGGTGAATAGAGAAATTTGAACTATTTGCATCATTTAAGAGTTCATTCTTCAGCTCTGGACTTGATGGAACACACAGTCTTTTCCCAAACCGCACAGTTCCTTCTTCATTAACATTAAACTCCGAGGATTTTCCCTTTTTGATAGCTTCCACTTTTTCTTGAATTCCCACATCAACCTTTTGAGCATCCTTTAACTTTTCCAAAAGAGATGGTTGAGCAATCATTTGTGAAAGGATTGATGATGTTCCATTCTTTAGGATTCCCATTGCCATATTCATCAAGTCTAAGAAGATTGGATCCTTCTCAATTCTCATCATTGATAGAATCGTTGGATCCTTTCTACTTAGGGCATCCGCCACCTTGTTCGCTTTCCCAGGGTGGTAATGTATTGAATAGTCATAATCCTTTATGAGCTCTATCCATATTCTTTTGTGCATATTAAGCTCTTTCTATGTGAATATATATTTAAGACTTTTGTGGTCAGTATATATCTCTCATTTCTCTCCATAGATATAATTCCACTAGATTTTAAAGGCAAAGATCACCACCACCAACTCCATATCATGCGTTGGATATTATTGCTCATGGATTTTCAACTGCCTTGAGGCATAGGATATCACTTTATCATTCTTCATCAGCACACATCCTAAGCCCTTCTTCGAAGCATCACTGAATACCACAAAAAGCTCCCCACTTGTGGGTAAAGTGAGCACGAGTGCAGTGATAAGCCTCCTTTTCAACTCCTTGAAGCTCTCTTCACATTCATAACTCCAAGAAAACTTTACTCCCTTTCGAGTTAGCTTGGTAAGAGGGTTGGACAATCGTGAGAAATTCCTCACAAATCGTCGATAATATCCAGCTAACCCCAAGAAGCTACGGATATCGGTTTCTGATGTTGGCCTCAGCCATCCCTCAATTGCATCTATTTTGGAGGGATCCACAGATATCCCATTTCTTGTGATGATATGGCCCAAGAATGAGACATCCTTCAACTAGAAATGACACTTTCTGTACTTTTCATAGAGCTTCTCCTTGCGCAAAGTCTCTAGTACAGTTCTTAAATTCTCCTTGTGGTCCTCCTTGGTTTTGGAGTATATTAGAATATCATCTATAAAGACTACCACAAATTTGTCAAGGTAATATCTAAAGACTCTATTCATCAAGTCCATGAATATTTCTGGAGCATTGGTGAGTCCTAAAGGCATTACTATGAATTCATAGTGCCCGTACCTTGTATGAAAAGCAGTCTTGGGGATATCTTCCTTCTTCACCCTTACTTGATAATATCTCGACCGCAAGTCCACCTTGGATAAGTGTTGTGCTCCATGCAGCTGATCAAACAAGTCATCGATTCTTGGGAGAGGATACTTGTTCTTTATCGTGATTTTGTTAAGTTCAAGATAATCGATGCAAAGCCGCATTGACCCATCCTTCTTCTTGACGAAGAGGACTGGAGCACCCCATGGTGAAGCACTTGGGCGTATAAACCCTTTATCCAGATTCTCCTGTAGTTGTATCTTCAGCTCTTCAAGCTCAACAACAGCCATTCTATATTGATTCTTGGATATTGGTAATTCCCCAGGTATAAGTTCAATTGAGAACTCAACATTTCTTCTAGGAGGAAGACCAGGCAGTTCCTCAGGAAACACTTCCGCGAATTCCCTCACAATTGGCATTTCTTCAAGGATGGTTTCTTCTTTGGACTCAATCATATAAGTCAGATACTCATGCTCATAGTGCAGTAACATCCATTCTTGATTTGATGGAGCTAATGGAGATTCATCTTTCTCCTGACACTTGTAAAGAATCGGGGGTCGATTCTCCATAAAGAGTGTAATTTCCCTCTCCCGACAATTTATGTTGGCTCTATATAAGGAAAGTCAATCCATGCCAAGAATTGCAACAAATTCCACCAAAGGGAGTATGATGAGTTTTTTCGGGAAATTCAATCCACAGATTATAATAGGGGAGGACTTATATTCATGGGATGCAATGATTTCCCCATTTTCCGTACTCACCGAAATCTTTACTTCCATGATTTGTGGTGGTGATGGGATTGTTCTACTAAACTTTCAAGATATAAAATAATGCGTAGAACCTAAATCAAAAAGTAAGTTCGCTATTCTTGAATGAATAACTAGCGTACTTTTCACCACTTCGTTGTCGGGGTTCACTTCGGTAGAAGTGATGGAAAAATCTTTTCCTTGTTGTCTTGGAGGTTGTTGGTTGCCTCCGATAACCCTTGGATTAGGGCACTGATTTTCAAAATGACCCAGATCTTTGCATTTATAGCATTTAAGAACGTGTTGAGGTTCGAACGGACCATTCCTCTCCTATATTGTAGTTGAGGGTCCTTCTTTCCGACAGTTAACAGCTAGGTGCCCTTCTCTTCCACACCTGAAGCATTTTCTTATCCCCATCAGGCAATTTCCTAGGTGCTTCTTTCTTTACTTTTGGAAAGTGGGGTGCTAGAAATTCTTAGCACCTTTGGATTTATCCATCGGCCCACCAGCATTGAAGTCCACCTTACGCTTCTTGTCTCCATGATACCCATGTGATTCCCTGATCTCCATTTCGATCTTGAGGGCACATCGGACAATTTCCTCATAGCTGTTGAAGTCACGGATCGCTAATGCTTTCCACAAGCTAGGCTTCCTCCCACTAAAGAAGCAGTCAACCTTGCATTTGGGGGTAACGACAAAGCCGGAAGCGTATCGTGGAAGCCTTTTGAATTTTGCCTCGTACGCTCCAACAGATTCCTCATCTTTTTGATTGAGGGAAAGGAAGTCCCTTTCCATCTTAAGACGGAGGGTGCGCTGAAAATATTTATCGAAAAACATCTTCCGGAATTCCTTCCATTCCAAAACCTCGATCTCCTCCTTAGGCTTCGTATTTTTGATCAACGTCCACCATTGATCATCTCCACCCTCCATACGATAAGCATCCAGGATAACCTTCTCTTGTTCAGAACATTGGATTATGGATAAGATCTTTTCAATAGAGTTGATCCATTGTTCAGCGATCGTGGGATCGGATGATCCACTAAAAGTAGGAGGCCTTTGTCTCATGAAGCTCTCGATAGCGACTTGTTCTTTCTTAGGGGGGGTTGAATGTTCTTCTTGACCCGTGTTTCTATTCAAAACATGAGTTAGCTGAGAGAGAAGCGTGACAAAGTTCTCGATTCCCGCTCCCATTGGATTTGGCATCTCATTAGTACAGTCATCACACTGATCTTCACAATGGTTGTTAGCCCGAGTACTCCTATTACCGGCCATTGGCTGGAATAAAAGGAAAGTTAGGGGTAACACATAAAGGGTAATCCAAAGAAAAAATTTGATGACTCAAAAATAAACTTTTATTTTCTTAACTCATGAGTCTATAGGCTTTAATCTAGGCTTTTCATGATCTACCTTATAACATATATTCTTAGGGAAATTTTTTCCTTAATAAGGGTTCATACTAAGATTGTGAATTTATCAAAACATATCCCCTGGGAGTTTCGTAACCAATAGTGAAGAAAGGCCCGTTGTCGTGCACCAGTTCCCGTTCGAGTCTATCTCAAAGCAGTGTTTTCGGGTTTTACCCCTAGGATACATCTGTGTCAGAGCCGCCTCTACCTGCTCGTATCCAGACAGGGATGTATTGTTTGATAAACCACTTACTCAGTACTAACCAAAACATAGGTATGTTTTTATTATACTTAGTCTTGTATCTAAGGCTTTACTAGGGTTTCCTAATCCCAAAAATAACTAAACCTATCCTCTGATACCAACTATGACAACCCTGTTTTTTTATTACAACTTAAACATGCTTTATTACATAAAACTTCACTTGATACAACAAAGAAGATCGAGAGGTTTAGTGTATTTGGGGCTTAGGATCATTACATAAAAACTTAAAACATTAAATACAATATCTTTATTGAAAACTTCCTTTACATGACCACTACATTCCCTCGTACTTAGCATTACATGGGATAACCTGAGGACATGCATAAGAAAAGGGTGAGCTATAAAGCCCAGTAAGCGAGTACACATGGAATAACATGAGGAGTAAAATAAATGTTAGTCAATAGGCATGTCAATAGAGCATAAGATAAACATGAACATAAATGCATGATAAAGCATGATAATCATAACATGGAAATGTGGCAACAACACTTAACATTGAATTAGCATGAGCCAAGGCTCATTGCACATGGAGCATGAGTAAACCCTCGTTGCACACGAAGCATGAGTAAACCCTCGTTGCACTTGAATTATAATGAGTCAACACTCATTTCACATGAATTATCATGATACTATACTTTACCCAATGCATTGGAGCGCTATAAGGGTGCACCCTTCTTAAACATTTCATTTCATGCATAATTGTGCCACATGGATCATAAAACATGGATTCATAAAACATAATCATTTATTCCACGATAAAGGAATGTGTAATTCATACATGAAACATTACAATCAATAAGTAAATGTGAATAAAGTTGAATACCCTTGATGGAGAGATGGGCATGGTATTCACTTCACAATGACATTGTCTTGGAAAATCGGTGCGATTTCGGCAGCGTAATGGCGTGACATAAGAATTCATAAAAAAGTTTGATGAGAGAGAAAGGGGTTCCTCATAATATTTACATGTAATGGACAGTAAGGATGTTATATAGATACATGTCTCAACAATTTTAATGGAATTTAAGTTCATGATTCAAAAATTATTGCTTGAATGTAAATGAGGAGGGAGAAGTTCCTTTCTGAATTTCGGCATAGTAATAGGTGTACATGGGAGGCATTAAATGAGAGATAAAGGGGCATCTCATCATTAAAACATAAATAGGGAAGTATGAGTGAGGTGAGAAACCATACCCTAACATTCATAATTGAAATTAAAATGGCAAACTAGCTTAAAGAAAATTGGACAAAAATGAGAAAGGAAGAAAAAACCCTTACTTGGAAGTGTGCTTCCAAAGGCTAGAGAGAGGCTTGTGAGAGGCTTCTTGGGAGCTTGGGGAACCTTGGGAGGATTCTAAAGAGATTAGGGCAGAGTTTGGACGAACTACAAGAAATTTTAGTGAGGAGGAAGTGGGATCTTGGGTGGGTTTATATAGGAAAGGTGAGGGAATTCTTTATTATTTAGGTTTGGGTCCCCTTACATTAAATTAATCCAAACCACAAACCATCCCATGTTTTTTGCCCATGGTTTTTGGAAAAGGGAAGAGGAAAACAATATTTTATAAGTCACAAGTCCGAACTTCTTAAAATAATAAGGTTTCTTATGTGGAGGTGAGTCACACTCCCATGGAAATTAATTTAAAAAGGCAAAGTGTTGAATATGTCTTGAGGGGTCCATTAATGCTTTGAAAAGTAATTCAAACAAACCAAAAATCACATTATTTTAATGATAAAACATATATTGGCCGAACATAATGATTATGGTATTTTATTACATCACCATTGGGTCATTATGATGTCATAAAACACATTATATATTTAAACGGTATTTAATTTTTACCCAAAAATTTAACTATCTCAGAAAATTATGAAAAATTCACCATTGGATAATTTTGACATAATGATTCCATAAATGACATTTATTTTATCTAAAAAAATTTCTAAATATGTTAATTTTCACTTTTAAAATAAAAACCAACATTTATCAAAAATTCACGGGTTTTGGCAGAAATGGCTTTCAAACCTTAATATAAAATTTTAATTGCATTCATAAAATTATAAGATCATTTATATTTAATAAAAATTAATATAATAATATTATTATTATTTTATTACAATATTTTTTAATTCAAAAAATCCCTTAATTTAATAAAATAGATTTCTTAATTAAATAATAACTAAAAACACCATTTGTACTTTAAAAACTATTTACAATGTATCAAAAATGACTAGAAATTATATTCATTATTATATACAAAAATAATGCACATGAACATAGTACTACTTATTTGTTACATAAACCCTTAAAATAGCCACATAAGACCTAAGGGTAAGGTGTGCGATGGTGACAGACTCTTGGGGCGGCTCGGATAACATCACTCGAGTGGTAATCTCTATAAACTTCCACTTTTCCCATAGATGGTCACGTTCGATCTTGATATAATGAAGCTCATCTTGGGCTTGGTCAAGGGAGAAGCCCAAGGATGCCACCTCTTTTCTGAGCTCTGACAAATGAGCTTCGTATGGGGAAATTCTACTAGATGAGGCCTTCGCTTCTTTTGTCTGAGTAAAATTGGGTTCGTTAAAGCCTTATATTTATACTAATCATGTGATCATTGTTCAACGGCTATAAAAGTAACGGTCACAACTCTTATCATAAAACCAAATAAGTTGAAATTTTATAAAACATTTTATATAAAGACACATTTAATAAGATCAATAGGGATTTCCATTAATGAAACTTTGGGTCGTTACATATTGAGCTCTATGCAATTGACTAAACAAATCATAAATATGGGGTAGATGATACATATTATTTATACAGATTTGTTTAGTTTCATGATAATCAATACCAATTTACATTATCCCCTCTTCCATCTTAATAAAAAAACTGGTGAAATATATTGTAACTCACTCAAGAAAATAAATCCATTATCATGATTCTTCAAGTGTTGTTTTATAAATTACTACAAATGATTCAACGATATTCCTTAACGATTAATTGAAATAGACATAACCATTTGAATTAGTTATATAAAAAATTTAACACCATGTATTGGGAAAAAATTAGGTATGTATTCATGAAATACATAGATATATTCTTGAATAGAAGGCATATCATTGATGATTATTTTCTCTAAAACTATTTGATATAAATAACCCTCGGGAATATATATTATTATCTAAACTATGTAAGTAATTTAAATTGTAATTTCATATTCATCCTAAAAAAATTATCAAAGGTTAATCAAAATTTTAAAATATGATTTCTTTTTTCTAGAAATTAAATAGGATATATATATGATATCTTATCAACAATAAAAATCACAAAAAAACCTACTAAAGGAGTGATAATAATATTTTCATTGGGAACATTCTTACAAAATTTATATGAACTCCAAGTGAAGGATAAATGTAACTTAAAATCATAATCCATATAATTTATTGACATATAATATGACAGTTATTGGTCTAGGAGTGAGTAATAGGATTAAGTAATTGACATTGATAATTTCTATGTTTCCCACACATAAGAAAATGAAATATTAGTGGTACCTTATGATTATTATTCTTTATATCCATTTAAAACATCAATTTACTCACTAATTAGTTTCTCTATGACCTTATATTCCACACATAAAATAGATTTATTTTCCATTTATACATTTAAATGAGGATTATAATATTATGGAAATTTATAAAGATAAATATTCATCTTTCTATAGTCTATATTACCTGAACATTCCTAAAATTTCATTTTTCTCTTATTTAGGACATTTGAGAATTCACTTTAATTTATGTTCTTAGACACAATTTATGATAGTTGATTAGAAATAATAACAATTTTTAAATTACATCACCTATTTTATTTATATAATCCTAAGGATGGTCCTTAAATTGTCCATAAATTTCATTATTCACATTATTTACCTAGGATATATCCATTAACAATAAATAGAAAACCTTATCTGTGTATGAATAATCAATAATAAAATTAAACAATCATTTGATTATGAAAAAAATTATAATGATATAATAAATTATAAAACCATGTTTAAACCAATTACACTTTATTATCATTTCATATAACTATGTATTATCATAGGTTTTCTTAGAATCTATCATATATTTATCCTGATGGTTCATAAATAGAATTTAAATTAACCAAAGCATATCACCAAGGAGTGTCTAGCTAGGTGTACAGTTTTAGTCCCACAAATCAGGCACCAAGTAAATAACATTTTTATATAGAAACTTACTTTTTATCTTTATTACCCCTTGTTGAATATATTCCACAAACACATCCACATCTCAATATCAGAAATTGGATATCCTTTCTAGTAAACCACATAATCACTAATTTACAAAAATGTTATGATGGTATACTATAAATATACATATCCCTATAGTTTTTAAAAAAGTTATATAATCCTAAAATATAAAAATTTATAAACCCTCCTCTTGTATTAAATGAGGTAACATGATCATAAATCATTTAAATATTGAATCATTTTTTGAAATGATCCATGTTTTGAGCCAATGTAGAATTCCATGGGAATTTGAATTTTTGATTTTTTTTGGATGGGTTGTTTCATAAACCAAGATTCTGAATGTTATTTCAAGAGATATAACACTTAAAAGTGAGTGTTTTTAGATTTGGATAAAGTACATAGGGGTTCCTCGATTTATCTGTTGAGTTTAAAGAGAATCAATCTCTAAAAAATCAAACTAGAAGTAGAGTGACATGGGGAACACGATTTGTTTGAAGCCCTATGAACTTTTAAAGAATACAGTGAGGTTGTAGTATGTGATAAAATTTTCTCCATATAAATTCTACATGGTTTACCCAAACCATGCACCAATCCCATATCATTAGTTCCACTTAGGTAGTACCTATTCACTATTGACCACCTCTTTGGAATATGTTTAGAGTAACCCTATAAAACAAACAATGTGAGGTGAGTTCCTATATAGTAGGGGTAGCACGGTTTTCACACAGTTTAGCCAAACCATGTGGCCAAATAGTGAAAAGAAATTTTAATGGAGAAACTAGGAAACTCTCTTTAATGGGGATAAGATTTTATTTTCCCTTTCTTTCTTATTCCACCTATCACATGGGCCTCCTCTTGTGTATTGTGGGTTCTCATCCTCCTCGCAACCTATGAATGGACATATTTCTTCTATTATTCCCCTAAATTTAAAATCATTGACCTATATGGATCTTTATTTTAAATGTATCAAATAATCTAACTTGATTTTTTCCACTTTGTTGCACTATTTGGGTGCGAGCTCATTTGTACTATTTTTTGGGAAAAAGTCATTTTCATCGATTTCTTCCAAACCCGACGAAATCAATTCAAGAGATTGGATGATTAGAGAATCCTATGCATGAGGTAGGTGGTCTATAAATTTTACTCAAGTATCCATTTTTTATAAATAGAATCATTAGTAAGCACACTAACTTCTGGCGTGCATTGCATTAAAAATGGTTTCTTCAATCGAAATTGTGTTACACGCCTTATCATACTCAAGTTGACTGTCATTTAGTAATTTTAGACTATAATCCATGATCACAGACACCCCTTGGGTGTGCCAACTTATATTTCCCTAATTTAATTAAATGATTAAATGCCTATAATGCCTTCTAAGAGTTATTATTGGATTGATAATGGAATTTCCCATTATAATCAACTGAAAAATTAATAATGGAACCACCTAAGTAGCATTTTGAACTTAATCATTTATTTTCCATGTTTGGTTTTTTTCTAAATGATCATATTTATTTATTTAATATGCAATTTTTAAGTAGTTCTAAATAATTTATTGATAAAAAAATTCATATTTTTATAATATAACCCCTCAAATCAGGTGTGGAATCTTATAAACTACAAATTGGTTCTTGGTCTTTTAAATTATTCTTGTATTAATGCTTTTTTATTTCTTCTATGATTTGATGTACTTGTTTTGTAGATGGTATGTTTGGGAAACGGCCCTTATTTATGTCATCAATTGGATTTACCCTCATTTTATATATAAATGTTTATTGAATAGAGCTCTTCCTAATGTATTGTGTTTCTTTATAAATTGGATTTCCCTTGTAGGTTACTTTCTAATTGAATGTGTTACCAAATTAGTCCCTCATTGAACCTTGATAAAGTAACTCCAATGTTTTTTAATACAGTTTCTTATTTTAAAATGAATATATTTTTCATGATGGATTTCATTAATTGAATGTATTACATGGTTTAAATGAAAATTAAGTGTATTGGGTGTTACAAACACATCAATTGTTATAACTAAATAAGCACAGATCATGTAAATTGTTAAAATGTGAATCCCTTAGTTACAATGGGCTTGTTAAATCTAAATAATAAGAGGTATTTCCTCAAGGATTCTATTATTAATTCTATATGGATACACCTTATATATATTTCGTGGAATGATAGTAAACGTTTTGTCAAACATAGAGGAATCATTCCATATTTCATCAAGTGTTGAGAATGACACATCACTCTAGTGCTTCGGGTAGGATGTTATTCTTAATCCACCACGATCCCTATTCTGGGTGTTGATTAAACATAACCCTCAAAATATCAACTGACGAGCATGATGTCACCCACTCATGATTAGATGTAGGTAATTTACCTGTTTTCTTGATCTTATGATCTCATTTGGACTGGTAATGGATTCTTGAGTTACGCCCCAGTCTATCCAGAATCTAATATTCCATGTATATGTCCATTAGTGCTGACACAAACATGGTTCATATTGGTGGATGAAATATTTAACATTGCTATCTATATATATTATTACTATATACAGATGGTTACAATTCCTAACATCATTTCATCTATGAGACAAAGCAGGTAGACTCACCAGGTGTCCATTAGAAACCTGAACAGGTAGGTTGTTGTTAATTTTAGTATTTTTTTTAAATTATTTATACATTCACTCTGTTTTACTTTATATCAATAGACTTTATTTAGTCATTGAAATTGTGGGTAGTAGCATATTAGGATTTATATCTCAAACCCTTATAAGTATGCCATTGAAATGGGGTACCTAAGAATATTTCTCGTTCATAGGACCATGAAATTTTGCTTCGAATATTTTTATAGTACCTTAGATTTCGGATCACATGACGGAGTTGGATCACAGGATTTTCATTGAGTTATCCTTTAAGGATTTTACTTATTTGTTTATACATATAATTTAATATATCTCGTTTCCTACTATATGTATACAATTTTAATAATGTATCATCATTTTACATTCATGCATCCTTGGATATTTGTATTGGCCATCTTGTATATTCAGTTGTTCTAATTATTCTTCTACTACCCTATTTTTCTTTTATTACTATTATTAATATTGTCTGTTATTTACTATATGATATGCCATTTTTCTACTTTAATTATGAGGGTTTAGTCTCCCTATTATCAACACCATATAATCTCACTTCTATTTGGTAGCATATGGTGTATGGGAAGGCGCACTTGAGGCCACGTGACCCACTGGTCCGACAACTGGTTTTATAAAAATTCAAATCAAGATATTACAAATTAATATCAGTGCAGATTCCTTTTACATCTGTCTTCTTATTTTATGTTAGAATATAGGAGACTCATAATGATTCAGTGCTTGGTAAATAGTTGTGTCTCGGAGTTATCACCCCACCCATGGGAAAATATGTGTGTGTTCGTGGGTGGGATTGATGTTTATATTGTTTTCTATGACAAATGATTGGGATTTCACCTTGAGTGATTGGTTTAATTTCTATTTTTTATTGATTTATTGAATTTATGGTATTTTCTGTTGGCCTGGTACGTAAATGAATTAGCATTACATTCATCATTATAGACACATATAAATTAACATGTCATGTATACTCCATTTCATAGAGTTGCATTTATGGGATGCTTGATGATTGTCATTGTGTACCTTGAGTGTTATGCAATGCATTTTTTATTATAAGAATTTATATTATATTCAATGAGTAGGTAATTATATTCAATGTTTTTTTTCTTGTTTTTTATGTTTACTATTTTTGATATCAATCATAGTTATGTGGTTGATATGTAATAGGTTTCATGGGATGAATTAATGGATTATCCTTGAATAGGAACCAATTTTTAGTTGTAAGGTGTATGGATTACTTATAATTGGGAAAAAGTGACCTGTATACTTGAACCATACTTTGTCCTTACATATATATCTATATAACCTTGTTAAAATGTAAAAGTTTTCAATGTTCAAGAATTTAGAGCAAGTTGTTTTTGGTTAAATAGAAGTTTGATTGCAGTATATAAATTGTATGGGCACTTTATAGGCTTGGGAATGGTGACCCATATAACCAAACCATGATATATGATCATATTATATTTTTAAATGTTCATAAATGTGTAATATGATTAATTTTAAACTTAAATGAATTGTAAAATCTCTTAAATTCATAGTTAGACCCAATTAGGTTATTTAGATCATGTTTCTTATGAGATAACCTGTTAAGGCTATTATTAAACATTAATATTTTAAAAAATACTAATGGGATGAATTATAATGAACCTAGGTTAGAAAAATGGGACCCTATAGTTATCCAAATATTTTATGATGTAAAATTAATTTGTGTGATAAATTTCTTAATTATTATAGGATACCAACGAAAGATTAATTTATAAAAAGAAAGATTGATAAGCCTTTCCAATTTTTCCTTGATGCGTTAGTTAAATAAGGTGCCATGTTATTTTCTTTTTTAATTGGTACCTAATTTTCTATTTGAATCATTAAATGTTTAAATATTGATTTGTATCAATGTAATTACATAAAAAAAATGGAACCTATAGTGGTTTCCTTTTCTTAAACCCTCATGTAATGGTAGTTTAAACTTTCATTGAGTTTCCTTGGAGTAAAGAATTTGATAATTTTCCATTGGTTATTATCCTCTATAGTAATGGATTAAGTTATAGGTTCCTAATCCTTGTGACTTATTTTTTTTTCATGACATACTAATGCATTCAATGCTTATACTTTATAATGGGCTATCCTGAGGTAGCTAGCACCCTTAGAGGTTAAATGTCTTGCTAAATGCTATGATATTTCTATCATATGTTGTTTTTAGGGTGTCATTTTCCCTTATAGGACTCTTAAATTATAAAGGAAACTCTATTTTATATAGGTGATCTTTGTATCCTTGACCTTTTTATGGGTATGATCATCGAGTAATGCCTGGTTTCTAAATGTTAGACAAGCCAAGGGAATGGTTGGCTGCTTAACAGGTCTTGTGAACCTCTTTATTTTTCTAAGGTAAATAGATAGGTCATCAGTTTTTTTTATAGTCATTTGTGATAGTACACTTTTAGGCCATTTTTTTACATGATCCATCTAGTAATTAAATTCATAGGGTGGAAATCCTATGTATAGTATTACATATTTTATATTTTCTTTTGTGCTTTCGAGGTGGTATGCGTTGATATACATGATACCCATTGGTTTTTTAAATTTTATATTGAACCAGTTGAGTTCCTTGAAATCATTGATCCCTATGATGTTGAGTATGTTATCAGGTCGCCTCTAGAGTAGAGTGACCTATGTTTTAAAGTAATGAATTTTTTCCCAATTCTCAAGATGGATTTCCATGTGGATTGGGTGTTTTGACATGCCGGTTAATTTGGTTTTGGTTTTCACTTCAAATACTTAATGTTTATTTTTTAAGGTGAACCAGATATAGTGTTCTTGTTTATGGTTAGTTTATCCCTATTTTAATTGACTAGGAATCTCTTATGGTGGTGAGTGTTACATCGGTTCTAGTGATTATGTGTCTTTGCTTTCTCGGAAGCATGACATTAAAGTTTTTGTTTGTGTATGAAACCTGTAAGAAAAGCTACAGGTCATGGATGGACTAAAGTGGTTATGTTTGAATGATCATGGGATTCCTTAGGTGGTAAATTCTACGTAACTATTAATGGAAATTCATTGGAAGGTGTGGTTGAAGTCCATTTGTTACAAGTCGACTGGAAGTGGTTGAATGTTCCTTCATTAGATGGTTGGTTATGGTTGGGTGGAAATCATACCAAGATCTTATTTGATGTGGTGTAACTATTTCAGTTACCTTTTGGGAGAATCATTAAATACTCTTAGTTTACTCTTGCTTAGCGATGACTATTTCCCCTATCTTGTCATCACCTTGATGTAATAATAGATCATTAGTTATATTTCATGCTATGGTTTTAAAATATTTTTGTCTTGATTTGTGGTATCTATCATTGTAATGTGATGGATGAGTGGTTTTACTCAAGCCAGGGTTATTCATGACTTAGAAATAGGTTCCAGGTTTGGAATGATTTAGAAATAAATTTGAACAACATATTTTTTACTCTCTTACTTGACCACCATGAGCATGATTGTTTGGGCTATGCTAACGATCATATGTGGAAGTATTTGATTTCTAACAGTATATCACATATAAACACTGATTATGGGCTACCTTATGTTAGATCCTTAGACTCTAGTTTCATGAATTTGAGGTTCTTATGAAATTGGTGTTGGACTCATATGAAATGTTAATAGGGTGGAGATTATATTGGGTGGATATGGTTATACATGTTTTTGTCTTGAGTTATGATAAATTGAATTATTAGGTTGTGGTTTTATGAGTTGTTTTCATGGATGTCTCGAATGGGCATCGATGAACGTGATTTTCATAAATATGGGGTTCCTTTGAAGAAGGAATTTATGTAATATTGTTTAATCACATCCATATAAGGTGATAATGTTGTTAATGGTAAACCAATAATGACTCGAATTGTTTTACTCTTGTTTCATGGAATGTGTTCAAAGGAACCATTTTAAGCACATTGCCAGGTTAAGGCGGGTGTGGTGTAAAGGTCAACGATGTCTTTTAAGAAAGGTTGAACAACTAGTTTCTATTAGGTCATCCTAGGTTTGACAATTTCATTAATGTGAGGTCCTTGATATGACATCAGTTGTAATCAAGTTCTCCTAGTTATAAAAATCATTCCTGGACTGTTACTAGAATGCTTAGAGGGGTGCATTGTAAGGAAATTCAGACGGTGGAGGTGTTGTAGCTCAGAATTGTGTCCATATGCTGTTAAGACCTAGAGTTGGGAGAGACATCATCTATATGGATAAAGATTCAATGATATGATTGTTTCTCAAGGTAAATATGATCATGTAAGCTCTTTTTGGGTGTTTCATCTAGAACATGAGTGTTGGTGATGGTCCTCACCGCTTATGTTCTTTATGTTTATGTTATGTTTACTAGTGTGTTTGGAATTTGAAAATGTAAAATTGACATTTTAAGGATACTTCATAGACCTTATAGGAAGATTTATTTTTTCATTGATCCCAAAGGCTTCTCTGGGTTGAGATGCTTTAATGTAGGGAGGTTCTAGCGACCCATGTTTTTGATCCAAGGTATAACAGCATGGTAATTTTAATTTTTGGCATTTGGTGGACATTATATTCCTCTAACAAAGATTTATAACTTAATTATGAGAGTTGGAACACTTCATAGTGTTGTTTTTAGAATTAGTTAAAGTTCTAGGGGGTTCCTCGGGTGCTCCATCACATTTTGGGAGTGTTTGGATCAGATAACTCAAAACGGAAGAGGATTGATAGGGGCACACAGTTTTTCTAAAACTGTGTGACCCTCTAGAGAAAACCATGCAGAAGTAGCATGTGAGAAGAAGTTCCCCACAGGGGTTATGCCCGATTCACCCAAACTATGCACATATACATCATAGTTAGTGCCAATTAGGTATTACCTATTTACTGTTCATCACACGATTGGAACATGGATAAGGTAATTGTGTGGCTTAATCTATGCAATGTGGTTATTAATATTTTGGAGTTGCAGGGTTTCTGAATGGTTTGGATAAACCATGTATCCAAAAATTGTGACCCAATTTTGAGGGTTGAATTAAGAAATTTCCCTTAATTAGGATACAATTTATTTTTCCACTTCTTTCTTCATCCTCCATTCACGTGAGCCTCCTCTTTTGTGATGTGGGTTATCTGCCTCCTTATAACCTATACATGGAAATATCTAATCCATTCATCACCTAAATAAAATGTTGTTAGTATCTATGGGTCTCAATACATAATCTATCATATCAGATAATATCCTTTAAATGTTTCTCTTATCCTTTGTTGCACTATTTTTGTCTGATATCATGTTCCATATTTTTAGGTTAAATGTCAGTTTTATAGATTTCTTCCAATGAAGAAAAAATCAATTCTTGATATTGGATGGGTAGAGAATCCTAAGAATGAGTTAGGTATTATATGACATTTCCTCAAGTATATGTCATTTTTTAAATAAGGTCATTGTTCCAAAACCCATCATTTTCTTCACGCTGCATTAAAAATGTTTTATTCAATCCAAATTGTATTACACATCTTAGTATACACTTATTGACCATTTTTTAGTATTTTGAGAATTTAAACCATGATAATGAAAATGCCTTAGGTGTTGTGGATTATAATTCCCTTATTTAATTAAAATTTTTAATTCCAAGAACACCACCTAATAATTTGGATTGGATTATGAAAGGAATTTACCCTTATAATAAATTGACCAATTAAAAATGGAACCTCATATATTCTATGTTGAACTTCATAATTTCTTTTCCATGTTTGGATGTTTTCTAAATTCTCCTTTTCATTGAATTCATATGTGATGTTTAAATCTTTCCAAATGATTTTTTGATAAATAATGTTATGTTTTCATACTAAAATACCTTAAATGATGTGGCTTATCTTCTAAATTATAAACTAGTGATATTTGTTTTAAATTATGAATGGATTAATGCTTAATTATTTTTTATATACATTTATGTCATTGTTTGGTATATTTCATGTTTGGTACATGTACTGTGTTGATGTTAAAAATGAGTTACCCACATTTTATATAAAAAAATTTAATGAATCTAGCTCTTCCTAAGGGATAGAATTTCTTTCTAAATGGGATTCCCCACATATTTAATTGCCCAATTAACCATCATACCTTAAAATTACATCATTGAACCTTGATAATAAAATTTATATATTTTTTTAATAGAATATCATGTTTTAAAATGAATAGATTGTTCATGGTGGCTTGATTTCATTTAATAAATTACAGGGTTTAATTGAAATGGAATTGTATTGAGTGGTATAACCACTACTCTTGTTATAATTAAATAATCATGTATCATTTAAATAGTAAAAATGAGAATCCCTTTGTTATAATGTTCATATTAAATGTAAATAATGATAGATATGGCCTCATGAAGTGTTGAGAATGACACATCAAACTTGTGATACTAGTAGGACGTTGGGCTTGAGTTACCATGCATTCTATTTAGAGTGTTTACATGATGACACGCACACTATATCTAGTGGTGAGAATGATATCTTCCACTTATGATGATATTTAGGGAATATACCCCTTAAAATTAGTTTGTATTCTCTCTAAGACTGATAATGGATGCTTGATGTATGCCCTAGTATTCCGGGTTTATGGACTATATCATCAGCACACACTTGGTTCATATAAGTGGATTCAATATATAACTACAAAAATGTGTATATATTATTACTATTAACATATTGATACTATTTAGATAATCATTTTATCCATGAGGAAAAGAAATTAAATCTTCCAGGTGTCCATTAGGAACTTAAGAGGGATGGTTTTCATTTATTTTATTTTATTTATTTATTTTTTATACCTGCACACCACTTTATATTATATTCGTTGAATGGATTCAATCATAGATACCATAGGTGGTAACATACTAGGATTTATATCCCATACCGTGCTCTAGATACCATTTCATTATGGTACCCGAGTAGATCTCTTGTTCTTAGGAACATGGATGATTTATGTTGTCATTTTTCTAATACCTGGGAGTTATGAGCACGGGAATGATCTAGATCACAGGATGCTTGTAGAGTTCAGCCTCATGGATTTTAATTCTATTTTTATACATGAACTCTAATATATCTCATTTCATGCTATATTCCTACTATTATGGATATGTATCATCAGTTAGACATGGATTCATCCTTATATATTAGTGGTTTAAATCTATTATATTTAGTTTATATTATTCTTCAACTGCTCTATATATCATTTATTATTTCTTCCGTTTTTTATTTTATTTACTTTCTCATATACCACTGTGTTACTCTCATCATTAGGGTATAATCTCCCCCTTATCACCACCTTTGACCCTCACTACTAGTCTAAAGCCTCTAACATACGGGGAGTCACACTAGAGGCCTTGTGATCCATCAGTATAGATACTAGTTTTATAGGATGTCGGATTGGGATGTAACTCTTTTAGATTTGGATTGAATACATTTCATAATAATATAAACTTTAAGGCTATAAATTTTTGGTGTCTTTTGATCATACATACAGAATCTACTTTTTCTTGTAATACTGTAATAACCAATTTAATAATAGAATAATTTTGTTTATATTTATATCATTTATGAATTAGATAGTTAAATATATTATCATATATATATATATATATATAATTTTTAAATAAAATCAGAAATAGTTTTAGTAAACAGTAATCTAATAATGTTCTATATAAAATGTCAGTTTTGAACATATAGAATTACACTTTTACCAAATGAAATTCTTTTTTCAAAATAGAATTTCAAAATTTTATCAAGATTAATTTTTTATAATATTCTAAAAATACTGTATTTTAATGAATAATAAAAAATAAAAATTTTATTTTTGATTATTGTATTTATTTTCATGGATTTAAAAAGTTCAATTTTTTATTTTATAAATTTTTAAAATTAAGTTAGATACATTAAGTTCAAAATAATCCAATTATGAGGTTTTAAATTAATTTTATACTAAAGTTTAGTATAAACACTTTTTTAACATTAAAATGAAATTTTAAAAAAAACCAACAATTTTTTATCATATTTTTTTGGTTTAATTTCAAATTGATATTTTATAATTCTTTAAATTGATTAATGAAAAACTAATTCCATATTTTGAATCAGTGGGTCCAAATTTAGTAAACAGGAACCACTTATCTTTTGTCAATATGAATAGTGAAAAATGTAATTTGTTTTACAACATTAATGGGTACGTTAGAGAATTAAATCTAAAAATAAAATGATAAGGATTATAAAATGACTCTAACACTTGCCAAAATTATATTAGATGAGTATATTTCATCCATAGTCATCCAAAGATCTAATATATATCCTTTTAAACCTTTTTTTATCATTATAACCAATATCCTTTTTAACTAAAGAAAACCAAATGTCTCACCCTTGTTTTCAATAACTAATATATTTTTAACAATGGATTAAAAAAAGGATATTTTTAGTTGTAAACATTATTTTTAAATATAAATTTTTTATCTTCATCATGGATTTTTTTTAAATTTAGATACAAATATTACCATAATTTCTTATGTAATGTTGAAATGGTATTTATTCAATTAATGGAAAATTAAAATTAATGATATTAGAAAAAGTTAATATAATTTTTAAAATTTATGTGATCCATCTATGTTTTTGTTGAATATAACAGATTAGGCATGTAATAACATATTTGGTTCGAATTTATTTTTTTCTTGATGTTGTCAAAGTCAACGTAAGGAATAGTTCGAAAAAGTTGATGATAATGATATTTATAATAAGTAATATTTTATTTAATGATATAAAATTACAAAGAATCACATATTTTGAAATTATATTAGAATATAGTTTATAATATCAACCATGGTACATTTATGTGCCATTTATCCTTTTATTGTAAGAATCCTGACACTAAAATATTAAGTCATTGTTGTCATGATATGTATAAAAGGGGTTAATGAGGTGTTAAAACCAAAAATAAATAAGGGTACAATCATAGCTGAAACTTTTATAATTGTTAATGGTTGAGATTATTTAAACCCATCATAATCCTGTATTTTAAATAAAATATATTTGATCAATTTTTAATTGAATATTAATTTATATTAGTTTAATATTTTTAGAATGTTGAAGAACATCCATACCCCTCTCATATAAAGGTGTCATTTTCTTCTGTTTTCATCTAACATAAAAAAATTATTTTGTAAATATAATCCCAATAGGGTTCCATATATCATTTCACAAAACGTTGAGACCTCTTTTATCAATAAACAAACCTCTAGATGATTTTTGAGTATATATTAAGATATTGTCTCCGTAAGGGGTATCATTCCTAACCAAGTGTTTTTGTTCTATTTCATATTACAACTAATAAAATTATTCCTTTATAATTATAAAATAATAAAAATATTACCATAAATGTAATAAGGTGTTGTAATGCTAATTTTACAACATGTATCCCTCTTATCTTCCAAAAATTGGGTAATGAAACCATCATTCATTTGTATGGAAGACTACCACACCACGAACCGCTGTAATTCATTTTCCATCACCATTATTTAGGAATTATTATAATGATATAGTTTATGTATATATAGGATATTTATTACATATTTATCATCATTATTTGATAATAAATCCTTTACATTCATAGATTTCAATTCAATTTAAAATGATAACTTCGTTTGTGTGTATGTGGGGACTACCACCCCCACTAAGCGATGTGATTCATTATCATAAACACTTATCATGGATGATATATATATTTGTGTGTGGGTGGGTGTGTTTCTAAATAAATGAAATTCAATTTATGATATTTTGATAAATTTTAATGATAAATTAATAATAACCTTATTTCCATAATGATCATTGAAAAATGGAATCATTACACATGCATACATGTGACCAACTATATCCACGATTATAACATTGTTCATTTTCTATAGCCATATTTAAAATATAGATTTATAAGTATAATTTATAAAATAAATTAAAAATATTACCTATTTTTTATTTTTGGGATTGTGGTGTAATGATCAATTTGATTATAGTCAACCTACCGAAGCCATTTTGGACATAAGAGAAGAATATCATAAAAAATGTCTAGTGTGAAATTAAATAATAAATTATTTATATATGAAGAGTTAATGAGTGAAATAAATTAAATAAAAATATTGAAAAACTTTTTAAACAAATTAAATAACTAATAGGAACTTATTATTCAGGAAGAGAAATAATATATGCAACGAGTCATACATGAGGTAAGATCCACTTTAACTAAAATCCTAATTTTAAATATTATAAATATTAATATTAAAACAATTTAACATCCAAATTTTTTTCAGACTTATTTAATGAATTTATTTATATACGTATAAAATAACTATAAAGGAAAAGTTTATTTAGCTTTTTTAATGGTTTTTAAAAATAATTCATTTTATAAATTGTATGAATTTATTTTCTAAAGAAAAAAATGAATATTCTATTATAAGGTGTATAGTGATAATTAATATTCAATCTCCTATTACAACTATTTTATGTTTTCATTAAATTACAATATTTCATGTAATTTTCAAATAAAAACCCTCATTCCCTTTTGATTTTGGTATTTATTTTTTAAGAAATCGATTTTAAATAGAAAGGGTATTTTCGATATCCAATAGTTTTTTCACATACTAGTTTAAAATATTTTTACGTGGTTTTATTCATGTTATAGTCCTTTGAAATTTTTTTAGTGGTTCATCACATTATATCACACAATCTATCCCATTATAGGTTATATGATCAGTGCACCCATATAGCTTTGAAATTCATTATGTAATGGTTATGTTGTGTAAGGAATTATATTAGATGTCAGTAATATGATTATTCTAATTATAAGGGTTTAATAATGCATTTAATATGATGATGTCTCAAGGAATATTAATCTATTTTATATTGTTGATATAGAGGTTTCATTATGATTATATTAATTTAAAAAGGTAATATAATGATCCTTTTAATTATAAATTATGTTCTTTCAAATAAAATGGATGTATTAGAAAAGATTCATCATGGGTTTTTATATTTCTCGCTATACTAAAATATTTCTTCTTCTATAAAAATTACTCATATTTTTGTGCTCATCCAAGTTTTTAATATTTTTTTCATAGGTATATGAAGTGCCCAGATTAGTGTGAATCACTGAGAGGGGAGGGGTGAATCAATGATCCCTTTAAAATCTTTTTACAAAATGATTCTTATCAATTAAACTTCTATGGATAGTTAAAGCCTCAATCCACTCTTCTTGTGTCTCTCATCCCTACCTCGAATAATGTTGTAAATGTAAAGGCACTGAACATAAGAATTTACAAGTTTCGGTTCAAAGACCTACTCCTTTCTGTGTTGGTTATTCTCCACAACACAGATTCTCCACTATAATTCGGTTAGTAATTACAATGGTTGATACAGAGTCACATTGTATCTCTCCTGAGTCCCACAAGAGGTTCTTTATACTACTTCACACAGTGTTACCAGAGTCTCACTGGCCTACTCCAGAGTCTCACTGAAGTCTTATTTTCCTTCCGGAATCTCACAGGGTTCTTCTAGCTCTCGAGTCACACGAGAAGCTTCTATATTTAATTTCTACTTTGATTCACTGTATATGATCTTATGATATCTTCACACAGGATTTCTGAATCACACATTCCTGGGAATCTCTTCAAGGAACTTCAACAACCTTTGATAAGGTCTGCTTTCCTTTCTCAACAACTCTGATCACTTCAATTGATCACTGCTCAGCTCAACAATGTTCAAGAAATTATTTCTTCTTCTGATGAGGACCTGGCCTCACTGAGATGTGTGCCAATAGTTCCCACCACTTCTTCAAGAATATAATATGCAAGAATGATCCTCCACAATATCAGCACGGTCACTCTTCTTGGATTCTCAATAACAGAACACTCAGATAAAAGATCTTCTTTAATTCAGTCTGGCTTCAGCCTCAGTTCTCAACCACTTCATGCATGGATTTCATGGGTATCTCAAAATCTTTTTGTTTAGTGCAATTGCAGAATACAATATACCTCCAACTTGTTTTCTTGGTAAGAATCATATACACCAATGTGATTATTCAAACACTAAAGATCAGCTCACTTGGTACCATCTGAATTTACACACGTGCTTGTGATTATGAATGATTGCATGCATGGGTATCTTTCTTTTAAACATGCACTATCTTCTCTTCTTTTCTCAATATACACACACACTTTTAATCCTTTATTTTACATGTGCATGTGCATACATGCATACATGCACAATTATCCTTTATTTATTGTGTGAGAACCCCAATGGGTGTAACACATTGAGCACACACACAATCTTTTCTCTTTACACCTTTTCTTTTTCTCTTCTTCTCTTTCTCTTCTTCTTTTGGATATTAGCACTCACATACTTGTCTCATTTAATTCATTCAATTTTATGTGTCTATGATTGGGTCTTCTTCAAGACCAAATTAGTTTTTCCCACGGTTCACCTTGTTCTTGGACACTTGGGCGTCTCAACTCATGCATATGAACTCCACCATGCATGAACCCTCCTTTTTCTTATTCTTTCACACACAACCCGAATGGGTGTGGGAATGGTGTATGTGTCAGTTTCTATTCTCAAGATATTATCAAATCATTAGCCTCATGCAAGTGTTTCTTTTTGTGAAAACTCAATGCCTTGGGTTCTTCTTCATCGTGCAAAATAGGAGGGCCCAAGTTCTCCTCCTCCATGCTTTATGTTTGGTAAAATATTCTTCACAGAACCTAAGAGGTTCTTGGTTTTGTCTTCGCAAGATAAATACAAGGGTGAAAATAAACCGGTTTTTTTTTTCCGTGGTCTACTTCACACAAAGGCACAACTAGGGTTAAAAACATGTCGAGTGCTTGCGGGTTCCTTCATACAGGGTGTACAATCTATTTTTGCGAACCAGGGGGTTCACGATTCTTCACTTCACGCAAAAGATGTGCAGCTTATTTCATAAACCAAAGGGTTTTCCCTTATCCTCCATGCAATACCTGCGTGGGACTCTTCCGTGCAAGGGATGCACGAGGCACCTCTTCTTCACGTAGCAAGGCTATGCGGAAACCTCTTCCTTTCACGAACCAAAGGGGTTTGCGGTTGCTCTATTTTTTTTAGATAAACAGGAGCTCCTTCCTTTGAGAAAGGCAACACCCTCTTCTTGGCTTGGGCTCCTCCTTTTATTGGCAAGGAGCGCATTCAAAATCTGCATAAGATTTCGCGGTATTCAAATCTTTGAATACACATTATCTTTGGTTTGAGTATTTCAAACGCGGATATGAGATATGCCGCATATATCAGTTTTTTTTGTTCAACCCGAATTCTTCATTTTATGTGACAATCCTCACATGCATGCATTTTTCAAATGCATGAAAATCCTCTCTTTGTACATTGAATGACAAGTGCTCCCTCGGAAACTTCGTTTGACTCGGTTTCCTTCGAATTTTTAATTATGATGCATGCATGAATATTTTAATGGTTGCATGTATTCGGTTCTTCTGGATGATCTCAATGGGATTGACCAGAGCTCGAATGATGATCGGAGTGATGAGATCGTCGTTCAACTTCATTACTGGTTCGCGGGTGGAGATCGGGTGTTCAAAGGATGAAGACAACTTAGCTGGAGAGATCGGACAGCGCTCATTTAAATCTGCAAAGTGCACGATCAGATGGTCGGCCTGGATTTGTGGGATCAATCTTGCGATTGATCGAACAGAAGACCACGTGTCTGCGATGCATCAGACTGATGAGATCGCATCCCAGGATTTTTTGGTCATCCCACATCCAAACGGAGACACGAGAAAGACTTGTGTAAAATTCAATCTTCGTCATCTGAATCTCATATTACTCCTCTCTCCCCTCCAGTGGCGCCCCACATCGGTTCTCCTGCAGGTGTGCTGAAGCACCCACTATGCTCCCCTGGGGTGCACTCTAGCACCCACTATGCTCCTCTGGGCGCACACCTAGAGCTCATGTTGCACGGTTTCATTGTTGTGTGGCACTTGTGGGCTTTTACACGGCCCATACTCATGCTTCATGTGAGGCTGGCCTATAAGGATTCCTTGGAGTATGGTTGACCCTTAGGTCCTGCAAGTGCTTGAGGTGAGTTCCTCGGCTGGCCTCCTTTGTTGGATTCTTTTTATGTAAAGAAATAGTAAGTACTTAGTATAAAAACTAATTAACCAAGTATTAATTTCTCTTTAAAAATCCCAGCCATACTTCTTCATTAAAATCCCATTCTCTACTATTCTTCATCTTCAACCATCATCCCTTCCTTTCTTTTTGAAATAACCACTCTAAGATCTTCAATACATTCTTTTAATCCAATCCTAGATGATGCATGGATCATGTCTTCATTCCTCATGTACTAAAACATAAATCATGTCCTTTAACACTTCATCCACTTAGTGACTATTATTGTATGTCACTTCTTTCCTTATACAATTGAGTATTGCATGTGCTTCTTCAACTGTTGTAACATTGTATCACCTTGATACAAGTCTTGGAACTTAAGACTAGTTCAGCAATCGTCAGAGTTGTAACCACCTAGAGATTTGATCAAGTGTAGAATTCAATTATTTGAATCAACAACAACTCTCTAAGGACTCACCAATATCTTCCTCAATATCTTTTATTCGCATATTGACTTCTCATTGACAACAAATGAAACTCTTGTACACTTTAATATCCCCCTTTGTATTTAGTTTTCAATATCACCTAATCACACTTTCTATAGGTCAATATGTGTGCCAAAATTTTCTCTCCCTTATTGGAAACCAAATCCAATGGTGTTAGTGGAGTCTCTTCAAAAACATGTCCTCCTCCCTTTAAATAATATCTTTTGAAATGTTTCTGAGAGAGGGATGATGTCACATGGTTCACTTGTAAAATATACTTTAGTTAATCAACTCTAATTATATTTGGGCTAACCCAATGTAGAAAACAAGAGAGATATGACCAAGGTTTTTAGTGTTGTCCATAAATAACCATACATGTAAAATCATGCTCAGAATGGTTCAATTTTTGACCAGGGGATTGGATATGATCAGACTTATCAGTGAAATGCTAAATCCTACACATACATCACCAAACATATTAAAATTTTCAAGTGCAAAGATAAAGCTCCCCCTTTCATCCCATCTATTCATTAATCAAGCACTCCCCTTAATTGATATGATAAATACAATTAAGACCAAAGGATGAAAGTGTGATTGGAATACCTTAGTTTCAACTTCTTGAGATAATATGAATTTCATGATTTTTCATGACATAATCCATGATATCATATCTTTCATATTTTCTCCCCCTCAAGGGGTGCACTCTCTTTGAATTTCCTTAGTGGAGAATATCATCAAATAATATTGAAGATATGAATGTTGATATTATTCCACTGTGGATCACTTCAAGTAATTACTAAATGATGAATAATGAGTTCAACTTGTAGTTATACACTTTGCTCATTCAAATTTCATTTTAAGAATGACCTTCATCTTCAATTCCCTACAATGTAAGCACGCATGTCTAAAAAAGGTATAAGGGAATAAGATGGAACACTTGTGAGCTTCTTAATTGAAGCACTGGGGATGAGAATTTTCTATCAACCCAAGAATTCCTTCCCATTCAACTCTAAATTCTCTAGTACTCTTCATGCTGATGTCTTCTCTCCATTCTGAATTTTTATTTTTCATTTTCAACAGTGATTATTTACTTCCATTCACCTTTAATTTGTATGTATTGTTTTTCTTCACTTCTATCAGTAGTGAAGTATATTTTGGTGCATGTTGTTCAATTTTCTCCATTTGGCCTGGTAAAATAGTTAAAAATTTGTTTTCAATATGTCCAACCTTCTTGCACCTTCCACAGAATAGTTGTGAGACACTTGGGTTATCATGTGTTGACAACCTCTCATGAAATTCGAATTCTCTTTCATGTGAAATGACATGTTTTCCCTTTGCCTTAGCTTTAGATTGTATTTCATCTTCCGTTCATTGTAGTTCTATAGAAATTTTAAAATGATTAGGCCCAATAACTGAAAACTCCTTTCCATTTTCTGATTTGGATCTTCCACATGGCTTCCTTATTGTCTTTGGGTTACCTTTCTTAGGAAGCTTATTAAGATTATCTTCAGAAATGTCTTCATTTAATCCCAATTTCTTATTTATTGATTCTATTTTTATTTTCAGCTTGATTACATTCATTTCCATGGATTATTTTCAGTGATCCATGGTATACCCTTTAATTCCACAGTAGAAACATATTTTCTTGGTGGAGATGAAATTCTTGGAATCCAAATTGAACTTCTTATTGAGAATAATTTCTTTCACTATTTTCTTGACTTTATTATTTTGCATATTCCCATGGAAAACTTTTAAACTCCTTTTCTTTCTCCTGCCTTTGTTGTGGTCTATGCTTCTTATCAACATATGCCTAAGGCATGGTAAGACTAAACTAGAACTCATCATATTTGTGACCACTTCTGTTGCAATTATCACAGAATTCTTTAAGATAATCAAATCTGTTCTTGATAGATAGATTCTTCTTCATCTGTGATTTCTGCTTTTTCTTTGCAGGTTGCTTCATTAATTCACATCTACATTCCCTGAATGTAGGCCTTTCATAATTTTTATATGCTGAAATATTATTCCATCAATCATTGGATTGATGCCCAAACTTCCAACGACACCAAAAATAGCCAAAAATCTCTTTATTTTACTTGTAGTATCAGTCTGTCTAGATTTAGTGCATTTTTGTTTTTGGAATTATCTTTATTTCTTTAGAGCATCCTTCTGGGAGTTTCTATTCTTAGTCATTCCAGTATCCACCCTTGATGCTTTGATGGATGTATCATCATTTTTATAACTCCACTTCTTCTCAGATTTTGGTTTTGAACCTATTCTTGCAGATGAAACTGTATTAGTGGAAATAGAAATAACTGGGTTATGGGATACCTTCTTCTTAGAGAATGTTTCCCTTGAATTAGAGGATGATCTGATGTTACTTTTGGAATCATATTCCTTAATGAAAAATTGAGTGGCAACATATCTTCTTTTATCTAATTTGGAAGTTTCATATTGGGGTGATTTCTGATTTTTTAATCTCACCTCCAATTATAAGCATTTCATGTTGAGAGAGTTTTTCTCATCCAGAACTAATCTCAGCTTAATTTCCCAATTATCATTCATCGTAGTTATTTGTTCTTCATGCGCATTTCTTAATTTTTGCAAAGAGATATCAATATCTTTTATATTTTTAGCTTTATCTTCTAGTTGAGAAGATTTGACAACCATAGAAACATTGTGAAACTTTTAAAATTCATGGAAATCTTCTAAAAATACAATCTCAAAGAATTATTTCTCACAAATACTTCCCTGCAATTATTCAGTAACTTGAGTATGTATTTCATTTCAAATAGAAATTGTTTCTTCCTTTTCCTTCACAAGTTTTGTGAGAGTGTTGGATATGCCAACCCTTTTAGCCAATGCTTCTTCCATGGCATTGGATTATTCTTCCAGCTATAATTTTTCATCTTGAAGAGCACTAATTCTTGCAGCAATGCATCTTGAAACTTCTCTAGGGACTTTATTCAGATGATCTTTGAGTGTAGTCTGAATATCACTAACTGATCTACCATCATCACAGCTTGATAAGGCTTAATCAGAAGAATAATAAGTACTATCACATGTTGTACCTTTCAGATTACCTTTAGTAGAAGATTTCTCCCCAATAGTAGTAAGATTATTATTCAGCTTCCTAGTCTGTTTCTTACTTTTGTTCTTCTGAGTCATTGTAGATATCTCCATTTGAGTTTGTTCACTCATCTCCTCAAATCTGCACTTCATAAAGACTCCCTTGGATATTTTAGAGGGAACCTCCCTCTAATACCAATTGAAGTGCCCAGATCAGTATGAATCACTGAGAGGGGGAGGGGTGAATCAGTGATCCCTTTAAAATATTTTTACAAATTGATTCTTTTCAATTTAACCTCTATGGATGGTTAAAGCCTCAATCCACTCTTCTTGTGTCTCTCAGCCCTACCTTGAATGATGTTGTAAATTTAAAGGCACTGAACACAAGAATTTACAAGGTTTGGTTCAAAGACCTACTCCTTGTTGTGATGGTTATTCTCCCCATCACAGATTCTCCACTATAATTCGGTTAGTAATTACAATGGTCGATACAGAGTCACACTGTATCTCTCCTAAGTCCCACAAAAGGTTCATTATACTGCTTCACACAGTGTTACCAGTGTCTCACTAGCCTACTCTAAAGTCTCACTAAAGTCTTCTTTTCCTTACTGAATCTCACAGGGTTCTTCTATCTCTCGAGTCACATGAACAGCTTATTTATTTAAGTTCTTCTTTGATTCACTATAGATTATCTTCTGATCTCTTCACATATGCTTGCTAAATCACACATGCATGTGAATCTCTTCAAGGATATTCAAAAACCTTTGATAAAGTCTATTGGCCTTACCTGACAACGTTGATCACTTTAGTTGATCAGTGCTCAGCTCAACAATGTTCAGGAAATTCTTTCTTCTTTTGATGAAGACCTGGCCTCACTGAGATGTGTTCCAATGGTTCCTACAACTTATTCAAGAATATAATATGGAAGAATGATCTTGAATAATATCAGAACAGTCTCTCTTCTTGGATTCTCAATAACTGAACACTCAGATAAAAGATCTTCTTTAATTCAGTTTGTCTTCAATCTCAATTCTCAATCACTTCATGCATGGATTGCATGGGTATCTCAAACTCTTCCTGTTTAGTGAAATAGCAGAATACACTAAACCTTCAACTTTTTTCCTTGGAAAGAATCACATACACCAATTTTATTATTCAAACACTGAAGATCAGCTCACTTGGCGTCATCTGAATTTATACACGTGCATGTGATTATGCATGATTGCATGCATGGGTCTCTTACTTTTGAACATGCACTATCTTCTCTTCTTTTCTCAATATACACACACACTTTTAATCCTTTCTTTTACATTTGCATGTGCATGCATGAATACATGCACAACTATTATTTCTTTCTTGTGGGAGAACCCCAATGGGTGTAACACTTTGAGCACACACACAATCTCTTCTCTTTACACCTTCTCTTTTTCTCTTCTTCTCTTTCTATTCTTCTTTTGGGTCTTATCACTCACATACATGTCTAATTTAATAAATTAAATTTTATGTGTCTATGAATGCGTCTAATTAAAGACCAAATTAGTGTTTCCCATGGTTCACCTTGTTCTTGGACACTTGGGTGTCTCAACTCATGCATATGAACTCCACCATGCATGCACCCTCCTTTTTCTTCTTCTTTCACACACAACCCAAATAGGTGGGGGAATGGTGTATGTGTGAGTTTTTCTTTTCAATAGATTATCAATGACCCGGCCTCATGCATGTGTTTCTTTTTGATAAAACACAATTCATTGGGTTCTTCTTCTTCGTGAAAAATAGGAGGGCCCGAGTTCTCCTCCTTCGCGCTTTGGGTGTGATAAAATCTTCTTCACAGAACCTGAGAGGTTTTTGGTTCTATATTTGAAAGATAAATACAAGGGTGAAAATACACTGGTTGATTTTCTTATAGGCTACTCCTCACAAAGGCACAATGAGGGTTCAAAGAACCTATCCAGTGCTCACGGGTTCCTTCGTACAGGGGGTGCGAGCTATTTTTGCGAACCAGGGGGTTCATGATTCTTAACTTCACGCAAGATATTCACAGCTTCTTTCACGAACCAAAGGGTTCTCCATTCCCCTCCATGAAAGACCTGCGCAGGACTCCTTCACACAAGGGATGCACAAGACGCCTCTTTTTCACATAGAAAGGATGTGCGGAAACCACTTCCTTTCATGAACCAGAGGGGTTCTCAGTTTCTCTGTTTCATTGGAGAAACAGGAGCTCCTTCTTTTGAGAATGGCATCACCCTCTTCTTGGCTTAGGCTCCTCAATTTATAGGCAAGGAGTGAGTTCAATATCCACATGATATTCTATGGTATTCAAATCTTTGAATACCCTTTATCTTAGGTTTGATTATTTCAAACGCGGATATGAGATACAATTCATATCTCAGTTTCTTTTTTTTCAACTCGAATTCTTCATTTCATGTGACAATCCTCACGTGCATGCATTTTTTGAATGCATTCAAATCCTATATTTGTACATCGAACAACAAATGCTCCCTTGGAAACTTCGTTTTCCTCGGGTTCCTTCAAATTTTTAATTACGATGCATGCATGAAAATTTTAATGCATTCATGTATTTGGTTCATCTAGACGATATCAATGGGCTTGACCGGATCTCGAATGATGGACGGAGTGATGAGATCATCGTTAAGCTTCATCACTGGTTCATGGGTGGAGCTCGGGTGTTTGGAGTTTGAAGACACCTCAGCTGGAAAGATCATACAGCACTCATTTAAATCCACAAAGAGTGCGATTAGATGGTCATCCTGGATCTGCATGATCAATCGCGCGATTGATAGAATGGCATACCACGTGTCTACGATGCATTAGACGGCTGAGATCACATCCATGGATTTTTTGGGCTTCCCACATCAAAACGAAGACACGGGAATGACTTCTTAATAATAAAATCTACGGCATCTGAATCTAATATTACTCCTCTCCCCCCTCCAGTGTCGCCCTACACCGGTAATCCTGCGGGCACGCTAAAGCACCCACTATGATCCCCTGGGTGCCCTCTAGAGCCCACTATGCTCCTCTGGGCACTCACCTAGCACTCATTCTACACGGTTTCATTGTCTTGTGGCACCTGTGGCTTACACACATCCCACAGTCATGCCTCATGTGAGGCTAGCCTAGAAGTCTTCCTTTGAGCGTGGTTGACCCTCAGGTCCTGCAAGTGCTTGAGGTGAGGTCCTTGGCTAGCCTCCTTGGTTGGATTCTTTTTATGTAAAGGAATAGTAAGTACTTAGTATAAAAACTAAGTAACCAAGTATTATTTTCTCTTTAAAAATCAAAGACATACTTCTTCATTAAAATCCCATTATCCACTCTTCTTCATCTTCTACCATCATCCCTTTCTTTCTTTTTGAAATAACAACTCTAAGATCTTTGATACATTCTTTTAATCCAATAATTGATGATGCATGGATCATGTATTAATTCCTCATGTACTAAAACATAAATCATGGCCTTCAATACTTCATCCACTTAGTGACTATTGATTGATGTCACTTTTTTCCTTATGCAATTGAGTATTTCATGTACTTATTGAAGTTTTGTAACATTGTATCACCTTGACACAAGTCTTGGAACTTAAGACCAGTTCAGCAATCGTCAGAGTTGTATCCACATAGAGATTTGGTCAATTGTAACATTTAATGCTTTGAATCAACAAAAACTCTCCAAGGCTTCACCAACTTCTTCCTCAATATATTTTATTCACATATTGACTTCTCATTTACAAAAAATGAAACTATTATGCACTTCAGTGTTTGATTATAATTAGGGATATTGATGAGACCAATATAAATTTTTTTATGATATTTCTGGAAACAAAAACATGTTTTTTTAAAAAATTACACAAAAAATGAATATGAAGTATATGTTTCCAGTTCGTAATATATTAGTTTTTTATATATGGGTTATGAATAAGAAATCTAAAACTGTAAACCAAAAATATCCTCAGAAATAAAATTATGTCAATTGTAGTCCAAAATCCCTAATATTATTAATGTTTACATTGTGGTCTTTACAGTTAGTCTTCGATAAAATATTATCATAACATTGAGGGTTAGTATAATGTTAATGGAACACCCTAAAAATATTTTATTTAATTGTAATGTTGAAATGATATATAATTTCATGATTACAATATTTATTTGTTTAAATATATTTATTTATAATTTATTTCAATAGAGGAAACATAGACACTGAAATAGGAATTCATCGTGGTGATGATATCCATCTGAATCAGTAGCCTGGAACTGTTGTAATTGGAACTGAGTAGCATGTTGCATTGATTGATCAATTGACATAATGTAAAAATGGTGGTGTTATAACTATGAGAGAGTGGTCAGATATTCTATATAGGGACATGATGATAATGGATAATTTTATAAGAAATAATCCTATAAACATTTATGGTATCATTTATTCCAGTGGTAGGAGAAGGATGAATTAAATACCTAATAAGAATATTCATTGTCATGGGATGTTTGGATAATAAAAAGGTAAGTCTTTCTATTTACCATTTTGAAGGTAAAACTGACTAGTGGTCATCAATGGTCAATAATATTATCGAATTAGAGGAAATTGGTATATTATAATTGGAATAATTTAATAATATTTTTCATGAGAAGTATTTTCCTAAGGTTGCTCAAAAATAGATATAAAATAAATTCTTATAAAAAACAAAAAAGTGGAATATTCAGTGCCCACATATGAAGTAATCCTCACTATATTTTCAAGGTATCCAAAAATGTTATAAAGGATCTTGATAGAAAAATTAAATAGTTTTACTCAAGGTTAAAACCAAGATATATAAGCAAAAAAATTTATTGTTAATTCAATATTTATGAGATACTTTTTTGATGTGATGAGAAGGTATAAATGGAATTATATGATGATTATATATTCCAGTATATAAAGAAAAGAAGCCCTAAATGGAGTAAAATGGGTAAGAAACCATCAAAGAAATATTGAGGTATGTTAATTAAGTTCTCATTTTATGATAAGTGTGGTAAAAATATAATAGAGAATTTTTGGTTAATTCTAGAATGTATAATCTCTGTGTTATGTTTGGTCACAGGGTTCATAAGTGAAAAGATAATAGTTCTAAACAATCAAATAATGGGTTAATTAAGATTTATCCCTCGGTGATGTGTTTTAGTCTCATTGAGTTTGTTTATTATAATAATATGTTTCTAGAGATAGTTACTGAGGATGGAAATCATTAATACTAAAAGAATAATGGGATGGAAGAATATGTTTCTACCACTAGAGTCGATGGATAGATCTTTAATGATGTGTTCACATGTATACTACTTGTTTATCCAAATTATTTGAATACACTATCTGGTAATAGATCATTGAACTAATTTATTTCTAATAATTTTCAAGAATATTGTGATTGTCCCATCGTTAAATTAAGATAAAGTTTATTTTTGAAAACACCATGTTAAAATACTATATAAACCTAAAATTATATGAATCTTCTATTATTATTATTTGGATGGACTGACTTGCAAGTATTATTGAACTACACATGGAATATTTTTATATAATTTTGGGTATGAACTATCATTCAGATTATCATGATAAGAGTGATTGAAGACTGATGAAAATTGTATTCAATGATTTCATAAATTTTATATCCAACCAAGATGCTAAGAAATTTTATATAGATTAAAATGATACATACTTTGAACATTGTATTGGAAATATTGAAACATTATAGATTACTAATTTCATGGTATTGAATTAATATATAGATGTTATTTATAATGATTTACTGGGTGTTATTACTAATTGAGAAGTTTAGTTTACTATTAAATGTGTTCATGGTGATTATTCAATTTGGAAATACACTAATTTAAATCCTGAAGTATAAAATTTAAAAATTTTAATTTAAATACACGAGATTTTAGAAAAATGAAACATTCATTTATGTACATTACCTTGGGAAGCCCTTTTTTTCTTATTAAAAAGAATCATCGTTCCATGAGACTTGTAATTGATTACTGTGATTTTAATAACAATATTATAATGAATAAGAATATGTTTCCCCATATCAATAATTAGTTTGAATATCTATAGAAATATCAATATTTTTCAAAGGTTGACCTAGGTTGTAGGTAATATAATCCTAACTTGAATGAGGATGATATTATGAAAATAATTTTTCTTACTAGATACATTCATATGGAGTTTGTGGTTATGCCTTTGGGATGAAAAGTGCCCCATCTGTAATTATATATTATATAAATAGATTATTCCATGAATATTTGGATAGGTTTTTTGTTTTTTTATTGATGATATATTGATTTCTTAAAAAATTGGGAGGATCATGACATAAACCTATTAACTGTTTTGAAAACCCTGATAGAAAAACATTATAATGAAAAATCATCAAATGTATTTTTTTATTGTAGAATAGTTTACTTCTTAGGAACCTTATAAATAATTATAGAATAACAATTAATACTGATAAATTTAAAACTTTTTATGAATCGCCAAGACCAAAAAATATTGTGGATATTTTTAGTTTTCATTGAATATTAGGGTATTAAATGCAGTTTTTTAAAAATGTTGCACAATCATCAAGACCGCTATGTTAACTCAAAATTAATTAGTGTTCATTTAGACAAAATGAATTTTTCAAATGCTTGAACAGAATTAAAAAATAGATTTATTAATGCTCTATTTTTTGTCTCTACACTCCAAAAAGTGAACCATAGTCATATATTATGATACTCCTTTAAAAAAATTGGTTTTTTTATAATATAGAATGCTTAGGTAATTACATATGATTTACATTAATTAAAACAACATTATAAAAATTATCTTACTCATGACCCCAGACTAGAATCTATAATGTATTCTTTAAAAATTTAGTACCATGAAATATATAAATCCTTGAGTGAAATATATAATGATCCTAAATTTTTGAAGTATATATTATATCTGAAATAATTTGAACCTGAGAATAAGAATATGGTTGGAAATAATCAAGGATTATGATTTCAGAAATTATAATAATCTTGTAAATGAACATAATTTGGATAATTATTTGAGATGGAAATAGAATTATATGCTAAACATTTTACATTTAAAACATTAAATATTATTAAATTATTTGATGAATTTTTTCCTAAAACAAGTGGATATATGAAACTACTTTATTTTGTTTCTAGTTTCAATACAACCATATATGATAGAAAGAATTAATAACATTTATAAGTAAGGCCTTGAGTTATAGGAACATGTAGAATGTTATAATAATGGTATGTTTCCTACATTTAATCATGAAAAAGTTATTTCAGATTTTGGGAGAGATTATGTGTTCCTTATGATTCCCATTTGAAAAGGAAATTTTTTAGTGAATCTGATAGTCCCCATTTTATGTTCATCATTGCATTACTAATATGTATAATATACTTTGGGGATATTATTGGTGGGATGGAATGGTAAGAAATATTGTGGATTTTAGTGTGAAATTTTTTAATTTTTATTAAGATTTGTATAAATAAAATTTCTAAATGGGATATTTCATCTTTTTACAACTCTAAAATGGATATGGGAAATGAATCCATGGATTTCATTGTGGTATTGCTGAAGATATTTAGAGGTAGTAATGAGATTTGAGTTATTGTTGAATGATTTACTTAATCTTTGAATTTACTCCCTATTCAATATATAAATCCTTTAAATTAGCTTTCTTAACTATATATTATGAAGGTATTTTGGTTACATGGAGTTCCTCTCTTAATTCTATATGACCAGTATCCTAGGATAACTTATAATTTTATAAAGGACTTCAAAAGTGATTGAACACTGAACCGAATCACAGTATAAAATTTCATCCTCAGTCTGATGGAAAGTAAAAAATTAATATTTAAGACTTTAGAAGATATAATTTGTTCTTCTTCAATTTATTACTAGTTATTTTGGGATAAACATAATTCTATTTTTCAGTTTTCATATAATAATAATTTCCATTTTAGTATACATAGGGAACCTTTTGAATCAATATATAAATAGTGATTTTCAACTCCATATTTTGGGATATACTTAGAGAATGGAAGATATGGGGGCCATAGTTGGTAGAGATAATTATTGTGAAGGTGGATATGATTTAGTAGTACATGAGAATAGTTTAGAATAAGTATAAAATGTATGTAGATAATTGTATGAATGATATTTTATTAGAGGTAGGAGATCATTTTTTTCTTGAAGTATATTCATGAGAAAGTGTTAAGAATTTTGTTAAAAATGGGTTGTCAATTCCTTCATTAGATCGGATAAAATATTAGAAAAATTTCAATCAATTACTTACCGAGTAGCATTGCCTATGAATTTATCCAAGATATAAAATTTTATCAATGATTCAATGATAAGAAATTATTTTCCATATTCACCACATGTTTTTATCCCTATGGTATTTTAGTTATAAGACAATCATTCTTATCCCTATGGCATTTTAGTTAGAATACAATCATTCTTATTTTCAGGTTTATTGAAACAAGGTAATTCACCAATTTAAGTTTTTTATGGAAAACCCATATGGTTGAAGAATCAACATTGGAAATCAGAAAATGCTATGTCGTAAAGAATCATCATTTTTATATTCATGGAATATAATTTTGAATATGTTATTTGAAAAATGGGGGAATAACTTAACAACTCATTTAATGATAGACTAATTATTTTTATATTCATTTCATTCATGAATTATATATTTATATACTTTATAAAAATATTAAATAATTTCTAAATCAAACTGGAAATAGGTTTTACTAAACTCATTTCATAATGTTTTATTCTTAAAAGATAATTTTTAAAAATATTGAATATTAAAATGAGAAAAATTAATTTCATTTTTGAAATAAACATGTCAAATTTTTCTAAAGATAAATTTTTTATCATATATTGAAAATATTAATTTTTTTAGTGTGTAGTGAAAAATAATGCTTTTATTGAAAATTATATTTATTTTTTAGTATTTTAAAATTAAAATTCTATTTTTTGATGATTTTAAAATTTTAATTAGTTTCTCCATATGTATAAAAATACAATTATGGTTTTTCAAATGTTTTTTATAATTTAATTTATTAAAAAATTACATTAAAAGGGATGTTTTCTAAATAAGTTATTTTCATAGTTTTTATCCAATTTAATTATAAATTCAATTAATACACATTTATAAATTGAATATTGAAAAATGTTTTCCATATTTTTAATCGGTGGGTGAAAATATAGTAAATATTTTCCTTTTAATTTAGTTCAATATGAATAAAATCCCTAGTAATTTTTGATACCTTGGTAAAGGATAAATTCAATACTAAAATTTAGAAATAAAATGATAATGACAATATAATTACCCAAACACGAGCATAAATTCTATTGGATGAGTAAATTTAATCAAAAAATATTTATTTTTGAATCTATGGCCTTTTTATTCCATTTGGAAGTCATTATATCCATTATAATATTTTCATTTAAAGAAAAGACAAAAAAATTCACACTCTTGGTTTTAATAACTACAATATTTATAACATGGGAATAATAAGAGAAAATGTTCATTTATAAATATTATATGAAAAAATAAAATTTTAATTTTAATCATGAAAGTTTATTTTTACATTTTAGTGGATAACAAATTATTTTAAATGATTACACAATGCATATGCACTAATTATTAAATTAATGAAAAAATAAAACAAATGATATTTGAAATATTAAATGTAATATAATTTGTGATAATTAATGTGATACATGAATTTTATAGATTAATATAACATGTTTGGTTTGTGATAATATATTTTCTGAAATTCCATTTTTTATATAGATGTTATTAATTTCAGTCTAATGTATAGTTCTAAAAATTGACATTAATTATATTCCATAAAAATAATTTTTAATTAAATGAAATAAAAATCCTAAAAATTATATTTTTTTCATGATATTAGGATATGGTTGAAAATATTTATGATGGTTTATTTATGGTATTTTCTCCATTTATAGTAACTATCTTGATACTGAATGTGTAAAAATCCTTGTTGTCAAGATACGTGTGAAAGGGATTAATGAGGGGTTAAAACCAAATTATAAGGACAAAAGAATAGTAAAAAAATATTTCTAATATTTATATTATAAGATTATCTTGACCCATCCTAAAATGAAATTTAAAATAAATCAGTCTTGAACCATTTTCAATTCTAAATTAATTTATATTAATTTGTTATTTATAGAAATTCCAAAGTACATATCCCTTCTATTTTAAAAGAGAACCTATTCATCTCATTTGGTCACACATAATAAAAATTGTAGTATGAGAAAATATCTATTCAAATTACTCCCATACAAATATCTATATATCCTAGACTATTTTATTTTATTAGGAAACCAACATAGCATGTCTTTTTCTTTAAACCTAAATATATTATCTAAAGAAGAGGTTTTAGACTTAACTGAGTGTTTTTGTTTTATTTCACATTCCACATCCTAACAATATTCTTTAAAAAATAAAAAATAAGAAAAATAGAATATTATATTTACACATATGTTTTTATATCAATTTAAAAACTTATATCCTTCTCCTCTTCCATCAAATGGTAAATGAGACTATCATTTATGTGTATGGTAGAGTACCGCCTCACGAGCTGATGTCATTATTTTTCCATCAACTTCTCTCATGGATGGATATAATGATATTACTAATATATATATATATTATTTTTCAGGACGTATTAATCATTCCTAGAATATAATATATCATTTACTTGTTTACCGTCCCATTCACTAAAAAATGATAATGTAGTTTGTGTGTCTGTGTGGACAACCACCTCCACAAAGCGATGTAATTTTTTTTATTAACACATTTAATTGAATATATATATATAATTATATTTAAATAAATAATATGATATTTATGATATTATTATCCCCCAATAATGATAAACTATAACTTACCCTCTTTAATTATGATCATTGAAAAATGGAAATGTTACTCTTACGTACAAAAGATCTAACATCTCCTTTATTGTAACGTAGTTCATTATTTATAACCATATTTAATGGTTTTATTAAAATTTACAATTGATGTATTAAAATTATAATTATTCCATGATTAATATTCATGATATTTGGGGGACATGACCACTTTTACAATAGTCAAACTACCAAATCCAATTTTTACATATTACCTGAATATCATTAAAATGTCTAACATGGATTAAATGATTAAGTAATGGTATATAATAAGTAAATAAGTGAAATAAAGTAAATAATGAAATTTAAAAACATTATCAAGAATGTAAATAATTAACATAATTTTATTATTAAATAACATAAAGACACACATGATGAGTCAGACTCAAGGTAAGGGACGCTTTAACCTAAAACCTCATTTTTTATGTTATAATGATTTATTTTCAATATATTTATTATACAATTATATTTTTTTAAAATTAATATAAAAATTTATTTGTATGGAAATAAAATTACAATAAATGGAATATTATGCCTCATTTATTCAAAGGGATTCAAAAAGAAATATTTTTATAGAAATTTTGACATTCTCTACAAAAGAAAAAATGAGTGTTATATTTTAATGAGTATAGTGGAAATAAAATTTCCTACCAATATAAAGGTTATTTGATGTTTTTATTCATTTAAAACATTTCATGTTTTATGAAAATAAAAAAAACCATTCCATTTTTTTAAATATATATTTTGAAAACAAAATTAATGTAAAATGGTATTTTGATATCCAAATTTGTTTTTAAATTCCATTTTAAAAGAGTTTTTAAGGGTTTTATTTCAAATATAGTCCTTGTAAATTGATTTAAAATGGTTGAGCCCCTTTATTACTCATGGGTGAGACCACTATTTTTTATATTATGGGTTCACCTAGGTAGCGATCCAATGAATTGGGTAATGATTATGTTCATTGAATAATTATATTGGATGTTGGTTATATGGTTATTCCAACTACAAGGGTTTTATAAGGGTTTTGAGATAATGATATCTCAGGAAACCTTCATGAATTTTTTATTCTTACGATTTAAATTTAATAGAAATATTTTTATTTGAAAAGGAATTGGAAATAAATTTCTAGAGGAAAATGATTCTCTTTCAGATAAGTTGTAATTTTTGAAAGAAAATATTTTTTATGGGTTTTTATGTTTTCAATGGAAAAATGAATTTCTTTCTTTATGCATGTTATTGAGATTTTTATCCCCAAAAAATATTTCAAAATGGTTTTCATAGGTATTTAAATATGAGAAGCTACAATAATTATGTTAAGATTAAATTTTTGATGATATTAGGTGAAAATAAATATATTTATCTTTCAGTGGGAAAAAATAATACTAAGTATAAGTGTCCATATTGAAATATATTTTATTATTCTAAAAAAGTTATGACCTAACCCTATAAAAAAGAAAGCCTAAAATATCCTCATAAATGAAAATAAATCAATTATTATTGTGACCTAATATGGGTCAACTATATTAGACTTTGGATTCATCCCATCACATTATATGTGTAAAAGAGGATAACAAAAACATGTCTTGAATATAAAAAAATAGAAAATACAACCAAAGTATGAAGACAATGTAATGACCCAAAGTTTTATCAAAGGAATTAAATTATTATAATTTTTCCCTATAGTATTAGGAATAACAATTACATATCATGATACTAAATACTATGTGTCCATTAAACATAATTTTTATACTTCTATGTTTTGAATTTCGAAAATATGACATACAAGGTTGCGATCAGTAAGTTATTTGGAGTCTGATAGAAAAACCTAATTTTTGGAGAATAATAACCTACCATTATGAATAGTAACATACCCTTATGAATAGTGATATACCCTAATGAATAGTAAACTTACCTATGATAGTATAAAAATAATATTCAAGTGAAAGTATGATCTACCTATAATTTAGAATAAGTAAATGAATGTTTTAAAAATATTTTTTTATAATAAATAGTGGTTTTAATTAAATAATACGTTAACCATATTTAGAAAATTATTTTTGAAAAATGGAGTTAATTTTTGGATTCTACACATCGTAAAATGGTTAGGGTTATTTTTTTCTAATTTTATGAAATAACTCAATTTTCAGGTGAAAAGTAAAAATACATTTTTTTCACATAACCTATATATCTTAAATTGCATCATTCAAGATGTAATAATGATATAAAATTTATATAACTTCAGGTTTTTCCATGTTCTATTTAATTTCATAAATGGTTCCTTAAAATACAATAAACTCAATTTGAAACCCTATAAAAACCTTTCCAAAACCAAAAGTCAAAAAAGTGAATCCTTAAAAATCATTTTCTCTCTCTTTTCACTTTACTTTTTAATAAATTAATGAATTATAATTATAAAGATGATTTAAGGTATAAAAGGAATTATATTGTATTAATATATGATTTTTTTTGTCAAAAAACTAATATTACATGTCTAAAATTTGATATATTATTTTATTTAATATTTTATTCTAAAAACACCCACCTCCTCAAGTATAAATAACCCATCTCCCTTTCCTGGGAAAACCACTCATCTGGTCCTTTACTAATCCTAATATCTACCAAAATTCTCCCTACCAAGATTCTTATAATACTTAGGGGCGTTAGATATCCCTCCAACTCCAACCATCAAGGGATTTATAGTTTTGTGCAAGAGGAGTTACACCGAGGAGAGAGTAAGACTCTATTAAATCTTCTCTCTTTTTCCCCTTTTTTCCTTTTACCATATCCCTTTAAAAAACATATGCTACCAAATTTATTATTTTTTAAGTTAAAATTATATTAATGATGATAACCTACTGTAATTATCATATTAATGAAAAATATAAATGTCATACTTCTCTTTCTCACACTATCGACAATGTCCCGTTAAAGGGGGATTAACCATCTACGGAGACATTGCCAAGATAATTATTATAAACACCTTCATTTATGAAAAATATAAATTATATAAAATAAATTAATATCAAATTACATGTATTATATGCTTCTAGAACTAATTATACTAATTTTTAAATTACATTTAATAAACAGTCAAATCATCGCAAGATAAGAACTTTTTAAGTAAAATATGATATCAAAACGCTTCAATTTCATTAACAAAAATTATGAAATAAAATCCAATTAATATAATTGATAAAAGAAATTATAAAATTACTATAATTAAATTTTATATAATTGTTTTATTACACATAAATTTATTATTTAGGAGGCACATAAGAGACAAAATTTAGAGGAAATTAAGGTAAGGGATCCTCCCCATTTCACTCTTAATCAATATTTCCCTCTATGTTATGCCTTTTATGTGTAATCCCAAATGATAGGGTATGATTTCACACCTCCCACATACATTCCTCTTGATGTATAAGTAATTATAAACCCCTTTTATCGCTCATTATTCCCTTTTAGGGACACCTGACACCATGCGTATAATCTGTAATGAATTCTACCTAAACCTCCTTTATTCCTTCGGGTTGATCTATCTTTTTTCACTCAAATCAAGTTGTCTTTTATTTTCATGTACTACTTATACATTATTTTAATATTATAAAAACTCGTCATTCAAGATCCAACATGCATTCTCTTTTAGGGATATACATGCTTTTAAGTGATCCCTCCTCGATACTTCCCAATAAGAAAACTTGTTTTAAATAAACTTCCAAAATTATTACCCAACTTAAAGGGAACTATATCCTCTTTTTTTAGCCACAAATGTCCTTATAAAATCAGTTTTTTATCAAGAAAACCATTTGGTTCACTTTTATTTTAATATAAATGATTTTTCCTTTTTCTATTTTAAATGCTATATGGTATTTTCCTTAAGACTGCACAAAAAAGTTCTAATTGCTAAAATTTCTCAAATACATTTCTTACATATTGTAACCTCTGTTTAAAATAACTTACCATGATATATTCCTATTTTTCCTTATGAACATCCATGTTTGTTATAATTCTATTCTTTCAGGGACACTTCCATGATTTGTGGTACACAATTCATTTCATGGGTAACCCTTATGTTTATGTAAGATTGATTATACTTTTTTCTTTATGTTGAAAACAAATTCAGGAAATGTAAGATGGGTGTGCCTAGATAGTGCTCCAATTCATTGGGTAAAGTTAAGTATCATGAGATTCTATATTCAATGGTCTTGGTGATTTCCCTTGGCTTGGGATGTTATGGGAAACGGGGTTGGTGGATAGCCTTGACCCGAACTACTATGGGAAATGAGATTATAGGTTAGACATGACTCATACTAAAGGCAATTTTAAAAATTATGCCAGATTTATATGATTCCATGTTTATATGATCCCTTGTTTATTTGTCATGATTTCATATGTTCCATACTTTTTCTATCTTTATTTCATGCCTCCAAACTCATGTGCTTAAGATTATTTCTTATGTTCATTCCCTTAGTAGGATTTTTAGCTCATCCATTTCTTCATGTTATCCCCAGGTTATCCTATGTAGATGTAAGGGATCAAAATAAGTTGGGAGCTCATTATGATGGTTAAATAAAGAAGTTTTTTTTATCCTATGTTTATGTATTATGTAACTAGTCTTCCAATATACTAGACTTAACGATCCTTGTCTTGTACTCTGATGTATAATTATTCTTAAAATCATGTAATGTTATATGTAAAAGGTTCGGGACTCTATAGTCTGTATCATAGGATGGTCTAGTTATTCTGGAGATTAGGAATAGAGCAACTTAGTGAGAACCTTAAGGATGAGACTAAGTATAAGAAAACATCGCTAAATTTTGGTGAGTATTGAGTAAGTGGTTTATCAAGAAAATACATCCCTGTCTGGATACGACTAGGTAGAGGAAGCTCTGACACAGATGTATCTAGGGTTAAAACAAAAAAACACTACTTTGATCTAGACTCGAAGAGGAATTGGTGCACGACAATCGGCCTTTCTACACTCTTGTTTACGAAACTCGCGGGGGATATGAATTCGTGAATTCATGATATTAGTATAAACCATTATTATAAAAATCCCATAAGAAAATAAGTTATGAAATATATCAAGGATAACCTAGATTTAAACATATGGAGTCACAAGTTAGGATATACTTCTCCTTTACATATTTATCCTCTTACATTCAAAGTTTCCTTTTTATGCTCAATAGATAAGTATTCAATCCCTCTAATTGTACGTTCTTTTATTAGTTAATGCTGGGAAATAGAAGAAAACATTCCAACAACCAATGTGAGAGACAATGTGAAGATTTCTTTAATGATATGCCTGATATGATATGAATGGGTAATCAAAACTTCAAGACTGTACTTGCTTAGCTGGCTAAAGTTATGAATAATAACTTAAATCATGTGGAACCCCCTCCTCTTATAAGGAAAGATCATGTTTCTGTAGAATACTTCATGTAGAAATGGTCTCCCATGTTTAGCGGATCATATGGTACCATCCTCACTGAATAGTGTATTAACTCCATTGAAAAGATATTCTCCATCCTCCAGTGCTTGAAAGAAGAGAAATTTTTACTAGTGGTCTATCGTTTTGATGGGGAAGATGATCAGTGGTGGGAACTAATCAAGAATATGAATACCCGGGAATAAATTAATTCCATGAATTGGGAGGAATTCAAGAGGGGTTTTTTTTAATAAATATTTTACTTGAACCCTTTTTCTCAAAATGGAAAGAGATTTACTCATACTCAATCATAAGGAAGATGATTTCATCAAGTCATATGAAGAAAACATTACAAGTCTTGAAAGTTACGCCTCTAGACTTGTCATCAACACCGAAAGCATGGTGGATCGCTTCTTTAGCATACTAAAGCTGATTCTATGAAAATCATTGTAAATTAGATACTTCGGCGGCTATGAGGAGATTATACATTGTTCCCTCAATGTTAAAATGGAGATTAGAAACTCTCAGTAGTCTCGTGGGCCTGGTTACAAGAAGAGGAAAATGGAGAACAACATAGGTGGTTCAGAAAAAAAAATCTCATGATAGAAACAAGCCTGAATATCCCCCTTGTAAAAGATTGTGGAAGAAACATCCTAGGAAATGTCTAAAGTGAACCATGAATTGATTCAAATGTGGAAAGTTGGGACATCTGGCCAAGAAATGCCATAGGGATATGAAAACCCCCGCTAATATGGAAGAAGAATAGAAGGTTCAGATCAACACTCATCCAATGGTGCAGTGTTACAACTGTAGGGAGCATGGGAATTATGAAAAAAAATTCCCTAAGGCAAGGGTTGTCAGAGAAAATCAACAACATCCTCCAACAGAACAATAAAGGTCTTATGCTATCACTACTGCTGAGGTGGAGCAGGAAAATGATTCCGTGATAGGTATGCAAGTTATTCATTCAATAATATCAAATTTACTATTAGATTCTGGTTCTACGTATTATTTCATATCTTTCTTGTTTAGTAGAACTATTCAAACACCACCTCAAAAATTGGAGGACAAGTTATCTGTGAGAACGGATAATGGGGAATTATAAAATCTATTGTATATAACTCCTCCCCAGTTAATTTTTGTGGACTGAACCTCCGAGAAAATATTTTCAAACTTCCTTTAGTGGATTTTAATGCTATATTGGGCATAAATTGGATATCTTTATACAAAACAATGTCAATTGTCGATAAAAGAAAATATATTTTCACATTTTGAACCATCCCATGCTCCTCTACAAATGCAAAGAATATCACAAATATACTTTTAAAAATATTTAAGCAGTGTGGGTCTTGATTCCCTGTGCAGAGGCATACCATGCTCAAAGGATTTATTCAAAGGAAAGTGTCAACCTAGCAGAAATTCCCATCGTAAGGGGATATGATGATGAAATTATCGAAGAGTTACTCGAACTGCCCCTAGATCTTGAGGTAGAGTTCTCAATATAATTCAATCCCAAAGCTACTTCTATCTCAAAGTGTCCCTATAATATGTCTCCTATCGAACTGGAGGATTTAAAGAAGTAGTGGCAAGAACATTGGGACAAAGGCTTCATACGACCTAGTGCATCACCTTGGGGTGTTCTAGTGGTCTTTTTGAAGAAAAGGGATGGAACAATATGGTTGTGTATCGATTATCAGGAACATAATAATATCATCATAAAGAACAAGTATCATCTTCCAAGGATTGATAAATTTTTCGATTAGATAAGAGGAGATAAATACTTCTCAAAGGTAGATCTTCGTTCTAGATATCATTAGCTAAAGGTGAAAGGGAATATATTCATAAGACTTGTAAAGACCCGAAAATTTCAAGTAAAATTTTTTCTTAAATACTTTGGAATTTTACGAGTCTGCGGTTTCTGACGTCACTTGATTCCGAGGCCCAGTGTGACCGGAATCAATTTCTAAAGTTTATCTCGGGTACATTTAGAAAATGAATGAGCGGGTTTTTCTATATTTCAAACCGGTGCTCAGAATTGAAATCTGAGGGCACTGATGAACTCGCAATGCCGGTAATTTTTTAATGGGACCTTTACCATAGTCGCATTTTCACGGGAGGAGAAGTTATTTATTGGGGTTTAATTAAAGAAGTAAATAAAATTGTTTGTACAATTTTATTTTATATCTAAGGAGGTTAACTCTTCCCATGGGAAGTTGTTGGTGGGGCCCACACCCACCCAAATTCCCATGTGTGGATAATTGAAAGGTGGGGCCCAGATGAGCCCCAACCTTTCACCTCCCCCTAAACTCCTTAAACCCCCTTTCTTAATTTTGTAAACTCCTGTTTAATGTGGACTCTTCCTCTCCCTCTTTAATTAATTACCAACACATTTATTTAAATAATTCAACCACACCAATTAATTAATTAAGTGGTTTGAATTTGTATTTTAAATTGCATGTGATAATAAAATAATAGCATGAACCTATTGTTTTATTTTGGCACACGTTGGGTTGGGGAAGATTGGGAGACAACTCTTGTGAAGAAGAAGAGAACTCCTCTCTCGACGAAGAACGACGTCTCTTCAACGAAGAACTCCGATTCCACGAAGAACTCCGGTTTCATGAAGAACGAAGACACACACCGACGTCGTCTACTAAACCACATGCCATGACACTGTCTTCCATGACACCCGACGTAAGATAGCAATTATCGAGGTAGGGTATTTGTGTTGTTTTTATACTCGTCATTCGTCATTGGATTTATGGTTTGAGCCTCTAACGCGAAGGTCACGAGAAAAGAACAAGATCGAACCCTCCGCTGGTTGTTCGTTTGTGCGCGGGATGACGGGCGACATGAAACGGGGCCACATCTGTGATTTAAATCCATCGTATTGAAGAACAGGTCCCGGGAGTGCCGCAGGCGTAGACGGTGGGAGAATTGGACAACGGGATCATGTCTGGTGGTCTGTGGAAGGCGCTGCCAGCGCGCCATGCTAGCACAATAGTGGCGGCGTCAAGAGAAGACCACCGCGGCTGAGCCACGGTGGTAGAAGGACCGGAACGGCCCGGTCATTTCGGAAAAATCAAAGAGGCACGACATTAAGTCGCGCCAGTAATCCGGGGGTCGCGCCACCGATACGCTCGGCCAGCTGGCCGAGCCAGCTGCCCCCGGCCGGGCCGAGGCGGGCCATCCAGACCGGGCTGTGCCGGCTGGGCCGGGCCACGACCTCTCGGGCCGGTCCTGGACCCGGGTTGGTTCAACCCGGTTCGGGCCAACCCAGGGAGGATTGGGTTGGGTCAGACCGGGCCCAGACCCCCCTTTTTCGGACTGTTTTTTATTAAATGGTCATATCTTGAGTTACGGACCTCCGATTGATGCACTTTCAGTTTCGTAGGATTTCTTGGATCGAGACGGCCGTTTCTCTATAATACACTCAATGTTTCGGTGATGTTTTTGTACGGTTGGGTTGGTTCGAACCCAAAATCAATCGGGTCCTCGAAGCGAAAACGCTTATAACTTGAGAACCAGACTTCCGATTGACGTGTCGTCAATTACGTTGGATTCCTCTTGATGAGACATTTCTATTGGAATACTCTATGTGGGAATCAGATGATATTGTAGTATGGTAGATCTGGTTTTAGCTTAAAAACCAACCGGGCCCTTGGAACGGAAAAGCTAATAACTCACAGACCGGGCGTCTGATTGACACGCCGTATATTGATTTGATACCCCTATAACGAGGTGGTCCTTTGTGTTACTTCTACGTGAGACTTCGTGACACTTAGAAGTAACAACCAGTTTCTCGGGGAGCAGACCCTCCCGGAGACGAGCGTGCAGAGTGTGGAGACCTAGTAGCTGTAGACCTGATGACTGCTTGACCGATTCGACTCGGAGTGATTCAATTCTCCCAGTGGACGGAGTGCCCGATATTTGGCGGCAGACCCATGGCGGACGAAGCACCTAGTAGTTGGAAGCAAACCCGGAGTACTCGACAGGAGGAGTGCCTCAGCAGTCTAAGGTTAGTGTATAGCACCTCGGAGTCGTGACAGGGCCACTGTACTCGACAGAGGAGGAGTTCTCCAGCAGTTGTGGTTTCGATAATGAAAATCCTGGTTGAGTTGAGTCAATGACCATTGTGTTTTCCTCATGATTGAGATGGGTTACTTGATAACTTATGTATATGTATTGGCATATACCTAAGTAAGAGTTATCTATTGAGATATTTCTTTGTGGTTTATCCTTGATGGATTTAGTGAGACCTTGAGGGTCTCGGGGTCCCTACTGAGTATTGTAATACTCACCCCTGCATGGGCTATGCCCGCACCTCATTGTGTTGGTTGCAGAAGACGAACATCACTGATCGTGGTTAAGGCTTGTAGAGCTGGACGGTACCTAGAGGTGGAATTCACAACGAGATGGTACCAGGAGGAGACAGACGAACGTAGAGAGCTGAGGTGGCCATTTGTACCTACCCTTCAGGTAGGAACTCCGAAGGACGATTAAGGAGGAGCTTGAAACCTTCCAGTTGTTTTGTCTTTTCCTTGTACTTTACTGTTGGGCTTGTATTTCTGGCCCCTTTACTTTCCAGCACATATTTTATAATATAGTGTTTACTTAGTGTTTGCTTCCGCTTGTACTCTGGTTGTGTGTGTGTTTAAATTTTATAAAGGCAAAGCCTTCCCAGTTATAGGGATTTACACCTTTAGTGTTAGTCGCCAGCTCCTGGCCTATGAAAGGCGGGCTTCGGGTAGTTACGACATGTGCCCTAGGGGGACAGGTCGTGACAAATTGGTATCAAAGGAGTCGGTTCTACCGCAGAAATTAGGACTCTGATATTTTCTTTTCTGTGAAGCAATAGTGTTAAGCGTACTTAGTGTGGTTTTTGGTTCAGGGAGTCCAGCTTTGGTGCGGCGGCTGACGTATCCATACACCAGGACATTGACTTCTGATTTCCGACTCAGTGCACAAAAACACTAATAGCGTGTGTGTTTCCAAAAATTTTCTTTAAGTCAGCTCAAACCAGTTCATCTCACCAGGTATAGTCTTTTGACAATGTCGCATCTGTTTCTTTCAGGATGTCTCCCTACGGATGACAAGCTAGAGCCCCGATAGTTGTACGTAGTGACAGGCTGCCGAGCGACGAGGCCTCAGTACAGGGCCCTCATAAAGTTGAGGCATCAGCGGTACTACCATGCGTTGGGCCACCGATGCCACTATCCACAGCAATAAGCGATGCATGCCGCTTAAGCACGCTTCACGAGTTCCAGCTCCAGAGGCCACCCAGGTTCCAGGGAGATACGGACCCACATGTGGCTGAGGATTGGCTGGAGGATGTGGTGAGAGTCTTCAGGCTAGTAGGGACACCAACAGAATTTATGGTGATCCTTGCAGCCATCTTCCTTCAGGTAGCCGTAGGCAGATGGTGGAGCCTGATGCTCCAGATGCATGACGAGGTGACACTTCTATGGGTAGACTTCGAGAGCCGGTTCTGGGCATATATTTTACTAGCCACCCTTCAAGAGGTGCGTATACAGGAGCTACTGCATCTTCAGCAGGGTAGCATGACGGTGGTGCCGTACTCAGCTAGGTTCACCGACCTCTCGCGATACTCCACTGATATGGTATGGGACCAATTCTTCAGGGCCCGGACCTTTGAGCAGGGACTCGGGCGAGAGATTAGAGCTTCAGTTGTCTCCCACAGCATCCCGATGCAGACAGGGGTGTTGGAGCGAGCCCTCTTAGTGGGGAGTTTCCTTGCTGAGAAGTCTCCAGCAGAGGGACCCACCACTAGTCAACTTGAAGCGGAGTCTTTTGCAGCTGGTAGTAAACAGATGACACAGGGGTCTAAGAGGACTAGACCCACCAGTGGTCGACTGCACGACTCAAGTTCAGTTGTGCGGGGAAACCGGAGTGGAGTCAGAGCCATTCATGCCAGGAGCGGGCAGTATTACTCCTATGGCGGGATTGGTCACATGGTACGTGACTATTCGACCCGCCATACAGACGATCAGAATATAGATGAAGGACCTCCTAGGAAGAGGCAGAGGTTCGATCAAGGTAGACCACAAGGAGCATGTGACCGTGGCAGATGAGATGGCCATGCAGCTGGTGGTGGATGACGCTTTGAGGTGTTTCCACTACCACCACCTGGAGGTCCACCCCGACCAAAGGAACAGGTGGAAATGGGAGATAACAGCTTCAGGAAGCTGAAAAATATGACTATGGAGCTCAAGAAGTAGGTGGAAAGGAGAGGGACTAGTTCTAGGAATAGAGGCCTTTGTTCTTGGTGATTCTAGTTTCCTTGAATATGTTGTTTGTTGTTGTTGTGTGTCTTTGTACTTGAGCCGTAGTAATAAAAGACACTTGTCCTTGTGACATTTTCTTTCCTTCCTTTTTTTGTGGTTGATACTGAGAGGTTCTGGTTAAAACTGTTGACTGGACCCTCACTTTCGAGATTCCTACTGGAGGAGACCCAGTGACCACACACTGATGCCGACAGTGTGACTCAACCCTTGGATGGGAGAGTGACGGTTGGATCTCTTGGTAGTAGCGTCGAGGCCTTATGACATCGTCCATGGAATGAATGTATCATTCATGTCAGGATTGACTATATTAGGTAATAAGCGTGGTTCATCCAGGGGATGAGACCGGGTTTCTCTTTTCGTCAAAGGAGAAATCTTAGCAGCTCTTACAGATCGTAGGCGAAGAAGGGTGATCGTTGACTGACTTACCAAGTCGGCTAACTTTCTACCGACCAGAGGTGGTATGAGCTACAACGGATAAGGTGAAGATCATCCTAGGGTGGATGAAGACTGCACAAAATAGACTGAAGTCCAATGCTGGTAGGAGACAGAGACCACTGGAGTTCGAGGATGGCGACCATGTTTTCTTACAAGTCTCACCTTGATGAGGTCTGCGGAGATTTGGCCAGGGCGGCAGGTTATCTCCAAAATTCATCGGAGCTTTCCTGGTCCTCAGTAGAGTAGGCTAGGTGGCTTACCGTCTGGCCCTTCCACCTCAGCTGCATCGGGTGCACGACGTCTTCCACGTATCTCAGTTGAGGAGATACATGCATGACCCGACTCGCATCATTTATCATGGGGAGTTGGACATCAATGATGGGGCGACTTTTGTGGAGGTCCCAGTGGAGATCAAAGATCGACCGGAGTGGGTCCTACGTGGATGGTCGATTCCTCTTGTGCGCATTCGTTGGCAGCACGGGAACCTCCAAGAGTGCACATGGGAGCGGGAGTCTCAGATACGTGCATAGTACCCTCATTTTTTTCCCTAGTTTATGATATAGCTTTATGGGGATGTAAATCCCAGAGGTGGGAGTAATGTAAATACACGAAAATTTCACAAGATTTTTTTCTTAAATACTTTGGAATTTTACGTGGCTGCGGTTTCTGAAGGCCCTTGATTTCGAGGCCCAGTGTGCCTGGAATCAATTTCTGAAGTTTAGCTCGGGTACGTTCAGTAAATGAACGAGCAGGTTTTTCTATCTTTTGAACCAGTGCTTATAATTGAAATCTGAGGGCACCGATGAACTCGCAACGCCGGTAATTGCTTTAGGGGAATTTTACCATAGTTGTGTTTGCACGGGAGGAGAAGTTATTTATTGGGGTTTAATTAAAGAAGTAAATAAAATTGTTTGTACAATTTTATTTTATATCTCAAGAGGTTAACTCCTCCCATGGGAAGTTGTTGGTGGGTCCCACTCCCACCCAACTTCCCATGTGTGGATATTTGAATGGTGTGGCCCACACGAGACCCAACCTTTCACCTCCCCCTAAACTCATTAAACCCCCCTTATTAATTTTGTAAACTCCTCTTTAATGTGGACTCTTCATCTCCCTCTTTAATTAATTGCCAACACATTAATTTAATGAATTCAACCACACCAATTAATTAATGAAGTTGTTTGAATTTGAATTTAAAATTGCATGTGATAATAAAATAATAGCATGAACCTATTGTTTTATTTTGGCACACGTTGGGTTGGGGAATATTGGGAGAGAACTCTTGTGGAGAAGAAGAGAACTCCTCTCTCGACGAAGAACGAGTCTCTTCAACAAAGAATGCCAGTTCCACGAAGAACGCTGGTTCCACGAAGAATGATGACACACACCGACGTCGTCTACGAAGCCACACCCCGCGACACTGTCTTTCGTGATGCCTGACGTATGACATCAATTATTGAGGTAGGGGATTTTTGTTGTTTTTATACCCGTCATTCGTCGTTGGATTTATGGTTTGAGCCTCTAACGCGGAGGGCATGGGCTAACGAACAAGACTGGACCCTCCTCTGGTTGATCATTTGTGCGCGGGATAACGGGAAATGTGAAACAAGGCCGCATCAGTGATTTGAAGTCGTCGCTGTGAATAACTGGTCCCAGGAGAGCCACAGGCGCATACCGTGGTTGAATCGGACCACCGGAGCGCGTCTTGTGTTCTACGGAAGGTGGTGCCGGCGTGCCACGCCGGCACGGCGGCACCCGGCGACGGCGGCGCGCCGCCGAAGCATACCGCCACGGCGGAGCCGCGGTGTAGGAAATTCCAGAATGGCCCAGTCGTTCTGGAAAAATCGAAGAGGCGCGACATTAATCCACACCAGTAAACCGGGGGTCGCGCCCCTAATATGCTCGGCCAGCTAGTTGAGACAGCCTCCCCTGGTCGGGCTGGGGCGGGCCATCCGGGTCACGTCGCGCCGGTCGGGCCAGCCTATACCTACCCGGACAAGGCCACGCCCGCCCAGGTTGGACCCATACCTAGGTCGGGTCATCCCGGTTCGGGCCAACCTAGGGCGGGTTGGGCCGGGTCGGACTGGGCCCAGACCGCCCCTTTTTCGGACCATTTTCGGTTAAATGACCATATCTTGAGCTACGGATCTCCTATTGATGCACCGTAAGTGGAGTAGGATTCTTTGGATCTATATGGTCATTTTGGTATATTAAACTCAAGGTTTCGGCGAAGTTTGGGTATGGTCGGGTTGGTTCGAACCTGAAACCAACCGGGCCCTCGGAGCGGAAATGCTTATAACTTGAGAACCGGACGTCCGATTGACATGTCGTCGACTAAGTTGGATTTCTCTTGATGAGATAGTTCTTTTGGCATACTCTACGTGGGATTTAGATGATATTGGAGTATTTTCAGGTTGGTTTTAGCATAAAAACCAATAGGGCCCTTGGAACGGAAAGGATAATAACTCACAGACCGGGCGTCCGATTGACGCGCCGTCTGTTGCGTTGAGACCCCTATGACGAGGCAGTCCTCTATGTTACTTCTATGTGAGACTTCATGACACTTAGAAGTAACGACCAATAAATCGTAGAGCGGACCCTCCTGGAGACGAGCGTGCGGAGTGCAGAGACCTAGTATCTATATACCTGACAACTGCTTGACCGATTCAACTCGGAGTGATTCGATTAGCCTAGTGGACGGAGTGCCCGATATTTGGTGGAAGACCTAGAGCGGACGAAGTGCTTGGTAGTTGTAAAAAGACTCGTGGTACTCGATATGAGTAGTACCTTAGCAGTCTATGGTTAGTGAGTAGTGCCTCAGAGTCGTGACAGGGCCACTGTACTCGATAGAGGATGAGTTTTCCAATATTTGTGGTTTAGATAATGAAAATCTTGGTTGAGCTGAGTCATTGACCTTTGTGTTTTCCTCATGATTGAGATGGGTTACTTGATAACTTAACTATATATATGGGCATATACCTAAGTAAGAGTTATCATTTGATATATTTCTTTGTGGATTATCCATGATGGATTTAGTGAGACCTTGAGGGTCTCGGGGTCCCTACTGAGTATTGTTATACTCACCCCTGCACGGGCTATGCCCGCACCTCATTGTGTTGGTTGCAGATGACGGACATCACTGATCATGATTGAGGCTTGTAGAGCTGGATGGTACCCGGATGTGGACTTCACGATGAGACGGGACTCAAAGGAGACAGACGAATGTAGAGAGCTTAGCTGGCCATATGTACCTACCCATCAGGTAGGAATTCTGGAGGACAATCCAGGAGCATCTTGACACCTTCCTGCTATTTTTTCTTTTCCTTGTACTTTACTTTTGGGCTTGTATTTCTGGCCCCTTTACTTTCCAGCACATATTTTGTTATATAGTGTTTACTTAATGTTTTCTTCCTCTTGTACTCTGGTTTTGTGTGTGTTTACATTTTATAAAGGCAATGTCTTCCCAGTTATAGGGATTTATACATTTGGTGTTAGTCGCCATCCCCTGGCCTATAGAAGGTGGACTTGGGGTAGTTACGACATGGGCCCTGGGGGACGGGTCGTGACAAGACTGCCTTTCATACATGGTATGGGCACTATGAGTTTCTGGTGATGCACTTTGGACTTACTAATTCCCTGAAAATCTTCATGGATTTGATGAATAGATTATTTATACATTACATCGACAAATTTGTGGTAGTGTTTATTGATTATATTTTCATATACTCCAATAGTAAGGTGGAACATAAAGAACATCTAAGACTTGTAATGGTGACTTTGAGAAAGGAGAATTTGTACACCATGTTCAGCAAGTGTGACTTTTGGATGAAGAAATTCACGTTCATGGGACATGTGATCACAAGTGAGGAAAAATATGTAGACCCTTAAAAAATAAAAGCGATAGATGATTGTCCCAGGTCCTCTAGTGTCAAAGATATCTATAGATTTCTTGGATTTACTGGGTACTAATGAATTTTTGTGAGAAATTTATCATGTTTTTCAAGCCCCCAAAATAAGTTAACAAGGATAGGGGTAATGTATGTATAGACAGGAGAATGTGAGGAAAGCTTCAAGGAGCTAAATACAAGGTTGATCCCTACACCAGTACTCACGCTACTGAAAAGTGGAGAAAGTTTTTTGATATAAAGTGATGATTTAGAGAAAGGATTGGGTTGCGTACTCATGCAAAATGATAATGTGATAGCCTACACCTCGCAACAATTTATGATCCATGATCATAACTACCTGACGCATGATCAAGAACTCGTAACCGTGATTTCTTCCTTGAAAATATGGAAACACTAACTTTATGGTGAGAAGTGTGACACAAACACCGACCACAATAGTTTAAAGTATATATTCACATAGAAGGATCTAAACATGCATCAAATGAGTTGGTTAGAGCTAAAAATGGATTATGATTTATCTATTCACTGTCATCTTCGAAAAGTAAACAAGGTTGTTGATGCTCTAAGTAGAAAAGAACTTGTTACTCTACACATTTTATGGATTGAGAAAGACCTTGTATTATTGGATATGAAAAAGTTGGATTTGGAAATCAATATGGAATGGGATACATCCTACCTTGCCCAAATTATTGTAAAACCATTTATCCAATAGAAGATTAAATAATCACAAAGGGATGATCTTGAGTTACAAAAGAATGTGAATGAATTAAAGGAAGGGAAGTTACATGATTTCCATATTGACGATGATGGTGTGATTCAGTTTGGAATGCGACTTCATCCACCTTTATCATGTAGGATAAAGAAGGAGTTATTAGATAATTCATGTAGCTCAAAATTATCTATCATTCCTGGTAGTACCAAGATGTATCATGATCTAAAATAACACTTCAGGTGGGATAACATGTATAAGGAGATTGTGGAATATATATCAAGGTGCTTGGTATGTCAGAAATTTAAAGCAGAGCAACAAAATTCCAAAGGGATGATGCATCCATTGCCTATACCCATGTGAAAATGGTAGAATGTCACTATGGACTTTGTCAATGGTCTCCCAAAGACATATAGGGGAAATAATAATATATGGGTTGTGGTTGAATGACTCACCAAGGCTTCCCATTTTATCTCTATTTGGGATGATCTCTTGCTTGAACAACTTGAAAAGATATATGTGAAGGAAATGGTGAGAATGCATGGTGTTCCACTATCAATTGTCTCTGATCATGATCCTAGGTTCACATCAAAATTATGGATGAGTCTTCAGCATGCTTTGAGTACTTAATTAAATTTCATCACGACCTATCAACCACAAACTGATGGCCAATCTGAAAGGAATATTTAGATGCTTGAAGATGCTAAGATCCTTCTTTTTCAAATTGAAAGGTGGTTGGGGTCAACATCTCTTAATGGTTTAGTTATCATACAATAATATCTTCCAATCGAGAATTTATATGCCTCCATATGAATGTTTGTATGGAAAGCGATGTAGAACACCAAGCAGTTGGGATGAAGTTGGAGAAAGAAAACTACATAAAACTGGTCTTGTGAAAGAGATGATAGACAAGGTTCAGGTCAACCGGAAACGCGTCAAAGATACTCAGAGTCAGCAAAAGAGCTATGATAACAACCATTGAAGGGACTTTGAGTTCAACGTTAGAGATAAAGTCTTCCTTCAAATATCACCATGGAATAGAGTCGTGCATTTTAGAGAGAAATGGAAGCTAAGACCAAGGTACATTGGCCACTTTGAGATCCTTGACCGCATAGGATCTGTGGCCTATCGGCTTTCACTTCCACTAAATATGTCTTGAGTTCCTAATCCATTTCACATATCACTCTAAAGGAAGTACATACCATATCCCTCACATATACTAAACTCATAGGTGGTAAATCAAGAAGATGATCTCTCTTATGAGGAGCACCTAGTAAAGATTCTAGACTAGAGAGATAAGGTTCTAATCAACAAGACAAAAAACCTTATCAAAGTGTCTTAGATGAACCATAATTTTGAAAAATCAACTTGGGAACTGTAGGAGGCGATTGAGGAGAAGTACCCTCACATGTTTATGTAAAACAAAATTTTGAGGGGGAAATTTCATAAGGGGGGAAGAATGTAACGACCCAAAGATTTATCAATAGAATTACCTTATTATAATTATTCCTTATAATATTATGAAGAACAAGTACATATCATGATACTAAATACTATATGGCCATTAAAATTTATTTTTCTACTTTTATGTTTTGAATTATGAAAATCTGACATACGCGGTTGTGATTAGTAAGTTATTTCAAGTCTGATAGGAAAAAAATTAATTTTTGGTGAATAATAACCTACCCTTATGAATAGTAACATACCCTTATGAATAGTGATATACCACTATGAATAGTAACATTACCTATAATAGTATAAAAATACTATTCAAGTGAAAGTATGATATACCTATATTTTTTAATAAGTAAATGAATGTTTTAAAACTGTTTTTTATAATAAATTGTGATTTTAATTAAATAAACAATTAATAATATTTAGAACATTATTTTTGAGAAATGGGGTTTATTTTTTCATTCTACACATTGAAAAATGGTTAGGGTGATTTTTTGGTAATTTTTTGAAATACTTCAATTTTAGGCTGAATAGTAAAAATACAATTTTTAACAAAACTGGAATATCTTAAACTGCATCATTCATGATGTAATGATGACATAAACTCTATATAACTTTAGTTTAGTCCATTATCTAATTAATTTCATAAATGTTTCCTTAAAATACAATAAACTCAATTTCCAACCCTAAAAAGAACTTCCCAAAACCTAAAGTCAAAAAAATGAATCCTTAAAAATCATTTTCTCTTTCTTTTCACTTTCCTTTTAATAAATTAATTAATTAGAATTTTAAAGAATATTTAGGGAATAAAATGAATTATATTATATTAATATATTACTTATGTTTTCAAAAAAACTACTATTACAAGTCTAACATTTGATATATTTTTTTATTTAATATTTTATTCTAAAAACACCCCCTCCTCAAGTATAAATAACCCATCTCCCTTACCTTGGAAAACTAATCCCATCATCCATTAATAGGTCTAATATCTGCCCAAATTCTCCCAATAAAGAATTTATTAATACTTAGGCACGTTTTGGATCCCTCCAACTCGAATCATCAAAGAGTTATAGTTTCGTGCAAGAGGAGCTACACTGAGGGGAGAGTAAGACTCCATTAAATCTTCTCTATTTTTTCCTTTTTTTCTTTTTCCCTATCCCTTTCAAAAAAAATATGTTAAAAATTAGATTATTCAGTAAGTTAAATTTTATTAATTATTTTAACCATCTATAGTTATAAAATTAATGAAAAATATAAATGTCATACTTATCTTTCCCGCACTATCGACAACATCCCATCAAAGGTCGATTAACCATCTACGGAGACGTTTCCAAGACAATTATTATCAAACCCTTCATTTACGGAAAATGTAAATTATATAAAATATGTTAATATCATATTAAATTTATTCTATGTTTCGGTAGATTATTATACTAATTTATAAATTACATTTAATAAAAAATCAAATCATTAAAAGATGGGAAATTGTTAAGTAAAATATCAAATCAAAACGCTTCAATTTCATCAACAAAAAATATGAAATAAAATCCGATGAATATAATTGATAAATATATTTTTTAATGAATATAATTCACTTTTAAATCATTTCTTTAATAAACACAAATTTATTATTCAGGAGGTTCAGAAGATAAAAAATTAAAAAGAAATTAAGGTAAGGGATCCTCCCTATTTCACTCTTAATCTAGATTGTCCTCTATGCTATGCATTTTATGTGTAATAAAAAATGATGGGGTATCATTTCTCACCTCCCCCATACTTCCCTCTTGATGTATAAGTGATTATAAACCCCTTTTATCTCTCATCAATCCCTTTTAGGTACACCTGATACCATGTGTATAATCCGTAATGAATTCTACCCGAACCTCCTTTATTCCTTCGGGTTTATCTATATTTTTTTACTAAAATAAAGTTGTATTTTATTTTTATGAAAAACTTATACATTCTATATATATTCTCCAAACTCATGATTCAATATCCAACCCTCATTCTCTTTTGGGTATGTACATTCTTTTATGTTATTCCATCCTCGATACTTCCCAACAAGCTAACTCGTTTTAAGAAAACTTCCCAAATTTTTACCCAACTTCAAGTGAACTCTATCCTATGTTTAAAGACACATTTGTCTTTATAAAATCAGTAATTTTATCCTTAGTACCTTATTGGTTCATTTCTTATTTTATATAAAAGACTTTTCCCTTTTCTATTTTAAAAGCTCTATGGTATTTTCCTTAAAACTGCTCAAAATGTTTTAAATGTTAGAATTTCTAAAATACATTTCTTACATGTTGTCACCAATGTTTGAAATCAATTACCATTATATATTCCCATTTTACCTTATGAACATTCATGTATGTTCTAATTCTTTTCTTTCATGGTCACTTTCATGATACACCCATTGGTTATGATTTATGTCATGATTGTGGTACCCAATTCATTTCATGGATAACCCTTATGTTTATGTAAGATTTATTATTCATTATTATTTATGTGGAAAACATATTCATGAAATGTAATATGGGTGAGCCTAGATACCACTTCAATTCATTGGGTAAATATAAGTCTCATGAGATACTATGTGCAATGGTCTTGTCGATTAGCCTTGGCTTGTGTTGTAATGGAAAACGGGGTTGGTGATTAGCCATGACCCATACTACTATGTGAAATGATATTGTTCGTTATCCTTGACCCAAACTAAAGATATGTTTTATGTATCTGTCACATTTATATTATTCCATGTCTATATTATCTCTTGTTTATATGTTATGATTTCATATGATTCATGCTTTTGGTGTCTTTATGTCACGCCTCGTAACTCATTTACTTAAGATTGTTTTTTTGTTCATTCCATTACTGGGATTTTTAGCTCCTACATGGTATCCCCAGGTTATCCTATGCAGATGTATGGGATCAAATAAAGTTAGGATCTCTTTATGAAGATTAAATAAATAAGTTTTTTTATCCCATGTTTATGTATTATGGACCTAGTCTTCCAAGACACTAAAATTAACGATCCTTGTCTTGTAATGTTATTTATAATTATGCTTAAAATCATGTAATGTTATATATAAAAGGCTAGGTTCTCTATAGACAAAACAAATATACCAGAAAACATAAATTTTAAGCCTAAATATGCTAAACTAGAATGTTTTTCGAAACCCCACACGACCAACAGTTACCTCCTGGCTTACCTGAACCAAAAGTAGTAGCAACAAGTAAAGTCAAAATACTATAAGAAACTTTTATCCTTACCTTAATATTTAGAAAAAACATATAAAAATTCATATATTCACAATTAGGCTGTGAAGAAAACTCCATTAGGATCCCAAAATAATTTCTATAAAAGGTCTAATATCAATAATTCAACAATTATATCTTTTTTTACATAATGTTTTAAAAAATAATAATCATAAAATAAATCTAGTTTTAAATAATTTTCCATTTGGTAATTATAAAATACTTTCATATTCTCAAACCATAAATATAACAAGTTTATGTGATACAATAGGAAATATTATCCATGCATGAACAGGTTAATAGGTAAACACATATCCATGAAAAAAATTATCATACGAAGCTTTGTGATATAACATTATATAAAAACCAATGAGAAATAATCCATGATATAAAAAATTGTTCAAATAAATAACCATAAATTAAAATGTACCATAGAACATATGTTTTAGCCTATAGAAAACTGTTTCCAAGATACTCATAAGCCTAAATTGGTATATGATTGATCCAACAGATATTGAGTCCTTCTAGTTGATATCACAAAATGTTCCCTCCTAGTGGTGAAACACACAATAAGGCTACTAGTTTCTCTTTCCTCGTGCACCCATGGTTCCCAATTTTCAATTTCCCAAAACATTATAAATACATAATACAATTTTATTAAAGAGTTTAAAAATATAAGACCATTTTCTTAGAGTTACAAAAACCCATTTTCAAAAAAAGAAAATAAATTTTCAAAGAAAAAATCGCCCCTTTCAAAATGTTTTCCTTTCAAAATTTTCAACTAAAATAAATGAACAGTTCAATGGAATATATTTTAAACAATTTAACGTTAATAAAATTAACCTATTTTATAAGAAACCATACCTAAACATGGTAGAAACCAATATTCTTTTGATAATGGTGAAAAGAAACCAAGAGAATGAACCTCGAAAGGGAAGGCATGCCATGAAAATAAAAGGGATTGAAAATATACAATTTGATCACAAATATGCATCCAATACACAAACTCAAGAAAAAATAAGGAATAACTTTAAGGATTACATACCTGGATAGAAGTAATCCAAACCCAATTGTGATCAATCACTGAATGAAGTGATCTGTGTTTGAGGGAATCACCCAAAACACCCTAGGAAGAGCCTTTAGGTTAAGTGCAATGATTCCTGTATGATTGAAATAATAATTTTATCTGAAACTCTTTCTAAAAACAAACCCTTATGAGTATACATGGATTGTAACCCCATTACATGTCATGCAATCCTTGACTCCCACACGCACCAAGAAACCAATCATATTTTATTAAGAAAACATATATTCTCTCATTACATGAAATATAACCTTTACAGGATGGGTAATGTTCTCACACCGTGTAAACATTTTACATGTTCTATCTAGTGACTATTATATATTGTGTATTACCATTAAACATGCTTACATTTTCCAATGAAAAGAAAAAAATACATGTTTTATGATGAAAATTCAAAAAAAATCCTTGACATCGCCATTATATGTATCCTCCCTATTCCATCTCAGAATTACTCAACTAACAGAAAAATAAAACCAAAAAAGGTAAAAAAAAAATATAGAAAGGTAAGAAGATGTTACAATCTCCCCAATATAAAGGATTTCTTCCCATATCAATTCCTCAGGATCATGTATCGATAAAAAAAGATAAGTTCAATCCTTCATCATCAATGACTCCCACTCCCAATTCCTATGGCTATCCTGTCTAAAAATCAATTGTAATTAGACCTATGGGGAGATTTTACTATACAGTTCCTTATCTATAAGATTCGTAACATTAATTGGTCGGTCAACCAAATTAGTTTCAGGCTCAAGATCAACATCTCCCACATCAAATCACATGGTATGGATCAGGTTTATACTTCTTCAATTGGAAAACATGAAAATCCTAATGTATAGAATTAAATCCATACATTAAGTTTACTTTATAAGAAACCTTCCCTAGTATTTCAATGATGTAAATGAGTCCCATGATCCTCGGTTCCAACATACAATTCTTACCCAACCATTGATGTCCCAACCAAGGTGAAATAATAAAATGAACCTAATCAATAACCTAAAACTTCAATGGCAGACACAGGTAGTCCTCGTATGATTTCTGATGATACTTTGTTGTGATCAAATGCCTCTTGTTCAACTACATCATCTCTATTATCTCCTAAACAACATTCGGCCCAACCAAGGACCACTCTCCCATCTTTTTCCAATAAAAGGGAGGTATAAATTTCCACCAATAAAAATCCTCAGAGGCTTCTATATTAATATAAACCTGATAACAATTATTATACGAAACCCAAAATAGATAAAAATTACATTCCTAATATCCTCTAAAATATAGAACAAATTACCAAAGTGTATCCTCTAGAACCTGAAGGGAACTATCTGTCTTTATATCCATTAATGGGTTATAATAAGTGATTAATTTAATTTGGTAACCCATCACCTCCTAAAAAATATTCCAAAACTAGAATGTGATCCTCAGTTTCCTTTTAAAAACAATAGCATAAGGAACCCTGTGATGTATCTCAATTTATCATAAAAAATTGTCCCTAGGATATTTTACTTTCATAATCTTTGTGATAGGTATAAAATTCTCATATTTTACAAGCCGATAAATTATCACCCAAATTTAATCCTTCAAATTGGATTCAACAGAATACCAATAATTAATTCCTTGTAAATATCATCCCAATTCTATGTCGGAATGGGTTATGGATACAACAACCCCACATGTCTCTTGTTCTCCTCATTAATTCTTTGACAAGTATGTCATTGTGAAATAAAATCCAATATTTACCATATCATCCCTTTCCACCAATATTGATGCCTATAGTCATGATACATCTTGGTATCACCAGGGTTCGTAGAGCAAAAATAATGGTGTCCACAACCCAACAAATTGTATCTCAAGGAAAATGAAACAACCAACCAACTATATAATCCCAAAATTTCACTCGATGATTGTGACCAATCACCTGAGGTCACCCCACCATAAAGGATTTCACTAAATAATTGATCCTTAGTGTCTTCCATCAACTCGATCCAAACTCACTAATCAAAATATAGGTCATCTTTAATTTATTCCAATAAAACTTTTCCACTATCCTCTTTCACTTCCAATATCATCTCAATAAACAAAATCATCTGAGACCACTCCTCAACCGATTCCTTCATGGAATGTGTCAGAAATTATCTTCTCAAGGCATCATAAACCACATTGTTATTCCCAATGGTATAATCAATATAAAAATAAAAATAATTATGGTACTCCATTAAACATATGTGATAAAAATTTATATCACACTAAATAAAAATTTTATTTCAGTTTCTTATGATCAAAATAATTTTTAAAATACTCACTAGAGTGATAATGAGACCAAGCTTTGAGTGAATTCATAAGATCTTCCAAACCATGAGTATGGGTATGGTAGTTCTTCTCATAAGGGTGTAACTGGAGAGATAAATAAGACAAAACTTGTTTCCCACACACCAATAAACATCTCAACACGCATACTAGAATATTTGGAGAAAACATAATAACCCAACCCTTGTTCAAGAAGAATCAAAACGGGTGATGAAGTCAACCTCTCCTTCATCTCCTCAAAATATCTCTTAAACATTTCATTATATTAAAACATTACACCATTTAGGGTTAAATCATTCATTGAAGATTCAATCTTGGATAAGTACCAAACAAATCATCTATAGTAACTATTGAAACCCAAGAATCTCTGGATCCCAAACACATTACTAGGCTACTCTATAAACATAAATATATGTAATTTTTTAATATCAACTAAGAGTCCCCTCTCAGATATCACATGACCTAGAAACATTACTTCTCAAATATGAAACTCAAACATAGATTGCACACCATAAATATGACGTTCCTTCATGGTTCAAAGAATTATATCCAACTGGTCTATATTCTCCTTATATGACTTGGTGTACAAGAAAAATATAATCCATGAACATAACAACAAAATTTTCCATAAACTAATGAATTATCTAGTTTATTAAATCCATAAACACCATTGGATAATTAGTGAGACTGGATTTTCTAAATGGAAACTCCAAATTTATATGCCGACTCCAAATTTTTGTCTTATGTATATCCTTTTCTTGAACAATCAGATCATGATACCCTAACCATATTTAAATCTTAAGAAACCAATGTGCCACTATAATCTGATCAATGAGATCATCAATCCTTGGAAAATTATATTTTTTCTTAATGGTCACCCAATTCAAATTTTGATATTTAATACAAAGGGTGAGGATCTCATATATCTTCTTAGAAAAGAGGAAAATCAAATCCCACAATGACACTCTAAGACAAATAAATATTATAAACATTATTTCCTCTAGTCGGAACTTAATATTCACCGACACATAAGGTTCCATACTGTAAGATGACATAGAAATGAGATTCATACCAGTGAGAAGGTAAATAGTAAACTCATCCTCTAATAGTGGTGTTAAATGAGAAAAATCATTCAAAAATACCTTAGGGTATACGCACACAACTACAGGAATTTTACCACCCATGAAATGGTCAACCTCATCAAGAAACATCTCTAAAAATGATATGATATTACCAAATCATTTAAAAATACATGCCTTTCGCTTCCTGATATATAGAGTACCACTCACTCTGGAAAGCATGAGTGACCACATCGGTATATAAGAATCAAACTCGAGGTTGATAATAATCTATCTAGATCATAACACTATCACCTAATTCATGTCAATAATCAAGTTGAAGATGTTAGGATAAAGAACTATAAAGTCCCACTCAACCTCAATTTCAGTTATCATCACCTGAATCATGGGAAATATGAAACCTTGTTCGAACCCCTTTTCTATAGGCACAAAAAGATCAAATAGAATGGAAAAATTTCCAAAATCAATACCAATATGTCAACTAACATTGATGATATAAAATAAAGATTATCACCTGTATCAAACAAATCGATCACTATAGAATATGAAATAATCATTCTACCTCTAGTATTCATTGGCCCTACTTCCGATTCATTTGTCACATACTCCACTCTATAAATTCATCCAATCATAGCCACATGAACATATCCCTTATTCTAAGGATTTGACCCACCATCCATGTAGGTATCTGCACAAACCAATGAAACCTTGTTGTGGGTTGATCCTACCGTACTACAATGAGATAGTATTTCATAGAATCATTTGTTATGGATACATAACTAATAAATAAAAAATTCATATGAACCTTCATATAGTTAGGCTTTTTAAGTACTCTCCTTATACACTTGTCACCCTTTAAGCTAGTCCTAATAAAAATGGAATAATCTTATGAAACAATTTTTGGATAGAAGGTACACCCTAGATGACAACTAAACCAACTAAATCTCCACCAAAACCTCTCTTCCTAGCTATGTATACCTCAACTAAAGAGTATTTTCCATATAAATTCAAAATGGTTGGAAGGAATATGATTATAAAAATTAATAAAATATCAATCCTCGATCCCAAATAAAACCTAAGAGCCTCCTGGTTCTCATTAGTGATGAGATTCAGTGTAAGATTCACCATCTCTACAAAACATGTAGAATATTCAATAAGAGTATTCCCCCCTTCTCGAAGGTCATAAACTCTTGGGGCATATTCACATGAATTTTATTGAGATAAATTCATTTTTTAATGATTTTCTTGAAAAAATACTAGTTAGAATCCTCCTACAACATTACTTTCACAATAGAGTCCCACAATCACCTTCATGGACCCTAAAGCATATATGTGGAGAAAAACTATAGATTCAACAAGATTATTCAAGAATTCGAAAATCTATTCTATTAGATGAAGCTAATACTCAGATTCCTAGGTCCCTTTATCACTAAAAATGATATGTTGATGTTTCTTAGTAAATTCCAATCCATGATCCACTACGTGTCTTGGGTTCTCAAAACCAAATTTAGGTACAGTCTGAACAAATTAGATAAATTATTCTACCAAATTAGGGTCCCCAGGAGGTATTTCCTTTAGAAATTTTTTTGTAGATTATTCTATTTAACATGGAAGAGACCCTCTTTTAGGAATACTCTAACAAAACAAAAGAAACTAATTAGTCAGGTAAAAATTCGAAAATAACATGACAAAAATCAGGTATTGATAACAAAGCATTAAAATTTTAATAAATTAAGAAAACCACAAAAAAACATTACTTAAATAGGAATAAGTTAATTTCAATATAAATACCATATATTTCATTCAAATGACCTCAAAATTAGAGTCTTACACATGTAAAAAATACCTGTCCACCCATGGTAACTCAGTTTCAGTCACAAAATTGAGCTGGCTAGACCCCTTTTCCACACACACTATTCAAATTCTGATTGTCCTAACTCCATTATTCAAAAGACAAAATCATACCTAACATAATTTAGAATAATAATACCCTCTAATAATAAATAATAATGATCCAAATTGAGTAAACTAAGTGATTCTCTCGAGTCATCCCTTCACATGTATGGGAAAAACAAGACAACAAAAACTATTGCTCAATATAAAAAAATACCTAAAACTAGAGTGTGGAGAAGAAATAGATGAGATATCATAGAAATGTATAATCTTAGACTGAATATGATAAACCAGAAAGAATGTCAAGACCCCAAGTGACCAATTTTCTCCTTAAGACCAAACAGAACTGAAAGTAGAAGAGACAATAGAATCCATTATACTGTAATATGCTCTTCCATTTACCCGAATCCTACTATAAAACATTTAAAAAATCCCAAAGGTCCAAGTAGGGTGTGATAAAAATCCAAGTACGATACCACAACCATTTCCATATGTTGTTTAATATGAAGAATACAACAATTATAGGTTTTGAAACAAAAAGGTTTTGAAAATCATTTTCATATTATAATTCTAGTTGTAAATAATTTCACCTTTGGTTTACATAACAAAAATTCATATTGTAGAAACATAAATATAAAATTTAGAAGTGATAAAAAAAATATCACATAAAGAGGTAACTAGGTAAATTCATATCCATAAAAAACAATCCTATGAATTTATGTAATTAAAAATTATATAAAAACTTGGGAGGAACAATCCATGATAAAACAAATCATGTGATAAACAACCACAAATGAAAAAGAAGCAAACATTTTGGGCTATGAAATATGGAACACTGTGTATTAGACACTCACAATCCCAACCATTCATACATTGTATCCAACATATATTTAATCATTTCAGTCAATATAACAAAAATTTAACTCCATGTGGTGAAAAAAGACTTAGGCCCCCAAGCCTCTTTTCTGATGCACCCATAGTTCCCAATGGGAATTTTTCCAATACATTATAAAAAACATGATCATAATGTCATAAAATGTTTTCAAAGACAATACATTCTGAATTACAGTTTGAAACTGATTACTAAATAAAGAAGTTTCATTTTCAAATAGAAAACCACTTTTTAAAAAGAAATTTATTTTTCCAAAACAAATTTGAATCCATTTATCACTTCAAATCAGTGAAAACCCCCAAATAAATTTATCAAGAATGATAATAAATTCATCAAATTAAGCTGTTGAATAAAAATACCTACCTCAACATGGTATAAAGCCTACCACATTTGACAAAGGTGACCAGAATCCAAGAGAACAATCTTTAAAAGGAAAGGCATGCTAAGAAAATTAAAAGTTTTGATAGAAAACACTATTCTCTCACAAATATGTAGCTAATCCATATATACAACAAAAACCAAATATGAACCAAAATAATTACATACCTTGAGAGAATCAATCCAACCAAAATAAAGATAAATAGCTAAGATAAGAAATCTATAGAAGAGATAGTCCCCCCAAATCACATAAAAAGTTCCTCTATGATGAGATAGAGGAAGAGAGTTTGAATGAAATAGTCATTTCATTTAAATCACAGTATAAAAACCAAACCTTGAGAAGTTACACTATCTATATCCCCACTACACATTTTTTAATACTAGAGAAACATATATTCTGAAAAAACCAACAAGTTTTTATTAAAAACCTGATATTCATTCATTACAAGTCATATTTCCTTTACACGACATATAAATTTCTCACACTATGTATCCATTTGACAGGTTCTATCCGGAGGCCATTACATGTCATGTATTCAAACTAAACATTGTTTAATTTTCTAGTGAATAAATAAAATTGATTGGTTTATACTAAAGGTTCCATTAAATCTTTGACTGAACCATTTTAGTAATCCTCTAAATTCATTATTTGAATTTCTCAAACAACGAAATACATTAACCAAAAAAAGGTTAGAAAAATATATTCCAAAAAAGTAATAGGGAGTTATAATTATTTTTTAAAATAATTATAAAATTTATTGTCTAACACGGGGTCCATAAAAATATCTTTATCATGTCCTATAATTTTAATATCTAATAGTTCGCATCCTATACATATCCTACTTAAATCTTTAATTCATAACTAATTACAAGGAATTATATGAAAGGGTGGTATTTGTTTCTTATTAATTATATACATGGAAGATCTCAATTTATTATTATATAAAATAATATGATAAGAATAAGGGTATGTGAGGATGATCATATCTTATGATGTTCATAACCAATCCTTAATAGTTCATAAATCATGAATCGTGGAATAAAGATTTATCATTTCAGAAGACAATACCCATAATAGTGAAGAATCGTTATTAATTAACCATGATCCATACGAGAATAGCCTTTGACTATGAACATGTAATAGTAATTGTGTCACAGTCATAATAATAGAAAATTATTTCATTATTCATGGTTCAATTACATTAACATAACAAGGGAAAAAGTCATATAGTTTATTGGGTTCACTCCCTATTCCATGATTTCCTTAATTAAGGAAAACTCCCAATACTATCTTAAAAGAAAGAGTCCCTTATTGAATTGGGTTCACTCCCTAGTCCATCACATATTAACCCATGAGATATCAATCATTAACAAATTAATTGAATATCATAAATCATCTAACCCATCACATAATTAAAAACATATATATATTTAGCACGAGTTCATACAAGAATTCAATAATTCCCCATATAATAACCCATGTAAAACATAGAGTTTTGAAAAAAAATCATAACCATATAATCATAATCTATCCAAAAAATAATCATGTCAGTTATCATTAGAGGATATCCCCATTTTAGGTAAATAAGCATCATATTATGTTAGAAAAGCTAAAAATACATTTATAATATAATTTTAACATTCCTTTAAAAACTAGGGAAAATATCCCTCCCTTGGTATCCTTAAAAACATTACAAAATATTCTTAAAAATAATCTATTTAAAAAACCTATTATTAATTTTAATGGATTATTTGATGAAAATAATATTAATTATATAAGTAAAAGTCATTCTCCAGGTAAAAGTTAAAACAAGTATTAATATCACACTTTTAAAAAAATTAGATATTTATAAATAATTGTTAAAATTCATTTCAAAAAGATTAATGTAACATAAAAAATTAAATAAAATTAAATAATAATTTATACAAAGAATATATCATTCTGGAAATAATTTTAAAGAACCCATAAATAGTAGAAAAAGTTCTTTAACCAAAGATGAAAAATATTCCATTTCTAATATAAAAACATTATATTGATCTTTTTATCATTAAAGAGAGGAAAATTGAACTAATAATTGAAAATTATTGGAATAAATAATGGAATAAAAAATATTTTTCTTAAAGGATATGGATTATATGACTCCCCTCAATAAAAATTTAATATAGAAAATTCCAAAAATGAGATGAAATTAAAAACCATTACCTCAAGTCTCATATTCCATCATATGTGGTCAAGACTCTTGTATAATAAATATTTATTTATTATAAATCTATTAAAAACCCAAATTAATACTTAAAATTTTATGTATCATTCAATTATAATTTTAATTATACTTTTACTAGTTATTTTTTTATCAAAATGAACATTCATGTGATACCTTGTATATTTTCCAGGGAAGATTCAGTTTGATGGTTCTGGTCCTTGAACATTAGTAATGGTTTCAAAATCTAATAAATCAAAATCATTTCCAAATGTATAATATCAATAAATTATATATAGTTGATGGAATTTAATATAATTTGTCAATAAATAATTAATTGCATCACTTCATGACAACAGTAGTCCATACATACACATGAGTGATGTTTCCACTATACAAAGGATAAAAAAATATGGAAAAGGAATATTATGTTTGTATTAAAACATATCAGTATAGTAAAGTAACTTATCCCAATAAGTTAATATGGATATATATCATTGGGATTATCTTAATAAGAATTAAATATGAAAGAGATCAGTAATAAAATATACTACTAATTCAGGTTCCCTTATGTGGAAATCATATAATGGATTATTTTTTGGGTATTTTTGGATGAAAAAAATTTAATGGTAATAAATAATAATTTTTGGAGATTCCTTATGTAGATATGGGGGTATATAAAGGTATCATGTTTTGTATACAAAATATGAGAGGAGGTAACAATTTATAATTATGGTTTATTGGAACTCTTGTAAATACTTAAAACATTATAATATGATGAAATCATATTCAAAATAATGAAACAAAAAACAAAACAAAAAAAATTGTATTGAATAATTTTAGGATTAAATAAACCAAAACAAAAATATTTAGAAAATTTTTATGTTATTTTAACTATTATCTACTTGGTTTAATAGATTGTTAATCATTTTAACCTTTTACCATACTAAAGAATTTTTACCTCGGTTACTATACATATTGGCTAAAATTAAAAATGAAATCATTACCATATCAAGATATTATGATTCAAAATGTAGAAACCATTTTATAAGTATAAATTTATGTAATTGGAGTAAATTATTTTGAAAATAAGTTCACAAAACACAATGAATATTGTTTTTATAAAAAATACATTTTTAGCATTAAAATTGATTTATTCTTATTCATATCCAACTAAAAATAATTAGATGAATGTAAAACAATTTTATTTAATATATTATTTTATAATTACAATAAATTTAGTCATAAATAGTGTATAATTTAATTTATTAATATAACAAACAATTCACTTATAAATTTTTTTTATCAAAACATCCATTTACCATCAAATATTATTATCCCCATTTTAAACCAATTGATAAACAATGAATTTATATTCTATATTTATTGAAATTAATTTTTCAAATTTTACTTATTCATGTTATTACCTAAATTTCTATTTCTTTTTGATAAATAAAAAATTTAATAATAATGTTTAAACAGTATATTATGGTTCATTTTAAACTCAGTGTTGCGTATAACAAAAGTTTTCAAATAAATCACACTTATTTAAAGTGAAATACATTCTAAAATATCTGGGTATTACTACATGATCATGGTATGATAATTTGTATATATTTTTTGTTGAAAAATTACTATAAGAATGGAAAATTATATTCTCAATTCTTTATTAAAAGTACTCTAAGGGATTTATAATTATTCAAATCTTTATTGATGATATTATAATTAGATTAATTATTAAAATCAGTTATAATGACTTTTATTAAAGAATGAATAGTTAATTTAATATTTTTCTTATTAGTGAATTAAATTTCATTTTATTATTCAATATTATCAATTATGTTTTTATATTTTTCTTAATATATATAAATATGATAAATAATTAGTTAAAATATTAGATCTCGATGCTTGAAATTGTTTGAGACACCTTATGAGTATTTATTTTAAACAATATTTTGATAGTTCTAAATAAAATTTTGATTTTAAAATTATTAATGAAATGATAATAATTTTTCATTATTTAATATATAATAGAAAAAAGATTATTTTTAATGTTTTTGTTCATTATATATTTTATAATGAACCAAAGGAAAGTCACATAAAGACCATTAATAAAAATATTAGTCATGTTAAATGATCAATTAATTATAATTTGTTTTATTCTAGAATAAAATCATATGATTTAATTAGTAATTTTTGTTTTGAATTTATTAGATATAGAATTGAAAAAAAATTACATCCAAAATGTTTCACTTTTTTGGATTGAATTTTGTTTCTTAGTGCTTAATGAATAAATTATCAGTTGCTTTATCTAGAGGTGAAATTGAGTTTATAGAATATGCTAACTATTTTGATATATATATATATATATTAGGATTTAAAAAAATTTATGATTTAGTTATTTATTTTCATTAAGTGACTACATTTTTTATTAATTAAAATTCAATTTTTATATCTAGGAACTCATGAAAATAATCAACTTGTATTCATATAGATGTGATATTTTTAAATATTATTTTGTATTATGTTTCAACTAATAACCAATGAGATAATATTTTTAATAATAAATTAGATTAATTGATGTTATATAATATTAAATTTTTACTATGTATGATAGAAATTTAATGAAAGTTTATTCATTTTAAGGCTCAATAAGAATGGATCAGAGCATGAGGTGGTATAGAAACTTGAAATCCCACATAATTTATTAATAAAAAATGAAAGTTATAGTGATTAAATTTGGTGAATTACTTTTTCAACAAAAAACAAAGGAAATGAAATAACATATAGGAGAAATAATTCAAGGAATTTCATTATAAGGAATTTAGAAATTTACAACCATAAATAACTTCTTCATTTGGAAAAAATATAACAGCAAAATACAGATCCAACAATATATCAAATTCCATATATTATAATTTATTAATATATATAAAAAGTCACAATTGTATCCTCAATCAACTTCCTGTAATTTGTGTACAACATAGGCATGCATCCATAATCAAAGTATAAAAAATAGAACAGTGTGAGTGTGTTGTTTTCATTAAGGGAATGAGTACATGGAAGAAATAAAAAACCCATCAATAATAAGTTTTCATCACCTATCCATCAGTTATCATACCCTCTAAATATAAAAGATCATTATAGAATGAAATTAGTCACTAAGAATCACTTTAGAAACATAAAAATAATTCCTTCCATTTGAAAATACTGATCACCAATGGCAATGTGAAATGTACTAGACTAAAAACACAATATCAAGTCAATGATAAACCAATCTCTAGGTCAGATCCCAGTATCACTCCCATCAATTTTTCATCTTGTTCAGATCATTAATTCTGAATATATCATAATAGTGAAACATCTAACAAGGAAAGATAAAAATCAAATCTATATAGAGTCCACTAATACCACTTCCATATGAAAAAATGTCAAAATTTAAAAGTAAATGGGATCACAAGCTACATAAAATGAAACAACATCATTATGAAGTCAAACAATAAACCATAAGGGATATTATTTCCAAGGTATATCGTTAAAACTGAATATAGGGTCACAACTAAACTCTATTATGAATTTTTATGTAATTCACTTCTAATTTTGGATATACTACCCTAAAATGATGTCATTATCCCTATATATCTCAAAAGAATTTGTGGCATTAAAATAAATCATTGACATTGGAATACTACTCCTGAGAGAATAGCTAGTAAACAAATTAGAATTATGATCAAATTCTGATTCAATTCACTTGAAAATATGATCCCAAATATTTATAAAATAATCCATAGTTAACTCAATATTTATGTATATGTTATAAGAAAACATATCCTTTTTTTTAACCCATGTGTAGATACCATCCTTAAGAACATCCTTCAAAATATGGGTCTAGTTATTTTTATTACTAATAATTTCATTATTAAATTCTTATTACAATGTTTAAATTAGTTTTTTACTTATAATTTTCATAAAATAAATTTAATTCAATTTTAATTAGTTATATGAAGTTTTTTTATGTTTTAAAAAAATTAAAATTAATATTAATTTCTATTTTTTGACCTTTTTAATAATTTCAAAAATATGGAGATAATTTCTTAATAATATTTCTGATTTTACATTTATCAAATGGGGAAGAATTTTGGAACTATATTTCATGATAAAAATATTTTCTATTTAATTTAATCTATTTTAGATAATTGATAATCCCTCAGTTATGTCCTTAAAAAATATTTTGGATGAAAACAAAATATTTATTAATTTATTAATTATTCTTATTATTATTATTACAATTTTTCCATGATTATGTTATTTTTTATTCAGTATTTAGAAATCACACAAATTTCTTATTCAAAATAATCTCACAATATTATATATAGATGATTCATGTGAAGATCATTCTGGTTGACTCACCTAAAATCTATGTGTATGGCTTGTTTTATGATCTATAAAAATTAAACGCATGTAGATATAAAGAGACTCATAAGCAGACTGAATCACTCATACATAAGTTGGATGAATCATATTATGTAATAATTCACACATGGACTTGATTTTATCCATTATTATCTTATGAGTTATCATATTTCATGGTATCTTCTTATAGATTATTCTTTTGCACATTATCAACTTATGCATCATCTTCTTACACATTTTATTTCCTAACAAAAAAATGAACATTTGTATTTTATTGAAAATGTTTCATAGCATGATTTCAAAATTATTTTAGAAAGTATACATTTATTCTTTGAAACATGAATATGATTATCATAACATTATAGTAATTATATATTTTTTGTTAGATTTTATAGTATTAATATTTTATACCCCATGTTAATGGAAGGGATTATTTTCCTAAAAAGGTTTTTGTGATATTTTAAAACAAATTTTGAATTGATTAATGGATATATAAAATTAAGAATACTCATCTGATCCAACATTCAATCATAAATAAGGAAGGTCCTCATAACTAACCATTCGAGATTTATATAAAAATATAGATTAATAGAACTAGATGTAATATAGACATAAAAATGAAACAAATGAATCATATAACTTCTATAATGAAAACTATCAAACTACCATGATCATTTTCAACGAGCTAAAACATTTAACAACATTACTTAAGTGATTGAACTAATTTATTATTTTGAAATTTCATGTTCTTATTCTTTAGGGTGTATTGTTCTATATGATTCAAGTATTATATACTATTTTTTATCATTTAACTTATTCAATAATGTCATTATTGGTTATATCTATAACTTCACTGAGATATATAGGTGTATTTGTATTATGGATTCAATTGAAATTATTGTTTTTATTTCATGTTCCTTGTTCTTTAGAAAGTAATGAAAAAGTTGGTTGTGCCAAGGTCTACATTACTCTATGGTTTCTATTTAGGTTTTAACTCATTTAGAAATATAATGATTATACTAGTAGATTATATTTCAATATTTTCGTAGAGAGAATTAATGATAAAATTTATGATCACATTGATGTATTATTTTATAAAAATCTTGTGTCCTTTGTACATCAATTTTTTTACTTCAATTTCACTATTACATTAAAATGTACATTTATTTTCCTAAAAATTATTACAATTTTTTTAATATGTTATTATATTTCATTAAATTTTTGAATTATATTATTCACCCACCCTATAACATCTCAACATATCACATTGGGCCAAAAAACCCATTAATTACCTATAAACCCAGTAAATGAAAGAGTGTACATAAAAATTTAAACCCTTATACTAATAATAATAACGTGTTTCAAAGAAGAGATCCCCATAATGCATGGAATAATAAAAATAATGAGAATGATATATAAGGAAAACTAAAAAAATAAGGAATCATGAGACGTAATGAAAACACAATATATAAGTAATTCATTTTAATATGAATAAAAAACATTTGGTTAAACCCTCCAATGACAAAGCTACCCCATGATAGACATATAATTTCAATGGATTTGATGGAAATTAAACCCTCCAATACCACTATATCTAAAGTGTATGATTGAAAGGATACTCAAAAAACACATGATATCTGAATGGATCTAACAAAATGGCTACCTACCAATACCATGATATCATAATGCGTCATACAGAAAGGCTAGTTTCCAATACCATGATACCATAATAATTCCATACACATAATGTATCTAGAGATGAAACATCACTCAATGTAAAATGGGGGAATATAAATAATATCGCCTATATAATAACGTATATAGAGAATAATTTAAAACAAATATTCATGAGAGAATAAGTTTAAAACATTCATATTATATATCCACATTCCCCAATTACCCATAAATTTGAAAATAAAGTCTTATAATTATAAATAAATAGTCAATGGAAGACAACAATATCATTGTAAATATATATCAATAGAAATATATAAATGTTGGTTATTCATAGGGTTGTGTATATACTAACGGTAAAATGCATAAAAACATTCAATGGGTTTCATGAATGTATATTATTAGTAACTTTCTAATGTACCACCATGGAAGATGAATATAAAAAAGAATATATTGTGACATAAGTAGAGAATTTATTAGAAATGTGATCTTAATATATAAAGATATAAATTCCAATAAAACCCCTCACATTATAGGAATTACTCTTTATAAATTGATTATCTGGTCATTCATTCAAATGGACATAGTATGGTTGTGATGCCACTGTTTTTTAAAGGATTTATGTACATGGGAATGTTTTAGAAGAAAAAATTATATTCAAAAATGGATCCTAGTAATTAAAAACAAAGGAAATTATTTATCAATCTATTCATATAGATTTCATTTTCCTTATATCAGAAAAGTATATAAACTTGGGGAATGGAGATTGGTTCATTTGGACCTTTTTTGCAACGTAATAGCATATATGAAGGGAATAATTAGAATAAATACGTAATAGAATATTCATAATAGATACAAAGTATTATAATATATGATATATAAGATTATAAATTCCATAGAAATAAATTCTTAAGGGTCTATATAAATATTATCACACTATAAAATAAATGAGATATACAAGTAAATCATTTACTATAATAAGATGTTTCTTTTCAAAAAAATTTAAGAAGATGGATACAATGATATATATATATATATGATAAAATATTAATGATATGATAATATTATGGAATAATAATCTTGGAAGAAATTGATGAATGGATTAAAGTATTACTAAAAAAAGATATATTTTAAAAAAAGATGATATCTGAGATCCAATACTATAGTATGAAAATTACATGTGGAAAAGTTAAAAACCCGACTTAGGCTATATCTAATTCGTAGGAAAGATAAAACTACCACCTAAATCAGATATCTATTATTACAAGAGATAGTGACTATCAACTATTATTAATACACTATAATATATGAAGCCTTAATTAACAATAACCTAAAATAGATACAAGTCTCCAATGCATAAAATAACCAACATCATGATCGTAATATATATCAATAACTAAAATATATAAATAAAGTGAATAATATAACAAAACACATGTATAATTACATACTGGAATATATCATGGGAACTGCACATCTTATAAACCCCTAAAAATAAGAGACACAAGACATCAATATTATATTTGTCACTGCATATAATCTTGTATCACTATATAGGATGTTTTTTCATGAAACCCGCTATGAAGAACAAACCACAACCATATAACAAGCCATGTTAGATAAATTTCCACCAAGACTATCATCTATATTTCTTCAATCTTCATGGACACTAATAATGTGGGAAAATTGTTTGTAAAGGGGTGAGTAGAAAAATATAGAGTAGTATTTTGTGAAAACACATGGGGAAAACAAAGAAAATAATAATCTCAAACCATGTTACTAGAATATAACATGAAGAGGACAATAAAGATAGAGATATAATCAACCACCTATTGTTTTAGGGACACATAGTGTCACGACCCGTCCTCGGGGCCCGTGTCGTGACTACCCCAAGCCCGCCTTCCATAGGCCAGGGGCTGGTGACTAGCACTAAGGCGTAAATCCCGGAAAAGGGAAGGCATTGCCTTTGTAAAGTAAACAAGCACCACAGAGTAAGCAAGCGGAAAAGGTAAACACTAAGTAAAAACTGGAACAATAGTAAGTGCAGAAAAGTAAATGGGCCAGCATACAAACCCAAACTGAAAGTAAAGTACAACTTGAAAGGGAAAACATCAACTGAAAAGTAAAAGCTGCTACGCCGAGCTGTCCACTGGAAATCCCACCTGAAGGGTGGGTACAGATAGCTCCACTACTCCTCGGGTCTCGTCGTCCGCTCTGAGTACGTCCCGCCCAGTGGTCCACCTCCTGGTACCATCCTGCTCTGCAAGCCTCAACCACGATCAATGTTGTCCGTCGTCTGCAACCAACACAACATAGTGCGGGCATAGCCCGTGCATGGGTGAGTATAAACTACTCAATAGGGACCCCGAGACCCCCGAGGGTCTCCCAAAATCCACAAAGGATAAACCACCAAGTAAGGATACAACACGAAGTAACATCTGACACTGCTTAGGTATATGCCCATACATATACCTAAGTCATCAATTCCAGTACGCTCCAACCTCCGAGCCCAAGTACAACCCAGTCCACATAGGAAAATATACGTATTCCACACAGGAAAGCAAAACGTAATCCACACAGGATAGCACAACCCAATCCACACAGGAAAGAAAACAGGATTTAGCTCACACAGGTATACTTCTTCGAAGATGATAGATATGATCACTGATCCATCTAAGTCGTCGGACCCACAAAGGATCGATAGGTACTAACCCCCGCAAAGACCCACACAGGATCAGACCCACACAGGATCTGTAGGCGCTGGCTCACATAGAACCGCTGAGCACTAACCCACACAGGATCGGACTCACACAGGATCGGTGGCACTAATCCACACAGGATCGTTGAGTGATATAGTCGTCGTTGTTGAATCCACTGAGGATCTCTGCACAGTCGTCGTCGCAGTCACAGTAGCAGTCGCAGCCAACACTAGGGTTCCCGCACACAGAAAGCTCATTCGGGAGGGTCCGCTCCACGAGCCGAGAGGCTGATACATCAACTGACACATAGTCCAGAGTTGATGTATCTGAAAGTTCCGTATCGTCAACAGGAACTCAACGTCGCAGACGGCGCATCGATCGGACGCTCGGTCTGAGAGTTATTGGCTTTTTCGTCCCATGGGCCCAGTTGGTTTTTAAGGCAAAACCGACCCGACCGTACTCCACCTATGTCCAAACCTCGGGCGGAGTATGCCAAAAGATTTGTCTCACTTAGAGGAAAACAACAAATTCGACGACACGTCGATCGGACGTCCGAAGCTCAAGATATGAGCGTTTCTGCTCCGAGGGCCCGGTTGGTTTCGTGTATGAACCAACCCAGCCGAACTCAAAGTATTCCAGAACCTTGAGTGCAATTTTTCGAAATGACCGTCTCGTTCTAAGGATTGTTTCTCCACTGACGGCGCATCGATCGGAGGTCCGTAGCCCGAGTTATGGGCAATTGAACCCAAACGGTCCGAAAACGGGGGTTTCGGGCCCGGACCGACCCGGCCCGAGACCCCCCCGGTTGGCCCGAACCGGTTCGACCCGCCCCGGCCCGCCCCGACTGGGCACAGCGCGCCCAGTGCGCTGCCAGCGCGGCCTTCGGCCGAGCTGTTGGAAAAAGGGGGTGCCTGCCCCCCTTGAGTAACCCCCCCCCCCCATTTATGGGGGACCGTTTGAAGACGGCCGGGGGAATTTAGTTCCCCTGGCTACTCCCTTTCCGGCCGGCCCGACCTGGATGGCCGGTTCCTGCTCAACAGGACCGGCGATGGTCGGTCCCCTTCCAGCTCTGACACCGGCGGCCCGGTCCGGCCGCTGGTCACCTTGCTCCGCCGCGGCCCGAAACCGGCCGCGGCCCTTGTCGTCCAGCGCGGTGCGACGGCACCGCGCCCCTCCATAGCGGCCCTGCTCCGGCTGCGGCATCTTTGGTTTTCTTCAATGCGGCGTGACGGCGTCGTGTCCTTGAACTTCTTTCCACGGTGCCGCGCATTTTCCTTTCTCTGGATTCCGCGTGGTGCGACAGCACCACACCTTCCCGTACTAATCCACAAAGGAGTCAATCATGAAAAAATAAGGAGGAGGGTCGGTCGTGTTTGTGCGGTCCGACCCCCTCGCATTATTCGATAACAATAGGTTTTTAAATTTCACGAAGAAATTTAGGAATGTAACACAGACAAAAGAATTAATTACAATCCCCTACCTCGGTTCAGGAACGGTGCAGGTTAATCGAGCCACGGAACACAATCGTCGCGGAGGTCGGGCATCGTGGAAAACGAATGTCGATTCCATTGTCTTCGAGGTTCGTTCGAAGAGAAAACGTCATTGGAAGAAGACGTCGCGTTCTTCAACGGAGATGTTCTTCGTTGAAGAACGGTGCTCTTCGTGTTCTTCATTGAGGTTGAAGAAGAAGACGAAAACTTCACGCTTCCCAATCCTCTCAAGGAGAAAAAACTCTAACAATAATAAAATAATACCAAGTCTTAATTTATTAGCACAACCTAACCATTTGAAAAAATCAAGAGTTTGAAATTAAGTAACTCACTTTATTAATTATATCAAGTTGTCAAAAATTAATGAAAGTGAGTTAATGGGGAGTTAGGAAAGTGAGGGGTTAAGAGGGGTTAGGGAGTTAAGGAATTTGAAAAGATGGGGGGTTCGTGTGGGCCCCACCCTTTCAATTATCCACAAATGGGAAGTTGGGTGGATTTGGGCCCCACCACCAACTTCCCATGGGAGAAATTAACCACCTTGATAAGAAATAAAATTGATCCAACAATTTCATTTACTTTTTTTTAATTAAACACCAATAATTAACTTCTTCTCCCACACAAACGCAACTACGGTAAGGGTTCCCTTAAGCGATTACTGGCGTTGCAAGTTCATCGATGCCCTTGAATTCAATTCCGAGCACCGGTTTAAAAGTTAGAAATTCCCGCTCATTCGTTCACTGAATGTACCCGAGCCACACTTCGGAAATTGATTCCGGGCACTCCGGGCCTCGGAATCAAGTGACGTCAGAAACCGCGTTCTTGTAAAATTCCAAAGAAAATTAAGAAAAAAATTTCCTTGAATTTTACAGGTCTTTACATTACTCCCACCTCAGGGATTTACATCCCCGTAAAGATACATCAAGACTAGGGAAACAAATGAGGGTACTGAGCACGCATCTGAGCCTCCCTCTCCCAAGTGCTCTCCTGGAGGTTCTCGTGCTGCCATCTGATGCACACTAGAGGAATCGACCGTCCACGTAGGACCCGTTCCTGTCAATCCTTGATCTCAACTGGAACCTCCGTAAAAGTCACCCCATCATCAACGTCAAGCTCCCCATGGTCAATGATGTGCGTCGGGTCGTGCACGTATCTCCTCAGCTGAGATACGTGGAAGATGTTGTGCACCCGGTGCAACTGAGGTGGTAGAGCCAGACGATAAGCCACCTCGCCAATCCTGCTGAGGACCTAGAATGGTCCGATGAAGCATGGAGACAACTTTCCACCGCGGCCAAATCTTCGTAATCCTCGTTGAGGTGAGACACGCAAGAAGACGTGGTCGCCATCCTCGAACTCTAGTGGCCTCCGCCTCCTGTCAGCATAAGATTTCTGCCAGATCTGAGCTGTCCTCATCAGCTCCTGGATGACCTGGACCTTCTCTGTCATGGCCCGGACCATCTCTGGTCCCACAAGTGATGACTCCCCAGGGTCTGTCCATCACAAAGGAGATCTACAAGGTCGGCCGTACAACGCCTCGTACGGTGCCATTCCGATGGTGGAGTGGTAGCTGTTGTTGTACGCAAACTCCACCAAGGGTAGGTGGTCCTCCCAGCTACGACCAAAGTCGAGGACACATGCGCGGAGCATGTCCTTGAGAGTCTGAATGGTCCTCTCCGTCTGACCATCCATCTAAGGGTGAAAGGCGGTGCTCAGACGTAGCTGCGTCCCGAACGCCTCCTGCAACCCCTTCCAAATCCGGGAAGTAAAGCGAGCATCTCGATCGGAGACGATAGACGATGGAACACCGTGAAGCCGTACAATCTCCTGAACGTAGAGACTCCCCATGCTCTCCACTGAGCCCTGCTCTCGGATGGGTAAGAAGTGTGCCGACTTGGTGAGTCGGTCAACAATCACCCAAATGGAGTCGTGACCTCTGGAAGTGCGTGGAAGTCCAGTCATGAAGTCCAAAGATATCCCATCCCACTTCCACTCTGGGACCTCCAAGGGTTGTACCAAGCCCGCTGGTACCTGATGCTCTACCTTCACCTGCTGGAAGGTGAGGCATCGAGAAACGAACTCTGCCACAGCCTTCTTTATGCCCGGCCACTAGTGCTATCATCTGAGATCCTGGTACATCTTCGCCACTCCGGGATGTACCTCCAAGGGAGAAGTGTGAAACTCTCTCAGCACCTCCTCCCGTAAAGCAGCTGGTACCAAGGTACAACCTCTTAAAAGGATGTCGTGCTCTGCTCCAAAGGAGAAACCATCAGGTGCCTGTCCTGAGGATATCTGTGCACGCCGTGTCTCACAGTCGGTGTCCCCATGCTGTGCCTCTCTGACCTGTTGTAGTAGAGGAGGAGTGACTGTGAGAGACTGAAGGAAGGCTGCTCCATCTCTATCCACGAAGGATATCTGCAAAGAGGCTAGCTGCTCTATCGCCTCCTCAAGTAGCTGAATGCCCATCCTCTTGTTGAGGGAATCGGCTACCACGTTCCCCTTCCCAGGAGTATAGACTATCTCAAAGTCATAGTCCTGGAGGAACTTGAGCCATCGTCTCTATCTCAGATTCAGATCCTTCTGAGAGAAGATGTATCTGAGACTCTGATGGTCAGAAAAGACTGTAAAGCGCTCGCCCATCAGATAGTGTCGCCATGTCTTCAGAGCGAAGACCACTGCTGCTAACTCCAAGTCATGGGTAGCGTAGTTCTTCTCATGCGGCCTCAACTGACATGATCCATAGGAGATCACTTCCCGCTCCTGCATCAGGACACAACCGAGTCCGGTCCCTGATGCATCGCAGTAGACTACGTACCCTACTCCCTCCTCAGGAAACCTCAAGATAGGTGCGCTGGTCAATCTCTGTCTCAGCTCCTGGAAGCTCTGCAGACATCTGTCTGACCACACTAAGGGTTTCCCCTTCTTCTTCAAAGCTGAGAGTGGTGCCGCAACTCTGTAGAAGTCTGGCACGAATCTCTGGTAGTATCCATCTAGTCCCAAGAAACTCCGCACCTCTGTCACGCTCCTTGGTGGCTCCCAAGCTAGCACTGCCTCGATCATTGCAGGATCCACTGCAACTCCTGCCTCAGAAATGACGTGTCCCAAGAAGTGGACCTCACGTATCCAGAACTGACACTTTGAGAGATTACCATAAATTTGGTGCTCTCGGAGTGTGTCTAGTACAACCCGTAAGTGGTAGGCGTGCTCCTCCTCAGTCATCGAGTAAATCAAAATGTCGTCGATGAAGACCACGACAAATCGATCGAGGTATGGCTGAATGATCTTGTTCATGAGGGCCATGAACACTGCTGGAGCATTGGTTATGCCGAATGGCATAACCAAGAACTCATAGTGGCCATACCGACATCTGAAGGTAGTCTTCTGCACGTCCTCGTCTCGAACTCTGAGCTGATGATAGCCTGACCTGAGGTCTATCTTCGAGAACCACAGTGCTCCCTTGAGCTGATCGAAGAGGTCATCAATCCTCAGTAGCGGATACTTGTTCCTCACTGTCACCTGGTTCAGGCGACGATAGTCGACACACAGTCGCAAGCTCCCGTCCACCTTCTTGGAAAACAATATCGGGGAAGCCCAGGGTGAAACACTGGGTCAGATGAACCCCTTGCCCTGCAAGTCCTCCAACTGTACCCGTATCTCTCGAAGCTCTGAGGGGGCCATCCGATATGCTGGGGTGGATATCGGGGCTGTCTTGGGGTATAGGTCAATATAAAAGTCTACCTCTCTATGAGGAGGTAGTCCTGGAACGTTGTCGGGAAAAACATCCGCAAACTGATCCACCACTGCAGGAAAACCAGGACTCCGCACGTCAACTGCTCCTAGGATGAGGCTAGCCAACTGATTAGTGATGGGCTATCCTCTCCTCCGCGGAAGTCCATCCTGTGCTGCAAAGGCTCCCTTCTCTCCGGTGAAGGTGAACCTGCTCCCGTCGGTGCGTACACATCGCACCTTGCGCCTAAAAGAGTAAATCTATGCATGGACCGTAGATAACCAATCCATGCCCAAGATGACATCGTAAGGCCTCGATGCCGCTACAAGAATATCCCAGCCGAAGCTCTCACCTCCTAGAGTAATCTCACACTGCCGGAACCAGTGCGTAATCGTCGAGTCTACTCCCGTAGGAGTCTCTAGCCGTAAGGATCGAGCCAACGGCTCTGTCGGAATCTTCGAGCTCTGAACAAGGGAAGCGGCTATGAAAGAGTGACTCGCTCCTGTGTCTATAAGTACTACAGCAAGGGTGTAATAGACACAGATAGTACCTTGAATCATCTCGGGCATGCCGTGGTCGTAGGCCTCTGCTGCCTGGAGCTGTGCCTGTCTCTGCCCGCCAGCTCCCTGTGGCCAGGGGGGACCTCCTGGTGGTGGTGGTGGTAAAGCCTCAAAGTGTCGCCCACCACCTGCTGCTCGGCCAGCTCCTCTGCCTCGTCCTCCTCCTCCCCGCGGACCGCCACGGTCGACCCTCTGCCTCTGCCTTGGTGGTCCCTCAATCGACTTGTGCTCCTCTGCACGGTGGGTCGGACAGTCACAATCCATGTGGCCATGCCCGCCGCATGAGTAGCACTGCCTGCCTCTCGAAAGACTGGCTTCGCGCTGTGTGCCCCGCACTGCTGAGCTAGTGTCCTGAGGTCCTCTGCCTGAGGGTCTAGTCTGCCTGGACCCATGATTCATCTGTTGACTGCCGGCTGCAGAAGACTCTGCTACGTGCCGCCCTGCGGTGGGTCTCGGTGCTGGTGTAGACTCAGCAAGAAAACTCTCAATCAAAAGGGAATGCTCCAGTACTCTTGTCTGAGTCGGAATGCTGAGGGAGATCAGTGATTCCCTGATCTCGTGTCTCAATCCCTGCTCAAAGGTTCGGGCCCGGAAGAATGGGTCTCGTACCATGTCGGTCGAGTAGCGCGAGAGATCGGTAAATCTCGCCGAGTACTGGACGACCGTCATGCTGCCCTGCCGCAGCTGAAGAAGCTCCTGAATGCGCACCGCACGGAGGGTGGCTGGGACAAACTCTGAGCGGAAGAGGCTCTCAAGGTCTTTCCAGAGTAGAGATGCCTCATCGTGCACCTGGAGCATCAAGATCCACCATCGGCCCGCTGCTGCGTGCAGTAGGCTCCCAGCGAGGATCACCATGAGGTCCGCTGGTGTCCTCACTAGCCTGAAAACTCGTACGACTGCCTCCAGCCAGTCCTCGGATGCCTGGGGGTCCATCTCCCCGCGGAACCTGGGCGGTTGCTGGCACTGGAACCCATGCAGTGCACTAAGGCGACGTGCATAGTCAGCGGCTGGTGCTGGAAGTATCGGTGGCTCGGTAGGTAGAGCTACTTCCGGTGCCACTGCTGACAAAGGGCCCTGTACCGAGGCCTCGTCGCTCGGTGGTCTATCGCCATGCTCAACTCTCGGAACCCTAGCTGGCTGCCATCGTGGGGCTATCCTGAAAAGGAAACTAGTGTACCACGGTCAGAACAATATACCTGGTGAGCTGATACAAAGTAATCACAAAGAAAACTTGAAACACACACGCAATCAATGTTTTCGTGCGTTAAGTCGAAAATCAGAAGTCAGGGTCCTGGTGTACGGATACGTCGGCCACCGCCCCAACACTGGACTCCTTGGACTGATAACCACACCCAATACGCTTAACACTATTACTTCACATAGAAGAAATATCAGAGTCTACGGTAGAACCGAACTCCTCTGATACCAATTTGTCACGACCCGTCCTCGGGGCCCGTGTCGTGACTACCCCAAGCCCGCCTTCCATAGGCCAGGGGCTGACGACTAGCACCAAGGCGTAAATCCCGGTAAAGGGAAGGCATTGCCTTTATAAAGTAAACAAGCACCATAGAGTAAGCAAGAGGAAAAAAGTAAACACTAAGTAAAAACTGGTACAACAGTAAGTGCGGAAAAGTAAATGGGCCAGTATACAAACCCAAATTGAAAGTAAAGTACAACTCGAAAGGGAAAACAGCAACTGAAAAGTAAAAGTTTCTATACCGAGCTGTCCACTGAAAATCCCACATGAAGGGTGGGTACAGATAGCTCCACTGCTCCTCGGGTCCCGTCGTCCGCTCCGAGTACGTCCCGCCCAGTGGTCCACCTCCAGGTATCGTCCTGCTCTGCAAGCCTCAACCACGATCAATGTTATCCGTCGTCTGCAACCAACACAACGTAGTGCGGGCATAGCCCGTGCAGGGGTGAGTATAAACTACTCAGTAGGGACCCCGAGTCCCCCGAGGGTCTCCCAAAATCCACAAAGGATAAAACACAAAGGAAGGATACAATCACGAAGTAACATCCGACACTGCTAAGGTATTTGCCCATACATATACCTAAGTCATCAATTCCAGTACGCTCCAACCTCCGAGCCCAAGTACAACCCAGTCCACACAGGAAAGTATACGTATTCCACACAGGAAAGCAAAACGTAATCCACACAGGATAGCACAACACAATCCACACAGGAAAGAAAACAAGATTCATCTCACACAGGTATACTTCTTCGAAGACGATAGAGATGATCACTGATCCATCTAAGTGGTCGGACCCAGAAAGGATCGATAGGTACTAACCCCCACAAAGACCCACACAGGATCTAACCCACACGGGATCTGTAGGCGCTGGCTCACACAGAACCGTTGAGCGCTGACCCACACAGGATCGGACCCACACAGGATCGGTGGCACTGATCCACACAGGATCGCTGAGTGTTGTAGTCGTCGTCGTCGAATCCACTGAGGATCTCTGCACAGTCGTCGTCGCAGTCACAGTAGCAGTCGCAGCCAGCACTAGGGTTCCCGCACACAGCAAGCTCATTCGGGAGGGTCCGCTCCACGAGCCTAGAGACTGATACATCAACTGACACATAGTCCAGAGTTGATGTATCTGAAAGTTCCGTATCGTCAACAGAAACTCAACGTCGCAGACGGCGCGTCGATCGGACGCCCGGTCTGAGAGTTATTGGCTTTTTCGTCCTAGGGGCCCGGTTGGTTTTTGAGGCAAAACCGACCCGACCGTACTCCACCTATGTCCAAACCTCGGGTGGAGTATACCAAAAGATCCGTCTCACTTAGAGGAAAACAACAAAGTCGACGGCACGTCGATCGGGCGTCTGAAGCTCCAGATATGAGCGTTTCCGCTCCGAGGGCCCGGTTGGTTTCGTGTACGAAACAACCCGGCCTAACACAAAGTATTCCGAAACCATGAGTGCGATATACCGAAACGACCGTCTCGTTCTAAGGATCGTGTCGCTGCTGATGTCGCGTTGATCAAAGGTCTGTAGCCCGAGTTATGGGCAATTGAACCCAAACGGTCCGAAAACGGGGGTTTCGGGCCCGGACCGACCCGGCCCGAGACCCCCCCGGTTGGCCCAAACCGGGTCGACCCACCCCGGTCCGGGTCGGCGCGGCCCGGCCCGACGCGGCCCGGCCCGGGTGGGCATGGCCCAACCAGGCTGGGCACAGCGCGCCCAGCGCGCTACCAGCTCGGCCTTCGGCCGAGCTGTTGGAAAAAGGGGGGGTGCCTGCCCCCCTTGAGTAACCGCGCCCCCCCCCCCATTTATGGGGGGCCATTTGAAGCCGGCCGGGGGAATTTAATTCCCCCGGCTCCTCCCTTTCCGGACGGCCCGACCTGGCCGGCCGGTTCCTGCACAACGGGACCAGCGATGGCCGGTCCCCTTCCAGCTCTGACGCCGGCGGCCCGGTCCGTCCGCCGGTCACCTTACTCCGCCGCGGCCCGGAACCGGCCGTGGCCCTTGTCGTCCGGCGTGGTGCGACGGCACCACGCCCCTCCGCTGCGGCCCTGCTCCGGCCGCGGCGTCTTCGGTTTTCTTCGACGCGGCGCGACAGCGTCACTTCCTTGAACTTCTTTCCACAGCGCGGCGCGACGGCGCCGCACATTTTCCTTTCTCTTGATTTTGTGTGGTGCGACGGCACCATGCCTTCCCGTACCAATCCACAAAGGAGTCAATCATGAAAAAATAAGGAGGAGGGTCGGCCGTTTTTGTGCGGTCCGACCCCCTCACGTTATTCGATAACAATAGGTTTTTAAATTTCACGAAGAAATTCAGGAATGTAACACGGACAAAAGAATTAATTACAATCCCCTACCTCGGTTCAGAAATGGTGCACGTTAATCGATCCGCGGAAGACGAGCGTCGCGGAGGTCGGGCGTCACGGAAAATGAACGTCGATTCCGTTGTCTTCGAGGTGCGTTCGAAGAGAAAACGTCGTTGGAAGAAGACGTCGCGTTCTTCGGCGGAGATGTTCTTCATTGAAGAACGGTGTTCTTCGTGTTCTTCGTCGAGGTTGAAGAAGAAGAATAAAACTTCACGCTTCCCAATCCTCTCAAGGAGAAAAAACTCTAACAATAATAAAATAAGACCAAGTCTTAATTTATTAGCACAACCTAACCATTTGAAAAAATCAAGAGTATGAAATTAAGTAACTCACTTTATTAATTATATCAAGTTGTCAAAAAATAATGAAAGTGAGTTAATGGGGAGTTAGGAAAGTGAGGGGTTAAGAGGGGTTAGGGAGTTAAGGAATTTGAAAAGGTGGGGGGTTCGTGTGGGCCCCACCCTTTCAATTATCCACACATGGGAAGTTGGGTGGATGTGGGCCCCACCACCAACTTCCCATGGGAGAAATTAACCACCTTGATAAGAAATAAAATTGATCCAACAATTTTATTTACTTTTTTTTAATTAAACCCCAATAATTAACTTCTTCTCCCGCACAAACGCAACTGCGGTAAGGGTTCCCTTAAGCGATTACCGACATTGAGATTTCATCAGTGCCCTCGGAATTCGATTCCGAGCACCGGTTCAAAAGTTAGAAATTCCTGCTCGTTCGTTCACTGAACGTACCTGAGCCAAACTTCGGAAATTGATTCTGGGCACTCCGGGCCTCGGAATCAGGTGTCGTCAGAAACCGCGTTCTTGTAAAATTCCAAAGAAAATTAAGAAAAAATTTCCCTTGAATTTTAAGGGTCTTTACAAATAGGTGCCATTTTCATCTATTATACAACCTTTAAAGGTTCATATCTCATTATAATCTATAGATACTTTTATGATTTTAAATTCTTACAATGTTTGAGTCTATAGCCTAGCCATATGTGAGATATAAAATTCCTATAAGGCGTTTCTGTGGAATAACATGTCTCAAAATACTTGATATGTTTAACTTCACTAAAGATCACATTGACATAGGAAACTATATAGGATGACTTAATCCACTTTATAAATGATACTTAACCTAGGGAATACCTTATCTTATCATCTACAACCACCAATACTATGCCCCAAATCAGGGAACTATTGGAAAAAAATTATCTTGGCTAAGAATTTATGTGACTCAGTGGATTGTATACCAATACCATTGTAACAATTTAGAAATGTTGTAATAGAGAGAACTCCTAATATTTGAGTAAATATCACACTACATAGCCAAAATACAGGACAAATCAATATGCATATAAGAGAATATTAACTAACCAATTCCATATCACGCATAACAATTCAGGAGCTTTCTTATGGGATCCACACCTCGCGGAGGAATAAGACATTGGTTTAGGTATTGTCGACCATTTGGATAAAGTAATAGTTCCCTAAAAATGTTGGGGAGTACCAACAAATATAGATACTCTTAGGTGACCTACACATTATCAGTTTTAAAATAGTATTGATCACATGCCTATCCAGAGGACCCACACCACATGTAATGTGGACTACCAAATTCTATGATGAATGGATGTACCTATCACAAAATTCCCTCACATGGACCTCTAGCTCTATTGTGGGTTGTTTTTGAAACCTATTCACCAGTTGATCAATTATAATAAATAACTAACCTATTCTTTGTAAGATTATAAGAATCTAATTTTGATATGAAATATTAGTGAGTGGAATATGAATTCACTACTTCGACATAGTAACATGTTATAAAATATTTATAAATAAGAGTAACTGAAAAGTAGAACATGATAAAAATAACAGAATATGATAATTTACTATAAATAGAAGATTTTTATCAAAAGAAAATAATTTAAAAAGGTTTAATAAAAAATTATAAGTGTATGAAAAGGAAGGGATGTGAGTATGAACCCCTACCATACATGAACATATTTCTTACAAGCATCCCAATGTACTACACAAATTATTCAAGATTAAAAAGAGGTATATGGGAGATAATTCTTGATATAAATAAAATGATATAAATTGATCTTCCACTATAATGATACAAGATGATGTAATGGGTATTTATATTTATGGTGAGTGGAATTCCCAAAAATTAATTGTTCTATATTTTATTTTCCCATTTTCTTAAGTGATCTAAAACACCCATAGATCTCCATTACCTCCCTTAATACTCCACTATAATTTTTAGTTTTAAAATTTGGAAAAATATACTATAATGGTAGGATTTTTTAGGCTTTCAAGTAGATAAGGTAACATATACTGTATTTTACCATATTTTACTATATAGACCAAAAAAAATCTTACCCATTAACTATTTTAAACATCTACATCCAAATATTTAATAAATTTAATCATTTAATCTTCCAACTATGTGAAATTTAATTTTAAAATTTAAAAATATGATTTAAAAAATTCCAAACAAAATATATTTTATGATGATAATAATTTATATTATAATAAGACATTAAGACCTAGATATATATATATACCCCCTTATGACTCCAGAATAATGCTAAATGAAAATCATTACTATTGAGGAACTTTCATGGAGTAAAACAATGAACATTAATATTGAGTTGGTTAACTTTAACATAAACTTCTCTCAAAGATGATTTAGCTCGAACCTCAATTTTTTAAGTTTAGTAAGATCTTGGTATTGGGAAACCCTAATCAATTATACCACCATACCGAAGAATGATTAATGCTCCCTGTATATGATATTCCTACTAGTAAAATCTATTATTTATTCAATCTAATCCAGTTTACTTATACCAACACCCATATTACATAAACAAATTCTAACATCTAGATAATTATTAACATATTATAATATACTATGTTTCCAAATTTTTATAATTATTCAATGGAAATGATTTCCAATAACCCTAAAAAAATTAAATAATCATCACTCAAATAAACATTTTTATTATAAAATATAGTTTTTTCATATGGTCTATTCCATGGATTATATAATTTTTTTTTACTATTCTTATTATTATAGAATAATAACTAGAATACATTTAATTTTTTCTCACATTATTATTATTTTATTTTTCATTCATATCTATGAATGCCTTAATATATATATATATATATATATATATGTGTATATATATATATATTATTTCCTTAATTATAATAGTAAATTGTTTATTTCAATGGATCATCGTTGTATACTATATTGTATTTAGGTTTCAATTAATCTATATGTGGTATATGTAACACCCCGAGATTTTATGAAAAATATTCTTTTTAATTTCATTAATGTCTTGTGTTGTACGCTACACAAAAAGGAGCTTGCACAACACGCATCCCTGACTTTCCTTACATTACACGCAATCGCGACCTTCCTCGATAGTGTGTGTAGTACGCAATACCGAGTTTCACTAAATGAGATATTATTATAATATTATTATGAACTAGCCGTTATGAATAGTAATACCCACTTTTTGAAATTTTCTAAATTTTATCTTTCAAAATGGAATTCATTTTTGGATTCGGAATATCGAAATTAGCTTAGGGTGAAATTTTGGTACTTTTCGGATAACTTTCATATTCTGATGAATAGTGAAAATTACTAAATTTTAATTAAAAAAACTTTTTTAATCGAAATAATTAAGAGTGATAAATTATTAATTTGAGTGGTTTTAAAGTATATTTAGAGTATATTTTTAAAATTTAATACAATTTTGGTCATTGGATGTAATTTCACATTTAAACCAGACATAAACAAGTGTCAATCTTTTGATAGTTATTATCTCTTAAAAACGCGCTATTTGTTTTGACGACGGGAATTAATTTTTAAATTAGTAAATGTAACTGATATATTTTTAATTTGGTAAAATAGACATCATTTTTGAATTCATAATATCAAATATATCTTAGGCCTAATTTTTGGTATTTTTCTGGAAACTTTCATTTTTTTGATGAATAGTGAAACCACTAAGTGGTAGTTAAAAAATTGAATTTTTCATAAAACATAATTTTACCGCTTCTGTGAGTGGAATTTCAAAAATCCAAGAGACACAGTTAATATCAAGGACTAAAATGTGGTTCAATGAGATGAAAATAATTTTTGGTGAATAGTAACTTTTTACTTTTTTTACCACGGTTAAAAGTAAATCGGGTAATTAGGGTAAAAGTGTTATTATTATTACCTTAACACATGTCCTAATTCTATTGGATAAGTGTAATTCGACCAAAAATAACCTTAGGAATAAAATATGACCATTTAGACCCACTTGGATTAGATTAGGACATTTATTATTAATTTATTTAAAGAAGGATTAAAATAGTTAAAATTAAAGTTTAATAACTAAATCATTTTTAATATAGGGTTATACATAAGATAAAATAGACTATAAATATTCATTATAAAGATAAAAAGATTTCCTACATAATGGTATTTTATTAGTAATTTGTAGACTTAAAATAATTTAATTTAGTTATGACACAATGATAAGGCAGTAATTATCTTATTAATGAAATATTGACATAATTGATGTTATAAATACCCAAATAAATTTAATTTGAGACTTTTTATGAATTAAAATAATTTTCTATGATAATATGACATGTTATTATTGATTTAATTAACTTTTTTTAAACTAATCATTCTGTTATGATTTTCACAAATATCAATTACCTAATAGTGTCAAAATTGACATAAAATAGTTTTTAAAACAAATATTATATTATTAATTGTTATTATATTCTAAGAAATCTAAGGTTCGGCCAAGATACTTATATCATGATAGGTGTATCATTAATGGACCACTTGGGGGTCTCTTGGATGTATATGGTAGGTTTATTAACTATATAATATAAAAATACAAAGTGACATGGTAAATGTCTATCTAATTAACTAAGAGTTAAAACTAAAAGATAATGTTAATATAATGACCTAAACTTGTCTAAATTCTATTTAATGAGAGGATTTCGACCCATCCCCACCTTAGCTTCGAAATATATCAATTTTGAGCTATTAAGAAACCGAATATGACTTTATAATAAAATAATATTTTTAGTTATTCCAAAGGTGCCTCTCTCCTCCCTTATAAAAGGGCACCTCCTCCCTCTCTTCCTCACACCACTTTGAGCCTTCAAACTCGGAAAACCCCTACTAAATTATCTTTTCCACTTCCCTAGAAACATCCTATAGGTCCTGGTCTTCTTCAAAGGCCAATTTTAGTGCCCCAAGAGGAGGTCTCAAAGAGGCGCTTCAAAGAAGAGGTAATGTCCGTTACCGATTCTTTCAACTTTATTTCCTCTTCCACTTCTTCTTCTTAGGTTGTTTCATTATGAAGTAATAACATTAGTATCACTAATATACTGATATGTTATTATAAGTATGAAACAACCCTATTTCTCCATCTATCCATCCTACGGAAAAAGAAATCACCGCGCGTGCGTACGTACGGAATACCCTCTCCACGTCGTGGTGTAATCTATTTTCCACCACCACCTTACTTGGATGGGTATAATGGTGTAAATAATAACCATATATGATTATTTTAAAGTGATATTGATTTTTTAATTGTATACATACACTCCAATAAAATTCCACGATCATGGGAACGATATCATCGCTCGTGCGTACGTACGGAATGCCGTCTCCACGACGCGATGAGATTCATTCTCAATGATTAACCATTCATAAATGATTATAAAGTATATATAATAAGTAATCATGAAATATATGACATAATAATGATACTGTATTTATGTATATATATATATATGTATGTCATCCAATTAATTCCATTCAATTCAATGAGGAAACGAAAACAACGTTCATACGTACGTACGGCCTACCGTCTCCATGAACGGTGTATTTCTTTCCATTTATCAATCTATTATATATATTTATATTATGAATATATATTATATATAAATATTTTTTTATATTCTTGAATTAAGTAATCATGATCTATGTAATCATATGAATAATTACAAGTCAAAACACAGGCGACAAATGAAACGATTTTATCCAAAACGCTCTTTAACATGGAATTTACAAAAGAACGGGTAATATAAAGTCATAAGTGAACCATATATGATATCATAAAAATGAATATGATTCTGTAATAAGTCAATGACATTATTTAAATCATTATACAGGAGTTTCGGATACATATGAAGCATATCGGACCTAAGGTAAGGGATAATTTTTGCAAATCTCATTTTTATCCGAAATTGCTTATTCGTAAGTATTTACTGGGGTTATTTCTATAATCTACGTCCATGTTTTATAAAAGTGTATTCATGTATGTTTAAAGTCCTTTTTACCCATTTTTACTTTTACCCCATGGTATGGAAGGAATCTTTCTTTTATTTACCCTACAAGGTACTTTTTGACTTTTCCGACAAAAGTACGAGAAGAATGTTTTTTTTTAACGTATACGGCATGAAAGGATTTTTACGGTTTTATAAAGCCTTATTTTCATGAAGCTTCATCCAAATAATTTCATAACTATTTTCAACAAAATCCTTTTCTTTTAAAATTTCATGTCATTTTGTGAAAAGAAAATTATTTTGAAGAAAAAAAGGATATTTTCCTCAAGAATTCATTTCAAGTGTTTTATCAAAACCATTTTCATCTAAGATGACATTATTTCATATGTGTATGTTTCAATTATAATGTCTATATGATTTAAATGGTTTCAATTTTCTTATTATGAAATGATATTCATTTCTTTTATATGGATTATGTGATGATGGGATGATGTTTATGAAAACCATTTTATTCGTTGGGTTATTATGAATGATGTATGTTTATTTTGTGGCATAAGTAAGAATGATTTCATTATGAGATGGTTGAGACCTATATCTCCCTCCAATGCATTGGGTAAAGATTTATATCTCATGAGATAGACATGGTTGGAATGGTAAGTTAATCTGGTTCAGTGTTACAGGACTGAAACGAGGAGTGAACTCGATTCAGAAAGGGACTTTGTCCACTAAGATGGTCCTGGCAGCAATGCCTTGGCTACTATGGAAATCATGACATGTGCTGAATGGTTTCCACAATTCCATGTTTTATTCCCATTATATTGTATCATGATTGATGTTCCATTATGATATATTCCTTACGTACTTCCACGATTTATGTCTTTGCTCAAGGTTTTAATGTTTAGATTTCATGTTCAAGTTTTTTCTTTCAAATGTTTAGGGATTGTTTTATGTTATCTATGTTTGCCCCTACTGAGCATTTGAGCTCACACTTTTTATGTTTTATTTTCCCCAGAAAATAAAGAAAGGTTTTAGGTAAGGAAATGAAAATGGGAAGATCGTTATGGGAGATGTTGAAGATCTTTCAACAAGATTAGATGTTTATATTCCGAGTTTCCAAAGACACTAAACTATTACAATCCTTGTGTGTCTGTTTTTGTTATGTATTAATTATTCCAAAAAAGTAATGTATTGTCCATGTACGTCAATCATCGGGTCTCTACAGTTGGTATCAGAGGAAAGGTTTAGTCAACCATGGGAAACTAGGATGCAAAAACGTTAGTGAGATCCCTAGAGATATTTCTAAGGAATGTCGAGGGATGTCCCTAAGGATAAGTATACGTATAGGATATAGTCCTAGAACTACGGTAATGATCTTAGAATTTAACCTAAGATGTTAGATATTGAGTTTGCTCCCCCTTTACTATGTTGTTTTCCCTAGCATGATTTTTTCCTCTCACACTATTCTTTTTGGGTTTTAGAAAATGGCTGGAAAGAGGAAGATTCATGATAATGGAGGATATGATGGACAATGGAATGATATTCTTCATGAGCAACCAAATGAAATGGGATTTGGAAGTCCAAACATCGTTATTATGCCTAATCAGAAATCTCATAATATGATCAATAATCTCAAGTTTGGTAAGTTTCCCGACTCAGATAATAATAGAAAGATGGAGTTTAATGATGATCATAGAAGAAAGAAAGTTCAATTTCCCTCATGTAAATCATGTGGGAAGAGGCATCGGGGAGATTGTTTCAAGGGAACTGGAAGATGATTTGGGTGTGGAAAAGAAGGACACAAAGCCAGTAAGTGCAAAGAAAAAGGTTCAGTTAACACCACGGATGAGGATAATGGTATTGCTACGACACCAACAATGGTTAAATGTTTTAAATGTGGAATGTATGGGAATTATGCAAACCAATTCCCTAAGGGAAAGTCTCATGAAGAGAATCAGTACGGTCGTATGGGTAGTATTTATGTTGATGATGATGAAGAGACTACAAATGATATGTGAGATGAAAGAATTATTGAAGCTTGGTCAATGGTTTAAGAAGGTAGTGGAATGATTACATGTTTATCAGGTGTAATGTTGTATAAGTAATCTCATGGTACTATGGAATAATGAGACATCTAAAGATTGTTACACTGTTGTCTTTCCTTATGTTTTGAAAATGTGTGATGAATGGTACCAGAATTTTTGGAAAGTAGATGATATTCGCATAATGAAGGGATAAAGAGAAAATTAAATGTTTGATAGTATTCATGAGCTCATGACTGATATAAAGAGAAGGTTATATCATGGTTTGAGTATATAGAATTTTTGGATTTTGGTATGTGGAAAGAGTTAACTTTTGACAGCATTCATGTTTTCACTAAGGTTTAATGGATATTCATTTTTCAAGAGAATACATGATTAAGGTATTCACATGATTGGAATGTGACCAACAAGATAATGGGGGATAAATGATGGTTGGTTGATGACATTTCAAGTAATCGTTTTCTTTATACTATGAGCTTAGACCAAAGTATTTTAGACAACGATTGGAATGGATTATGTTGGACATAAGATAGTATTGTTTAAGGATAGAAGTTTTTTTTCGATATTATTGATGGGATGTTATAGTAATGTAGTTTTAGAAAAAGGACAACCTGCAGGATGGGCGACAGCCCATCGCGTCAGACAGGGCTGTAGGAATCGAACCCACAACCGAAGTTTGACTTGCCTTTATCGCCTACCACTGGCCTACAAGAAGTACCTGGTTAGTAGAAACTAGTTTTATTTTATTGCGCGGTATGATATATGAATTATAAGTCCATTTTGGGAACCATATATGATTAATCTCACTATAGATGGACTTATGTATTTTTTGATAACTTTTCTATCCTTTTGTTTGAGACAGATGGAATGACCCATCATTCTATCACATGATCTGCTAACACATCACGAATGAAAAATTAAACTTCATTTCTTTAAGAGATTAAGTGTAAATTTTCCAAAGAACGACCAACGGTGATAGTGTACCAAAATCACGAAAGTATTTCTTCTAATCCCAATTTCATCAACTTTAGGGAAATGATCTTGAAAACCAAAAATGTTTTCCTAGTGCTCTTATATCCGATGAATCAGATGGTACCTTAGATCGTCACAAATTTATGGCTTTGTGATTGTTGGCTTTTTCATAGCCATGTTCTCTACCACTCTCCATCAGAACTTGATGGTTAGATTTTTCTTCCATATCCATATTTTCACCTATGTTCTCCTACGTGGAAACCCAGTGATGAGTTAATTTGGGTAACTGTTATGTTTCATACTTTAGTTTTTAAATCCAAGTTTTGGTATTCCTTTTTACGATGTGGTTTTATATTAAAAAAAACTTTCGAGTAGTAAACCATTTATAACCCCGACGAATTTCGAGGGCGAAATTCATTTTAAGGGGGGTAGAATGTAACACCCCGATATTTTATGAAAAATATTTTTTTTAATTTCATTAATGTCTTGTGTTGTACGCTACACCAAAAGGAGCTTGCACAACACCCACCCCTGACTTTGCTTGCATTACACGCAATCGCGACCTTCCTCGATAGTGCGTGTAGTACGCAATACCGAGTTTCACTAAACGAGATATTATTATAATATTATTATGAACTAACCGTTATGAATAGTAATACCCAATTTTTGAAATTTTATAAATTTTATCATTCAAAATGGACTTCATTTTTGGATTCGGAATATCTAAACTAGCTTAGGGTGAACTTTTGGCACTTTTCGGATAACTTTCATATTCTGATGAATAGTGAAAATTACTAAATTTTAATTAAAAACAAACTTTTTAATCGAAATAACTAATAGTGATAGATTATTAATTTTAGTGGTTTTAAAGTATATTTAGAATATATTTTTACAATTTAATACAATATTGGTCATTGGATGTAATTTCACATTTAAACCAGACATAAACAAGTGTCAATCTTTTGATAGTTATTATCTCTTAAAAACACGCTATTTGTTTTGACGACGGGAATTAATTTTTAAATTAGTTAATGTAACTGATATGTTTAGAATTTGGTAAAATAGACATCATTTTTGAATTCATAATATCAAATATATGTTAGGCCTAATTTTTTGTATTTTTCTGGAAACTTTCATCTTTTGATGAATAGTGAAACCACTAAGTGGTAGTTAAAAAACTGAATTTTTCATAAAACTTAATTTTACCGCTTCTGTGAGTGTAATTTCAAAACTCCAAGATACACGGTTAATATCAAGGTCTAAAATGTGGTTTAATGAGATGAAAATAATTTTTGGTGAATAGTAACTTTTTACTTTTTTTTTTACCACGGTTAAAAGTAAATAGGGTAATTAAGGGTAAAAGTGTTATTATTATTACCTTAACACATGTCCTAATTCTATTGGATAAGTTTAATTCGACCAAAACCAACCTTAGGAATAAAATATGACCATTTAGGCTCACTTGGATTAGATTAGGACATTTATTATTAATTTATTTAAAGAAGGGTTAAAATAGTTAAAATTAAAGTTTAATAACTAAATCATTTTTAATATAGGGTTATACATAAGATAAATTCGACTACAAATATTCATTATAAAGATAAAAATATTTCATACATAATGGTATTTTATTTGTAATTTTTAGACTTAAAATAATTTAATTTAGTTATGACACAATGATGTGGCAGTAATTATCTTATTAATGAAATATTGACATAATTGATGTTATAAATACCCAAATAAATGTAATTTGAGACTTTTTATGAATTAAAATAATTTTCTATGTTAATATGACATGTTAGTATTGATTTAATTAACTTTTTTCGAACTAATAATTCTGTTATGATTTTCACAAATATCAATTACCAAATAGTGTCAAAATTGACATAAAATAGTTTTTAAAAAACAATATTATATTATTAATTGTTATTATATTCCTAAGAATCTAAGATTCGGACAAGATACTTATATCATTATAGGTGTATCATTAATGGACCACTTGTGGGTATCTTGGATGTATATGGTAAGTTTATTAACTATATAATATAAAAATACAAAGTGACATGGTAAATGTCAATCTAATTAACTAAGAGTTAAAACTAAAAGATAATGTTAATATAATGACCTAAACTTGTATAAATTCTATTGGATGAGAATATTTAGACCCATCCCCACCTTAGATTCTAAATATATCAATTTGGAGCTATTAAAACACCAAATATGACTTTATAATAAAATAATATTTTTAGTTATTCCAAAGGTACCCCTCTCCTCCCTTATAAAAGGGCACCTCCTCCCTCTTCTCCTCACACCACTTTGAGCCTTCATGCTCAGCCAACACCTACCAAATTCTCTTTTCCACTTCCCTAGAAACATCCTATAGGTCCTGGTCTTATTCAAAGGCCAATTTTAGTGCCCTAAGAGGAGGTCTCAAAGAGGCGCTTCAAAGAAGAGGTAAAGTCCGTTACCGATTCTTTCAACTTTATTTCTTCTTCCACTTCTTCTTATTAGGTTGTTTCATTATGAAGTAATAACATCAGTATCACTAATATACTGATATGTTATTATAAGTATGAAACAACCCTATTTCACCATCTATCCATCCTACAGAAAACGAAATCACCGCGCGTGCGTACGTACGGAATACCGTCTCCACGTCGTGGTGTAATCTATTTTTCACCACCACCTTACTTGGATGGGTATAATGGTGTAAATAATAACCATATATTATTATTGTAAAGTGATATTGATTTTTTAATATTATACATACACTATAATAAAATTCCACAATCATGGGTACGATATCATCGCTCGTGCGTACGTACGGAATACCGTCTCTACGACGCGATGAGATTCATTCTCAATGATTAACCATTCATAAATGATTATAAAGTATATATAATAAGTAATCATGAAATATATGACATAATAATGATACTAGATTTATGTATATATATATGTATGTCATCCAATTAATTCCATTAAATTCAATGAGAAAACAAAAACAACATCCATGCGTACGTACGACCTACCGTCTCCATGAACGGTGTATTTCTTTCCATTTATCGATCTATTATATATATGTATATTAGGAATATATATTATATACAAATCATGTTTTATATTCTAGAATTAATTAATCATGATCTATGTAATCATATTAATAATTACAAGTCAAAACACGGATGACAAATGAAACGATTTTATCCAAAACGCTCTTTAACATGGAATTTACAAAAGAACGGGTAATATAAAGTCATAAGTGAACCATATATGATATAATAACAATGAATATGATTCTGTAATAAGTCAATGATTTTATTTAAATCATTATACAGGAGTTTCGGATACATATGAAGCATATCAGACCTAAGGTAAGGGATAATTTTTGCAAATCTCATTTTTATCCGAAATTTCTTATTCGTAAGTGGTTACTGGGGTTATTGCTATCATCAATGTACATGTTTTATAAAAGTGTATTCATGTATGTTTAAAGTCCTTTTTACCCATTTTGACTTTTACCCCATGGTATGGAAGGAATCTTTCTTTTATTTACCCTACAAGGTACTTTTTGACTTTTCCGACAAAAGTACGAGAAGAATGTTTTTTTTAACGTATACGGCATGAAAGGATTTTTACAGTTTTATAAAGCCTTATTTTCATGAATCTTCCTCCAAAATATTTCATAACAATTTTCAACAAAATCATTTTCTTTTAAAATTTCATGTCATTTTGTGAAAAGAAAATTATTTTGAAGAAAAAAATGATATTTTCCTCAAGAATTCATTTCAAGTGTTTTATCAAAACCATTTCCATCTAAGATGAAATTATTTCATATGTGTATGTTTCAAGTATAATGTCTCTATTATTTACATGGTTTCACTTTTCTTATTATGAAATGATATTCATTTCATTTATATGAATTATGTGATGATGGGATGATGTTTATGAAACCCATTTTATTCGTTGGGTTATTATGAATGATGTATGTTTATTTTGTGGCACAAGTAAGAATGATTTCATTATGAGATGGGTGGGACCTATATCTCCCTCCAATGAATTGGGTAAAGATTTATATCTCATGAGATAGACATGGCTGGAACGGTAAGTTAATCTGGTTCAGTGTTACAGGACTGAAACGAGGAGTGAACTCGATTCAGAAAGGGACTTTGTCCACTAAGATGGTCTTGGCAGCAATGCCTTAGCTACTATGGAAATCATGACATGTGATGAATGGTTGACACAATTCCATGTTTTATTCCCATTATATTTTATCATGATTGATGTTCCATTATGATATATGCCTTACGTACTTCCACGATTTATGTCTTTGCTCAAGGTTTTAATGTTTAGATTTCATGTTCAAGTTTTTGCTTTCAAATGTTTAGGGATTGTTTTATGTTATCTATGTTTGCCCTTACTGAGAATTTGAGCTCACCATTTTTATGTTTTATTTTCCCCCAGAAATAAAGAAAAGTTTTAGGTAAGGAAATGAAAAGGGGAATATCATTATGGGAGATGTTGAAGATCTTTCAACATGATTAGATGTTTATATTCCGAGTTTCCAAAGACACTAAACTATTACGATCCTTGTGTGTCTGTTTTTGTTATGTATTAAGTATTCTGCAAAATTAATGTATTGTCCATGTATGTCAATCATCGTGTCTCTACATTATAAGTGATGAATATAGATATTTTCTCAATAGAGATACATAGAAGAAATCTTGATTCTAATGAATATTTGGTGGTAATTTCCACTGATAATCTATTGGTTCTATTGATTCAAAAAAAATTAAAGGGAATAATATTTTATTGGAATACTTTTATAGTTATTCAAAATCATATGAAAAATTTCCATGGATATATCTTTTAAAATATTTGATCTCCAACCTAAAACTCTATAACTAGAAATTGGTTGTTTGTATAGTTATTGTTTCTGCATTGAGATTATTGGATGTGATTTTGGATAACCTCCCATTTATATTTTCCTATTGAATCAAAACTAAACCATGAAATATCATCTCTATAAATTTACTCAAAATAATGGACTTCAATATTATATAACATATATATTATAATAAGGTTATATATTAATCCTCAAGTTATAGCTCTTATTATATGATAATTCTATCAAAGGAAGGTGTAAAAATAATTTCCATGTATATCAAGTGAGGATCACCTTAATATGTCCTTTTGTGTCCATAAAATCCTTTTATATTTACCATCATTTAGATAGTTGTAATAATAATTAAGTTGTTTCTCTTTTTTTACTCCCATTGAATACTCCAACAAATTTTCATGGTGAACGTTTGATCTCAAAAAGAGACGATATAGATTGGTGCACCATAATTACATACAAATTACTCTATTTAAGTCAGGGAAATTTGGTCTAGTGATGTATCTTATCTATTTTATATGAAACAAGCCAAAAACTTTAATCAATCAACCACAACCTAAATAATATTTCCCCACTTTGATGTCCTTTGGAATACTAGTGGAAAAATTGCTTATGATGCCATCTTTCTTCTATAATAGTGCTGGAAATGGTTACCAAATTATTTACGTAGAATATATCCAATATTTATGATTGGTATAAATGATATCATACTGTATAATCAATAATTAAATTTTTCCTTTAATCCATATTATAGTTATCTTGATGATTATTATACATTTTGTTGCTCCTAGTGTGTATAGAGGAGCTATGTACATCATCACATCATTCCTACCTAATCCCTAATATTTATGGAACACATAATCTATTATCAAATTAATGGAATTATTATATTCAATATCTCACTTAAGAAACATACCACCTTACAAATCACCCATTCACTATATCAACACGATATCATCCTAAAGATTCCTATTAATATAAAAAAGTAATGACATTTGAGATACCATATTATAAGAATATAAAGACATTACTTCCTTAATTATTCCCAACTCTAACCTTAGTAAATCACTAATCATGAAAATTTTCACAATCATCTGAGTATAGAGAGTTCTTTTAACATTCCAATTCAAGGAATCAACAACCTTGTTTTCCTTTTTTGAATGATAATTGATAATTCAATAACAATCCTTCAATAACTCCATCTATATCACAATCCAAAAGTATGAATAAATTTCCAATCATATAAATTTATGAATTTTATGGTTCATATATATATAAATAATTTATTTATATGGGGTCTTCAATCTGGTTAGCCATCAAAGAATATTTTATGAACATCATGTCTCAATCAATATGGATTTCTAGTAGGGTTATTATCATAATTTTTTGGACTGATAATTGGATGACGAAAATGATTTTATACTCTTTTGATCCACAACATCTTCCTTTTTAAACTAATGTCTCAATTCATGTCTTTATGGATTCTCCTACTATGGAGTTGATTGATGACATCCACATCCAGCTAACCAATTATTATTTTCTCCAAAAAAGGACACATTATTATGGGAATTATCTAGTAATATCACCCTTGACTCTAAATATTTTTATCACTCCTATATTAATTTATTTTAAAAAATTTCTTGGCTGAAAATTTTTCATAAACCTTAGATCAAACCATCAAGTATGACCCACATATAGAGGTTTTCTCACAATAAAATCTATACTAATGACTACATAAAAAAGTGTGACATTCTCTTATGTTCTAGGTGTAGGTTTTGAAACGATCATATTTTTGATATTTCCCATATGTTCATGTCATAATCCATAGCCTCTTCTCTATGGAAGGACCTTCAAGACATATTTGAAATCCCACTACCTTATATTCCCAACACTCTAGATATATTGCAACATTTAACCACAACTCAGGCTTCCCCACATATCAATAATATGTTCCTTATAGATGTCACAGAAAAAAATAATATTATAAGAAGAATCAGGAATGACATACTACCTAGATAGAAGGATTTATACATTCATGCGGCTTAACTCTGCCTTATCACTAGATAAAAGGGTAAAAATCCCATCTAGTCTATCCACTACTACAACTCAATGTAGGACAACATGGTCCTTAGGAAAATCAGAATATTTGGTAAGTATATGCAGAAAATAACCCTTCTTGATGTCTTCTGGAAGCCCCCTCCCCCCTTCAGGGATGCACAAAAATCAACATTGATGGAGCATCAAAAGGTATCCAATTCTGGAGAGATGTGGTGCTATTTTAAGGGTTCACAATGGATAGACCATCAGATGTTTATTCTGCCCCTATGGATTCTACCCCTTATTTGAATATTAAATGCTCATCATGATTATTGATGTTCAATATTCAAAGATTAAAGGCTTGGATAATCATTATCTAGAAAGCGATTCTTCCATGGTTGTTCAAGCTATTCAGAATGGAGTGATAGACCCTTATTTGAAACTCACTTTAATATGGATGCATTTTCTGAAAATTCATTTGCTGCATAATTACATTGTCACACATGTATACTAGGAAGCAATAATAGTGGCATATGAGCACGAAAATGAAGGAATCAATAAAGAGATCATATGGATTGATGATTTACCAGCATATTTCAATCCTATCATTGAAATAGCCTATGATAACCTACCAACATTTCAACACATGTAACCTTTTTTTATTCAAAAAAATTATCTTCCTCTATTGGTCCAACACACCCCCTTTAAAAAATAAAAACAAAAAACAACTCCCTTCTTGGGTTAATTTCTATCAAAGATTAATCATTTACCTTAAGAAGGTGATGCTAGTATTGGTACAATAACCAACCTTCTATTGATCTATTAGAATCGTTCTTTACACACCATGGTCTATTTAAAGCATAAAACATTTCATGTTAACTGGGTTAAGGTGTTTCTTAATCAAGATAATTAATTATAAATAATTAAAAAAACCCATATTGACAAAGAAACTTATAGATCCAAGTACAAGATAAATGGTTGTACTAATAATTTTTATATGTTTTCATTAATGTGTTTACAAAAATACATTCAAGTGTGACCACATAAATTGGAATGGATACTTGATATAACATTTATTCACACTTTCATAACAAGTTATATAAATTCTTCCTCTATATGGTTTGTAAAAAAATCCTCAAATGGTTTTCATTTTTTTCATAAATTTTGAAAAAATGAGAATATGATGAATAAATACTATAAAAAACAATTCAAAAAAATTTTTAAATAATCTATTCACTAAATTCACAAACAAAATATGTATATTTGAAAATAAAAGGGGAAATACCATAAATCAATAGAGTTCATTACTTGTACAAAAGGTATTCTTAGGAATATTTGTCTTTATAACCATAACATGATGATATTCATACATTTTCCAATCATAGAGATGTATGAATCTCCTTGAATTTTTTTGAATAGATCATAAATTATTAACATATGGTATTTATTATGTATATTAATTATAGTATGTTCTTACTAATCAATGTGTAATGTTTTAAATCCATCCTACTTCCTGAAAAAATAAAATCAGAGAACCACAAAGAGACACAATAGGATGAATAAGAAAATTGGATAATAAATCCTAAAACTTATTCTTAAACTTTTATATTTGAACTAAACAAAATATATAAAAATTAGTTGATATTTTAAGAGATCCTGGGACAAGATCAAAAGAAAACTATAATTTTAAATGTGTGGTATATATCATAATTTATTATGGGAATGCATCTACAAATTCATTCAAAATAGGTATATCCTATATATTTATTGCCTATTTTTATGCATTAATTAGGTAGGAAATCCATACCTATCCTATTATATTAGTTTATCCATTTCACAATATGATGTTATACCATGCATTTAATTCCACATCTGAAAGTATAATAATAAACTCAGTTTCCTGAAGAGAATAATGTTAAAAAAATTATCTCAATAGTTTATGATATCATTGTGTGTCGAGAGCTATTCCATGATGAGAATATAATCATATTTAAATAGGGGAAGAATTACTGATTTTAAAGTTAATACATCCCCAAAAATAATAGTAGGTAATCTTCTTAATATCTGGGTAACAATCAAGGAAAAATTCTTCATTTCCATAGATATATAAACCACTATCTTTTAATTGATAAATTTATATATATAAAGAATTTGGATGATAATAATTCATGAGTTAAACCAATATAAAATATTGAATTATATATTATTGATAAAATGGGTATATTACATGTGATAAAGTTTTTGTTTTATTTTAAATTAGAGATTGTGGTAGAAACTAAAAGAGTTTGTTCTTTAATCTTATTTACCCTTTTCATTTTGCAAATGGATATAGTACATGTGAAATTTTTTTGGGATATTCTAACTCTATTATTAGGGTAGAAAATAAAATATATTAACCTTGAGGCTTTATGGGTTGAGGATGTTTATTTCTATTATTAAACCTTTTCATTCTAAAATTACTATCATAATTCCCTTCCTCATTATAATTAATGAATAAAACCAAGGTTGAGGATGCTAGTAAACCTTCATTTATTTTTTATTTGTCCAATAATTACAAATTAAATTCCATTAATTAATTAAATTTCTATATTTTTTGTTTATATTGAATTATTTCACTAATTTAAACCCCATAATATTTATTGGAGAATATTTCTGTAGTGGTTCCTTCAACATTTTTGGCATGTGTTATGATTAATATTTTTTTTGTTCTTATAATTATATTTTCTTCTACAATGATCCACCCTTTCATGATCCTCACCAATGACACCATGAGTATATTAATTATTTGAGACATGAATCTCCCCCATTTTAGCACAAATAAATCATCATAACTATCAAACTTAAAAATTAAAAAATAAATATGATGACTTGGATTTAAATTCTGAAAATATTTTGTAATATTAAATTATTGATCAGTGAAAAATCTAGGATCATATATTGATTTCCAAGTAAAGTTATATTCATATATCACCATGGATTCACCACCCCACTAATTTTTCTTAATGAACAATCATTACATCTTGATATAAATAGTTCAACGAGAATATGTCTCAATAAATAACTTCTCGATATCACCCGGTAATATTGACTCATTATACTCTTTATTCATTAAATTATTCATAAATATTCACCATATATCAGCTTATCCTTCATGATGAAATTATCTAAAACAATTTTATGCTATATAGTGTAATTAACCACAAAAAATATCTTTTCTAAGGATGATATCCATCAGTCAGATTTAGGTATATCTATATACCTACCAAGAGATAAAGTTTTTTCCCCCTTGAGTCAATCAATTAATATAGATAAATGGCATATGGAAGTATAACTCTCTATATAATTTTTATTATTATCCATAAGGTGGGTCTTTTTTAATTTTATAGGCATGATGTTCTAAATATTATGAACCATGGTGCTTTGTTGAACATAGGTAAAATCATCAAATTGAAAATTATATTAGCACTGGAAATTATTATTAGTATATATTCATCCATTATCAATCATTGAAATTAAAAAATATTATTTATGATTAAATTATTAATGTTTAATTTCAAATAATAACAATATAAAATTATTCTAATTACTTTTAACTAAGGGGTTTCAATGAGTCTTCCAAACCTAATTCCCAAAAATATATAATATGTTCTCTTATATTGAATAACATACACTAGACACATAGTAACAGATGAAGTTTTTTCCATATATATATAATTATGGAATTTAAATTATTTTATAATCATTAAGATCACTTTTTTTCTTAACAATGTAATAATATATGGAAATTAACACCCTAAAATTTATATACTCGTCTCTAGGATGAATTAACTAGTATACAGTCTATATATCCTAAGAAATATACTTGGATTATTGGGTATTTTTTAAAACAAACAAAAATTAGAGATCCCAATTTATTAGTAAGTATAAATAGAATAATGGTACAATGTCAAATAAAATTACTCTATGAAATATAGAATAATAAAATTAATGAGCATGATATATTATTGAAACATGATATATGAGGAAAAATTAAGTATAGGGAAATAATGTGTAAAGACCCGTAAATTTCAAGGAAATTTTTTTCTTAATTTTCTGTGGAATTTTACAAGAACGTAGTTTCTGACGGCGCCTGATTCCGAGGCCCGGTGTGCCCGGAATCATTTTCCGAAGTTTGGCTCGGGTACGTTCAGTGAACGGACGAGCGGGTTTTTCTAACTTTTGAACCGGTGCCCGGAATCGAATTCTGAGGGCACCGATGAAATCGCAGTGCCGGTATTCGCTTAGAAACGCCTCTTCCGGAGTTGCGTTTGCTCGGGTGTGGTTTTTAATTTTCGGGCTTAAAGTTAAGAAATAAAATAATTTTGCGACAACTTTATTTTATTTCACTTAAGCCACTTGGAAGCCACTTGAAGCCACTTAAAGGCGGCTTGAACTGAGTTGAACTATATAGGATGCTATCCAGAAATATCCTACCCCCTTGGTAGGATATTTGTGAGGTGGGGCCCGCACGAGCCCCGCCGTTTCTTTCCGCTAAGAAACGCACCCGTGAAAACCCGTCTTAATGAAAGTCAACCGACGCGTTTTCTAAATTCTTAACAGACCATTTAATTGGGAGGTTTATTTCATGAATTAAATGGGTTGTTTCTTTCATGAATTAAATGGGTCGTTTCTTTCGTTGAATTAATTCAACAAATTAATTCATTCGTTTCTTAACCGGTTTTCGTATGTTGGCATGTTAATAAAATAAGACCAACCTAAAAATCCTTTGGGAAGATTGAGAGGATCCCTGTTTCTTCGGCTCCCTCGCGAAGAACGCGAAGAACGCGAAGAACGCGAAGAACGCGAAGAACGCGAAGAACGCCGAACCAAGAAATCGACGACGCCTTCGTCCGAGACGTTCTTCCGATCCCCGATCTCCGATCACCGACCATTCGAGGTAAGTGCTTTCGGATTTCCGCTCAAGGTTCTTTTTGGTTTTAAACACAGATTTGATTAATTATAATTTAAATCTATTGTTCTTGGTTCGTTGAGTTCACCGACTCAACGCCGGTTTCCGCGACGACGCGACGTCTCCCCGCAACGACGCGACGATCGACCTCTTCCGCGACGATCTCTTCCGCGAAGAACGCCCGCGCACGACGATCATCAAGGTAGGGATTTCTTTATGGGAGTTACCCCTTTAAAATTAATTCCCGTCCTTGTTTCTTTAAAGAAATTAAAGAACCGTTTGTGAACAATTTTAATCCTATCAAAATTGTCGTTTCCTGTGTGGAATCTTTTTCTCCCAGTTGTTTTTTTCTAACGCGGAGGGCGCGGGCCAAACGAACACGGCCCGACGACCCTCCGCCGTTCTTGTTGTGTGCAGATTTGACGGTTGATGAAGGAACGTGCCGCAGCGGACGTTTGACGATTCTGCAGTAAAGAACGGATCCCGGGAGGAGCAACGGCGCAGACGGGAAGGAAAACGGGCCACCAGAGCGACGCCGGCGGCCCGCGGAAGTCGCCGGCGGCGCGGGTCACCGGCGCGGCGGCGCCGGCGGCCGGAGGAGGCGGCGCCCCGGCGCGCCGCCGGACGAGATCCGCCGCGGCTTCAGCCGCGGCGGCGGCGGCCAACGGACCCGCGGAGGCGGGTTCGGTTCGTCCAGGCGGACGCGGCTCAGCGCGTCCGCGGTTCGCCAGCGCGGCCCGCACGCGGGCCGCGGTCCTTCCTCAAGCCGCGGGTCAGCGCCCGCGGCTTCCACCCGCGCGGCTCGGCCAAGCCGAGCCGGCCGAGCCGGCCGAGCCGGCCGAGCCGGCCGAGCCGGACCGGCCCTGGCCGGGCCGGGCCGGGCCCGCCGGGTCGGACCCGGGTCGGGTTGACCCGGTTCGGGCCGACCCAGGGGGGGTCGGCCCGGGCCCGTACCCCCCCATCTTCGGACGTTTTCGTTCAAACGCCCGTAACTTGAGCTTCGTGCCTCCAAACGACCCTCCGTTAGCGGCAACGCGATCCTTGGATCGAGACGGTCGTTTAGGTATATCGCACTCAAGGTTTCGGAATACTTTGAGTTCGGCTGGGTTGGTTCGTACACGAGACCAACCGGGCCCTCGGAGCGGAAACACTCATATCTTGAGCTACGTACGTCCGATTGACGTGCCGTCAGCTTTGTTGAATTCCTCTAAGTGAGACGGATCTTTTGGCATACTCCGCCCGAGGTTTGGACGCAGGTGGAGTGCGGTCGGGTTGGTTTTTCCTTAAAAACCAACCGGGCCCCTGGGACGAAAATGCCAATATCTCTCAGACCGGGCGTCCGATTGACGCGCCGTCTGCGACGTTGAGTTCCTGTTGACGATACGGAACTTTTGGATACATCAACTTCGGACTTCGTGTCAGTTGATGTATCAGCCTCTCGGCTCGTGGAGCGGACCCTCCCAAACGAGCTTGCTGTGTGCGGGAACCCTAGGCTGGCTGCGACTGCTACTTCGACAGCGACGACCGTGCAGAGATCCTCAGTGGACTGCGGCGACGACTGTGCAGAGGTCCTCCGTGGACTCCGACGACGACCGTGCAGAGATCCTCAGTGGACTGCGGCGACGACTGTGCAGAGATCCTCAGCGGACTGCGACGACTCCTGCACTCAGCGATCCTACGTGGATCAGTGCTTCCGATCCTGTGTGGGTCTGATCCTGCGTGGGTCAGCGCTCAGCAGGTTCTGTGTGAGCCAGCGCCTACAGGTCCTGTGTGGGCCCGGTCCTGTGTGGGCCCGATCCTGTGTGGGTCATCTCTCAGCGGTTCTGTGTGAGCCAACTTCAACAGGTCCTGCGTGGGCCCGATCCTGTGTGGGTCACTGCAAGGTTAGTACCTATCGATCCTTCGTGGGTCCGACGACTTAGATGGTTCAATGATCATCTTTATCGTCATCCGAAGAAGTATACCTGTGTGAGCTGAATCTTGTGTTACTCTCCTTTGTGGATTGTGTTGAGCTATCCTGTGTGGATTTACTGTTTACTCTCCCTTGTGGATTGTGGTGTTCTATCCTGCGTGGGTATGCGTTTTGCTTTCCTGTGTGGACTGGGTTGTGCTTGGGCTCGGACGTTGGAGCCGAACGGGAACTGAAGACTTAGGTGTATGTATGGGCATATACCTAGCCGTGTCAGATGTTACTTCGTGATTGTATCTTTATTTTGTGGATTATCCTTTGTGGATTTCGGGAGACCTTCGGGGGTCTCGGGGTCCCTACTGAGTAGCTTATACTCACCCCTGCACGGGCTATGCCCGCACTTCGTGGTGTTGGTTGCAGACGACGGACAGCGCTGATCGTGGAGGAGGCGTGCGGAGCAGGACAGTACCTGGAGGTGGACCACTGGGCGGGACGTACTCGGAGCGGTTAGGTGGACCCGAGGAGCAGTGGAGGCTATCAGTACCCACCCTTCAGGTGGGACTTCCGGAGGACGGCTCGACGCTGCAGTTTTCCCTTTTCTGTTGTTGTTTTTCCTTTCAGTTGTACTTTACAGTTGGGCTTGTATTTCCGGCCCCTTTTACTTTCAGCACAGCTTGTACAGTTTTTACTCAGTGTTTACTTTTCCGCTTGCTTACTCTGTAGTGCTTGTTTACTTTTCAAAGGCAATGTCTTCCCTTTTTGTTGGGATTTACGCCTTGGTGCTAGTCGTCAGCCCCTGGCCTATGGAAGGCGGGCTTGGGGTAGTCACGGCACGGGCCCCGAGGACGGGTCGTGAAAAATTGGTATCAGAGGTGGTCGGTTCTACCGCAGACTCTGATCTTTCTTCTATGTGAAGCAATAGTGTTTAGTGTATTGAGTGTGGTTATCAGTCCAGGGAGTCCAGTGTTGGTGCGGCGGCCGACGTATCCATACACCAGGACCCTGACTTCTGATTTCTGACTTAATGCACGAAAACATTGATTGCATGTGTGTTTCAAGTTTTCTTTGTGATTACTTGTGTCAGCTCACCGGGTATATTCTCCTAACCGTGGCATACTTGTTTCCTTTTCAGGATGGCACGACGACAGCAGCCAGCTAGGGTTCCTAGAGTAGGGTGCGACGATAGCCCGCCGAGCGACGAGGCCTCGGTACAGGGCCCGTTGACAGCAGAGGCACCGGCGGTACCATTACCCACTGAGCCCCCGATGCTTCCAGCACTGGCAGCTGACGACGCACGACGCCTCGGAGCTTTGCACGAGTTCCAGCGCCAGCGACCACCCAGGTTCCGTGGGGAGTCGGACCCCCAGGCAGCCGAGGACTGGCTGGAGGCGGTCGTCCGAGTTTTCAGGCTAGTGAGGACGCCAGCAGACCTCATGGTGATCCTCGCGGCGAGCCTACTGCACGCCGCAGCCGGACGCTGGTGGAGCCTGATGCTCCAGGTACACGATGAGGCCACCCTCATCTGGACGGACTTCGAGAGCCTCTTCCGCTCAGAGTTCGTCCCAGCCACCCTCCGAGCGGTGCGCATCCAGGAGCTTCTTCAGCTGCGGCAGGGCAGCTTGACGGTCGCTCAGTACGCGGCGAGGTTCACAGACCTTTCTCGGTACTCAACAGACTTGGTACGGGACCCCTTCTTCCGGGCCCGGACCTTCGAGCAGGGTTTGGGACACGAGATCAGGGCATCGCTGATCTCCCTCAGCATCCCGACCCAGGCAGGAGTACTGGAGCGAGCCCTCCTGATCGAGAGCTTCCTGGCTGAGTCCACAGCGAGACCCACCGCAGGGCGGCAGATAGCGGAGTCTTCGGCAGCCGGTAGCCGGCGGATGACTCAGGGTTCCAGGCGGACCAGACCTTCCGGCAGGCGACCTCGGGACGCTGGCTCAGCAGTGCAGGGCACCCGGCCCGGAGCCAGCCTTCCGAGAGGCAGACAGTGCTACGAGTGCGGCGGGCAGGGCCACATGGCTCGTGACTGCCAGACCCGTCGTACCGAGGGGCAGCAGACGGTGGAGGGGCCACCCAGGCAGAGGCAGAGGGTCGACCGTGGCGGTCCGCAGGGAGGAGGCGGACGAGGCAGAGGAGCTGGCCGAGCAGCAGGTGGTGGGCGACGCTTTGAGGCTCTGCCACCACCACCACCAGGAGGCCCGCCCCGACCACAGGGAGCTGGCGGGCAGAGACAGGCTCAGCTCCAGGCAGCGGAGGCCTACGACCACGGCGCGCCAGAGATGATTCGAGGTACGATCTGTGTCTATTCCACCCTTGCTGCAGTTCTGATAGACACAGGAGCGAGTCACTCTTTCAAAGCCACTGCCCTTGTTCGGACCTCGGAGATTCCGACAGAGCCGTTGGCTCAATCCTTACGGCTAGAGACTCCTACGGGAGCAGACTCGACGATTACGCACTGGTGCCGGCAGTGTGAGCTTACTCTAGGAGGCGAGAGCTTCGGCTGGGATCTTCTTGTAGCAGCGTCGAGGCCTTACGACGTCATCTTGGGCATGGATTTGTTATTTACGGTCCATGCTCAGATTGACTGCATTAGGCGCAAGGTGCGATGTGTGCGCACCGACGGGAGCAGGTTCACCTTCACCGGCGAGAAGGGAGCCTTAGCAGCACAGGATGGACTCACACAGAGGAGAGGTCAGCCCATCACTCATCAGTTGGCTAGCCTCATCCTGGGAGCAGTTGACGTGCGGAGTCCCAGTTTTCCTGCAGTGGTGGATCAGTATGCGGACGTCTTTCCCGACGACGTTCCAGGACTACCTCCTCGAAGAGAGGTAGACTTTTATATTGACCTGTACCCCGGGACAGCCCCGATATCCACTCCAGCATATCGGATGGCCCCCGCTGAGCTTCGAGAGCTGCGGGTACAGTTGGAGGACTTGCAGGGCAAGGGGTTCATCCGACCCAGTGTTTCGCCCTGGGCTTCCCTGATTTTGTTCGCCAAGAAGGCGGACGGGAGCTTGCGACTGTGTGTCGATTATCGTCGCCTAAATCAGGTGACAGTGAGGAACAAGTATCCGCTACCCAGGATTGACGATCTCTTTGACCAGCTCAAGGGAGCACGGTGGTTCTCGAAGATAGACCTCAGGTCAGGCTATCATCATCTCAGAGTTCGAGACGAGGATGTGCAGAAGACGGCCTTCAGGTGTCGGTATGGCCACTATGAGTTCTTGGTTATTCCTTTCGGCGTAACCAACGCTCCAGCAGTGTTCATGAGCCTCATGAACAGGATCTTCCAGCCATACCTCGATCGATTTGTCGTGGTCTTCATCGACGACATTTTGGTGTACTCGACGACGGAGGAGGAGCACGCCTACCACCTGCGTGTTGTACTAGACACACTCCGAGAGCACCAGCTTTATGGAAAGCTCTCGAAGTGTCAGTTCTGGTTACGTGAGGTCCACTTCTTGGGGCACGTCTTTTCTGAGGCGGGAGTTGCAGTGGATCCCGCGAAGATCGAGGCAGTGCTAGCTTGGGAGCCACCCAAGAGCGTGACAGAGGTACGGAGTTTCTTGGGCCTAGCCGGATACTATCGGAGATTTGTGCCGGACTTATCCAGAGTTGCGGCCCCACTCTCAGCATTGACGAAGAAGGGGAAACCCTTCGTGTGGTCAGACAGATGTCAGCAGAGCTTCCAGGAGCTGAGGCAGAGGTTGACTAGCGCACCTATCTTGAGGTTGCCTGAGGAGGGAGTTGGATTCGTAGTCTACTGCGATGCATCAGGGACCGGACTCGGGTGTGTCCTGATGCAGGATCGGGCCGTTATTGCCTACGGATCACGTCAGTTGAGGCCTCATGAGCAGAACTATGCTACCCATGACTTGGAGTTGGCAGCAGTGGTCTTCGCCCTGAAGACATGGCGACACTATCTGATGGGCGAGCGCTTCACAGTCTTTTCTGACCACCAGAGTCTCAGGTACATCTTCTCTCAGAAGGACCTGAACCTGAGACAGCGGCGATGGCTCGAGTTCCTCCAGGACTATGACTTTGAGATAGTCTATACTCCTGGGAAGGGGAACGTGGTGGCTGATTCCCTCAGCAGGAGGACGGGCATCCAGCTACTTGAGGAGGCGACAGAGCAGCTAGCCGCTTTGCAGATATCCTTCGTGGATAGAGATGGAGCATCCTTCCTCCAGTCTCTCACAGTCTCTCCTCCACTTCTTCAGCGGGTCAGAGAGGCCCAGCATGGGGACGTTGACTGTGAGACACGGCGTGCACAGATATCCTCGGGACAGGCACCTGATGGTTTCTCCCTTGGAGCGGAGCACGATGTCCTTTTCAGAGGACGTACCTTGGTACCAGTTGCTTTACGAGAGGAGGTGCTGAGAGAGTATCACACTTCTCCTTTGGCGGTACATCCTGGAGTGGCGAAGATGTACCAGGATCTCAGACGACAGCACTGGTGGCCGGGCATGAAGAAGGTTGTGGCAGAGTTCGTTTCACGGTGCCTCACATGCCAGCAGGTGAAGGCAGAGCATCAGGTACCAGCAGGTTTGGTACAGCCCTTGGAGGTCCCGGAGTGGAAGTGGGACGGGATATCTATGGACTTTGTGACTGGACTTCCACGCACTTCCAGAGGTCACGACTCCATTTGGGTGATTGTTGACCGACTTACCAAGTCGGCACACTTCTTACCCATCCGAGAGCAGGGCACAGTGGAGAGCTTGGGGCGTCTCTACGTTCAGGAGATTGTACGACTTCACGGTGTGCCATCGACTATCGTCTCCGATCGGGACGCTCGTTTTACTTCCCGGCTTTGGAAGGGTTGCAGGAGGCGTTCGGGACGCGGCTACGTCTGAGCACCGCCTATCACCCTCAGACGGATGGTCAGACGGAGAGGACCATTCAGACTCTCGAGGACATGCTCCGTGCATGTGTCCTCGACTTTGGTCACAGCTGGGAGGACCACCTACCCTTGGTGGAGTTCGCGTACAACAACAGCTACCACTCCACCATCGGGATGGCACCCTACGAGGCGTTGTACGGCAGGCCTTGCAGATCTCCTTTGTGCTGGACAGACCCTGGAGAGTCAGCACTTGTGGGACCAGAGATGGTCCGGGCCACGACAGAGAAGGTCCAGGTCATCCAGGAGTGGATGAGGACAGCACAGAGCCGGCAGAAGTCATATGCTGACAGGAGGCGGAGGCCACTAGAGTTCGAGGATGGCGACCACGTCTTCTTGCGGGTCTCACCTCGACGTGGTTTGGGGAGATTTGGCCGAGGCGGCAAGTTGTCTCCACGCTTCATCGGACCCTTCCAGGTCCTCAGCAGGGTTGGCGAGGTGGCTTATTGCCTGGCTCTGCCACCTCAGTTGCACCGGGTGCACGACGTCTTCCACGTATCCCAGCTGAGGAGATACGTGCACGACCCGACGCACATCATTGACTATGGGGAGCTAGACGTGGATGATGGAGCGACTTTTGCGGAGGTCCCAGTGGAGATAGAAGATCGACAGGAGCGGGTCCTACGTGGGCGATCGATTCCTCTTGTGCGCATCAGATGGCAGCACGGGAACCTCCAGGAGAGCACTTAGGAGCGGGAGGCTCAGATGCGTGCTCAGTACCCACATTTGTTTCCCTAGTTTTTGATGTATCTTTACGGGGACGTAAATTCCTGAGGTGGGAGTAATGTAAAGACCCGTAAATTTCAAGGAAATTTTTTTCTTAATTTTTTTTGGAATTTTACAAGAACGCAGTTTCTGACGGCACCTGATTCCGAGGCCCGGTGTGCCCGGAATCATTTTCCGAAGTTTGGCTCGGGTACGTTCAGTGAACGGACGAGCGGGTTTTTCTAACTTTTGAACCGGTGCCCGGAATCGAATTCTGAGGGCACCGATGAAATCGTAGCGCCGGTATTTGCTTAGAAACGCCTCTTCCGGAGTTGCGTTTGCTCGGGTGTGGTTTTTAATTTTCGGGCTTAAAGTTAAGAAATAAAATAATTTTGCGACAACTTTATTTTATTTCACTTAAGCCACTTGGAAGCCACTTGAAGCCACTTAAAGGCGGCTTGAACTGAGTTGAACTGGATAGGATGCTATCCATAAATATCCTACCCCCTTGGTAGGATATTTGTGAGGTGGGGCCCGCACGAGCCCCGCCGTTTCTTTCCGCTAAGAAACGCACCCGTGAAAACCCGTCTTAATGAAAGTCAACCGACGCGTTTTCTAAATTCTTAACAGACCATTTAATTGGGCGGTTTATTTCGTGAATTAAATGGGCTGTTTCTTTCGTGAATTAAATGGGTCATTTCTTTCGTTGAATTAATTCAACAAATTAATTCATTCGTTTCTTAACCGGTTTTCGTATGTTGGCATGTTAATAAAATAAGACCAACCTAAAAATCCTTTGGGAAGATTGAGAGGATCCCTGTTTCTTCGGCTCCCTCGCGAAGAACGCGAAGAACGCGAAGAACGCGAAGAACGCCGAACCAAGAAATCGACGACGCCTTCGTCTGAGACGTTCTTCCGATCCCCGATCTCCGATCACCGACCATTCGAGGTAAGTGCTTTCGGATTTCCGCTCAAGGTTCTTTTTGGTTTTAAACACAGATTTAATTAATTATAATTTAAATCTGTTGTTCTTGGTTCGTTGATTTCACCGACTCAACGCCGGTTTCCGCGACGACGCGACGCCTCCCCGCGACGACGCGACGATCGACCTCTTCCGCGACGATCTCTTCCGCGAAGAACGCCCGCGCACGACGATCATCAAGGTAGGGATTTCTTTATGGGAGTTACCCCTTTAAAATTAATTCTCGTCCTTGTTTCTTTAAAGAAATTAAAGAACCGTTTGTGAACAATTTTAATCCTATCAAAATTGTCGTTTCCTGTGTGGAATCTTTTTCTCCCAGTTGTTTTTTTCTAACGCGGAGGGCGCGGGCCAAACGAACACGGCCCGACGACCCTCCGCCGTTCTTGTTGTGTGCGGATTTGACGGTCGATGACGGAACGTGCCGCAGCGGACGTTTGACGATTCCGCAGTAAAGAACGGATCCCGGGAGGAGCAACGGCACAGACGGGAAGGAAAACGGGCCACCGGAGCGACGCCGGCGGCCCGCGGAAGTCGCCGGCGGCGCGGGTCACCGGCGCGGCGGCGCCGGCGGCCGGAGGCGGCGGCGCCCCGGCGCGCCGCCGGACGAGATCCGCCGCTGCTTCAGCCGCGGCGGCGGCGGCCAACGGACCCGCGGCGGCGGGTCCGGTTCGTCCAGGCGGACGCGGCTCAGCGCGTCCGCGGTTCGCCAGCGCGGCCCGCACGCGGGCCGCGGTCCTTCCTCAAGTCGCGGGTCAGCGCCCGCGGCTTCCACCCGCGCGGCTCGGCCAAGCCGAGCCGGCCGAGCCGGTCGAGCCGGACCGGCCCTGGCCGGGCCGGGTCGGACCCGGGTCGGGTCGACCCGGTTCGGGTTGACCCGGTTCGGGCCGACCCAGGGGGGGTCGGCCCGGGCCCGTACCCCCCCATCTTCGGACGTTTTCGTTCAAACGCCCGTAACTTGAGCTTCGTGCCTCCAAACGACCCGCCGTCAGCGGCAACGCGATCCTTGGATCGAGACGGTCGTTTCGGTATATCGCACTCAAGGTTTCAGAATACTTTGAGTTCGGCCGGGTTGGTTCGTACACGAGACCAACCGGGCCCTCGGAGCGGAAACACTCATATCTTGAGCTACGGACGTCCGATTGACGTGCCGTCAGTTTTGTTGAATTCCTCTAAGTGAGACGGATCTTTTGGCATACTCTGCCCGAGGTTTGGACGCAGGTGGAGTGCGGTCGGGTTGGTTTTGCCTTAAAAACCAACCGGGCCCCTGGGACGAAAATGCCAATATCTCTCATACCGGGCGTCCGATTGACGCGCCGTCTGCGACGTTGAGTTCCTGTTGACGATACGGAACTTTTGGATACATCAACTTCGGACTTCGTGTCAGTTGATGTATCAGCCTCTCGGCTCGTGGAGCGGACCCTCCCAAACGAGCTTGCTGTGTGCGGGAACCCTAGGCTGGCTGCGAGTGCTACTTCGATAGCGACGACCGTGCAGAGATCCTCAGTGGACTGCGACGACGACTGTGCAGAGGTCCTCCATGGACTCCGACGACGACCGTGCAGAGATCCTCAGTGGACTGCGGCGACGACTGTGCAGAGATCCTCAGCGGACTACGACGACTCCTGCACTCAGCGATCCTACGTGGATCAGTGCTTCCGATCCTGTGTGGGTCCGATCCTGCGTGGGTCAGCGCTCAGCAGGTTCTGTGTGAGCCAGCGCCTACAGGTCCTGTGTGGGCCCGGTCCTGTGTGGGCCCGATCCTGTGTGGGTCATCTCTCAGCGGTTCTGTGTGAGCCAACTTCTACAGGTCCTGCGTGGGCCCGATCCTGTGTGGGTCACTGCAAGGTTAGTACCTATCGATCCTTCGTGGGTCCGACGACTTAGATGGTTCAATGATCATATTTATCGTCATCCGAAGAAGTATACCTGTGTGAGCTGAATCTTGTGTTACTCTCCTTTGTGGATTGTGTTGAGCTATCCTGTGTGGATTTACTGTTTACTCTCCCTTGTGGATTGTGTTGTTCTATCCTGCGTGGGTATGCGTTTTGCTTTCCTGTGTGGACTGGGTTGTGCTTGGGCTCGGACGTTGGAGCCGAACGGGAACTGAAGACTTAGGTGTATGTATGGGCATATACCTAAGCCGTGTCAGATGTTACTTCGTGATTGTATCTTTCCTTTGTGGATTATCCTTTGTGGATTTCGGGAGACCTTCGGGGGTCTCGGGGTCCCTACTGAGTAGCTTATACTCACTCATGCACGGGCTATGCCCGCACTTCGTGGTGTTGGTTGCAGACGACGGACAACGCTGATCGTGGAGGAGGCGTGCGGAGCAGGACAGTACCTGGAGGTGGACCACTGGGCGGGACGTACTCGGAGCGGTTAGGTGGACCCGAGGAGCAGTGGAGGCTATCAGTACCCACCCTTCAGGTGGGACTTCCGGAGGACGGCTCGACGCTACAGTTTTCCCTTTTCAGTTGTACTTTACAGTTGGGCTTGTATTTCCGGCCCCTTTTACTTTCAGCACAGCTTGTACAGTTTTTACTCAGTGTTTACTTTTCCGCTTGCTTACTCTGTAGTGCTTGTTTACTTTTCAAAGGCAATGTCTTCCCTTTTTGTTGGGATTTACGCCTTGGTGCTAGTCGCCAGCCCCTGGCCTATGGAAGGCGGGCTTGGGGTAGTCACGGCACGGGCCCCGAGGACGGGTCGTGACATAATGATACATAAATAATGCATGTAATAAATATTTACATAAATGTTTGGTCAAAATATCCAATGACAATGACCCCCACCAAAGTTAGAGTATCTGAATTGTTATGATAGGAGGGTTATCTTCAACCCTAGTATAACTAAATTCATCTATAATGTTTACTCCCCAATATCATGAAATATGAATGGATATAATAGAAATACTACCTTCTAATACCATGATATTATTATACCTCTAACATCAAAGCTAGATGGAAATAGTGTGATATCGTAATCACACCACAAACAAAGTATCTATAGGGATGAACTAACACCCAATGGTTTGGACTGATATATATCTATTATAAAACATCTACGTTAATACCCATGAATTATAATATTTATGTATAATGCATTCATAGTGTATGGTATATCATAATGGAAACATGTATAATTTTTTTTCAACGTGTTCCTTGAATATATTTTAAATATAACATAATAACCTATCAACACAAAAGAATAATCCAAGGATATGATTATTTTAGGGCTCTAAGGGAGAATTACAAGGGCATGTGATCTTACTATAGAAAGATAGATAATTCATCATACCCCCTCCATTTCTGAAATTAACCTTTCAAACTACATACCATTTACATTATTTTAAGAATATACCAAAATATTATGAGGATAATGATTATGTTTATGAAGTAAGTAGATTGATATATTTTTTTCATCAAAATATTATATGAATGAGAGTAACATATTTCAAAGAATCAATCCTTTTAAAAAGATTTCATTTCCACCACATCGCAAATTTAGTTTAACTTGGGTAATGAGATTTGTTCATTAGTATATTTTGATAGAGTAAAGATTTATGATAACAGAATAATGAGAATAAATGGGAAATAAAATAGTAATTATAAGTAAAAAGGATGGTAATATAACATATATTGTAATATAAAATTCATGGAAATAAATTTGGAAAATAAATTATAATAAAAACTATCAAAATATGAAATGAATGAAATGCATATAGAAATATTTTATTTTGAAAAGGAATTTATTTTGAAAATGGTATAAAATATAGACAAGATGATATAACATGGATAAAAAATTAAATGTATAATAATTCTAAAAAATAAAAAACATGTATATAATTTATTAATGGGATTGAAAGAATATTAACCAAAATAATTTCATTTTAAAAATAAAATTAGATGTTTAAGAACTCATACAATGGCATGATAATCACTTTAAAAAATGTTATAATGTGTCTGAATGTATAGTCACTCATGAAAAATATGTATAAAGCATGATAATATAGCAAATTATAGATATGGAATCGTATAATATTGTAATTTTATATAGATTATAGCAAAGGAATTGATATCTGAATAATAAGAGTGATGAATAGGAAATCATTACATTGGTATAAAAATATGAAAGGAAAAGGGAATAACAAGAGTGAATGAATAATAAAAAATATAAAACATAATAATGGTATAATAAAATAATATAAAAAATAATATTCTCTTGGTAATGTAATTTTAAAATAGTTCAAAGGAGTATTATTATATTAGGAAAAGGAAGGTATTGTAATGAAGACAATAACCATAAATGAAATTATCACCCTATAACGAGTCCTTAAAAACTAAAACAATTTATTATTTGAGGGAAAGATACAATACAGGGTCATTAAAATAACTATAAAGATATAATTTATGATTTTTTTTATAAATTGTAAAACATTAGACCATCTTGATGTGTATCCTATTTAATTTTCACTTTGTTCTTATTTTTGTATATTTAATATGTCATTGATTCATTTAGGGGGGTTTGATTGGTTCTAAGAAGATTTAGAGGGGTGGGTCCTAATGATATGGAATTATATTTTCACATATATGGGTTAATTATTAGTCCACAGTTATTTCTAACCATACACCATAGTCGCACCAAAAAAATGACATGGTTTCAAAAGCTAAGGGAAAACCTTGTGCCAATAATGAAAAACCTACATAAAATTCCAATGTTTTCCCAAATTAAGTAAATGATTTGAATTTTTATGCAAGGTAAGGTTATTTAGGTATGGGATCCCCTGAGTGGGTTCAAGGGTTTCCTAATCTTTTGAGTTAACAATTGGATGAAATGTTCCTTAGGCAGTTCGATCAACATGTTTAACACATAATTTGTCCTCCGTATGCCTAAATGATGTAACCTATAAAAAATATGAGAATTAAAACATTTAATTAGATAAATATATTAAATAAAGTCTAATGTTTTTCCCTATTCATCCACTAGCACCTCTCATTTATGATCCCTCCATCACCCTTCCATATTCTTGATGTTTTCTTAGCTTTTACCTCTGATTATTATGTCGTTAGTTTTATCAAATAGATAGTGGTAAATATATTATTTCCATTCTATTCTATTCTTTATTTGTTTTTCACATCATTGTTTTATATTTCTGGTTATTATATATCCCTTTCCAATTCAGACCATGTGACCCTGAATCAGTGGTCGTTACTCGTTAATTGTATGTCTACAATTATAAGTTAGGTGGATTGTATTATTTCCCTAAAAATGTATTACCATTTAATTATGTGTTTGATTTATGGTCATTCTCACACACTATTCACATGACTTAAAACATATAAATAAATTTTGTGTGGGTTTTTCTACATGAAATTGTTCCTTTCTATGGGCCCAAACCATCCCATTGGAAAATAGATCAAAACATTAGTCTCATGTGGAAAATAGTTCATTAATTTAATTGCATTCTTTAAGGGTATTATGGAATGGTTTTTTATCCATGATTTAAGGATTTGGGATTCCTCAAGAATGATATATGGCATTGCGAATGTGATTGATATGAGAGAACGAGTTCCCATCATATATTAAATGGCCTGTCTCTATGCTGCTCCCAAGAACGCACCCCACGCACCCGCTGGTTTTCAAAAAAATCTGACCGTTATTCCTCAGGTTGTTCGTCCTCCAGCGGAGTTCCCGACTCCGTCTAACTCTGCTCCTGGCTTTTCTCCTTCGGTTGTGTGTCCCTGGGCTTCGGGATACTCTCCTGGGTCTCCTCCTAAGCTTCAGTGGCCGGATCGATCCTTCAAGGCGGCCCTTTGCAACTCCTCCAACGGCACTCAGATCCCCTGCTTTCCCGATGTCCGGCCGTTTTCTCCTCTTATTTCGTGGGATGTTATGCGACTGTCGTTGGCGGTCCCTGCCGCTGCTTATGGTGACGCGGTTTCCTGCCCGCAATGGACCCTGGTGGATCGCTTTGCCTCAGAGAATCCTTCTCTCCAAAACTTTCAGCGCTTCGTGGCTACCTGGGGCTTGCTTGCTCCGGCTCAAATCTCGGCCATTCACAGAAACTCGTTCTGTCTGGTCATGGCTTCGGAATCCGATTTCGTTAAGGCTTGGTGTTATGATCCTAGGCGTTGGGGCCGCTGGCACTTCAATCTGGCTCGGTGGTCGTTGGACGTCCAAAGAGGTAAGGAGAGCCCATGCGCGGTTGTGTGGATCAGCTTGCCCGGTCTACCGCTTCCCTTCCAGAATGGCGCCCTCTTGAAGGCCATTGGTGACTCGCATGGCGGTTTTCTCTGTGCTTCTGCTCGTACTCGTAGCGGTGAGGAAACCCTGGCGGATCGGCTCTGCGTGGAGCTGGACCTGTCGCTGCCAGTCCCGGAGAATCTCACGGTGAAGGTGAAGGATTCGCTCGAGTGGTCTCAGGACATCATCTACCCTATTTTTCCCTGGTTTTGCGGCTCCTGTCTACTCCAGGGCCACTCCTTACAGGAGTGTAGGAAAATTCTCCAGGAGGACCACCGGCATGTTCCCGGAGGAGCCCTGCATAGCCCCGTCTCCCCTTGGGCTGGTCCTAAGACTTCTGAAGCTGCAGTTCCGACTGGCCCTCCTCAAGCTTGCTATACTTTGTTGGCCTCTCCCGCTCTTCCGCCTGAGTCTCCTAGCTGGGAGCTAGTCCCTTATGCCGATTGACTCCCTCTTCAATTACCCTTGACCTTTTTTCCTTGGTTGTTAAGCACCTCATCAACCTTCCTTTAAATATGGAAATCTGAAGCTCTTGCTCAAAGTCCCGGATCAGGCCCTTGGGCCTCTCCTCTCCTCCCCGCCTTTACTCACCTTGCCTCCTACCTCATGCACTTCCCTGCCACCTACCTCATGCGCTGCCTTGCCTCCTCCCTCTCGCGCTGCCTTGCCTCCTACCTCATGCGCTGCGGTGCTCCCCCCTCTGATCATTCAAGAGGCTTGCACCCCAGGCTCTGGAAGGTGGGCAGAACCCGGGGAATTTCAAGCCCTTTTCCAAGTCACCACCTCGACCCACAAGAGGGAAACTACCCATTTCTTCCTCTAGTCCTCACTCTCAAGCATCAGAGGCTCTTGAAAATAGCCCAAGCATGCGTACAAGGTATTGTCTGAAACTATTTCAATCCTGGGAGTGCTCTTTCCCCCATCTGAACGAGACCAGGATGCCTGGGGCCAAAGTCAGGCCTTCCTCTTCCCAATGATTCCCATCCTCATTTGGAACTCCTGCGGGTTAGGTGCGCCGGTAAAAACAGATTTCATTGTCTCAGAATCCACAAAACACAAAGCTCAGATTGCGGTAGTTATTGAACACAAATAGGCTCCCGTGAAGATCAGTGAGTTCACACGCAAACTTATAATGCATGCAGACCCAATCAACATACATATATGGATATTCTGGACCAAAACCATCTCGATCGACTTGTTACAGGCGGGTGATCAGTACATTATGACTAAGATCTCCTCGGGTACGTGTTCTCTTCTCATGACCTTCGTGTATGGTAGCTGTGACTCGCAAAGAAGGGAAGTTTTGTGGCACGACCTCAGTGGATTCGACCCAGGAGATATGCCATGGATTATAGGGGGTGACTTCAATGCCATAACAGAGCCTGCGGAGAAGAAAGGAAGAGGGGAATTCTTGTGTAGATCTAGCATGGAGTTTGTTGAATTCATGGCGGGGAAGGGCCTCCTTGACGTGGGTTATACAGGGGACCCCTTCACATGGTGTAACAACCAGACAGGGCGCAGGCGCTGCTGCAGCCGTATTGATCGATGCCTTGCTAACTTTCATGCTCTTTTCAATGTATCCCAATGCCAAGCTGACTCATTTGGTTTGCGGCATCTCTAATCATTCTCCTATTCTGCTCTCCTTGAAACCACAACAAGCAATGCTTGCTAAATTTAATTTTTTTGGTCGATGGACAGGTGACCAGGGCTATCTGCAGTTGATTAGGGAGTGTTGGGGTGAACCGTCCCAAGGCCACTCATGGGTGCACCTCCACAGCAAGCATCGCAGCCTCGAGCATCTCCTTCATTCTTAGACTAAGGATCTCCCTCTAGATGATCAAGACCTAACTGAACTACAATGTGACATTGAGAGGATGGAACCATCCTGGAGTCCGTGTGGGACGAACGGGTTTTCGGTGACCTGTACACTAAAAATAACTCACTAACAGAGAAGCTTCTTTCTCAGGAACGAGAGGCAAGGGAGGCCTCAAATATCAAATGGATTCGCGAAGGGGATAGAAACATTGCATTCTTTCATACCTGCATTAAGGAGAAGCATCTTCCCATTAAACCAAATTTTGTATTAGAGGATGGTTCGTTTATAGATGATAGAGAGGTGGTCGGGGCATGGCTCATACCTTCTTCATGGACCTGCTCATTGGGCCGAGTTTGAACTATCCAAATGGCTACCTAGAGGGGGCGATGCGCTATGGGATGTGATCCCTTTCTCTGTTTCCAGCCATGTTAAAACATACTTCGAAGCGATCCTAGAGGAGTGTGAGATTCATGCAGCAATGATGAGCTTAAACCCTGAAAGTGCATCGGGCCCAGATGGTTTCCCTAGTGCATTTTACAGGGGATCCTGGAAGGTGGTTAAGGGTGATGTTATCACTACTATCGAGGACTTATTCCATGGGGGAAGCCTACCGCGGGCTGCATGTGCAACGACTCTTGTCCTCATCCCAAAGATCAAAGTCCCCTCCTCCCTCCTCCACTACCAACCGGTGAGTATGTGCAAATTCCCCTACAAGATCCTCACAAGCATCCTCAATGCTTGTATCTCCCAATATCTCCCCCACTGGATATCCCTTGAGCAGAATGGTTTTGTCAAGGGCCGCTCAATACAAGGAGCGATTGCGTTGTCTATGGAATGAAGAGAGACTTAAACGCCAAGTCTCGTGGGTCTAATGTGGCCATCAAATTGGATATGAACAAGGTTTTTGACAAGGTCGAATGGGGTTTCACCAATATGGTGATTAACAGAATGGGCTTCTCTCCATGGGCATGTGATATCATCCTTAGGTGTTTTATCTCTTCTTGGCTGGCAGTCACCTTCATGGGCCGCTCTCGTGGATTTTTTAAAGCAGCAAGGGGGCTGCATGAAGGCGATCCTTTATCCCCTAGTATCTTCATTCTAATTCAAGACACTCTCAGCTGTATTATTAATAGGGGCATATCGAATGGTGATATTATTCAATACTGATGGAAATGGAATCGAACCTCCATCTCTCATTTAATGTTTGCGGATGAAAAATTCATCTTCATGAGTGCTGGAAGAAAGTCTCTACGGAGACTCACCAAGATTCTTGACGCCTATTGTCATTGGAGCGGCCAATCGATAAACAAGGACCAGAGCAACTTCTTCATTTAGGAACGATGTGTTGCAAACAGAGTCGTGAATATTAGCCTCAGTCTGGGCATGCAGCATGGTTCCTTCCCCCTGGAGTATCTTGGCGCTCCAATATCTTCAAGCAGACTCCTCATTTGCGACTTCGATCATGTGGTGAGCAAGATCACGGGACGCGTCCTCAACTGGAAGAATCATTTCTTATCTTTTGGGGGTCGAATTGCTTTGGTGAACAGCGTCCTTGCAGCCATGCCGATACATGCCCTGCCCGCCACCTTGGTCCCAAAATCTGTCATCAAAGCCATTGACAGAGTGCTTATAGGCTTTATATGGGATGCGCTCTCGGAGGGGAAGTGACACTGGGTCGCCTAGGGGGAAATGGAAAGGCCCATTGTCGAAGTAGGGATCAACGTCAAGAGCCTTGCCGAGACTATTCACTACACGCATGCGAAACTCATGTGGGAAATCATCGAGGGTCGAACATTGTGGGGGAAACCATGTCCTGTGTCTGGGGTAGAAATGCGGACCCCTCTGGGCAGTGGTTGGAGGCAGTGCAGTTGCGTTTTCAAGGAGCGGTTTTTAGATCTGCAACCAGTGGAACTACTCTGATTTGATCGGCTTTCATCTGCGGTGGTTTTTGATCTGATCCCAGTGTTTTTCATCAGCACTTTTGTTCGGACATCAATCTTCTACTTTCACGGTCAGATCTATTTGGGTTTCTTTAGCAGACTGCTTTCTTCTTTTCAGGCTTCATCAAGACTGCATCTATTCTCCGACTTTGATCCACTATTTTTCTAAGTATTTCTTTTGAGATCCCTTTCATTTTTGGGGAGTCTCTACCGTGTACTTATCTATTTTAGTGGATCCCTCTTTCTGGACTAGGCCCTGTGGTTTTTCCCTTTTGGGTTTTCCACGTAAAAATCCTAGTGTCAATTTTATTTTTCTGCACCTGTTTTTGTCGCTACCCATCCGCTGTTTGAGGGAAAGATTTCTCCGCTGCGCGTTCGTGTTTTTGTTGTTTGCGCGTTCATCGCTTGCCATCTTTCCCAACAATGCGGACCCCTCTGGCACCAGCCTCACCTCTCATTCGAGCTTGGTTCCCTCCTTTCACCTCTCATGTAGAGCTCTCATTGGATTATAGGGGAGGGCAAGATCCTCTTCTACTAGCATAACATGGTAGGAAATATTGTTGGTTACCCAGGATGCCCTTCTCCCACCATCTCGTTCAAGGAGGGGTGCCTTCATCCATCCTTTTTCAGGTCTGTGTTGGACCCGATGCAAAAGGAGGTGTTCGATCTCATTTCCATCAACTCATATCCTGACAGATGTGTCTTTACCGCTTCCAACTCCGGGAGGTTCAACTCAAAGGACATCCGGAGGTCTTTTAATACTCTGCTTTAGCGCGACCAATGGAACTCTCGGTTTTGGATCAACAAAATCCCAACGAAGTGTAATTTTCTCATTTGGAGGATCAGGAACCAAGCTCTACCTTTATACGACAACGTTAAGAGGATGGGGATCAACCTTGTTTCTTGCTGCCACTGTTGTAAGAACAAGAAGGAGGAGATGATGAACCAATTTTTTTTAAGGGGATTGGGCGCAGGATGTTTGGATAGCCTTCGGTGAGCTTTTTACTTGCTCTTCAAGCGAGTTGTGCAATGCTCCCTTCCTGGAACACTGGTACAGAGGTTCAGGGGATGCGGTCCTGGAGAATACAATGAGAACTGCGATACTCAGCGCTGGGTGCTAGTGTTTATGGTAGGCCCGCAACAGGGCAAGGTATGAGGGATGTCCTGCTTCCTGGAGGTCGATCATTGTGAGGGTGGGGAATCTCCTGGTGGACATGGTGTCACTGATTCCCGACTGGCAGGAAGCTCCCTCCCTTCAGGTGTTGCAGACCTCTTTCCACTTAGCTCATCCTCCTGTCCCCAGGCTTCAGGGGAATTAGGTGCGGTGGTCTCCCCCAAATTCTGGCCTCAAGATGAGCACTGATGGTTCTTACAGCTCCAGGATCATGCGAGGTGGAGGAGTTGTACGGGATTGCACGGGTAGTGTGTGGTTGGCCTTCACAGCGTATTATGGCAATGGTACCTCCATTCTGACAGAGGTCAAAGCTATTCCTTCTGTTCTCATCCGTTGCAATTAGGAAATCATACATCTATCCTAGGTTGAAACCAACTCCAAGATCATTTATGAATCCTTACATGATGCAGGTTCCTCGCCTTGGTCCATTTCATACATCATCAGGAAATGCAAGCTACTTCTTAATGGAAATTTTGAGGTCACACACACTTGTTGCGAAGGGAACAAAGTAGCTCACCACATGGCCTATCTGGCTGATCAAGGCTCCAATGTCACACGCTTGTATGATGTTTCTTCCCTCAAACCGGAGAGATTGAATCTGATTCGAGGGGATGCCCTTGGTCTCCACTACTTTAGACCCCCTAGTCTGGTTTCCCCTTGTTTCCCTGTTTCTCTTGTTCCTTTAATTTTTTAATAAAAATTTAACATTGATGATGATTGATATGATAGAACTATTAAAAATAAATTTGATGAATTATTAATTGAATTACCTAAGTACATGGTTTTTATTAATGGTTTGTAATTCCATATGGTGAATCCCCATTAGACTCATAATTAACCTAGTTTAAAATTACTTCGGGGAAAATCTCTGAGATTCATGATGATTATCATGTTTGATGCCTTTTGGAAGGCCCCCTTCAATCTATAATGATTCAACTTTAGAATTCCATGTAGATATCCACCTTGGATTCATGATTTTTTTTGGAATTATTTGAAAAACATCCCATTGATTTGTGATGATTTGTGGTTTGGAATTCTTTAGATACACCCTAATGATTCTTTTGGTCCTATGTGTGTTTCTATGAATAGATTTATACATCATAACCTAAAGTATGTATGGTTGATTCAGGAAGTCATTTTGGAACCCTATAATCATCATGGTTTATTTTTTATGTTCATAATTGTGTGCTTATTATTAAAACTAGACATGACAACATACATTGATAGTGGTGGCCTACTTAGTCATTATCACACCTTAATAAATCTTCCATTTAGTACCTAAGAAGGCTTCATGGTTACAGTTCATCACAAGGGAAATAAATCTATGATTGATGCTTTATTGTATGACAAGGATAGAGCATTAGATATTGGAACTATTCTAGGTCCAAATAATTTTTTTGAGATATCATTGAATTTCTTTCCATTCGAACTTTTTAAATTGTGATTCATATGATATATTTCATATGAATGACTATATATATATAATTAATTTTGATATAACATGGTTCTCAGATTTTTTTTATTAGAATGTATAGGATGTCTATTTATGTATTTATCTAGATGTATTTTGTGGTTTTTATTTCAAGTGTTATTTCATTATTATACAAGGGTATATTTTCTCCACTCCACCACTATAGATACTTGATCCTAGTAAAAAATAGCTGGTGTATGAGGAGGTATTTTTGAGGTCAATTGGATCCACTATTCCATTTACTATTCCATGTGAACTGGGAAAAATAAATAATAATTTTTTATCTATTCATTCATTTTTGTGACTATTTGGTGAAAGGTAAATAAGATATATGGTGTTTTGTGTACATTGAATAGAATTTGTGCATATGAGTTGCTAGCACACAAACTATGTAAAGGATATGTTACATGGGGTGGTATTTATGTTCATTATTTTTATTTTCACTAGTATTTGGTGATTGATTTATGATATTTTATCTCATGGATGCAAGGATAAGATGCCATGTGGTTATGTATCATATCTATCTTGTAGGATTTACATTTCATTTTCATGATTTCATATGATTTTTTAAAAAGATTGTGAAATTAGTTATTTATTTACATTGTATCTATCAATTATTATGGTGTTTTCTAATATAACATGATGTTGTAAAATTATCTTTCTTATTTTTTGTAGAATCCCCTACTTGGAAAACTACTTGTATAGTGCTAACAGTCCGGGTGACATTGTCCATAGGCCCACCTCCCCTAATTCTAAAGGCGGCTGACTAGTAATGAGGGTGTAAATAGTTATAGTGGGGAGGCTATACCCTCTAGGAAAAGATAATATACTTTTCTGAGAATAATATTAACAAATGCAGTGTAAATATATGACTCATTAGACTCAAACCAAGTCTACAAAGAGGAAACACATCCAATATCAATAAACAACAAAAGCAATATAGAATCAAATATAGTAGAAAGTAAAATGAACATCATTCCAACAAATCACTTATATCCACTAAAGAAAGAAAACATCTCATAGCAGGTCATAAAATACCAAATCCAAAGTGTTTTCCATGGAATACCACAATAGATATATATATAAGCATGTGGAAACTAAAACAGAAACTAAAAAAGAGTAAAACTATAGCTAGGAATGACCTCATGGTCCATTCCAAACTCCATGAAAAACTGTAGTATGATTGTCACGAACTAGGTCGGGTCGCCATTTGACCTGGCGCCCAACCCGGTCCGCGACATGACCCGAAGGGCATTCCCAATCCCCAAGGGCTAGAACAAGTTCCCGGGTATCATAAGTAACAAATGGGAACGGTTTACCCGAAATAAAAGATAAAAAGACAAGTCACAATATAAACAACTGAAATTGGAAACAGACAACCAAACACACCTTTAAACTATAAAACAAACCTAAAGGCTTACAACTTAAACCAACATCCAAAACTAAACAACAACAAAAGAAACTAAAAATCTAAGTCAAACCTCCAAGCAACAAGAGAGGTTTAGCATCCACACGCCAAAAACACCAACCTTCCCAAAAAGACAATCAACGACCAAAACCACCATCGTTGAGCTCAATGCTTTGACCTGGAATACAAAAGAAATAGAATCTACATACACCCAAATGTGTATGTAGGGTGTGAGCCAAAATCCCAGTTGGACGTCACCCAAAAAAAAGGTTCCACTCATAATTATTAAATGACAAATACATTTTCAGTTTTAATTAAAGCAAAGAAGTAAATTCTTGAACAGTTTTAAAGAAAAAAGGTTTTAGGAAAACAGTTTCAAATGGAACAACTTAAATTAAAAAGAAACACACACTCCTACTTTTTAAAATAACCACAGTGTCGCACTGATGAGCGTAAAGTAACCAATGAGCACTAATATGGGAGAGGCCGTGTGGGTGTTAGCTAGCTTGGGTACCAAGATCTTAGTGTCACAGTGAAACGTGGATTAGAAGGCAACGACTGTCATAAAACGTGTCTTAGAAGGCCACAACACTCAGAAAACGTGGCTTATAAGGCCACGACCCTCAGAAAGGCATATGTTTAGTTAGTGATGCAATCGCCAGCCCTGCCAGTGAAACTGGGTTGAGTCACCTCTGGAACACTAGCACACTAGTCTAGTCCACCCTCCTAGCTACTCGGGCTTCCCGCTTTGTGCTCAAGTGGTTCAGAGTTCATGTCATATGTCATATTTGTATACTCAAACAAAATAAGACACTACACAGGCCAAAACCACTATTTTCACACACAAAAGCCATTAGAAATAATACGCACACTGAAATATTTCAAAACTCAATCTGCATTTCTTACAGAACAAATTAAAACCAATGCATGGTCAAAGAAGGAACTTTAATGGCCAAACAAACCATTTAACGAATTTATTAAACAATTTAAACATACGTCACACGTCTTTAAACCCCAAAAATCCACCCAAATACTCATTTAAGATAGAACGCATATAGACTCTACACCAAAACACCAATTGCACCCGTCCACAAATTCTCTAAAAATAATACAAATAATAATAATAATAACAATAACAACAACAATAATAATCATAATAATAATCATATGCACGCCAATAATATTTACACAACTCAATTAAAACAATTTTCCATACTTAATAACTATTTAATAAAACATTTGATATTTTAATAAACAAATTTTGAAAATCAGAACATTGATTTGCACACAAAAACAACCCAACCCTCTTTTTAGAATCAAACGTACACTAACGCCATACTAAAAAATAATCTACATCCATTGCAATATTTAATATTCCAGGTGAACAATTTATAAAACACGAATAACCAGCTCGACATGAGTTTTTACATAAAATCACACTCATATTGCATAAACACATTACTAATAAATCAACGCATATGAGATCTTAATAAGAAAAACAATTTCGTACAAAGAAAAGCAGTTAAATAATACACTGAGCTAATTAAACATGCAAATTAATTCATCAAAGAATAATTATAAGTGGAACCACCTACCTCAGGTGTTGAAAACCCCAAAACCTGGTGCGAAGCTTCAATAGCGTTCAATTCGCACCACATAAAACCTAGATTAAACCATAAAACAAGAATTGAAACCAAAACGCCCCCCATAAACAAGGATAAAAACCCTAGGTATGAGGATGAGGTTTTACGTTGTGCAGAGAGGGAGGGGCAGTGACGCTAAGAGGGTTCATCCAGCTTGGTGTGCGATTGAGAGAAGACCATCGAAGGCGGCTGTCTGTCGAGGTGAAGAGAGTAGGTACGAACAGAGGGAGGTGGGGCATCATCCAGACGGGAGGGAGGGGGGAAAGTAGGGGTACTATGGGATTGATCCGGAGCCGCCGAACAACAACTTTCTGGAAGGAGTCTGGCCAAGGAGGAAGGTCGTGGCGCATGGGTGAGGCCAGTCGGGGAGTTGCGGGCTGCGGCCAGCATGGGTCACCGGGCGTGGTTTGTCTGTAGGAGGCAGGGTGTGGGGCGTTTTCGCTGGATGGAAAGAGGGCGCCAGTCAGGGGTGTTCATGTAGGTCTGATCAGGTCAAGGTGCAACGGGGAGGGTTTGTGCGATGAGGTTCCAAGGAGGAGGAGCCTAATGGCCATGGGGGTGCGGTGGACCATGGAGAGGCCAGGGGGTTAGTGTGACAGGAAAGAGGGAAAACCAGGGGTGTGGTAGGATTCAAAGGAGAAGGGGGAGGAGATACTCGACCGAGAGAAGAGAAAAAAAGGGGGTAGGCGCCGACCAAACCCGAACCCTAAGGAGAAAAAAAAGTAAATAGAAAAAAATACAAAACAAAAAATGAAACACAAAAATAATAATAATGATAAAGATAATATCTTATAATAAAATTAGTAATAATAAATAAAATAACTTAATTATCTTCACTAATATAAATAATAATAATACTCAATAATATTATTATTATCGGTAAAACAATTCATTGAATTTTATCACACTTCTTATTTTAATTTTTTTACCACTCATTTAATTTTATTTCGTCATTATTAATTCAATTTATTTAATTATCTAACCATCAGCAGGTCACCCGGGGTACTGGGATAGGCCTCACGGTTTCAAAATCGTGCCTCGCCCGAGGCTGTGCGGTCTCAATTTTCATTGTATTCTCATCTTATTATCTATCGCATAATTTTCATCTGCCTTGAACATCGAGCAGGCCATGAGGTGAACCGGGCGAGGTCGCGTGGGGACCCAAGCGAGGCCACATGAATTCGATCGCGGTGCGCTGGACACAACCAAGGAAAAAACATCCGTTTTTAAATAAAAACTCAAATAAATTTAATTTGGGCCTCGACCCGAGCCACTAGATTCCCAAAAAAAATCAACAAAATAAATAATAGAAAAGTGACGGGTGTTACAATTCTCCCCACCATAAAGCTTTCCATCCCCAGAAAGCCACAACTATGTTTGAGACTCAAAGAGTAAACTGATACCCCACTGAGGTTCAGAGCGGATACCCAGAAACAATAAGCGAGAAGAGGCAAACACATCGTGCTCAGAGAAGGTGACTTAAATGGAAAAATCAAGGAACCCATAAAATGATTTTCCCTCTAAGTGTCGTCCTCCCTAAAAAGTTAGAACACCTCCAGTTGATAGATCAAGAATAGGAACTCTCACACTCACGAGAACCAACTTCTCAAACTGAAACACCTCAAGCACCATCGAATTAAAACCACGTTATTTGACTGAAACATACAAACAAGATAAAACATTCCCAAGGAACACTCTTATTACCTACCACCAAATCACCTCTAGGAACAGGACCCAAAGGCCATCATGGGGAAACCCAAAGGGGATACCCACCATTAAGAACCTACCAACTCCCAAGGCAAGACTGAAAAACTGACACTGGGAGGCCTGACTAGACTCCCCAACAGTATGAAAACAACCAACCATGATTCATTCCAGATACATTTGAGCAAGACCTATCACGGGTCTCCCCACCATTAGAGCTGACAGAAGATACAAAACCTTGAATATTTTTCCGACAGTGACCAAGAACCCCACTACAGGGGGCGGGGAGGGTCAGACCTAAATATCGGGCATCAAAATCACAACCTAAGACCAACCATCATCACTACGTCCCTAGATGTGAACTATTCAAATATAAGGCCAATTTACCTAACAGACCCCATAAGGAATGCTAAAAGTGATTACATCCGCTGGAATGCCACCCCTGGGATGTTAAGTTAATGAGACGACCATGCCTCCTCATATCCAAGAGAAACCGCATGCACCTAGACGGGTCGCCAGAACAAAACAACCGCAAAGGAAAATTTAAACTGCATTTACTTTCAACACCAGTGGTAGAAATAAAGTTAGGGCCCCACACACTCTTGGGGTTCCTGACCACGCACCAGCTTCACTCTAAGGCCTATAGCTGGAGCCTTGATGTCTGAAGCATCTCCTGCCTCACAGTCAGGCATGGAAGACTCCCAAATGGAGCTTCTCCTTTTGGTGTCTCATGCAACCACACCATAACTGGGACAACACCAACAAACACAAAACACCACGACATACACCTACTCCCTCATGACACATCCATGAGAACATAGGTTTATATGATGCACATACATCACCTTTTCACCTTAACCATGAAACATAAGAAGGAAAGACTTACGACAAACACCCCCCTTTGAACAGGAAAATTAGAATTCCCCGAGAGGACATTCTCCTATGGAAACAGGGATTCCTGAAGGATCCAACAAAATCCACTCTTTCTCTTCAAAAAGAACTCACACTGCAAGATGTCACCAAACATGACCCTTGCGCCCAATGAAAGTACTAGAAAGCCCTGCAAGACATTGGTCAACACCGATAATTCTGAACTTCCTTCACCCTTCCCCACTGGAATTCATTTCACCATTTCCGGGGTGGACACCTTCAAACATAATGATGTCAAACTTCATGCCTGATGACTCAGACAACTCAAAGAGGCCAAAACTCCTATCAACTCCCCTCGCATCTGTCATCCTGCTGTGAGAGGATCCGTTTATTTGTAAAAAGGAGAGGTGGGTTCAATTCTAGAATTCAAGAAGAGAGTCCTCTAATAAACTGGAGGGCCGGCCAACAGAGAATTTTCCATGGCCACATTTCAATCGCATGCTAACGCTTTATGGGGGTGTACACTAGTCAAGAAAGAAAATCATGGACCTAAATAAAACTGGTTCAATGGTCAAGACATACCGCAAGTGAACACTAAACATGTAAGGAAACCACTGCAAGGGCTTCCTGGATCACTTTTCAAAAGAATTCAGTAACTACATGCTTGCATACCAACTTACAAATAAGAATTCAAACTCAAAGCACAAATTATTCATAAAGGATCCTCGACTCAAGACGCCTCACATATGACATTTCCAAAATGCAAGGACACACCACACAATCACCGGTTATTAACACACCAAATATTTAACTTTTTGGAAATAAGAAAATCTGGTGGGTTGCACAAACATCAATGGCGTCCCATGGGCCTTGCACATGCATGTTCCCATGCCACACTAGCACCCACATCATATCCATCCATAAATTCATCTGCTCATTCCCTTGACCATTTCTCTTTCTATATACACTCATGCATGTGGTTTCCCACGAGAACACCAAGGATCAAAACCAAACCCTTCTATTTTTTTTAAAACCAAAACATTCAACCGACACCTTTAAAATCTCATACATCATTTCATTTTTAAAGTGCTTTATTTCAAAAAAAATCCAAGACCAAATCATTTTTACTTAAAAAGCAAATTTCCACAATTCCAAAACAAAGAAACAAGGAACAATGCAAGAGAAAACTAGTGTCAGCGGGTGACTAGAACATATGGTTGGCGGCCATACGCCAATCATGACATCGCCACAGAGGGTATTCTAGGACAGCGTCCCTGGCTCCACATGGATTGTCAGACCCTGCGAGGTCACTAGGACCACTGACCCTATTTTTTTCATTTCCCCTAAACAAAATTAACCATACGGACCAAAGATTTAGAAAGACCTCAACTTACTTTGGTAACTCGAGTCTCACCACGAGGTGTGCTGGTCATGCTCCTTGCTCATAGCTAGAACGTCGAGTTCCAACAACCTTAACTCCAGTCTACTGTGACTCCATACCAAAAGAACACGACCCAAGAGAGAAAACATGCTCCTCTGATACCATTTTGACAACTGGTTCCTGGTGACAACACAGAAACCCCGCCTTAACATGGCCATCGGGTCCTGGCCCGCCAGGTACCCTCAGTTGCGCCACAGACACGTGGTCCCCACCCTAGGGACCACCCACGTGCCTGAACGAGTCATCTGACTATTGATGCACTCATGTAAGTGGTTTCCCACGAGAACACCGAGGATCAAAACCAAACCCTTCCATTTTTTTAAAACCAAAACTTTCAACCCACACCTTTCAAATATCATACATCATATCCTTTTTAAAGTGATTTATTTCAAAAAAAATCCAAGACCAAATCATTTTTACTTAAAAAGAAAATTTCCACAATTCTAAAACAAAGAAACAAGGAACAATGCAAGAGAAAACTAGTGTCAACGGGTGACTGGAACATATGGTTGGTGGCCATACGCCAATCATACCACCACCACAGAGGGTATTCTAGGATAGCGTCACTAGCTCCACATGGATTGTCAGACCCTACGAGGTCACTAGGACCAGTGACCTTAATTTTTTTCATTTCCCCTAAACAAAATTAACCACACGGACCAAAGATTTAGAAAGACCTCAAATTACTTTGGTAACTCAAGTCCTGTCATGAGGTGTGCTAGCCATGCACCTTGATCATAGCTAGAACATCGAGTTCCAACAACCTTAACTCCAGTCTACTGTGACTCCATACCAAAAGAAAACAACCCAGGAGAGAAAACATGCTCCTCTGATACCATTTTGACAATTTTTTCCTGGTGACAACACAGACACCCCGCCTTAATGTGTCCATCAGGTCCTGTCCTGCCAGGTACCCCCAGTTGCCCCAAAAACACGTGGTCCCCACCCTAGGGCCCAACCACGTGCCTGAACGGGTCATCTGACTATTGATAGTCTTCATAGGACAACACATGTCCTTTCTAGTATGATTTTTCCTCACACACACACCCCCTGGGAGATGGTCACCCATCCTAATCATTACTCCAGGCCAAGCACGCTTAACTGTGGAGTTCTAATCAGGTAGGCTCATGAAAATGTAGGTGCACCTTGTTGACATGGGTAGTAACATTTATCCTTTTATGTCTCGCTTTTACAGGGGTGTTACAATGTTCCAGATCTTGAATATAATTCTTTACCTATACATAAATCTAAAAAGTCTATATGAGTCCTGAAGGGCCCGTGCTGGGTGTGAGATGAATCTTCATAGGATACCACCCAATGGTGTGTACCTATTATATATGTTTAAGCAGACATGAACCTCTAATCAATGTAGACAATATGATGAAATAATTAACACAATCTCCATAGGTACATAGTAGCCACTAGGGAGTGTCACCTTCTTCGGCCATCTCTAGAATCTCAGAAGCAAAGAGAGTCCTTGTACCATGGTCCATGGTACCCCTATAGTTCATATGTCATGGTAAAACCTCAGGTTCTACCTCAATCATATATCCTAGCACCATGTTCCTCCTGACACCTCATGTCTCAAAGTATCGATGTCCCAAAGGATCACCCAACAATACTATCCCAGTTTAATGGACCCTTACTTGAAAGATCACATTGGCCCATGGCATGAAATCTAGAGGAATATCAATGTCTCCAATGAAATAAATAACTAAGATTGTGGCCTCAAGCACAAAGAGCCTCAGCCACCAACCCAATAACCACATTTCTATAAACTGAAGGTTCCTCACCTTCCATGTTTCTTTCTATTGAAAGTACCCCCAAATAATAAATACATAATACACAACTATCAGGGCCCTCTACCCACACAAGTGGTTAAAACCACCCAATAACGGATTCATCCTATGTACACATGACTCAATCATCACTTTGGCCATAATAAGTGATAGACAATCACCAAATAAGAACCTAAGCCACACTATCTCTAGAACCTCGTGAACCTACAACCATGTCACTAACATCTGGTGGCCTTACCATCCAAGTACCACTGGCCTTTACCAACCTGATGATCTCTCCCCCTAAATCCGATGTAAATGCCTCCCAATCCTATAGTCAAAATCACTCAAGAAATTCCATGACAAGCCCAATCAGTGTTCAATATCACTCAATCCTGATGGCCATTCCATCTCAACTTCATCTTGATCTATGGTCATCCCGAAAACTTGGGTCCCATCTCATGTAATTCAGGAAATTGCATACAAACAATTAAAATAGATCATTTTAAACAAGCAATTCATTTTAGACAAATTAATTCTCATAACTTAAACAATCATAAAAATTTAAATATGGTGGTTATAGATGCCTCTAATCTATTCAACCAATCTATATTAAATTAAACAAATCAATTTAGACATTTTTTTATCCCAAAAAATACCCCATTAAGAAATGGCCTCTAACCAAGTCATTCCCAAGAAAAAACGGTACTTGGAATTTCTAACGACATCCAACAGGTCACGTGGTCTTTTGATATTAAGTAAGTGGTATAACATGGTCTCACTCAAAATATTAAAAAATGTGCCATAGGACATGCCACCCAATAGTCTGAAAAATCTCAAAATGTTGTATGTATCGCTTAACTTTGACTCATAGATGTAGGCACATCTGGCATCGAAGTGCAATTCAAAGTGGATCAATGTAGATCTGAGTTTCCATAAAAACCATGAAATTGGTTTGGACAGAAACAGTGGTCCGTAAGATGAAGGGTCAAAGAAGAAGAGGTATGCATGGGGTTACCCTTACTGAGGAGATCCTATAGATTCAGATAGATCAAAGAACCGAGGTCATATGGATAGACAGAATCAAATCCGGTGAAAGGAGGATAAGGGGGTGGCTCCCCCCCAGCTTGTTGGGTGTGTGAACAAGAAGGATAAGGGATGAAATAAGATAAAATGGGAAAGTATAAGAAGTGAAAAAAGGTCATTTTTACTTATTTACTATGCCACATGGTTTACCCAAACAATTCCCAAACCCTGAGGCAACTGTGTGAAAGCCAATTCCTAGGATATCTAGACCTGTACGATCACCCCTCATGGTTTTCCATACCAAGTGAAAACTGTTAGGTAACCCTTTGAAATTATGCAGATGAATCCACACTACCATGAACCATCACTCACATGGTTTCCCTAAACTGTGCACCTATATCTCTTTTTCAAAATCTAGGCCTTTGGGCCTATGATGCTCCCAAAACACTTTAGAACACCCTAGAAACTCTTTTAGCCTCCAAACTCACCCAAAACACAATTTAAGGTCAACAGAACTCCCAGAATTGATTTCTGATCAATAAAAAAGTAACATATCCACTAATTGAAAAATTGAAACCAAGTGGGGATTTTTACCCATTCCAAAAACCCAAGAAGTTAAATTTTTAAACTTTTTGAAAATTTATATTATGACATCTGATCCTAGTTAACATGTTATATCATTTAAATGAAATTAAATTTATTAAATATAAATTCATTGGTTTATAATTTGTAATTTAAATTTAATTTAATTGAATCTTATGAAAATTTGGGTTATTTCATTGAGAAAAGTGTGATGATATTGATATTATGGGTATATATTGGATTTTTTGTTCACATCATTTTGATCATGTGTATATGTTGATGGGGATGACGAGATAACTCAAGTTTTTAGATTATCATGTCTTGAAATTTTTGGAGTAGTGGATTCTTTAGAATAAACTATGATATAATTAACTTATATAGTAATGTGTTTTGAGGTTTCTGTTTAGTAGTGTAAAAATATTATTTTAGGAAGACTCCAATTTGAGTATTATTATAGTAAAAATGAGCACACCTAGAGAATATTAGTCCATTCTCATTTTTAGTAATGTAGTGGGTGATGAATGATTAGCTTAGATAATTCTAGTTATGAATGATATATTTTATAGAGAGATAGTACTCATGAGATATGAATATAATGTTAAACCACACTATAGAGTTTTATCTATATCATCAAAATTTGTTTTATTGGGTGGGTAGTCCCTACGTAGCTATGTACTTGAATGATTCTATCTAGATGATTTTAAAAACATAGATTTTTTATAGTTTATAAGGGTGAAGTTGGTAGTATAGTTTTTTTTGGGGGGTGCTAGTGTAGCTATGGTCAGATATTTTAGTCCTAGGAGAGTAGAAGGTGAGGTTGTCTGAGATGTAAAACAAGATTTATTTCTATGAATAATTCCAAAAATATACACTTATTTCTAATATGGATTTTAAATTTATGCACTTTTCTTTGGGGAATATACATTCCTTGTGTAACACCCCGGGCTTCCACGGTACGCTTCTCTTTGAATAATACAGTAGCGTGTGTTGTACGCAACTTCGAGTTCTAACACACACCACGACCAATCAAAGTAGCTGTTATGAATAGTAATACCTACTTTTTAAAATTTTGGAAATTTTATCTCTCAAAATGGACTTCATTTTTGGATTTGGAGTATCGAATTTATCCTAAGGTGAAATTTTGGTACTTTTCAGATAACTTTAATATTTTGATGAATAGTGAAAATTACTAAATTTTAATTAAAAACAACTTTTTTAATCAAAATAATTAATAGTGATAAATTATGAATTTTAGTGGTTTTAAAGTATATTTAGAATATATTTTTTCCATTTAATACAATGTTGGTCATCGGACATAATATCACAATTAAACAGGATATAAACAAGTATCAATCCTTTGATAATTATTATATCTTAAAAACACGCTTTTTGTTTTGACAGCGGGAATTAATTTTAAATTAATTTCTTCCACTTCTGTGTTTTGAATTTGGAAAAATGGATTCCATATTTGGAATCAGGATGTCCAAATTGTTTAAATATGTAACTTTTATGTTTAGACATTTTGAATAATTTCTTCGGTAAAAATTTTATTTACCATGGTTAAAGGGTAAATCCGGTAAATAAGGGTTAAAAAATAATATTATAATAATACTAAATTACCCAAAAATGTATCCTAACCTTATTGATGGATACATGTCCGACCATGGGAATCTTTGGGTTGATTTTGGGACCCCATGGATCCACTTGTTGGTGATAGGGACACTTTATTTTAATTAAGTTAAAATAAATACAAAAATGACATAAGCATATATCTTTTAGAAAAACAATTTTTACATAGGGTTATATATGTTCGATTTTCGACTATAAATATTCATTAGAAAGCTAAAATGATTTAATACATAATGATATTTTCTTTATAATTTTAGACATTAAATAATTTAATTTATTTATGACACAATGGTGATGCAGTAATTACCTAATTAATGAAAAATTAGAATAATTGATATTATAAATACCCAAATAAATGTGATTTGAGACTTTTTATAAATAAAAACAACTTTCTAGGATAATATGACATATTAGGATTGATTTAATTAACTTTTTCTGAAGTAATAATTCTGTTATGATTTTTCCAAAAGTCAATTATTGAATAGTGTCAAAATTGACATAAAAGAGTTTTTAAAACAAATATTATATTATTAATTGATATTAAATTTCTAAAAATATAAGGTTCGGCCAAGAGACTTATATCATGATAGTTATATCATTAATGGAACACTTGGGGGTATCTTCGATGTATATAGAAAGTTTATTAACTATATAATATAAAAATACAAAGTGACATGGTAAGTGTCAAACTAATTAACTAAGAGTTAAAACTAAAATATAAGGTTAATATAATGACCCAAACCTGTCTAAATTATATTGTTTGACTTGTTTTTGACCATTCCCCACCTTAACCTTTAAATAATCCACTTTGGAGCCATTATAAACCGAATATTAATTTATTATAAAATAATATTTCTAGCTTTTCCAAAGGTTCCCCTCACCCATCTTATAAAAGGACACTCCCCCTTCTAATTAATTCACACCTTAAAAGACTTTTGGTTAGTCCAAAACCTGCCCAAATACTCTCTCAAATTCCACCACTTCATCCTAGAGGCCTTAATTTAGTCAGAAAGGCATCCTAAGGATCCCTTTTGATCAAATCAAAAGGAAGAACCCGAAGAAGAGGTAATGATTTCACCACCTTTTTTCAAGTTCCTTTCTTCTTCCACTTCTTCCATATTTGTTATTACCATTCTAAACTAATGAATATAATATATCATATATACTGTAATATTATTATAAAAATGGTACAACCATATTCGGTATTCTATCCATCCTTTGAATGACATGTCACCATATGTGCGTACGTACGGCTTACCGTCTCCACGTCGTGGTGTAATTGTTATTCAATATATTATTATTTGGATGGGTATAATAATGATTTGTAATTCATGTAAATAATAAATATAACATGATAATGATTCTGTATATATGATATAACATCCAATTATATATTATTTTAATATCAAAAGAATGATATTTTCGCTTGTGCGTACGTACGGATTACCGTCTCCACGACGCGATGAGATTCATTTCCAAGTTCACCAATCTTCGACGATTATAAAAATATATATTACTAATAAGTATGTAATATATGAAATAATAATTCTACTGGACATATATATATATATATAACGATTTGTGTACTTACATATATCTTATTCACTTACTTCCGTTCAATACTATATGAAAACAGAAACATCGTTTATGCGTACGTACGGACTACCGTCTCCATAAACGGTGTTTTCCATTTCATATATATATCTATTATACATATTTATATTCTAAATATATATGATATATTTATCATTTTTTATATTTTGGAAGTATTTAAATCATGATCTAAGTGATACAACCAAGAGTGACAAGTTAAAACACGTACGATAAAGAAAGTGATTATTACCCAAAATGTTAACTTAACATGTAAATTATTATTAAATGGGTAATATAAAGTCATAAATGAATCATGTATGATATCATAAATATTAATATCGTTCTGGTATAATTTAATAACATACTACAATCTTCGTACAGGAGGTTAAACGTACCCTTGACTAAAGGAAAGTGCAAGGTAAGGGGTTTTCATCCCACTCCTTATTCCCGTGAGATTCATGCCAAATTGCCACAATTAACTTTTTTTTTGGTGTATTTACTGCCCATAATTGTATTCTTTGTGTAATACAATTTAATTTATGTGTATTTACATATTCATTGTATGAAACCTCTTTCATGGGTTGTATGTTTCGTAAGTTACCAAATTGGTAAGGTTTAATTTCATAATCTCTTTATTATACGAGATTGTTTTTATGTAAGTTTCTACTGGAACATATTTATTATCCATGTCCATGTTTTATGAAAGAGTTTTCAAAGGGATTATTTTAAGGTACTTTTTACTTAAACATCATTTCAAATGTTTTAAATATTTATTCTTTTAAATCTTTCTCATTAATGTCCATGTCTTCAAAATGGTTTTTAAGGATTTATTTATATGGACATGAATGTTTTTAAAATGTTTATTCCTTTCAGAAGTTTCAAAGTGGTATGGGACACTTTGATTGAAAAATCTCTTTTAAATTTCTTCCTTTATAAATTTTTGACTTTTCAATGATTTCAAAAAAAGATACTTCTCTCAAATATATGAAAATCTAGTGCAAATTTATACATATTTAACGCAAGCTTTAAAATGTTTTCATAAAACCTAACTCTCGAGTGTGGTAGACAGGAAGGGATTGGGTGTGGACCCATCATGGCATGTAATTAGTCGAGCAGTCTCACAATTAGTTATTTTGTTTTCCGAAGCTTTCATAATGTTTTCAGAAAATCACTGGAGTATATTTGTGCAATTTTAAACGTAAGTATCTTCTAAAAAAATTGCATCGGTAGGTCTCATGAGACAAACTAGTGTCTTGGCACAAGGCCTTGAAAAAATTTTAGTTGTAGTCTTGGCAAGAGGCCTTGGCTATGTGGTTATGATAGTCTGACATTATGCATTACATCATTATGAAAGTGGTTAGTGATATTGCATGTGATTATTCCATTAGTAGAATATCCATGTGAATAAGTAAATGGAATTATTTCATTTTATTTCTAACATATTATATTGATGTTCAAGTTTAAAAGGCTTTTGTTTTAGTTTTATACATTGCCTTAAATGTTTATGCTTATTTTTGAAAGTTTCTGCTGTATTTATTACCCTTACTGATCATTTGAGCTCACCCCTTTCTATGTTTTATTTTTCCCAGGATTCCAAGAAGTTTAATGTGATTGATATGCAGGGTTAAGCCATGGAAATAATGGCATTCATAAAGATTATTTATGTTTTTTTGTACGTCTTAAAGTGAAAATGTAACATTCATGTATGTGATCTATTTTTCCAAGACTGCTAAACTTATCGGTCCTTCGGGACTTGATTCCTTGTAATCATGCCAATGTATTAAAATAATGCACCGAATCTGGTTTACTGGGGTCGGGGAGTTACAGTTGGTATCAGAGGAAGTTTAGCAATAACCTTGGAAACTAGATTTAGATAAACTCTGATTAGAGCACATAGCCCTAAGATAGACTTTAAGGATTATTATAGAAGAACTTCCTAGAATTTTGGTATTGTAGAGATTTTGTGAGTTTTCCGAGCAATAAATCCTTGTCTGTATACGAGCAGGTAGAGGCGGCTCTGGCACAGATATACCTAGGGGTAAAACCCGAAAACACCACTTTGAGCTAGACTCGAATGGGAACGGGTGCACGACAAATGGCCTTACTGCACTCTTGGTTAGGACACTCTCGGGGGATATGCTTAGGATAATTCTCATTTTCTTTACAAACCATTATGAAGGGCTCATGAGTATATACTTACTTAAAGAAAACATTTTTATGATTATAGATTATATCCAAAAACTGTTCAATTTTTGTTAGGTATTTTACAAGTTTGGTAATTATTCATTTCAATTCATAAACTTAACTAGTTCATGTTATTGTATAGAAATGGTGCCCAGTAGAAGGAATGTGAACTCCCATAATACGTATGATCCAAAGAGTAAGAATGATCATATCTTTCGTGGTCCTAAGCCAGAATTTAGAAGGGAAATAGTCTCCCACATATTATCATCATATGAAGAAATAGTATCATGTGTTGATATGATGAGTAAATAATTCTCAGAGTCCTATGGATTTGAAGGGAATCTAGAGAAGAAAAGGATGGTAGAGATAAGGACAGATAAAGGGAAGAAGGTAAAGAAGGGTTTTTCCCATATGTGATAATTGTGGAAAGAATCACTTTGGAAAATGCTTGAAGGGAATGGGAGAATGTTATAAGTGTGGAGAAAAAGGACACAAAGTACGTGACTACAAGGGTAAGAAAATGGTTTCAAATGTACAATTCTTCATTTGCAAGGAGTTTTGACACTACATGAACCAATGTCCCAGTCATCATACTATGTCGCAAATGATGCTATTGGGTAATAATCAAGTTATGATACTACCACAGATGAAGTGGAATGACTAGTGTTCTTATGTTGTTATTTTAGAATTATTTCATTTTAAGTGTTGTATCAATGATGTTCTTGAAATAAATAAGGATTGTACTGCAATACTATTTAATTAAGGATTTGAGATTTTATGGTACTAAGAAAAGTGACTCTTCATAGAGTTAAATTTTTTTTGGAAATTACATGGTTGAAGGAAAGATAAACCATAATATAGTTCTAATATTGAGGTAGTGATTTTGGAATAAGAGATGGTTGATTTTGGTAATTCAGGATGTTGCGGTGTTGTAAAAGAATATATGAGGAAGGTGTTCACATGTTATTACCTGGAAAAAAGGATCCTCATTATGTTTAACTTCCTTGTAAATTTTGGACTGTGAGTTTGGATAATAGTATTTTGGATAAGTCTAATGGTTGGAATGGATAAAGTTTGAAATGTTATTATTTTGATTTTTATAAAAGGACAACACGCAGACCGTGTGACGACCCGTCGTGTCGAACAAAGTTGCGGGAATCTAACCCACAACCATAGTGCAATTGGGATTTATCACCTACCATTGTGCTACATGAAGTTCTTGGATGGTATAATGTAGTTTCTTTACATAAAGGGTCTAATATGTGAATTATAAATTCATTATATTTGTAACCCTATACGATTAGGATAAATAGAGTATTTTTGAGTTGTATTATGTTTTGGGGTGAAAGATGAGTTTGTGGTAGAAATTTATTAATGGATAAAACTCTAATTATAAAGTAAGTATATCTCCTTATGATCTTAGCCAATCTCATAAATAAATTCCTCAACATTATGAAAAGGAAATTAGAACAAAAATGTTGTCCTAGATGGTACCTTAGATCATCACTAATTTATGGCTTTGGGATTGTTGGTCTTTTCATAGCCATGTTCTCTACCACTCTCCATCAGATAATTGATGGTTAGATTTCTCTTCCATATCCATATTTTCCAACATGGAACCCTAGTATGTGTTATTTTCGGTAATCTTCATACTTTCCACTCTTTATTTTAAATAGAGGCCTCATTAATTCATTTTTCGATGTGGGATTTCAACTAAGATATTTTGAAATGTCAAAAATGTGTTATCCTAATACCTTATGTTTTTTTTAACCGATTGTATTTTAAATCATCATAGATTGATGAATTTAAAGACCTCAATTTAAAACTTGTTTGTGATTGATGACCTCAATCACTACCTATAAATATTTACGTTTTCCTCAAATTATATGTCTATAATTGACACCAATGTCATCTTAATCGAGATCATAATTTTGTGGTGACCCTTTCATTTCTCTTTTCATCTTGTTAAGACTAAATTTTATTAACCAAATTTCCGATGTGGGTTTTTCCACAAAGATATTTTCTATTTTCAACCATTATTTTCAAAGAACAATATCAAATTGCTAGGATGAAATTTATTGAAGGAGCGGAGAATTTAACACCCTGAGCTTCCACGGTACGCTTCTCTTTGAATAATACAGTAGCGTGTGTTGTACGCAACTTCTAGTTCTAACACACACTATGACCAATCAAAGTAGCCGTTATGAACAGTAATACCTACTTTTTAAAATTTTCGAAATTTTATCTCTCAAAATGGAATTCATTTTTGGATTTGGAGTATTGAATTTAGCCTAAGGTGACATTTTGGTACTTTTCGGATAACTTTAATATTTTGATGAATAGTGAAAATTACTAAATTTTAATTAAAAAAAACTTTTTTAATCAAAATAATTAATAGTGATAAATTATGAATTTGAGTGGTTTTAAAGTATATTTAGAATATATTTTTACCATTTAATACAATTTTGGTAATTGGACATAATTTCACAATTAAACCGGACATAAACATGTATCAATCTTTTGATAGTTATTATATCTTAAAAACACACTTTTTGTTTTGACAACGGGAATTAATTTTAAATTAATTTCTGCCACTTCTGTGTTTTGAATTTGGAAAAATAGATTCCATATTTGGAATCAGGATTTCCAAATTATGTAAATAGGTAACTTTTATTTTTATACATTTTGAATAATTACTTCGGTAAATATTTTATTTACCACAGTTAAAGGGTAAATCCGGTAAATAAGGGTTAAAAAATAATATTATAATAATAATAAATTTCCCTAAAACGTTTCCAAACCTTATTGGTGGATAAATGTTTGACCATGGGCATATTTGGGTCGATTTGGGATCCCCATGGAGCCACTTGTAGGTGATAGAGACACTTTATTTTAATTAAGTTAAAATAAATACAAAAATGACATAAGCATATATCTTTTAGAAAAACAATTTTTACATAGGGTTATATATGTTGGATTTTCAACTATAAATATTAATTAGAAAGCTAAAAATATTTACTATATAATTATATTTTATTTATAATTTGTATACATTAAATAATTTAATTTATTTATGACACAATAGTGATGCAGTAATTACCTAATTAATGAAAAATTAGAATAATTGATATTATAAATAACCAGATAAATGTAATTTGAGAATTTTTATAAATAAAAATAATTTTCTAGGATACTATGACATATTAGGATTTATTTAATTAACTTTTTTCGAATTAATCATTCTGTTATGAGTTCTCCAAAAGTCAATTATTGAACAGTGTCAAAATTGACATAAAAGAGTTTTTAAAACAAATATTATATTATTAATTGATATTAAATTCCTAAAAAACTAAGTTTCGGGCAAGAGACTTATATCATGATATTTGTATCATTAATGGACTAATTGGGGGTTTCTTGGATTTATATTGTAAGTTTATTAACTATATAATATAAAAATACAAAGTGACATGGTAAGTGTCAAACAAATTTACTAAGAGTTAAAACTAAAAGATAAGGTTAATATAATGACCCAAACCTGTCTAAATTATATTGGTTGAGTGGTTTTCGACCCATCCCCACCTTAACATTTAAATAATACACTTTGTAGCCATTAAAAACTGAATATTAATTTATTATAAAATAATATTTCTAGCTTTTCCAAAGGTGCCCCTCACCCCACTTATAAAAAGACACTCCCCCTTCTCATTAATTCACACCTTCAAAGCCTTTTGGTTCTTCCAACCTCTGCCCAAATACTCTCTCAACTTCCCTAAATTCATCCTAGAGGCCTTACTTTAGTCATAAATCCATCCTAAGGAGCCCTTTTGATCAAATCAAAAGGAAGAACCCGATGAAGAGGTAATGATTTCACCACCTTTTTTCAAGTTCCTTTCTTCTTCCACTTCTTCCTTCTTTGTTATTACAATTCTAAAATAATTAATCTAGTATCTCCTATATACTGTAATATTATTATAAAAATGGTACAACCATATTCAGTATTCTATCCATCCTTTGAATGACATGTCACCATACGTGCGTACGTACGGCTTACCGTCTCCACGTCGTGGTGTAATTGTTATTCAATATATTATTATTTGGATGGGTATAATAATTATTTGTAATTCATATAAATAATAAATATACCATGATAATGATTCTTTATATATGATATAACATCCAATTATATATTATTTTAATATCAAAAGAATGATATTTTCGCTAGTGCGTACGTACGGATTACCGTCTCCACGACGCTATGAGATTCATTTCCAAGTTCACCATTCATCGACAATTATAAAAATATATATTACTAATAAGTATGTAATATATGAAATAATAATTATACTGGATATATATATATATATATAATGATTTATGTACTTACATATATCTTATTCACTTACTTCCGTTCAATACTATATGAAAACAGAAACATCGTTTATGCGTACGTAGGGACTACCGTCTCCATAAACGGTGTTTTCCATTTCATATATATGTCTATTATACATATTTATATTCTAAATATAAATGATATATTTATCATGTTTTATATTCTGGAAGTATTTAAATCATGATCTAAGTGATACAACCAAGAGTGACAAGTTAAAACACGTACGATAAAGAAAGTGATTATTACCCAAAATGTTAACTTAACTTGGAAATTATTATTAAATGGGTAATATAAAGTCATAAATGAATCATGTATGATATCATAAATATTAATATGGTTCTGGTATAATTTAATAACATACTACGATCTTCGTACAGGAGGTTAAACGTACCCTCGACTAAAGGAAAGTGCAAGGTAAGGGGTTTTCATCTCACTCTTTATTCCCGTGAGATTCATGCCATATTGCCACTATTACCTTTTGTGTGCTGTATTTACTACCCATAACTGTATTATTTGTGTAATACACTTTAATTTATGTGTATTTACATATTCATTGTATGAAACCTATTTCATGGGTTGTATGTTTCGTAAGTTACCAAATTGGTAAGGGTTAATTTCACAATCTCTTTATTATCCGAGGTTGTTTTTATGTAAGTATCTACTGGGACATATTTATTATCCATGTCCATATTTTATGAAAGAGTTTTCAAAGGGATTATTTTAAGGTACTTTTTACTAAAACATCATTTCAAATGTTTTAAATATTTATTCTTCTAAATCTTTCTCATTAATGTCCATGTCTTCAAAATGGTTTTTAAGGATTTATTTATATAGACATGAATGTTTTTAAAATGTTAATTCCTTTGAGAAGTTTCAAAGTGGTATGGGTCACTTTGATTCAAAAATCTCTTTTAAATTACTTCCTTTATAAATTTGTGACTTTTCAATGATTTCAAAAAAAGATATTTCTCTCAAATATATGAAAATCCAGTGAAAATGTATACGTATTTAACGCAAGCTTAAAAATGTTTTCAGAAAACCCGACTCTCGAGAGTGGTAGACAGGAAGGGATTGAGCGTGGACCCATCATGACCTGTAATTAGTCGAGCAGTCTCAGAATTAGTTATTTTGTTTTCTAAAGCTTGCATAATGTTTTCAGAAAAACACTGGAGTATATTTGTGCAATTTTAAACGTAATTATCTTCTAAAAAAATTGCATCGGTAGGTCTCATGAGACAAACTAGTGTCTTGGAACAAGGCCTTGACAAAATCTTATTTGTAGTCTTGGCACGAGGCCTTGGCTATATGGTTATGATAGTCTGGCATTATGCATTCCATCATTATGAAAGTGGTTAGTGATATTGCTTGTGATTATTCGATTATTAGAATATCCATGTGAATAAGTAAATGGCATTATTTCATTTTATTTATGCCATATTATGCTGAAGTTAAAGTTTAAAAGGCTTTTGTTTTAGTTTTATGCATTGCCTTAAATGTTTATGCTTATTTTTGAAAGTTTCCGCTGTATTTCTTACCCTTACTGAGCATTTGAGATCACACCTTTCTATGTTTTATTTTTCCCAAGATTCCAAGAAGTGTAATGTGATTGATATGCAGGGTTAAGCCATAGAAATAATGGTGCTCATAAATATTATTTATGTTGTTTTGTACGTCTTAAAGTGAAAATGTAACATTCATGTATGTGATCTATTTTTCCAAGACTGCTAAACTTATTTTTCCTTCGGTACTTGATTCCTTGTCATCATGCTAATGTATTAAAATAATGCACCGACTCTGCGTAACTAGGGTCGGGGCATGACACCTTGAACTATATAGATCAAATCCCTAATTTAAGGAACTTTTCACCAGCACCTTTCGGGGATATATTATCCTAAGTGAGAAAAATATCATCAACCATATAAATTAAAATATTACATCACATAGTGGACACTTACACCAATTATACATGTTTCCCACAATATTATACTTTTATGATATAAAATGTTTTCATTTAAAGATATATCTTCACAATTTTCATCTTAATATCATACTTATAACAATTTTTCTATAACACAATTTGAAAACTATTTTAAATTTTTTATGGGAACAAAAATATCAGTAATGTACATAAAAAATAATTTATGGAACCCTTTAGACTATCAATAATCATTATAAAAATAACATTTTTCATAATAATAATTTACATGAAAATAAACATTTTCATACACAAGAAATAAAATTCACTACCCAAAGCATTTAATAAAACATTTAGTAAAAAATATTAAATAAAAAATATAACTTATAATATTTTCTTTTAAATAATGAAAAACCCAAGATTTTTTTTTTGAAAAAGATATAAATTTCACTTTTACAAAGTAGAATGAAATTTTCTTCAATTATTTTCTCATTAACATACCCTGTGAAATCATTATATTTCTTTGTAACCCAATATAAATAATAGATAAATCCTAAAGTTATCTTAGGAAATACTTTCCATATCACTCATAATATAAATAATACAAATGGAATAACCTACCTGGTAAATTAGAATAATATATTAAGTTAAAATTAACTAGATGGAATCATCCTTTTACCCATCGCATTAGAGAGCCTTATTTGGCTCATCCATCATCATGAGTTATTTCATGATTTCACATCAGGATTAGTTATATCAAGATAACCCATGATAATAAAAAATTAAAAATGCTATTACATAATCATAACATATTCAATATTTCAATTACATCATCATAGATTTAAAAATATTCTTTACTCCCATAAGAAAATAATTTCCAACAATCTAAATATCCATTCCATTTAAAACTCTTCTTGAAAATACCCATAATAAATGGTGGGAGGATTTTTCTTTGAATAAAACATGGAATATTATATTGGAATCAAAACAAAAAATATATACTAAAATATAAAGAAACACCATTGATCCCATATACATTAAAAAACATTACTTTTCTTTTTCTTAAATATAAAATTCCACAAGAAGATTCAATCTAAAAACCTTTGATATGAATAAGAAAGTGACACAAAATTTTCTTTTTAAATCATTTATATCAAAATAAATACATCCAATAAAAGTAATTGTATATATTTGTACATGTAAATAAATTTTTTAAAAATTAATTTTTTTAAAAATTAAAATTATGTTTTAAAGTAAAATGTCTCTTATCTCGAGTCCAACTTGTCGTGTATATTCTTTATCAACCTCAATAATAATGATATAAAAGTTTTTTAATTTATTAATAAAATTTTTAGTGTTATTATATATTCATTATACCTACTATTTTATTTATAACCATGTTTTATTTAGTTACTTAATAAATTATGATTATGTCAGATGTTTAGAGGATATTCGGTTCATAATTGTAAAACAGCTTTGATAGGTTTCCCTTTCACAAAAAGATTCATTATTCTGTCATCAAAAAAATATTAATATTGAAATTTGTATCATTTTTATACCTTAAATAACATTTTATTTCTATTCATGAAATATGTACATGAAATTAGAATCACATATCTTCATGGAATATGTAGTCCACATGTGTTCACAAACAACGTTATCATTTTTAAATGAATAGAAAGATAATTAAATATATGATATATTATCATTATAATGATAATTTTGATATTTATATTATATATATTCATTATATACATCATAATAACCCTTTATGTGACGTGGTGATGAAAAATATGCATTGCTTTGTTGATACGGTAATCCACACATACACATGATTGATGTTTGCATTTCCCATAGGATAAAAAAAAGAAGTAAATCGATTGTATTGGAATCATTATGAAATTTTAAAATATGGAAAATAATTATGTTATTATTGAATAATTTTTATAGAATATTTAAATATTATAGAAGAATAAAAAACAATTTAATACTTTGGTTAGGACTTATAACATATTCTCGAATAACCTATTTGGCTTACACAATAATCATTGCAGGCATGGTCATTTTATGAGACCAACACCTATAGAACATAGGTTGGGATTATGGGTTTATAATTATGAATGGATTTTAAAAATAATATTTCTCAAAAAGTGTAAAGAATACAGGATATGAGGTACCCTTTTATAAGTGAGGGGAGCGCCAATCTTTTTTTTGAAAAGAAGGATAGATAACATTAATGATGAAGATCAGCAGACGTACAAATGTAAATCCATGAAGGGAAATTGTCCAGCCAGAGCTGGTTGTCATCGAAGGGGCCTGAGGCCGCCAGCAGATGGGCCGCGTTTTTTCCTTCCCTTTTGGTAAAAGAGAAGGTGCAACAAGAGAAGCCTTGGAGAAGTGAGTGAATTCTCCTAATGATGAAGCCAAAAGACTGGAGTCCGCCATTGTGGTTAATAGCATCGATAATGGTGAGGCAGTTAGACTCAATGATGATATCAAGCCATATCCATTCTAGACATCCTTGGCATGTCAATGAAATGAAACATACCACGAGGATTCCCATAACACACCCAAATATAATCAGCTCCAAGTCTCACGGTCCCAACCGTATTTCTCTCCCTGGATATCTCATCATCATCTTGATATGGTGAAAAGAACTGTAAGTCAGGGAAGTGTCTAGCTCAGTGCATCACTGACATGCCCTCTTATGTCTACCACATGAACTTGTTATCATTCTAATACCTCAACGAATCTAGATTTAAGTGGCTCAAAAACATCCCCTTCAATTGCTTCTAGGATAACTCCACTTCCTATCCATCTCAATCTAGAATGGCCCACCAATACTTTGTTGGTCCATGAAGAAGGTATGAAAAAAGCTTCACCCTATTATTTATGAGTGCCTTGATATGCATACATACTTTCCAAATTGAATCAATCTATAAATTGACTTCTGGGGGGCCTCCCTCCCCAATGAACATAGGTCAATGTTGTAGTTGAAACTCTCTCGTCAACTTAGACATTGAATACATGGTGTCAACAATATCCCTTTTCATAGATCACATGAATCTCAAAAATAATTTTTGAAACTTAACATCCATATGATCCTTAGGAGATATAGAAAGCTTTGGTTAAGCTATGATAGACGTATGATGATTTTTTTCTCTCCTGATTCTCAATTTGAAGATGATGATGATACATTTTCTCTATAATCAAAACGCACTACTCAGAACACTATCTACAAAAAAGGTCAACCTCAACAAGTGAAAAATATAGAAAAACTAGATTATATTGTGTATAAATTTGACTTAAAAGTAAATTAGCATGGAATAATAGTTTTTTCATTTTTTTTATCAGATATAACAATATCTCATTTCACAATTCATAAATACAAAAATATCACATACAATAAAATCATCACTATCATGAACAATTCTTTTCAATATATATCCCTATGTTACTGTCAAGATGCATGCATATTTATCTCCTACCACTCGGATCTTTGATTGCAAATCTCAAGAAATAATAATATCACACAATATATGATAACCTAAGGAGAAATAGTGTCAAACCATAACAAGATAATATCATGATAAATAATCTCATCCCTAGGTACTTGGATTTTCCCCCATAAATGGGTTAGCTACTCCCATACACAAGCTCATTAATAGGAATTGACACATCCTAGTTTCCTTTATAACTTTAATAAATAATAAATCAATAGAAAAGAAAAACACGATCCTCTAATATCACTTTGTAATGTCCCTGATCCTGCACACTCTCATGTGGATAAATCAGATTGGTTACAGGACCGCAAGTAACCCCCCCCCCATATGCTAGAGGCTTCCAATGTGAAGTGGGGGTGTAAGGAACATAGTACTGAGACTATACCCCATGGTAAAAAATTGTAACATAGAAAAAATAAATAATATAAATAAATATCCTAGTAATGAAAATAGAGGAAATAGTGCCACATACAACTGAAAGGTAAAGGATAAACCAAGTAAACCTAATAATAACAAATCATGTAATGTTAAAATGGAATGTTTCTAAATGAAAAATTTAAATCAATATAGATAAAAGACCAATATAATATAAATAAACTCAAAAGACCCTAGTTCGGAATCCCATGTTGGTCATGTCTCTAAGCTCCAACCCATCCAAAATTTAAAAATCAACAACAAGGTAACATTCCTTTATCTAAACCTACATCCATGAGATCTACTTAGGCACCAAATGGTGGCCTGAATAGGGTGTTAGTAAAACTCAGTAGGTTGACACCACCATGTCTAAAAAACTAGTCTGATAATAGGTTCATGTAATAAAGTGAAAAATAGGTGTATTAATTAAAGAATTAATATATTACAACAAAAAACCCACTTCAACACCATGTTAGGATATCTCTGAGTATATAGAAAAACTATAACAACCATAACTACAAATCCATTGAAATATCACACAACCAAGAATAATCCCTCTGGAAACACATTACTGCTCAATTAGCTCAATCCTTATAAGAGTTATAGCATAACATCCAAGATGTTTATAAAAGCATTTCAGCATACCAGGATAATCCCTTTATATAATCATTTCAGTATAATGATAAAATCCATTTATATAAGTATTTGATAACAACTGGGCATATATAGTTATATATGTATTTCAGTATAACTAGGTCAAGCCCTTTATATAAGCATTTTATCATAATTGGGATGAGCCCTTTATGTTATCATTTCAACATGAATCACAACACAAGATATAGAAATAAGAATAACACATATAACATTAAAGGAAATAAGGGTAAATTCATCTAACTACCCTTTAACTTTCAATTAACCTTTCCTTTATTAAGTTGGTTTTAAACCATTAACGTACCAGTGCATGAAACCATATCATATTATGTATCACCAACTATTTCACTAAAAATTAAGACATTTTCCAAGGAAAATCTATCATAATCGATCACCTTATGCCTCATGTCATGCAAAACAAACTTTAAACCATTAGAAAATTCATTAGTGTTCAAGGGTAGGATCAACCTACGTATAGTCGCAAGCCAGGTCTCAAATAAATTAGGTATAAAGGGATCCAAGGTGTAGGCTAGACATATGTTTTGTCATCATAATTATTTTGTTAATTAATATGAAAGTTATGTCAGTTCAATCGTACAATATTCCACACACTTAAAAAATCATAAATAGACAATAGGTTTAGGTTCTAAACCACCTACTATTAATCATTGATTAAATCATCACTATTAACAGGTAACACAAACAAGAATTAAGTGAAATAATGTCATAATATGATCCTAGATCCCACAAGATCTAGATCAACACCAAATTCCATAGGGGTCAAAATATTACACCATTATAACAAGGAAAAACCCAAATAGAGATGAAATCCAAAAGAAATAAACTCATCGGGGATCAAATGATTGATAAAGACATTCGGAATGGAAGGAATGACTCCAAAATTTCTTAGAGACATCCTAAGGTCTGGGGAAGAAGGGAGTCATGTAGATAAAGAAATAAATCATATGTGTAGACATTTTTAAAACTATTGGGGTTTATAATTACACTATATGAAACCCTTCCACATATTGTATGTATTGATTATTGAGATATTTCAAAAAACACATCACATCATGATAAAATAACGATGTTCAAGACTTACATGACATGAACAAGTTTCATGGCATGTAATAATTTCCTGTAAAGAACTAGTTCATGATGTCTGCCATGAAAAATTTATACATCATGTAACAAGTTCACAACTTGTAAATTTCTAACAGAGAGTACGCAGTCCAATTTTTTCAAAAGATCTCGAACCACCTCTAAAACCTTTCAAACTCATAGAAAACCCTTATAATCCCCTTTAAAAATTTCATACATGGACTCCATTAAATTCAAACAAAACATACATAACTAAACTTTAAGTAATTATCCCTAGTAAATTCACTCTATCCACATAAAGGGACTCAACCACCAAGGTGTAAAGAAGAAAAACCCAAAAGAATAACGTTCAATGTGAAAATAAAAGAGGGAAGTACCTAAAAATTTATGGGATATTACAAATTATTTATTGTTCCATTCTTATCATTTTTTTTTGAATAACAAGTTTAATATTGAAAATAAAAATGGAAGAAATTTTAAGAAAAAAAGAATATAACAAGGAAGGTTGTATATTTCTTGTTTAATAGATGAACTATAGGTTGTTATATTTCTTTACTATGTTTTGGGAAGTGATATTTAGGTAATTGAATTATAAAAGGTTTTTCTAGAAGAAAAAAATTCCAACTCAAGGTCATCAAGACACCTGAGTAGCTACGCTATCACTGAGATATTTCCCATCCAAACTTAAAGATTAGTTATCCAGTCAAGAATAGGTATGAAGGATCATAGTGATTGCATAGGTCTGCACAAACATGTTGAATCACAAGTCAATTTATGTAAGAAAATGGTTCTTATCCTCCTCCATATAGTTTAGAATAGAATACCATATGAGTGTTGAGTCAATGACCTGTTTACTTTATTTGTTTTTTAAAATCACAATACACTAATAAAATTCGATTTTACTTATAATCTTGTTATAGTTTTCTTTTGTGTTCAGAGCTAAAATCTTGATAAATGAAATTTAGAAGAATTTATTATGAAAATATAATTATATAAATATTAATAATTGATTACATTCATCATATATAAGATTACTATAGTTATGATTAAATAACTCCATCAAAAGATGAAGATCTATGTTAATATCATCAACAAATGTTTATGAAGATTCTAATGTGGTTAGAATTGACCCTAAAGTAAGTGGAATTCAAAAACTGGAGTTAGTTAAAATGAAATAATTAAATTGAGTTACAAATTTATAGACAAGGAAGAATAATTTATTATTATTACACCCTAAGATTTTACAGTACGTACCTTCTTAGATAAATTCAATTCATTTGTTATGTTACATTACACACAATAAAAAGCTTAAACGAATAGAGATTAAATATTAACACGACTGTTGAAATAGTAATATAACCTTTAAGAATAGTAATGTGGCCATTAAGAATAGTAATCTGACCAATAGAATAATAACCTAACCTATGAATGTATAAATAAAATTTGAGTATCTTATTAATTAAAATATGATATATTTATAAAATAAAATAAGTAAATAAATGTATTAAATATGATAAAGTAATTGTTGGTATTTTGTGAAACAAAAATGATTATTTACAATTTTATAATTAATATAATAATTTAAAAGAAATTTTTTTTTCTTAAAATAGATTCATAAATTAATATTTTGTTGTCTTATGATTATAATATAATTTTATGAGACCATAATTAATTTTTTATAATGTCATAAAATCCGTTATAATTTTAAAAATTTTATTTTTCAAATAAATGATGATTTTAATTAAAAATAAAATTTATAAAATTTATAAAATTGTTTTCAAAAAATTAAGTTCATATTTGAATTATACATATCAAAAAATGGTTAGGGTAAATTTTTGGTATTTTTATAAAATAGTTGAATTTTTAGTGAATACTGAAATACAGTAATTTATGGTATAATATAAATACAGGAATTATTGAGTCAAGTATGTTGAATTTATGATGTAAGTATCATTGGTTAAAAATCACATGAACTATTTATTTTATTTAGTCACATTAATAAACATTATTCATAGTCTTGATCTAAAATAATAAAGTAATGAATAAAATTATCAAAAAACACCCCTCTTCACCACTATAAATACCACCTCTCACCACCTCTTCTCCTAAAACCACAATAGCCTTGAATATTTTCCAATTTATACCCAATAACTCCCCAAAAATTATCCCTAAAATTATATTTTTTTTGGTCTCACCCAAAAAACCATTTCAATGTTCCTTAAGAAGGTTATCAAGTAGAGGAATTGAAGAGGTAAAATCTCATTTCACTCTTTTAATTTTATTTATATTTCTTTAATTTTATTATTATTTCCTTAAATACTATTTCCAAATATGAATTATAACACTATTATATTTTATATATACTAAAATTTTATTATGTTAATGGAATATTTATCATCAAACCCATTCTCCTCTCCCGTTTATTCTAAAAATAAAAAGATTATCTGTGATGTGTCAATTTACTGCCATCGTGGATAATGTGTTTTCATTACAGCCTTCAAATATGGTCATAAAACCATTATAATGGTTAAAAAATATTTTAAAATTTATATTAAAACTGATTTAGTATTTTTTAACCATTATATATACATAATATTAATTAATAAAACAAAACTAATTTGTGGTGATCGAAAAACACCAAAATAATCTAAATTGTTATAATTAATATTTTATCTAATGAATCATCCTCATATATAAAAAAAATGATATATAATACCATTTAATATTCTTTAATTTCAATAAAAAAACATATAATTTCAATTTGGGATAACACTTCCCATTTTACATGATCTTTCATACAAGTATACAAGTGAACCAATCATGAAAAATAAAGAAACAAACACTCCTGAATGGCGAAATTGTAACAACCCAATATTTTCAATGGAATTTACTTTCTTATAAATATTTCATATAATCACATAAAATCACAACACAATGAACTAATAAGTGTTATGTGACAATTAAACATAATTTTTTCACTTCTGTGATTTGAATTTCGAAAATCTGACATACACGGTTGCGATTAGTAAGTTATTTGGAGTCTAATATGACCAACTTAATTTTTGGTGAATAGTAACATACCCTTATGAATAGTAATGTTAACCTTATGAATAGAAACATACCCTAATTAATATTAACCTTACCTATGATAGTATATAAATAAGATTCATGTGGAAGTACGATATACATATATCTAGAAATAAGAAAATAAATGTTTTAAAACCGTATTTTTCAAGTAAATTATGATTTTAATTGAATATTAAATTGTTCATATTTAGAAATTTATTTTTGAAAAATTTATTTCATTTTTTTATTCTACAAATCTAAAAATAGTAGTAGTGAATTTTTGGAATTTTTATAAAATACTTGAATTTTTATGAATAGTAAAATACAACAACTTACAATATATGCTAAATATTGGATTTGTTGAGTCATTGATGATTTTATTCTGATGTAATCCCAATTTTTTCAAACCCACATTAAATTATTACTATTCTTTGCATGTAATCATCACTATTTCTTTTATTATGGAAAAATAATAAACTAATGATTATAATATTATGAAAACTCTCCTCCCCTCCACTATAAATACCACGTCTTCCACCCTCTTATTTTCACTCATCTCAAGCCTTGTAACTTTTTAATATTCTTCCCAAATCTCTTCCAAATATTCTTACTCATGTCTAAAACCATATAGTATCTTCAAAATACCAAATCCTATCTCCTTAAAAGGCTCTCAAAGGAGGTAAACTCAAGAGATAAATTCCTCTTTCCAATTCTTTATTTCTTTTAAGTTCTTTTCTTGTTTCTTTCCTCACCTACCTTCCCCAAAATGGTATTATAACTACAATAACATGAATTTAATTTAATTTTATTATTTTAATGGGATAATTCATTATCTTCTCTCATTTCCCTATCATTTATTTGAAAGAAATAAAAACATCATTTGAGATGTGTTAATTTAGCACAATCAAGGACGACGGGTTATCAATTTCTATTACCATCAACAATTATTTTCATGAAACATTTTTCAAGGTTTAACCAGACCGTAATTTATGTATTATACCTCATATATGGTTTTGGAATCCTTTTTTACACATGTTTTTGGTTTACAGAACAAAATTTGTTCTTTGTGCTCAAAAACCGCCAATTAACCCAAAAGGATGTCACTAAAGTTTTATATAATGATTCAACTTCACATCAAGTATCCAAATTAATTTTTCAACCATCTAAAATTATGTATATTCAATAATAAAATATAACCTCATTTCTAGGCAACCACCTTAATCATACAAGTTTATCCGAACTTGAACCGATCATTAAAACCAAGCAAGTAAACATACCCAAACAATAAAATTGAACCTCTTAACCAATAAAAATGGTTATAAATTAACTTAAAAAGGTTGTAATAAATATTTTACATATATAATATGTTCATTAATTATTAATTAATTAACCTAATTTTATTTTTCATGTCATTATGTTCATGAAAATATCACCATCACACTTAAGGTAAGGGATCATCTCCATTTCACTTTTATTCAAGAATGTCCTCTATGTTATGTCACTTCATGTGTAATAACCAATGATGGGGTATGATTTATCACCTCCTTAATACTTACCACATGATTTATAAGTGAATATAAACTCCTTTCTCTCTTAATAATCCCTCTTAAGTGCACCTGATATTATGCTGATATTCCATAAGGAATTCTACCGGAACTGCCTTTATTCCTTCGGGTTGCTCTGTATTTCTTTTTACCCAAATGAATTTGTCTTTTATTTTTATTTAAAACTTATACATTCTGTTTATATGATCAAAAATCATGTTTCAATAACCATACATCATTCTTTTTTTAGGATATACATGCTTTTAAGTGAATCTTTCCTCAATACTTCCCAATAAGAAAACTCATTTTAAGGGATCTTCCCAAATTTTTACCCAATTTCAAATGCACTCTATCCTCTATTTTAAGCCAACATTTTCTTTATAAAATAATAATTATTATTAATAAAATCATCTTGGTTCACTTCTAGTTTTATAAAAAATATTTTTCCCTTTCTTATTTTGAAATATCAATAGTGTTTTCCTTAAAACTACACAAAACTGTTTTAAATGATAAAATTTCTCAAATTCACATCTTATATGTTGTCAATTATTTTTGACATAAATTACCAAGATATATTACTATTTTAACTTATGAACGTCCATGTATGTTATAATTTCTTTCTTCATGGACACTTTCATGATACACCATTTGGTTATGCTTTATGTCATTATTGTGGTACCCAATTCTTTAAATGGGTAACCCTTATATTTATGTAAGATTGATTATGTATGATTCTTTATGTGGAAAACATATTCATGAAATGTAATATGGGTGTGCCCAAATAGATCTCCAATTAATTGGGTAAATTTTAGTTTCATTAGACGTTATGTGTGACGGTCCTGGTGGTTAGCCTTAGATTGTGCTACTATGTGCAATAGTCTTAGAAGTTAGCCTTGGCTGGTGCTACTATGGGAAACGGTCTTGGCGGTTAGCCTTGACACGTACTAAATTCATGTTTTATGTTTCTGCCACAATTCTATGATTCCATGTTTAAATTATCCCCTTTTTATATGTTAGGATTCCATATGTTACATGCTTTTTTATATCATCATGTCATGCCTTTTATCCCATGTGTTAATGCTTTGTTCTTATGGTTATTCCCTTACTAGGATTTCAGCTCATCCATTTTCTCAAGTTATCCCCAGGTTATCCTATATAGATGTATGAGCACAATGGAAGATAGGATAACATTATATATTTTAAATAAATAAAAAATTATATTGTTTGATTATGTACCTAGTCTTCTAAGACACTAGAATTTATGATCCTTTGCTTGTACTCTGATGTATAATTATGCTTAAAATCATGTAATTTATATGTAAAAGGATAGGGTCACTACAGAAATTGAATCTTATAACTCATCAAAAGGATATAAATAAACTTAATAAAAGTATAATAAATAAAATACATGGTTAATTGGTTCTGAATTAAATTATTAATGAATCTAATTTTATTATCCATAATATTAAGTACAAATGAAAAACACTTTCGGATATAAGGTAAGGGATTCTCCTTGAATCACTATTTTTTATTTAGGTTACACTTTCTATCTCTTTAACCTAATGTAAATATTATTTATTTTTATATAATTCTTATAAATTATGTCTATATCTTCCAAAATCATGTATTTATATTAGTTCATATTCCTTGGATGGGGAATTACATGTTTTTTAAGGTTTTGTTTGAAATCCCTCCTGATAAGCATGCCATATTTAAGGGAACTCTCTAATTTATGACCCATTTTTAAGTACACTCCATAATTTATTTTAATCCCCCAAAATTTTTATAAAATCAACATTTATATTATGAAAAAAATCTTATTTCATTTTTATTTTTATGAAAAAAATAAGCCTTTTTTTAAAGACTCTTTAATATTTTCCCTTAAACCGCACTAACGAGACTATTTTTGAAAGTTTCTTAAATGATTTTTTTAAATGTGTTAACTTCAGTTTGACATCATTTATCCTAATATATGACTATTTTAGCTTATTAATGTTCAAGTATTATTTAAATTTATTCTTTCATGGATTCCATTATGATATTCCCTTTGGCTATGTCTTCTTCACACTTACTCGTTGTGTGTGGTGTATGTACACTTCCCTTTTATTTATGATCATCATTAATTTAAGAATTATTTAAATATATATATTTATTATATCGTGGATATTATTATTGTCTTATTCATATACCATTGTTATATATGGTGTTTTCTTTGAATGTTGTTTGACTGGGGAAATATTGATAAATATTTATTTTCTACTCAATATGGATATTTTCACAAGTCATATTATTAATGAATTAAATATATGTATGAAGAATGATTTGGATTTTTAGTGATTGGTTGGACATGGTATTATAAATATCCATGATGCATTAATATGTCTCATGAGATAAAACAATTGGTGAGAAACCCTTTCTGTTTGTTTATAAGTAGAATCATGTGGGTTTTTACCCATAGACTTAAACTATATTTATGATATAATAGTTCATGTGTTAGATGAATGAAATTTAATAAATAAGAATTTTAGTTATTCAGTATTCAATTATTACATTCCAGGAGTTTTTCACTATGACAAAATCTATGGTTACATTTTCATTCACAGATTATTGATAGTATGTGTTTTTTTCAGATTATTTACCTTACCATAATGAATGTTAATTATTAAATTTTATTCACTTATTATTGTTTCATATAACCCTTACTAATAATTAGATATCTCTCTTTCATTTGTTTTTCTTATCCAGGTTATGAGGAAGAAATATTTGAATAAGTGCAAGAATTTTTTTATTTTCTTTTTTTTTATGTTTAATTAGCATTGTAATAAGGGAACCATGTATGTGTATAGTTCTTAAAGACAAATAAACTAATAGATCCTTGGTGGTGTGATATATTCAATCTATTCCATTGTAATAAAACAACCATAGACTCTAGGATACTAGGTTTGGGGTCGTTACAGTTAGTGTTGTAGATGAGAATATCATGACCATATTAGGACAACTTACTCAGGTTATGATGAATAACCATACTACACCTCTGTTGGATCATTTCATTCAGAAGAATCCCCAATATTTCAGTGGGACTAATAACACAGTGGTATCTGATTAGTGGATCAAGTCCCTTAAAATATATTTCTATCATTGAGATGAAATAAAAATGAAAAGTTAGTACTTTCAGTATATTATTACAAGGGTGATGCTGATCAATAGTGGTCTTTTATCTAGAATACTAAGAGGGAAGATGAAATAGAATACATGTAATGGATAAATTTTAAAGAAAAATTCTTTGAAAAATACTTCCCTCGTTATGAATGACTGAAATGAAGAGAAAATTACATTTCCAAAATTAAAGGGAAGAAGATATTGTTATGGTGTATGAGTCTACCTTCATAAGACTATCCATGTATACTATAGATTACATATGTGATTCAGAAGACAATATTGATCATTTACTTGAGGGTATTAAAAAATTATCCAATGGGAACTGAATTCTCAAATAGAATCATCATATGATGAAATATTATTAAGTGCCATAAAAATAGAGAAATAATTTTATATATCCAATATGTTCAAGAGAACCCAATAGTAGAAGAGGCCTTCTGGTAACCATTGAAAAGGTGAAGCATCAAAGAATAATATGGTAAAAAATTAATACCCATTATGATAAAATTACGGAAAGAATTGTCATGGGAAGTTCTTTAATGTCATGGGAGTTTGTTACAGTGTAGAGAAAGGGGTCATCGAGAAAATGAATGTAAGAGGAAGAAACAAATAAACGATGTTAAATGCCTAAACTATAATGAAATAGTGAATTATTCAAATAAATGACCAAAGAATAAAGGTAATTTACCATAGAAGAGTCTTAGAGAATATGTCCAAGCTTATGTGATCACCATAAAAGAATAAGAAGTACACAATGATATGGTGGAAGGTACATTAATCCTATCTTTAAATTTATCTGACACTTTATTTGATTCTGTTTCATCACATTCCTTTATATCTACCAAGTTTTCCAAGAAAATTAGATATTTACCTTTTGATTTAATAAGGGATCTATCAGTCAAAACTCCTAAGGTAAGTCTTATTAAAATAAAGATGTGTCAGTATTTTCCCAATATAGAATATAAACATTCTTTATTTACTGACCTTATCATTATACCTATAGTTAAATTTGATATATTTCATAGTATGGACTTTATTTCAAAATATGTTGTGAAATTTTATTTAAATAAGAAGAAAATTATGATTTGTGAGGAATATGAAAAATCCATCCTCCTTGGAGCATAAACGACATCATTGGATTCTTATCTAGATCCACCCCTAGTTTCTTTATTGAATAAAATTATTATGGTGGAATGGAAAACAACATCTAGTGATGAGGGAAGTAATCTGTATATTGAGGATGTACTAATTGTGCAGGAATACATTGATGTATTTCCTAATGAATTGCCTTGAAACCCCCATAGCATGAAGTTGAATTTACTATAAATTTAATCCTAGATGCAAGACCAATATCAAAGACTCCTTATAGGATAACTAATATGGAATTAGCGGAGCTGAGGAAACAACTAGATGATTTTAGTAATAAGGGATTTATTCACCCTAGTGTTTCTCCTTGGGGAGCCTTTGTTCTATATGTTAATAAGAAATATGGATCCTTGAGGTTGTGTATTGACTATAGATAAATCAATGCTATTATAATAAAGAAAAAGTGTACTCTTCCATGTATTGATTATTATTTTATCAAATTCATGGAGATCATTATTTTTCTAATATTTATCTTTGATATTGATATCAACATTTTTTTTAAAGAATGAATGTATTCCAAAGATTGAATTTCAAACTAGGTATGGATATTATGAGTTTACAGTAATTCCATTTGGACTGACTAATGAACCCTATGATTTCATGGATCTAATGAACAGAGTATTTGAGGAATATCTTGATAATGTTTTTTGGTTTATATTGATGATATCTTGGTTTACTGAAAAAGATATGAGGACCATGAGAACTACTTGTGGATTGTTATTAAGAATCTTATAAAAAAAGAGTTATTTGGGGAGTTCAGTAAGTGTGAATTTTGGCTTCAAGAAATTTTTTTCATGGACATGTTGTCTCTATGGATAGAATCTTAGTTGATCCTATGAAGAGAAAGGAATTCCAAGAATGACTTACACTAACGAATATAACTGAGTTTTTTAGTTTTATTGGTTTATAGGTTACTATCGGTGTTTTTTTTAGAATTTTTTTCAATTGGATAACTCATTAACCAAGCTCACATATAAAAGGGATAAGTTCATTTAGAAAAAATAATGTGCAGGATATTTTTAATAATTGAAGTGAAGATTATTCAATGCTCTAATTTTGACTTTACCATAAAAAATGACGGGTTTTTGATATGCAGTGGTGCATCAAAGAAAGTATAAGGTTATATCCATATGAAAAATGATTAAGTTATTGTATATGCATAAAGGTAGTTGAAGACTCTTGAACAAAATTATCCAAATCATGATCTTGAGTTAGCAGCCATAATATTTACTCTGAAGATATGGAAATTCTATGTTTATGGTGAAAGATGTGAGATATATATGGATCATAAGAGTTTTAAGTACATCATTACACATAAAAAACTCAACATGAGGAAAATATGATGGATCAAGTTAATCAAAGATGATGATTTCTCAATACACTACCACCCAATAAAAACTAATAAGGTTGAAGATTCATTATGTAGGAAAGATCATGGACTTCTAACCCAAATGAGGATTGAAAAAGATCATATTTTCATGGATCTAGTAAAGATGGATATGGGAATTGTTAAGGAAGAGGAAACATAACTTCCTTTTAAAATGATTGTTTAACCATATTTACTAGAGAATATAAAAATCTCTTAATCTGATGATAATAATTTTCAAAAGAAATTTAAAGTCATTAAGGATAGAAGATTAGAAGAAATCATGTATAAGGATGTAATTATGAAATTTCTCAATATCTTATGTGCTCCATAAAAAACTAAACTAGAAAATGGAATTATTAGATGATTCTCATTGCTCAAAATTCTCTATACACCCTGGTAGTACCAAGATGTATACATATCTAAAATAATAGTTTTGGTGGGATAATGCAAAGTGGGAAATTGCTGACTATATGTTAAGATGTCTAGTTTTTTAATAAGTGAATTCTTAGAGACAAAATCATATAGGATTCAGGAAACCTATACCTATTCCTATGTAGAATTGGGATTACATTACGATTGAATTTTGCACAAGTCTACCAAGGACACCTATAAGGAATGGTGTGATATGGGTTATTATTGATCATCTTAAAAAATCTGCATATTTTATTACTATAACAGAATATTTACCACTTGATTTCCTAGAAAGACTCTATATTGATGAATTTTTAAGACTTCACGGTGCACCTCCATAGATTGTGTCAGATTGAGATCCAGGTTTCACATCAAAACTTTGGAATATTCTTCATAAGTCTTTAGATACTGAGCTTCATTTGAGTATTACTTATCACCATCAAACTGATGGATAGTAAAAATGAACTATTAAAACATTGGAGTACATGTTGAGATCATGATCAACTGACTTTCAAAGTGTGTGGGATCAATATTTACCATTGGTTGAATTTTCCTACAATAATAGTTTCCATTACAATATTCAAATAGTGCCATATTTAGCATTATATCGTAAGATATTTTCAACTCCAACTTTTTGGGATGAAGTTGGTGAGAGGAAAATTATAGGACTATAACTTATTGAAGAGACAATGAAAAAGTTAAAGACTAGTAAGGATCATATTAAAAAATCTCATAGTAGACTATGTATTTATGCTAACTATTAGAGAAAGTATTTTGAATTTCAAGTGAGAGATCATGTAATTCTAAAAGTAACCCTATATAAGGGTGTATTAAGGTTCAATAAGAAATGGAAACTAAGCCCTAAGTACATCAAAACATTTGAAATTATAGAAATAATTGGAGTTATAACTTACCAATTATCAATGCCACCAAGCCTCTCTAAATTTCATGATGTGTTCCACGTATCATTGTTAAAGAAGTACAAGCTACACCCAATGCATGTACTCACCTATGATGAAACATAATTGGAACAATATTTTTCTTACTGTGAAGATCCTATCAAGATTATTTACACAAGAGAGAATGTATTGAGAAATCAGATTACATGAATAGTGAAATTACTTTAGATAAACCATAAAATGGAAGAAGCAAAATGGTAATCCGAGGATGTTATAAAGAAGAACCACTCTCATCTGTTTAGAATAAAACATTCATGAAAGTTTTCCAAGGAAGAAATTTATGAAGGATAGAATAATATAACACCCAAATATTTTATAGTATTTATCTTGTTAAATAAATTCAATTCATTTTATATCTTACATTTCATACAACACCAAGATTAAACAAACAGTGATTAAATATTAACATGAATGTTGAAATAGTAATGTAACCCTTAGGAATAGTAATGTGATCATTAGGAATAGTAATATAAAAAATAAAATAGAATCCTTACCTTTTAAAGTATAAATAAAATTTCAGTATCTTATGAATGAAAATATAATATATTTATATCATGGAATAAGTAAATAAATTTATTAAAAATGATAAATTAAGTGTTGGTATTTTTTTGAAACGTAAATGATTAATTAAAATTTTATAATTAATATAATAATTTAAAATAAATTTTATTTTAATAAAATATATTTATAAATAAATTTTTTATTATCTTATGATTATAATATAATTTTACGAGACTTTAATTAATTTATCAAAGTGTCATAAAATCAATTATAATTTAAAAATTGGTATTTTTCAAATAAATGATGATTTTAATTAAAAATATTATTTATCATATTTAAAAAATTATTTTCAAAAAATGGAGTTTGTTTTTTAATTCTATACATCAAAGAATAGTTAGGGTGAATTTTTTGGATTTTCAAAAATAGTTGCATTTTTGTGAATAGTGAAATACGGTAATTTACGTTATAAGCTAAATACATAAATTATTGTGTCATGGATAATGAATGATCGATTTAAGAACTATTGGTTTTAACTCACATGAACTAGTTACTATATATAGTTATAATAATCAACACTATTAATAGTCTTGAGCCAAAAATAAAAAAACTAATGAATAAAATAATCAAAAAACATTCTTCTCCTCTATAATAAATACCACCCATCACCACCTCTTGTACTCAAACAAAAAAATCCTAGAATATTTTAGAATCTCTACCCAATCACTCTTCAAAAAATATCCCCCACATTTTGGTCTTACTATTCTAACCCAAAAGATCATTTCATATTTTCTTAAGAATGTTTTCAAGGAGAGGAATTCAAGAGGTAAAATACATTTTCATTCGTTTAATTTTATTTCAATTTATTTTCCTTTCTTATCTTTTACATACTTCCTCTATACAAAAATGAATTAAAATTGTATTATCTGATATATACTATAATTTTATTATGTAAATGGAATATTAATCATCAAACCCCTTATCTCCTTCCATTTATTCTAAAAATTAAAACATCATCTGTGATGTGTCGGTTTACCGCCATCATAGATAATGTGTTTTCATTACTACCTTCAAGGCTGGTCATAAAAACATAATAATGTTTAAAAAAATTGAAAACATATATTTAAACTTTTTTGATGTTATGAAACTAGTATATATACATACTATTAAATAATAAAACAAAACTAGTGTGTAATGATTGAAAAATGCCAAAATAATCTAAACGGTTATCATTAACATTTTATCTAATGAATCATGCTCATATATCAAAAAAATGATATAAAATACCATTTAATATTTTTTATGTTCATAAATAACATATAACTTCAATTTTGGATAAAATTTCCAATTTTACATGATCATTCGAACATGTATACAAGTGAACCAATCATGAAAACTAAGGAAACAAACACCCCCGAATGACAAAATTGAATTTTATAACTCATCAAAAGGCCATAAATTAACTTTATAAAATTATAATAAATAAAATAAATGTTTAATATATTATGAAATAAATTATTAATGAATCTAATTTCATTATCCTGGATGTTAAGTACAAGTGCAAAACACTTTGGACAAAAGGTAACCGATTCTCCCTGAATCTCCATTTTTCATTCAGGTTACACTTACTATTTATTTACCCAAATTTAATTATTATTTATTTTTATTTAATTATTATAAATTTTGTGTTTATGTTCCAAAATCATGTATCCAAGTTAGTTTATCTTCCTTTATGTAGAATTACATGTTCTATAAGGTCCTCTGTCCAATCCCTCCCAATAAGCATGCCTGATTTAAAGGAACTCTCCAATTTCTTACATATTTACAAGTACATTCTATAATCTACTTTAATACAACAATATTTTTTAAAAATAAAAAATTATATCATAAAAAATATCATAGTTCATTTTTATTTTTATTAAAATAGTTAATCCTTTGTCCATTTTAAAGAATATTTAATATTTCCCCTTAAATTGCACTGGCGAGGCTTTTTAAAAAAGTTTATTAAACAATATTTTTTCATGTTTTCAATTTATTTGGAAATAATTTATCATTATACATTACTATTTTACCTTAATAATGTACAATTATTATTTAAATCCAATCTTTCTTGGACACCATTACAATATTCCCATTGGTTATTCCTTATTTACCTATACTCCTTGTGTGTGGTGTATGCATGCTTCCCTTTTGTTAATGATCATAATTAATTGAATATTTCATTAAATATATATATTTTCTGTATCATTTATATTATTTTTTTATTATCCATATACCATTTTCACATACAGTTTTCACTTTTTCTGTTGTTTAACTGGGAAAATATTGATAAATCTATATTTTCTATTCAAAACATATATTTTGATAAGTTATTTTGTTCATGAATTAAATCTGTGTATAAATAATTCTTTGGAGTTTCAGTGAAGGGTGGTTCCTGATATTATATATCCCATAAATTCATAGATATGTTTTATGAGACAAAACATTTGGCTTCAAACCCTTTGTGTTTGTTTCCAATAATAATCAGACAGGTTTTTACCCATAGACTTAAACCGTCTTGATGGTATAATTTTTCATGTTCCAGATACATTACAACTAATAAATAAAAAATTTATTCATTTAGTATTTAGTTATTACATTCCATGAGTCTCTCACTCTAAAAAAATATATGGTTGTATTTTCATTCTCAGTTTATTTATGGCAAGAGTTTTTTTATATTACTTACCTTTCCAAAATGACTATTTCTTAATAACATTGCTTTAATTATTATTATTATTTCATATAACCCTTAATGATCTCATTAAATAACCCTTTAATTTTTTTTCTCCCTCGGGATATGAAGGTGAAATCTTTTAATAAGTGACAATAATCGTTTTATTTTAATTTTTTATTTTTAACTACCAACGTAATAAGGTAACCATGTATATATATAGTTCTTAAAGACTAATAAACTGATCAATCCATGGGGATCTAAAATCTTGTATAAATTCCATTTTTATAAAATAACCACCAACTTTGGGATACATGGGTCAGGGTTGTTAAAAATATGAAGCGATGTTACTTGATGCTTCAAAATTTTCTAGTTGTTTCAAAGTTGTGAAATAGCTTATTACATTAAGAGTACTTCTGATCAGTGTAAATTTTATTTATGAGTGTTTTAACTTAGAACTATCACTGTGTGAAGTTTTCCTTGTAAAGATAATATTTTTCCTCTTAAAATTATTTATTTTTTAAAAATTGAGAACAAGGTATTCTGATAATGAAGGCAGAGCTTCCTGTGTGTGAAGCATGAAGTTGACCAACATGTCATGGGCTTATAAGGATAAGATGTCAAAGCATACAATCATCTTGATTAAGGGATTCCAAGGATAATAAGACAAAGCACCATCCATTGGGTTTAAGTCAAGGGATTATAGGGATAGAATGAAAAACCTTTTGATAGGTTTAAAATTGGAGATATCTAAAGTTATGTTTACATACTTCCTTACTACTTTAGGTTAAAGAATGTTGGGTTTATAATATCCTTTTCAAGGGGTGATTGAATTTTGGTTTGACACTATGTTCATTGTTTTAATAATTTTTTCCACTTTTTTTTCATTAACTTCATCATAATTTGTTGAATTTACAATAGTATTAATTTATGATGCTTTTATAAGTACTATGATATTTTATAACTTGATCGGAAGACCATATTTCAGATCAATGTAAAACATGAGGGTGATGGAAATTTTATTTTATTTTTAAACTATAATTCACCCCACCTCTTATGGTGTATCTTCCATAATTATTTTGGGAAAACACTTGGTATTGAATAAATCTTCTACTTGGTCTAGGGAATCATCTCATTTTGAATCATATTTGTTTTTTCGTGTCTTTTTCTATTTTAATGTGAAGTAAACCTTGTTTGTATTTTATGTTGGTTTACTATAAATTTATCTCGGTTTTCCTTCTAAAAAACTTTGTTATAGAATAAATATTTTCTTATTATTGTTATAATAGTAATTCCATTTGGAACTCTTGAAATTTAAAATCTAAGAAGACCACCTATATTTTATATAGAATATTATGAATACTTTATTTATCGTATGACATCCTTTATCATTAATATTAGTACTAAAAATTTTCTTATAATGACTAGTTATTATAAAGTTATAGAGAAATTAATTTTTCATTTTTATGGTAATGAAAAGATGAAATATCAATCTAATCATAGAGTGTATAATATCTTATTATTTTTAATGAAAATAAATATTTATTTTCAGATATCTCATTAGGATAAGATATTTTTTTAAGAAGTTAGAGGTTACAGATTTTGGATATTCTAAGGTGTTATAAAATCAAAGATCTATGTTAAGAGTATATTATAAAGATTTTTAATTGCATACATGGTGAAGCCTTGACTCAAATGAATCATTTTTTATGACTACTATATATAGTTTTCAATATTTGTGTAAGAAATAATTAATATAATATAATCTTATTAAAAAAATCGTTGAATTGTGCTGAAGAAGTGGCAGTCGAAGAGAAAAACTAGTGATGATACAAGACATTTAACAAATCTGAGTCTTAATGATTTGATTGGTAATTTAATGAAATATGAAATCGAATTAAAGAGATATATTAAAAAAGATAAAAGGAAGAATAAAGTGTCTTTTTTATCTAATTTTAATAATTCTTCTTCTGGGGATTTTAATCCATGTATTAATTCTCATAGACCTCATGTTTCAAATTAGAAATATAAACATTTAGATCAAAGTAGTATAAACGGTAGCGAGAATGAACATTCTAAACTTTTGAGTAGAATGAATAAAACATTTTAGTAAAAAAAATTCTTAATATACCCATTGGAAATACAGAATATATATATATAGAAAAAATTAGTATTTAGATACCATTTTCTATGAATATAAAAGGATAATTCATATTATACCATGTTTTTTCCAAAATTGAATAATAATGATCAAAAATCAAATAAGTATTAAAAGGGTAGTGTTAAAAAGAGAATGAAATCCCTAGATATCTATAGTTATAGTAAATGTGATATTAATTCTGATAGTTTATTAGAAGATAGTGGAAGTGATAGTTATAATATTTTTGGTTTTCATTTAAATATTCCAAAGTGTGTAAATGATTCGTGGATAAGGTTATTGTAGAATCATTAACAAAATTAACCATATATTATAAATTTATATATACCTCTGATGATGATTATTTAACCTCATAAAATGATGAAAAATGTAATCTATTTTATGTTGAAGAATAAAATTCACTTAATAATGTAGATGATATACCTATTTTTTTAGAAATGGTTAGATTTGTATGCATTATGGAAAAGGAAAATAATTTTTTAAAAACAACTATGATTTTTCAAAGGAAAAACGTTTTAAAGATAACAAAACAATTTCAAAATAAACTTATGAAGTTTCTAGAAATTATGTCGAATTCGATTGTTAGTATAATTAATAATCAATTTTAGAAGAATGGAATTTGATTATTGAACTCAAATTTGAAGTCAGTATTTTAAACAAAATCTTGTCTGATTTTACTTCTTATAAAGAAAGATTTGATAAAATTTATAAACAATTAAAATTGTCTATAATTTCTAATGGAATTGTATTTATTATGATAAAAATCATTTTTGATCAAATTATTTGTTACCTAAGAGTGTAACATTTTTCACTAAATTTCAAAGGGGAGGAAATTGGGAAAAAATCATTCCTTAAATAGAGTTAAAACTTTTGGTTTTCATAGATCTTTTATTTCTAAATAAATAGTCGTTATTCAATTTAAAATATTTGAGAAATGTGGGTTCCTAAAATCTTATTTGGAAACATACACTACTACAAATAAGGCCTTTAATAGCATTAAAATAGGCCTTTTTCATTGAAAAAAAACATTGATAATCGCATAATGATTAAAATCCCTAGGATTTTATCTACATAAGAAAAAAACTAATAAAGGGAAACTTTATCATTGATAAAAGTACTAATAAAGGATACATTTGTTATTACTTCTTTAAGAACCAATAAAGGCCCCTTTAATCATTGATTTTATTTAGCATTGATAAAGGGGTATACTAATGATGTGTGTTGTTAAAATTGTAACACACTACAATGATAAAAAATAAGAAAAATAGGTTGAAAATACATAATTTAATTGAAATAAAATTTACATCAAAAATAAAAGAATAAAAAACAATATATTATAGACATGTCAAAAATTGGTTTGTATAATTACATGAGTAAGTACAAGTTATCATTTACATTAAAAAATATCAATGTTCCTTTGTCTCTTTCCCCCGACCCCCAGTATTGTAATTTCTAAACAAACCAAACTAGATCAATCCAAATAATACACCTATATAAGAAAAAAAATCTTATGCTAGTAATACTATAAGGAAATAAATTAAATACATAGTGTTAATTTTAAACTAAATTCATATACTTTGAGTCATACCATGAATACTATGTATCATATTGATTTGTGGTTGATTCTTACACATCACACCATATATTATTGTTCTCAAAAGTAGGTACAATTGAATTTTCTCTCATCTATGGGGATAAAGAACTCACTAGGGATGGGATAAACTTCAAGATGGATTGATTTATGAGAATAATCCTTCAATTTTCATACCATTTTTTATTCATATTCAAGATTTATCTTTGTGAAAATTAACTAAATAAGTATTAGATAAAAATGATAAGGAGAATAAATAAGTAATAATAGATAAAATGATAAAAATAATCTGACATCGTTTTATCAGTTTTGGTGGTATGATGCTTGTTTTAAACTAAAATGACACATTTATATTGAAAGCATGCACTTTAATTCATATCGACCACATCATGTGTTAGATTAATGTAAGGTCCATTCCTATTTGTGAAAAATTAACTATGGATCGTTATCCTAAATTTTGCAAACAATATGAGCTCATTTTCTTGTTTTTGGCTATTTGATGTGTGTTTTAAACTAAAATGGAACTTTTGTATTGAAAATATGCACTTTGAGTCAAATTGACCCTATTATGTGTCAGATTGTTGGGAGGTCAATTCCTACCTATGAAAAATGAACTATGGATAATTTTCCAAATGTTTTAATATAACCCAAGCTCATTTTCTTAGTTTGAGCTATTTGATGTGTCTTTTAAACTAAAATTTCACTTTTGTATTGAAAACATGTTCTTTGAATCATATTTAACACATAATGTATTAGATTGATGTGTGGTAAATTAATACATATAAAAAATTAATTATGTATCATTTCACTAGTTTTTTAGAAAAATCTGATCTTATTTTCTCAGTTCCAGCTATTTGATGTGTGTTGTAAACTAAAATAGCACTTTTGTATCAAAAACAGGCACTTAGAGTCATATCGACCACATCATATGTCAGATTAATATGTTTTCAATTAATATATGAAAAAATGAACTATGTAATTTTTTTTCCGTAATTTTTTAAAATAATATGAGCTGGTTTTCTTGGTTTTGGCTATTTGATGCGTGTTTTAAACTAAAATTGTAATTTTGTATTGAAAACACACACTTCAAGTCATATCGGCCAAATCATGTGTTAGATTGTTCTGAGGTCAATTATTACTTGTGAAAATTAATTGTGGGTCACATTCCTAATTTTTAAAAACAATATGATCTTGTATTCTTAGTTTTGTCTATTTAATGTGTGTTTTAAACTAAAATGGCACTGTTGTGTCGAAAACACTCACTTTGAGTCATATCGACCACATCATGTATGAGATTGATATGAGGTTAATTCCCACACATGAAAAATGAATTATGTATCATTTAATTTATATTTAAATCAATTAGAGCTCTTTCCATTGGTTTTGGCTATTTGATGTGTGTTTTAAACTAAAATGACACTTTTTTATTACAAACACACACTACAAGTCATATCAAACACATCATATATTATATTGATGTGAAATAAATTCATACACATGAAAAATTAATTATGGATTTTTTTATTTAAGTTTAAAAACAATTTTAGCTAGTTTACTAATTTTTTGATATTTGATGTGTTTTAAAACTAATATGACACCTTTGTATTTAAAACACACACTTTGAGTCATTTTGACCACATCATGTATCAGATTGATGTGTGATAAATTCCTACACATGAAAAATTTATTATAAATAATTTTTATAAAGTTTTAACACAATATGGGATAATTTTACAGATTTTATAAATTTAATGAGTGTTAAAAAATAAAATGGCACTTTTGAATTGAAAATGCACACTTCGAGTCATATCGACTTCATCATGAGTCAAATTAATGTGCTATTAGTTCCTAAAAATGAAAAATAAATGATGGATCATTGTATTAAATTTTGAAAACAATACAAGAATGTTTTCTTGGTTATGGATATTTGATGTGTGTTTTATAGTAAAATGGAACTTTTGTATTGAGAACATGCACTTCAAGTCATATTGACCACATAGTGTGTCAGATTGTAGTGAGGTCAATTATTAAACTTGGAAATTAATTGTGTACATTTTTTCTAATGTTTGAAGATAATATTTGCATGTTGTTTTGGTATTATCTATTTCATGTGTGTTTTAAACTAAAGGACAATTTTTTATTGAAAAGAAACACTTCGATTAACACTGACCACATCGGATGTCAGATTGACTTGTGGTCAATTCTATAGGTTAAAAATGAATTTTGTATTATTTTACTAATTTAAAAAAAATGTAAACACATTTTCTTGGTTTTTTCTATGTGATTATTTTTAAACTAAAATGAAAGTTTTAAATTAAAAACATTCACTTTGAGCCATATCGACCACATTGTGTGTTATATTGAAATGTGGTCAATTCCTACACATCAAAAATTAATTATGGATCATTTTCCTAAATTTTTAAATAATATGATCTCATTTTATTTTATTTTTTGAACATGTGACAAGCATTATAAAATAAAATGGAACTTTTATTTTAAAAACACATATGTAGAGTCATACCGACCACATCAGGTGTTGAATTTCATGTGCGATCAATTCCTACATGTAAAAAATATATCATAGATCATTTTCTTAAAGGGTGAAAATAATATGATCTCATTATATGGGTTTTGGATATTTAATGTGCATTTTAAATTAAAATGACGCTTTTATATTAATAACATGCACTTTGAGTCATACCAACCACATCAAGTGCCAGATTGACATGCGGTCAATTCAGACGTCATAATTGAATTACGGATTTTTTTCTCTAAATTTTAACAAAAAAAATATATCATTCTATGGGTTTTTTCTATGTGAGGAAAATTTTGAACTAAAATGACACTTATATTAAAACCACACACTTTGAGTAATAATAAACACATCGTGTGTCGTATTGACGTGCGGTCAAATCTTTTAAGTCAAAAATATATTATGGATCATTTTCCTAAATTTTGAAAACTACCCAAACTTGTTTTCTAAGTTTTTTCCATGTGATTCACTTTTTAAACAAAAATGACACTTCTATTTTGAAAACACACAATTAGATTCATACTGAACACATTTTATATATATTGGAAACACGCACTTCGAGTCATACTAACCACATCATGTTTCAAATTGATGTGTCGTCAAAAATACATATCATAAATGAATTATGGATTGTTTTCCTAAAGATTAAAGACAATTAAATTTCTTTTTCTCAGTTTTGGCTACCCAATACACATTTTAAACAAAATTGAATCTTGTTATAAAAAACATTCACTTCAATTCATACTGACTACATCATCAATCATACTGAAATGTGGTCATTTACTACAAATGAAAAATGAAATAAGAACCATTTTCCTGATTTTTGAAAATAATAAGCGCTTGTTTTCTCAATTTTTATTATGTTACACGTGTTTTAAACTAAAATAACACATTTCTATTGAAAACACACAGTTAGAGTCATACTGAAAACATCATGTATCATATTGATGTGTGGTCAATTCTTTCACGTCACAAATGAATTGTTGGTCTTTGTCCTAAAGTTTAAAGATAATCCATTCTCATTTTATTATTTTTATCTATCTAATGGATGTTTTTAAATAAAATGACACTTTTTTATTAACAACACGTAAATAGATTCATAACAACCATGTTTAGTTTCATATTAATGTGTGGTTTATCCCTACATGTGAAAAATGATTTATGGATTGTTTTACTAATGTTTGAAAATAATTGGAGCTCATTTTCTTGATTTTGGGCATGTGACATGCATTTCAAATTAATTTGACACTTTTATATTGAGATAACATAATTAGGGTCATACCAACCACATCATGTGTCAAATTGGAGTGAGGTCAGTTTCTATTATACATTATTTTAAAAGAAATTACAAAAAAATGTGAGCTTGTTTGCTTAGTTTTGGATATATGAAATGTGTTTCAAACTAAAATGACACTTTTGTATTGAAAACAAGAACTTAGAGTCATATTGACCATATCATGTATTTGAATGACATGCAATTAATTCCTACAAGTAAAAAATAAATTATGGGAAGTGGTTTTGAGCAACCCGCCTCCCTGGAGGGATCAGATGTTGAGAGAACTTGTGTCTTGGGGAAGGAAGAGAACAATGGGGTAGGGTCGGCCCTGGATGGTGCTCCTAGAAATCTGATAGGGACCGGTGTCGAGGTGCAGGCTCAGTCTAACTGTGAAGATGCAAGGGGGTTGAGCGCTGCCTGTCTGCTAGGGGTTTGTTCTTCAGTCCAGAGTACAGTCGCTTTGAGCAACATGTATGGATTGCTGGCTGAGGATGAACATAGAATTGAACCATCTACCTGGATTGAGGATGGTAAGGACAACAAGGGGAGTGATGGTGGGTTTTTGTTGGAAGGTCGGATTAAGGGAAAAACCTGTTCAGAGTATGAGGATGGTGGAAGGGGAAATGAATGCGACGTGGTCTGTAGAAGTCTCTCCGAAACAGAATCGGGTTTGAGGAGGGTCAGGAAGAAGCGGGGTAGGAGGGGTACGAAGGATTACTCTTCCTTACCTCCTCCTATGAAGACCCGTTCAGCAAATAAAATTTTGGTGGAGAAGATAGATAAGGAGGCCAGGTATAACCAAAAGGCATATGGACAACATGATCCGTCCCTGGATTTGGTCCTAATCTATGGTGATATGGTGTCAGAACAGGTGTTGTATCTCAACGCCTTGGAAGAAGATGCAGCCAAGATTATGGGTAGGAACCTTCAAGTGGAGCTTAAGGAGGACCAGTATTCTTGGGTGGATAAACAGGACTCGATCCTGGTTGGAGGTTTTAATAAGGGGTTGATCAGCCTTGAGGAATATATGCAGGTCTGGAATTCACTAACTTCCTCCTTTGAAGACCTAATAAGGGGAGATCCTTTCCTGTAGGTATCTAGTTTATCCTGGAAACTGTTCAGAGTCACTGACTCTAGTAAAATACATCTGGTGTTCAATGATTCTAGTTTACTTGTTTCTTAACTTATGTTGTGCTGAGTTTTTGTTCTGGCTGTGGGAGGAATACGGAAGGGTCAGTTCGGCTAGGTCGGGCTGGAGCATGCTGCTTGTTCCTCTGCAGGCCATTAGGGATGTGGTGGATACGGAGGGATGGCTTGCCATCGGGAGGGACCATGCTTTCATGGGATCGCCGAGTGGTCCTTCTCTAGAGTTGGCGGATGCTGTTGTGCTTGGGTGAGGGTGTTTCTGATCTTCTGTTTGTTGTTGTTTGTGTCTGTTGGAACTTAAGGTTTCTCACTTTTTCCTCAAAAGTGTTTTCTTAATAAAAAAAATAATTTTCAGTCAGTCAACACCATGAATTCTGCTCATTCATTTCTAAAAAAATAAATTTCCTCCGTTATACTTCTCCTTGATAAAAATATCAAAAATAATATATAAACATTATGAGACTAATGATTCTCAATTTTAATATATTTCTAAGGTCATATCCCATACTAGGTCATAAGAAGAGTAGGTAATCAGCTAAACTTGATGTTGGAAAATATTCTAAAACCATTTATATTTCCCACTCATATCTAAGAAAATTTACTTATTGTTTTGAGTATGTATGTTATTGTAAATCTTGGATGTAGTGAGAAAATATAGATATAAAAATAATTAAAAATATTTTTACTAAATTGTTATTATATTTGGAAATTACTGGTTTGGAGATGCTAGTATTTTGAGGTTATATGATATCTTTCATAAATTTCAAAAACTAATATCCAAAATCATTGTTGTTATCTTGCTTCAGAAACCACTTAAAAAATGACCAAAATAAGTTATTTTTTTATAAATATGCTTTTATAGTTTAATGTCTCTATATATACATTAATATGTTTCCATTAAAGAAACTTGTAGAATTCTTAGTTTCAGTCACTGAACTCATACCATATTTAGCCTATATTAGTGATCACCCTATCATAAGAAAAATATTGTTAAAATAAAAACTGAAACATATAATTCTATGTTTATCTATAAAATGATAATTTCAGTGCATTAAAAATTCAAAATACATATCATGTGTGGTTGGTTTCTTGGAAATCCATGCATTGGATCCAAAAAATAAATATTTGGGATATCCAGATTGATTGCGATCACCAGCCAGTGCTTCCTAAAAAAACAAATAATTCATGAGAAAAATAAAAATATATTTTATATGATTAGATTTTACATTGTTTCCCCTGAATTCTAAGCATAAAAAAGAGTATGTATTCTATTATTTTCTTCTCAAAACCCTTGTTTATAACTTCATTTTTCTTATCAATTTAATTCAACTCCAATGAAATTTCATCTGTAGAAATGATACATTTATTAATGAATCCAAACTGTGCTTCACAAGTTTTTCCCATTATATAGTAGTAACATAATCTCCTGTAGAATATATGAATATTTATTAACATTAATGAACATATTATATCATTTTTTTGAAATACATGTTATGAAAATTTACTTTATTTATGTATTCACAACTGTGAATCCCAACCATTCAAACATGAGAAACTCATTTATAATCTCAAGACAAACCACGTCTATAATAAAGGTTAAAAATATTTATTCTTCATATGGAATGTAGGACACATGTACATATTTAAATGTGGTGTATTCATGTAGTTTTAATGATAATATATGTTATAGTAAAACTAATGAGGAGACGGTACTTTGAAAAGGTCTTTTTGTTTTCTTGGTTTATTCCCTATATTGTCTTGACTTAGCCTTCTATTTCCCTATCATTTTATCTAGGTGTAAATCCATACATCACTTTAAAACATTTTCATAAACTGTTACTAGTTTTTCATTTACAAATTTTTTTAAGGACATACCTCATGTATCTTTATAAGATTAGATTACCATGCTACAAAAGTTCCAATATCATAATTGACTGTTGTAATTTCCGGATCACCAAGTGGAATAGGAAACTCATTGCTCATCTCTTGAACTACATCAATCCCCACTCTCATGTGATATTTTGGGATTTCATTATTTTGTATCATGTCTCATGGGATATTATACACCGTTCCCATTTCAACAAGGTAGTGCATGGGCATTTATATATGTAAATCACAAATAACATTACCCTACAGAATTTTAGTAATATAAATTTATCATAAGTTGTTTGATTCAAATTTAGGAGAAAGAGTAGTGAAAAAATTTATTACCTATATTAGGTTGTGTGGTTGAAGGGAATGAGTATCCTAAAACATAGCATGCTCATTTGGTTGTTCATGTTTTTATCTTTGTTTCACTTCCAATTCACTTTGATCCTTTCCCATATATTGGTCTGCTAAACTAGACCAAACAATAATATCATGTGAATCATCTATTTGTTCCTATAATCCTATAATCATATGAAATTTATCTTCTTTCGGTATTTTATTCTCAAAATATTTTTGAGGAGACACTCAAAAACCTACACCTCTAAAGTGACTATACTATTCTAGCCTCTTTAAAGCCACTGAAAGTACTTTTTCTTTTGGTATGGTTGCTACCAATTATTTTTCCTAAATCTTATAAAAACATATGGGTATAAATAGATATTTCTATGTAATACTATTATAAAAAAATAATGAGTTACTCTACTGTCATATTTACATATGTTTCACATACTTTTTTTCATCAACCAGTTTACCCTCCTTTTTTACGTAGGCCTCCTTCCAGAGAACATAATGTAAGATAGTGGTGGACTCTAATTTTGATTCATCAATATTCGTATAAAAAAAATTAACATCTTTTGCCTCATATCACATTAAACATTTATTTTGTATTTAAAATACATATCATTTTATTCTCTAGTGAAGTGTACCTTATCCATTCTTTATGATATGGTTACTTTGGTTTTTATGATTGTATTTTATTTTCATCACTCATTTTCTATTTAATAAATTAAAAATTTGGAATAAAATTAGATAAAATAAATAATTTCAAATAATATATTATCGACTATAATTCATATAAAATTATTTCTCATCATAATGACTGATGAAAGTATTTCATGTTTCCTGCTTTATAATGTGTGCATAAGTAACTTGTGGGTGGGGATTTACTTTCCCCTCTCTATCCCTAAGATAAAACTTGGTAATAAGATTCTAAAAGAATATATAGGATTTCCTAGCATCCATTAATACATATTTCTTATAAAAGTCATATAAAGTAAATGAACTCTGTAAGGAATAACGAAAATTAAATCAACTTTTCATTATATAATTTTTCAGTAAAATAGAGAAATTATATCATAACTATTGGCACCAAAAAAATCATCCATGTATTTAACTAAATGCTACCAAACATGATCCTGGAGCATATCTTATTTATCAGGCTTCGATTTGACTAGTCGTGGAGCACGAACAGAGTAATGGATCAGAAGTTATGTCTGTTTGAAGTCAAACTTCTTAAAATGGCCATCCTGGATGATTTTGGGGAAAAGTATGGTTTTTGTGCACAAGAATGGAAATTGGGCACGCAAGAATTTATTTTTTGTGTGAAATAATTTAATCTTGCACACAAAAAAAATATTGTGTGAAACCTTTCCTATAAACCTTTTATGCGCCCAATGTGATGTCATCTTCTACCCTAGCCACCCAAAAAACGTCCATGTATGGTGCACGCATGTTTCGAGATGCACACACAAGATCAACATCCACGCGCAAGATTCTTACACTCTTGATGGGATGTCAAACACCCATTTTTTCACGCACCCACCACAGGGTGATTGGAAGATCTCTTCCGCATCTGGAATCTTACGTGCCACCACTCAAGGTTCCGCCTATAAATACAAGTGCACCCCATCCCCTCAGGGTAAGTCTCCTGAGGTAGGTCGTTGCTCTGCTACATGTAAGAATGCCTCTTCAATGCCTACAAAGAAAAATGGAACCCTCAATGTGAGATCTTTCATGACAAGTCCCATATAGGTCTGCCTTTGCGCAGGGCCACTGTGGTCTGATCCTCACACGCCCTATTTTCTTCCTAAGTCAAGTGCGAACATGATTTTTATCTTGCACGCATGATTCAAATACTTCATAAAAAACTCCAAATATTTCACGCAAAACATAAATATTGCATGCAATAGTTCCCAGGAATCCAATCTTGTGCACACCTATTCCGCATAGCCCAACCTTGTGCACGGTTTATCCAGTTTGCATCCTATCTTACGCACAATAGTATCCAGGCCTGTGATCGTCGGTCCATACCATGGGGGCTATGCACCATCCTTCCACCTGTGGAATACCATGATTTGAGATACTCCTACACACTCTATATAATACCTTGATTTGACATATTCCTCTGGGTCCCTTTCACATGTCGTGAGTTGATATTCTCATCTTCAATTCCCTTAGTACCTTGAGTCAATCCATTCCTTCAGAAACTCATCCAAACCCCATCACCTGACTCTTATTACAGGATGAACTAGAAATGGATGCTCTTGAATACGTCTCACACCAGCCATTTCTAGGAGCCTTATGCCTAATATTCCACTCTACATGACTATAAATTGTAGTATCCCCAATACGACAAATGTAGGATGCATGACGTTCTAAATAAGAGATTCCTTATGTTCCAATAGTAAGATACCAATAGTTCTCTCTACATGAATATAAATTGTAGAATTCCCTTTCATTCAATAATAGTACGCCTCTTATTCCAATTAATAGATACCTTATGTTAAATTCATAAGATGCCTCATTCAATTAATACAATTGCGTAATTTTAAGAGCATTGGAATTTGTTCTAGCATTCCATCACTCCACCTCATGCTTCGTGTGTCCCTTATTCGGATCTTCATCCTCTTACATGTCTAAAGGGACCCCCTAATAGCCTGGTCCCATGCCACTTTGGCTCACCAACCATTCTAGTCCAACACATTAGAAGACTTTGGGCGACACTTCGAGTTTTTCCCCATGTTTTGAATACAATCAGGGCTTGGCTCTCGTTTGTTTGTTTCCATCTTAGGCTAACATGATGTGGATGATGCATTTCGAATATGGTCAGTAGTTATATCCCTTTTTCATACCACATTCATTATGTTTCGAATGTTAGTCATGTGATTCACATTTTTCATCTCCCTCTGTTCAGACTAACTCCAACACCCTTGGCATTATCCTATGTGTGCACTAGCGTGTAGGTGTTGGACCCAATTATATACCTCAACCCACCAATTATGTGGGATTACCTCATGGATATACATGAAGAAAACATTACGGGAATATTCCATGAATAATCCACATCAACCATTTCCACTCCTTAGCATCACCCAGGCAACTTTCATACATAAGCCCCATCCACCATTGAAACTCCTTAGCATCACTCAGGTTGCTTCCATGCGTATGCCCCATCCACCATTATCGATCCTTAGGGGCACCCAGGAACCTTCTATAAATAATCCCCATCCACCATTTTCACTCCTTAGTAGCACACGGGAGTTTCTATGTGTAAGCCTCATCCACCATTACCACTTTTTAGTGGCACATGGGTAGCTACCAAGCGTAATCCCCATCCACCATTTCCACTCCATAAAGGCACCTAGACAACTTCCATGTGTAATCCTCTTTCAAAATTTCCACTACTAAGTGGCACCCAAACATCTTCCATGACTAAGCCCATTTCACCATTGTCGCTCCATAACGGCACCCGGGTAGCTTCCATGCGTAAGCCCCGTTCACCGTTACCGCTCCATAGCATCACCCGGGAAGTGTCCATGTGTAAGCCTCATTCACCACCCATTGTGGTTACACGTTTTAACCATGATCTTTAGGTATGTTGTTTCATCTTTCTTCTCACATTGAGCATGATTCATGTGAGCTTAGAGTAAACAGTGACCATGACATCCTCTTTGGGAAGCTTCTATGCATAAGCCCCTTTCACCATTACCACTCCTTAGCGGAACCTGGGTAGCTTCCATGCATAATCCCCATTCACCGTTTTCACTCCTTAGAGGCACCAGGAAAACCATATTTGTGTAATCCCCTAGCCTCTATTTCCAGAGGTACCACCCTTGCTCCTCCTTACCTCCTCCAAGCACAGATACCAAAGGGGAGATAGGCACAGGGAACTCTCGATACCCCATCCTTCTCCCTTTGGGATTTATCACCATCAGGCCTCCATCCTAGAGTAAGTCCCAATATCCATCTTCATGGGCTTCTAACTATGCATAATCCCATATCCATTCCTTTTAGATTCACCTTTTGTGACACGATTGTCAGGTCTTTGTTGCCTCTTGTTTCTCACACCGAGCATTACTCGTGTGGGCTTAGAGTAAGCATCAATCATGAAACCCTCTATGGGTCACCTTAATGTGTAATTCCTATTTCTCCATCATGTCTAACTACTTGGAATTTGGTCCTTTCCCCTTTCTAAGAAAGGTACGTAAGAAGCCTCACCAAGGTTTAATCCCATCAACTATCGGTACCGACCACTTCACTCTGGTTTACCCTTATCCCGCAAGATGTTAAACTGTATACCCCTTCTATCCTGCATGATGTTAAACTATATTCTTTAGAACAATATGGGTTTTTATCCCTGTCCCTTAGACAGGGTACATAGGAAGAATCCCTGAGGTTCAACTCCAAACACTGGTAAACTTCGGAGTCCCCTTTGTTGGGACCCACATATTGGGTTCGTCCCTTGGTGGTGTCATACAAGTTCCTGGTCTACTAACCATGAATAATACCTACACTAAATATATACTCCTCCGGCCAAGAGTGTCCCTCTTGCGGTGGTCTTCTAACCACGCTTAAGCCCTAGTGTGTCTTCGGGTCGTTGTCCCTTGCGTACACCCCAATTTTATACCTCATCTTGAACTCTGTGGACATTGATTCTATGCCATGGGGATACGTAGGAAGCCTCTATGAGGATCAATCCCATCACTCATGTCACATCCTGGTCTCTCCCTTGGGCCTTAGTGTTTCAGGAAGGTCATGCCCCAAACCGGAGGTTTTACTTCTTCTAGGTACCATCCATGCGTCCATTCCCATGGGCCATCTCCTCATGTGTCCCATCACTCCACTGAACTACATGGACTTTGATTCCCTACCATGGGGATACGTAGGAATCCTCTCCTAGGTTCAAACGCAACATCACTGTCATCTTCATGACAGTTCCATCTTATTCACCACCTACTTCATTCAACCCTCCACCACCCATCATGGTTCTTACCCAGGCCTCCACATCCTAGTAAGATCATGTCATCCACCTAGGCAGCTAACCATGCATAAGCCCCACACAATCCATAACCATCCAAACAAAAGTGTTCCTCTTACGATGGGCCTTCATCCATGCATAATCCACAACATGTCTCCATGTTTTTGTCCTTTTTTTACATCATGATCCCATGTTTTTTCATTCAAAATATGTGGGATTTGATCCCTGTAATCTACACAGGGTATATAAAAGGCCTCCTTGAGGTCCATTCCCAGCCAATGGTAACCCTTTGTGTCCCCTTTTTTGGGACCCAAGAATCCTCAAATCTATCATCATCGTACATTTTGATCCACCCATCTAGTAAACCCCTCAGCTGATCCCTCCTAGGGATATACCCATCTGATCCACTCCCATCAATGTTCTGATCTGTCTGGTCCATCTCTTCTAGATGTTAAAATCATATAATACCCTATATTAAACATGTTAAGCTAAGAAAAACCTTGGATACATGACTATGGAATATAATTATACGCTCTTGATGTGGGATTACTCGAGCTTCCACACCCTATATAAGACCTATCATAGGGAAAAGATATCCAGGTGTACCAGTGTTTCAGCATCTAGGCACACTAGTGATGTCCAACATGACTACTCCCCTAACCAAAGGTTTCTTCCCTAACATAACCCCTTGGAATGTCCTCACAAAAGTATTGTAATTAACTAGAATCCACTAAGATATGGAACTAGAAAGAGTTTCATGAACCACGACTCAAATCTTTGAGGGATACCCAGAAAAAGAGATGAATTTTGAGGAGGAATCCACAAAAGGAGAGACTGATATCCCATCATCCAATTTTTATCAATGAGAAAATGAACCTGAATAAGCGACAGATGCCACCCGCCTTTGGAAAGCAGGAATGTGGGGTGATTGCCAGCATGTCGCAGCATGACAATGAGAACCCTAGAGAAAGCATCAGAAATAGTTACATTACATTCATATGTTCACAAAGGGTTTTCTTCATTACATTTTGGACATGGAATTTTTAATCGATATCAATAGGCACATTTATCCTCATTATTACCACAACATAACACATAACTAATGAACATTGAATTGTTGGAATCAGAATGTTGTCCACACAGATTGACTCCAACCTCAAATTATATACGATTACTTATTATAATAATAATTTTAGTAAACATTGTGACGGTGAATCATTATTATTTTTTCATCAACACGGTGTTTATTCCCTTATAATTCTGCAGTTTTAGTATCAACCATCTTTTCTTCCCAATATTGGCAACATAATCATGTGAAGAATTCATTATCTACATCATTAGTCAAAAAATTAGTTTATATTATGTAAATATATTATATAACACATAATATTATGAGTAAAAGCATAGTATATTAAAAAAACACTTTAAACTTCTCATTGAACTCTCTTTCCTTTCTTTAATGGTTGAAGGGACTTGGATCTTCTATTGACAATCCAAATCCCCTCTTTGTGGTCCCCTTTAACATACAATAACTTTTTTAAATTGTTACCTCCATGAAATTATTATAATATCCCAATAAATGGGTCGTCAACAATTGAATTTTTGTCTGGCCCTACTATTTTTTTAGTCCCCAATAGGATGATTAACCAATTCATGTTTGTTTAATCTAAGACATAAAATACCTATACAATTTGTGATTTCATTATGAATAACTCATCCTTTTCCCCTTCCACATTGAAATTCATCGTCACAAATCCCATTTCATCAACTCTCACTACACTTATATTATTATCTAATTTTCAATAGAAAATCAGCTCTTTTTGTATAATCTAATTCGTATTTCTATTTGATGATACCAAAATATAACATATTCTCATAAATTGGATTTCTATCCAGGAAACCAGATATGTGAATCGCTTCTTCCATGAGTGTAAATCCACTATTTTTCATCGTACTGTTGTAATTGTGTTCTTTTTTATAGAACATATAACCATTAATTACAAAATTAGAGTAAGTCATAACATTCATATTTGGTCCCCTAGTTAGCCATCAAAGTATTTTTGGAATTAAATTCATATTTTTAGATAAATACCTATAAATTTTATCTTATAACGATCCTATAAACTATCAATTATGTGTATTTTATATCCATCCTTCTGGCCTCAATGGATTTAAATTTTGAAGAATTTTTTTTCTCTTTAACATATAGATCAACATATTCACTATTATGTAAAATGTAAATGTGATATTTATCCCACTATGTGATGGTAATCATAAAAACATCACTACCAAAAATACGTTCACCCATAAGGAATCCACTATGATGAGAATTTGGGAGACCTATGATACCAACATATGATAAATAATAGGTACATAATTTAATATCATCTTCAAAAATAAATCATTCTGTAATACAACCTTCTAGATGACTTTGATTCATGATTTACCATTTCAAAATATCCATATACCATTTAATGAATAACATCAATTTATAAAAGATATGACTATATATTTTAACCTCTCTAACCAATAGAACTATCATGTTGAACATTATATAAAAGAATAATGGTGGGAAGAACATCTCGAATTCACATGATATGACTACAACCATCTTATTCATGATTAGAAACTATTTCAGGTCTATAGAATTTTTGCATATGGCTCTAAAAAATAAGTAGAGTCTGGTTTATGTTTCTCATACATTTTTAGGCAGAATGCAATGTAAAGTGGTGCACATCAACTGTTACATCAAAACATGGAATTTGTGTGATTTTATTCTCTGAAAATTCAAATTATTAATTGAAATTACTTTCTTGATATTGGATGAATACCCATCTGTAACTTTTATACCATTAAGAAAAATAAAAATTTAAGTTTTTTTGTCTAGATAGAGTGTAATATGCTGGAGGAGGAAATGTACAACTTTTATCCATCACCAGTGCCAACTATTCCCTTATCCCCATTTCAATCATGTCTAACCTATCCTTGATGCAATGGCCCGGAACTTTCTAGTATATTAATTTGTGGGTAGTTTCATGTTTAAGGTGTCCTTGGAATTCAAGGTGACTCTCGTCAACACTTTGAAAAAATTCCATGTTTCTTAAAGTTTTATAGTGGTGTATCACCGTGGTAATTTCACCCTATTGTTGTCTCACTCTAGTGGTGTCTCACCCTAGAGGTGTCCCACCCTGGTAGTTTATCACACGAGTGGTATCACCCTAGCAGTGTCACCCTAGTAGTCACTTGCTGGAAGTGGCTTGTTATTGGTCACTCATCTAGTGGTGCCTCATCCAGCAGTGCCTTATTTGGTTGTGTATCTCCTGGTGGTCACTCACTGACGATGGTAGTAATTTCATCCTGATGATGCCACATATGGCAGTGCCTCATCCAACGGTGCCTCATTAGGCGGTGCCTCATCTGGTGATGCCTCACTGGCAGTCCCTTGTCTGATGGTCCCTCATGTACAGTGTTTCTAGTTCTTTCAATTTTTCCATTTTGACAAATTTATTTGATGTAAAATGAGTTTAAGGACAAATTTAAAAGGGTTTAAGGGAAACTCAAAGGACATAAAATTTATCGTTAATTCCCTAAGGTTTTGTAGTCTTTTAATTGGTCAAAATGCATAGTCTTGACTAGATCTGACTTTATTGGAAAATCAAAATGGTATCTAAACCCATGGCTCTGTTTCAATCATCCTAAATCAGAGATATATTTCCCCTTGTTCATTCATTCTTACTTCTTCTTACTACACGACTCCCAGATTCTTTCTTCCCATAGGAGTCGAGTAAATTTCTATAGTAGTTGGTTCATGTTTCCCTGTATATTTTCCTACTACATGTATGCCCCTATTTTTTGTGCAACTTGGAAGTGCATATCATTCTTCTTCCAAATATGTTTCTCCTTCTCATTTATAAATTGTACATCATATGGGATAGGTATATAAATGTTTCTCTTATGAAAATATTCTACTCTATATTAATAAATATAATTTAATTGGTTTGAAAATAAATATATAGGGGATGGGGAAAAGTGGCGCATGATCTTGTTGTATATTATTTTCATTAATTATTATGATTTTCATTGGCTAACTACCCACTAAAAAAATGGTTTTTGGGGGTCCTTGTTTGTGCATGGAATAGTTGGTGAGATGCATGTTGTTTGGTTTTTGTTGAATTCCTATATATAAAAGTTGACTAACCACGCATATTCATATCATAAATGGATACCTCAGGATCATACAGTTTCTTTGATAACCCCAAAATATAAAAGTGGAATTAAATAATGGATTCCTTATCAAATCATAAAGGGTGTTTTTTTGTGGTATGTGAGGTGAAGTGATGGGTGGAATTTATGTGGTTTGTGTGTATGTGGGGAGTGGATGAAATTTGGGTGTATAATGGGGTTTTGATGGGTGTGGTGTAATAATACAGTAGGATTCTGTAAACTAGTTGTTCCATAATATGTTACTAGATGTGGTTGTGAGTTAGGGGTCTATTTTGGTTAGTATGGAGGTTTGGGAAGGATGACTTTGAATAAGGTCACTAGTGATTGGTACAGGTAATTCGCCTAGATTTTCTCCATTAATAACATGAAGAAAGCTTTACCCCGTATCTAAAGGTTGTGGTATAATGTGTATTTAATGTGATGTGCATTAATTTACCATGGCCATTGTTGTGTTTTTTATTTGTGTTGTGTCATGCTATTTTTTCATGTAGTGATGGAATAAAAAAAATAATTTTTAGAGTGACTTGGGTTGGTTTGGTTAATGTGGTGGAAGTTGTTAATTCAATATTAAAATGAAGATTGTGTGATTAGATATGGTTAATTATAAGTGATGAAATGAATGGGTGTTGAAAACTGAGGAAATTTGGATATTACTTAAATTATTAGGGCTCTTCCCCTTCTAAAATGACTATTGCGGTTGTTAATAAATACATTTAGAGGTGGAAGAAAGGGTCACAATGTTGTGAGTTGTTTGTCTATTTGGGAACCCATTGGTTGGGTTGGACTGTATGATATTATAAATATATTTGTATATTTTTGTGAGTTCTATACACACCCCAACCATGTTGAGAACTATGTTCCTAACACCCTAATTGTCATGCATGGAGTGTTTTTTCCAACATCTGGAAAGGAGTATGGATGGATAGGTACCACCACTATTTTGGTCTCTCTTCTAAGAGAGGTGGGTATAGCATATGTTGTGATAGATGGAAGTATATTAGTGCTTTATATGGTGTTTGTGATGGATCCAGTGTTTATTAGAGTGGTGGTTTGTGGCCTAGGTGACTTTGAGCGAGATGTGATGGCCTAGGTGTTTTCGGGTGAGGTGTTTTAGATTTCATAGGTGACATTGGGATGAGATTGTGACGGGTTTTACCAGGTGTCTTTAAGATGATATGGGATGTGTTGTGAGGCCCAGGTGATTGAGGGAGGGATGTATTGTGAGGCCCAGGTGTTTGTCAGTGATTTTTGATGTGGTTTGAGGCCTAGGTTTGTGTGGGTAGGTTGTAATGTGGTTTGTGAGATAAGTGTGTGCAGGCGGGATGTGATGTGGTTTATGGGATAAATGGGTTATCTTGGATGTACGATGTTTGGAGAGAGTTTCATTCTAGAGGGGAAAGTGGTGTGGGGTACCCTATCATCGATGTTCTCTATAACATATTATTTTATTTTACTTGAGTTACTTAGTTAGTGTTCTTTGGTGAGTTTGGGATAGTTATTATGCCTATTTAGGTGTTGTTTAGTTCGGCTATTTTCTCCCGGAAGAATTAGTATTCTTCTTTCACATGTACCTGATAGAATTTGGTTTTCCAACTATTTATACTTGTATGCTCACCCTATATATATAAAAATTCTTTCAGGTTCCCCGAAGGATTTTGTGGACCATGCTAAGTGCTACTAGCTTAGATATTTGGATATCTGTTGTGTCTCTTCTTAGCTTTTCTTTTGGGTATTTACTTTCGATACTTTTATTTTATCATTACTATTTATACATGCATTGTGGGTTGGGTTTTAGAATTCTCTTTTATATTATTTCTTATATTTTCTATGGAAGATTCATTATATCTCCCTATTTTGTTTCTTATAAAGGGTAATTCATCCTATATTGTGATATTAAAACACCCTTTGTGCTAGTTTCAAACCCGGGGCCTATTAGAGGCCGGACTCAGGGGCTATTATCTACCCTTCTTCACTACCAGCCCGAGATAGGTATCTTTGAATGGAGGGGGTCATGAAACATGATGCCATCTTTTATTTTTCCAGAAACATCTAGTAATTTTCTAATAACATTATAAAATATATTTTTTTATACACGCATGACATCAATAAAATGTATGACGTATAAAAAAATTCAATATGATAATTCAAATAAAATTGATCTCTTTTTCCAACTTATTTTCATAATGTTTTTTGAAAATGGTTCACTGAAAATAGTTTCAATATATTTTAATTTATCGAACAGTTGATCACTCATTGGTGGAGATGGTCTTATACCTTTTCTGGGATTCCTGTCTAATGATATCATCCATGATTGGTATTTATTTCATTGAGTTAAAAATTTATGATGTCAAAAAAACACATTTTTTAATGAATGTTTCAACCAAATTGAGTGTGTGAATTCTTCACAAATAGGATACCCCCAACATTATTTTAATTCTATAGCCTGAAAATTTTAAATAAGATGGAAAGTAATTTATCATCCCATACAACATGGAACTCAATATGAATCCTTATTTTCTATGATCATCATACATTGTAACACCTATATCCCATGTCAAATTCAGATCTTCGATAAATCGATCCAAATAGAAATTAATATCATTTCTGGGTTTTTTTGTCTTGATATAAGCAGAGACAACATAATGTATTTGTATTTCATGCATAACCATGGTGTAAAGTTATAATTTACCAACATAACTAGCCATGTACTATGAGTACTAGTCTATACACCAAAAGGATTTATCCCATCTTTAGATAATGCAATATGGAAGTTTCTTAGCTCATTTCTAAATTTATTATACTCATAATAAATTTTTTTTCCACCAACAAGAGTCTACTAGATGATTTATTTTTTCATATTTAATTCATGTATTGGCATGCCATGTCAATTTTCTCATGGTTTCTTAACATTCATATATTCTTCCAAACTGTGGAATGACAGAAAGGTACCATACAACTTTTAATGGACTTTATTCTACTTTCTTGTATCGATTCATGGCACACATAGGTCATTTTATGAATAATTCATGGTCCTTGAGAAATAATATAAAATCATTGGGATAAGCATGTATTTTTTTAGTTGTCGTACCCATTGAACATATAATTCATTTAGCATCATATGTTTGATAAAGAAGTTAATTATTTTTTTGGTATCATATCATTCAAGAGACTAAGTGGTTCTATAAAGCTGGTGTCACTCCATCCTATGCAATATTTCAAATTATATAACTTCAATATAGCTGATAGCATTGTTTATTTAGTACAACCAGTATACAATGTCAACTTATCTCAACCATTTAACTTCGCAAAAAAACATTGGAAAATCATGAAGGTCATCTTTCATTGCAATTTTCATTTCTTACATACAATCTCTATCATCATTTACAATGGTATTCATATCAAATGATCTATAAACTATAGTTTCATCCCAATCAGTTTGCACATTCAGTTTTTTCCCATGTTTAGTCCAACATTTATATCTCATATCTATTTCATGACAAATCAAATGTTCTTCCAACTCTTCTAGACTGATTTTTCTTGAAAAAAACAATGTAAATGTGAACAAAGGATTTGAGAATGGTCGTTTTCATGCTCTATTGAAAACATGATGAACTATTTAACTCTATATTCATACTCTTTTTTCATAAGATTAGTGTTTATCCATTTTTGATTCATATACATATTATTAGGTTTATAAAATATTAATTTTGCACAATAAATAAATTAATACAAGGTCATGTATTTACTATATTTTGACACTACATCAAGGATCTTGAAGTTTCATGAAACAAATGGACGAAACTACTATTGAAAAAATAAGTGAATTTGGAATCCATGTTACTCTATTTTTTATAGATTATTCTTGACCATGTATTATAGGAATACCAATAAATATGTTTTCACTATAACCCACTAATGAACCCCAATTTAAAAAATAGTATAGTTATAAATATTAGGTATATTTTTCATATCCTTCAAATATATAAAACCTCTATTCAATTTCCTTAAAAACACCATAAATACTTTCCATTAATAAACATTCTAAAAATTTTAGTTAGGATGGATTTCATGTAATTGAGATACAAAACATTCTGGTTCCACCTCAAACAATAACACATATCACTATATGTTATCTCTAACATCTAGTAGTAAAAACCATCACAATTATATCCAAAAAAGTATACTCATTCTTAATAAAATTCATACCACATATATGGGTAGGGGAGATTATAACAAACATTATAACATTATTCCACTATCTTCTAGTCATGTATGTGTTTAAGATAAATGTGTTTTAAATTAGAACTATTTATGGGTGACACTAAAACCATTCCTAATCATACACAATATATCAAAATAATAAAAATATTTTTTACATTCCTTCTATGTTAAAAATAATTATATTTTGTATACAAAACATGAATATTCTATTTTAGTTAAAATTAAAGGAATGTGAATTAAAAATATAGAATTCCATATATCATAATAATGCATAACATATTAATATAAAATTAATTCATATAATATTGATAATGATATGAAAAAATAATAAAATTTATAAAAAATAATTAAGAAGACCCCCTTTATTAATAAATCCTGGAAGAAACATTCCAACACCATAAAAAAGGAAATAAAATATTCAAGTAAAACATATGTTATTATATTTTGGTTTCCTAAAAAGAAACAAAAATTGACAGATGATATTTAAATTTCCACTAAAAATAAATTACACAAGGTAATAACATATTTTATAAATACATTGTGGTTTTAATCCATAGGAGTAGGAGAGAAACTTAGAAGAAAATAGGTAGAATTGTTTGATTTTAATCAGTGGGAGTAGGATGGATACTTGACACTTGTATCCAATAACTATATGTGCACTGAAAAAACACTACCTACTTATCATTTTTAGTCACCACCTTACATGAAAAGTGGGAAGGGGTTTTGTGGTGCACAACTAGGACTTTCATGTAATTGAAGTGAGAGATAATGATGAATTAGTGTAAATAAATGTGAAGGTTAGGGTGACGGAGAAACAAAAATGGCATGAAAAAAAGATATTTTTTTAGAGAATCAGCAAGGTAAATAGAGGAGAAATAAGATCACTTTCACACACACTATTCAAACCACTGGGGACAATTAACATAAGTAAATATATTTGAGGAGGAGAAACATATCAAAAGTGATCACATACCTTGATTTTAATATATCATTATAATTTCAAGACAATAATATTATATAAACTTTAAACTAAAAAAATATAAGGAAACTCATTTATTTCCAAGAAAACCTTTTAAACCAAAGAAACAAATAAATTTTCAGCATCAAAAGGCATAAAAACTTTTTATTCTGAATAAAATTTCTCAAACAAGAAACACAACCATAAAATTAATTTATTAAAAAAATTCAACTCATTCAAATATCCCATTAGATAAAAATTTATGTATATATTAGAATAATTATAAATTTAATATATGAAAATGAGACTTTATTTAAAAATAATTACTTTGCATCACTTTCAAAATCCAATTTATAATTTAACTCAAGCAATAAACAACTTAAATTATTTCTTTAAAACATTTCATTTCATAATAAGAATCATTTAATAAATAATTTAAGTATATTTTATACTAAAAAGTCACGTTTTTGAAATAATTATACCTGGAAAGCTGAAAATTTAGATATATACCTCAAAAAACTATAAATATACATTAATAAAACACTTAGAAACATTTAAAAGGAAAAAAATTAGAATCAAATAATGTTTCTTGAATAATTTTGAAAATAGAATATTATAAAAACAAAATCCATTAATGGGAGATATATTTTCAATATATTAATATAAAAAATTCACATTAAATGACAACATGATATATTTCCCCCTTTATACCTAAAATGATATGATTTCATGTTCTCAAACTCAATTTTGAAATCACAATATATTTAAAACTAGACCCCCCTATAAGAGGGTTTTGGAAATTTAAAATGAGAATTTTGTAAACATTTTCCCTTATATAAAATTAATATTTTAAAACCAATATATTACATAAATAAAATTTTAATTTTGGAATGAGACTCCAATAAATCCTCAATAAAATGAATATTAATTTTTAATTTTTAATTTTTTTGAGGTTTTCTAAAACAACCAAATATAATGGCCATTACATATTACCATTATTCACTATGGAAATTTAATTAATGGCCTATTTTTTATTTATACCAACTATATAAGTTCTAAAAATATACTCAAATTTTTGGTAAATTCTAGTTCTTTATCACAACCAATAAATTCATATAATGATTGAAAACATAGTTTTTGTTTATTTTCATATTCTTTGGAATCATTAACATATATAATATTAATAATAAATGATATTTCCTTTTTCATTAACCATAAAATTTCTAGGAAGATAAAAAAATTCATTCTATTCACACATAGTCAACCATTTTATAAATTTATAATGTTGAGCCAGTGGTCATGCTCCACTGTAGAAACCCTTGGTAGTAGAGAAGTGGATGAGAACCATTATGTGGTAGTGATACAGAGATCCTAGAATGGGTTTCCACTAAGAAAAAGAGGAAAAAAAATTCAGGGAGTGGATTGGCAGCACAAAAACCAAAACACAACACCATGAACCAGATGTCATTGGAGTACGACCTATGTGATTTATAGTTGGTTAAAATTAAGAATGCAGAGACCCATAAATAAGGAGTCATTAAATGGGGATGAATGATGGTGGGGGCTTCATCGAAAAAGATCCTAAATGTGAAACCATGAGACCACTGAGCCAAGATAAAGCCACACTATCACACACCTTTGAACTGGAATAAGTAAGCAATGGGATTGAAGGAGAAAAAAATAATTTAATTTAGATTTGATAGTTTATTTGTCTTAGAGAATATTGATGGGATGTGGCGACAGAGATGAACTTCTGTAAGATCTTTAATGGCGTGACAAAAATCAACTAGGTTATGGTTATTTTAAAATATTGGGGTGGGTTTTATCATCGCTTCCAAAAAATCACTGATAAAGAGGGGGGTTTTCAATGTTAAAATAATAAGAACTAGTAAAAGAATTATTTATAAGCACTTGTTTAGCACTAATAAAGATTTATAATTATAATTATAATTATATATATTTGTGGATATATTTATATATATTTTTATATGATTATAAAAATATTTATATCATTATATATATTTACATAATTATATATATATATATTTTAAAAGCAATGTCCTGGTCAAAGACCAAGACATAAAAAATTATTAAAAAGAGAGGGAAATTACAAGAGTCTAAAGGATGAAATTTTATTACTATATTTTTTGTAAAAAGGGAGGATATAAACCGGTAAGTTATCACTCCACGTAATGACCTAGTTAATACCCTTGTTGGAAAGACCATCAGCCACCATATTAGCTTCCCAGTAAGTGTGGGTGGTGATGTGCCTGATTCCTTGAAGGAAGCAAAGACACTTCTTCCAACGAGCTTTGAGGGGCCAAGCAAGGTGAACCACACCATTCCAAATAGCTTGTATGATGGTAGTGGAATCACTTTCAATCCTGATACAGACCCAACCTTTTATCTTAACAAAGTTGACCACAAGAATCACCGCCATCATCTCAGCTTACAGGGCAGAGGCAGTACCACAGCCAGCAAAGAAGCAGCCATGACAATGGCCAATAGAGTCCCTGAAGATGGCTCCATAGCCCGTAGGACCAGGATTCCCTTTGGAGACACTATCTACATTGATCTTTATCCATCCAGGGATAGGAGCCTGCCAGAAAACATCAAAGAAGTGCTTTGGTTGATTGTAGATCCCATTAATTCTGAGCCGACGGAGGATGGAAAAATCATCAACCGAGTTGGCGCAGGAAGCTTTTTGAATAGTGGATGCATCCCTGATGGCAATAAGAATTCTCACATGACCTTCATTAAGATTGAGTGAGGAACTATTATGGATAATAGCATTTCGATCATACCAGATAGTTTTAAGGAGCTATGCAACTACAGATAGGAAAAGATTTTTAATCTGAGGCGAAAAAATCCAACTTCACACAACATTCGAGAAAGAAACATATAGAGTCATAAAATAACCATCTGTAGTAAAAAATGTCAGTATCAAAATTTCAAAGGGCAGAGGTTGTAGCACAAGACAAAAATAAACGGTTGATGTCCTCCTTATTTTGATGACACATGTGACTTCTAGAGGTGACGGTGATAACAAAGGATTGAAGGAAAAACTATGTTGGAAGACGCTTGTGTGCAATTATCCAGATCAGATTAAGTCTAGAAGGTTTGATCCATGGTTTATCAAAAGGCTTCAACCAAGAAAATTTAGACTCGAAGGAAGAGAAAAAGTTTTTATAAAAATCTTTGGAATCAATAACCCCATTGGGAGTAGGTTCCCAAATAAGATTATCTTTATCATCCAAAAAATTGTAGCTATCAACAACATGTTTGATATGATTAGGGAGGTCTGAGAGGTGATAATGCATAACATCCTTGATGGTAGAGTTTATAGTATCTGGCGCAGTGGTAGAGGGCAGGATAGAGTTTAGGGGGACACCAGTCCAGTTGTCAAACCAGAATTTGAGAGTTGAATCTGAGTTAACCATCCATCTGGAATTGTTCATAATATTGAAAAAAAAGTTTCTAATGGATGGCCAAATGGAAGAATTAACATAACTCAAATTACGAGATTTGATCTTGTTCAGGAAACGTTGCTTAAGAAAGGAAATAATATCATCCTTGTTGTTTATATGATGCCAAGTGAGTCTAGCTTGGAGTGCTTCATTAATGAGTTTGAGTTTTTTTATTCCAATCCCTCCTTTTTCTAGGGGCTTGCAACGCCTGGACCGAGGAACAGTGATAAGATTTATTTCAAGTATACTTCCTTTCCAGAAAAAGTTCTTGATATAGACATTGATTTTTTTGTAAAGACTGGCAGGCCATCTATAAATCATGAATGAATAAACCATTTTAGATACAATGGAAGCTTTCACAAGGAAAATTCTACCAGCCATTGAGATAGATTTCCCTTTCCAAGAGGATATTTGGTTAATTATTTGATCATTAATATCATTAAAATAGAAGGATCTAGGCCTAAACCAAAAGATAGGAACACTCAGGTAAGTAAAAGGTAAAAACCCTTCTTTGATACCAAGACTCTCAATAATTAAACCTTTTCTAGTAATGGGAAATGTTTTTCCAAAGAAGATAAAGGACTTGTTCCAACTAATGGATTGACCTGAAATCTCCTCATAATTTGAAAGGGCAGCTTTGAGGTTAGTAATGTTGCGCTTGCCTCCATTACGAAAAAGAATAATGTCATTAGCATAAAGGAGATGGGTGGGGACAGTGAAATTTATAGCAGCCTGGATGGGTGTAATTTTGTTTTGCTGCACCATAGAGGTAAGGAGATGATTAAGATAATCCTCTGTAATTTAAAATATAATTGCAAAGATGGGATCACCTTGACGAACCCCCTTAGAAAATTTAAAATAGCCCTTAGGGGAGCCATTAATAAGGATAGAAACAGAGGCAGATTTAAAAAGAGAGTTGATTCTATTAATAAAAATATCATTGAAACCAAAATCTCAAAGAACCTTGAAGATGAAACCCCAATCCATACTGTCAAAAGATTTCATAATGTTGAGTTTAATAGCAATATTACCTCCTCTGGAGTTTTTATTGAGAGAGTTGATGGATTCAGAAGCGAGGCAGATGCAGTCTTGAATAGACCTTCCCTTGATAAAACCAAATTGGTTCCATGAGATGATTTTGTTACATAAATGAGAGAGCCTATTTTCCAAGAGCTTTGTAATAATTTTGTAGATAGAATTGATGAGATCAATAGGTCGAAACAAATGAATTTCTGAGGCATTGGAAACTTTAGGGATTAAAGTAAGGAATTGGACATTAATGCCATGGGGAAGGAAACCAGTAGAGAAAAAAGTCCTGACAAGCTTACAAACATCATTGTGGATAAGATCCCAATGAAGTTGATAGAAGACATTATTAAAGCCATCAGTTCCTGGAGCACTGTCAGGGTTGAGACTAAATAAAGTGTCCTTAATCTCGGGATCAAGAAAATTTCCCAGAAGAAAATTATTGTTCGCTTCCTGAACTAGGGACGGGATAATCCCAGGAAGGAGGTCTTTGTAAATAGAGGCCCCATTAAAGATATATTTAAAATAAGAAACCACAAGATTGGTTTTGGAGGCCTCAATATCAAGAATGGTGTCATTGTCTTTTAGAAGGGAGAGCGGACGACAGACCTTCCTGACCCTTTGCAGATTATTATATAATTTAGTGTTGCGATCCCCATCAGTAAGCCACTTGGTTTTGAAAACTTGTTTACGAATATTGTCTTTAAGAACAAGCAGGGTGTTGAGTTTCATAGAGATGTTGACCTCGTGCTGAGGATCAGTGGAGAAGTCAGAGTGGGTGGTATTAATTTTCAGTTGATTGAGATTAGTCTCAAGAGTGGCTATGTCCTTATATATTTTCTTCGACTTGTCTTTACACCAACCCTTGAGACATAGTTTGAGGTGTTTGAGCTTTGTGATACAAGCAAGGGAATTTGAGTGATGACTCATCAACTTCCAACAACTATGAATAATCTTAGAACACTCTAATTCACTAGACCAAGCATTATTAAATTTAAAAGGAATACTGGGCTTGTCATGTTTAGAGAGAAATCTCACTAAGATGGGGTGATGGTCCGAGAAGAGTCTATATAAGGTGATACTAGAAATGGTGTCCCAAGCATCAAGAGCTGGCAGGTTCACTAGGGACCTATCCAATTTACTAGCAAACATCCTATTATAATTTCTATGATACCAGGTAAACTTGGCACCAGTGAGATTAAATTCAACCAGAGTACAGTCATCAATAGCAGTTCTAAACTCTCTTAAAGAGATTTGAGAGTGAGATGGACCTATTTTTTTACAGGGGGAAAGAATGGCATTAAAATCCATTATCACTAACTAGGGGGCAGATATGGAATTGGCTATTGAAGATAGATCATTACATAGGGGCCTATGGTCCTGGTAGCAATTTTTAGCATAAAAAAAAGAGAAATACATATGAATATTATCATAAACATAATCTCAAGTAAGAAATTGATCAGAAGAATTATGAATTTTAACATATGTTAGGGAAGAATGATAAAAAATCCAAAGGGAATCAGCCATACTAACATTATTGCATGCACCTAGAAATTTATAGGCAGAGGAGGAAAAATGCATGAATTTTGGAGAAAAGTTAACTTTTGGTTCCTCAAGAGAAATAATCTTTGGTTTATGAGTCAAAATAGTTCGTTTAATAATAGAAATAGTTCCGGGATTAGAGATACCCTAGAAATTACAAAAAATGACTTCCATTAAAACTTGTTCTTGGAGCCATGGCTCCTTTTTTTTCTTCTTAGATCCACTTAATCCTTTGTTCCTCTTCTATCTTCTAAGATTTGAAGAATAGGTCGGTGGAGTCTTCAAAACATGTTTTCTCCATGTAGAATCAGGCAGAGGGTTAGCAGCATCTGTGATGAAATTTTCATTTATGATAGAGGGAGAAATATCAACATTATCAGAAGATCTGGAAGTATCCCTAAGCTCATTAGGTTGGTATTGTGGAATATTAGTTAAAGCAGGAGTTTCCTTCATAACCACTGGCCTTGTCAGTTGAATGGGGGTGGCCTCTTCAACTTGATCAGGTGCAGTAGTGCATACGGGTGAGGTATGAGCATTAGAGCATAAAGTCGTATGGGAAATGAAAGAAACTGGAACTTCCAGTACATATGTACCTTGAGAGGAAACCTGAGAGTTGTTTGTGGAAGGACCATTTACAGGCACTTCAGGTACCACCATAGTAGGAGTGATCGTGGAAGGGCCATCTACAAAGACAACGATTATTGATAGTGGTCTCCCCAGAATGGCAATAGGAGGTGCATCTGATGGTCCATCGCTCACTGTCATCACTATCGCAGCGTGTTCCTGAATATTAAAATTTCAATAAATTACATAAATATTAGGTGTATTTGTTTCTATATAAGATTTAATTAATTACTTAAATATTAGTGTTTGTGAAATTAATGTATTATATGTATATATATACAAGTTAAAATATTACATTCGGGTTGTGCTATGAGAGCTGTGAAGGCGTTCTTATGCGTTTTGATGGTGGATGAAACTGATTACTTCAGATTTGATCTCGTATTCAATTGACAGCCATGTTGTTACTGGTGGTGTTTAGATTAGGGATTGTCTCAATCTATGTGTTGATTTGAACCCTAAATTTCCTACCACTGATTACGATCCAAATTGTAACACTTTAGTTTATGATCAGGTTGGGGATCCTATTTTGATTCCTTCTGGCTAGGTCTCATCTGCCACTGTGATTTGTGATCTGAGAGTCCCATGTATGGGTGTTTCTACACCAAACCATAATGTTGCGTCTTCAGTTGATCAGGTTGGGAATGTGGATATTTCTCTTCCCTTAATCGTAAGATTGTTTCTGCATCTGGTAATGATTGGGTGTTGTCTGCTACTAGGGATAATGTGTTGTCTTCATATGACCTTTTTAGTGTCACAAATCCCAGGGGTGTTTCTTTTGTAGGGATCTTATCCAGGAATTCTCGCGGTTTTTCAAGTTTGATTGTGAATGAATAGAGTGTCTCCAGAAATAATCGTGGTAAATTTCTTATATCTGTAGATCAAGTTTTATTGAAGGAATGGCTAGAGAAGTTCCAATTTTCACTAATCGGTATTTTAATCCTCTCTAAAGGGGATAAACCAATTAATGTTGATGATTTAAAGTATATGATTGGGTGAATCCGGGGTTTTAATGAGTGGAAAATAACTACGATTGTCAAAGGTTATTTTCATTTTATTTTTATTTATGAATTTCATCATTCTACTTCTTAGAAATTTAGCTTCTATAACCTCATTCCAGGTACCTTTCCTTTTTCTAGATGGGAGCTTAGTTTTCATCCTTTTAATCAGAATCATACTAATGCACAGATCTGGGTATGCATCCATGGACACATTTAGGTTTTATGGAATCTAAGAGTCTTGAATGATGTTTCTTCTTATACTTGGGAACCTTTGAAACTTGATAATTACACCAATATAGGTAAATATGGGTACTTTTCAGTGGTTTTAGTTGATATTAACCATCTGCATCCAAGTCCAACAAATGAAACTCTATTGGTTTAGGGATTAAAGTTTGATGTTGAGTTTGAATATGAAGTTTCTCCCTCTTTTTGTGATTTCTTCAATGTGGTTGGTCTTCATGTTTCAGGTCACAGACATGTTAGTGGAATTCAAACAAACAAAGTTGCTTCTATCATGAAAAAGAAGGTTTGGGGTTTCCAAAAACATAATATGAGAGTTGTGCCTTATTCTATGAAAGAAGATAATGTGCGAAAGGAGATGATTTATCCATTGGTGGAGGATTCCTATGAAAGGAATTAAGATCTCCTCAAATTGGATTATACCATGGCCACTAAGGAGTGGAACTCCTTGATTGAGGATGAAAATGTTCAAGGTGGTATGGTGATTCAGAGGAACCCCACTACAGATAGGAATGGGGAACTATTAGGTCCTGACTCTTTATGTAAATCCTGGTAGCTTTGGTTAGATACTCCAGTCATGATGACTCTGTGAAGTAACTTACGGTGATAGCTGAATCAGTGCCTAACCTTGGTCAATCTAATTTTAAAAAATCTATGTAGAGAGAAGTGGATGAGGAAATGGGGCATGAGAATTCTGTATCTAGTAAAGGAAATTGTATTATGGAGACATATGTCTCCTCATATATGAATATTATTTTACACCAAGAATCTCTTAACTTGGGAGGGACAAACTGGAAGGGGGTTGGAAATAACATAATACGTGGAAATGGGGTCGTCATCCAAAAATTTGGGGTCATGGATGTGGCAGATATGATGGACATGGATGGTCTGCCAGGTCTCCTTCAAGGGAGCTCACCATGGATCAGCTTAAACTTAGGGAAACGTATGTTTCTCTATACAATCAGATGAATTCACAGTTAGAATGGGAATCTACTGATGATATTGAGAATTATTATAGGAATAATCTTGTATCTACCCGTCTATATTATTCAATTTTTTGGGTGAGGTATTTCCCTTTGTTTGAACCCTCTCTCTATCTTTTTAATGTTTTGTCTACTATTTTTAATAAATTTTTGAGGGAGTAGGTTCACCTAGCTTCTGAATATTTATATTATATATATATATATATAACTTTTATATATGTTAAATTGAACAATGAAAAAATTTAATATTTAGTGTCTTTTAATGAAAAATATAATAATAAGAATGAATAAATTCTAAAAAATGAATAATTGTAATTAATTAAATTGAAAATTTAAGAAAAATAAAAATGAGTATTTATATATGTTAAAATAGAAATGAATGCATAGAAATTACATAAATAACAACCATATTGAAAATAGTAAACACTAACGAATAAACATGTATATATAAATATTGAAAATGGATAAAATTACAATCATATTGTACAATAACAATTTTCAAATAAATAAATTATAAAAAAATTTAAAAACGAATTAAGATTATTAATGAATAAATAAAAAAATGAATAAATTTAAAAAAAAATTGATAAGTAATAAATAGTATGTATTGAATAAAAAAATAAAAAAAGATAAAATTTACCAATCAAAGACAATATATATATATATATATATATTCTCTTAATAAACATAATTCTAAAATAAATATTAAAAATTGAATAAATTACAAAAAACATATGTGTGTGTGCTTTGTATATAAAAATAAATTAATTACATGTATGTATGTGTGAAATCAATGTAATACGCATTTGATATATGTTAAATTGAAAATTCAAATGATATTCGATTAAATTTCCATTACTCGATACAATTAATTAATAATTTTAATTAACGCTGATTTTTAATTATAAACCATTTTCACTAAATATATGACTTATTTAATGTGAGAATAATTCTTTTGTATTATATAAATCATATTTTAGGAAATATTATATATTTTGATATTTATGTATATATACAAAAATATATATGTGAATATATTTCTATGTTAAAAATATTAAATATATTAATGAATAATTATGCATAAAAACCATTAAAAATGAATAATACATTAATATATTTTTAATTATTAAATTTTATTCATTTTATATATTATATTTAACATATATTATTTAATACTATTTATAATTAATATATATATATATATATATTACATGTATTCATTTTAATTAATAATTGTTTCATTAATAATTTTTTTACAAATTTTCTAATTTATTCATTTTTAATATTCTTATTTAATTATTAAAATTTATTCATTTTATATATATATAATTAATATATACTATTTATTAATATTTATAATTTATAAATATTTTTATTAAATTTATTCATTTTTATTAGTTATTATTTAATTAATAATTTTTTTAATATATTTTTTTTAATTTACTCATTTTTAAATTTTTATTTACTTAATTATTCCAATTTATTCATTATATATATATACATATAGTATAATATTTATTAATATTTATAATTTATATATATATATATTAAATTTATTAATAATTATTTAATTAACAAAAATTTTAATTTTTTTTAAGTTATTCATTTTTTACTTTAATTTGTTTAATTATTTCAATTTTTTAATATTTTTAATACTTTTATTTTTTATTGGTTCATTTTTATTGGTATATATAAAAAATAGGGGCCATGACCCACATGGGAAGGTGGTTTAGGCCATGTATAGGCCCGGATGGGGGGTAGGTGGGTTTAGTCGTGTTGGACCCAACTGTGTGTATGCAGGTGGGCCAAGGCCCGTGCGGGCTCGTGCTTCTAGGCCTATGTATATATGGGTGTGTATGGATAGTTTATGTGGGATCATATCCCTACAGTAGGCTTATGGCCTTGGGATACTGAATAATAGTATATAAAGAGGCAATTAAACTTTTTTTATTTCGATGTAGGACTCATACATGCGATAGAGACTTTTATCAGTGTAAGAAAATACACTAATAATAGTTACCCTTTATCAAAGATACAAATAAAGTCCCAAAAAATATAGCGGCCCAACCCCAGAAATCCAGGATTCGGAGTCCACTACCATTACCTTGGCATGATTACAAGGAATCAAATCCCAAAAGACAAATCAGTTTAGTAGTCTTGGTAAACCAAATAAATACATGAGTCTTGTATTACAAATGAATACACTAATTCCAAAAAAAAATCTTTTGAAGATAACAACTTTATTCCATCTAGTATATCCCCACATATCTTTCAAAGGGATTTTCTTATATTCTTAGGGAAAGTTAATTAAATTAGGGTGAGCGCAAATGATTAGTATGGGTAAAGTATAGAGGAAGCAATAATGAATCAATGAGAATAATAATTATGGAAAGGTAAATAACTGAACACGCATTCTATATAATTAATATACTTAATGAAAGTTTATTAATTATATGGAAAGGTAATAATTGTAAACACGTGCCATTCAAATAACTAGATAAGGATAAATCAATATGGTAGGGTAAGAAATTGAAACACATATTATTTAATCAATGAACTAAAACTGAAATGTATATATAGATATGTCGATGCAAAATCTCATAGATGAATAATAACTAAAAATAAATTAGGGAAATGCTTAATTATTAGACGTCATGTTTCCTAAGTATATGAAACCATTACTATCAAGACCATTCACAAGACAGTTTAGCATATCAGGCAGAAACCCATCTAACTGTCACAACTAATTCTTCTCATGAGACTACTGATGCATCAAGGGGATATATATAATTGGGCCCCACCCATGTGGTATTTGTCTAAAGAAATCCTCATATTGAATAATCAAAATTAATAATATGACTTATCAAATATTTGTATTGAATAGAAGATACTGATTTATCAATATTTCCCCAAATAATAAAATAACTTTCAAAGTGAACACCATATGAAAAATGGTATAATATTCGGGAAAAAATCATATCCATGAATACATAGGGGAAATTAAATGTCAAATAATCATAGGAAATTGAATATTACAAGTGGACTGAAAGGAATCAAGGAACTGAATGTGAATACTTTCCTTGGACAAATCAATCATAGACCATCTAGAGGAATAATAAGGCTGATATTAATACAAAATATCCCTTGTGGAGTAGAAATAAAGGGTTTTTTTCATTCGTGAATAGAAATACAATAAAATATATCTTAAAAATTGAGAAAAATACATTTTTATTTTGAAAAATACATTTTGAAAAACATTTTCTTTGAAAACAAATTTTGAAAACATTTTCTTTAAAAAGTATCCCTTTAAACATGACATGTAATCTTCAAAAAAATGAATGTTGTTAAATGCAAACATATTTTATGAGGTAAAACAACATTCCTTTTACATGGTAAAAAGTTTAGAAAAATTCCTTGTTTTGAAAGTGACAAGAAGATTCCTTTAAAAAAATTGGTAAAAAATACCAAAAAAATGAGATTGTGAAGTAAACCCTTGAAAATACTATAACATTGAAGTGAGAATGAATCAATGAATAAATTGTGTATATTAACTATAAATTGCACATGAGCCTAAACCTAGTTGGTGGGGACTCGGAAAGTGCATCCAAGAGACTCAAGATCAAATCTGGTTGGAGATATATATTCAAGTATTGTAGCAGTACTGTAGCTAGTACTGTAACATCTACTATTTGGTACTATAGTGGCCGAAACTATTCATCCATCGAGGAATTCATGCCACTAGTTTGGTCCCTGAGTCAGGTAATTCCTTCGGTATAGTTGTCTCGCAAGGCCTTTGGGGCACCTCAATGCCTTCAGGCCACCCCAAGTCCTTCGGTCCACATGAAAAAATGCAGATGCAACCAGTCATATTACAAGGCACATGGCTCTAGATGAGGATTTAGAGTAGGCGCATTCACCATAGTAAAGGTGGCATGCTAATATCACAACATTTTTTGGGGTGGGGAAGTTCCAAGTTGTCTTTTCGGGATGATTTCCTCTAAGACCTATGGGATATTTAATTTTCTCCTAATCCTTTAGGCCTTATAAGGGTTCCCCTTCACTCTTGGGAGGGGGATTATCATAAATAAATAAATAATTGAATGACTTCGGGCCTTCCAGGAAGGTATCAACTATAAATACAGATAAGAGAAGTAGAAATACATCAATAGATATTCAATGTAATTATATACATAATCATATAATATTAACGAAAAAGAGGAATTAATGTAACCCAAGGAAAATACATTGGTTTATGAAATTCTTTTCCACTTGGTAACTTTTAACTCGAATCCCCTTAGATGAAATAATTCAAATTAAAACTCACAATATCATGAAGAAAAAATAAATCATTATATTATATAAAAAAGTGGTATTATGAACACAATATATATCAACTTATGTGCACAGAAATAAATTTATTGTTTTAAGGGAAATTAAACAATCACAAAAGGATATGAGATTGCAAAGATAATCATTAAAAATGTTATGAAGGATAATAATCTTTAAACATTCCAAAGTATCTCATAACACTTTGAAAAATTAGAATATTAATATTCATGATGGAATAAAATTAAATGAAACTTATAATATAATTATAATAAATATATTCATGATAATAATGTAAAATGTTAGTACATACACCATATAAAATATACTAGGTTCGTAATAACAAATAAGTCTCATTGGAATGTAAATTGAGATGAAATCCCTTACCTTGCATTTCCTTTTTTTGAATGAACATCCTTTAACTTATTATGTAATGGATTTAAACATTTCACTAACAAATAAAATAACCATACTCATATTTATAATATCATATATCATCTTCTTATAATATTTTATTACCCATTTGTTAACAATCTTTCATTATTTTCACTATTTTAGGTGTTAATTTACTAGTCTTTCGAGTATGTTCTGACTTATTACTTGTTGTAGTTCTTACATTTATTGTGATTTCATAATATAAATAATTTAAACCATGATAAAATTATCATATAAATTCATTATTTATGTATTTAGAATAATCTATAATGTTTGGAGATAATAAATGAAATGCACTGTTCATGGAGACGGTAGGTTGTTCGTACGAATGAACTCTAGTTTCATTTATTTTTCTTATTAAAAGAATTAAAATTAAATTATATTTATGTATATTATAAATAAATTATAATATATATTTCATATATGTTACAAAATTTTATAAAAACCATCCTTTATACATTCCATGTATAGTGTGAACGGATCACATTACTTTGAGTGAGCAGTAGTCCACACATCCACAAACGATGTTATTGTATTTACACAAACTATAAAGTATAAAGTTATATGTTATAAAAGAATTATATAATCATATATGAATAATAAATATCATATATATCATATATAAACATAATATCTATCATAATTCTCAACCACTAAATTTGGTAAAGGAAAAACGAACGACGTCGTTTCGTGAGGTGGTAGTTCGCCGTACACATAAACGGTAGGTTCCATAACCATTAGAATGATGTGTATGTAAGTGTAGGTAAAAAATTATCATAAAAAAATAAGTATATTTATTATACTTATGTTATTATATAATTATGGAATAATAATAATTTAAATAATGGATAAATAAATAAAACTAAAGAGCTTGAGGGGGTAGGTTGCCTATTATTCGGGTAACTCCATTTGGTTTGCACCAAAGGGCTTCTCTGGATTTCATTTTTTCCAAGGTGAGGCTCATAGGATAATTTGATATATGTTTATAAGATATTTTTCCATATATTTTTTAGGAAAATTGTCTTTTGAGGTGTGATGAAGTTGGATGCTTGAGTGCATTTTTATAGTAGAGGAGGAGTGAGACTCGTGTAAATTTTGGAAAAGTGGACTACACCCTTGTTTTTCCCATTGAAAGTGGATAAAATAATGGAAAAAAATAAAATAAAATTGGGTATAGGTTAGAAATATTTCCATCCAATGAATTTTGGACATGTTTTTAGGTCATTTTGGTTCTTAATTTCATTGTTTAGTCCCTTGTTAAGTTTAATTTTGCCTTAATTGTTGTAATTAATTTTAATTACATTATATAATATTTTTGGTAAAAAAATAATTTTAACTTATTAGATATTATAAATTATTATTATTCCAAATATGGATTCCATTTTACCAAATTTAAAAAAAATATAAGTGGAATAATTTTTTTTGACTTTAATCCCATAGAAGGGACGATAATGTGATTTTTAAAGTAAAAAGGTTCATAAGTTTAATTGGTTTTTATATCTATTTTCAATGTGAAATTGATTATAATGACCTAAATTGGATTAATTAATAAAAAAATTATCTAATTAAACTTTAAAAAAATTTAAAATATAATTTACCTTTATAAATAAGTTATATTAAAAAAAAGTTTTGAATTAAAATTCAATATTTTTCACTATTCATCAAAAAATGAAACTTCACAGAAAAATACTAAAAATTCACCATAACCTAATTTTTATGTTTGAATTTCAAATATGAAGTTTATTTTTACATATAAAATCAATCAAATTTCCAATAATTTTATTTAAAATAAGTTCTCTATTAAAAGGTGATAAAAGTGCTTTAAAAAAAATATAGGTTTTTATGTGTGATATTGTGATTGTTCTTATATTATATCTATTGAATCTATTGAATAAATGTCAAAAATATTTTATTTGATATATAACATATATATTTCATTAATATCATTCACTAATTTTAATTAATTTAATTTATCAGGATAAAACAACTTTGTGATCATAAAAATAGTTTTCTATAAAAATATTCCCTTTATATTCAATTGGTTCTTATATTCATTTCTGATTAATTTTTAAAAAAATATGTAGTTTTATATTTTTTTAAACCATATATCTTAATAAGTTAGTTAATATTATTCATAGTGGCTAGTTTATATCTTATTATATTAAAAAATAATATTTTAATAATATATTATTGTTCAATAAAACTCGGTCTTGTGTGTAATGAAAGCCATTGAAGAAACTCTTTATTGTATGCAGCGTACACTAACTAAGTGTGACATTAATTTCAATCTATAAATTATATTAAATTTTTTTAAAATAGTAAATATATTATAAATTCTCAAGATATTATATTCCCTTACGTGCTTGGTGTTTTGTTTCATACATGTTATATAATAAAATGTTCTTACTTTTGATTTTCAAGGAGTTACAAAAAAGTAAACCTTTATCAGTGATAAAAAATCACTGATAAAGGTAACCCTTTATTGTTTATTTCTTTAGCACATATAAAGATATCCTTTATCAGAGCTTTTTTCTAGCGCTAAAAAAAGATAATGCTGTATATTGTGCGTTTTATAGCAATTATAACTGAACTCAATAAATTTTGGGTACCTATAACATAGTGTAATTATATTCATGGAAAGAGGCTGAGTACTGAAAACCCAAATAAATTATACATGGATAGTGGTTGTTCTCAATATTTTACTGGAGACAAGTTTAACTTTTGGAATTTGAAAAGGTTGAACGAGGGATGAGTCACTTTTAGAGACAACAAACAAAGAGAAATCATCATCATTGGTGATGTACCTTTTATGGAAAAACATAAATTTATAATGTTTTATATATACTAGGATTTATGAACAACCTTATGAGTATTAGTAATCAATTTGATGAGGTTTAACATAGTGATTTCATGAATGAAAAATAAATTGTTCAAAATCTGGAAGGTACATTCATTTTATCAGCCGATAGGCATGATAAATTTTAGAGAATCAACTTAAAAGACTTAAGACATCATAATTTATCTTTTTTAGTGGAATTGAATATTTATCTTGATTGTGGTATATAATATCAGGACACTATAACTTTTTTACATTTTCTATACATTCTTAGAAAGGATATGTTAGAGAACCACCAGAACATAAGTTTAACTTTACTAGAGTATGTGGTTGGTATGGGAATCATATAGCATAAAATTTGAATTTTTTTTAACCAACTAGATACTATAAAAGTGGAGAGTAGAGTTGAACCATAGAGAGCATGAAATCTAGTTCACTAAAATTATTTTACAGGAATATTTTCAGATTGGGAATCAATTGAGTGAATTCATTTTTTTAATTAAACTAAATATTGATAAAGTGAAAGATGTAAATTAAATTGTAATAAAATAAATTATGATGAAATACGAATCAAAAAATTGTGTTTGGGATGCTGACGTCATAATAAAACTACTTCACATTCATATAAAATATTATTTAATATGATTAAATATTTATTCTACCTAATTATCGCCAGTTCCAAAAGTATAATTATATTTTAGACACTCATTTCATACCTCCTAATTTATTTAAAGTCAAATTTTCGATAGTTATAAATAAATTAGAATACACGTTCAAGTACTGAAACAAACTATGAAATGACACAACCTATTTCTCACAAATTGTTTCCACCTATTTAAACTATAGTTGGTAAAAACAATTAACATTCTCAATATCACTGAATCAACTAATAATTAAAATTGCCAATTTAAAATTTAGAAATTAATTCCAATGTAAATATAATTTAATTAGATAAATATATAGATAAAAAATAAATCCATTGATAATTAACCATAAAATAAAATCATGACATGGAATTCATCGTAGATTAATTGTATGTCTAACATCCCAACATATAGAAAATTACCCTAACATTGAAAATTAAAAAATAAACACAATAATAAAATGATAATCCATGTAAAATAAAACCACATTACCAAAAAAATCAGATCAGTATGCACACTCATCACGTGATGAAACACGATGCTCATCAATCTTTGAATGAAAGTGATCCCTCTGTAGGTACTGACTTCATGTTCCAACAACGAAAATCACTAACAACTTTTCACACACCTTGATCGAATATGTAGTGTGTGGAAATTCATCAATGAATTAATGGGGAATTAGTGGACATGGCCAGTGTTTATGTGGTGAGGGAAGAAGAGTATGCACTGGACGATGTCCTCATTGTGTTGCAGCAGATTCGGTGAAGGAGAGGTCGTATGCATTGTTGATGGAGGCTCTCTAGGGGTTGGGACATATAACTAATAGGGTATCACTGGCATGGGTGGGTTTAGTAGGGGAGGTGGGTTCGGTAGAGGAAGGTGGGGTGGGTCTAGCGGGGGAAGGGGGCGGGGCAAGGGGAATGGGGTGGGGGTGGGGGAGGTGATAGAGGGTGGGGGAAAGGATTGATGGTGGGGGTTGTTTTGACGGGGGAAGGGGGTGGAAGGAGGAGGGGTGATGGGGAATAAAGAATAGGATAGAAAGAAGGTTGGGGAATGGGGGGGCAGTCGGGGGCTGTGGAAAAAGGGTAGGGGTAAATAGAGAGGGGGTGTAGGCAGATAGATAGGGGGAGGGGGAAAAGTAAAAATGATAAAAAAAATTAAAAAAAATAAAAAATAAAATTTAAAAATAAAATCCTATATAAAATAATTATTAAATTTTAATAATAAAAAATAAAAATACTAATTAAAATTAAAATAATAATAATTGAATTACATATATAAAATACTAATTAATTATAAACAAAAATAATTAAAAGAAGATGTTAATGAAACTAATTTTAATAGTGTTAAATAAAATATATAAAATTAATATAAACTAATAAAAATACTAAAATACTAATATCATTATATATATAACTAAAAAACTAAAATAATAACTAAGATATTACAAAACTATTAAAAGAAGCTAAAAATATAAAATCATTTAGAGAAATAATAAAAAATTAATAAAAAATTATTAAAATTTCAATGAAATCCTTGTGCATCAAATCCCCCACACTAAAGATTTTTAACTCCAAGGAAAAAAAATCAGAGAGAATACAAAAATATACCTATAGACAAGTCAAAACATCAAAATTACAATTTCAAAAAAAATCAATCCCTTTTACCCCCAAAATATCATGCTTCATTTAAAATTTCAATTTTTAAAAATAGTATCCCTTCCTCTTGCATTATTTCCCAAAGAAGTACTTAAACTCATGCATCATGTGACCTACCTCACCATCATTCACATCGCTCAAACAATTTGACCAATTTTTTTCTAAATTCTCATACACATGCATGCTTAGCATAGTATTTCTATAAATTTTACTCTCCACTCATGGGAATTGGAAGAAAACACTAATATAAAGGAATTCTAATTAGGTTCAAATGTCTCTAAGGCTAAAATCTAGTGGATCATAAAAACATTGTTTCGTTTTTTGTAAAAAATGAGGATTTAATCTTTAAATAAATTCTTGATAAGTTTCAATCCAAATTTCTACCTAAATAAATTACTCCCCCATACTTAAAACATTGCTTTTACCTAATAATATGATAATCTAATTTTTCTTTTTTTCTTTTTTTAGGGAAACATCTCACTCAAAGAGGATGGGGAGAAAAAATTAGGAGTTTAAACTCCAAACCCCCATGAAATAAATGTATGAAAATACCACAAGAAAGGTACACAAGTATAGAATATTCTGTAGCATCTCAAAAAAATTAGGTCATATAGAAAAATTTATAGATCCTAGATTAATGGGTCATTACTTTTATAGATATACCTAAAAGAAAGGGTTACCGCATAATGTACACAAATGTACTCATTTTTTTAACCAAAAATATTATATATTCCCATATCAAAATACATTTAATGAATGTAACTACTGTGAAATTTAACACATATGACCTGGATGAGATAATGTTAATCTATGTGTGTAAAATGACTCATTGTCCCTTAAACAATCTTCCCCGTGAATAAATTCCCCCTACACCTAGATTGAAAATTACCATGAAAATATTAAATAAATAGGTAGGTAATGGTAACAGTTTTGGGATCAACCTAAAAAGGATTCTCTATGGATTCTCAGGGATACATGATGGATAAAATGTAAGGGTGGCTCAGTTGGTCAAAGGGGCTGAATATCAATCAAATTCTTCAGTCATTTCAATACAAATTTCAAAATTCCTATCACTTTGATGAAAAACACGACAAGTTATAGAAGAAAAAACATGGTCAAGATTACATTAAGCAATAGAGAAATGGGAGATGATTCAAAATGGACCAAGAATCTTCAAAAGTATAGGAATAAAATTTTGGATAGCCTTTATGATGATGTGTGAAAATAGGAATCTAAAAAATAAATGAGTTTTAGGTAAAAAATCAAATCATTGACTAATATCTGCAATCTTTTAAATTAGGGTATCAAGAATCAAAGCATGTTAAACATGAATCATTTTTTCAAAGTACCAAGGGAGATAAGTGGTATGCCTCCAATAGTGTTACGATAAAAATAAAACTACATTCATGTTGGTTGAATAAATGATAGGAATGTTATTTTTTTCATTTGCCAATATTTTTAATATTTTTTAGTTTTTTGTTTTATATGGGATTTTTCTAAGAATATAACAAGAAACAAAATAAAAACACTTCTCTAAGTAAGTATTAATAGAAACAGGAAGGTTGAATGTATCTAATGAAGCTCCAAAAATGATTTACCCATAAAATATACACATGGAAAGAATATACTCACATCATATAATTGATATAACACCAAATATCATACAAATTAAAGCCGATATGTGGAAAAATAAAAAGTGCGCAAAAATTTCAGGAGTATCTAAAAATATTCCAAACATGACAAATTTATTTCCTAAGAAAACTAGATCAAATAAATGCAAAATAAAGAAAAGATAAAAAATGGGTTGCCTCTCTGGAAGTTCTAAATTTTAAATCATCATCCAGATAGATAAACAAAGATCAATTAGCTTCGTCTATCATCTCAGAAGTCCTTTGTCACCTGCAGGAAATGGTGGTTATGTCATTGAGATCATGTGGATTCTTGGTGAGATTAACCATCTCTAGATTGTACTGATCATGATTCTAGAGTGGAAAGAATTTCATCTATACTCATCATGGTGGTGATGGATACTGATCATGGATCTCTAATAAAATCTCCTCAACCTAGCACTCGACATTATCCAGATGTTGATTCACCCATGGTAAAAGGGTAGATGGTGATGGAACAGGCATATTGATAACCATAGAAGTGGTAGAAGAGTTAGAAATGGCTACTATAACAATGTAATAAAATTTTCATTTCAACTACACCCACAAATAGAGATATAAAGTAAGTAAACATAGACCAAGGGAATTTGAATTAGTCGACTTTCCTCCTGATTAACACTAAGTTTAACTTCTTCATCTAGAAGAGCACATTCTCAACCTAAGATAACTTCTTCAATGATTCCTATTATATCAGAGGTGTGATAGAGTTTGAGTTGTTGACCATTAACCTTAAATTGAGGCATCTTCCAATCATATATTTCAATAGCACCATGGTGATAAACAATTGTAATAGTTTAATGACTTGAACACTTTGATTTGAGCTTTAATTCAATGATCTTAAGTCTTGAGTTGAAAAGTAGAACTTTTTATCCTTGTGAAAAGTTTCTTTGTTCGATCTATTTATCATTCCACGATCAACTTTTCTCTTTATAGATCAAATCATTCTCATATGCTTCTTTCCACATCTCATATAATTCATTCATTTGCAAAAAGTGATTATCTTAGGCAGTTTTTAAATTAAAATAAAGCTTCTTCATATCCCAATAAGATTTTTGTTCCATTTATATAGGGATGTGGAAGGTTTTTCTAAAATTACCAAACGATATAGGTACATTATAATAGGTGTCTCATACTCAGTCATGTAAGCCCAAAGTGCATCGTCAAGTTTTGCAGCCCAATATTGTTGAGATATACTCACTATTTTCTCAAAAAATCCCTTAGTTTGTCTATATGAAACCTCAATGTGGACATTGGTCTGTGAATGGTATGGGGTTATCATGTAGTGGTGAAATCCATAGAGAGTCATTATCTTCTGAAACAGAACATTATTGAAGTGGGTACCATGATCAGTGATGATGAGACTTATAATTTCAAACAATGTAAAAATGTGTTGCTTTAAAATTTTAAGGAAAACCCTAGTAGTATTTTCCTAAAACTCTTAAGATTCCACCCACTTTTACATACATTCTATATAGATAAGAATGTATGATTTTACAAAATATTTATAAAAAGGACCCATTAAGTCGATTTCCCATATGTCAAAAAATTCAATGTCCATGAATAAATATTGTGGAATCTCATGCTTCCAACTTATACCCCTAGTTATTTGTAATTTATCACAATTCATGATGAATACATGAATATCACGATGCATGGTAGGCAATTAAAAACTAAATTGTAACACTTTTATATTTGTTTGATGAATTCCATGGTGTATTCTAGATTCTCTGTCATGGAACAAGTTCAAAACACTATTAACCTCTTCTTCTAGGGTCCATCTTTTAATCATTCCATTTGTACAATCCTTGAAAATTAACGGATCATCCTAGTAGTAATGGTGTGATTCATTCAAAAATATTTTTCTATGTTCCTTTGATAAATCAAGGTGTATCATGCCTAAAGATATGTAGTTGATGAAATCAGAATACCAATGTTTTATTGTATTAGTGTCTTGGATTTTTTTTATTAGGAAATGATTCATTGATTAATTCCACATTTAATTCACTTGTTTTATGGTCTATGTATGACAAATGATCAACAATGAAATTTGAAGTGCCCTTTTTTCCTTGAATTCAATTTAAAATTAGTTAATTAACAAACTCCATTGAATTAGTCTAGGATTCTCATCTTTCTTTTTCATTAGATATTGTAGGGTAGTGTGATCTCTATAGATAGTGACTTTGGAGAATAGAAGGTGACATCAGAATTTACCGAATGCAATAAAAACTGAAAATATATCTTTTTTAGTTGTTGTGCAATTATTTTTATCCTTAATCAAAGTGAATCTAGAATAATAGATCTGTCTGATGATCCTTTCTTTCCTTTGTCCCAATACAGTACCAAATACCCAATCACTAGAATCATACATCATCTCAAATAGATTCTCCCAATCTAATGAAATCATTATCGATGCTTTAACCAAATGTTGCCTTAACAATTTAAATTTTTCCTGACATTCAGGACCAAAGTGAAATGTGATGTCTTTTCCCAATATGGTGGTAAGGGGGTGGTGAGTAACAGAGAAATACTTAATGAAATGTTGTTATAATCCAACATTTTCATGAAAAACTCAGATTGAATGAACTGAAGTAGGCATGGGTAGCTTACAGATTGTACTAATCTAGGTAGTTTCAAATTCAACTTTTTTATTTGAAATTATATGACCTAAAACTATCCCACTTTTTATTATAAATCCTGATTTTTTACAATTGAGCACCATATTATTTTCTTCATATCTCACCAAAACCTTATCCAAGTGCTCTCGAAATATATCCAAATAATTACCTTAAACATATAAGTCATCCATGAATACCTCCGAAAATTCTTCAATCATGTCATAGAATATTTACATCATGAATAGTTGAAATTTGGATAGGGAATTTCATATTCCAAAAGTCATTTATTGATAATATAATGTACCATATAGATAAGTGAATGTGCTTTTCTATTGATCTTCTAGTGTAACCAATATTTGATTAAATCCTTAGTATCTTTCAAGAAGATAATAGTAATATCTTATTGAAAATTGTTCAATGATTTGATCAATAAATGGTAATGTAAGGTGAGCCTTTCTAGTAGAATCAATCAATTTTATATAATTGACACAAACTCTCCATCCAGTCCCTATTCTTGTGGTTATCATTTCTCCTTTATCATTCATAACTATCGTGGTCCCACCCTTTTTAGGTGCCGCTAGAAATGGGATGACCCACTAACTATCAAAGATAGGAAATATTAAACCATTATCAAAAAAATTAATGACTTCTTTCTTCACTAATAAATTCATTGAAGTTTTTAAGCATCTTTGTGGTTTCCTATAAGGTTTTGAATTGTCTTCCATATGTATTATGTGATTTAAAATGTCATGACTTATAACATTTAAATTAACAGTCATCCAACCTATTTTTGGATTCCTTTAGGACAGGACATTGAACAATTTTATTTCTTATTGTCTTGAAATATTTTCATTTATGATCACCAGAAAAAAGTTTAAATGTCCCAAGTATTTATATATTATATTTGGTGGAAGAGGTTTATGCTCAAGTGTTGGAGGTTTTTCAAGTGATGGAGTCAATGATGTGGACTCTTTTCTATCCAAAGGCTCAACTATGTTTTAAATGAATTTTAAATTTTCAATCGATTTATTTAACTCATTTTCTTTATTGTGTAAATCCTCGAGATTTACCACAACCCTTGATAACTCATCCCATTCTTCAATAGTACCCACAAAATGATAGTTAGCTGTAGAGGGTTTTTTCCATTGACTTCAGGAAATTAAATTTTTTGTTTTTATCCCCAATTCTAAAAATTCATTTTCCCTCTTACACATCAACTAGTGATATGCATGTTTCTAAGAAAGGCCCCCAAACAATGAGTGGGATGTTCTTATCTTCTTCCATATCAAGGATAATGAAATCATTAGCAAAATAATATTTATCAAACTTAATTATTATATCCTCTATAATTCCTCGAGGATTCTTCACTGATCAGCCTACCATTTTCAAGAAGACCCTCATTGGACTTAATTCTATGATGCCCAATTCTTCAAGAACTCCACAAGGCATGAGGTTTACACTGGCTCTAAGTTTTCACAATGCTCTTCCAAATTGGAATCCTCTAATATTTCAAGGAACAGTGAGACTTATAGGGTCTCTTATTTTATGAGGTATAGATCTAGGTATGAAAAATGATCATTCCTCATGTATTACAATAATTCCTAAATCATATAGTTTTATTATTTTTTAAATAATATCCTTGACAAATTTAGATTAGTGGGCCATTTTTGTAATGTCTTCAGCAAAAGGAATATTTATGTGAATCATATTAAATATTTCCATGAATTTCACAAATTGGGAATCCAACTTTATTTTCTTTATTCTTTGTGGAAATGGAAGAGGTGGTATATGATCTTTCACCCTTTCATTGAGTGCCTCAATTTACTTTTCTTTTCATACCTGTTAAATTTTTTCATGTTCATTTTGATCTTCCTCCTCTTTAGCTTAAATTTGGATTACTTCATTTGTTGAATCACTATTCTTAGTGGCATGTGTAGGTGTATCATATATTGGTCAATAATCTTGCATTTGTTTCCCTCTATGTTCCACTTCTAAATGTGATATATTTTTCCTCTTCTCTTGTTTTAACTATTGTGTTACTGGTTAAAGTTCCCGATTTTCAATTTTACATTTGTGGAGCTAACTGACCAACTTGATTTTCAATCTTGTGCACATATAATTGTATGTTTTGGGTTTCCATCTATTGTGATTCAAATCTTGATAGATTAAACTTCATCAATTTTTCTATAATTTCTACCCAATCTGTTTGAACTTGCATTTCAGTGGGGGAATAGTATGTTGCTTTCTTTTTCTCCTTGTATCATTGTTGTTGATGAAATGGAGGTTGGTATTTCTATTGAGATCCTTCATTTTGTGATTTCATGGATGGTCTTAAGGTAGGTTGAGCATGGAACCCAAGTGGTCTTATTTTCTGGTTCATTGGATGAGTAACCATTATTTCCTTCCAAACATGATTTTGGTTATTTCCTTGCAGGATTGAGTTGTAATAGTTTCCATAATTTCCTCTGTTGTAACTGAAAAAGTTATATTCAGACATATTGTTCTCAGATGTGTTATATACACACATGAGATAATCATGAGGACCACCACAATGTGGGATGTGTTCATCTTGAATTACAAAGACTAAAACTTACATAGAATGACTCAGTTACAAGTGGTCAATCCTCTTATAGAGAGATTCAAAATTTTTAACCATGAATGTGTGAGAATCAACTTCCTATACTCATAATTTTCTTCTTGAAAAATATTTTGTCCGTTTGAAACTGTGTTCTTCCATTTTTTAGATTAATCTTCACAGATCTTTAGTATTCATCTCCATGAATTCATTACCAGAGGTTGTGTTGATTGCTGAATTACTCTCAGGTTGATGTACATAGTATAAATATTGAAACTAATTTTCCAACATCATTCTTTGATGAGGAAAAAACCATAACATGGAATTGAATCTTTCCTAAAAAAAGATTCTAGGTCTCTTTTTTTCAATATTGTGTTATTTTGTAGTATCGATCATGAAATTTTATTCTTAACACTTCCCAAGTGAAACATGAATTGGGGTTAAGACATTCCAACCAATACTTATAATTCCCTTGAAATGAGAATGGAAATAGTTGAAGTATCAATGCATTGTAGGTAACCCCATTATATTTAAATGTGCCACATAATTTGATAAATATTTTTACATGAACATAAGGGTCTTCATTGCTTAGGCTATGAAATTATACATATTGTTGGAGTAGGTTGATCGTTGATGACATCAATTCAAAATCCACCACTTGAATTATTTGTATTTTTATAGCTAATCTAACTCTGACTATGTTGGTTCATAGCTCCTGTCTCATAGTAGTCTGGGGCCTTTGATTATTGAGACGGTTTTAGAAGAGTTGGTGGACTTCTCCATTAGGAAGCATTGGAATGTGAGCCTCAATTCTTTCCACCCATTTATTTATTTGGTTTTTTATAAGAGCTAAAAATAGTATCTTTCCCTTTTCCTTAATGTTCTTATTCTTGATCAAGAGGGGTATTTTTTTTGATAGAGCTGAATTATGAGTGTTCACCATTTTGGAAAATTATTTCTGAAATAAGGTTTACATGGAATTTTCTTAGTGCTAAACGTGTGTATGATCTCCAACAATGATGTTATAAATTTGGTACAGGCGTTTCAGTACATATAATTTTTAAATTTTTATAACCAAATGGATTCTATAAAAGTGATGGGAAGGGTCAGACCACAGAGAGCATGAAATATATTTCACTAAAAATATTTCATTGGACAATGTTCAGATGGAGAATTAATTGAAGGGATTTATTTTTTATAATAATTTTAATTAAACTAAAAATTGTGAAAGAGAAATAAATAAATTATAATTATAGTTAAATAAATGATGAGGAACTATAAATCATAAAATTGTGTTTGGGTTGAATATTTTTTAATTAAACTACTATGCATCCATGAAAAATATTCTTTAATGTCATTAAATATCTATTCTGCTTATTTATCATCAGTTCTGAAAGTATAATCATTTTTTAGACACCATCTCATATATCCAAATTTATTTAAAGTCTCATTATCTGGTGTTATAAATAAATTAGAAGATGTTTTCAAGTACCAAACCAAATAGAAAAATGACACATCTCGTTTCTCACAAAGTTGTGACACCTATTTACACTATAGTCGGTCAATAAAATTAACTTTTTCAATATCACTAAATCAAAAAATAATTAAATTGGCTAATTTCAACTTAAAAAATGAATTCCAATGAAAATATAATTAAATAAGATAAATATCTAGATGAAAATAAATTAAATAAACAATTAACCGCAATATAAAATCATCACATGGCATGCATAGAAGATTAATTATTCAGTATAACTTCCTAACACATAGAAATTTACCCCTACATGATGACATAAAAATTAAATGCAGTAACAAAATTATAATACATTTAAAATAAAACTTCATTATCGGGAAAATAATCAAATCAGTCTACACACACTTCACATGTTGAAACATGAAACTTTTGAATCTCTGAATGAAATTGATCCCTCTGTAGGTTCCAAATTCAATTGATAACAACAAAAATCCCCAAAAACTATGCACCCACCTTGATAAAATCTATAGTGTGGTGAAAAGCATCTGATAAGTAATGATGAATCAGCATACATGCCCAGGGTTTCTATATTGAGAGAAGGAGATCACACACCAGAGGAGGTCTGTGTTGGGTTTCTGTTAATCAGGTGAAAGAGAGGTTTCCTTCATTATTTAAAGAGGCCATGGTTGGTGTGGGTCATGTAACTAAGAGGGGTTTTCCATATTTAATGGGTGTATTAGTGTAGCGGGGGATATTTGAGGGTAGGGGAGGTGGGGGAATGGGGATGGGGTAGGGGAATGGGGGGGAGGTGGTAGGAGATGGGGGAAAGGGGCGGGGACAAGGGGGTCAGGTCCAGTGGGGGCAAGGGGAGGGGTGGTGCAAGGGGGAGGCGTGATGGGGGAAGGGAATATGGTATAGGGGTGGATGGATAATGGGGGCAGTGAGTAAATAAGGATGGGAGGGGTATATTCTAGAATATATGGGGAAGTAAAAAAACAAATTCAAAATTTAAAAATAAAATCCGATATAAAAATTTGTTAAACATTAATAATAATAAAAAAATAAAAATACTAATTAAAATTAAAATAATAATAGTATACTTAAATATATAAAATACTAATTAACTATAAAAAATATTTAAAATAAAATCTTAAACTGACAAATACTAATAGTGTTAAATAAAGTATATAAAATTAATATATACTAATAAAAATAATAAAATACTAATTTCTGTGTATAGATAGCTAAAAAACTATAAAAATAACTAAAATATTAAAAAAAATTAAAAGAATCTAAAAAAACTAAAATAAGTTTGGAAAACAATAAAAAATAAAAAAAAAATATTAAAATGTCAAAGAAATCCATGTGCATTAGTGATCTTAATAAATTTGGAAAGAAAAAAAATCTTATTTTAAACCTAATATTAGAGTCTAAACTCTTGAATCATTATAGTTAGTGAACATGTATTTATTTATTCATACACAAGTTGGTAGTACTAGAGGAAAACACGATGTGTATGTATCGATTTATGATTACACTAGATTTACATGGGTTTATTTTCTCCCTAAAAAATATGAATAACTTTTTAATTTAAAAAAATTCAGTACTTCAATTAAAAATGAGAAAACCCCACCATTTATTACTGTACAGAGTGATCACAGTTGTGAACTTTTCAACTGTAGTGACTCTGGTTTTGACCTGTAAGACCTTGAAATATTACTAGGAATATTTTTGAATCTAAGAGCTGAGTCAGTGTGGGATTCTAAGGGTCTGGAGATACTTAGTGTGGTGATATTAAAAATATTAAATATATTATAAAACACACATGTAGTTTCATTTTAAACATGTAATAACTCTCATTAAGATTCATGGATTGGGAATCTAAAACTGTGGATGAGTTTATAACATAGGTTTTAACCTATACATGATATAAAGTTTGTTAGTGTTAGGTTTTCGATTGAGGGGGGGCATTGGTGAGGTGTTAAATGGAGTTTATTGATTTAAAAAAATTAAATTAATAACACCCTCTGTGTGGTGCACAAAAAATGAGGAGAGGTCCCCCCCTTGTCTGAAAGGTGACTCAAGGCCTAAATGGGGAGAGTAGGTGTCATTGATCCCTGTTTTTAAATCCAATCATCACTGGATCATGCTACAACGACTCCTGAGCGTCGTTTTGAACTTGAAGCTTCAGTGTTTCACTATGAGGGGGAAGATTGGAGTTTTAAGTCCTTATTCCCCTTTTGATGTGTTTTTTAAGTTTTAAAACCTTATTATGACTAATAAAGATCCCATAGGGATCAATCTATATGTTTTTTTTGGAAACTGTGGTGTTTTGAACAGCTCGAAGGGAATTATTGTTTAGAATTACTAGTCACAAAATATGTAGTGTAGGATCACAAACTATGTTTTCTTTTTATTCATGGATTATGACTATTGGGGACTGAACACCAGGTACCAAGGGTACGTTTTGTATAGTGATCCCATGTAATGTGTCCAAGGTACATGGCTAGGGATGTCATGTCAAGGGACATGGTTGTGAAATTGTACATGGACAGATACATGGACACAGTGTGCAGTGCATGGACACGAGTTGAGGACATGACCATAGTTTGGGTGAGGTAAGACACGCCATGTACATGTCATGTAAGCTCACATGGTCATCCAAGCCATGTTTTAGAGGACACAGATTGGTATTTAGGTGGGGTCACACACCATGTAGACCCCAATACACACCATGTACTATTTTTGGGAACTTCCTACTAATTTATCTCTATATTTGGGACTTATATCCAAGCCTACGAGTTGCCTATTATGAGTAGTTTTCCTTGTTGTATGGGATGGTATCCTTCATGATGGATTTTTTAGATATGATGTGTTGTGATTCTAGAACAATGTTATATTAGAGGTGCTTAATCATGGATAGTGATCTAGGTGGATCATTAGAGGGATTTTGGGGCTGGTACCCTTCCCTATCATCTTAGGATGTGGGTCCTCCTATACTCTAATCCGGTAGAGTGGAGGTCCCCTGCTATTAGGGTGTGGTTCCTCTACCTATGGAAGTGTTCCGATGTGAGGTTTGATGGTCATGAATCCCCTTCCAGTGATGTATTGCTGATGTTGGAGGTCATATTAGTTTATCAAAGAGACTCTATGATTGGTACTCCCCTTTATATTAGGGCACATATTTCCCTTACCTCTCATATTAGTAGTGACAGAACTCCCCCCAAAGTGGGTGCAGGTCCTCTACCTATAGATTAGTTCTCTTAGGGTCAGAACTCCCCTATCAGACCAGGGTGTGGGTCCCCCATATCATTCTTGTAGATATAGACAGATATCCACTATAGTATCAGGGAGTATGCCCTCTAAAATCATTATGTAGATAAATTCGTTACTCCCTAGTCATACGAGGGTGTGAGTCCTCTATCCATGTATTCGGTACTCCCCTTTCACAACAAGGAATAAGTCCTCCATATGTGATGTTCATGTAGAGTTGGTACTCCCCTATCATACCAGAGTGTGGGCCCTCTATCACAGGGTTATTACTCCCCTATAATGTTAGGGTGTGGGTATCCTATTATGATCATATAGGTATAGATAGAACTCCCCTAGAAACAGGGTTCAAGTCCCCTATTTACGGACTGGTACACCCCTATCTTTGAGTAGCGGTGGGGAGTAGGTACCCCATTGGAATTAGAGTTCACTCACTGTGGAGTACAATTATGAGGAGTGGGAGCCTCCATATTTTATGAACAATACTTGGTTAGGATGTAGTTCTTCCTCAACGCAGTGAGGTGTGGACCTCTCCCTACCAGTACTACAGAGGTTTTGTGGGATAGTTAGGAGTTAGTACTCCCACAACTATGGGACAATGGTGGGGTGTGGGTGCCTCACTCTCTCTTTATAGAGGATGCACATGGTGCATGTATTGGAGTGACACTCCCTCATTTTTGTGTAGTATTGAGGGGTTGACCTATCATCTTGGGTTCTTATGAGCTTGTGCAAGATGCAAGGCAGTAGTGATAGGACCTATAGTACTAGGAATTAGTGTTAAAAATATATTGGAGTTTCTAATGGAGTGTATTATCTCATATGGGAACTTAGGTATGATAGGTTTTTTTCCAATGAAGTGTGTTCTGTCAAATGGTTCCTCTGGGATGGTAGGGTTGTTCTTAATGGAGAGTGTTATCATATATGAGTTCCATCTGGGATGGTAGAGCTCATGGAGTGCATTATCCTAGAAGAGTAAAACATCTAATCCTTGAGTATAATCCTATGACAGGATATGTGGTTGGGACCTCATGATACATGGAGTCTATCATGAGTATATATGGGTGATTCCAGGAGTCCTTATGGGGATTTCACATATCAAGATTAACATACCATGTGGATTGAGCTGACTAGTCACAAATAGCTTAGGAGGATTTGAGATGTATTTTCTCTCTCGTTTGGGTTTCCTACTCTGGATGGATTAAGCAGACTATTACCTTTTATTTTTCCCTTTTATTTCGGGTTTTTAGAGTTCCTACTATGTATTTCTATACTCACACATGTACAAGACATTCCCACACATGTCATGTCTTGTGGAGATGATAGACCTTTTGAAAAAGTCCCAAGAGGACCCAGAGTGGGAAAAACACAGAGAGCTAGAAAAACAAAGGTGTTTACCAATGCTTTATTGAGGTGTGATTCCAATGGTTTCTTTTGATAGTGGTCCCCAACCTATGAGCAGGTTGAATGATTTTAATGTTTTGGTGGGCTTGTTTTTTCCCTTGTACATTCAATACTTTTTCTATACACTGTTTTTGAGATATATGTATGAATGAATTTTTGATTCTAGCTATTTATATCGACAATATTTTATGAAAAAAAATGGGTGCATATGTATATGTACCATAGGATAATACATCCCATATGTATGATATGAAGACTCGACACTAGATGCCATCCCTTGCCAAATTTGTGGCGGTCTTGGGGTAGTCTTCGATTGGGCCTTAGTGGGTCAGGTCATGATAGAGTGGTATCAGATCATGTCATTCCTTAGGGACAAAATATATGAAATTGTATTTATAATTATGGAAATGTTTTTAAAGTGTTTGAGTTCATCTTTCAGGATAGATACTTTAGTGTTCATACGAGGGATGACATATCTATTCAAAAGGACTCTGATAACCTGCTTGTTGACTTGGACACTAGGCACTAGTTATTGGAAAATGTTGTCAATACATTATATATGTCACAACCCCCTCCCACCAAAGATTTCCCTCTTGAGCTGGAAATGGTGAAAGGGAGATAATGACCCCCGAGTCCCGCCTCCAGTAGGCCCTGGGTTGGCGACTAGCCCCAAGGGTATGAGTTTTTACAAATATGGGAGGCATTACCCTTTTATTATTTTAAGATCGGGAAATAGGACAAGTCAACCACCAAAAAGGAAAAGAACAAGTGTATAGAAATAAACCCAAACCAATCCCACAAGCATGTTTAAACAATTTTATAACAAGGTGCAAGTACAAGAAATCTCAAAGTACAATACCAAAAGAAACAAGTGTACAACAACAGCAAAAACTCCAACGGTCCAACTAGTAGGGTCCCGCACGGCCCTGGTAGTCCTCCTGGAAACCTAAAAGTAAACGTAGGGTGATCATACAATTATAATCAGTAGGGAAACCTAAATCTCTCATACACAAGTGGGGAGACATCCTAATGTCCCGTGAGAACAACAGAATAAACCTAGTAAGGAATTATATACACCCAACCTAACCAAACACACTCACCAAAAACACAATCACAACAGGTAGTAGTATATAAGAAACAAGATTATTGGGTACCCCACACCATTTCCTAGTAGTTAACTGCTCTTCCTAACGGCGAACGTCCTGACGCTGCCACAGTCTCCCTGCCCACACACACCTGGGCCTCACAAACCACACATCCCGCCCGCACACACCTGGGCCTCACAACCACGTATCTCGACCACACACACTTGGGCCTCACAACCATGTATCCCTCCCATACACACCTGGGCCTGACAACCACGTATCCTGCCCTCACACACCTGGGCCTCACAACCACGTATCCCTCCCGCACACACCTGGGCCTCATCCCGAAGATTCTTGGGAAACAGTAGAACCTGGCCGAAGAGTCTTGGTCTAAAACCACCCCAATCAAAACCTACCCGAAGAGTCTTAGGTGTAAGGTCACCTCAAGCCATCACAACCTAGGGGAGAATGAGCAGGAAGGAGCTAGTAACTAAGGGAAAAACACCCTCTCCCATGAAATGGGGGTGTTTGGTACTAAGTGCTCAACATGGGTGGGGTGCGATAAAACACAAAATATATAGATATATATATGTATACCAAACACACAACCCAACCTATGGATTCTAAACAGAGAAACTGAGCACGTGCCTCGGTACTACTACTCCGAAGCATGCATACAATAAACAACCCCAACCCCATTTAGTTTTTCATGTTTCAACAGAATTAGTTTATTAGTTCCTTAACTACTGGTCAACTATCCACAACCAACCACATCGATCGTTCATAAAAAATATCCCTTCCATCCACAAATCTAGTTAGGAAAACACAAGCAACACAACCAAGTCCCTTCTTATTAACCAACCAACCCATTGATTATTAATCCCGTTACATTACCATGACCACCATTCATTAACTCTTCCACTTTTTATTTATTATTCACAACCCATAGTCCGATAACATTTAAACCCATCACTGCAGCCCTTCTTCCAACCACCATAACCACAAACACACCCAAACTCGTACATCATCATCCCTTGATACCATTTATCGCAGCCCCGCTGCCCATCACCAACATAACTTTCACACCAACCCACAACCAAGTCAACCGCAGCCCCGCTGCTCACCCAATCCACAACAACCCACAAAACACCCCCATCGCATGCCACATATCCAAGCCAATACCCACATGCTCATTATTCCATTTTTTTAACCAGGGTGATCACACAAGGGTTCCAGATTTTAATCAGCCAACTTTACGTGATTTAATCAATTTCCACATTACACAAAGTTTCCACCCACAAAATGGTCTAGAAAGATAGGGAAACATTTAATTGCGTATGAAAAGGCCCCCAACGATCGTGATTTTCAGTAGGCAGAATCCTATTCAATTCACAAAATAATATCACAGGATATAAGATAAACATAAAAACTTCCCCATTCCCGTTATTTAACCAGTTATTATCTTTATTTAATGGTTCAACTGTTTCTCATGAAAACAAGAGGATACCCACCCAACATTATGAACAATTTAGAGAGATGAAGGTAAGATCCCTACCTCAATAGGATCTGATCGCAACGCTCCCCCGGATCAACCTTAGAAGATGTCCGTCGGCATCCGTCACTTCTGTCGAGTCCCGGAAAAACCTCCTTGGGTGGAAGTTGGAAAGGAAAGGCCGAAGTAAAGACAACGGATCCAAGTTCGGAAGTTCCACCATGTCGTTATGATCCCATGCCTGCTGACGGATGGTAAATCAGAGCTCAGACATAGAAGTTATGGAAGAAAGAGCCTTCGAGTCTCTTGGGAGAACTCTGCTCAGAGGAAAGGGGAGGAGAGGGGTGAGTTGAAAAGGAGGAGGGGACCCCTCCTTTTATAGGTGAGAAAAGCAAAAGTACATGGTGTGTACTTTATGGTACACGGCGTGTACTTGGTTATTTCACACAGTCTTCATGCGGCTTCCAACACAGCTCTGTGGCTATTGACTGGTCAACACACGGTTTGAGGGTAACGCATACATGGGGAAGGACTACACGGCATGTAGTTTGGACACACGGCGGGTACCCATTTATTTCACACGGCTCCAACACAGTACACGGTCATTGACTGGTCAACACACATTTTGAGGGTAACGCATATGCGGGGAAGGAATACATGGCGTGTACCCATTTATTTCACACGGAAAGGACAAGGCCTTCAACATGGGGTATACCCGGCAAGGGGGTACACGAGGTGTACTCAAACTACACGGCGTGTAGTTTCAAAATTCTGGAAAGTGTGGGAAAAGTCCATTTTACCCTCCAGAACATTTCTTGACCTTCTTTTGACAAAGGAATAGTCCGGAGAGGTCTGGGCCATTACATCAGATACCTCTTAAAACATTATCGTCCCCGAGAATTCAAAAACCATCCCAGAGGAACCCAACGAGATACCTCTTAGGGTTCTCATTATAACAGGAACCCAACCAACAACCCTAATCATATGCGTTAGGAATTCCTTCTCCTATGTCGAGATATTATCCAATTTAGGCGGCATTGACTCGCCTGCACGGGTTTAATCGCATCCTCATTAATGCGTCTCAATTAAGAATTGGGTATTCCCACTTTCATACATTAGGATTTTTCAACTCGCACTACCCCCAACACCACACAACCAACACACTGCTCGAACATGTGGTTTGGGGAAATTCTTTATCCTATGTCAAGATATTATCTGCTTTAGGCGGCACTGAATCGCCTGCCCGGTTTCAATCGCATCCGCATTAATGCGTCTCGATTAAGGATCAGGTTTTTCACTTTTTCCCACTCATCCGAACATGCTACACACTTCCAGAGAACAAGGAAACAAAAGGTCTCACAACCTAAAAGCCAAGATTTCCATATATCAAAGGTACATAGTACAACATCAACACAAATCTCAGAAGAACAAGAAAAAACAAAAGTCAAAACAACTCCGGGTACTGAGCATTCATCTGGGCCTCCCGCTCCCAAGTGCTCTCCTCGAGGCCGCTATGCCTCCACAACACACGAACCAAGGCGATGGTTCATCCACGGAGCACCTTATCTTTACGATCCTCGATTCTAACTAGTCTTTCCTCAAAGGTCGTGTCATCTCCCATATCTAACTCTCCTCAGTCGATAACGTGAGAGTCGTCGTGTAAGTATCGACATAGCTGGGAGACGTGGAAGACGTCATGAACCTTCTCCCACTGAGGTGGCAGGGCTAGCTGATATGCCACCTCGCCAACTTGCCTCAGCACTTTAAAGGGTCCGATGAACCTAGGTGAGAGCTTTCTCCCTTTCCCAAACCTCGGATTCCCCCGTCAAGGGGAAACCTTCAAGAACACATGATCTCCCACCTCGAACTCCAAGGTCCTCCTACAACGATCAGCATAAGACTTCTGTCAGTCCTGGGATGCTTTCATCCTCTCACGTACAAGATGGAATTTCTCTATGGTGCTCTATACTACCTCTGGCCTAAGAGCACCTGCCTCACCAACCTCTGCCCAGCAAATGGGTGAACGACATGGTCTTCCATACAAAGCCTCAAACGGTTCCATGACAATAGTAGATTGGAAGCTGTTGTTGTAGGAAAACACTACTAAAGGAAAATGTCATACCCATGATCCTATGAAATCCAGAATGCATGCTCGCAGCATGTCCTCCAACGTCTGGATAGTCCGCTCTTTCTTCCCATCGGTCTGGGGGTGGAAAGCAGTGTTAAGGCGTAGCTGGGTGCCAAAAGAATGTTGTAACCCCCCCCCCCCCCCAGACTCATGAGGTAAACCGAGTATCCTGATCTGAGATGATGGTTATTGGAACTCCATGCAAACGAACCACCTCATCTATATACCTTTGTGCTAAGGTACTCACCGGGCCCGACTCCTTAATTTCTAAGAAGTGAGCTGATTTCATCAGCCGATCCACCACTACCCAGATAACATCATAACCACCCTGAGATCTGGGTAGTCCTGTGATGAAGTCCATTGAGATGTCATCCCACTTCCACTCCTGGACATATAAAGGATGCAACAACCCAGTGGGAACACAGTGTTCATCCTTCACTTGCTGACACACTAGGCATTTAGCCACAAACTCCGCCACTTCCCATTTCACCCCAGGCCACCAAAACTGTTCCCTCAGGCCTCGGTACATTTTTGAAACTTTTGGATGTACCACCAAGGCTGAGCTATGGAACTCACGGAGAACTCCCTCACACATTGTCTCTGGGACAAACAACCTTCCATGGGAAAGCATCTGATGTCGGCTATCCTATGGCCATCCTTCTGGAGCATTCCCTTGATCGACACGATCCCGCATCACTTCCGCCTCGGAGTCCCCCCACTGAGACTCTTCCACCTGCTGCAACAAGGAGGACTGCACCGTCATCTGAAACAAACAGCCTCTAACACCTTCTACCCTAGCATCCAAGTGCAAGGCGGCCGACTCTCCCATAACATTCCAAGCATCAGTGGATTCCTGAACCACTTCCTTATGCGACTTCTTGCTCAGGGAATCAGCCACAATGTTTCCCTTACCTTCAGTGTAAGAGATATCAAAGTCATATTCTTGGAGAAACTCGACCCATCTCTGTTGCCTAAGGTTCAGGTCATGCTGGGAGAAGATATAAAACGGGCTCTTGTGATATGAGAAGACAACAAAGCACTCCCAAAATAGGTAATGTCACCACAACTTCAGTGCGAACACTACTGATGCAAGATCTAGGTCATGGGTGGCATAGTTACGCTTGTGAGGGCGTAACTGCCTAGACCCATAACAGATCACTCCCATCTTTTGCATCAGCACGCACCCCAGACCAAGGCCAAAAGCATCACAAAACACCTCATACAACAACCCTTCCTTTGGAAACCTGAGTACGGAAGCACTGACCAACTTCTCCTTCAGGTAGTTGAAAGATTTCTGGAACTGCTCGCTCCATAGGAAGACCCTATTCTTCCTAGTCAAAGCTGTCAATGGATCAGCAACTCGAGAGAAGTCCGAAACGAACCTCCGATAGTAACCTTCTAACCCCAGGAAACTACGAACTTCTGCTATGCTCTTGGGTGCTGCCAAAGAAAAAACTGCCTCCACCATCAAAGGGTCCACTAACACTCCATGTTGAGACACTAAGTTCCCAAGGAAGTGTACTTCTTGTGTCAAGAAATTACACTTTGACAATTTCCCGTAAAGCTGGTGGTGTCGAAGGACTTCCAAGACTGCCCTGAGATGCTCAACATGATCCTCCTCTGATCTTGAGTAGACCAGGATGTCATCGATAAACACAACAACGAACCGGTCCAGAAACTCTCAGAAGACAAGGTTCATAAGCCCCATGAACACAGCCGATGCATTTTTAACTCCAAACGGCATCAATACAAACTCGAAGTGTCCATACCTGCACCTGAAAGCCATATTTGAGATGTCACTATCCTTTACCCTCAGTTGATGATATCCAGATCGTAGATCAATCTAGGAAAACCAACTTGCTCCCCTCAGTTGGTTGAAGAGATCATCTATCCTTGGAAGGGGGTAACGGTTCTTGACCGTTACCTGGTTCAACCTTCAGTAGTCTATGCATAGACTGAGACCACCATCTGCCTTCTTCACGAACAAAACTGGATCACCCCGTGGCGATACGCTGGGTCAAACAAAACCCTTCTCCATCAGATCATCAATCTGAATCCGCAACTCCCGCAACTCCGAAGGTGACATCTGATAAGGGTTCATCAAAATCAGACAGGCACCAGGCTGTAAGTCTATCCTGAACTCTACGTCACGTCAGGGGGGTAGAGTCACAACCTCCTTAGGAAAAACATCAAGGAACTCCCCAACAACCTCTGGGACATCCATCATCTCTGTATTAGCTGGAACCACTGATAACCCTCCTGACAAGGAAAGGAGAGGATTCACATGCCGAATTCCTACCTGATAGCTCCTCTCGCCAACAAAAGATATGCGCTGCCCATCCACGTCGAAGAACATGACTCTTCTCCGGAAGCAGTCGATAATGGCACTAACAGAAAACAACCAGTCGATGCCTAGGATGACATCGTATGGATGCATCTGTAATAGAAAAAGGTCCCCACTAGATCTATGTGGTCCCAACGTCTGCCCACATCCCCGAAAAACATAAGATACGCTGGTCTGGCCTCTAACTGGTGTACTCAGCACCAGTGGTATGGAAATTCTCTCTACATCTAGTCCCAAAGCATGGGCTAGACCAGGTGCAACAAAGTAGTGTGAAGCTCCCAAATAGAAAAAATCAGAAAAAAGAGTGTTGAACAAACAAATCGTACCTCGCACCACCTCTGGTCCTGCTGGAGTTATCAACTCTACTGCGTGAAACTGTCCACGCCCAGCTCCTCTACCTCTCTGATTTCATCCACCTCCCCGACCACGCCATGGTTGAGGTCCCAGAGGGGCACCCTGAGGTCATCCTCCTCCCGCAAAGTCTACCCTCAGAGGAGCATGGTCCTGCTGCTGCTAGAAGGGCCTCGCCGGCAACTGGTGCTGCTGAGGTGGGCGCTGAACCTGCCCACCTCCACCGTACTGAGCTCGGGTCGGGCACCGACTCTGAATGTGCCTGAAACCTCCACAAGAAAAACACTTCGGTTCTGGGCTCGTGAAAAAGGGACGAGGACCCGAAGATCTGAACTGGAACTGTTGGGGCCTGCTCCCTACTGGCCGGAACCTAGAAGGTCCCGTCGCAGGAGACCTGCTGCTGATTGCCTTCCCCTTCGACGAGCCCGACTGGATCCCCTCTCGGGGTGCACCTCCCAGCGAGTGAATCCTCTCTACAGCCTATGCCTTCTTCTGTACCACCAAGTACGTCGGAAGGGTGAAGGGGGTGATAGCATACTTGAGCGAAAGACGAAGCGCCTCCTCCAAACGTCTCACCTGAGACTCCTCATCTGGAAAGAGATCCGGAGCAAAGCACAAGATATCCTTGAACTTGATCCCCAACTCTCGTACTGACATGCTCCCCTACTGAAGGGAGAGTAACTCATGCTGCTTCTCTACCTTGATCATGGAAGAAAGGAATTCCTCTCGAAATTCCTTCTCAAAGTCAGCCCATGGAACCTCTACCTCTATCCTCTCTCTGAGGTAGAGCGTCCACCACTATCGCGCTGCACCTCTCAGCTGACTGACTACTAGGGGAACCCAGTACTCCCTCAGAGCACGGATCAAGGTAAAATCAATCCCTAGCTCCTCAAGACACCCCTCCTTCTCTATATATGAAGTACTACCCTCGTACTTCTTGAGGTCCTACCGCTGAAAAGAACAGAGAGTCTTCTGCCACTGGCTATCTTCCTCCTCTCGACCAATCCTCAACTGATCGACCGCCTAAATCTACTGGGCCTCGTCCATCTGAGCCACTTAGGGACAACTTCCAGGTGCCATAGCTGTACGGTAAATAAGGATCGCCTAAGCCCAAGTAGTAAGGAAAAACTCAAGGTTTTATTTTATCATTTTATTTCAATTTCTTTCCCAGAACACCCAAATCAAGTAAAACACAATCATGATGATGCATGTACCTTACCTAGGGTCTCTACCCTGCAATCAATATAGTATCACTTGGTATTTTGGTAGGCTTAGAGTCCTTGCATCAGATCATGGGGGCCCCTAAAATCCCGTTTCCTAGCCGGTCTTCCCTGGCCTATGTCACGCACCAAGATTAACTAACACTGTTGCCCTACCATCCCATGCAATCATCACTGTTCCTAACTCCAAACTCCATTCTATCTCTCAACCATCACCTCTGATACCATTCTTTCATGACCCCCTCCCACCAAAGATGCCCCTCATGAGTTGGAAATGGTGAAAGGGAGATAATGACCCCCGAGTCCTGCCTCCAGTAGGCCCCAGGTTGGCGACTAGCACCAAGGTTATTAGTTTTCACAAATATGGGAGGCATTACCCTTTTATTATTTTAAGATCGGGAAATAGGATAAGTCAACCACCAAAAAGGAAAAGAACAAGTGTATAGAAATAAACCCAAACCAAGCCCACATGCATGTTTAAACAATTTTATAACATGGTGAAAGTACAAGAAATTTCAAAGTACAATACCAAAAGAAACAAGTGTACAACAACAGAAACAACTCCAACTGTCCAACTAGTAGGGTCCCGCACAGCCCTGGTAGTCCTCCTGGAAACCTGAAAGTAAACGTAGGGTGAGCATACAAGTATACTCAGTAGGGAAACCTAAAGCTCTCGTGCACAAGTGGGGAGACATCCTAATGTCCCGTGAGAACAACAGAAGAAACCTAGAAAGGAATTCTATCCACCCAACCTCACCAGCCACACTCACCAAAAACACAATCAAAACAGGTAGTAGTATATAAGAAACAAGATTATTGGGTACCCCGCACCATTTCCCAGTAGTTAGCTGTTCTTCCTAATGGTGAACGTCCTGACACTGCCACACTCTCCCCGCCCACACACACCTGGGCCTCACAAACTACACATCCCGCCTGCACACACCTGGGCCTCACAACCACGTATCCCGCCCGCACACACCTGGGCCTCACAACCACGTATATCGCCCGAACACACCTGGGCCTCACAACCATGTATCCCACCCGCACACACCTGGGCCTTACAACCATGTATCCCACCCGCACACACCTATGCCACACAACCACTTATCCCGCCCGCACACACCTGGGCCTCATCCCGAAGATTCATGGGAAACAGTAGAACCTGCACGAAGATTCTTGGGCTAAAACCACCCCAATCAAAACCTAACCGAAGAGTCTTAGGTGTAAGGTCGCCCAAAGCCATCACAGCCTAGGGGAGAAGGAGCAAGAAGGAGCTAGTTACTAAGGGAAAAACACCCTCTCCCATGAAATGGGAGTGTTCGGCACTAAGTTCTCAACATGGGTAGGGTGGGATAAAACACAAAAGATACAGATATATATATGTATACCAAACACACATCCCAACCTATGGCTTCTAAACAGAGAAACTGAGCATGTGCCTCGGCACTGCTACTCCGAAGCATGCGTACAATAAACAACCCCAACCCCATTTAGGTTTTCACATTTCAACAGAATTAGTTTATTAGTTCCTTAACTACTGGGCAACTATCCACAACAAACTACATCGATCGTTCATAAAACATATCCCATCCATCCATAAAGCAAGTTAGGAAAACACAAGAAACGCAACCAAGTCCCTTCTTATTAACCAACCAACCCATTGATTATTAATCACATCACATTACCATGACCACAATTCATTAACTCTTACACTTTTTATTTATTATTCACAACCCATAGTTCGTTCACATTTAAACCCATCCCTACAGCCCCGCTTCCAACCACCATAACCACAAACACACCTAAACTCGTACATCATCATCCCTTGATACCATTTATCGTAGCCCCACTGCCCATCACCAACATAACATTCACACCAACCCACAACCAAGTCAACCGCAGCCCCGTTGCTCACCCGATCCACAACAACCCACAAAACACCCCCATCGCATGCCACGTATCCAAGTCAACACCCACATGTTCATTATTCCATTTTGTTTAACCGGGGTGATCACACAAGGGTTCCAGATTTTAATCAGCCAACTTTACGTTATTTAATCAATTTCCACATTCCACAAAGTTTCCACCCACAAAAGGTCTAGAAAGATAGGGCTACATTTAATTGCGCAAGCAAAGGCCCCCAACGACTGTGATTTTCAGTAGGCATAATCCTATTCAATTCACAACATAATATCATAGGATATAAGATAAACATAACAACTTCCCCATTCCTGTTATTTAACCAGTTATTATCTTTATTTAATGGTTCAACTATTTCTCATGAAAACAAGAGGATACTCACCCTGCATGATGCACAATTTAGAGAGACGAAGGTAAGATCCCTACCTCAACAGGTTCCGATCGCAACGCTCCCCCGGATATACCTTAGAAGACGTCCATCACTTCTGTCGGGTCCCAGAACAATCTCCTCGGGTGGAAGTCGGAAAGGAAAGGCTGAAGGAATGACAACGGATCAAAGCTCGAAAGTTTCGCCTCGTCGTTATGATCCCGTGGCCGCTGACAGATCATAAATCAGAGCTCGGATGAAGAATTTATGGAAGAAAGAGTCTTCGAGTCTCTTGGGAGAACTCTACTCAGAGGAAAGGGGATGAGAGGGGTGAGTTAAAAAGGAGGAGGGGACCCCTCCTTTTATAGGAGAGAAAAGAAAAAGTACACGGCGTGTACTCAGTTATTTCACACGGTCTCCATGTGGCTTCCAACATGGATCTGCGGCCATGGAATAGTCAACACACGTTTTGAGGGTAATGCATACACGGGGAAGGACTACACGGCATGTAGTTTGGACACACAACATGTACCCATTTATTTCACACGGCTCCAACACGAAACACGACCATTTACTAGTCAACACACGGTTTTAGGGTAACACATACGCGGGGAAGGACTACACGGCGTGTAGTTTGGACACACGGCGTGTACCCATTTATTTCACACAGCAAGGACACGTCCTTCAATACGGGGTATACTCGGCAAGGGGGTACACGGCGTGTACTCAAACTACACTGCGTGTAGTTTCAAAATTCTGGAAAGTGTGGTAAAAGTCCATTTTACCCTTCAGAACATTTCGTGACCTTCTTTTTGACAAAGGAATGGGCCGGAGAGGTCCGGGCCATTACAATATAGGACTGGGATGTCGGTTACATGTCCTTTTTGAGTCAGTTCCCTAGATATAATCTTTTACCAAAGTGCGTCTTGATTCTATTTTAGGATGCCACTGCAATGATAGATAGACAAAATTCCACAGTGGGATTTTGATGATGATGCACCCAGTGATAATGATTTAGTGAAGGGAACTAGTCTTAAGGTAGTACCTCTGGGTGGTCATCTAGTTGATCCACCACATGTTGAGTAGTAGGTTGTGCTGATAATTATGGCCAAGGATTTGCACAGCCTGAGTATGCTTCATGAGTTCCATAGGCAGAGACCTCCCAAGTATTTGGGTGATCCATACCATCAGGAAGCTGATGACTAGCTTGAGCCAGTCACACACATGTTTCGCCTTATGAGGACACCTCCCAATCATATGGTGTTCCTAACAGTGAGTTTTCTATAGGGATCAGCCGCTCCATGGTGGAGACTGATGGCACAGACCCACGATGAGATGATGCTCACTTGAGTATATTTTGAGTGGCTCTTTATGGAATAGTTTTATCCAGCCACATTGAGATTGGTGCATATCTAGGAGCTTCCAAAGCTTCTATAGAATAACATGTTTGTGTAAGAGTACTCATATAGGTTCGTAGACCCTTATTGATACTCCGTGTATATGGTTTGAGATCCATTTTTTAGAGCATGGACCTTTGAGCATGGCCTCCATGGAGACATTCGTTCAAGTGTTATCCCCTTTTTTCTTCCCTCTTATACAAGGGTGTTAGAGTAGGCTCTAGTGATAGACATATTCCAGACATAGGGTCATGAATATGGGTTTGGTAGTGGTGATCACAAGGCCGAGTCGTCTAAAATATCTAAAAAATGGTAGTTTGTAGGATAATGGTGTAGGAGGCACACCTATGCCCAAACATAGATGCATGGGTCTACATCATCGGAGTCACACTGGAGATCTGTTCAGCCACATGATAATCAGTGTTATGCTTTTGATGTGTGAGGACATTTTTTCATGAGATTGTATGACCCTCCATGATTTTGAGAGAGATATGGTTGATAAACCACCCTAGTAGCAGTAGTGTCTAGAGCAAGGATTTCTGCATGATAGAGGGCATGGAAAAAGAGTGGGGAGATAAGAATGAAAATATAGATGATTAGAGGTAATTCCACCACCACCCCTAGGTATTCTATTATAGGAATAGGGAGATGGAGGACGGGGTGAGGAAAACTGTATTCCACATAGTCCTATGACCCAAAGGCTCCGAGTATGATTAGATGTATGCTTTGTGTCCTTTATACTTTTTCAATAGTATTTTTAGACACTATTGTGAGGTAATATATTCTTATCACTTCCTGATCGATGCTTATCTAGGGTCCCACATGGTTTAATTAGAGCCCTTTTATAGTGTTGTTTTATGTAGATTTGGACTCATGAAGAAGAGGGACATTTCCCCCACTAAGATGTGTTCTTGTGATGTGATATAAAATAATGCGGGTGAGTTAGTTCCACTCAAATCATATATCATTGAGATTTGGTGGATGAGTTCCTTTTACTTGTGTTTTCGGGGTGGGGTTTTGTGTTGGAGTGTCGGACCAGGCCTTGACAATACCAATGGAACCTTTTGGATCAACCTGTATTCTTGGTGGCCCTAGTGGAGGGAGATCCTTGCATATAACCTTCATGTTGAAGCAGTGAGAGTCCTTATGATGTTTCATCAGTGTAGATTGGTTTCCTACCATCCATGCTCTGATGGTTTACCTCTGATGGGTGTGTAAGTGTCTTTGTATTTTTTTTATTTGTGTTGCTGCTGGAGGTTTTCAGATATAGGGTGCACTTAGAACCAATGTGTACACTTGGTCATTCTTGTGTTGTTTATATGTACCATCGTGTTCTCAGTGTCAGAGTTGTGTGCGAGAAACTTGAGGTTTGTGTAACACCCCAGGTAAATAAAGAATATGACATTTTTATATTTATCCATATTTTTGAATAAAATATTAATATTACTTTAAAGGGGATGCTATGCTCGATGGCGTACCCAATACGCAACAACGAGTTTCTTGGGAATCTTACGTTGCACTCTAATAATAAAATAATATTATTTTAAATAGTAGTTAACGCCTAGCCGTTGTAATGGCGGGAATGAACAGAACTAACTAAAAAATGATTATATATTTTTGTCAAATATTTTTACTTTTTACAATAAATGTTAGAGGATTAAAAATGCGAATGAATCCAATTTTAAGTGTAAACATTCTAATATTCTTTAAAAGTTTGATTAACCACATTTTGATGGAAAACCACTTTTAAATACACTTTTTGACAATTTTATGTGTTATATTTGACAAAATAAAATTCTTATTTACAATTGGGACATCAAAATTTACTTTGTGTAAATTTTTGGTATCTTTCCGATAAAGTTCATTTTTTAATGAATAGTGAAAAATGTTGTATTTTAATTCAAAACCTCTTTTTAATCCAATTTATTTATATGATTAGATTATCTTTTGAATTTTTCTTAAAGTAAAATTAGAATATATTTTTACCATTTAATCCAATAGTGGTCATTGGAATTAATTTCACTTTGAAATCGGACTTAAAGTAGTGTCAATCTTTTGATACTTTTTGTTTCATAAAAACACGCTATTTGTTTTGACAGTGGTAATTAATTATTAAATTAATTAATGCAACTTATATGTTTTAAATTTTGTAAAATACACATCATTTTTTAATTCAGAATATCAAATATAGCTTAGGGTGAATTTTTGGTAATTTTTTGAAAAACATCAATTTTTGATGAATAGTGAAACCACTAAGTGGTACTTATAAAAACTGATTTTCCGTTTAAATGAAATTTTTCCATCTTTGTGTTTTGAATTTCAAAAATCCGACATACATGGTTTTCATTAAGAAGTAAAATGTGGTTCAGTGGGATTAGAATAATTTTTTGGTGAACAGTAACTTATTAAGTTTTTAATCGCGATTAGAGGTAATTAGTGTAGTTTAAGGTAAGAATAATGTTTTAATAAAAAGAAATGACCTAGACACATGTCCTACCCTCATTGGATGTGTCATGGCCGACCAAGAAAATACATGGGTCAACTTGGGGACCCCATGGAGACACTTTGGTTGGAAAATGACATAAATACCTTTTTATTTAATGTTAAAATTAAAATGACACAAACATGAGTTGTTTCACTAAATCAATTTTTAAATGGGGCTATACAAGTCAGATTTTTGACTATAAATATTCATTGGAAAGATAAAACTATTTCTTACATCATAGTTTTTTTTTATAATTTTTAGACATTAAATAAATTAAATTATTTATGACATCATGATGATGCAGCGATGACCTCATTATTTAACGATTTAAATAAAATGGAAAGATAATATAAAATCTAAGACCTAAACATGTCCAAAACATATTGGATGGGTGTATTTCTAACCCTTATCACCTTATCATTGAAGAAAATCAACGTGGGACCATTAAAATCTGAAACTGATTCTAAAATAAAGTAACATTTCTTTACATTCCAAGAGTGCCCCTCCTCTCCTCTTATAAAAGGCCCCCACCTCTACCTACTTACCCACACTTCACAACCCTTTAGATCAGCCAACCCCTGCCCATTTTGTCTCTCCAAATCCCTCTCTAACTCATTGAAGCCTCAATTTTTGCATAAGTATTCCCAAGGATGCCTTTGAGCTCAAACCAAAGGGAGTTACCCGATTTTAAGGTAATGTCTTCACTTGTGTCCTTTTGCTTCTGCAACCCCCCTAAACTCTTTTTATTAATTTCTTTTGTAACAAATATATTATCTTCAACATACTAGGATGTTGTTATAAGAAGTATTCTAGCTACACTTACACACACCTTCGTCTAATGGTTATAGAACATACTGTTTCTGTGGTTGGTGATTTTCTGCCTCACGAAACGATGATTGTTCAACATTCTTTTAACACCTTTAAAGGTGGACATTATGATGTCACTGTATTTTATATATGATATATATGGTATTTATGTTTACTATATGCTTCTGTATTTTATATTTAAATCATACCTTTATTCTTTTCATGTTGTGTAAATGCGATAATTTCATATGAGGAAGTGTGGACTACCACCCCCTCAAGTGATGTGACTCGTACATGCAATACATGGAATGTATAAAGAATGAAATTAATGAACATATGTGACCTATATAACATATATATTATAATTTAATTATAATATATATATATATATAAATCATTTATTTTTAATTCCATTAATATGACAAAAAATGAAAGTGGTTTTCATGCGTACGTACGGCCTACCGTCTCCATGAATAGTGCTTTTCATTTTTTATCTCCAAATGATATGGAATAGTATAAAATGAATATGTAATGGATATATATGATATTTTAATAATTAATACTATTATGGAAATTATTTACTTATAACTACATGGGCAATCATTTTTCAAACAAGTTCATTTTTGACTCATGTACCAAACATCAGCAAAAACATCTGATATGAACTAACATTACTAAAAAATTATTATAACATTATAATATGTGATATGAACTGAATAATAATCTATAAATGAGGTCCTTATGAAATTATAAATTGACCAACGTTTATTATTCAGGAATATAAAGAAACGAACAAGACAAGTCAGACTTGAGGTAAGGGATCCTACTCCTCTCTTTTTAAGTACACTCTTTTATGTCATTCATTTTAAAGCTCATAATTCTTGTTATTGGGATGTTCTTTTATATTACTCTTACTGTAAACTTTGTGTTAATATGATGAGATACCCTATTCTCTCTCATTAATCCATTTTGGAAGTTTTAAGTGGCGCCGTTAGGCTGCTGAGTTTTCGTAAGGGGTTTTTCATATCACTTTTATTCCCATGAGATTTATGCTACATTTTCCACAATTTCCTTTGAGTGGTGTATGTACTGCCCATTATTTTACCCATTGTGTAATATAATTTCATTTATGAGTATTTACATCAATTTTGTATTATCCTTCTTTCACGAGGTGCATGTTTCGAAAGATACCCATGACGGTAAGGGAACCTTTCACCCTTCTCTTTTTAAAAGACTTATTTTGTTATGTCTTTTAATTCACATAATATTATGTTGGGATATGTTCTTATGTATCATTATTGACGTAAATTTTATGTCCAAGTGATGAGATACCCTTTTTATCTCTCATTAACTCATTTTCTGAATTTTGTAGTGACGTCGTTAGGCTGTCAAATTTTTGCAAGGGAACTTCTTAACCCAAATTTGATTCTTTGGGATAAACTTGTACTCCTTGAATATGTCATTCTATGAATATGTGTGAATAACCTATGATTGTTTTACACTTAATATCCACTTATATTTGTTGTATTCGTTTGTCACACATAATTATGTAATTGATTTATCCTTAAACCAATGATACCGTCTTTGTAAGGGACTTCGTCTCAATCTCCATTCATTGAGTCATATTTTGTTTTATACACAACCTTATTTTATATGGTGTATAAACCCCTTTGACTTTTACGTTTATCCAAAAAGGAATCTTTTTTATACGAAGCGTTTTACTAAACGACAAAAGGGAATGTTTTTGTCGTACGTATGCGGCGACAACGACTTCTCCACCGCCGTGACTATTATTTGAGTTTCAGCTTCCTCTACAAGCCATACCTTCTTTTTAAGATAAAAATAAATATATTGTTTTACTTTTCTTTTATTTTGGTATTTAAAATGGTTTTCATAATGTTTTTATTATATCAATGTGTTTTATTGATATCTTGTGATTAAAATGTGGAAATGTTATGTTTCCTTTCTGCATGTTTTATGTGATACGATTATATTATGGTTCTTGGGAATTATTATGAAGACGGGTGGTTCCGTGATAAACTAAGGGTGGGTGAGCCCGATATAGCTCTCCAATGCATTTTGTAACGCAAAGAAGTGAAACATTAAGGTTTCTCCGAAGAGATTTAGGGAATATACTATGGTGGGTATTCCAAATGTAACCAAGAGGGTTACTCCCTACGTAAGAATGTTATTAATGCCTCAAGTTACCTTTATGTATTATGATTTCTATATTTATTCATGATTTGATGAGGTATGTTAAAGTGATTATGTTTTATGGGTAAAGTATGATTTCATTGATTCTTATGTGTACATGTACTCATGTTTCCTTTCCATATATTTTTATATCCCTTACTGAGCTTTTTATGCTCATCCCAAGTTTTTTGAATTGTTTTTCACCGGTCAAGGGAAAGGTACATTATATTATTATAGTGTCAAGGAAGTGTCAAGAAAGAATCCATGTTTTATTTTAAATATGTTTCTGTTGACAGGAAAAATGAATACTATCTTTATGTAACCACTTTGTTTAAAAGTGGAATGTAATGCAAGTTTTATGATCTAATTCTCTAAAACTCTAAACCTGAAAATATCCTCAATGTGTAATCTTGTAATAACTCAAGATTAAGTAATGTTTAAGGCTGGGGCCTTATAGTTGGTATCAGAGGTCGGTTTAGACAACTTTAGGGATTAGGAGTTTTTGTTAGACACATGATTAGTCCCTATATCTTTTATTTTAGTTAAATACTTGTTTTATAACTTTTTTCAGGTCAAGTAAAGTCGGTTACGAATGGAAGGAGAAGGATCTAAAATGACATTCCTATCTCTTCCTGATGACATTATTGAAATAACTATTGTAAAGTCATCTTCGGATGATTGTGAAACTTTTTTTAGCATACAACTCACTTGCAAGCAGTTGTTTGAGATATCAAAAACCTCCACTATACATCGTTATCATCATGGATCATGGGTTGTTTTTAGACTAATACTATTTTCACAATATTCTCATATTTTCAAGAAAGGTAAATATTATCAAGGTATTTTCAAATATTTTACCTTATCACAAGAATTTGAAGCATATTATGATTTTAAAAATGGTGCTGAGGAAGGAGACCCTTGCGCAACCTATTTATATTTGATTTTAAAATATATTCTCTCAGGACATACTTATGGTATTTTAAAAGTACCAATAATATAAAGTTTCAACTCAAATTCTTTCCGACTATTTTATAGAAATCATGTTTTATCAGATGTTTTGGAATTATATGTCATACATGATTATTTTCCAAAACTGTTTTTCTGTGAACACACATATGACCCATGTTGTATAAGGTGTATTTGGATGGAGGGAGAAAATGATTTTGAAAGATATCTAAATCATTTTTGTAATGCATGTGACTTCTACCTACGTGAGCAAGATGACGATGAAACCGAGTGGACACCATGATCAAGGTATGATGTTATTCATTTTGGGAATAATTTTATTTTATCTTATGGTGGTGAAATAAGACTTCAAGAATTAAGATGTTGAGATCGTAACGAATTTGGATGAAAATGAGAGGTATAAAGAAACTATTGAGGTTAAAACATGTTAGGGTTATTTTTGGAGTTTTATAAAAAGGACAACACGCAGACCGTGTGACAACCCGTCGCGTCGGACAAAGCTGCAGGAATCGAACCCACAACCAAAGTGCGACTGGTATTTATCGCCTACCACTGGACTACGTGAAGTCCCTGGTTAGTTTGACTGATTCTTTTTAGTTAGATGATTTTATGAATTAAGAGTAAGTTGATTTGGGGTTATCTATGGAAATTTATTAACCTATCATGGAGGATATGTGATTAGGTTATTTACTTTTCAATACGAGACATTAAGAGTAACTGATGTTGTTTGGAGATAAATGTTACGATTTAACTTGGAAGACTATGTGACTAAATCCTTCAAATATTTGGGTTTCAATCCTAGTTTGGTTTACTTTGAATAATTTTATGGACAAATTGTTTATCGAATGGTCCTCGTTGAACTTTGGGTTTTGTTGGACAAATTTTGGAGATTAAGAATAGATTTTCTTTTTATAAATGGTTATCCTTTTATGGATTATCTGATCTTGTACTAACCTTTTTGGTTTTGTTTTTGGTTAAAGTCTAAAGACTTGGTAAGTATATAGTTCTCTTTTGTGGATTATTTGATTCTCTAGAAGTTTATTATAGTACTCTTAATGTGAAAAAGTCTTCCTAAATACTCATCTTTTGGAGAAAATATGAGTTTGTGTAAGGAATCTAATAAGAGTTGAAAGTCAACATAATAAGTGATTATGTTTCCTTATGAATAAATTCCTAAAAAAAAAGTAACTTAAAACAAAAATATTGTCTATTAAATTTTCCTACTGGGGAATCGAATATCGTTTAACCCATCACAAGTTTGTTATTTTCTTGTGGTTAACTTTCTCCTGAACATGTTTTCTATCACTCTCCATCAGAACATGACCCTATGTTTTCTCCTCCATGTCCATGTTTTCCTACATGGAATCCTAGTATGGGTTAACTCAGGTGACCTCTGTACTTATCTTTCTTTATTTTAAAGTGATTGTTTTACCGACTCTTGTTCCGATGTGGGACTTTCAAGGATGTTTCCATGATCAATTTTAAAATTGCGAGGACGCAATTCCCAAAAGGGGAAAAGGTTGTAACACCCCAAGTAAATAAAGAATATGACATTTTTATATTTATCCATATTCGTGAATAAAATATTAATATTACTTTAAAGGGGATGCTATGCTCGATGGCGTACCCAATACACAACAACAAGTTTATTGGAAATCTTACGTTGCACTCTAATAATAAAATAATATTATTTTAAATAGTAGTTAACGCCTAGCCGTTGTAATGGCGGGAATGAACAAAACTAACTATAAAATGATTATATATGTTTGTCAAATATTTTTACTTTTTACAATAAATTTTAGAGGATTAAAAATTCGAATGAATCCAATTTTAAGCGTAAACATTCTAATATTCTTTAAAAGTTCGATTAACCGCATTTTGATGGAAAACCTCTTTTAAATCAACTTTTTGACAATTTTATGTGTTATATTTGACAAAATAAAATTATTATTTATAATCGGGACATCAAAATTTACTTTGTGTAAATTTTTGGTATCTTTCTGATAAAGTTCATTTTTAATGAATAGTGAAAATGTTGTATTTTAATTCAAAACCTCTTTTAATCCAATTTATTTATATGATTAGATTATCTTTTGAATTTTTCTTAAAGTAAAATTAGAATATATTTTTACCATTTAATCCAATAGTGGTCGTTGGAATTAATTTCACTTGGAAATCAGACTTAAACTAGTGTCAATCTTTTGATACTTTTTGTTTCATAAAAACACGCTATTTGTTTTGACAGTGGGAATTAATTATTAAATTAATTAATGCAACTTATATGTTTTGAATTTTTTAAAATAGACATCATTTTTGAATTCAGAATATCAAATATAGCTTAGGGTGAATTTTTGGTAATTTTTTGAAAAACTTCAATTTTTGATGAATAGTGAAACCACTAAGTGGTACTTATAAAAACTGATTTTCTGTTTAAATGAAATTTTTCCCTCTTTGTGTTTTGAATTTCAAAAATCCAACATACATGGTTTTCATTAATAATTAAAATGTGGTTCAGTGGGATTAGAATAATTTTTTGGTGAATAGTAACTTATTAAGTTTTTAATCGCGATTAAAGGTAATTAGTGTAGTTTAAGATAAGAATAATGTTTTAATAAAAATAAATGACCTAGACACATGTCCTACCCTAATTGGATGTGTCATGTCCGACCAATACAATCCATGGGTCAACTTGGGGACCCCATGGAGACACTTTGGTTGGAAAATGACATAAATACCTTTTTATTTAATGTTAAAATTAAAATGACACAAACATGAGTTGTTTTACTAAATAAATTTTTAAATGGGGTTATACAAGTCATATTTTTGACTATAAATAGTAATTGGAAATCTAAAAAGATTTCCTACATCATATTATTTTTTTATGATTTTTCGACATTAAATAAATTAAATTATTTATGAAATCATGATGATGCAGTGATGACCTCATTATTTAACGATTTAAACAAAATGGAAAGATAATGTAAAATATAAGACCTACACATGTCCAAAACCTATTTTATGGGTGTATTTCAAACCCTTATCACCTTATCCTCGAAACACATCAATGTGGGACCATTAAAATCCAAAACTGATTCTTAAATGAAGTAACATTTCTTTACATTCCAAGAGTGCCCCTCCTCTCCTCTTATAAAAGTCCCCCACCTTTCCCTCCTTTCCCACACTTCCAAACACTTTGGCTCAGCCAAACCCTGCCAATTTTGTCTCTCCACATCCCAATATAACTCCTTGAATCCTCACTTTGGGTAGAAGTCTTCCCAAGGATGCCTTTGAGCTCAAACCAAAGGGAGTTACCCGATTTTAAGGTAATGTCTTCACTTGTGTCCTTTTGTTTTATTTTGCTTCTCCAACCCCCTAAACTCTTTTTATTCATTTATTTTGTAACAAATCCAGTATCTTCAATATACTAGGATATTTTTATAATAAGTATTCGAGCTACACTTACACACACCTTCGTCTAATGGTTATAGAACATACTGTTTCTGTGGTTGGCGATTTTCTGCCTCACGAAACGATGATTGTTCAATATTCTTTTAACACCTTTAAAGGTGGCCATTATGATGTCACTTTATTTTATATATGATATATATGGTATTTATGTTTACTATATTCTTATTTATTTTATATTTAAATCATACCTTTATTCTTTTTATGTTGTGTAAATGAGATAATTTCATATGAGGAAGTGTGGACTACCGCCCCCTCAAGTGATGTGACTCGTACATGCAATACATGGAATGTATAAAGAATGAAATTAATGAACATATGTGACCTATATAACATATATATTATACTTTAATTATAATATATATATATATATCATTTATTTTTCATTCCATTAATATGACAAAAAAATGAAAGTAGCGTTCATGCGTACGTACGGCCTACCATCTCCATGAACGGTGCTTTTCGTTTTTTATCTCCAAATGATATGGAATAGTATAAAATGAATATGTAATGAATATATATGATATTTTAATCATTAATAATATTCTGGAAATTATTTACTTATAACTACATGGGCATTCCTTTTTCAAACAAGTTCATTTTTGACTCATGTACCAAACATCGGCAAAAACATCTGATATGAACTAACATTACTAAACAATTATTATAACATTATAATATGTGACGTGAACTGAATAAAAATTTATAAAGGATATCCTTAGGCAATTATAAATTGACCAAAGTTTATTATTCATGAATATAAAGAAACGAACAAGACAAGTCGGACTTGAGGTAAGGGATCCTACTCCTCTCTTTCTTTTTAAGTACGCTCTTTTATGTCATTCATTTTAAAGCTCATCATTCTTATTATTGGGATGTTCTTTTATATTAATCTTACTGTAAACTTTGTGTTAATATGATGAGAGACCTTATTCTCTCTCATCAATCCATTTTGGATGTTTTAAGTGGCGCCGTTAGGCTGCCGATTTTTCGTAAGGGATTTTTCATATCACTTTTATTCCCGTGAGATTTATGCTACATTGGCCACAATTTCCTTTGAGTGGTGTATGTACTTCCCATTATTTTACTCATTGTGTAATATACTTTCATTTATGATTATTTAAATCAATGTTGTATTGTCCTTCTTTCATGAGGTTCATGTTTCGAAAGATACCCATGTCGGTAAGGGAACCTTTCACCCTCCTCTTTTTAAAAGACTTATTTTGTTATGTCTTTTAATTCACATAATATTATGTTGGGATATGTTCTTATATATCCTTATTGATTTAAATTTTATGTCCAATTGATGAGATACCCTTTTTATCTCTCATCAACTCATTTTTTGAATTTTGTAGTGACGTCGTTAGGCTGTCAAATTTTTGCAAGGGAACTTCTTAACCCAAATTTGATTCTTTGGGATAAACTTGTACTCCTTGAATATGTCGTTCTTGAATATGTGTGAATAAAATCTGATTGTTTTACACTTAATATCCACTTATATTTTGTGTATTCTTTTGTCACACATAATTATGTAATTGATTTATCCTTAAACCAAGGATACCGTCTTTGTAAGGGACTTCCTCTCATTCTCCATTCATTGAGGCATATTTTGTTTTATACACAACCTTCTTTTATACGGTGTATAAACCCCTTTGACTTTTACATTTATCCAAAAAGGAATATTTTTTATACGAAGCGTTTTACTAAACGACAAAAGGGAATGTTTTTGTCGTACGTATGCGGTGACAACGACTTCTCCACCACCGTGACCATTATTTGAGTTTCGTCTTCCTCTACAAGCCATACCTTCTTTTTAAAAGAAAAATAAATACCATGTTTTACTTTTCTTTTATTTTGGTATTGAAAATGGTTTTCATAATGTTTTTATTATATCAATGTGTTGTATTGATATCTTGTGATTGAAATGTGGAAATGTTATGTTTCCTTTATGCATGTTTTATGTGATACGATTATGTTATGGTTCTTGGGAATTATTATGAGGACGGGTGGTTCCATGATAAACTAAGGGCGGGTGAGCCCGATATAGCTCTCCAATGCATTGGGGAACGTGAAGGAGTGAAACTTTAAGGTTTCTCTGAAGAGATTTAGGGAATATACTGTGGTGGGTATTCCAAACGTAACCAAGAGGGTTACTCCCTACGTAAGAATGTTATGAATGCCTCAAGTTACCTTTATGTTTTATGATTTATATGATTTATTCATGATTTGATGAGGTATGTTAATGTGCTTATGTTTTATGAGTAAAGTATTATTTCATTGATTCTTATGTGTACAGGTACTCATGTTTCCTTTCCATATATTTTTATATCCCTTTCTAAGCTTTTTATGCTCATCCCAAGTTTTTTGAAATGTTTTTCACAGGTCAAGGGAAAGGTATATGATATGATGATAGTGTCAAGGAAGTGTCAAGAAAGAATCCATGTTTTATTTTAAATATGTTTCTGTTGACGGGAAAAAATGAATACTATCTTTATGTAACCACTTTGTTTAAAAGTGGAATTTAATGCAAGTTTTATGATCTAATTCTTTAAAACTCTAAACCTGAAAAGATCCTCAATGTGTAATCTTGTAATAACTCAAGATTAAGTAAGGTTTAAGGCTGGGGACTTATAGTTTGTGTTGAAAAGTTCATCTAGGGGTGGATGAGAATTTTCATGTTACATCAGTATCTATAATGGGTTAGTGAGGTGTTGTACCTCTAGACCTTGCGACCACTGATGGACCGGTTACTTGGTTTTCACCACCAGTTGTAGCTGAGGGGACATGTGCATGCTTTTTATAACAATGTTGACCTATTTTTAGCTAGAATATGGGTTTGGTGGTCTTTGAGGATCCCCTGAGTGCTTTTCTATATTAAATATGATATCCCTTTTTACTGAGCTCATTGGCATGGGAGTCCTAGTTGAAAGATTAGTTTTCTCCCTGGTCCCCTAGATTCTTCTTTTAGAGATGAAAATCCCTAATCCAGGGAGAGTGTAGAGGCTATGGTTTTTTCCTTTAAGAATTCGGAATATTTTTGAAGCTAAGTGTCGAGTCAGTATGGTATTCTAGGGGCCTATAGAGCCTCGGTATAGTGATTTTAAAAATATTAAATATATTATATCACACACACATAGTTTCTTTTTAAAGGAGTAATAACTCTTAATCTAAGTCTATGATTAGGAATCTAACCCCACTTTTGATTTCATAACCTGATTTTTACCCTATTCATGACATAATGTTTGTTAGAATCTGGTTCTTGGTCGGGGAGAGAGTTGGTGCGGTGTTCAATGGATTTCATTGATTTAATAAAAATTAAATTAATAAACACTCCCCACACTTTTTGTGGGGCACGACATAGGAGAAGAGGATCCCCCTTTGTCAGATCGATGAACTGAGACCAAACCAAGGGTAATGGGTTTGGTTGGTCACTTTTTTGATGTTGATTGTCACCTGATCATGGTACAATGGCTCTCTAGCATCGTTTTGAAACCGAATCTTTTACATTTCATCATGAGGTAGGAATATTTTAATTTACATCTAAATCCTTTTTTTTGTGTTATTTTAAGGTTTTAGATCCCTATTATGACTCTTTGAGATCCCCTTGGTTTCAATATATATGTTTTGGTGGAAATTGTGGAGTTTTAGTTGGCTCATAGTGAATTCCCATTTGTAATTCCAGACCACATGGCACGTAGTGAAGGATCACACACTGTGTGTTCTTATCATTTGGGGAAGATGACATTTGGGGACTACACACTATGTAACATGGGTACACATCGTATAGTGAGCCTAGGTCATAGCCAAGGGACATGGTTGGGGATGTCATGTGAAGGGACAAGGTCATGGTACTATATATAACCAGATACACAGACAAGGGGTGTGATGAATGGGCATGGGTTGAGGACATGTCTAGAGGTTGAGTGAGATGAGACATAATATTTACACTATGTACACACTATGTTATCTCACATGGATATCCAATCCATACGATAAAGGGCACTACTAGGTGTCCAAGAAGGGTCACATGCTGTGGGGACCCTAGTACATGTCGTGCACAATTTTTTGGGAAACTCCTCCTAGCATATTTCTTTCTTCAAGATTTAGACCTAGGCCCATGAGTAGACTATACAGTTCATTTTCTAACATAATATGTGATGGTAGCCTTTACAGTGTCTTTTGAGATACAATGTGTCTTGATTTCATCACAACTCAATATTAACGGTGCCTAATTATGGATGGTGATCAGGGTTGATTAATGGAGATATATCAACAAAGGTAACCTTACCTATCATCTTAATATGTGGTTCCATAAATACTCTATGTTGGTAGAGTGGTGATCCCCTGTTATTAGGGAATGAGTCCCTTACCCATGGAAGTGTTGTGACATGAGGGATTATGAGCGTGACTCCCCTTCTAGTGATGCATGACTGATATTGAAGGTCAAATTTCTTTATTAGAGAGATTCTAGAATTGGTACTCCCATATCATATAAGGTCATGGGTTTCTTTTACCTCTTGAGTTGGTAGAGATAGAACTCCCCAACAGTGAGCACAGGTCATCTATCTATGGAGTAGTTCTCTAGGGGTTGGCACTCCCCTATTGGACCAAGGTGAAAGTCCCCTGTATCATTCATTTAGAGCTCCCCTACCATATCAGGGTGCAAGTCCTCCATAATTGTTGTAAAAATATATTAGGTAATCCCCTGTCCTAATAGGGTGTGATTCCTCTATCCATGGAGTCTGTAGTCCCATATCACACCCGGGCATGTGTCCTCCATGTGTTCTTTTAGGTAGAGTTGGTACTCACCTATCGTACTAGGGTGAAGGTCCTCTATACTAGGGTTGTTACTCCCCTATCGTGTTAGGGTAAAAGTCACCAATTATGATTATACAGGCAGAGACAGAACTCCCCTAGACACAGGGTGTGAGTCCTCTATCTACTGAGTGGCACTCCATCATCTTTGAGTAGTGTAGGGGAGAAGGTATCCTATGGGAGTTGTAGCTCCCATGGTTATGGATCATGGTTATGAAGAGTGGGTGCATCCACCTATTATGCATGAAACATGGTTAGGAGGTATTTCTCCCTTGACATAGTGTGGTTAGAGCCTCTCCTTATGGGTTCTATAGAGGTTTCATGGGATCATTAGAGGTTAGTACTCCCTGAGTTATCATGCAATGTTGAGGTGTGGATCCCTCCTTACTCTATCTCTATTTATAGAGTATGCTTATGGTGTGTATACTAGAGTAATGATCCCTAGTTTATTTCAATAGTGATGGGTGGGCCTCTCAGATTGGGTTCTTATGAGCTTTCAATGGGGAACAAGATAGTGGTGATAGGACCTCTGGTGTTGGGCACTAGAGTTGGACCTACAGCACAGTTCTCGAGGGAACATGTTCTCTCAGATGGGACCTCATGGATGATAAGGTTGTTCCCAGTGGATCATGTTCTCTTAGATGAGACCTCATAGATGACAGTGTTGTTCCCAGTGGAGTGTGCTATCTTAGATGAGTTTAATCAGGGATGCCATATCTCATGAAGTGCGTTCACCAGGATGAGCTTTACCTTTGAGCCTCATATATAATCCTATGGATGGATTTGTAATTGGGACCTCAGGAGACTTAGATTTTGTGATGACTATATCTGGGTGATTCTAGGAATCCTTATAGTGATGTCACAAATTCTGATTTAAATACCATGGGGACTAAGTTGAATAGTCATGTATAGTCGAAGATATGTTCAAATGGAGTTTCTCTCTTGTTTGGATTTCCTCCTCTGACAGGTTCAAGCATACTATTGACTAAACATGCTGAGGTGTTTATCGATTCTTGACTATGCTATATTTTTATTGGTTTCCTTTGATATTGGTCCCAACCTTCTAATTAGGATGAACACTTTTACTGTTTTGATGGACTTATATTTTTTCCCTTCTTGTACTTTTAGTAGATTAAATATAATCTATTTGGGGGATAAATGTATGCATGCATTTTTTATTCCATCTATTTATCTATTCCAAATTTCATGGATATTTATGTGGGTTCATGTGTATATTTACCATAGTCTATGTCCAACTATATGTTAGATATTCCCAATCAGTTCTAGATTCCATCCCCTAGCCTATTGTATGTGGGCTTGGGTAGTCATAGATCGAGCCTTGGTGAGTCGGGTCATGACATAAACATTGATTTTGAAACTTTTATAGTAATAAATGTATTAATCATAATTTTTCATCACCATGAACACAGGAAAAAAATTAGTTAAATAAAGAAATTGGGTTCTTTCGGAAATTACTAAAAATTTCTAATTGAATATTTTTTGTTAGTAAATATTGGGCTAAGGTTGTTAGTGATACTTTTTATAATATAATCAAGTTTTAAGTTTTCCATTTACTAGTAAAAATTCTTTTGATTTCTAAATAATATTAATGTTTAAAAAAATTAATCTATATTTGTATATGTTAATTATTCATTCCAAATACTAATGATCAATTTCATAAATTTGATTCTAAGGATAATGAAGGAATTTTTCTTGATTATTCTATAACTATTAATAATTATAGATTTTTTTCTAAACAAAATATATATATTTGGAGAAATGTTTCATGTAAATTAGGATGAAATTGATCCTTTATTTAATAAAATGTATGTAATTCAATACCCGAGATGATTTTTTAAAAAATTATTCTATTTGATTACCAAAATATAATTCAAACCCATTAGTAGAAAAGACTTATTTGGTAACTTAAATGGATTTCCAATATCTATAAAATATTTATTTAGAATATGCACAACCAGTAGTCAATGATCAATATACCAATTTACTTAAGAACTATTCAATCTTAAGAAGTCATCCCACTAATAATATCATTGGAGATGTAAACCAACCAGACCAAATAATAAGTTTTGTAAGAAATCAATGTGAGCACTATGAATTTCTATCCCAATCTAACCTAAAATGGAATATGATTCCTTGATTGATGAAATTTGGATAAGGGAAATTCATTAAGAGATAAATAAATTTTAATGGAATCAATTATGGACTCTTTTTAAGCATCCTAAATAACTTCTGGTGATAGGAGTAAAGTGGGTATTTATAAATAAATGTAATAAAAATGTAATTGTAGTAAGGAATAAGAAAATTTTGTTAATAAATGATATTTTCAAGAATATTTCATAAACTATGGTGATAATTTTCACTGGTAGCAAGACTTGAATCCATACAGATCTTATTATCTTTTTTAGCACACCTCAGTTTCACTCCATTTTAAAATGGATGTAAAAAGTACATTCCAAAATTATTTTTTTAGGATGATTTTTATGTTGAAAACCCCCTATTTTTGAAGATGTTAAATCTATGGAACAGGTATTTAAACATACCAAATCACTTTATGGACTTAAAAAGTACATAAGATTTTGCTTTTATAGAGTTAATAAATTTTTATTTAAACATAACATTCTTAATGGAAATGTTGATCCAACTATTTTTATTAAAAAAAATTATAAGAAACTAAATTTGTTAAAATTTAAATCGATTAAATTATTTTTAGTTCAACTAAAAAAATCAATTTTTGATTGTTTTTTGGAACTTATTAAAAGTAAGTTTGAGAAGAGAACATTGGGAGAAATTAACTTTTTTTACTCGGTTTTCAAATCTATAAAAAATGAGAAGGAAAAATTTTAACTCCACATAAATACATTATCAATTTACGCAAAATTTTGTGTGTTTACAATGTTTCAAGTATAATTACTCTGAGAAAAACTTCTATCAAACTTTATCTTGATGAATCTGGGAAACCGGTAGATTAAAAACTTTATTGAGGTATGATCAAAATTTTTCTTTATCTAATATTAAGTTAACCTACCATAAAGTTATTAGTATGTTTATATGTGATATTTCAAGAAAATTTTCATGAACCACATCTTAAATTAGTAAAGTGTATATTCCACTATGTTAAAGTAACCTTAGAATATGGTTTATTTTATTCTTCAAGAAATGAGTTTCTTCTTAAATTCTAATCAAATACTGACTTTTTAGGTTACATATTGAATAGTAAAAGTACCTATGGAATGATTTATCTCTTAGGAGAATATTTGGTTTATTGGTTAAGAAAGAAGAAACAATCAGTTTCACATTCCATTGTGGAAGATTAATATGCTACAGTAAAAAAATTGTGCATAAGTGTTGTGGATGCAACACAGACTCATAGATTTTAGTTTGAGTTTTACTCGAACTTTAATCCTTTATGATAATCAAAGTGTTATTAATTTTTCTATTAAACCAACACATCACTCATTTCAAAAGAACATATATGTGAGACACCATGTTTTTGGGATCTCACACAAAATTGATATATTATTCTTGATTTTATCAAAATAGAAAATCAGCTTAGTAATATTTTTATAAGGCCATTAAATTCAAATATATTTTAATAAATAAATTATAATTTAATGGGGATCGACATAAATTTATACTCAATTAAAATTATGTTTCACTTATCTCATTCCATTTAAAAACTCTTTAAGAAATGGGGAGTATTTGTTTGATGTTTTGTTACTTTTTAATGTTACTTGTATCACATATATTTATTTAATAAAGGATATAATTATTAATTTAATTTTACCTATTTTATAACTCTAAATATTATTATTTATATATTTTATATATTAAGATTTGAAATAAAAATATAGTTTTCTTTAACTTATTTTTAGTAAAATAACTTTCAATAAAAAAACAGAAAAATCAATAAACCTTTTCCTGGAACTATCCTCAAAAGAGGATGATCATTTGTGTGTTGAAATATAACTTCTTGGAGGTTTAATTTCCTAAAATATATCTTCTTATATTTTTTCTTAAATTACTGTGAATTTATTGAAAAAATAAGTGGGGAATATAAAATCTTAAAGTGGTATTTTTATGACTCTTTTAAAATGTTTTATTCTTCCTTAATTATTTTTGAAAATAAAAAATTTGTAGAAAATTTAGAAAAATAGAGAATTTTTAAGTATTTAAATTTTTCTTATAGGGAAGAAATTTTAAAATTCTGACTTCTCAATAAGGGGTAGAAATTTAAAAAAACAATTATGAACTAATTATTTTATAAAGAGGGATAATTATGAATCATGTTTGTATCTAATGAGTTATTTTCTAATTAATGTAAGTCAAAGGAAAAAACATTTATTCCATCATAAATTAAATGGATTTTTCTTTTACAATTTAGTGATCTTGTATATTTTTTATGTATATCTTGTGTTTTACAAAAAGCGAGAGATTTTTGATTAAATGACTCACTTGATTTTTTTTCTTTTGAAAATCACATTTATTATAATTAGATTTAACATGTATTATTGTTTTAACAACACTTTCTATGTAAATATAAACATTTGATAAATGAAATTTCAAATCATTTATTATGAAAATACAATGATCAAAAGTTTCATAAAATATTACATTCATCATATGTAAGGTAGTGCAAGAATAACCCCATTGGAATATGATAAGGTAAGTTAAGATTTTCAATGGAAGTTAATGAATCTTATGATGTGGTTACAACTTATCTTGAAGAAAGTGTAATTTTAATGTTGGATTTAGTTATATAGATTCATAGCTACATGGAGGAGGACAGACCTAATGTGAAGACACATTACCTGATGCTTTTAAAGTTCCTGGACATGTTGAAACTGTGTAATATATTTTTTCCATAATATCACTTTTAATCAGTGTAAACTTTATTTATAATTGTTTTAGCTAAGTGATTCCATTGTGTGATGTGTCCCTCAAAAATATATTAGTTTTATCTTTTAATTATTGAGTTTTAGATCATTGAGACTAAGGGATTTCAAAAAGGAAGAAAAGCATTCTGGTGTGTGAAATGTATAACCAACTTGCATGTCAAGTGCTTCTGAGGCAAGGAATATAGAGAATCTGATCATCTATATTGAGTAATTCTAGGGATATGAAAACATAAAACATTTTTATGGGTTTAATTCATGGGAATATGGGGATAGGAATACATTCCTTCTAATCAGATTAAAATTGGGTATTTTTTAAGTTAGGTTTAAAGTATTTATTATTACTTAAGGTTAAAATAAGATGGTTTTAAAATATCCTTTTTTAGGGGTGATAAAATTTTGGATTGATACTCCATGAATTTTTTTAATATTTTATTTCCACTGTGTTTTTATTAAATTCATTTGAAGATGTTGAATTTATGATAGTATCAATTTATATGACATTTAAAAGTACTATGACATTTTGTAACTTTATTATAATATAATATTTCTAATCAACATAAAACAAAAGGATGTTATAAATTTTATACTATTTTAAAAAAATCACTAACCCACTTATAGTGTATCTTCCATAATTATTTTGGTACACCAAAGATAGAACTAATTGTAGTCATATTTTATTGGATGACTAAGGTAAAATGTTTTTTTATTAGAAAGTGGAATCCCTAGTTGTTGTTTTTTTGATGTGGGAGTTTGTGAAATTAAGCTACTATTTAGGATTTAAAAACTATATGATATTGATCTAAAATGAAATTGTTTTTATCAGATCATTCCTTGGGCAACTAGTTTTTCTTAACACCAATGATTCCAAATCCACATTCTTCCATGGGAGAAATATAGAAATTCATGTGATTCATGAGGGAGTGTTAAAATATTAATAGAATATCATTCATGCAAGTTAATGGAATATTTAAAACTTGAATAGTCTTTAAGAAGTTTCAAAGTGTAACACCCCGAGATTTTGTGAATTTATTTTTTTCGATTTAATTTATTATTTTTATATTTTCACTTCACATAACACTGAATATAGATTTTTTTTATTATATAATATCACAATGTTTAGATTATATTATACACAGCATTGTGGTAGGCTTGCACTACACGCAACACTGACTTGGCTTATGTTACACGCAACACTGAGTTTCTGTGAAACAACACTTTATTATTATAATTATTTAAATAAGATTGTTATAAACTAGATACTAAAATTATGATATGAATAATAATAATTAGTTTTTAAATATTATTTATAATGGTTTTGATAATGAAAAATATAATTTTTGGTAAAGACTTTATATGTTAAAAACTACTATTTTCTCAAATGAACTAATTTTTATGACTTTTTGTGAAAACTAAACAAATTAATTTTAGACCCTCATATAAATTGAATTTGGAAAAATAGACATCATTTTTAAATTCATAATATCAAAATTATCTTAGGGTTAATTTTTGGTATTTTTCTGAAAAGTTTCATTTTTTGATAAATAGCGAAATTACTACGTTTTTGTTTAAAAAATGACTTGTTCAATTAAATAATTATTTTATTTTAAATTTATTTTAATGTAAAACTAGATAAATAATACACATATTAATCTAATTTAGTTCATTTCAATTTTTTTATAATAATATTAGATATAAAAATTCATTGATCTTTTTAACATCTCTTTTACCTACCTTCTAGGCACATTTACAGGATTATCATTAAACATAATTTTACCACTTTTATGAATTGAATTTAGAAAAAAAGACATACATAGTTGTAATAATTATGATAAATTTGGTCTGATAGGATCAAAATAATTTTATGTTAATGGTAACTTGTGAATTTTATTTTCTGCGTTAGAAGATAAATAGGGTAATTAAAGGTAAAAATAATATTATAATAATATAAAATTACCCAAAAACATTTCATAATTTCATTGGATAAGTATATTTAGACCTAAATAACTATTATGTCGAAAATAAGATCCTTTTTATGGCACTTTTGTTAGATTATGACATTTATTATATTTTATATAAAGAAGAGCTAAAATGTCATATTCAAATTTTAATAACTATTTTATTTTTTATATGAGGTTATATAACTGATATGGTTAAATATAAATATTTTTTAAAATATAATAAATTTATATAAACCATTATAATTTATTTATAATTTTTATACATTAAATAATTAAATTAAATGGTGACACAATGATGAGGCCATGATTGTTTAATTAATTGAGATATCAAATAGATGGTATTAAAAATATTAAAATAAATATAATTACACTTAATTAATGATATAAAATAATTTTATATATAACTTATAAATCTTATTGACATATTGGAAGTGTTGGTTCGAAGTTATCATGTTGTTTTGATATTTTTTAAAATGAAAATATTTAATAGTATTAAATTTGAAATAAATGATATTTTAAAATAAATACTATTTTATTAAATGATATAAAATTCATAAAAAATAAGGTTCACACAAATAAATTTTATAATGTAAAATATGTCATATATTATCCAATTGGGGTTATTTTTTCATTTTATAGTAACTATATTAACTATATAGTGTAAAAATACAAGAAGACACGGTAAGAGTTAAACAGTTTAAATAAGGGTTAAATCCAAAAGATAATGTTAATTTCATGACCTAAACATGTACAAAATTCATTGGTTGAGGTGATTTTTACCCATAATCATATTATACTCTAAATAAATTACTTTTTATCTATTTGAAACCGAAAATAAATTTATAATAAATTAATATTTTAAGATCTTTTAAAAGTACCCCTCACCTCTCTTATAAAAGCTCACTTCTCCTTATCATTAATTCACACCTCTAAAGACAATTTTCTCAGAAAAAACCTATCCATTTCCTCTTTGATATTTCATAATTACATCCTAGAGTCCATAATTTGGGATTAAATACATCATAATAAGTCCTTTTGTTCAAATCAAAAGGAAATATCCAAAAAAGAGTTGATTGTTTTATCACCTCTTTCAAAGTTCCTTTCTTCTTCAACTTTATCTTTATTTGTTTCTTCGATACCAAAGTAATAAATATAGAATATAATATATTATTATATTTTTTTATAATTATGGTACAACCATATTCCTCCTTTTACCCATACTCTGAAAAAAAATGTTATCATGCGTGCGTTCGTACGACTTATCGTCTCCACGCCGTGGTGTAAACTGTTTTTCATGTACAGTTTATTTCTATGGGTATAACGATGAATATAAAGGATTTAAATAATAAATATAACATGATATTGTTTCTTTAAAATTCATATTTCATCCAATTATATACCATTAAACTCTTAAGGAAATGATATCGTCGCTCGTGCGTACGTACGGCTTACCGTCTCCACGATGCGATGAGATTCATCTTCCACATTCACTATTCAAGAATGATTATAAAAATATATATTATGAATAAGTATTAAATATATTACATAATAATTCTACTGGAATAATATATATATATATATATATGTACATATATGTCATTCATTTATTTCCATTAAATAGGATAAAGAAATGGAAATAGCGTTCATGCGAACGCATAGCCTACTGTCTCCATGAACAGTGTATTCCATTTCATATGTATATTATATATATATATATATATATATATTATGAATATATATGAAATTTAAATCAAGTTAAACATTATGGAAGTAATTAAATCATGATCTAATCAATAAGATCAAGAATAACAATTCAAAACACATATGATATAGAAAGAAATTATTACCCAAAATGTTGTGATAACATGGAAATATTATTATGATTATTTTATAAGTTATTAATATTTTTAAAACCATTATAAAAGAGTTTCAGAGATATACAGAGAGTATCAGACCTAAGTTAAGGGGATTATTGTCTAACTTTTAATTTCCATGAGATACATGTTATTTCCACCACTCTTTCCTTTGGCGCGGTCTATTTATTTCCCATTATTTTATTCTATTTATATTATACTTAAATTTATGGGTATTCATATTTCCATTTTATGATCCTTATTTTATTGTTTTTACAATTCAAAAGTAACCAAATCGGTAAAATGTTTTCTCTCAAATTTCCTTCTTTGAGAATTAGGTTTTGTTATGAACCTTAACTCGTTTTTAAAGTGCATATATTTCCATTCTAAAGGATATATCAGGAATCTAAATTTTTCATGATATTATATTCTTCATTTAATTTAATTTATTATATGGAGAGTATAATCCCAAGTTACCAAGTTATAAGAATTTATTGATACAATCTCATCATAGTTTTAGATTGTTTAGGTTTATGCTTACTTTGATGAAATACTATGATTCATATCTCAAGGATATTCATGAATTTTCTTATCCTCTGGTCATTCATGATATAATCATGTATTAGTACCATATTTCTACTCTTTGGTACATAAGATTTTATTTTTAAGGAATCCTGACTTTACCCTCCCTTCGGTCAGAAATCTATATTTTCTAAAAATGGTTTCCAAGAATATTATACCATTATCCTACAATATTTAAAATAAATTTTCACCCATTTTTACTTTTACCAATCTCTTCAAGGGAATATTGTTGTGATTTTCTGAACAAGTCACTTTTATAGCCTTTTGTTTACTATGCCAAAGGAATGTTCTTTTGTCCTCGTACGACATGTACAGATTTTCCCACCATCATTTCTTTGAAGATCACATTGCATTTTTAAATGGTTAATCTTTAAGGAAATTTTTTTAAAATTAATTTCAAGGAAAATAGTTTTCAAAATTATTTCATGTATTATTTATATGTTGTCAAATATATTTTCTATGAATATTATTTTCAAATGGTTTTATGCATTAAAAATACTTTTTCAAACAAGAAAGGATATTTTCCTCAAGAAATGTTTTTGAAAGATATTACAAAATTATTTTCCATCTAAGATGATATCTGTTGATATTACGCATGCCCATTTAGGAAATTTTCTAAAGGTTCCATTCATATATTTTCTATGAATAGGTTATTTTTAATGTCAAGGTATTTATGAAATTCGTTACTTTTACATGGGTTATATGCTTTTGAAACCCACTTCTTTTTCACAGGTTATGATTCAATGAAATGATTATGAAACCCATCTAATTTCCATAAGTTATGATGTGATGTAACATTATTTATTCCCATTTCAGTTTTTGTGGTTATGATTTGATGTTTATGAAAACCATATCTGTTCATGGGTCATGATATGATGAATATTTTGTGTAAAATGCATGTATGATTTAATTTTGTGATATGTGAGACCTATATCTCCCTCCAATGCATTGGGTAATGATAAATTTTGTATGAGCTCAAAGGGAATAGAGTATAACATCTTAATCCCAAAAACAAGAGGGAATAGGGGAAAACATCCCAATATCTAACCAAGAGGGTACATAAGAGGACATCCCAATCTCGAAAGAATAGGGTACACAGGAAGACATCCCAATCCCAAAACAAGAGGGTACATAGGAGCACATCCCAAGCCTGAAGCAGGTACATGGGTGATTAACCCAAGCATAATATGTTACAAATTCCTTGGTAGGCTGCCTTTACATAGGGTTTTTATGTGCTTATGCATTTTCCATAATTCTATGTTTTATTATTATGTTTTTCTCTCATGGATCACGTTCATTATTTCCTTATGACTCATATAAAAATTTATTATGATCTCTGATATGTAGGGTATGATCTTAAAATGTTATTCTCATATTCCTCAACCTTTTTTTTCATTTTATGCTTATGAATTTCGTTATTTACCCTTATTGAGAATCTTATCTCACCCCTTTCTTATATTTCCATTCTCGAGGTTATGAAGAATTTTTTTAGGTAAAAGTACTAGAGGAGTAGATCTTTATGGGATATGTTGAAGATATTTAACAAGTATAGATGATTTTGTTTCCAAGTTTCCAAAGACACTAAACTATTATGGTCCTCGAGCATTTATTTTTTCAATTTACTAAATATTCATCTAAAATGATGTAATATCCATGAATGTTAATCTTGGATCATATAAATGGTATCAGAGAAAAGGTTTAGTCAAACTTTAGAAATTAGGATTAGAAAACCTTAGTGACACCCCTAGGGATATTTCTAAGGATATATCTAGGTATTTCTCTAAGGATAAGTAAAAGGATGATTCAACATTTAGGAAAATAACCTAGAATTTTGGTAAAGGATAGAGTGAGTGGTTTCTTATAAATATATCCCTATCTAGATATTACATGTGGATGTGGATTTGGAATGGATATACCTAGGGGTAATAACTCCAACAATATGTTTTGGGCCTAATTCTGGGTAATCTAGTACATGACAACGGGCATTACTGCACACCTAGTTTGACACTCCTCGAGGATATGATTAGGGAATTCACAAACTCTTCAAGAACAATTATAAAGGATTTAAGTATAATTTGGATATGAATATCCTAGGATAAACCTAAGGAATCATTTATTAAATACGGTGTCATAAGTTAGACAACCTATAAGTGAATTTTCATGATTATGTGGTTCCTCAAAATAATAATTGTTTCTTACTCTATGATTTTCGTTTAAGTCGATGGATGGAACCCAAAGGAACCACATTAATGTTAGATGTCATGGATAATATAATTATTGTCCTTCTAAGAAACTAAAGGTTATTGTATCTACAATATTTAATCATGTTTCTATGACCACAAAAACTTATCAAGACATGAATTCTTTTAGGCTTCCAAATGACCAAAGGATGGAACAAAATTCTCTTGAATTCTTATTAAGGAAACGTCCACCTTTTTTACTGGAATAACTGATCCACTAGTTGCGGAGAAATGGACTAGTACCATTGAAAATATATTTTTCAATCTCCATTATTCATATTGTGAAAATTTTAAGTTGGGAACTAATCAATCGGAAGGTAAAGCGAATCTATGGTGGAATTTTATCAAGAATACGTAAAAACATTGTAATATTGACTCCATGAATTGGGATGAGTTCAATAACTTATTTTTCAGTAAGTACCTTCCTCGTATTCTTCTTAAAAAGGGGAGTTTAAAGTTATTAATCTATCTCACAATTATGATAAGAAAATAAGGATATAATTCATAGTAAAATTTGAAAACTATCTAGAAAAGATGATTATATTTTCATTATGCTAAAACCATGGAAGGACTCATGGAGGAAATTATATTAAGGTTTCTAATAAATTTTTTACATTTGGAAATGAAGATAATCAAGAATTTGAGTTCCAAATTGATGGGAATAAGTTAGATAATAATGTGAATGAAGAGAAAGCCCCCACAGAATTCCCATCTCCCACTTCATTGCTACAAGTGTAAGAAGAATGGTCATTATGCTAACCAGTGCCCTAATCTAGGGTTTATCGATGATGATCGACATTGGAAACCTCTTAAGTATAAGGGAAAATGAAAATCTCATGTGATCACTATTGGAAATTTGGAGTACAATAATGAAGTTTTGAAATGATTGAGTGTTTATGAATTAGAATTAAAGAATAATGTTATAGAATTACTTTTATGGTATTATGGAATAATGAAACATCTATGTGTTGGTCCACTGTAGTTTTTATTTAATGATTTAAGAACATAAGTTGAATGGTACTGGTAAACATGAAAATTTATTGAGGTAATAAGGTGATTTTTTTAAACACATGATTAAGGTAAGGATAATGCTTAATATGAGCATTATGTTAGGATAATGATATTTGGGTAAATATATGTTGGATATGAATAATAAAATTGGATGATACTAGTTACCTTGAAACTAATTAAGGATTTATTGATATGTAGGTTATGCTATCATGGATGAATTTTACATCCATTTGGACTTAAGAATAGGGAAACATGCCTGTTTTCAATAAGGATATATAGTAATTTAGGTTATTTCCATATTTCAATTCACATGTTTGTAATGTCATTACCATGAACTACCTTATGATTTATGGGAGATAAATGTTAAGCCGATGTAGTGGACTTATTTTTAAATTTTTTTATTTTTAACTTTCAAAAGGATTGTGGGATTATAAATTTATGGAAAGTTTAAGTTAAACTTTAGATAATTTTTGGGTATTGAAGTATTATCTATCCATAGGTATATTTATACATATTTTACAACTTGTGCTAACCTTTTTTTTCAAGATAAATAGAATGACCTATTGTTCTTTTCATGATTTTCTAATGCTTCTGGATTAAAAAATTCAACTTAATTTCTTAGAATAAGATATGAAGTGGAAATTTATCATGGAACAACAAAGGGTGATGTTATGTTTAATTAAAGTAATTATATCCTCTATTAAAAATACTTCATCAATAGGAAAAGGAATCATGACATAAAATGTTGTCATGTTATCATCATTTTGATGATATCAATGAATAATTTCACATTTCTTTAGTTTATGGTTTTGTGACTATTAACTTTCTATAGATCACACAGTTTTTTGTGATTAGTGATCATTATCAATCTCTATTATTGTTCACACTTTTCCTTCATTCCCAAATATTCACCTATATTCTCCTATGTAGAAACATAGTTACGAGTTACATTGGGTAACTATTATTTTCCAACTATTAATTTTTAAAAGGAAGTTTTGGAATTCATTTTCATGATGTAGATTTTTATGAAAGAAACATTGAAGTATTAAACCTTTGATAACTTAGATTGATTTCGAGGGAGAAATTCATTTAAAGGGGGGTAGAATGTAACACCCCAATATTTTGTAAATTTGTTTTTAATTTAATTTAACATTTTTATATTTTCACTTCATGTAAAACTAAATATATATTATTTTTATTATATAATATCTCTATGTTTATATTATTTTATACACAATATCAATGGAATCTTGCACTACACACAACACAGACTCAGCTTGAGTTACATGCAACACCGAGTTTCTATGAAACAACACCTTACTATTATAATTATTTAAATAAGATAGTTATAACATAGATGTAAAAATTGTGAAATTAATAGTAATAACTACTTTTCAAATATAAGTTATAATGGTTTTGAAAATGAAAAATATAATTTTTTGTAAATACTTTATATGTTTAAAACTACTATTTTATCAAATGAACTGATTTTTATATCCTTTTTTGAAAAATAAAAAAATTAGTTTTATACTATCATAGAATTATAATTTGGTAAAAATAGTCATTATTTTTGAATTCATAATATCAAAATTATATTAGGGTGAATTTTTGGTATTTTTCTGAAAAGTTTCAATTTTTATGAATAATGAATTTTTTGCATTTTTGTTTAAAAACAAAAAATTTCATTTCAATAATTATTTTTATTTTATTTTATTTTAATATCAAAATAGATAAATAATACATATATTAATCCATTATATTTCATTGGAATCTTTTTTATAATAAAATTAGATATAAAAATTCATTGAACTTTTTAAAGTCTATTTTACCTGCCTTTTAGGCACATTTGCAGGATTAGAATTAAATGTAATTTTACTGCTTGTATGAATTGAATTTCAAAAAGAATACATACATGGTTTTAATCAGTATAAAAAACTTTGTCTAATAGGATCAAAATATTTTTTTGGGTGAATAGTTACTTTTAAATTTTATTTTCTGCAGTTAAAGCTAAATAGCGTAATTAAAGGTAAAAATAATATTATAATAATATAAAATTACTCTAACACGTGTCCTAATTTCATTAGATAAGTATATTTAGACCCAAACCAACCTTATGGAGAAACTAATATCCTTTTAATTCCACTTTTGTTAAATTAGGACCTTTATTATATTTTACATGAAGAAGAGTTCAAAATGTCATATTCAAATTTTAATAATTATTTTATTTTTAATATGAGGTTATATAATTGATATGGTCAACTATAAATATTATTTATAAATATAATAAATTTATATACACCATGATAATTTATAAATAATTTTTAAACATTTAATAATTAAATTAAATGTTGACACAATGATGATGCAGTAATTGTTTAATTAATTAAGATATCAAATAAATGATATTAAAAATATTAAAATAAAAGTAATTTGACTTAATTAATGACATACATTAATTTTATACATAACTTAGAAAATAATTTTGTCATATTTGAGGTATTTTTTTAAACTTATCATGTTAGTTTTATATTTTTAAAAATAGAAATATTGAATACTATTAAAATTGATATAAATGATATTTTAAAATAAATACTTTTTTATTAAATGATATAAAATTTATAAAAATATAATGTTCCTCCAAATAACTTTTATAATGTCAAATATTTAATAAATTATCCAATTAGTGTTTATTTTTCAATTTATAGTAACTATATTAACCCTATAGTGTAAAAATAAAAGAAGACGCGGTAAGAGTCAAATTGTTTAACTAAGGGTTAAATCCAAAAGATAAGGTTGATTTTATGACCTTAACATGTATAAAATTAATTGGTTGAGGGTATTTAGATCCATACTCATCTTATACTTGAAATAAATCACTTTTTATCTATTTTATACTGAAAATCAATTTATAATAAATTAATATTTTAAGATCTTCCAAAAGAACCCCTCCCCTCTATTATAAAATGGAACTTCTCCTTCTAATTAATTCATGCCTCTAAAGCCATTTTCCTCATCCAAACCCAGAAAATTTCCTCTACAATATTTCCTCACTACATCCTAGCTTCCATACTTTTGGCAGAAATGTATTCTTAGGAGTCCTTTTGTTCAAATCGAAAAGAGATACTTGAAAAACAGGTAATTGTTTTATCACCTCTTTCAAAGTTCTTTTCTTCTTCTACTTCCTCTTTATATGTTGTTTCTATAAAAAATTAATAAATAAATAATATACTATATTCTGAAATGTTTTTATAATTATGGTACAAATATATTGTTCCTTTTACCCATACGTTGAAAAACAATATCACCATGCATGCGTGCGTACAGCTTACCGTCTCCAGAACATGGTGTAAACTATTTTTAATGTACACTTTATTTATATGGGTATAAATATGAATATAAAGGATGTGAATAATAAATATAACATGATATATTTTCTTTAAAATTCATTATCCATCCAATTCCATACCATTAAACCCTTAAAGAAATGATATTTTCGCTTGTGCGTACGTACGGTTTACCGTCTCCACGACGCGATGAGATTCATATTCCACATTCACCATTCAAGAATGATTATAAAAATATATATGAGGAATAAATATGAAATTTATGACATAATAATTCTACTATATATATATATTTATATGTACATATATGTCATTCACTTACTTCAATTCAATACGATAAGAAAACAAAAACAACATTCATGCGTACGTACGGACAACTATCTCTATGAACGGTGTATTCCATTTCATATATGTATATATTATATATATATATATATATTCTGAATATATATATGATAAGTAAATAATTTTAAATATTATTTAATTAAGTAAATAAAGATCTAATCAATAGGATCAAGAATAACAAGTCAAAACACGTTCAATAAAGAAAGCAATTATTACCGGAAATGTTTCTTTAACTTTGAAATTATTAATAAATATGTAATATAAATTCATAAATGAATCATATAAGATAGCATAAATATTATTATGATTCTATTAGAAGTTATTAATATATTTAAAACCATTATACAGGAGTTTCAGACATGTACGAAGAGCATCAGACGTAAGGTAAGAGGATTTTTGTCTCGCTTTTAATTTCCATGAGATACATGTCATGTTCACCACTCTTTCCTTTGGTTTAATGTATTAAGGATCCATACGCTTTGGATGTTTGGTAGTTGGGAGGGCCAACTTTTCTTTTCCATAATTTATGACCAATCCCGGAACAATACGACGATAAACACTAGTATCCACGGATTAAGATCAAATATCTGGACAAAAGAAGAAAAGGGCACCGAATCCTAGAGAGAGCATCTTGAACATCATGTTTATAATTAATTTAAATAATTTATACTGAAATTAAATACCTAGATATTTGTTGATTTCTTCTTTAATGATGTTGATCAACCAGAATGTCCCTTTAGTATTGTCTCATTTTTTCTTGTGAGGATCCAAACCAGAATCCCTCTAGCGGTGATCCACACTTGCTTTGATGGCCTCCAATCGACCACACTCATTCACTGAGTTCTAGCACGAAGAAGCAAGTGTCTTGAATCGGTCATTCTTGATCACCTATTCTTCAGTATTAAAGAACCTCTCTCGTTATTTAGAGGGGAGATTAAAGGATTCAAGAGAGAAATTAGTTTGGCTCAACAATTTTCAATTCACCAGGGTTTGCCACAATAGACATACCTACCTATTAATCGACATGGGGTTTTAGTTATAATATTTAATTTCAAAATAGCAATTAAATGAAATTATAACTATTAGAGAAAACCCATGCCACTAAATAACAATAACAACACCATTATTTATGGTGTTCTAACTTTCAAAAAATGGAACCATAAATGAAATCTCATTCCACATAACGATAACATTATTATTATTATTTATTGCGCCAACTAGATAAACATTATTTACTAACTTGTAAATAATTAATTTATCAATGGACATGATCTTGGTCTATTGAAACTCCTCTTCCATTTAATGAACACTCGAATAAAATATTTTATTCTCTTAAATAAATATTTATATTTACAAACTAGTAAATAAATATTTATTATATGTTCATTAAAATAAATAAATAAATTTTATTCATAGTATAGTGAATAAATATTTATTTAATTTATGATATTATTTTAACATGAATAAAATTATTCCTCAGTCTTGAGAATAAAATTTATTTCATTAATTAAATTCAAATAGAATTTAATCGAGACCACTAGAAACACTTAGTGTGTGACCCTCTAAGATTCTTTCTTGGTTACATTAGGTGAGCTTGCTTAAAGTCCAAGATTACTGTCTAGAAATGGGTCAAGGCACCCCAAGAGAAAGAACGTAAAGTCTCAATTATGACATCCACATATAAATGATCTCTATGTAAAATAACCTCTTTGTCATAATATATCATCAAACATGTTTTATTATAGTGTTATCAACCTATATGATTTATACGTGATTCTTTCACTACCTGAAATAAACTCATCGTTACACCATATCCATGGAATTTATGGTGAGAGTTCTTTTTCAATCAAAGGTATGAGATATCAAAATCCATAAATAGAAGGGACAAATCCTTCCCCAGCTTATCCATTTTTAATATGTCATTAATGGTGCACCCAACGTACCCTACTTCCAGCCAATATATGGCATAATGGTCTTCATCAAAAAATCTAAGTACGAGATTTATGATACGTATTAATTTTAATATTAAAGTATAAGGACCATTACACATTCTCACAGATAGGAATATATGATGACACCAAAACATGATAAATTATTATTGGTGGGTATGTTCTCATAATCTCCCATCTTAGAGATTACTAAGTGAAAACTTAATGAGAAGAAGTCTAATCTACTCACCATCACTCACACCTGATGGTCTGTATACTGTGTTTCCCATCATAGTTTTTCATCCAACCACATAACTATATTTAATAATATTGTCATAACACTTCAAGGTTCTCATCATAGCGGGGAACTTCTATGACCTAATTAATGTGAAAAATACTCTAGGACAATATTATATTATAGTCATGCAGAACAATGAACAATATGTGATAAGATGTTTAATATTTAAATACATTAAATATTTATGTAATCAATGTGAAAATAGTTGGTTCTAGGACACCAACTCCAAAAAAATCCCACTTGGACTAGAGCTAACTGCATATGACTTTCAGTCCTCTAGACCTCACATGATGATCATGTTTCTGCTGATTTAATGCTTTAGTCAAGGGGTCTGCCATGTTTTCTTCTGTGGAAATACTGCTCACTGTAACTTAACCTCTCTAAGAAAAATACATCAAGAGATGATACTTCCATAGTATGTTCTTCGTCCACTTATGTGGCCTTATCTCTTTTACGAGATCCACTACTACAGTATTATAACAATAAAGTGTGATGGGATCTTTACTTATAGGTACCAAATCGAGCTCTTGGATGAAGATCTGCATCTAAAGTACTTCTTTAGTTGCCTCGGAAGCTATTATATACTCTTACTATGCTGTAGAATCTACAAACACAACTTACTTTGAGTTCTTCCGGCTCACAACACCTCCATTAAAAGTGAAGATGTATCTCGTTTGAGACTTCATGTCATCCTGATTAGTTTGAAAACTATCATCTGTATATCCTCTTATGACTAGTTCCTCATCTCCTCCATAAACCAAAAACATATCCTTAGTACACATTAGATACTTAATGATAATCTTGACTTCCATCCAATGGTGGTCATCTAGATCAGCTTGATATCTTCCTACTGCACTTAATGTATCTGTGACATCTAGCCTAGTACATAGCATAGCATACATGACTAACCTAATCGTGGATGTGTATGGAATCCTTTCCATTCTCTTTCTTTTATCATGCATATAAGGACACATTTTCATGGAAAGATGAATTCCATGTGACTCTAGAAAAAATCATCTCTTATATTGTTCTATACTAAATCTCTTCAGTATATTGTCAATGTATGTACTTTGAGTTAGGCCTATAAATCTCTCGGATCTGTCACAATGGATATTGATCCCACGAATATATACTACCTCACCCAAGTCCTTCATAGACAAGAAAATATTCAACTATTCCTTAACAGATAGTAAGACTGGTATTTCGTTTCCAATAAGTAATTTGTCAACAACATATACTATTAGTAAAATTATTGCACTCCCAATAAACCATTTGTAGACACAACACTCAAATTCATTCATTATAAAACCAAATTTCATTATGGCTTCATCAAAATTAATGTTCCATAAACTGGATTCTTAATTTTGTCAATAAATATGTTTTTTGAAAATTTCATATCTTATTGGAATTATTTGGAGTCAGAAACCCTTCAGGTTATTTCATATAGACATCTTCCTAAAGGTTCCCATTAATGAAGGTTATTTTGACATCCATTTACAAAATCTCATAGTCATAGTAAGAGGAAATGTCCAATAGAATTATGTTGGATTTCATCATTGCAACTTGTTAAAAAAAATTGTAGTCATTGCCCTGACGCTGTTTAAAACCATTTGCAACCAGTTTTTCCTTATTGGTATTGACTTGTCCTTCTATGTCCAGTTTCTTCATGAATACCCATTTGCAACCAACAGCCTTTACATCTACTGGAGGATTTACCAAAATCCAGAATTGTTTTTGGTGCATGGAATCTATTTTAGAATTCATGTCTTCTTTCCACTTGGAAACGTCTGTTCCACTTACTTCTTCCTTGTAGGTTAGAGTATCATTATTATCAACTAATAATTATTCACCATCCTCGGTAACAAGAAAACTGTATTGTTCCGGTTCTCTAACCTCTCTTGTACTCCTACATAGTACTTATGTCTCTGGAACATATATTTCCTCCAAAAGGCTTCATGGAATCTTCTCTTATACCAACTCTTATTTACCTTGAGCCTCGACTACATGAAAGTCTATATTTCTCCCACTATCTCTTTTGGAGATGTGCTCACTCTCAAGGAAAATGATGTTTCTTTCCACTATAAGCTTTTTGTCTTAGGGGTTGTATAGGTAATATCCTCTTGTTTCCATGGGGTATCTTATAAAGTTATACTTTGTACCTCGGGGTGCGATTTTGTTACCTGAAGAGTCCTTATCAAAATCTTTACTTCCCCACACATGTAAATTTGATTACATGGCTTTTCTTCCACTCCAAAGCTAGTATAGAATACCATTTATTGATTTAGTTGGTACTTGGTTTAGTATGTGTGCCTCTATTTTTAATGCATATTTCCAAAAGGATAATAGAAGACTTGCATGACTCATCATTGATCTCACCATCTTCAACAAGGTGTAGTTCCTCCTTTCTCTTACACCATTTCGTTGAGGCATGTAAGGAGGAGTGAGTTGGGATAGGATCCCAAACTATTGTAAGTAATTAATGAATTCTAGATTAAGATATTCTCCACCTTGGTATGAGTGAAGTTTCTTACTCTTCTTACCAAGTTGGTTCTCAACTTCATTCTTGTATTCGTTGAACTTATCAAAAGAATCTGACTTATACCTCATTAAGTAGATATATCCATATCTACTAAATTCATCAGTAAAAGTTATGAAGTTTGAGTACTCACCCCTTGCTTCAACTGGAAATGGTCCACACACATATTGGTATGAACCAATTCAAGAATCTCTTTGGCCCTTTTACCTTTCCCAATAAATTTGGATTTTTTCATTTTTCCTTGTAAACATGAAATACATACACCAAGTGGTTTTATTTTTAAATAATCTAAATATCCATCTTGATGTAGCTTTGTAAGGTGTTTTTTGTTTACATGAACTAGTTGGTGATGCCAAAGTTGGGTGAGGTATGAGTCATGTGAAGTATCTTTGTTATCGATTTCCATTACTTGGTTTGTATAATCCAACACGTAAAGACCACTGTATAAATGGTCCCTACCAAAACAAATATTATCTATGTAAAAGAAGAAACATTAATTCCCAAACTTGAAAAAAATCATATGTACCTAGTCTGGATACATAAATTATGTTTTTGGTTATATAAGGAACATAATAACAATGCTTTAAATCCAAGATCACCCCATTTAGAAATGTGAGGTTGTAGTCCTTGATAACTACAGTAGTAAGTATAGATTCATTGGCCTCTCATAAATCTACCTCCCCTCAGTCAATTTTTCTGAATCTAATTGGTTCCAATATTTTAATACATATGTGAGAACCACAATATATATCCAATACCTAATTTGTAGAAATAGATAAATTGAACTCAATAACAAATGCACCTGAAGCTTCCCCTTGCTTCTTTGGCTAGGTGCATTTTTTCTTCCAGTGTCCCTTCTTGCCACATGTGAAACAAAAATATTTTTATTCCCTTGCCTCCCCTTTGATATTCCTTTTCATGGAAGGGTGTGAATAAGATTTGGTATTAAAGCTATTTGTCTTCCCTTACCTCTTATTCACCATAAGGACTTAAGGATTGTCACTCTTCATATCTTTTTCCACTTGGAGAATGAGGATAATAAGATCAGATAGAGACTTATCAATGTTGTTTATATTGATATTAACAAAAAAAACTAGAGAAGATCTAAGGGAGTGATGCGAGAATGAGATCAGTACCTAGTTCTTTAGGGATTTTAAACCCTAGAACCTTCAGAAGCTCAATGTAGCCAATTATATTGACTACGTGAGGCCTAGCTGGGGAACCCTCTCCAAGATTACTCTAAAAGACTGCCTTGGATATCCAAAACCTTTCCTATATGGCTCTCTCCTAGTAAAGACCACATTGGTTCTTGAGCATTCTATATGCATCCGTGTTTACATGAGACTTCATGAGTTCACTTGACAATAATGAAAGCATCAAACATCGAATGTAAACCATGTCGTTGATATGTTTCTCCTAGACCAAGAAATCCTCATCACTTGCCTCTTTGGCAGGAAGATCAGTTAATTCTAACTCCAATATGTAAGACTTCTGTTCATGTAATAGAACAACCTGAAGGCTTCTAAACCATTCCTATAAGTTACCATTAGTGAGGATGTTGTCTTTATCCATAATTGATTTTAGGGATAGTATGGTTTACGATCTTTTCATTTTATTCTACAATTAAAACACCAGATTATTAGTACTCTCTTGATTACATTTTATGAGAAATAATAAATTAATTTTATTAACTCTCCCGTTATTTTATCAATTCCCAATGGTCCTCACCATTGAACTCAAAATGTCTTGTTTCTTAGACATTATAGTGGAAATTATCCATATTCCCCTTTGAATAACCTCAACAAGGGTTGGTCAAGCAATTGAAGGTATTTTGGTAGGTAGGTCTTTTCCAACTATGGGCTTGCAACTCCTTGATCCAATGAGTGGACTCCCCAATCTTGAAATCCTGACTGGGATTTCCCCAACACTTTCTTCCAATATTAAACCAAGTCTAATAAGGGATACTCCTCTTGATTTGATATGGTTAATTCAACCCTAAAATTTCATAATGTCCAACTATATAAAATAAAGTTTCCCAACAAGGTTTGTTCAAACACATTGTTTTATTGAGTATTTCCCATAATCAAGTAACGAAAGGCTTAGTTTGACTTAATATTTTATTGAGGTATTATTATCTATTATGAATAAATTGATCATTATCTTTATCAAATGTTTTTTAATATTAAGTGGAACTTAATTAAGTGATGAACTGTGTCTTGATAATATTTACTCATAATCCTGGTTTATTTTAATTCCATATTGCATGCTTTTTTAATTCATTAATTATGTGATCACGACAATACATCCATAATGATAAACCATGAAACTGATAGAAATAAAATAAATTAAAGTTCATGATCATGATATTTTATAATGGTTAGTTTATCTAGATATTGATAAAATGAAACTGACATAGGGGACAAACACCTTGAACCTTTTGGGTTCGTGTTTACAGCTTTCCACCTGTCAACTTTTTTATCTCTTATTATTGTTTTTATCGCGGCTCTTACTTGAACCGCCTCCACTAGCTTGGGAGCTCCATCTATTACATATTATTTTTAACTCACATGAAGGTAAGGGGTAAGAAGGGGGTTTACATAAAAAACATGGTCACACATGCCTTACATATTAATGAGGAGAGATGACTCACAAGAAAAAAAATTAATTTAACAAATAAATTAAAAGAAACCAATCACATACAAAGGTCCGGTCTAGCTCATGATCATCCACATACATGCAATTAATTTTGAAATTAATAAAACTAGAATTAAATTATTTAATTGTTATCATAAATATAAATGGAACTCGAATCGATTAATTATTATCTTTATTTAATCAATCCTTTTATCTTAATTCATTTTCTAAATTTCTTTGAGATTATCATCCTTGTACAAAAATGTACCTTAGATGTAACCTAGTGAATACTTATTTGAATCTACCCAACATTTACTATATTCATATACTATTTATTCTTATGATATATGGCATACATGATGCTTCAATTCATAGAGTAAAAACCTTTAGTATTATTTATACATGATAAGTAGTTTTTAACATTACACAAAAATTAAAGTTTTAACTTTGTGTAATTTGGAAAAGTATACGGCGTGTAGTTTCAACAACATGGAATGTACTACCTTCACCATCTTTCTCGAAGTAAACACCTATGCACTCAGCATGTGAGGTGTAATTTAGATATTTTGGAGTATATGTTGTTTACAATGGGCTACATGTTGTGTTATCTCCATGTTACATGATTACTGATTGGCTTAATCCATGTATGGGATACAAGTATTGGCCCCTGGCCCAAAAAAACTACACATCGTGTTTAGTGGGACACATGGAGTGTAATCCTATAATTGTGTGCCTATCTTCCCCGGTTAATACGCGGTGTAAAATTAATTACACCTTGTGTAAGAAATTCACACTGCTTGAGTAATTTTTGAATTACTCCCAATGCGTTGAACACGATGACATGGCATGCAATCTATATTACACAGCGTGTATGGAAGAGAACATGATGTGCAAGTCCAAAAACATGGCATGTACTTTTGTATCACTTGGACAGAATCATCGGCGCATTCTAATGAGTTCCTCGCTTTAATTTTAATCCAAAAATTATTCGTTTTTGTTATCTCTATAAGAAACGAAAGAGGAAGAATAGATCTCGAAATCCATATTATAATAATGATTAACCCTGAATTTACAAACTAAATTATTAAATGGTAAATCATCAATGAATTATTTAAATAATTACAAATGATGATGAACCCCACCTCAGATACCACTTGAAGGATTCAGACACAGCAGAAGCGTGGTGGTTGGGAGGGCCCAACTTTTCCTTCGTCGAAATTGATAACCAGTCCGGGATCAATACGATGATAAATACCAGTATCCATGGATTAAGATCAAATGTCTAGATAAAAGAAGAAAAGGTCTTTGGATCCTAGATATAGGATCTTGTTCATCATGTTTATAATTAATTTAAATAATTTATGTATAAATTAAATACCTATATCTTCGGTACTTTCTTCATTGATGATGTTGATTGTCTGGAATGACCCTTTCAGATTGTCTCATTGTGCTTGTGATTATCCAAACCATAATCCGTCTAGCGTTGGTCCATATGTTGTATAATGGCCTCTGATTGAAATCACTCATTCTTCAGTTTATATCATGGTGAAGCGAGTGTCTTGCATCTGTCATTATTGATTTCCTGTTCTTCAGTCTTGAAGAACATCTCCCGTTCTTGAGATGGGAGAGGAGAGGATTCGAGAGAGAAATTATTTTGGATAAAAAATTCTCATTTCACCGGGGTTTGGCACAATAGACATACATTCCTATTAATTGACATTGGGTTTCGGTTACAATATTCAATTTTGAAATATCAATTTATTTTAATTATAACTATTAGAGAAAACCCATGCCACAAAATAACAATAGCAGCACCATTATTTGTGGTGTGACAACTTCTGCAAAATAAAACCATAAATGAAATCCCATTACACATAATGATAATAGTATTAATATTATTATTTCATTCTCCAACTAGATAAACATTATTTACCAACTTGTAAATAATTAATTTTTCAACGGAAATGGTCTTGCTCTATTTGAACTCCTCTTCCATTTATTGAACACCAGAATAAAATATTTTATTCTATTAAATTGATATTATTATTTAAAAAATGGTAAATAAATATTTATTAAATTTTCTATAAAATAAATAAATATATTTTTATTCACAATCAAGTGAATAAATATTTATTTAATTTATGCGATCTTTTTAACTTGAAGAAAATTATTCTTCATACTTGAGAATAATATTTATTCCATTAATTAAATTCAAATAGAATTTAATCGAGACCACCAGAAACACTTAGTGTGTGACCCTATAGGATTCTTTCTCATTAACATTAGGCAGGCTTACCTAAAGTCCATGATTACTATCTAGCAATGGTTTAAGGAACCCAAGACAAATAACATAAAGTTTCAATGATGACATCCACATATGAAAAATTAATTGTGTAATAAAATCCCTTTGTCACAATATCTCATCAATTAGGTTTCATGATAGTGTCATCAATATATATTCTTGATGCGTCATTCTTTGACTACCTGAAATAAAATCATTGTTACACCATAACCATGAAATTTAGGGTGAAGGTTTTATTTCAATCGAAGGGACGAGATATCAACTTCCATAAATAGAAGAGACAAATCCTTCCTCGACTTATCCATTAATAACATTTCATTCATGATGCACCCAACATACCCTTATTCCCACCAACATATGGTGAGATGGTTTTTGTCAAAAAATCTAAGCGCGCGATTCATGACACATATTAATAATAATCCTAAAGTCTAAGGACCATTACACACACACACTCGTGGATAAGAATATTCGATGACACAAAAACATAAGGAATTCATACCGGAAAGTCTATTCTCATAATCTCTCATCTTAAAGATTACCAAGTGTGAATTTCATGAGAATAAGTCTCGTCTTCTTACGAGTACTCGCACCTGAAAGTTTGTATGCTATGTGTCCCATCATAGCATGTCATCCAAACGCAGAACTATATTTAAGAATATTGACATAGCATATCAAAGTTATCATTATAGTTGGGAAATACTATGACCTTATTAATGAGACAAATAATCTAGGACATTAGTATACAATAGTCATGAAAAACAATGAACAATTTGTAATAAGATGTCTAATATTTAAATAAATTAAATATTCATGTAATTAATGTACAAAGAGTTGGTTCTAGGACACCAACTCCAACAGTGTATGTACCACCCATGTTTGTATTCTATGTATCTTATACTTAAATTTATGGTTATTCACATGTCTATTTTTTTATCCTTCTTTCATGGATTTTAAAATTCAAAAGTCACCAAATTGGTAAAATGTTTTGTTTCAATTTTCCTTCTTTGAGACTCATGTTTTGTTATGCACCTAAAATATTTTTCAAAGTAAAAATATTTCAATTTTACATAATATATCATGAATATCAATATTTTCATGATATTTTATGCTTCATTTAATTTAATTTCTTACATGAAGAGTCTGATCCCATTTTACCAAGTTATAAGAGTTTATTGAGACAATCACATTTTTTAAGATTATTTATGTTTATGCTTACATTGATGAAATGTTATGATCCAAATCTCAATTACATTCATTAATTTTCTTCTCCTATAGTTATTCATGATATACTCATGTATTGGTACTATATTTCTACTCTTTGGTATATAAGAAAGTTTTTTTAAGAAAACCTAACTTTACCCTCCCTTTAGTCAGAAATCTATGTTTTCTAAAAAGGGTTTACAAGAATATTATACCATTATCCAATAATATTTAAAATAAATTTTGACCCTTTTTAAATTTTACCAATATCTTAAAGGGATCTTATTGTTGTTTTCCAAACAAGGCACTTTTCTAAATTTTTTTACCATGAAAAAGGAATGTTCTTTTGACCTCACACGACATGTACGAATTTTCCCGATATTATTTCTTCAAAGCTTCCTTTTCATTTTTAAAAGGTTAATATTTAAGAAAATTTTTTAAAAGAGTAATTTCAAGGAAAATAGTTTTCAAAATGATTTTTATTTATTTTTATATGTTTTCAAATCTATTTTCTATGAAAATTATTTTCAAATGTTTTTATACATTAAAAATATTTTTTAAAACAAGGATATTTTCCCCAAGAAATGTTTTTGAAATATTTTTCAAAATTATTTTCTATCTAAGATGAAATCTGTTGATGTTACTCATGCCCTTCTAGGAAATTTTCTAAAGATTCCATTCATATCCCTTCTATGGATGGGTTATGCTTAATGTCATGGTATTTACAAAATCTGTTTATTTTCCATAGGTTATATGTTTTTGAAACCCACTTCTTTTTTATGGGTTATGCTTCAATGAAATGAATATGAAACCTATATCTTCTCCATAGGTTATGATGTGATGAAATGTTATTGATTCCCATTTAATTTTTTAGGGGTTATGATTTGATTCTTATAAAATTCATATCTTTTCATGGTTTATGATATGATGAATGTATTTAAGAACATGCATGTATGATTTCATTATGTGAAGAGTGGGACCTATATCTCCCTCCAATACATTGAGTAATGATAAATTTTTTATGAGCTCAAAGGGAATAGGGGAGAACATCCCAATCCTGAAATAAGAGGTAACAAGGGAGAACATCCCAATCCCGAACCAAGAGGGTACACGGGAGGACATCCCAATCCCTAAAGAAGTGGGTACAAGGGAGTACATCCCAATCCTAAAACAAGAGGGTACATGGGAGGGAATACCAGGCCTGAAGTAGGTACATAGATTATTAACCAAATCCTAAGATGTTACAAAGTCATTGGTAGGATTCTTTTACATAAAATTTTTATGTGATTATTTATTTTCCACAATTCCATGTTTTATTCCTATGTTATTCTCTCATGGATCATATTCATTATTTCTTTATGATTCATGTCAATATTTATTATGATCTCTAATATACAGGGTATGATCTTCAAATGTTATGCTCATGTTCCATACCCTTATGTTCATGTTATACTTATGAATTTCTTTATTTACCCTAACTAAGCATCTGAGCTCACCCCTTTCTTATGTTTCCTTTATTAAGGTTATAAATAAGTTTTTTAGGTATAAGTACTAAAGGAGTATATATTTATGAGATATGTTGAAGATATTTCACCAGGATAGATGATTTTGTTACCAAGTTTCCAAAGACACTAAAATATTATGGTCCTCAGGTATATATTTTTTCAATATACTAAATACTAATCCAAAATGACGTAGTATCCATGTATGTTAAGCATGGGTTTCTATACAACGAATATAATAAAGGAAGAAATAATTATAATGATTCTAATAGATGTATTATTCAAATATATATATATATATATATCATGATATGGTTTATCATAATGCTTTCTAAGAGGAAAGGAGAATTTTGGAAGGAATAGAGGAGTTGCATATGATTTATTTATAAAATATATTGGCTATGTGATGGTAATAAATAATATACATAAAAATGGTTTTTATTCTATGTAAAGGTTATCTAGAAGGTGTAATGTATACATAAGGGTAACTCTGAAATAATAATAGCATCATAAGGGTAAAATTCCCCTACATAAAGGTACTCCAACTTTATGTGTAAATGTAACTCAGTGTCTATGTAAGGGAAACAATTTTTTTCTAAATAATCATACACTGCACTATAGTGTTTAAGAGAAGAATTTTTTGAAAATTATTTTTATTGAAATATTCATCTTTTTAAAATGGTGATCTATAATATGTCATGGTGTATCAATGATGAACATTTTGATAACTCCTTGAAGAAGTGTTCATGGTTAAACATGAAGAGTAATATACCAAGACATGAGACATGGTGTGAGTTTTGATTATAAATATTCCATATAATCTATTATCTCAATTTTCCAAATATTATGATATGTGGTATCATAATTCAAGAAAGAAACAACAATTGAATAATTAAATTCTTTGTACTCAACATTAAGAAGAATCCATGAAATAAATAGGAGTGGGTCTTCAATTGAATTTTTAGAGTAAACTCAAAACTGAAAAATACAGAAATTATAAATAATGTGGAGTATTTGAAGAGAGAATATCTTGGGGGTTTTCAATTACCAATAATCTTGGTACTTAAAAATTGTGCATTCATATAGTACTATTAATATAAAATGAAGAGAATTATATAATAAGACCCAACACTACTGAAACTATTCTCTATATATATACAGATGTAAGTTAAATATAGGTTATGTGATATGAGTTCAAAACTATTAATCTGAGAAGAAAATATTATTGTCATCATGTGTGAATAACTAATATTAAATTAAAAATCATCCAAATCGAGGATCATCAAAGTATAGAGAGAAGGAAGAACCAATGTTGTTGTTTGTTTGAACTAAAGATTAGGAATTGATGAAGAAACAATGAAATCTGTGTGGAGAAAAAAAAAGTAGTGAAAAGAAGAAGAAGAGGAAGACAAAATATGTGGAGGAGTTTGGTGCATATCAGTTTGCACATAAAAATAAAAGAATTGAATTTTTTAAAGTAGAGGGAGAAGAAGGATCTTTGTGTTAAAAAATTTTTTTATAAAGAAGAGGAAGAAGTAGGATGATTTTTGTATTCCAATTTGATTATAAAGAATAGGAAGAAGAAATTACAATATTTTTTATAACATTATTTAAGAGAAAGTTGTGTTTGGGAAATTTTGTAAATATGAAAGAAGAGGAAGGTTCTTGAATACTGATATGAAAGTAAGATAAATAGAAGGAATAAGACCCAAGTGACACACCAATGATAAGGATAATTCTCTATTAATAAAAAAATTACTATTTTTATATTATTATTGTGAAACTATTAGGGTTGGAAATAAAAAGACTGTAATGGGATGCTTATACACTATTAGGAGACTATAGTGAAATTAAAATTCATAGATACTCTAGGGTTTCAACAGCTCATATGTTTACAATTATTGGATCTTATGATCATGGTTTTTTTCAATTCTCACCAAGGATTAGCCTATATTATTTAAATGTGAACCTTTTAAATTAATGTCCCCTTTTTGTGTGTGTTTGGATGTGAAAAAAAATGTGGTTAAGAGATAATGTGAGAACCATTCACCTAATAGTGATAAAGGTAAAAGAGAAAATAGATAAGAAAGTTTATATTATTAAAAAATGTCACTAAAACTGATTTTCCTCCTCTCTCAGTGTAAATATACCCACAAAGAATCCTTTTAATAGGTATCAGATCTAGGTTCACCTCTAATTGGATTCTATTATTTAAATTTTTTAATAATTATTTTATTCTCCTTTAGAATTTATAATGAAGTTAGGTATTGGTGATGATATGATTATTTATTAGTAGAACTCTATCTCTATAAATACCATGATAAATAGTTAAAATAAAGAAAATAAAATAATAAATAAGGAATTTGTACCATTATAAGAAGAATTAGTTCCATGTTATTCATGAAAAAGAGAAAAAGTTAGCTTAAAAATAGAATAATAGTTGTTTTAGTTAACCACTAAGTAAATGGACAATATTTATACCACAAAATATTTAAGGAATTTAGATGAACATGAGGCATGTGATAATTATTATCAAATCTATCCACATGAAGAACCAATAATATGTGGTGATGAAAATATATCTATAGATTCTAAATAAATTTTATCTAGTGGATTAAAAGATATTATATATTTTATTCCCAAATAAAAAATTTCTTTCATTTGTGGGATGTTTGAAATCAAATGGAAAGAGATCACCCAGCTTGAATGAGAAATGGAAAATATGGATAATGCTTTAGGATAAATGATTCTATAATGTATAATTATATATAAAAAAACAAGATCCATGAAAATGAGAAATATAAATATTGAGTTCCAATGATCCAAATCTAAGAATAAATAGCTCAATTAAATTAAATAGAATAAAGAAGCAAAGAAAAACCTTGAAAAATAATATCCATGAATTTGAAACAAGACAAAACTATTTCATGGAGGTTGGGAATGAATAATTGGAATTTAAATCCAAAATAATCTAGGCTCTTGACACATTTATTCAATAAAAGGACATGATGTATGAATAATAAGTTTAAAAGGTGTGGAAACATTATGAAGAGAAGGTTACGTTGATTGAAGACCATAAGAACACTCATAATATGACATGTCATAAACTGGAAGCAAAATTTACCAATCTGTAAAGGAAATATATAATCTCTCAAAAATCAACATATAAAGGATCTAATACCACAAATTATTATAATAAGGATATATTGAGCCTTTAGTGATGATGCTGTATTTTTCAGCAATACCTATTTAAGTGTGATAACTGATGTGTTGATATTTAAACCAAAGATAAGTTATACTAGTGAGATTAATTACTTCAACAAGTTTCGAAGGTGTTTGAAGATATGATCAAATATAAATATTGAATAAATTTAGTTATAAATAAAATGGATCACTTTAAGGTTGATGAGGTCATCAAATGCATGATGATTTTAGAGTATTCTATGATTAGGTGATGTAAAACTATTTTCATGAAGTGACTATAATCATTTGAGACAGGTTTCTATGGAAGAACTTTTCTTGGGGATAAGGAAAGTAGTTATGAGTTTATTTGATGAATTTTGGAACTCTTGAGTTAAAATGATAAATGGATAAGAGTTTTTATCTATGAAAATTTCTGTGAGATAATTAATCTACACACTGAATCTTGGAAGTTAGGAAAGTAAATTTAGCTATGTGAGAAGAAAAAATTATTTTTCCAGATTTTATAAATGAAATTATCATATAGGGACCCGCGTATAATGTTTTGAAGCTACATAAAATAATTTATCTACATTAGTAGATTATGGAAAAGGAAATCATACGATTATATTTGAGGATACTACAAGATAATTTACTTAAGTGTAGAATATTTTGGACCCTATAAGAAAATTTACTTATATGAAAGTTCTCAAAAGAGAATTTACTTACATGTGAGTGATTTAAGGTTCTAGTGAGAATTTTTTTTTCTATGTAAAAGATCTCTAAGATACTTATAAAGGTAAGTTGGGAATCCTTGATTTATATTATAATTTAATTAAATGAGGATTAATATATACAATGCTTTTACAATGTTTTTTATGAATCAAACATCATGATCACTCTCACTGATCAACATTCAAGACAAGACGAAAGGATAAAAAGATGAGGAAGTTATTGGGGAGATGATATATGATCCACACTATTGAAATAGGATCCATATCATAAGACGGTATTCCATAGAGTTATTCATATGTGTAATGTTTCAAAATAAGTATAAGGCACATATTTTTTGGATAAGCTAAGTGAAGAAAAAGACCATGTTTTTAAAATATTGTGTGAATGATGTTTCCTAATTATTAAGGTAGATTTAAAGGTAAAAAACTTCACTTGGATTTAAAATAGTTTTAATGAGTCACTTCATGCCACTGAGATTTGGAAAGATTACCATAACTATTTTGGAAAAAATATTCATGCAATATTTGATGAATATCAATAAATAAAATTAAGTAAGAGAAGATCTGAGAATTTTTTAGGGAGGTGAAATTATACACTATTGTATCAAATAAGAAAAACTAATAATAACCATAATAGAATATTGTGCAAGTAAGAGGAATAAGATCAACATCTAAGGAGTCTATGTAGAGGTTCATATATTCATCAACGATCATTATTCATAAGGATTTATTTTTTCTTCTAATTGTAAATAGTTGGTTTGATAACTATATGAATTCATGGTTACACCCTTTCTTGAGTTCTTTTTTACTCTAATAAGTGAGTTGTGTGCATGGGATAATAACTATAACACACCAGGGATATATTCTTCCATAAAATAGGTAAACCTCATTAACAAATTTAATGTGTTCATTTTTTATTTTATATTAGTGAGTATATTGAGAGAGAGGTGTTGAATAAGTATGATAGTGAAAGTAAAATTTAAAAAACAACACAGAATTATCCTCCCACCTCTCAATGTGTATCACCCTTCGCGTGATCCAACAATTGGTATTAGATCTATGAAAACTCTATAATCTCTCTCAAGAACATATTATAGATCAACATAATTCTATTAAAAATAATGGAATAAACGTATTTTATTCAAAATCATTTCATTAATTGAAAGAGAAAATGGTACCTTACATTATTTATCTAGGGATCGAAGCCCTTTACTTTGTTCAATATGGATTCATAATTCCAGATGAATCCTCGACATCGTTTTTGATTGAAAAAATAAACATTGAAAACGATTGTAATTATAGGAATGGTTTATTATCTTATGTATTTTAAAAGGATATCACAAATTTAATGAGTTTTAAAATTTATAATCTTAATTGGAAGAAACTTCAAAGAATTTATGATGGAAATAAATGTGTGAGAGAAGAAAATTTATAGATTAGTCAATAGTAATTTGAGGATGTTATAATATAGGAGGATGAAATTGTTTATAAATTATTTACCATGGTGAATATGATTGTGAGAACTATTAGAGGGTTCATATAAAATCTTAAAAGATCTACTATTATAAAAATAATGATGAGGGTCCTTCTAGATAAATTTTATAAAGGATCTCAGTTCAAGAAGATAGATATTTTAATGAATTATCCAATGATAAACTCCATGATACTCTCATTAACTATGAAATTAGAAAAGTACAACCACTTTAAAGAAAATAAAATCAAGAGAAGAAAATTTATTTTAAGGAATTTAAAGTTAGGAAGATATAATAGATGTAAAAATAATTAAATTAAGGAGAAAACAATTAAGATTATGCTGATATCCTTTTTTCATGTCAAAAAAATTCACATGAGGAGGGTGATGTAAGTATAGAGGTAAAATAATTTTCAGATGTTTTAATTATTGAAAGGATAATAATTTCTCTATTAACTATCCCATGAAGTTTGTAAGATAAAATTATGATGAAGAAGTTATGAGGATGAACACTAATAGGATAGTTCTTTCAGGAGATCATTCAAGGGGAAAGAATAAAATTTCAGTTAGTTACTTTTGAAGAAACTTCTTATCAATTGAAGAGGGTGTGTCTAACAACAAATAAAGTAGTGATGGTGATGAGAAATATCTCATATTTATCTCTCAAAGAGTGATCATACACTACCAAAAAATGTAAATTATTGATGTTTTTTTGCATTTGAAATGTTTTAAAATGTCGTTAATTGATTTATCAACGATCCTAAAAAATGTTTCTAATTACTGATGATTATAAACTTAGATAATTAGTGACACATAATTTAACGATGTTTTTCAGAAATGTTGGTAAATGAGACCTCATTTTCTGATGTTTCTTAAAAAACGTCACTACTTTTTTATTCATGTTTTCTTTAGCCAATGTTTTTTTGAATGATAGATGTTTCCAAAAAATGGATAATTTGTTTTTTTAATTCAAACTTTTTATTACCTAATGTTTTTTTAGAATGAAAAATAGTTTTTCGGTGCCCTCTCTAATGCGGCCCACCCCACTAACTACCTCCCAGGATCCCATCTTGCTTAATGTTGCTCCCACTCCCATAGCATGTATGGACAACCACATGTCGCTTACCATGTGCATGCCAAAGGGAAAGTCAAAGGAAATCCAAAACATTATAATCACAAAGTCTCGAACCCTAAACATCTAAGATCTCAACCGAAGGGTTGAACAACTCATCTACATGATTTATTAATATATAATTGTACTATGTTATATATTTATATATATCTTCATAGATTTCAGTATTTAAAAATATAATATATATATATTAAAATACATATATTGATATCTATATGATTATATTTTATTATATATATATATATATGTGTGTGTGTGTGTGTGTGTGTTTATATGTTTATATTATATATATATATATATATATGTTTATATTTTTTGTTTTATGTTTTATATTTATATTTTAAATACATGTATTAATATATATATATATATATATATATTTGTTTATTTATTTATTTATTTATATTTATATATATATATTATATGTTTATATATATATATATATATGTATTATATATATATATATTATATGTTTATATTATATATAATTACATTATATATATATGTTTATGTTTTATATTATATATATTTATATTTATATTTTATGTTTATTTATATGGTTATATTATCTATATATATGTATATATTTTATATATATTACTTGTTTATATATATATATAAGTGTGTGAGTGTGTGTGTGTATAAATATATATGTATATGTATACATAAATATAATTATAATTATAAATATGTATATATACATACATACATACATATATATATATATATATAATTAGTAGTATTTTACAACACTAATAAAAATGTCGCTAAAACAACAACATTTTCTTAAAAAAGTGACTAAATTTAAAATACATATGTGTTTTATATATAAATATATGTATATATATATATTTATATATTTATACAAGTGTGTGAGTGTGTTTATATATATTTATATATATATTTATATATATATATATATTTGTATATATGTGTTTGTGTTTAAATATATTAATATATATATATATATTTGTGTGTGTGTGTATTTAAATATATATTTACATCAATACGGGGAAATGATATATATATATCTATATATTTATTTATTTATTTATTTATTTATTTATTTAGCAATGTTTGTGAGAAAAAGTCACTAAATTAGCGATGTATTTAAGGAAACATTGCTAAATTAATGACTTTTTAGCCATGTTTCCTAAAAAATATCACTAAATTTAAAATTAAAAACTTTTTAAAAAAACATTACTAAATTCCAGTTTTTTTAGTGATAGAACAAGAGGAATGGGAAGAAAACCAATCATGTGATTAGTCACAATATAATAGTGATTGTATCACAGAGGAAGAATAAACAACTAAAGATTTTACTTTGAGAATAGAAATCAACTGTGAGTATACTGTAGAGGAAGGAGAAACTTATAAGGAATTTACTATGAAAACTATGATCAAAATGTTCTTAAAAGAAATAGAAAGGCTCAGAGAATACAAAACTTCACTAAAAGAAAGCGATGACAAAAAAGGAAACTACAAAATGAAAAATACAGTATGGTCAAAGAAATTAAGATAATGAATATTGATATTTAAAAAATGGGAAAATCATTAATGACATTAATTCCATCATTATTCGAGTGGATAAGAAAATTGATAAACCCAAAAAGTATAATATTAAAATCAATAATTAGGATGAAAAAATTAAATGTAACCGGAGAAAGGTTATTGAAGAACAGGGGGAATGTTTCATGAAACCTACAATAAGTAAATATTCCAAATAAAATTTAATATATGATAAGAGAAATCCTACATAAGATCTACTATATAGTGAAAAAACTTATACTGAAAACATTAATGAAAAACTTTAAAATGGAACATCTAATATTCCTAAGGAAAATGTCACGATTTCTCAAATTAGGAAATGGAAAATTTTAAAAAATGTGTTTATATTAGTCACAAATGTTTAAGGAAGAATCTCTCAAAAGTGGTTTATGATATCAACTCATTAGAGGGAAAAAATAAAACCTGATAACAACCCATTCATCGATATATTTTTATCAAAATAGAAGATTTTAGGGTTACTTATGGTTTTTTGGTTAGTTTGGCCTTAATTGATATAATTATTGACATAATATGTCTTTACTTGGGTTGATAAGAGATCATGGATCAAGGAGGATAAAATAACAATAGATGATAAATCAGAAAAACCAAAAAATATTGTGCATAAAATTGACTTGAAAAAATATTTGAATTCCTATAAGAAGTTCATGGAAGATGTGATCGAGATGAAAACACCTCAAATGTGTTTGTTTCTTTTATCCCACCCTATTTGAATATATTTCATAGTTTTTGAAACAATAATATTCAAAGAAAACTTAAACAACATTCAAATGTGGTTGAAGTTACATTTAAAGCTTGAAAATATAAAAACCCTTGGATCATGGATAATGAGTTTTCATCCCACATTAAATGTGACATAAAAAACCTTAAAAATGTTGAGAAATATAAAATAGGAGATTCATAATTTTGTAATGATGGTTCATTTATAATAAAAGGTAATAGGATAGTATTCATTAGTAAAGATCAAATCAATCCAGATAGTGTACTGCTTGTTGAAGGGATGAAATACAATTTTTTGAGTGTATTGCAACTATGTGATTTTGAAAATGAGTTGATCATTAGAAAATATGGATACAGTAAAAATAATAAAATATGGGGCTATTGTTACAAATGGTTTTTGAACCCCATGAAATCTAATTCAGATTGGGTAAGCAAGTACATGCTGTTACTTGAGTCAACAAGTAAAAAATAATCTATGTCATGGAATATTTGGTCACCTTATATAAAATATTATGACAAAACTAATCAAAGAATAATCCATTAAGAACATTCCCAATATTAAAAAGTACACCACCATTATTTTTAAAACTTTTACAAAGAGAAAATGGATAAAAACTCATAATTGAGTTCAAATCCAAACTTTAAAGCCTCTTGAACTGATTCACTTCAATATCTATAGTTTTATGACTAAGAATTCAAAAAATAGGGGATAATATTTAATATCTTTGATAAATGATTTCACAAGTTTACATGAATTATGTTCACGTCACAAAAATCAATGGCATTGGATAGATTCAAGAGTTTTTTAAGACTTATAGAGAAGAAAATAGTCATGTACTTGAAGGGATTGAGATCAAATAATAGGAGTGAATATTCTAACAAAGATTTCATTGAATATCTTAACAAACAAGGATTCAGAACTGAATTCAGTGCTTCATATACTCCTCAATAAAAAGGATCGGATTAAAGGAAGAATATAATTTTAGTTGATGTGGATAAAACTATGATGAAATAACATGAAACCTCAATGTATTACTATTTACAGGTTATCACAACTTTTTTAATAATTTAAAATAGATGTATCATAAGTCCAAACTCATAAATGAATCCCTAGGAGACATGGATCAAAATAATTCAAAATTGTAAATATATCAAGGTATTTTGGAGTCCATGTATTATCAAAAATAAAGATATAAGTGGGGAAAATTTTGATGAAAAATGCAAAGATGAAATATTTCTTAGATACACACCAAATTTAAATCCTAAATATGTTACAAAAATAAATTTAAAATAATTTTTTATAGTGATTATGTCATAGTTTTTGAAAATTAAAAAGAAAAAATATATATATAATTAAAAATGATGAGGATGTTGTTAAAAATTAGGAACTTATTAAAGAATATAAAAAAACACATATATTCATATTTAAGATTCAGATTTTTCATTTTACTATGATAACAATGGAGAACTGAAGACTAAATGGGTGAAATCAAGGCTAATAAAAAAATTTATTTGGATAACATTATTGTAAATCAAAATCAAGGAATACAAAAAAAATTAAGATCAAGTACACTTTCCATGCTGGTATGCTATCAAACAATGAACCATAGAATGTTGAGTAAAATTTTGAACATAAGGTTTGGATTGAGGTCATGAATGAAGAACTAGACAATATTGAAAATAATGAAACATAGTATCTTATTCCCAAACTTAATTAAAATAATTTTATTGGAGCCAAATGGGTTTTCAAAAATAATCTTGATGAGAACGGTAAAGTGTATAGAAAAAAAATCAAGGTTAGTATGGATTGGATAATTAAAAATTAAACGGTTTAAATTTGATGAAACCTTTTCCCCAACGGAAAGGTTCAAGTCCATTAGAATATTAATTTCTATAACATATTTGATAAGCTAAAAAATATTTCAGATGGGTGTTAAATCAACTTTTCTAAATGGTGAGTTTGATGGGAAAGTGTATGTGAAACAACCTGAAGTATTTTTTCTTGATTCAAATAGTAGAAAGTTTTGCAAGTTAAATAAATCTATCTATGGTTTGAAGAAATATATAAGATATTGGTATTTTAAACATGATGAGTTTCTAAAAATAATGAAATTTTATAAAGGGAAGGTGGAAAAAAATTGTATGTAAAAAAGATGAACACCACATCACTCTTTATGATTGTGTATGTTGATGATATAATATTTTATAGTAATGAAGAAAGATTGTGTGAGGTTTTCTCAGGGTATATGAAATAAATTTTTTTAATATTTATTCTTTGATAAATGTGATTCTTCTTGGGGATAGAATTTTTTAATCATTAGGCTATATTTTTGTCTCATAAAAAATTATGAAAATGAGATCTTGAAAATTTTGGCATGAAGGTTACTAGAGGGGTGCTCACACAATTCAGGAGATCATAATGCTGAGAAAGGATGATGAATAGAAAATACATAATGAGAATCAATTTAGATGTTTGATTAGGAATCTTATGTACTTGATAACAACAAGGCCTGACATTGTGTCTGTTGTCAATCTTTGTTCCTATTATCAATATAATCCAAAGGAATTGCATATTTTAGCTATAAAGATGTAATTGTGATACATATCAAATAATTTCAACTATGGTATGATAAATAATAATACATGTGACCATAATCTTGATATTTTATAGTTTCTAACTGGGAATGGGTTGTTGATGAAATAAATCCAAATCTAGCAGAGTAATTTTCATCAAAATAAGTTTTATTTCATAGCATTAAAGGAAGAAAACATCAATGACCCTCATCTCCACTAAGGATGAATATGCAATTTCATCAAAATAGCTACACATATGATATAGATGAGTACACAGTTTAAAGACTTACATAATGAATTCTCCTATCCTTTTATTATATGCTATAAAAATCAAGGTGACAAAAATCTATCCAAAAATCTGTTACAAAACTCCAAGAAAAATACATTGAGATAAATTACCATTTTTTATGAAGAAAGTTTAAGAGGATATTCTGAACAAGTAATTTATTCCCTAAAATGAATAAGTTACTAATATTATTTTTAATCCACTCATAATTTAAATGTTTGAGAAGCTAAGTTTTCAAATGGGATTGTAACCCACTCCATCTCATTGAGGTATATAACAATTTGAGTTTTCTAATCTATTATTTATTTTAAAACTTCATGAGGAGAAATATTTTTCAGGGGATAAATATGGTTCCCCTGTTTTTGAATTATCTTAATGTGCATGCTAATTTGTGTAGTAAATAATTTTTTTGAAATTTTATATGAGTAAGACGAGATGTTCTTAATGAAAATATTGATGATTAATTCAATAAAAAAATTATAAAGTGCTAACTCATATAAACTTACATATCACTGATTAGTGATTCCTTTACTTTTAAAAGTTTCATTTTGTAACACCCCAAGATTTCATAGTACGTTATCTCTTCAAAGGAATTCAATAACTTGTGCAATACGCAACACCGAGTTTGAGCGCACCACAAGTTACCAAACTAGCCATTCAAAAAGTGGTTATGAATAGTGTTTACTGAATTTTGAATTTTATATACTCTATAAAATTTTAGAATCCATATTATGTGTTTCTTAGACATAATATAAGAACAAATTCATTTATTCAGATAAAGGAAGTGTTTTTCAAAAAATGCAAGGTTTATACGATATGAAAACGGAAACAGTGTTTATGCATACGTACGGCCTATCGTCTCCATAAACGGTGCCTTCCATTTCATATATCTATCTATTACAAATATTTATATTCTAAATATATATGAAATATAAATCAAGGTTTATATTCTGGAAGTATTTAAATCATGATCTAAATGATACGATCAAGAATAATAAGCAAAAATGTGTACGATAAAGAAAGAGATTATCACCCGAAATGTTAATTTGACATGGAAATCATTATTAAATGGGTAGTATAAATTCATAAGTGAATCATGTATGATATAATAAATATGAATATGGTTATATTATAATTTAATAATATATTATGGTCATTATACATAAGTTTAAACGTACCCTCGACCAAATGAAAGTGAAAGGTAAGGGTTAATTCCTCAATCTCATTATTATTTGAGATTGTTTATGAGTAAGTTTTTACTGGGACATATTTATTATCCATGTCCATGTTTCATTAAAGAGTTTTAAAAGGGATTATTTTAAGTGACTCTTTTACTAAAACATCATTTTAAATGTTTTAAAGATTTATTCTTCTAAACCTTTCTCATTAATGTTTATGTTTTTAAAATGATTTTAAGGATTTATTTATATGGACATGAATGTTTTTAAATGTTAATTCCTTTCAAAAATATAAAATTGGTATGGGGCACTTTTATTCAAAAATATCTTTTAAAAGACTTCCTTTATAAATTGTGTGACTTTTAAAATGATTTCATGAAAAATGATATTTCTCTCAAAGTGTTTAAATGATCATTTTCAACTATGCCAATATCCTTTACTGGATATTATTATTGATCGAGGTTGATTTATTATGATTAAAATCTTCCATATTTTATTGAATATTTTGTGATATGTTTGACTGTGGATGTGTTATTTTTATACCATTCCTGGTTTATGGATAAAGTATTGATATTTTGTATGCTAGTTTTAATAGAAATGTTTATGTTATATTTAAACCTTTTCATATGAGGAATGCATTGGACTTAGTAAGTGAAAGGTGGAGCCTGCTATTGCTCCTCAATGAATCGGTAGGTCTCATGAGATAAACTAGTATCTTGGAACAAGGTCTTGAAAAAATATTATTTATAGTCATGGCACATGGCCTTGACTATGTGGTTATGAAGTCTGGAATTATGCATTCCATCATTATGAAATTAGATATTGATATTACATGTGAATAAGTAAATGGAAATATATGATTTATCTTTGCCATATTATGCTGAATTTTAAGTTTGAAAGGAATTTGTTTTAGTTTTATACATTGCCTTAAATGTTTATGCTTATTTGTGAAAGCTTCTGCTATATTGTTATCCTTACTGAATGTTTGAGCTCACCCCTTTCTTATGTTTTATTTTCCCAGGATTCCAAGAAGTTTATTATGATTGATAAGCATGGTTAATCTAGGAGAATAATGGTGTTCTCAAAAGATCATTTATGTTGTGTTTTATTTTATAATTTGTTGTAACATTCATGTATGTAATCTATTTCCCAAGACTGTTAAACTGATCGGTCTTTCAGAACTTGATTCCTTGTGATCACTCCAATGTATTAAAATGATGCACCAACTCTAGGCTTCTAGGGTCAGGAAATTACAGTTGGTATTAGAGGAAGTTTAGCAACAACCTTGAAAATAGATTTAGATAAACTATAATTAGAGAACAATACCCTAAGATGGACTTTGAGGGTTAGTATAGAATAACTTCCTAGAATTTTGGTAATGTAGATATTTTGTGTATTTTCCAAGTAATACACCCATGTCTGGATACGAGCAGGTAGAGGCGGATCTGGCACAGATGTACCTAGGAGTGAATACTATGACAAGGAGTTTCGGGCTTGACCTGAGGTATCCTGGTACGCAACAATGGGCATTGCTGCACTATTGGTTACGACACTCCTGAGGGATATGCTTAGGATAATTCACATTTCCATTACAAGCCATTATGCAGGATTTAGGAGTAAATACTTCCTCAAAGAAAACATTTTATAATTATAGATTATTTTCATAATATTTTCAATTTATGTTATGTATTTTACAAGTTTATAATTATTCATTGTGATTCATAAACTAACCTAGTGTATGCCATTGTTTAGAAATAGAGCCTAGTATAAGGAATAATAATTCCAACAATACGCATCATCGAAATATTAAGAAGGATCGTATCATTAAAGGTATTAAGCCAACATTTAAAAGGAAAATAGTACCCCATGTATTCTCATCATATAAAGAAATAGTATGATGTGTTAATAAGATAAGTAAATAATTCTCTGAGTCCTATGGATTTGAAGGGAAGCAAGAGAAGAAAATAATGGAAGAGAGAAATATGGATAAAGGGAAGAAGAGAAAGAAGGATTTTCCCATATGTGATAACTATGGAAATAATCACCTTGGTAAATGCTTGAAGGGAATGGGATTTTTTTCAAGGGTAAGAAAAAGGTTTCAAATGTACAATGATTCACCTTCATGGGGTTAGGACACTACGCGAATCAATATCCAAATCAACAGAGTATACCCCAAATATAGCTATTGGATAATAATAAAGTTATGATAATACCGAAGATGAAGAGGAATGAATAGAGATCTTATGTTGTTATTAAATTATTGTGTCATTTGAGTGTTGTATTAATGATGTACATGTTATAAAAATTATAGAGTATATAAGGACTGTACTGTAGTACTATTTCATTAAGGATTTGAGATTGTGTGGAACTAAACAAAGTGACTCAATATCAGGTTATTTTTTTTGGAAAATATATGGTTGAGAGAAAGATAAACCATAATATAGTTCTAATATTGAGGTAGTGATTTTGGAATAATATATGATTGATTTGGATAAATTATATTGGATATTCTTGACTACCTTGAAAATGATTAATGATTTATATATTCCATCATTGTTGGAGTTTACAACATTTTTGGGTAGAATGAGTATATCCAGTATTCTATAAGGAATAAGGGAGCATGAAAGTAATCAAAAAGGTTTTATGGTAATTCAGGGTGTTACAGTGTTTTAAATGAATACATGATGAAGGTATTCACTTGTTATTACGTGTAAAAAAGGATCTTCATTGTGTTTACCTTCCTTATAAATTTTGGACTGTGAGTTTGGAAAGAAGTACTTTGGATAAGTCTAAAGGTTGGAATCGATTAAGTTTGACATTGGATACTATTTTTAGGGTTAAATCATTTCTTAAGATTATTTTTGGATTGTTATAAAAAGGACAACTCGAGGTCGGGCGACAACCTGTCGCGTCCGGCAAGGCCGCAAAACTTGAACCCACAACCGAAGAGCGACAAAGGTGCATCACCTACCACTAGCCTACATGATGTACCAGTTTGTATAATGTAGTTTTTTTTAAATTGTCTGATAGATAAATTATAAATTCATTTTTTTTAACCCTATACGATTAGGATAAATAGAATATTTTTTAATTTCATTATCTTTTAGAGTGAAAGATGGGTTTGTGTAGGAATTAGTTGAAGGATGAAAATATACTTGTCAAATATATATATATATATATATATATATATATATATATATTCCTTCTTATTTTATGAATAAATTAATTCTTAAACTTTAGGGAAGGGATCTTAAACCCAAAAATGTGTTACCCTAATACCATATGTTTTGTTGAACTAACGATATTTTAAATCATCGTAGATTGATGGCTTTGAGGCCCTCAATTTTACACTGGTTTGTGATTGATGAGCTCAATCAATCCCTATAAATATTTTCATTTTTCCTCCAATTATGTGTCTCTAATTTCCACCAGTGTTCTCTTAATAGAGATCATAATTTGGTGGTGACTTTTAATTTCCCTTTCCCTCTAATTAAGACTAAATTTTATTAACCCAATGTCCGATGTGGGTTTTCCACAAAGGTGTTTTTCTATTTTTACCATTTATTTTCGAAGAACAATTTCAAATTGAGAGGATTCAATTTATTGAAGGAGGGGATAATTTAACACCCCAAGATTTCATAGTACATTATCTCTTCAAAGGAATTCAATAACTTGTGCAACACGCAATACCGAGTTTGAGCACACCAAAACTTACCAAACTAGCCATTCAAAAAGTGGTTATGAATAGTGTTAACTGAATTTTGAAATTTATATACTCTATAAAATTTTAGAATCCATATTATGTGTTTCTTAGACATAATATAATAACAAATTCATTTTTTTAGATAAAAGAAGTATTTTTCAAAAAATGAAATTTTACCACCTTTTAACGGCGAAAACTTTTTAAATCCAATATTTGACAATTTTATATATTCAATTTGACAAAATAAACTTCTTCTTTAGAATCGGGACATAAAAATTTAGTTTTGATAAATTTTTTGTGTTTTTCTGATAACATTCATATTTGGTTGAATAGTGAAAATTACTAAATTTTAACTGAAAACAACTTTTTTAATTAAAATAATTTATAGTGTTCAATTATACATTTGAATGGTTTGGAAGTATAATTAGATTATATTTTAATCATTTAACAAAATTTTGGTTATTATAAGTAATTTCACATTTAAATTTGACATAAACACATTTCAATCACCACAATCCATTTTTATTTTATTAAAACCCACTTTGAGGGTAAGTGGGAACCTACATAACACCTCCAACAAAGACCGCCCACTACAAGACTATGAACTGTGCCTAAAGAGATTTTTACATTTCAAATTTCAAATTTCAAAAACGGGAATTAATTTTAAATTAATAAATTCAACTTTAATGTTTTTAATTTGGTAAAGTAGACTTCATTTTTGAATTTGGTGTCACGACCCGTCCTCGGGGCCCGTGCCGTGACTACCCCAAGCCCTCCTTCCATAGGCCAGGGGCTGGCGACTAGCACCAAGGCGTAAATTCTGGAAAAAGGGAAGGCATTGCCTTTGAAAAGTAAACAAGCACCATAGAGTAAGCAAGCGGAAAATTAAACACTAAGTAAAAATTGTAACAAGCTGTGCTGAAAGTAAAGGGGGCCGGAAATACAAGCCCAACTATAAAGTACAACTGAAAGGGGAAAACAGAAACTGAAAAGAAAAGCCGCAGCGTCGAGCCGTCCTCTGGAAGTCCCACCTGAAGGGTGGGTACAGATAGCCCCCACTGCTCCTCGGTCCACATGACCGCTCCGAGTACGTCCCGCCCAGTGGTCCACCTCCAGGTACCATCCTACTCCGCAAACCTCCACCACGATCAGCGTTGTCCGTCGTCTGCAACCAACACAACGTAGTGCGGGCATAGCCCGTGCAGGGGTGAGTATAAGCTACTCAGTAGGGACCCCGAGACCCCTGAAGGTCTCCCAGAATCCAAAAAGGATAATTCACAAAGGAAAGATACAATCATGAAGTAACATCCGACACGGCTTAGGTATATGCCAATACATATACCTAAGTCATCAATTCCCATTCGGCTCCAACATTCGAGCCCAAGCACAACCCAGTCCACACAGGAAAGCAAAACGTATACCCACACAGGATAGCACAACACAATCCATGAAGGAGAGCAAAGTAATCCACATAGGATAGCTCAACACAATCCACAAAGGAGAGTAAACAGTAAATCCACACAGGATAGTTCAACACAATCCACAAAGAAGAGTAACACAAGATTCAGCTCACACAGGTATACTTCTTCAGATGATGATAAAGATGATCACTGATCCATCTAAGTCGTCGGACCCACAAAGGATCGATAGGTACTAACCCCCGCAATGACCCACACAGGATCGGACCCACACAGGATCAATAGGTAACTATCCCCCGCAAAGCCCCACACAGGATCGGGCCCACACAGGACCTGTAGGCGCTGGCTCACACAGAACCACTGAGCGCTGACCCACACAGGATCGGATCCACACAGGATCTGTAGCACTGATCCACATAGGATCGCTGAGTGCAGTAGTCGTCACAGTCCACTGAGGATCTCTGCACAGTCGTCGTCCCAGTCCACTGAGGATTTCTGCACGGTCGTCGATGTCGAAGTCGCAGCCAGCACTAGGGTTCCCGCACACAGCAAGCTCGTTCGGGAGGGTCCGCTCCACGATCCGAGAGGCTGATAAATCAACTGACACAAAGTCCAGAGTTGATGTATCCAAAAGTTCTGTATCGTCAACAGGAACTCATCGTCGCAGACGGCGCGTCAATCGGACGCCCGGTCTGAGAGATATTGGCTTTTTCGTCCCAGGGGTCCGGTTGGTTTTTTAAGGCAAAACCAACCCAACCATACTCCACCTGCATCCAAACCTCGGGCGGAGTGAGCCAAAAGATCCGTCTCACTTAGAGGAATCCACCAAAGTCGACGGCACGTCAATCGGACGTCCGGAGCTCAAGATATGAGGGTTTCTGCTCCGAGGGCCCGGTTGGTTTCGTGGACGAACCAACCCGGACGAACCCAAAGTATTCCAAAACCTTGAGTTTAATATACTGAAACGACCGACTCGATCCAAGGATCGCATCGCCGCTAACGGCGCATCGTTCGGAGGCCCGTAGCTCAAGTTATGAGCAAAAGACTGAAAATGGTCCAAAGATGGGGGTCTGGGCCCGGGCCGGCCCGGCCCGACCCCCCCTGGGTCGGCCAAACCGGGTCAACCCGACCCGGTCTGACCCGGTCCGACCCGGTTGGACCTGGTTCGGCCCGGCCAAGGCGCGGCCCGGCTCGGCTCGGCTCGGCCGAGCGGCCGAGCAACGCGGGGGGCACGCTGCCCCTGCGTGACAACATCGTGGCCCCCGCGTGGGAGGGGGCACTCTGGTAAACGGACGTGGCTTCAGCCGCGGCGGCCTTGTCCGGCAGCGCACCGGGGCGCCGCCGCCTCCGGCTGCCGGCGCCGTCGGTGATCCGATTTCGTTCCCGTCTGTGCCGCTGCTCCTCCCGGGACACGTTCTTCACTGCGGAATCATCAAATTGCCTTTGCGGCACGTTTTGTCATCGCCCGCCAAATCCGCACAACAATGAAGAACGGAGGAGGGTTTTCAGGCCGTGTTTGTTTGGCCCGCACCCTCCGCCTTAGATGATATAAATGGGAAGATAAATAACACATGAAAAACGTATCAAAAACAATTTTAATAATTTAAAATTGCACTTGATCCAGGTCTTGTTTTAAAAGAAACAATCGCGGGAATATAAATTATTTCACAACAAACCCCTACCTCAGTCAAGTCGTCGCACGCGCGTTCTTCGCGGAATTTGATCGTCGCAGAAGGATGGGACCGTCGCGTCGTCGCGGTATCCGGCGTTGCGTCGATGAACTCCGTGGACCAAGAAACAACAGATTTAATTTTAATAATTAAATCCATATTGAGTTATAATCTGCAAGAAAATTAAAGAATCACAATCTCTCACCTCAACGGGTGATCGAAGATTTTTGTTGCGGATGAAGGAACGTCGCAGAAGAACGTCGCGGGAGAGGAAACTTCGGCGTCGCGGCACACGGCGTCGCGTCGTTGATTTCCGCGGGTTCGGCGTTCTTCGTCGGAGGCCGGCGTTCTTCGCGTTCTTCGCGTTCTTCGTGAAGGAGGATGAAGGCACAAAAGGTTCTGTCAAATCCTCTCAACGAGCAATCCTCAAGATGTCGTGCGTTGGTCTTATTTTATTATTACGCCAACGGATTTAAAAAAGGATAATAAACGATTAAATTAGTTCATAGAATTAATTTAACAAAGTTAACCGCCCAATTAATTGGTGCGTTAAGAATTTAAGAAAAAGTGTCAGTTGACTTTCATAATGACGGGTTTTCGCAGGTGCGTTACTTAGCGGAAAAGAAACGGTGGGGCTCGTGTAGGCCCCACCTCACAAATATCCTACCAAGGGGGTAGGATATTTTTGGATAGCACCCCATCTGCAACAACTCAGCTTAAGCAGCTTTAAGTGGCTTTCAAGTGGCTTTAAGTGAAATAAAATAAAGTTTGTCGTACAAATTATTTTATTTCTTCACTTTAAGCCCAAAAATTAAAAACCACACCCGAGAAAATGCAACTCCGGAAGAGGCGTTTCTAAGAAAATAACGGCGCTGTGATTCCATCGGTGCCCTCAGAATTTGATTCCGGGAACCGGTTCAAAAGTTAGAAAAACCTGCTCGTCCGTTCACTGAACGTACCCGAGCAAAACTTCGGAAAATGATTCCAGGCACACCGGGCCTCAGAATCAGGTGCCGTCAGAAACTGCGTTCTTGTAAAATTCCAAAGAAAATTAAGAAAAAAAAATTTCCTTGAAATTTACGGGTCTTTACATTACTCCCACCTCAGGGATTTACTTCCTCGTAAAGATACATCATAAAATAGGGAAACAAATGTGGGTACTGAGCACGCATCTGAGCCTCCCGCTCCCAAGTGCTCTCCTGGAGGTTCCCGTGCTGCCATCTGATGCGCACTAGAGGAATCGATCGTCCACGTAGGACTCGCTCCTATCGATCCTCGATCTCCACTGGGACCTTCGCAAAACTTTCCCCATCATCAACGTCCAGCTCCCCATAGTCAATGATATGCGTCGGGTCGTGCACGTACCTCCTTAGCTGAGATACGTGGAAGACGTCGTGCACCCGGTGCAACTGAGGTGGTAGAGCTAGGCGATAAGCCACCTCTCCAATCCTGCTGAGGACTTGGAAGGGTCCGCTGAAGCGTGGAGACAACTTGCCTCCTCGGCCAAATCTCCGTAATCCACGTCGAGGTGAGACACGCAAGAAGACATGGTTGACATCCTCGAACTCTAGTGGCCTCCACCTCCTGTCAGCATAAGACTTCTATCGGCTCTGAGCTATCCTCATCCGCTCCTGGATGACCTGGACCTTCTCTATCGTGGCCCGGACCATCTCTGGTCCCACGAGTGCTGACTCCCCAGGGTCTGTCCAGCACAAAGGAGATCTGCAAGGTCTGTCGTACAACGCCTCGTATGGTGTCATCCCGATGGTGGAGTGGTAGATGTTGTTATACGTGAACTCCACCAAGGGTAGGTGGTCCTCCCAGCTACGACCAAAGTCGAGGACACATGCGCGGAGCATGTCCTCAAGAGTCTGAATGGTCCTCTCCGTCTGACCATCCGTCTGAGGGTGAAAGGCGGTGTTCAGACGTAGCTGCGTCCCGAATGCCTCCTGCAACCCCTTCCAAAGCCAGGAAGTGAAACAAGCATCCCGATCGGAGATGATAGATGATGGCACACCGTGAAGCCGTACAATCTCCTGAACGTAGAGATGCCCCAAGCTCTCCACTGAGCCCTGCTCTCGGATGGGTAAGAAGTGTGCCGACTTGGTGAGTCAGTCAAAAATCACCCAAATGGAGTCGTGACCTCTGTAAGTGCGTGGAAGTCTAGTCACGAAGTCCATAGATATGTCGTCCCACTTCCACTCCAGGACCTCCAAGGGTTGTACCAAGCCTGCTGGTACCTGATTCTCTGCCTTCACCTGCTGGTAGGTGAGGCATCGAGAAATGAACTCTGCCACAGCCTTCTTCATGCCCGGCCACCAGTGCTGTCATCTGAGATCCTGGTACATCTTCTCCACTCCAGGATATACCGCCAAAGGAGAAGTGTGAAACTCTCTCAGCACCTCCTCCCGTAAAGCAACTGGTACCAAGGTACGTCCTTTGAAAAGGACGTCGTGCTCTACTCCAAGGGAGAAACCATCAGGTGCCTGTCCTGAGGATATCTGTGTACGCCTCATCTCACAGTTGGCGTCCCCAAGATATGCCTCTCTGACCCGCTGTAGCAGTGGAGGAGTGACTGTGAGAGACTGAAGGAAGGCTGCTCCATCTCTATCCACAAAGGATATCTGCAAAGCGGCTATCTTCTATGACACCTCCTCAAGTAGTTGAATGCCCGTCCTCCTGCTGAGAGCATCGACTACCACGTTCCACTTACCAGAAGTATAGACTATCTCAAAGTCATAGTCCTGGAGGAACTCGAGCCATCGCCGTTGTCTCAGGTTCAGGTCCTTCTGAGAGAAGACTTACCTGAGACTCTGGTGGTCAGAAAAGACTGTAAAGCATTCTCCCATCAGATAGTGCTACCATGTCTTCAGAGCGAAGACCACTGCTGCTAACTCCAGGTCATGGGTAGCATAGTTCTTCTCATGCGGCCTCAACTGACGTGATCCATAGGCAATCACGGCCCACTCCTACATCAGGACACATCCGATTCTGGTCCCTAATTCATTGAAGTATACTACGTATCCAACTCCCTCCTCAGGCAACCTCAAGATAGGTGCGCTGGTCAATCTCTGTCGCAGCTCCTGGAAGCTCTACTGACATCTGCCTGACCACACAAAGGGTTTCCCCTTCTTCGTCAAAGCTAAGAGTGGCGCTGCAACTCTGGAGAAGTCCGGCACAAATCTACGATAGTATCCAGCTAGTCCCAAGAAACTCCGCACCTCCGTCATGCTCCTGGGTGGCTCCCAAGCTAGCACTGCTTCGATCTTCGCGGGATCCACCACAACTCCCGCCTCAGAAATGACGTGCCCCAAGAAGTGAACCTCACGCAACCAGAACTGGCACTTCGAGAGCTTTCCATAAAGTTGGTGCTCTCAGAGTGTGTCTAGAACAACCCGCAAGTGGTAGGCGTGCTCCTCCTTCGTGGTCGAGTATATGAAAATGTCGTCGATGAAGACCACGACAAATCGATCGAGGTATGGCTGGAAGATCCTGTTCATGAGGCTCATGAACACTACTGGAGCATTGGTTACACCTAAAGGCACAACCAAGAACTCGTAGTGGCCATACCAACACCTGAAGGTCGTCTTCTGCACGTCCTCGTCTCGAACTCTAAGCTGATGATAGCCTGACCTGAGGTCTATCTTCGAGAACCACCGAGCTCCCTTGATCTGATCGAAGAGGTCATCAATCCTTGGTAGAGGATACTTGTTCCTCACTGTCACCTGGTTCAGGCGATGATAGTTGACACACAGTCGCAAGCTCCCGTCCGCCTTCTTGGTGAACAATATCGGGGAAGCCCAGGGTGAAACACTGGGTCGAATGAACCTCTTTCCCTGCAAGTCCTCCAACTGTACCCGTAGCTCTCAAAGCTTAGAGGGGGCCATCCGATACGCTAGAGTGGATATCGGGGATGTCCCGGGGTACAAATAAATATAAAAGTCTACCTCACTGCGAGGAGTTAGTCCTGGAACGTCGTCGGGAAAGACGTTCGCATACTGATCCACCACTGCAGGAAAACTAGGACTCTGCACATCCACTGCTCCTAGGATGATGCTAGCCAACTGATGAGTAATGGGTTTCACTCTCCTCTGCGGAAGTCCATCCTATGCTTCAAAGGCTCCCTTCTCACCGGTGAAGGTGAACCTGCTCCCGTCAGTGCGTACACATCGCACCTTGCGCCTAAAACAGTCAATCTGAGCATGGAATGTAGATAACCAATCCATGCACAAGATGACGTCGTAAGGCCTTGACGCTGCTACAAGAAGATCCCAGCCGAAGCTCTCACCTCCTAGAGTAAGCTCACACTACCAGCACCAGTGCGTAATCGTCGAGTCTGCTCCCGTAGGGGTCTCTGGCCGGAAGGATCGAGCCAACGGCTCTGTCAGAATCTCCGAGCTCCGAACAAGGGCAGTGGCTATGAAAGAGTGACTCGCTCCTATGTCTATTAGAACTGCAGAAAGGGTGGAATAGACATAGATAGTACCTAGAATCATCTCGGGCGTGCCGTGGTCGTAGGCCTCCGCTGCCTAGAGCTGTGCCTGTCTCTGCCCGCCAGCTCCCGGTGGTCGGGGTGGCCCTCCTGGTGGTGGTGGGGGTAGAGCCTCAAAGCGTCGCCCACCACCCGTTGCTCGGGAAGCTCCTCTACCTCATCTGCCTCCTCCCTCTGGACTGCCACGGTCGACCCTCTACCTCTGCCTGGGTGGCCCCTCCACTGTCTGCTGCTCCTCGGCACGGCGGGTCGTGCAGTCACGAGCCATGTGGCCCTGCCCGCCACATGCGTAGCACTGCCTGCCTCTCGAAAGACTGGCTCCGCGCTGTGTGCCCCGCACTGCTGAGCCAGTGTCCTGAGGTCGTCTACGAGAGGGTCTGGTCTGCCGGGACCCCTGAGTCATCCTTCGGTTGCCTGCTGCGGAAGACTCTGCTATCTGCCACCCTGCGGTGGGTCTCGCTGCTGAAGGGGACTTAGCAAGAAAGCTCTCGATCAGAAGGGCTCGCTCCAGCACTCCTGCCTGATTCAGAATGCTGAGGGAGATCAGAGATGCCCTGATCTCGTGTCTCAAACCCTGCTCAAAGGTCTGGCCCAGAAGAAGGGGTCACGTACCATGTCGGTCGAGTAGCGAGAAAGATCGGTAAACCTCGCCACGTACTGGGCGACCGTCAAGCTTCCCTGCCGCAGCTGAAGAAGCTCTGGGATGCACACCGCATGGAGGGTGGCTGGGACGAACTCTGAGTGGAAGAGGCTCTCGAAGTCCGTCCAGAGAAGAGATGCCTCATCGTGCACCTGGAGCATCAAGCTCCACCATCGGCCCGCTGCTGCGTGCAGTAGGCTCGCCGCGAGGATCACCATGAGGTCTTCTGGTGTCCTCACTAGCCTGAAAACTCGTACGACCGCCTCCAGCCAGTCCTCGGCTGCCTGGGGGTCCATCTCCCCACGAAACCTGGGTGGTCACTAGCGCTGGAACTCATGCAGAGCTCCGAGGCGACGTGCATCGTCAGAGGTCATGGCGGGGAGCATCGGTAGCTCGGCGGTTAGAGGTACCGTCGGTGCCACCGCCGTCAAAGGGCCCTGTACTGAGGCCTCGTCACTCGGCGGGCTGTCGTCGTGCTCTACTCTCGGAACCCTAGCTGGCTGCCATCGTGGGGCCATCCTGAAAAGGAAACAAGTGCGCCACGGTCAGAACAGTATACCTGGTGAGCTGATATAAAGTAATCACAAAGAAAACTTTGAAACACACATACAATCAATGCTTTCGTGCATTAAGTCGGAAACCAGAAGTCAGGGTCCTGGTGTATGGATACGTCGGCCGCCGCACCAGCACTGGACTCCCTGGACTGATAACCACACCCAATACGCTAAACACTATTTCTCCACATAGAAGAAAGATCAGAGTCTGCGGTAGAACCGACCACCTTTGATACCAATTTGTCACGACCCATCCTCGGGGCCCGTGCCGTGACTACCCCTAGCCTGCCTTCCATAAGACATGGGCTGGTGACTAGCACCAAGGCATAAATCCCGTAAAAAGGGAAGGCATTGCCTTTGAAAAGTAAACAAGCACCACAGAGTAAGAAAGCGGAAAAATAAACACTAAGTAAAAACTGTAACAAGCTGTGCTGAAAGTAAAGGGGGCCGGAAATACAAGCCCAACTGTAAAGTACAACTGAAAGGGGAAAACAGCAACTGAAAATAAAAGTCGCAGCATCGAGCCGTCCTCTGGAAGTCCCACCTCAAGGGTGGGTACAGATAGCCTCCACTGCTCCTCGGTCCACCCGATCGCTCTGAGTACGTCCCGCCCAATGGTCCACCTCCAGGTACCGTCCTGCTCCGCAAGCCTCCACCACGATCAGCGATGTCCGTCGTCTGCAACCAACACAACGTAGTGCGGGTATAGCCCGTGCAGGGGTGAGTATAAGCTACTCAGTAGGGACCCCGAGACCCCCAAGGTCTCCCAGAATCCACAAAGGATAATCCACAAAGGAAAGATACAATCATGAATTAACATCCGACACGGCTTAGGTATATTCCCATACATATACCTAAGTCATCAATTCCCGTTCATCTCCAACATCTGAGCCCAAGCACAACCCAGTCCACACAGGAAAGCAAAACGTATACCCACACAGGATAGCACAACACAATCCATGAAGGAGAGCAAAGTAATTCACATAGGATAGCTCAACACAATCCACAAAGGAGATTAAATAGTAAATCCACACAGGATAGTTCAACACAATCCACAAAGGAGAGTAACACAAGATTCAGCTCACACAGGTATACTTCTTCGGATGATGATAAAGATGATCACTGATCCATCTAAGTCATCGTACCCACAAAGGATCGATAGGTACTAACCCCCGCAATGACCCACACAGGATCGGACCCACACAGGATCAATAGGTAACTAACCCCTGCAAAGACCCACATAGGATCGGGCCCACACAGGACCTGTAGGCGCTGGCTCACATAGAACCGCTGAGCGCTGACCCACACAGGACAGGATACACACAGGATCTGTAGCACTGATCCACATAGGATCGCTGAGTGCAGTAGTCATCGCATTCCACTGAGGATCTATGCACAGTCGTCGTCGCAGTCCACTGAGGATCTCTGCACGGTCGTCGCTGTCGAAGTCGCAGCCAGCACTAGGGTTCCCGCACACAGCAAGCTCGTTCGGGAGGGTCCGCTCCACGAGCTGAGAGGCTGATACATCAACTGACACAAAGTCCAGAGTTTATGTATCCAAAAGTTCCGTATCATCAACAGGAACTCATCGTCGCAGATGGCGCGTCAATCGGATGCCCGGTCTGAGAGATATTGGCTTTTTCGTCCTAGGGGCCCGGTTGGTTTTTTAAGGCAAAACCAACCTGACCATACTCCACCTGCGTCCAAACCTCGGGCAGAGTGAGCCAAAAGATCCGTCTCACTTAGAGGAATCCACCAAAGTCGATGGCACGTCAATCGGACGTCCGGAGCTCAAGATATGAGTGTTTCCGCTCCGAGGGCCTGGTTGGTTTCGTGGACGAACCAACCCGGCCGAACCTAAAGTATTCCGAAACCTTGAGTGTAATATACCAAAACGACCGTCTCAATCCAAGGATCGCATCGCCGCTAACAGCGCATCGTTCAAAGGCTCGTAGCTCATGTTATGAGCAAAAGACAGAAACTGGTCCGAAGATGGGGGTATGGGCCCGGGCCGGGCCGGCCCGACCCCCCCCCCCCCCCCTGGGTCGGCCGAACCGGGTCGACCCGACCCGGTCCGGCCCAGCCAGGGCACGGCCCGGCTCGGCTCGGCCGAGCGGCCGAGCAACGCGGGGGGCACGCTGCCCCCGCGTGACAACATCGTTGTAACACCCGAGACTTTTATGTTATATAAATCATAAAAGGAATCTTTTTCTACACACAACACTTGCTTGGCTTGCTTTACACGAAATCACAACCTTCCTCGAAAGCTTGCGTCGTACGCAATACCGAGTTTCACTAAACAACGATATACTATTAAAATATTATTAAAACTAGCCGTTATGAATAGTAATAACCACTTTTTGAAATTTTATAAATTTTATTTTTCAAAATGGACTTCATTTTTGGGTTAGTAATATCGAAATTAGCGTAGGGTGAAATTTTGGTATTTTTCTGAAAACTTTCAATTTTTGATGAATAGTGAAACCACTAAGTGGTAGTTAAAAAATTGAATTTTTCATAAAACTTAATTTTACCACTTCTGTGAGTGGAATTTCGAAAATCCGAGAGACACGGTTAATATCAAGGACTAAAATGTGGTTCAATGAGATGAAAATAATTTTTTTTGAATAGTAACTTTTTACTTTTTTTACCACGGTTAAAAGTAAATAGGGTAATTAAGGGTAAAAATGATATTATTATTTCCCTAACACATGTCCTAATTCTATTGGACAAGTGTAATTCGACCAAAAACAAACTTAGGAATAAAATATGACCATTTAGGCCCACTTGGATTAGATTAGGACATTTATTATTAATTTATTTAAAGAAGGGTTAAAATAGTTAAAATCAAAGTTTAATAACTAAATCATTTTTAATATGGGGTTATACATATGATAAATTCGACTATAAATATTAATTAAAAATATAAAAAGATTTCCTACATAATGGTAATTTATTTGTAATTTTTAGACATTAAATAATTTAATTTATTTATGACACAAGGATGATGCAGTAATTATCTTATTAATGAAATATTGACATAATTGATGTTATAAATACCCAAATAAATATAATTTGAGACTTTTTATGAATTCCACTACTTTTCTAGGTTAATATGACATGTTATTATTGATTTAATTAACTTTTTTCGAACTAATCATTCTGTTATGATTTTCAAAAAAATCCATTACTAAATAGTTTCAAAATTGACATAAAATAGTTTCTAAAACAAATATTATATTATTAATTGTTATTTTATTCCTAAAAATATAAGTTTCAGACAAATGACTTAGATAAGGTTATATATATTAATAATAAACAACTTGGGGTTCGTTTGGCTGCTTATAGTAAGTTTATTAACCTTATAGTATAAGAACACAAGAAGACACGGTAAAAGTAAAATTATTTAACTTAATGTTAAATCTAAATGTTAAGGTTAAAATAGGAACCTAAACTTGTCTAAATTATATTGGATGAGAGTATTTCGACCCATCCCCACCTTATCTTTGAAATAAATCAATTTTGAGCTATTTAAAACCGAACTTGACTTTATAATAAAATAATATTTTTAGTTTTTCCAAAGGAGCCCCTCTCCTCCCTTATAAAAGGGCACCTCCTCCCCCTCTTCCTCACACCACTTTGAGCCTTCAAGATCAGCCAAGACCTACCACTTTCTCCTCTCAACTTTCCTAGAGACATCCTAGAGGTCCTGGTCTTCTTCAAAGACCAATTTTAGTGCCCTAAAAGAAGGTCTCAAAGAAGCACTTCAAAGAAGAGGTAATGTCTGTTACCGATTCTTTCATCTTTATTTCTTCTTCCACTTCTTCTTATTTAGTTGTTTCATTATGAAATAATAACATCATTATCACTCATATACTGATATGTTATTATAAGTATGAAACAACCCTATTTCACCATCTTTCCATCCTACGGAAAAAGAAATCATCGCGCGTGCGTACGTACGGAATACCGTCTCCACGCCGTGGTGTAATCTATTTTCCACCACCACCTTACTTGGATGGGTATAATGGTGTAAATAATGAATATATATGACTATTATAAAGTGATACTGATTCTGAAATAGTCTACATACACTCCAATACAATTCCATGATCATAGGAACGATATCCTCACTCGTACGTACGTACGGAATACCATCTCCACGATGTGATGCGACTCATTCTACATGATCTTCATTTCATAATGATTATATAAATTAATTGAATGAATTAATATTATATATATTACACTAATACCATTCTGGAAATGAGGTATCTATAACCTAAAGAGAAGAATAATGATTTATTCGACAAAACACGCATAAGAACAAAAAAGTTATAAACACCCGAATAACAAGTAACAATGAAATATTACTACTAAGAAGCTAATAATATGACCAAATATGATATCATAAAAATAAGTATGATTCTGGAATAAGTCAATAACATTATTTAAATCATTATACAGGAGGTTCGGACATGTACAAAGCATATCGGACCTAAGGTAAGGGAAATATCACAATCTCATTTTTATCCGAGATTGTTTATACCTTGAAATTTACTGGGGTGTATTTTATCATACACATCCATGTTTCCTAAATATGTAATATTATTTCCATCCACCTAAAATTTTTTAAATCCAATTTTACCCTTTGGTGAGTTTTTAGTAAAAAAGATATGAAAGGAATCTTTTGTCGTTTTTCGTACGAGGTACTTTTTGACTTTTCTGACAAAAGTACGAAGAATGTTTTTTTTAACTTATACGGCATGAATGGATTTTTAAAACAATATTTCCAAGAATATTACTTTACAAGTTTTCAAGTTTATTTTTAATCAAATTCTTTTAGTTTAAAATTGTATGACATGTTAAGAAAGGAAAAATGTTTTTGAAGTAGAAAGGATATTTTCCTCAAGACTGGAGTTCAAGTGTTTTATCAAAATTATTTTCCATCTAAGATAATATAGGGTTCTGTTTCTATCCCTATTATTACATTGATTTGATTATGTTGTGATGGAATTATTTTTATGAATTCCTTTATCTTATATGAATTGTTTTATGATGTCATGTTGTTTAACAATCCCATTTTTATTACATGGATTATGTAATGATGTATGATTTATGATTTTGTGGCACACATAAGAATGGTATCATTATGAGATGGGTGGGACCTATATCTCCCTCCAATGAATTGGGTAAAGATTTTATATCTCATGAGATAGACATGGCTGGAACGGTAGGTTATACCGGTTCAGTGAAATAGGACTGAAACGAGGAGTGAACTCGGCTCAGAATGGGACTTTGTCCACTAAGATAGTCTTGGAAATGAGTCTTGACTAATAAGAAATAATTATCTATGATTATGTGTGTATGCCACAAAGTTTCATGTTTTATGTTATGATTATTGGGATTACATTTCACTACTATGATTTATCCCATGTTATGAAATTATGATCTCTTTTGCAGGTTAAGATTTCCAAAAGATATGTTCTTATGAATATGATGTGATTGATATTTCTTTTGTTTACCCTTACTGAGCATTTGAGCTCACCCTTTTATGTTTTCTTTTCCCCAGGATATAAAGAAATGTTTTAGGTAAAAAAAAGGAAGATCTTTATGGGACATGTTGAAGATCTTTCACCACGATTAGAAGATTATATTCCGATTTTCCAAAGACAATAAACTATTATGATCCTTGTGTGTGTGTTTTTGTTATGTACTAAGTATTCCGCAAAAGTAATGTAATGTCCATGTACGTCAAACTTCGGGTCTCTACAACCGCGGCCCCCGCAGGGGGGGCCACCCTGGTCAACGGACGCGGAAAAGCCACGTCCGTGTGCACCGGACCCGCGCGGCCGCAGGCCTGCGGGCGCCGCCGCCGCCGCGGATTCAGCCGCGGCGGCCTTGTTCGGCAGCACGCCGGGGCACCATCGGTGGCTTCCGCGGGCCACCGGAGTCGCTCCGGTGGTCCGATTCCGTTCTCGTCTACGCCACTGCTCCTCCCGGGACCCGTTCTTCACTGCAGAATCATCAAATTGCCTTTGCGGCACGTTTTGTCATCGCCCGCCAAATCCACACAACAACGAAGAACGGAGGAGGGTTGTCGGGCTGTGTTTGTTTGGCTCGCACCCTCCGTGTTAGATGATATAAATGGGAAGATAAATAACACCTGACAAACGTATCAAAAACAGTTTTAATAATTTAAAATTTCACTTGATTCAGGTCTTGTTTTAAAAGAAACAATCGCGGGAATATAAATTATTTCACAACAAACCCCTACCTCGGTCAAGTCGTCGCACGCGCGTTCTTTGCGAAATTTGATCGTCGCGGAAGGAGGGGACCGTCGCGTCGTCGCGGTATCCGGCGTTGCGTCGAAGAACTCCGAGGACCAAGAAACAACAGATTTAATTTTAATAATTAAATCCATATTGATTTATAATCTGCAAGAAAATTAAAGAACCGCAATCTCTCACCTCAACGGGTGATCGAAGATTTTTGTTGCGGATGAAGGAACATCGCAGAAGAACGTCGCGGGAGAGGAAACGTTGGCGTCGCGGCACATGGCGTCACGTCGTCGATTTCTGCGGGTTCGGCGTTCTTCGTTGGAGGCCGGCGTTCTTCGCGTGCTTCGCGTTCTTCGCGAAGGACGATGAAGGCACAAAAGGTTCTGTCAAATCCTCTCAACGAGCAATCCTCAAGATGTCGTGCGTTTGTCTAATTTTATTATTACGCCAACGGATTTCAAACAGGTTAAGAAACGATTAAATTAATTCATAGAATTAATTTAATGAAGTTAACCGCCCAATTAATTGGTGCGTTAAGAATTTAAGAAAACGCGTCAGTTGACTTTCATAATGACGGGTTTTCACGGGTGCGTTACTTAGCGGAAAAGAAACGGTGGGGCTCGTGAGGGCCCCACCTCACAAATATCCTACCAAGGGGGTAGGATATTTTTTGATAGCACCCCATCCGCAACAACTTAGCTTAAGCAGCTTTAAGTGGCTTTTATGTGTCTTTAAGTGAAATAAAATAAATTTTGTCGTACAAATTATTTTATTTCTTAACTTTAAGCCCAAAAATTAAAAACCACACCCGAGAAAACGCAACTCCAGAAGAGGCATTTCTAAGCAAATATCGGCGATGTGATTCCATTGGTGCCCTCGGAATTCGATTCCGGGCACCGGTTCAAAAGTTAGAAAAACCCGCTCATCTGTTCACTGAACGTACCCGAGCTAAACTTCCGAAAATGATTCTGGGCACACCGGGCCTCGGAATTAGGTGCCGTCAGAAACTGCGTTCTTGTAAAATTCCAAATAAAATTAATAAAAAAAAATTTCTTGAAATTTACAGGTCTTTACATTTGTAATATCAAAATTATCTTAGGGTGAATTTTTTGTATTTTTCTGAAAACTTTCAATTTTTGATGAATAGTGAAAAAACAATGTGTTATTGTTTAAAACCGAATTTGTATTTAAGTAATTATTTATTTTATTTTAATTATTTTATGTCAAAATAGATACATAATACCTATATATGTTCAATGTAATTAATTGGAGTCATTTTATAATAAGTTTAGATACATAAAATTTTGTTGAACTTTTTACTGTCTTTTACCCACCTTCTAGGAGCATTTAAAAATTTGCATAAAACATAAATTTACCGATTCTATGAGTTGAATTTAAAAAATATGAGAGACATGGTTAACCTCAGTAAGTAAAATGTAGTTCAATAAGATGAAAATAATTTTTTGTGAATAGTAACTTTTGAATTTTATTTACCACGGTTAAAAGTAATTAGGGTAATTAAGGGTAAAAATGATATTATAATTACCCTAACACATGTCCTAATTCTATTGGATAAGTTTAATTCGACCAAAAACAACCTTAGGAATAAAATAGGATTCTTTAGGTCCACATGGATTAGATTAGTACATTTATTATTATTTAATTTAAAGAAGAGTTAAAAGTGTTAAATTCAAGTTTTCACAACTAAAACATTTTTAATATAGGGTTATACATAAGATAAATTTGACTATAAATATTCATTATAAATCTAAACATATTTCCAATATAATGTTATTTTATTTATAATTACATTAAATAAGTAAATTTATTTATGACACAATGATGATGTAGTAATTACCTTATTAATAAAAGATTAAAATAATTGATATTATAAATAACCAAATAAATGTAATTTGAGACTTTTGATGAATTACACTAATTTTATAGGTTAATATGACATTTTAGAGATGATTCAATGTATCATGTTTGAATTAATCAAGTTGTTATGACTTTCATAAAAACAAAATACCAAATAGTGTCAAAATTGACATAAATTATCTTTTAAAAAAAATACTATATTATTGGTTGATATAATATTTCTATAAACCTAAGATTAGTACAAAGGACTTAAATAATATTATATATTCAATTAATGAACCACTTTAGGTAATCATGAAATTTTATAGTAAGTTTATTAACCATATAGTGTAAGAATACAAGAAGACACGGTAAAAGTTAAACTATTTAACTAAGAGTTAAATCTAAAAGATAAGGTTAAAATGGTAACCTAAACTTGTCTAAAACCTATTGGTTGAGAGGTTTTATACCCATCCCCACATTATACTCTAAGTAAATAATTTTTGAGCCATTATAAACCGAAAATTATTTTATTATAAAATAATATTTCAACCTTTTCCTAAAGTGACCCTCACCTCTCTTATAAAAAGGTACTTCCCCTTCTCTTAATTTCACACCTCCGAAGACATTTGGATCTGCCAAACCTGGACAAAATATCCTAAAAAATTGACTCCCTTCATCCTATAGGCCATCCTTTGGTTAGAAATTCAACCTAAGGATCCCCTTTCATCAAATCAAAAGGAAGAACCCGAAGAAGAGGTAAATATTTCATCACCTCTTTCAAGTTCTTTTCTTCTTCCACTTCCTCTTTCTTTGTTGCTTCCATTCAAAAATAATAAATCCAGTATATTCTATATACTTTAATTTTATTATAAATATGGTACAATCATATTAATTATTATATCCATCACATGAATGACAAAGTCACCGTATGTGCGTACGTACGCCTTACCATCTCCACGTCGTGGTGTAGTTTGTTATTCAAACACTTCATTATTTGGACAGGTGTAATAATGAATATAATTAATGAAAATAATAAATATAACATGTTAATGATTTTTTATATGTGATATAACATCCAGTTACATACAATTTCACCATTAATATAATGATATTGTTGCTCGTGCGTATGTACGGATTGTCGTCTCCACGACGCGATGTGATTCATTCCCATGTTCACCATTAAACGATGAATATAAAAATACATATTATTAATAACTATGTAATAAATGAAATAATAATTCTACTGGATATATATATATATGTGTGTGTGTGTGTGTGTGTGTGTGTGTACTTACATATATCTTATTCACTTACTTTCGTTCAATACGATATGAAAACAGAAATAGCGTTTATGCATACGTACAGCCTACCGTCTCTATAAATGGTGACTTACATTTCATCTATATATCTATTATAAATATTTAAATTATAAATATATATTATATATAAATCAATTTTTATATTCTGTAAGTATTTAAATCATGATCTAAATGATACGATCAATAATAACAAGTAAAAACGTGTACGATAAAGAAAGCGATTGTTACCCAAAATGATAATTTAACATGGAAATCATTGTTAAATGGGTAGTATAAAGTCATAAATGAATAATTTATGATATAATAAATATGAATACGGTTCTGGTATAATTTAATAACATACTATGGTCATTATACAAGAGTTTAAACGTACCCTCGACCAAAAGAAAGTGCAAGGTAAGGGTTAATTCCTCAATCTCATTATTATTCGATATTGTTTATGTGTAAGTTCTTACTGGGAAATATTTATTATACATGTCCATGTTTCATAAAATAGTTTTCAAAGGTATTATTTTAAGGTACTCTTTTACTAAAACATCATTTTAAATGTTTTAAAGATTTGTTCTTCTAAATATTTTTCATTAATGTCCTTGTTTTCAAAATGATTTTAAGGATTTATTTATATGGACATGAATGTTTTTAAATGTTAATTCCTTTAAAAAGTTTCAAAGTGGTATGGGACACTTTTATTCAAAAACATATTTTAAATGACTTCCTTTATAAATTGTGTGACTTGTGAAATTATTTCATGAAAAAATGATATTTCTATCAAATTGTTTAAGTGATCATTTTCAACTATTTCAACTTCTTTTATTGGATATTATTCTTGATCAAGGTTTATTTATTATGATTAAAATTATCCATGTTGTATTGAAGGTTTTTTTATATTTTTTCCTATAGATGTGTTATTTTTATACCATTCATGGTTTATGGATAAGGTATTTACATTTCGCATGCTAGTTTTAATAGGAATATTTATGTTATGTTTAAACCATTTCATATGAGGAATGCATTGAACTTAGTAAGTGCCAGGTGGAGCCCGCTATAGCCCCTCGATGCATTGGTAGGTCTCATGAGACAAAATAGTATCTTGGCATAAGGCCTTGAAAAAATCTTATTTGTATTCTTGGCATAAGGCCTTGACTATGTGGTTATGAATTCTAGAATTATGAATTCCATCATTATGAAATTATCTATTGATATTACATGTGATTATTCTACTAGTAGAATATCCATGTGAATAAGTAAATGGAATTATATGATTTATCTTTTCCATATTATTCTGAAGTTTAAGTTTAAAATGATTTTGTTTTAGTTTTATATGTTGCCTTAAATTTTCATGCTTATTTGTGAAGGTTTCTACTATATTGTTATCCTTATTGAGTTTTAGAGCTCACCCCTTTCTTATGTTTTATTTTCCCAAGATTCCAAGAAGTGTATTATGATTGATAAGCAAGGTTAATCTAGGGGATTAATGTTGTTCTCAAAAGATCATATGTGTTGTGTTTTATTTTCTAATGTGTAATGTTACATTCAAGTATGTAATATATGTTTCAAGACTGCTAAATTGATCGGTCTTTTGAGACTTGATTCCTTTTAATCATTCCAATGTATTAAAATAATGCACCAGCTCTAGGATTCTGGGGTCAGGTCGTTACATATTTTATATCTAAAAACTAATCATTTTGGTTTTATTCTTAATAAGTTGAATATGAATAAATGGTATTTCTAAAAAATAAAAAGGGATGTACTGTTGAACCTTTAGTGATGATATTTTATTTTTTAAAAATACCTATTTAAGTGTGATAATTGATATGCTAATATTATATTAAGAGACAATTGTTTATGGTTGTAGTATTGTATTCATCATTTTATAAATGTGTTTAAAGAGCCTTTCAAATGGGTAAATTAAAGAAATATTGTTAGAAATAGTATGTATAGCTTGAAGGATGATAGAATCATTAAATTCCTAATTGTTTTTTCTTATTCTATGATTAGGTGTTGTCAAACTATTTTTATAAAGTTTTTATGATCATTTGAGATGATTTTTTGCAGATGAGCTCGGTTTGAGAATTAGGAAAGTGGTTCTAAGTCTATTTTATGAAGTATATAATTCTTGAGATGAAATAAAAAAATGGTCAAAGGTTTTCATAAATTTTAATTTGTTAAATTGAATTCATCTACATGATGGATTTTGAAAACTATAAATGTAAATTTAGTTATGGAGGAAGTAAATTTTAGTTTTCAAGATTTAATAAAGGTAAATATCATACGGTGACCCATACAATATGTTTTGGAGATTCAAACAATAATTCATCCACACAAATGAAATATGGAAAATGAAATCATATAGTGATATTTGAGGATCCTACGATATAATTTACAAACACATAGAATATTTGGGACCCCATAAGATAATTTACTTATGCGCAAGTTACCATAAGATAATTTACTAACACATGGTTAATTTAATGTGCTCGTAAGTATATTTTTTTCTACATAAAGGCATTCTAGAAGCTTCATAAAGGTAAGTTGAGAATATAGAATTTATATTATGAGGAAATTGAATGTGTATTAATTAAAAAATGATCTTATGATGTTTTATTATGAATCAAACATCATGGTCATTCTCATTGATCATGATTCAATAAAAGATGAAATTAAAACTAGATGATGGAGTTTCTGGGGAAATAAGATGATATCCAAGATATTAGAAGAAGATTTGTGTCATAAGATGTTATTCCATCCTATCATGTGTATGTGGAAGCTTTAAATGGAAGTTTAAAGTGTCTATTTTAAATAGAAGTTAATTGAATAATAATACCAAGATATTTAAAATATCATGTGAAAACTTTTCTTGATTCTTAAGGTAGATTAAAAGAAGGACCTTGACTCAAAGTTATAGGGGTTTAAAAATGGAAGAGGAAAAATGTAAACATATATAGAGTCTATTTGAAGGATCATAAATTAATAAATGGTAATTTTTTAGAAGGATTTATTTTTTATACTTCTAGTAACTAGTTGGTGACAGTAGCTATACAAGTTCAAGGTTACATCGATGATTGAGTTCCTTTTGATAATAAAAGGGGGATATGTACAAGGGATAATAACCATGGAACACCATTGATGTATTCATCCTCAAAGGAGGTGAACCATATTAAAACAATCGTGTTTATTTTTTTCTTCATTAATGAGTATCTTGAGAAAGAGGTATTAAATAATTGTGAGAGTTAAAGGGAAATTAAAATAACCATACACACTGATTCATCTCCCCTTTTAGTGTGTATCACCCTTCATGGTATTTAATAGGAAACCTATGTAAAAAAGAACTATACTCAATAGAAGGAAAATAAGAAAAATCAATTGATTATCTTTCCTTTTTAGTCTCAAAGAACAAAGTACCATCCATACTTAATTCGAAAGTTTTTTTAAATATGTTTTCAAAAATAGTGCTACTTTAAAAATAATTTCAATAAAAAAATGGATTAAGAAAAATTATGAGAATATTAACAATATGAAAATGTTGGAGAAAATAATATTTATGAATGATTATTCCCAAAAATAAGACCAAAAAGCCAGTGGAAATACTCAAAATAACATTCTCTTGGTTCTATAAAATCTACACAATATGTTTTACAATGAACAATACTAAATTTTTATGGTAGTTTCCATTATTTTAAAAGGTTTTGGAATAGTGCATTAAATTATTTGTATAATCCATAAAATATATAAGTTAAAAGTAAACATATTTCAAAGTTAATAAATCTAGATACATTACAACAATCATAGATTAATACAAATATGTCAAAATCAAGAAAGCTTTAAATGCTTGAAAATATATCTGATTTTTGTAATGGTGGTGGTCATTGGATTCATTCATGTTCATCCAAGATTGTTTCAAGTACTGATAGAGAAATATTTCCAAAAAAAAGATTAATAAATAAGATATATCTTTAATCCAAACAATTAATAAATTTGTAAAATAAATTTCCCCCAATAAGATATCAAAGAATATTGGTAAGTGAACCCTGGGTAATAGTCCCAACAATTTTAAGATAAGTTCTAAATCTAAAGAAATTGATTCAGTAAAAAAACTCTCAATAACTTATGGGTATAATTCAAGAAGTATTCCAATGTACCCAAAGATATTTTAATTATTTGGATATTGGATATGGAAAATGAAATGAAGATGGAAAAATCACAAGAAAAGGCTAGTGTTAATGTAAAAGAGAAGACACCACATGAAGATCAGGAATTTCGTGAGAGTATTTCAACTAATAAAAACCCAAAAGTAAAATAATACTTGTGTGGGTGATGAATGAAGGCAATAAACAATGCCAATGGTTGTTTAACCACACTACCGTCACAAGAAGAATCCTTAAAGAGGATAAAAACTACTTTGGGCATGGAGGTTTTTGAAAAGACAAGTACTCCGAATAAAGAATACAAAAAAAATAAGTGCAGCATGAGGAATAAAAAATCATACTTGAATATAATATATATAATAATAAAGAAAATAGTAACTTTGTTTATAAAATCCTCCCAACCTTGATGTTCACAATAAATAGCAAGCATTTATATATTATTCCCTTATCATTGAGAGTTGTATTTGTTCTTACATTTTAGGGAATTTAAGATGCATCATGTTATCAAGTGGATTACCTTATAAGAATTGTATAATATCAAAACTAGATAGTTAAGTGAAGAAGAAACCATATTGAAATAATTTATCAATTTATATTCTAAAAAATCTATATTTAATAAAATAATTTTCTGTGAAGATGTGAAAGTACTCAAATCTGTATAGAAACATGAATATAATATCTCCTTGAGGGGGATACAAGTAAAGAGTGAATAGGAATATTCTATAATTATTATTTAATACAAATATTAATATTCTAGAATTTTATTGAAGGAATGTCATTAGAAAATATATGATTTATTATTCTCTCATTCTTGGTAACTAAAATCATATCCAAACATTAAGGGGGAGAAAATTAATGTTAATCAATGATATTGAAGTGAATTTTGAATATATTTCAGGTTTAATTCCTAAAATTTAAACATACTTATTATGCTTAAATGTTTTTGACATGTGTGTTGATGTGAGTATAGGAAACTCTGATTGATATACTTTATGATAAATTTTTAACACAATTGGGTTCAATCAACAGTCTCAACCTAAAATTATTTTAAAACCTCTATAAAAGGTAATAAGATCTTATTTCAGTTGGAATCATTCATTTTTTATAATGGAAAACTTTAATGTCTAAATGAAACCCTCTAATTTTCTACAACGAGCATGGATTAAGTAGAATTATCATAGAATGGTTTATTGAACATTTATTTAGAATTAAATGATATCATCCTTGCTCAAATAATACATATTTCTTTTCAATAGGGTGGATAGAGTAAAATGAAATAAAATATTGATGTGAAAGAGTGAAAGAATGAATGGATTGATAGATCACATTGTGAAATATCATTTTAGTAGGTATTGAAACTAAAAACAAAGGGGGAGATTGTTGATCTCAATTTTTTTATGTTCTATTTTTTGTAAATTAATTTCAATAATCATGAAGAATCAAAAAATCTTGATTTCAATATAAAAGTGGAATTAGAGTGAAGTTTAAGAATAGATTGGAAGTTGGTTTGAATATTTAAAGGTAAATGGAACATAAATAATTTATAATGACAATTATTTTATCTCTATAAAGAAGGATTTAGTGTACGTTTATTGTGGTAGTTAGTTTAAAGAATAAGTTTAACATTGGGAACAAACATGGAAGAAGTTTAAATTGAAAAGAAGATAAGATGGTAGGATGGATGTTTCTTGTTAAAAATATGAACTACATGTTGTTAAATTTATTTGATGTATTTTCTAAATTTATATTTAGGAAAAGTAATTATAAAAGTTTTTTCTAAATAAATTTTCTAGCTCAGGGATAGTCATACAACTAAGTATCATAGTAATCCTAGAGGTACTGCCTGACCAAACTCAATGGTTGTCCATCTATCCAAGTGCATCTGTGAAGAAGCATAGTGGCTACATAGGTCTGTATAGCCATGGATAAGTTTGTTTCATCACATTTTGGAAACTTTGTCTTATAATTCTCCATGTGGCTTAAAAAATATGGTCATAGGATAGAACCTTCTCAAATCGAATTTAGTTGTCCTACTAAGGGAGATTATTTTTTTATTATTAAGCAGTATCCTTTGTTGTTTTTTTAATATAGGACTTGAAAATGTGGATACTATGAATGGTTTAAAAACCTTTTGATATTGGAATTAAATGACTCTATGTATATCATTTCCTTCATTGGGTAGATGGTTCTAGGAAAAAACAGTGATTCTCAAGCCATGTTCTCCCATTAAATTATGAGATAACTCAAGGTTATCCATGAAGGATTTTTATATGACCAACATAATATTTTTCAAGCAAGGTAATAGAATATATAAAACATAAAAAAACATGAATATGTATTGAATTAAAGAGTGATGTAAGAAAGAATTCTTAGGAAGAAAAAAATTGTTCTTCAAATAAATATATATCATGATATGGTTTATTAGGATGATTTATTATAGTAAGGAATAAAAATTACAAAAGGAATAGAGTAGTTAAATATGAGTCATTTAGAAAAACCACTGGCTATGTAAAGGTAATGTATAGGCTGAGTAAAGATGATTTTACATCTACAAAAAGGTCACCTAGAAAGCACATTGTATACATAAGGGTAACTCTAAAATATTCAGAGCTTCATAAGGGTAAAACACCTCTATGTAAAGGTACTCTATCTTCAAGTGTAAAGGAAAATTAATGGTTATGTATGGGTAAATATTTCAATCCAAAACATCAGACACCACACCGCAATATAAAATAGAATAATGTTTTAAAAGTAATTTTTATTGAGAGATTCATATATTTAAAATAAAAATATATAAAATGATTTGATATATTCATGGTGAATATTTTTATAAGTCCTCGGAGAAATTTTTATGGTTCTACATGAGGTGTAATATGCTGTGGAATGATATTTAGTGTGATTTTTGATTATTATGATTTTATATAAGTTATTATCTCAAGTTTCCAAATATCATGATATGATGTACCATGATTCAAGTAGAAAATAAAGAATGAATAATCATGGGATTTGTGCTACTAAAAAGGATAAGAAATGATATAAAGGGGTTTTAGTCTTAATTTAATTCTTCTAGATAATAAAATCAAATATTGAACAATACAAAAAGGTTGAATAATGTGGGGTCTTTGAAGAATAAATGCCTTGGGGATTTTGAATTAATGAAAATATTATAAATTCAAAATCATACATTCATGTGGTATTATGAATGTAGAAGGAATATAATTATAGAGTAAGACCCAATTCTATTAAAACTATCCAACCTCTCTCTAAATATACTTTTATATCATTATAGGTTAAAGATAGGTTATGTGATGAGAGTTTGAAACTATTATTCTAAGAAGAAAATATTTTTTTCAAAAAAAATTAAGTACCAATACTACATTCCAAAATATTCAAAAAATGTGTGTATTAAAGAATATAGAGAAGAAATAATAGGTTATACTACTTGTGTACAACAAAGAAAAAAATGAGAGGAAGAACTAGTGAAATTTGTGTACACTGAGGAAATAATAAGAGTAATGGACAAGAATAGGAATCTTGAAGAAGAATATAAGTTTTGTGTGTATCAGTTCACATAAAAAAAGAATATACTTGAATTAGTGAAAGTATTGGAAGAATTCCATTGTGTTGTACATGAAATTTTTCATATAATTAATAGGAAGAAGAAGGTGAAACATTTGAGGATTTCTAAAGTGAAGAGAAAGGTATATGTGTGAACCTATATATATGTATATATATATATATAAGAAGTGGAAGGTTCTTTCATGTTGTTTTATAAGTAAGGGGAATAGTGTGAAAAATACTCATGAAAACCACTGATGATAAGGTAGATTATCTTCCAGTGAAAGTGATTACTATTGTAATATGATTATTATGAAACTATTAGGGATGGAAGTATAAATAAATCAGTGAGGTTTTGATGCATTTTTGAGAGTCTATAGTGTAATACAAGTTCATTGATGCTCCCTAATTAATGTAGCTCACAGATTTAATATCAGTGGGTTTTGTGATCATGGGTTTTTCCCATTCACATTAAGTATTATCCATTCTTATTGAAATAAGAATCTAAGAAAACAAATCTATCCTTTTTGTGTGTGTTTGGATATGAAAATGATGGTGAGGAAGTGATTATGTGAGAACCATTCACCTTATAATGATAGTGTAAAAAAGAGAAAATGGCTTAAAAGTCACCAACACTAATTGTACCATCATTTCCCATTTGCCACGCATCGGTTCACTTAACCGGTTCACCACATGACCTCAAGTATGCCTCCTCATACACTACAGGCTTACGACTAGAAACAAGTGTCTTGTAAGTCGACTATGGGGAGACTATACCCTCTTTTATCATAGTAAAACACATGTGGAAATAGTAAACAATAGTTGGAACATATATGACCATAAACAATACCAATATCACAAAATTACCAATGAATGGAATACAATATTCAACTAAACAAAAAGACATTCCATGCTAATGTAAGTGTCAATGTGTATAAAATAAAACTGAAAGTAAAGACAATAACGACTCTCAAGAGGGTCCCAAACCATGTTTGTTTCCTTCATCCAAGCACCATCCCAACTCATCCATCTAACTCAGGGCCTTTTCCCTTAACCTGTCTAGAAAACATAAAGTTTATTTGGGTACCAATCAGGTATCCCAAATAGGGTTTTATTATAACTTAGTATGCCACCACCAATGATGTACAAAACAAAGACAATCAAACAATAGTGTATTTAGTTTTATAAAAAAATAATTACAATTCATAAGTAAATAATTATTACATTATCAATTAATATTTATTTAACTATATAAACATCAAGCTCCCATGGATACCCAAAACCCAATACCTGCTTCGGCATGTTTTAGAGTCTGGTCTATTACACATTATCAATTCACAATTAATTTAATAAATGGGCTTCCATTATACACTTATTTTCAGTTTTATTAACATGTCTAATTGAATCAATAATCCAATGCCAACTCATGTGCGTAGATTATTGTGTCTAATACCCCTATCCTATGAGTATTTGAATCATTAGTCTTTGTATCACACAGCATGGGTATTTGTATCCTTAGTCCCTATCCCGTACATCATATTCACAAGCATGATATTTTTCACACTATGGGTTTTTGGAGTGCCAGTCTGTGTCCCACATTTGTTTATTAATAAATTTAAAATGGGTCTCAGAGCATCAGTCGATCTCCCATACTCATATCTCATTTATTCACCAGCATCACAATATCATATGCTTCATTATTTCATTTCATTCAAGATTAATCAAAATTAATTCTCTTATTACATTAACTCTAATTAATTGACTCAACAATTAATTAACCACATTCATCAAATTAATCAATTCAATAATTAAGTAATCTCCTTTAATCCTTTAATTAATTCTAAAATTAATTAATCACCTTCACAGAAGAAATATCAATATGATAATAATTAATTAAACAATCAATTATTCTAAATCTCTATTAAGTTTCTCTCTAATTAATTCATCAATTAATTATCTCAATTCTCTAAATCCATTGTTCCATCAAATCTCTAATTCCTCAATTAATAAATTAAAAACATTAATTAATTCATCCGTAGAATTTAAATTGATAATGAAACCTAGAAATTATATAATCTCATACATGTTAATGATATCAAGACTATGGGATTTTAATTATAGAACACCTACCTTGATTCTTTGATGAACGTTCACCTAATGGAATTCCCCAAAATCGAACAACACAGCGATGTAGATCGGATTCCATCTCTAAATCCCTAAATCAAGATTAGAGATATCAATATCTTATGAATATAGATCTATATATACAATCCTACATATATATCTCACAAATAAGGTTTAGATCTATCAAAATAGTGGAAACCTTTCATAAAAAGAACAATATAAGAGAGGATAATGAATGAGATCCACTTACTGGGAGAAGAGTGAATCTTCAATTCAGGCTTTGAATCATGAAGAACGGAGGTCATAAGGCCTTGTAATCCCTCTAAGAAGATCTTAAATCATCAAAAATCATCAATGTCTAATTTTAGGTCAAATGGGAGGAGTTTTGGGGATTTAGGGAAATTTAAAACTAATTTTCGGCTAATTAAAAATCTCACGCATGGTTTCCTAGGAAGGGACGCACGGTTTGTACAAACTATGCGCGAACTGTGTGCCTATAATATTTTGGGTTGAATGGTTTTCTTTTTAAGATGAATGTTTTTTAAAACCATGAAAACCCCCCATTACATAGGGTTTCACGGTTTCCTGGTTTTGGGTGCACAATTTGTTAAACCATATGCTAGTCGTGTGATCCCCTCTACCTAAGTTCATACTATTAGCTGGGATTGGCGGACAGTTTACCCAAAATGTACGCCAACCATGAACAACCCCTTATATCACATTTTTTATAAAAATACCACCCAAACACACCCCAAGTCATAACTCAAACGAATGGTACTTAAATACAAATAAAAAGTACCTGAATTCAAGCTTGATATAACTGCAAAAAAGTTTGGGATCTTACAATCTCCCCACCTTATAACAGCTCATCCTCGAGATGTACTCCCAATATTCCCTAAGATTATGAGACAAAAAGATTGGGCCATTGAGCCCTCATATTTTCTTCCATTTCCTATGCCTCTTCTGATACACATCCATGTTTCCACAATGCACAAACTATCGGCATGGTCTTTCCCTGCAATACTTTCTCACTGCAATTCAGTATATGTATCATATTCTCATAAAAGGGTGCATCTATCTCAAGATAAACCTTATCCATATTTATCACATGATAAGTTTTGGGTTGATACCTATGTAGTTTTGATACATGGAAAAACTCATACATAACGCTTTATTTCTATGGAAGAGCTAATTGGTACGCCACCGGCCCATTTCTCTCCACAACATAAAAAGGTCCAATAAACCTAGGTGCTAACTTTCCCTATCTCTTTATCCTGTGGTGACCCAATCTAGGTGACACCTGAAGGAATACACTACCACCATCTATGAAATATATCATTCATGTTTATCTATCAGTATACGACTTCTGCATACTATGAGTTTTAGCCATATATTTCGTAATCAACTACACCTTCTCTAACATATCCGTTACGAGACTCAGTCCCAATAACTCTAAATCACCCAATTCCATCCAACATAGTAGTGAACTTCATGTCCTACCATTAAGGGCCTTATATTTTTTCATCTACATAGTTTTTTGATAACTTTTTTATAGGAAAAATCTTCTAAAGCAAGGTGCTTCTCATATGATCCACCCAAGGAAAGAACACACGCCTGCAAAATATCCTCAAGTGCCTGTATAATGTGTTTTGACTTCCCATCTATATGTGTGTGGAAATCCATACTCAAAAAATTATGTATCAAGTTCCTTCTACAAGATCTTCTAAAAGTGTGAGGTAAAGTGTGAATCACGATCTGAAACTATAGTCTATGGTATCCCATGCAGACGAACTATCTTCTGAACATACAGTTCTCCCAACTACTCTGTCTTTAATTCTTCCCATAAAGAAAATAAATGTGCTATCTTCTTCATATGATCCACAATAAACTAAATAACATCATTCTTCTTAATAATCTTTATAAAACCCACTACAAAATCCATGGTCACATCATACAACTTCCATTTCAGAATGGGAAACGACTTTAGAAAATCATTGGGTCATTGATGCCCCACCTTCACATGTTGAAAGGTGAAGCATCATGTCACGAAACTATTTTCATAGTTCATGGTACATTTTGGTCACACCTATACGTAACTCCCACTTAAATGCATGAAATTTTCACATCTACTCTTCTTGCATGCTCAAGGTCACACCAACCTGATTGTTGAAATGAATGATCTCATCCTTGTCTATGCTTCAATGTGAAGGTGAGTCCACACTTTCAAGGATTTCCCTCAAAATAAAACACTCTGGATCCTCATACTACCTATCTCTGATCCATCTCAAAAGGTATACTCCATTGAAATTGATACAAAATTCATCTAATCATGACTCTCCTAAACCACCACATGCATTTTAGCTAGAAAAGTAATCATTCTCTACTCAAAAATAGATTCCTAAACCATCTAAGTCTGATCTTTCTTGCTCAAGGTGTAATCCACACTATTTTATTTCCCATGCATATATTCTATCTCAAAATCAAAAGACTTCATATAATCAATCCATCTCTGTTGTTCAAGATTCAAATCTTATTGGGAAAAGATATACCTCAATATCTTATGATCCATATACATTGTAAACTTCTCACCCAAAATATTGTGTCTCTAACACTTAAAAGCATTAACAACCACTACTATCTTGAGTTCGTGTGTAGGGTAGTTCCGTTCATGTGGTCTCAACTATCCAAACCCATATTTCATGACTTGATCTCCTTGTATCAACACCACTATGATTCTGATCCTAGAAGAGTCATAATACACCGTAAACTCCTTACCTATCTTAGGTGTGATCAAAATTGGTGTCGATATCAAGAGCTTCTTCAACTTCTGGAAGGAATTATCACCAGCTTCTAGCCATTAAAACTTTACCCCCTTCTTGGTCACATCCAAAAGAAGTGAAAGAAAATGGAAAAAGTAATAATGAATTTTCTTTAATGTTCATCTAATCCTAGAAAGATTAAGAAATCAAAAACATTCTTGGGCTGCTCCTAGGAAACCACTGCAAAAACCTTCTCTATGTCCACTAAGATAGCTTCCTCCGAGATGATTTTCCCCAAAAAGTGTACATGATTAATCCAAAATTAAAATTTAGATAGCTTGAATTATAGAAGATGATCTCTCAGTATACTTAGAATCATGTCAAGATGTTGGGCATGATCACCATGATTCTTAGAGTACGCCAAGATGTCATCAAAAAATACTACCACAAACTGATCTAGGTATGGAAGAAATATTCTTTTAATCAAGACCATAAACATTTCTATTGTGTTAATCAACATAAATGGCATTAATATGAACACATATAGGCCATACCTACTTCAAAATGCAGTCCTTGGCATACCAGAAGTCCGAACTCTCAACTGATGATACCCGGATCTCAGTTCAATCTTATAGAACACACAAGATCCCTTCAACTGGTCAAAAAAATCACTGATACATGAAAGAGGATATCAATTATTTACCATCATTTTTTTAACTTTAGGTAATCAACACACAAGTGTAATCTCCTATCATCCTTCTTTGAAAACAGCATGGGTTATCCTAAGGTGACGTACTCTGATGGATAAATCCATTATTATCCATCTTCTCAAGTTGATTCCTATGATCTTGAAGCTCATTTGGTACCATTATGTATGGTGGAATAGATACTGGCTCAGACCATGGCATGATATCAATAATGAATTCCATATCTCTCTTAGGTGGAATCCCTTAGAAGTCTTTAGGAAAGACATCCTAAAATAGTTCCACCACTGGTGGTAAGACATCATGATTAACACCTTCATCATCTAGAAATAAACTAGAAACCTAGGCTATGAGATCTCCTAATTGCTGAGTAATTGGCCCTGATCAGCCTTCCTGAATATCCCATTATCCTTGAAGAATATAGTTGTCAGCCTTAGGATATGTAAATGTCACTCTCCATCAATAAAAATCTATGTGGGCTCAGTATGTGACTATCCAGTCCAAATCCATAATTACGTCAAAGCCTATCATATCAAGAATATAGAGATCCCATATAAAATGATACTCCTCGATCTCAAGTGAACGTCCCTTTAATAAACAGATGTCTCTAGACCGTACTCTCAATATTGTATCTATAATCATTACTCCACTCACAAACTCCACTACAAAGATCAAACCATTTACAATTTATGTAGATATAAATGAATGAGAGGCAACAGTATCAAATAAGAAACTAACTAAAGTATAAGAAACAAGAATAGTACCTCTCACTATTGATAGGCTAGCCTCACTCTCCACAAGTGTATGTTGCACCGCATGTATCTGTCATGATTCACTTCCATGTGATATTGTCTGACACCCCTGAGTTTCACTACTCTGTTGATATAGACGTTCTTTCCCAGAATAACCACATTTACCACCTCTGTCGCCCCGACCAGTAGAACTCCAACTACCATACTGATATGGTGTAGAATATCCCATTCCCACACCCTCGTTATTTCTAGATCCACCATCACAGATTTTCTATCAATGGTTCCTATAGAACCTCTACAGATGTCCCATTTTTCCTTAGGCTTGGCACTCCACTAGTCGTCGATGGCGGTTGCTGTGCCTCCTCCTCCCGCAGCGGTGGGAGGGATTTCTTTGTCCTCTGGTTTCACAAACAGAGGTATGCTTGAATCTGGTTTTTTCTTTCCTGAGGTAAAGGTAGCGCCGAGGGTTCCAGGATGTATTTCTGGTCAGCCCATCGTTCCAGTTTCAGTTCGAGAGTTTTCCGAAGCTACTTCGATGCTTTCCACAGCCTTAATCGCAAGGTTTGTGCGGCGTCGCCCTTTGATTGAGGATTTTGGGAAAATGGTGAATGAAGATTGGGGGTTAAAGAATCTGGCGTCGGTCGGGATTTTTGGGCCTCGACAGATCCTCATCATATTTTCTGATGAGGATGACTTGGGGAGAGCATGGTCTAGACCAAGGAAAGCCTCCACGTTTCATCTTCTTCGGTGGACTTTTGAACATCATATGAATCGAGATTCCCCAAATCTTGCCATCTGGTTGCAGTTGCTGGGACTTCCTCTCCCGTTCCAGAACTCCGGGCTTCTGAAGTCGATAGGCAACTCCATCGGGCGCTTCATTTGCTCTGATCAGAGGACGGCCTCAATGAGTAACCCTGCATCTGCACGAATCTGTGTGGAGATGGATCTCTCAAAGAAGCCACCTGGTAATGTATGGATCGTGGTGGAGGGTGAGTGCAGGTATGCACAAAAGATTTATTATGAGTCTTGGATGCCATTCTGTTCCTTCTGTCATAAGCAGGGACACGAGAGGGATGTTTGTCGAAAGAGTGCCACAGCTGCACAAAGAGTGGATGCCTGCGCAGAGCTGGCTGATCCTGTCCCAGGTCCACACCTTGAAGATGATTCTCATCCGTCTGTCACTGCTATCATGGAGCAGGGAATATCATCAGGGGGTTTGATGAATGGAACCTCTCAGACTGCTGGATCTAGGCAGATTCTTGTGGATGGTGCTAGGGGAACCCCACTAGGCAAAACTGGAGTGGCTATGTCTCAGCCTGGGGAATCAATTTTGATTGAGTCTCACTCACATTTGAAGGTGACAGAAGATTCAGATCTACATAAGATGACAGGATCTGTGAATACTGAATCCAAGGTTCAGCATGAGATGGAGAGATCAAGCACTGACTTTCAGCATAGTGGCAGGGGGTCTGCTTCGAGGCAGGACAACTCTAAACCTGTGGAACTGGTGTCTGAACCGAGGAGCACACCTGATGTCATGGTGCAGGTAAATCCTAATGAATTGTTTAACTGTTCTATAAACAAATTTGCAGCACTGCTTGATGTTGAATCAAATGAGACAAAGGAGATTGATATGGCAGAGGAAGCTGGAGAGAAAGAGGGGAATGTTAGCCTGGGTGGATTGAGTGAGGAATGTAAAAGCCCCTGTGATGATGACAGAACCATGATACCTCAAATGGAGGGTGGGAAGGATGGAAATGTCAGTCCTCCTTTGGCCCATAAAAAGAAGTGGGGGGATAGATCTGAAGATGAAGAAGAGCCCCACAGTAATAAAACATCCTACAGGGATGCTGTTAAGTATGGAATTCATGAGACCCAAAGAAAGGAAGTGGAGGAAAAAACTCAGAGCAGGAGGAAGCCAAGGAGAGATTATTCAGACCTACCCAAATCAATGGTGACAAGATCTGCGCACAAGAATGTAGGGTCACAAGAAACTGTCATTGTAAATGGGTACAATGGCAAAAAAAGAGGAGGGCCCCCGAAGTCAGACAAAGGGCTCAGTGGGAAGAGGCCGATCAAGGAGAAATTGTCTGAAGAAATGCTTCGGAAGAAAAAAATGTATCTTGAGATGATGCGCAAATACGAGTCTTCCGAATGGGAGTCAGCTGACCCAGATGACGAGCTATCTGATGATGGGGAGAGGGGTGCTTATGCCTTTGATGTAATGTAACGTCTTTTCTTTCTACTGTCTTTACTTGCATCTTTTCTTTAATAAATTTGCGGGATCGGGCTTTAGCCTGGTTCAAACTTTCCTGGTAAATAGCCTATTTCCATGTTTTTCATTAACTATGGTGGTTATCTTCATGGAAGTAGGGTAATCCTACCACCATGGTTTTAACTGTGTCTATAGGTTCTTATTTCCACAGTTTAACCATGGCCATAGGCTCCTAACACCATGGTTTTAACTATGGCCATAGTAACCTATTGCCATAGTTTTAACTGTGCCTTTAAGAACCTACGGCCATGGTTAAACCATGGCAATAGGTTCCTTTGGAAACGGATAAAACTGTAGGATCCTTTTATATGAAAAAAACAACAGAAACATGCACAAACCAACAGTATACAAATACAATATACATATACACCTGCAACATATTCCAAAAACCATTGCAGCATATCATTTCCACACAAATAAAAAAACAACTAATACCTATAAAATTTAAATTTTATAAACAATGAAAACAAAATGATAGATACAGAAACTTTCAATCATGTCACTCCAAATTTGTCGGAACCCTCCCCATCATTAGCACTGATATCACCAGCATCAACGTGTATACCACCAACAGTAGCATCATCATGACCATCAGCAGCATCTTCATCCACTCCACCATTAGCAACATCTTCATCCTCTCCACCATCAATATCATCTTCAGCCTCTCCACCATCAGTAGCCTATCCACCAACATCTTCAGCTACACAATCATTTCCATCCTCATAAATCGAGCACAAACTTGGTAAACATCCATCCATTGTTGTTTCACTCTCTGGTGGAAGTTCAGATCATATAACTGATATCAACTTGAACAATTGTTCATTTTCTTTTTTACGTTTCTTTTGAGACTCTATTCTAACTTCTTGCTTTGTTGTCTCAATGGAGGCATGTGATTGATCTTCGGTAACCATTCCTGCAATATTTCTAGAATATTCAATACCTGATGACCAATATTTAAACGGCATGATTTTCTTTCTGGGTTTACAACGAACTCTTCTACTATGATCGTTTCCAAAAACCTGATGTAAATAATCATTTGGTCCAATTGTGTCCAGTTCGTTATCCATTAGATCTTGAAGAGTATCCTATAAAAGGGTGGTACCATTTTAGTAGATAATCAAAAAATATATATAATAGAAATGTATTCAAGAAAGAGTTAATGTATTCAAGTAATATTTAATGTATTTGAGAAAGATTTAATGTATTTAAAACTCGATAAAAATGATTTTATATCGAATTAGAACTGGTTCAAAAATAAATTTTATCAGGTATGTCACATTATAGTAAAGGAAAAACTTGATTTGGAACAAGGTCTATAAATAATCCCAAAGCCTTGCTGCATACCTACACTGCACAAAGAGATGCATTTCAGTTTCTTTATACTACAGGTAAAGGTTGTAGCCTAAGAAAATCTATAGACCAGCCCTCTTAAGCTAACCATGCAGTGGAAGCCTGTATTTTCATAGCATCCATAATAGTAGGTGATTTTATGGGGGGATAAAATATATCCTAAATTAAGTGAGCCAGGATAGAGTAATGTTGTTTTGAAATTGATTGTGCCAGTAAAAGTACCTAGTAGTGATATTTCCAACCAAATTTAGTTTTTGTATGAGATTGTCAACATCAATGAAAGAGTATCTCTTAGTTTCCATAATGAGATAAAATCATCAATCGTCCGATAAAATTCAGCAATGGACATGTGTTTTTTATCATGTGAGGGTAAGACCATCTGATTTAGTGGTATTTCCATCCATTTAGTGATTCAAAAATTCATGTTGGAGCTATTTGAAATATCTCATTTTGATCTGGACATTAAATCATTAAAGGAGGATCTGATAGTAGGCCAAATCGAGGATGGGAGATAGACTAAGAAACCATTTCATAGATTTTGAGTGAATATATCACTCAAGAATTACATCCCTCCATCATATGGGGTGATTAAATAATAGTTGAACATTCCAAGGAGCACCTCCTTAAATTTTCTAAGATCCTTAATACCCAATCCAACCATGTCAACCGGTTTGGTGCAATCTTTCAAATCCTAAGAGACCAAATTCTTCTCAATAATGCATTTAGTCCAAACAAAGTTTATTATTTTGTATTTATAGGTTTTAATAATACAATTGGACCATTTATAAATGGAGAAGGCATGAACAAACATCAAAGTGATGAAAGAATTTACTAGGTAGACCCTTCTGGCTTGGGACATGAATTTACCTTTCTTGCTAGCCAATTGACTAGTGGTTTTAGCTGGGATTCTATCTAAGTGGAAGCTTCTAGCCTTCCCCCAAAAAATATGGAAACCAAGGTAAAGTAAGGGTAAGGATCCTCTTTTCACACCAAGAGACCAGTTGGATAGACTATATTTGAGGGATGAGTGGGTATTCTAATATATTTTTTCTCCCATATTTTACTAGTTCTTCCAAATTATTCCTAAGGATTTATCTATATTTACACAAGATGATGAGAATGAGTTTATAATAAATATTATTATAGGTATAGAGCCTATATACCCTATGATATATAAAATGGATCTTACAAAAATTCATGTGCTAAAGGATTAACATGAGGATTTACAGGTGAAGTGTTTATTCAACCAAGAATTCCCATTGTGGTGCTCCTATATGGTTTCCCAATAAGAAAGACTTATTACTATAGTTGTGTTTATATTTATATATTTTTAACCTGGTGATGGTTAATAATCTGTATCCTCTTCACTATATCGATGAAATGTTTGGTCAAATCAATGTTTTTCTCTAAGACTCATCTAAGGTATTGATATCATCAATTTATTGTGAGTCCTTTTATTTTCTTTGTACTATTTTTAAGAGTTGGTAGAACTTATATTAGTATCTTGGGATTATTTTGGGTTTACAGATATATTAGTAGTGGTTATGGACCTGTTTTAGAGTCTAAATATTCCTTAAAACTCCATATAAAAACATGATTATATGATCGGTAAAAAATAAATGAGAAGGTTCCTTAAACACTATTCTAGATTAACTGGATTTAAAATGTCCTTTTTAAACCATATCAAGGATTGATCTTATTAAATTATCATTAGTAATACTAAATAAAGTGGAAGATAATGTATTGTTATATATAATACCATAGGAACAAGTGATATAATTGACTCAATCATTCCCATTCCCTGTGAGGAAAACACAACTCATATAATTTTCACTGAATGAAACTACATACTAAAAGCTGAAAATTTAAAAAAATTCTTTCAATTTTTCCTATATTTCCTGATTCACAGCAGTTCTTTCATTCTTTTTCCTACTATAACAAAACAATAATGATTGGGGGACACATAATTTGATATTTAATTCCCATTTCTATATGAAAATTGAACATAAATTAATAAAAAATAAATGTATATTCAATGTTAAATCATATATTACCTATGATAGTTCATGATATGGCAGTTTAGTTCATCCCAGATTATGATTATATATCATTATTCCCTTATTTATTATGTTCCTTTCATATTTATCCTATTAGTAAACAAAAATAAACTAGCCTTTCAACAAGTCAAAAGGGAAAAAATCATCATTGCAACTTAACAATTCAACGAGTTCATGACATTACTGAAATAACCAAGTCTAAAAAATAAAACTGAACACAATCACATATAATAAAATCATCCACTACTGAAAAATAAGATTGATGAAAAAAATAAATTTATTTAAAAAAAATAAGACTGTAAATTACCTTGAAATAGGAACATCTCCAATATGCAATTAATTCTTTGTATTATGAAATTGGTCATTCATTGAATATCAGTTCATTTTCAAGACGAGTACCTCTTCTTTTTTTTTCTAACATGTAGGTCATGATTTTAGTCCCACTACATCTCCCCCAATTCCATTAACCTATCTCTCTTAGCATGGAGATCATCCGGGAAGTTATAGCGAAGCTGAATATTCAAAAAAATTATCAATAATACTTTATAAAGAAATTTCACTGTAATTTTAAAAAATATATTACCTAAATTTCTACCCAAGCCATGTATTTTATTTCTTATCCAACTTTTCTCCATTAAATTGCTTGAACTAGAACAATATTTCTATGTCCGCTGAGTGTCCCCATGAAACTTTATAATTATTTACCATTTTCTTCAATAATTTTCATTTCTTCGTTATACTGAACCATAATTTGTGTGTGTCTATTAGAAACTTTATACATCTTTAAACTACCAAATATTTTAGTATAAGATGATCATAAAATATAAATAAATATTTTATACACATATATAACATAAATTTAATAAAAATTAATTAATCTAATTAATTTTTAAAAATTTACCAGTATTACTATTTGTTGTCGCTCGATCCTACACACTATGCTTGGGGGAAGCAATATGAGAAGTTTCCTTCATAGAAGACTGTGTATGCTAAGGTTGGGTAGGAGAGTATGGGTATACAGGTGGCATAACCAATGGAGGTTTACCTTGTAGTGATGAAGGTGGATAGGGGTAAAAAGGCTAAGGGATAGAAGGAGATGGACTACTCTCCATGGTAGGAGGAGGAAATGGATAAAAATGTTGATCTCCCATGTATGGATAAGTCATATAAGTGGGGGAATGATGGGAGGAAAGCATCATGGTGATAGAAGAGCCATAGACTATGGGGAGGTGCATGTAGGGGGGTTGCATGTAGGGTCGGTCCTATATTCTGGAGTGCCTGAACCATCTTCCATGAATTCAAGTTTCCTCCTCGATGATTAATGTTCATATTAAATATTATTTGTGTAATTTTCATACATAATCAATAAATAAATAAGGGATTCACCAGAACAATCATATTTGTCGGGCCAACTTCTCTAAGTTGGTGATCAATTTCCTCTATTTATTTTCATCGAACCTCCTCGTAAGACATAATAATTTTTAAATTCCAAAAGTATGTGAAATTTTTAAAAATATAACAAATCATTAAATAACAATAAATATTCTAAGAAAATTCATATTATTTTTCAAAACATTACATCTTACATAAAGTTTTTTTCCCTTATGTTTTTTACTCTCTAAATGAAAGCATTACCAAACAAAAGAAGCCACTACTTTAAAAGTTTAAAAAAACATGCACCAGGTCAGAATAATATAATCTAAATACTTTGAAACATGTAATTCTAGGAATTATCTACTATAATTTTTGTTTCACAATCCATTCTCACAATTGAATCATCTGTATCATTGAATTATACATTTGAGGGAATACCGACCAATTCATCCAAAACATCTCCATCATCCAATCCTTCATCAAAAATATGTATGGGAATAACATCAACAATAACACCAAAATGTGGTTTTAAAGGGTCATTTACATAAAATACTTATCTAGCTTATTATGTGAGAATATAAGGTTCATATATTCACAGTTAAAATTTCATATTAATCACTCTAAAACAAAAACTATCTATATATAAGACTTTTCGTGTCATTGAATCAAACCACTTTCATTTCATCATAGCGACATGACCATGTGTGGATTTTAGTACTTGAAAATCCAAATTTTTCAACCAACATTGATTCCATATAATAATTTTGAGGAATACATGTTTCATCAGGTATCAATTCCTTAAAAGGGTAAGTCTGTTGTCGATCGTAATATTACTAAATCCATACATTGCTTTCCCATGATGTAGTCACATTAAAAACTCTAGTTTGGTTATTTTTTCAAATGACTGGTATACTGGGGTCTTCGTATCTTCTAAAAACTTTATAACATGATCAAAGTCATCATTCTAATCATTAGATGAAAACTATGTTCTCATATTCATTTCCTCTTCCACTACTCTACATGAAGTGCAGGCTTGAGAAGCAGATAGAAACCTATCAGAAATCAAATTATCCATTCTGATTCTTTCAGCTGAATCAATGTCATTATTCATTTGAACTTTTTCTCCATTGTGATACCAAACATGGTATCATTTTTGAAAACCTTTTTTAGTGACGTGGTAACTTAATTCCACATGTGTTGACCATGGTCTTCCAATGCAATCAAAACATGGGCATTGAATCAATCCATCCTTTGAACCATTATTGAATTCAAAATCCAAAAAATATTCCAACTCTTTCTAAAACTCATCAGTGATCCAATCAGCATTATAGATCCATCTTCTATCCATTATAATAAGAATAATAAAACATTTAGTAAAATTTTTTATTTTAAATAACAACATTTCAACTTATTCATGCTTAAGAAAAGTAGTATATAGACTCATTCAGAGGATTATATTCCTTACATGATTCTTGAGAAACATAAGTAAATGTTCAATATTTATGCATAACCTATAACATTATCATTTACTAAGTATATCAGATCTCTAAATAATAATCATATAAGAACTATACCCATATACACTAATCAATATTTATGTCATGTTATGAGAATATATAATGAAATCTCTTACTATAAATTATTACATTATGACAGATCAACCTTGGGTTGCTAGAAAGTTCCCATATTTCTAGATATTGGTAATATTCTAAATGAATAAATCATAAACATCAATGATTTACATTATCTAAAAATAAGATACTAAAAATACATTAGATACGAAGTAGAGGTAAAATTTTATATCCTAATGAAAATATAATAATACGTACAAAGGGTATCATTCTTAGATACTTATATAGTGGAAAAGGATCAAATATTGTATTAGGGTGCAATGAATCATATTATAATGATACAATTAGAGTGGACCATGGGGTTTATATATTAAGGATGGTTTTTCTAAGAATATTGGGTTGTAATATGTGTATAAGATAGGGGATTGTTTGCAGGGAGGGGAGGGGGAGGGGCTGGGCAGGGGAAGAGGCTGATGGGGGGAGGGGGAGGGCTGTGTAAGGGGGGGGAGGGGGAGGGTGTGCTGGTGGGGGGCAATGGGGAGGGGCTGGGTAGGGAGGAGGGGGAGGGGGAGGAGCTGGCCAGGGGGGAGGGGATGGGCTGGAGGGAGGGGCTGGTGGGGGGAGGGGGAGGGGTTGGGTAGGGGGAGGGGGAGGGGTTGGGTAGGGGAGGGGTTGGTGGGGTGGAGGGGGAGGGGTTCGATCGCAAAAAGAGGTAGGGAAAGGGGAAGGGGTTCGATCGGGACAGAGGTAGGAAAGGGGAGGTGGAAGGGGTTCGATCATGAGAGGTAGGGTTCGATCATGAGAGAGGAGAAAAGTTTATTTGGAGTGTTTGGAGATGATTTTAGGTGAATTAAATAAGTTATATGTTTTATTAAAGATATCTATAAATTATATTTGGAAGATAAAAGTTGGATAAGTCCTGAAATTTTTAGGACTACTAATGGGAATATCATAAAACTCGTAGAGTTTTTGTAAGTCTTATTGTGATTTCATAAACTGTCATGGTAGATGTGTGGTAGTATGAGAACTAGAGAAAAGACATTCAACTATTGTATGTTCTTTTAATAAATTCATAGAACTAGGACATACAGGTGGAAACTAACAAAATATTAACACAATATCTTAAATAAGAAACAGAATGATGACCTTGTGATTGGAACTAGATGAAAAAACTAATCCAAAATTAAAAAAGTGTTCGGATACGTTTTTCATCCCAAAAGAAGTTTTCTGGAGTAATTGACACCCCCCATCCCCTTCCCCCCCCCCCACCCCCACCCCCCACACACACCCCCTTCCCCCAGCCCCTTCACCCCCACTCCCCCCCCCCACTTTCACCCCCACTACACCCCCACCCCCCCCACCCTTCACCCCAACCCCCCCCCCCACACATTCACCACCACTGCCCCCCCCCCAAACCCTTCACCCCCAACTCGCATAAATCACCCCCCCACCCTCATCCCACTACCCCCCCACCCAACCACATTTACCCCAACTCCTTTGACCCCCCCCCCTTCCCCCGCCCCCTCACCCACACTACCCTCCCCCCCACCCCAACTCTTTTGAACCCCCCCCCCCACTATCCCCCACCCTTCACCCCAACTCCCCCTCCACATTCACCACCACTACCCCACACACACCCACCCTTCACCCAAACTCCCTTGAACCACCCCCACCCCCACCCCCTTTCACCCCCACCCTTCACCCAACTCCTTAAACCACCCAACCCCTTTTAGCCCCAACTTCTCCCCCACCCACCTTCCCACCCCCCACCTGCCCCTTCACCCTAACTCCCTTGAACCACCCCCCCCCCCCCTCACCCTTACTGCCCACCCCCCCCCCCCCCCCCCCCACTTTCACCACCACTTCCCCCTACCCTTCACCCCAACTCCCTTGAAGCACCCCCCCCTTTCACCCCCACTGCCCACCCCCCACCCTTCACCCCCAACTCCTTTGACCCACCCCCCCACCCCCACTCCCTCCCACCCCAACTCCCTTGAACCCCCTCCCCTTCACCCACACTACCCCCTGCACACTGCCCCTCCCCCCCCCCCCCCGCCCTTCCATAACAAAGGTTATTTCATTCATGAATATTTATATCCAATATTAAATGCATTAAAAATATTGAGAAGAATAAATATGAAGAATTTCAAGATCGAAGAAGGAAGAATACGTGATTGTGTCATTGTATTATGCATGTATTCATCCATACATAATGATTTTAAGTCATGCGTCATGGATTGATAAAGGATAAAGATCATAGTATTTTTGCATGTCCACGTGATATTATTACATATAGTTATCATATGGTTATGAATATATAGAGTGGTAAATTCTAGATCATGTATTTGAATCCAAAATATTCATGTGGTTCAGTGAATGCTGAAAAAGAATAAATTAGTGCTTCTATATTTGATATATATTCATGCAGTTCGAAATAGAGACATGTGAAAGTTTGAAACTATTATTCAAGACAGAATAATTTATATGAACTATGTAAAAGAGTGATAAGACCCAAAACAAATGGTTATAAAGATATGGAGTGAAAAATTATAGATCCACTAATTCGGGGAGATTTGAATCCAAATTATTCAGTGGTTTAGAATATGCTAAAAAAGAATAAACTGGGGATTCTATATTTGATATTTATTCTAGCAGTTCTAAATATAGAAAATTGGAAGCTTGAAACTATTATTCAAGAGAGAAGAATTTCTAGGAACTATTTAAAAGATTGATAAGACCCAACATAGATTTGATTCTAAAGAACCACTATGTGTCGAAGTAAAAAAATAAGAGGAAGATCTGGTTCTCTTTGTGTTGAAAAAAAAGAAGAGAAAAAAGTGGGAAGAGGTAGAAGAAGAAGAAACCAAGTAGTTCATGAAGTTTATAAGAAGAAGAGATTTGTGCCCCTAGTTCACACATGAAAGAAGGGGAGAGATAAAGAGTTTTCTGTATTTCAGTTTATAGAGGAAGGAATATAAATAAGAAGTTATAGAATATCAATTTGATACTTTGAAGAAGAAGAAGGTTTTTTATATAGTGATATGTATAAAAATAAAATAAGTGACTTGCTATTGTGCCATGGAAGGAGAAGAATAAAGGAGTAGTACCTGAACAATAAGGAAGTATTTTAAATTGGTGTTACAATTTCTTATTGTTACCTCTATATTTATTATAAAGGTATGATATGTACCTGAGTTTGGGAATCTCTAAATAAGTGTGTAGTATACACACTCTATACTATCATGAGACTATAGTTTAAAGCTTATTGGGATTTACTAATGGGTTTTGTGACCTCAGGTTTTTACCATATCACACTAAGGATTAGACTTATCATACTGAGAGGTGAACCTTATAAATTAATATGCCACATGTGTGTGTGTTTTTTATTATGATATAAGAAATAATGGAGGAGAAAATAGAGAATAAAAGAACCACTCATCTAATAGTGATAGAGGTAAAAAGAAAGGGATAAAAATTTAAAAGTATAAAAAAGGTAATTAAAAGTCACAAACATTAATTCAACCCCCACTCAGTGTGGTTCATATCCCAACCAGTCTCTATTAGTTTGTATTAGAGTAAAATTAACCTCTGATTAGATTCTATAGATTTGAATTTGTTTTTATTTTAAATATTGGAAGGTTTTATTCTTGATCTAAAATGAAGTTCAATTTTAGTAAAGATTTTTTTATCTTAGATTCAAATTCTATTTCTATCGAGACTAAGATAAACAGGAGAAAACAACAAAAAAGGTAAAGGAGTTATCCTTTTTGAAAAAATAGGAATAAAGATTAGTTTATATATTTTAGGATACTAAAGAAGTTATACCTATCTTATAAGATGAAGAAAGAGTGGTTGAGATAACTACCAATGTCATGACCTATCCTAGTGGGGCCCATGCTGCGACTCCCCAAGCCTATCTTCAATAGTCCTAGGGCCAGTGACTAGAACTGAGTAGGAATATCACTAATATAGGAGGCATTTCCTAAGTAAATGTACACACACACACATCTCCAAGCCCAGAAATGATGAAAAGTAAAAACCACCAAGGAACAAGATGCATGTATACAAGTAAACCCAACCAGTAGAGTACGATGGAAAGTAAAGTACTGAAAGTAAAACTGGTCCAGGATACAAGCCGACAAAAATAAGAGAGTCTTCAAACTACAAGTCCAACCTGTAAACACAAAGAGGTATTGGGATTGCTGGTCTTAGTCGTAGGAACAACTCAGCCTATAGAGAACTCATAAAGCCAGGTCCAGTCCTGGTCTACCTTGGACATCGTCAAAAGGACACTCATCCATGCAAGACACAACACATGTGAGCAAAGCCCGTGCAGGGGTGAGTATAACAATACTCAGTAGAGGACCCTGAAAACCACAAAGAAATACACAAGTAAAGGTACATTCATCTCTATGCATTTTTTATCTACTGAACATATAGAAAAAGAAACACAATCTAGATATACTCAAAACTCAGACATGTAGTCTAGATACATGTCACACAGCTGCATATCGCTGCTTAGGGATTCAGTTTGAAGGTTCCACGAAGCACTCATTTGGGAGAACTCACTCCATGAGTCTGATGGTCCTGATGGTGTTTGTCTAAGAAGTATTGTTCTTCATTAAAGGTCACGAGAGAGAGATACACTCATTCTAGGAGAACACACTCTTGACTGGGAAAAGATCAAAATACACAGATGAGGATCACTGACAGGGCCTTGGAGGATACCGTGACTCATCTGGATTCACCTGCTAAGTAGAGGATCAATGTCCTGTAAAATGCAACTACACAGTGTGTAAAAAGGATCACACACCTTGCCAAAGTATCTAGGGTTCGCTCCGTGTACGTTGGTCATGTGCTCGTACACATCCTCAACCCATGTATACCAACCAATGTAATTGACACATAGGTTGACCCGCATTACTAGCCTCGTATGGCAGTGTGGTGGAGTACATGGCATGTACTCCAACCTGTGTTCATGTATCATCCATGATACATGTCGAGCCCCATGTAAGGATCCACACTCTGTGTGACATTGGTCACACGCTGTGTCTACGCTTCCTATTTCCCGGGACTCCAGCCACCGTTGGGTGGGGTCCACATGTCATGTCTCCCCAGGGACACGTCTTTTTTTTCATCGTGTGCAGTTTGAAAAACCAAGACACCGCTATCAGTCCACACGGTGTGTTCATTGGGATACACATCGTGTGTTTCGGAAATGTTTAGAATCTCGAACCTGCTCTACCATGCCTCGGGTACTCCTTCGGTCTTCGATCCGGCCATCCGATCGCAACAAAACTCCATATCCAAGGTCGCCTCGACACCTTAAGGCCGTTTTCGTGGGTTTTGGGCCTCCAATAGACACCGAAAAAACATACTTATTTACCCACATGAATAATGCTTGTAGAATGTGAACTCATGAACCATTTCAATTAGTCTGCCACTATCATTTTCTCACCTCCACTGGGTCATCACAATGTCAGATCTCCATTTTGGGATCGTTGCTCCAAGAAACGGGCATGCAACGATTCCTCATTCATATCTCTGCGAATAATGCGAGGAACCTGGGGAATAGGGAGGAAGAAAACAAAACAACAAAGGAGGAACAAACCTTCATTGTCACTCGTCGTAGCGTTAATCTTTTCCCATTAGAAAGTTTTATCGGGGCCAATTAAAACATTAAAATGAAAAAATAAATTCTAGGAACAAACCAGATAAAGAAAATACCTCTAACTAGAATGATAATGCGGGGGTCAACCAGTTCGTGGGTTGATCCGCGTTAGTCTTTTAATTAAAGAATGGGGAAGAAACAATCTAAAACACAACCCCTACCTTGAGAATGGATCGATCGTTGATGAAGGGAATCTGTTATCATCATCATCAAGAGCCTCTAACTTAATTTGTACAATGATTCACACTTTTGATCTATGTCATTCCTCACTGAGAGGACTCTCCAAAGCTCCAAGAAGCTCTCTTAATTCTCCCCCATCTAACATTTGATTAACCAATTAAAATCATGGAGTGTGTTTCAGCATTCTGTTACGCTACGGCACTAATGAATCAGGGTTTCTACTTCTGATTCATTATAGCATGACATTAATTATTAAAACATATGCTCTGTCATTGCGCTGTAACGAATTTTTCAAAATAAAATAAAATAAACTTTTATTTATTTTATTTTATTTTATTTAATTTTACTAAAAACATCTGAAAATTAAATTTCTCCCTTGACCTGTACCAGTCGAGGTTAGGCCCATTCTTAGGTATAGTCATCATCTCAGACACAATACTGACCTTGGATTTTTAATTCTGGTATCTGTTTGGAAACTACCACAACAGCTCACACCCGCCAACTCACTTAACATAAAAAAAAGTTCAAACCACTCTTCTAGGCTCACTGGGCCTCGAAATTTCATGCCGTCAAAAATTATGGTATTATAATAATTCCATATAATATTTAAAAATAATACACAAAAAATTATGAGACATTGTATTCTCACTACCTTATGGGCTTTGCGTCCTCGAAAATCCAAAATAAGAGCTACTCAAAAGGATGTGGGTACTGGACATAGATCTGAGCCTCCTGCTCCCATGTGCTCTCCTGAAGATTCTCATGTTGCCACTAGATACACACCAAGGGAATCAATCGCCCACAAATGATCCTCTCATACCGATCCTTGATCTCCATCAGCTACTCAGCAAATATCGCTCTATCCTCGATGTCCAGCTCTCCCCAGTCAATGACGTGTGGTGGGTCATGCACGTACCTCCTCATATACGACACATGGAAGAAATCATGTACCCAATGCATCTGCGGTGGTAGAGCTAAGCGGTAGCCACCTAACCAACTCTGTTCAGTTTCTAGAAAGGTCTGATGAACCTCATAGATAGCTTGTCGCCCCAGCCAAATCTCTGTTACCCTCATCGAGGTGACACCTAAAGGAAGACATGGTCTCCTCCTAAAACTACAAAGGTATTCATTGCTTGTCATCATAAGACTTACACTAGCTCTGTGTAGTCTTCATCTGCTCCTAGATGATCTGGACCTTTTCGTTGGTAGCTCACACCAATTCTGGACCCATGAGTGCTGACTCTCTGGGGTCGGTCCAACAAAGTAGTGACCAACAGGGTCTCCCATATAAAGCCTCGAATGGTGTCATAAAAATGGTTTATTGGTAGCTATTATTGTACGAAAACTCCACCAGGGGTAGGTGGTCCTCCCAACTATGAACAAAGTCCAAGATATAGGACCACAACATATCCTCCAGAACCTGAATGGTCCTCTCCGTCTGACCATCTTTCTGGGGGTGGAATGTTGTTCTCAAGCATAGATAAGTCCCAAAATCCTCCTGAAATCCCTCCCACAACCGGGATGTGAAGTGGGCATCTCGGTCCAAGACTATTGTCGAAGGGATTCCATGAAGTTGAACTGTCTCCTACACATAGAGGTGCCCCAAGCTCTCTACGAAACTCTGATCCCTGATAGATAATAAGTGGGCCAACTTGGTGAGTCATTCAATGATCACCCAGATGGAATCATGCCCCTTGGACATCCTTGGTAAGCCTGTCATGAATTCCATTGATATTTCTTCCCACTTCCACTCTTAAACTTCTAGGGGTGATCTAACCCTACTGAAACCTGGTGCTTAGTATTCAGCTGCTGGCATGTAAGGCACCGATAAACGAACTCGGTTACTACCTTCTTCATGCCTGACCACCAGAACTGACATCATATATCCTAGTACATCTTCTCCATGTCGTGGTGCACTGACAAGGGGGATGTATGAAACTCCCCCAGGACCTCCTCCCTCAATGCCACTGGTACAACAGTGCTTCCTATGAAAATAACAACGTTCTCTCCACCTTGAGAATATCCATTAGGAGAATATCTTGTGTATAACTAATCACGTAAAGTCTCACAGTCAGTATCCCCAAGATGTGCCTCCCTAACTCATTGTAAGAGTTGAGGGGTGACAACCATCGACTGAAGGTAAGTTTCATCCTCTCTGTCCATGAAGGATAACTGTAATAAGGCCAATTTTTTTGTCGCCTCACTCAATGGTTGCGAGCTCGATCTCCTGCTAAGAGCATCTTCCACCTTGTTCCCCTCCCCATAAGTATAGATGATCCCAAAATCGTAGTCCTGGAGGAACTCTAGCCAACACATATGTCTCAGATTCAGATCCTTTTGTGAGAAGCTGTATTTGAGGCTCTTGTGGTCAGAGTGGGTGATAAAACGTTCTCCCATAAGATAGTATCGCCACATCTTCAACACGAAGACTACCACTTCCAACTCTATATCATGGGTCGCATATTTCTTCTCGTGCGGTCTTATCTGGTTAAAACCATAAGAAATCACTGTATTTCTCTGCATCAGGACATATCCAAGCTCATTCCCTGATGCATCATAGAAAACTATGTACCAAACACCCTCCTCCGGTAATCTCAAGATTGGGGTGCTCGTCAAACTCTGTCTCAACTGCTCAAAATCTTACTAGCACATATCTGTCCATAGGAAGGGTTTCCCCTTCCTGGTCAAGGCTATCATCAGTACTGATATTTAGGATAAATCAGGAATGAATCTCTAGTAATATCCTACCATCCCAAGGAAGCTTCGCACCTCTATTGCGCTCTGAGGTGGTCCCATGATAACACTGCCTCCACCTTAGCTGGGTCCACAACTACTACATCTTCTAAGATAACATGTCCTATAAAGTGGACCTACTGAATCTATAAGTGGAACTTAGAAAGATTCCTATAAAGATGTTTCTCTCAGAGTACGTCTGGAACCATCCACAGGTGTCTCGCGTGCTCCTCCTCTGACGCGGAGTACACAAGGATATCATCGATGAAGTCCACTACGAACCGGTCCAAGTATGGTTAGAAGAGTTAGTTCATAAGCCCCATCAACACTATAGGGGCGTTCATCACACCAAAAGGTATCACCAATTACAAATTGTGATCGTAGAGGCATCTGAAAGCCATCTTCAGTATATCCTTGTCCCCTACTCGTAACTGGTGGAAACCTGACCGAAGTTCAACCTTCAAGAACCAATGTTCCCCTCTCAGCTAATCGAAGAGGTTGTTGATCCTCGATAGGGGATACTTGTTCTTCACTATTGCCTGATTCAGGTGCTGCTAATCCATGCACCACATCAAACTCCCATCTACCTTCTTGGAAAACAAAACCCGGGCTGCCCAAGGTGAAACGTTGGGCCTCAAAAACCCCTTCCTCTACAAATCCTCTAGCTTAACCCTCATCTCACAAAGATCTTTGGGATCCATCTGATATTTTGGTGAGGATATTGGTGTCGTATCGGGCTGGAAGTCAATGCAGAAGTAGATCTATCGGTGGGGAGGTAGTCTTGGAACATATTTGGGAAAGTCTTCCTTGTATTCTTCCACTATTGTTAGGATCTGGAAGCTCATGACATCTGCTTCTATGAGGGTAAGGCTAGCTAACTTAGGAGTGATCATATGAACCCTTCTATGCATGATCCCATTCTGGGCTTCATGGGTCTCCTTTTCACCGAAAAATGAAAACATTGTCCCATCGCTGTGAACACACCGCACTCTTTTCCTAAAGCAGTCAATTTGGGAATGGACCAAAGATGGCCAATCCATACCGAGAATGACTTTATAAGGCCTTGATGCTTCCACCAAGAGGTTCCAACCAAAACTCTCACCTATAAGGGTAAGATCACACTATCTGAAAAGGTGTGTGATCATCGAGTCTCCTCTCATAGGTGTATCTAAGCGTAAGGGCCGAGTCGAAGGCTTTACTATAATCTCAAGGTTTCTCACAAGACATGTGGAGAGGAAGGAATGATTGGTAGTTGTGTCTATAAGTACGGTAGCTAAGGTAGAGAAGACACATATCATACCTAAGATCATCCCTGGAGTCCCTAGGTCATACGCCTCGACCGCATGCAACTATCCCGACCTCTATCCCCCAGCTCCCTGAGCCTGGTGTGGACCTCATAGGGGTGGTGGTGGAAATAGATCGAAGTGTCTTCCACCACCTACAGCTCTCCCTACTCCTCTGCCACATTCGTCTCCTGGCGGGTCTGTCTGCTCCACTCTTTTCCACTACCTCGATGGTCCATCCATTGTTTCCCTATAAACAGCTCGATGGGTTGGATAGTCTCTAGCGAGATGTCCCCTACCATCACAATAGTAACATCGCCTCTCCCTAGGCTGACTACAGCTAGCCCGAGAGCCCTGGACTGTCGATCCCCTATCATGGGTCCTCCTGTGATGTCTCCCATGTCTTGATCTCTATGCCTAACGTAGACCCCCTACTGTCAAGGTCTCCACACTTTCCTGCCTGCTGTTGACTTTCATTGGTTGTCTTTGCTCTGCCAAGAAGCTCTCGGTCACCAAGTCCTGCTCGAGTACTCCAGCATAAGTCAAAATGCATAGAGGCACGACACTAGCTTGGATTTCCCATCGTAGACCTCACTCAAAGGTCTGAGCTCTGAAAAACTGATCACTGACCATATCCATTGAGTACCTGGAAAGGTTGTTGAACCTCAATGAATAGTCAGCTACCATCAGACTGACCTTATTGAGTAGAAGAAGCTCCTGGATACACACTACCCTCAGTGTAACTAGAGATAACTCCTCCATAAAGAGTCACTCAAACTTCATCCATGAAAGAGTCTCATCATCGTGGGTCTAAGTGGTCATAATCCACCATCGTCCCACTTAACCCTGAATAAGTCTCACCCCTAGGATCACCATCCATTCCACTGGTGTCATCACTAGACAAAAAACTATGGTCACTGCCTCAAGCCAGTTCTCAGCTGCCTGATGGTTAGGTTCACCTCGGAACCTGAGGGGTCTCTGTCTCTGGAACTCATGGAGTGTGCGCAGCCTTCACCCCTCATCAGTTGGCACTGTAGGTACCATGAGCTACTACACTGGTGGTGGGATAGCAGGTGCACCTCCTGGAGGTAACTCCTAGCGAACCGATCCCTGTATCGAAGCCTCATCACTGAGGGGTTCATCCTCGTGATCAAGGTGCTAAATCCTAGAAGGTATGCATCGTGGAGTCATCCTATAAGGAAACAAGATGTACCATGGTCAATGAGTATATCTAGATAGCTGACAAAAAGGACATAGAAAACACAACCCACTTTTATATGATGCATGTACCATTCTTTTACTTCCCCACAACTAGTTTTTTCATGTACCGAGTCAAAAAGTAGGTTATCAGAGTCATGGTGTATGGATACGTTGGCCACCCGCACTAACACTAGAGTCCCTAACCTGAAAGCTAAGATCGGAACACTTAACAATGTTTCCCCAAACCAATATCACATAATCTTGGTTCTAAGCTAGAACCGACCATCCTCTGATACCACTCTGTCACGACTCGTCCCAGTGGGGCCTACCCCGCGACTCCCCAATCCCGCCTCTAATAGGCCAGAGGCTAGTGACTACCACTGAGTAGGCATATCACTTACAAGGGAGGCATTCCCTAAGTACCTGTACACACACACACATCTTCAATCCCACAAATGCTAAAAAGTAAAAAACCACTAAGGAAAAAGATGCATGCATACAACTAAACCCAACCAATAGAGTACAAGGGAAAGTAATGTGATGAAAGTAAAACTAGGCTAGGATACAAGCCCAAAAAAACAATAGAGTCTTTAAACTACAATTCCAACATTTAAACATAAAAAGGTACTAGGACTACTGCTCTTAGTCGTAGGAACACATCGACCTATAGGGAAATCAGAAAGCCCAGTTCGGTCCTAGTCCACATTGGACACCATCAAGCCGCTCATCTGCACAAGACATGACATGTGTGGGAAAAGCTCGTGCAGGGGTGAGTATAACAATACTTATTAGAGGACCCTAAAAACCAAAAATAAATACACAAATTAAATGAGAAGTCATCTCTACATAGTGTATGTCTACTGAACATATAGTAATAGAAACAAAATCTAGATATACTCAAAACTTAGACCCGTAGTCTAGATAAAAGTTGCACCACTGCATACTGGCCCTAAGTATTCAGTTTGAAGGTTACATGAAGCACTCATCTAGGAGAACTCACTCCACAAGTCTGATGGTCTTGATGATGTCCATCAGAGAAGTACTATTCATCAGTAAAGGACACTAAAGATAGATACACTCATTCCGGGAGAAAACACTCCTAAGTGAGAAAATATCATGATACACAGATGAGGATCACTACCAGATCCTTGGAGGATACCGCGACTCATCCAGATTTACCTGCTAAGTAGAGGATCGATATCCTATGGTAATAGTCACGTCAATACCTCACTCTACCTAGGGTCAAGAAAGGATAGAGGATCTCACTTCGGGCCTCTCGGAGAGATACCTGACTCTATATTGGAAATTCCTGCTGAAGGGATCATACTCCCATGAATGGAAATGATACCTAACCTTTAGAGGAATGAGAAAAAGGGGGCACTAACCCAAAAGAAACTTGTCCAAGAAAAGGTGGACAAGAAGATCAAGCCATGTAATGAGAAGTAAATGGCGTGTAGAAGTGTCACACACCATGTCTTCTAACCCTGGGTACTGCTTGGGTACAAAGTCCTGTGTCGTAAGGCATGTTGTGTAAAAAACAACTACACAGTGTGTAGAAAGGATCACACACCATGTCAAAGTATCTGGGGTCCGATTTTTGTATGCTGGCCATGTGCCCGTACACGGCCTCAACCCATGTATGCCAACCCGTGTAATCAGAACACGGGGTTACCCGTGTTACTGGCCTCATATGGCCGTGTGGTGGAGTACATGGCGTGTACTCTACCCCGTTTCCGTGTATCGACCAATATACACACTGAGCCCCATGTAAGGACCCACACTCCATGTGATAGTGGTCACACGTCATATCTACTCTTCCTATCACTCAAGACTCCAGCCACTGCTGGGTGGGGTTCACACATTGTGTCTCCCTGGGGGCATGTCGTGTTCTTCATCGCATGCAATGCGCAAACCCTAGCCACCGCTACCAGTCCACATAGCGTGTTCATTGGAATACACACCATGTGTTCCGGAAATTTCTAGAATCGTGACCCTGCTTCGCCGCACCTCGGGTACTCCTTTGGTCTTCGATCTGGCAGTCCAATTGCAACAAAACTTCAGATCCAAAGTCTCCACGACACCACAAGGCCATTTCCATGGGTTTTAGGCCTCTGATCAGCCTCGAAAACACATACCGATTTACCGATACAAATAATGCTCGAAGAATGAGAACTCCCGAACCATGTCGATTCGTCTGTCTCTATCATCCTCACACCTCTAATGGGTCGTCATGATGTAGGATCTCCGTTTTGGGATCGTTGTTCCAAGAAATGAGTGTGAAACGATTCCTCATTCATATCCCCGCAAAGAATGCGAAGAACGCAGGGAAGAGGGAAGAAGAAAACAAAACAAAAAATGAGGAATGAACCTCTATAATCATTCATCATAGTGTTAATCTGATCCTATTAGAAAGTTTGAACAGGGAAAATGAAAACATTAACATAACAAAAGAAATTCTAGGAATGAACTCGATAAAGAAAATACCTCCGACCAGAATGACGATGCGCTGGTCATCCGGTTCATGGGTTGATCTTCATTCATCATTTAATTAAAGAACATGGTAGAAACAATCTAAAACACAACCCCTACATCTAGAATAGATCAATCGCTGACAATGGGAATCTTCTATCATCATCACTGAGATCCTCCGACTCTGTTGGTGAAAAAATTCAAACTTTGGATCGATGTCTTTCGTCGCCGAGAGGACTATCCAAAGCTCCAAGAAGTTCTCTCAATTTCTCCCCTGTGTAACATTCAATTAACGCGTTAAAATGAGGGAACGTTTTTTAGTGTTCTGTCACGCTGCGGTATTAATGAGTCATCATTATTATTTCTGAGTCATTATGGCATGACATTAATTATTGAAACAGCTTCCCCATCATTGTGTTGTAGAGAGTGTTTCCAAATAAAGTAAAATAAACTTTTCTTTATTTTATTTTATTTCATTTCATTTTACTAAAACCGTCTGAAAATTAACTTTCTCCATCAACCTACACTAGTTGAGGTTAGGCCCATTCTTAGGTAACATAGTCACCCAGACACAACAGTGCCCTATTATTTTTAATCCAGGAATCCGTTTGGAAACTGCCACAACCACACAACCCCGCTAACTCGCTTAACTTAAAAAAAGTTCAAACCACCATTCTGGGCTCACCGGGCATCAGAATTTCACACTTACAAAAATTATGGTCTTGTAATAATTCTATATAATATTTAAAAATATTACATAGAAAAATCCAAGACATTACAACTAAGGTGTTGGATAGTCTTACAACCTCTATTGATTTGAGGGATCTATGTGAAAATCAGGTAAGTGAAGATTATTGATCAAAATATACCAAAGAATATCCAAGAATAATTGGGAGTGATTATACATTTTCTGATTCACAAGATATATCTTTTGTAACATTAAATGATATACTTTATTGTTTTCTCAAAGAAATTATTTATTTTATTTGTGGAATTTTTTAAATTAAGTAGGAAGATATCACTCAGTTTGAAGTTGGGGAAAATAATTTAGAGAAATATTTAAGATAAAGAGCTATAAATTGCATAAATATCTCTAAAAAAGTTATTTTCAAAGAAGATGTGAATTAGGATCTTAAATAAATATACTCCAAATTTGAAGATGAGTGGATCAAAACCATCCATGAAAAGGATGATCTCATTGAAGAATTTGAGAATAAATTCGATGAATTTGAAGAATATATTTCCACCAAGAATGATCAAATTGATGTAAAGGATAAAAGAATCAAGGATTATGAAACTTTGTTAAATGAGATGATAAAAAACTCATGATGAATAAGTTTTAAGAATGAGAAAAGAATATGAAAATAAAGTGTAATTAATTAAAGACTCGAATAATTCTCTCAATATGAAGTGTCTAGAATAAAAAAAACTAGCCAATCTAGAAATGACACATATTGAGTTTTCACAGTTTAAAATGAAATAATATACTACCACAAAGTGTTCTAATGAGGAAACTAGTGTTGAAAAACTTCCATTATATTTAAATAAAATCATTGTGTCATCTAATGGTAATTATCAAGTAGACCTAAAAAAATGTTTCATACATACCTTAATGTAATGATTTTTCTAAATCTATTTCCATGTAAATTGAAGGTTTGAAAATAAAATCTATAAAATTATGGATGAATCAAAATGAAGATAATATTTACACCTTATCTATAGTGGATGGAGGAATGAGTGTGGAAGCGTATTTTATAAAAAGAACCCAACTAGTGATAAAATAATCCCAAAAATGGCATGCTCTAAAATCTAAAAAATCTAAACAACATGTTGTAAAGAATAGAAGATTTAGGTTTGTTGGAAAATGATGGTAGTGTAAGTTTGGGAATTTTTCATTGGATTTTCAGTATAATTCATCAATACTTTAAGTACAAAGGAATAAAATTTCAAGGGGGTTAGGATAGAGAAAAAAATATCCATAGTTTGAAAAGAATATGTCTGCATCAAACCGATTTGTAAATCTTGAAGAAATATATGATTTTTTCAATGGTTTTGGTCACATAAGTGATGCTTGTTCATATTAAACTTCTAAATTATATAAATTTCAAAAATACAAAGTCTATTACACAAAACACTTAAAAACATATTAATAATTCTAGAATAGTAAATAGAAACATAACAATTCTAGAATAGTAAATAGATAATAGAATAGTAAACAGATTAAACCATGAATATAAAAATACCAGATTAATTATGATAATGAGAATGAAATATAAACCATGAAATACCAGTGAATAATAGTTGACAGGATACTAGTCAACAAATAGGAGCCTCAAAACAGTTGATAATAAAAAAAACTCCTCTGGAGAACACCTCCTGAAATTTCAAACTCCTGAAATAGAATGAATACTACAAAAAATTATTCAAAGAATCCACAAAATTGGAGCCACAAAATAGAAACATGCTGAAACACCAACAGAATGAATACTACAAAATAGGATCTAGAAAACACAAACTCCTCCCACAAATGCAAACAAAATGAATACTAAAAAATCCTCCTACAAACAGAAGGGAGACACAAAATAGGTTAACAATAATGAAAACTGAATAAATACTACAAACAGGATCCACAAAATAGAATGAAGTAAAATGGTTTGGTCAACGCACCAAATAGAGGAAGAATTCCCAAAGAAGGGTGTGGAGGAGGGGAGGAATGCTTCGTCTGATGAAGAAAATGGAGGAGGAACTCCCAAATAAGGGTATGGTGGAAGGTAGGAATGTGAAAGGGATGGAGGAACCCCGAATGGAGATGAAGGTGAGTGAAGGAGGAACCATGAATGGAGAGGCTGGAAATGGAGAAGTCGTACTGAAAATAAAGGAACTACAGTGAGGGATGGAGGAACCGAAGCCAGTGAGGATGAACGAGAGAGAATTCATCAGTCAGACGACGATCAGACAAAAGATGCAAGAAAGAGGATAAGTTTTTTGAGGGAGAGTGGGTGCGTGAGAGAGGAAATCCATGAGGGAGGATAAATTTCCATAGGTATATCTCATCTAAAGAAACCGTTTTTTAATAACCGTGGCAATTTATGAACCTATAGCCACAGTTTTTTTAATTGTGGCTATAGATTCATGGATATAGAACATTTTTGTAGTAGTTTTTACAAAAGTGTACTATCCTACCACGCTAATTGAAAAATAGTCATGTAATATCCTGAGTCATTGATCCCTCTATCTATCCACTTTTATCCCACTTACCTGACTAAAGTTCTCATAAGGTCACTTCCTGCTCTCAGAAGATGTACCCCCTGATCATCCAATAAAACCACTTTTCCAATATTGGAAGCCTCCTTTGAGTTCCCCTCATATATGAGAGACTGATTCACCACTACCATTAACTTCTTTATCCTAAAGGTATTAACCTGGGACTTAATTTCACATTTACACCCATCTTGAAACCTTTTTCCATAGAAGTGTCATCTCCTTCCAACACTGGAGAAAAGCACTAAAAATTTGTGAAAAGTCCAGAATACTCCATCATGGACATGATCTCCTAAGTCAACCTCATGAACTCATCTTATCTTTCCTGTCTTAGTTTGTCTGGATAAAATTGATCAATGAACTTCTCATGAAATTCCTTCTATTCCATAGCTTCCAACTACCCATCCCGAGCCTAGATGTCCCACCAACATTTCGATTGCCCATGTAACATGTAATTATCTAACTTATCCCTCCTCTTAGTAGGAGTCTATAAATATTCAAGTATAGTCTGTATTGACTCGATCTATAACTCATCTCCCTCAGTTCCACCCTTTCCAGTAATAGTCAGAGGGTTCTACAACTAAAACTCCCTCATCAGGTAGGACATGATTTTCACTACCCACCCTGAGTCTCTTTTCATAAATTACAAGAAATTATTGAAGTTCTCCCATAACTTATCTTCCACTTTATCAACTAGAACAATAGGTTCCTTGGGTTCCACTACTGGTTCACCAACACCGGCCATCTCCGCCTGTAGCCCTCTCAATAAGTGTTATCGTGGATGCATAATTGTACAATTCAAAACACATGTATTAGTACTTATAACACAACTTATAACTTTTACATAAGTTTAATAATCACAAAATGTCATAATAAGTCCTTTCCCCACATCTCTCTATGTGGTCAAAATTGAGGCACTATCACCCACTGTAACCATCCTACACCTTTGTCTTCATTAACAATGGGTAAACACATTCTCATTATTCAAGTTTCTCATTTAAACACCCATTTATTAACACTTTTTTTCATCATTTTCTTTAGCACTTCCCATTTCATATTAGGTACCTTTTACAACTCAATATCACAAGCAAGGGAAAACATTATAAGATCAAAAACTTACCCGTAACCTATTTTCCCGTGTATGTCTAAAATGATGCATGTAAAAAAATACACCTGAGTGCTTAGAATGATGCATATAGACTCAACTCTCATGACACACCAGGCCAAAATTCAAACCCTGAAAACCTCAAAATAATTTTCACATCACAAAACAAGTGTGTCAACCAAGGTGAAATAATATCCAATCTTAACAGCAAACAACAGTAACAACAATCCCACCCTGAGTTCTTGGGTTTTCCCCCATACATGGGTTTTCAACTCCTATGCACAGGCTCATTACCAATTCCTAACTCATCATAGTCTCTTGTTTACCTCTAACCAAATAATAAGACAAAATAAAAATAAATAACATGTTCTCTAATACCACTTTGTAGCATATCATCCCGTGTGACATGCACTGGTGCTCCAATACAATTCTCCACAAGACCTCAAGCATGCATCCCCTTACACTAGAGGCTTCTGACTAGCCATGAGGATCTGGTAATTCGATCATGGGGAGACTATACCATCTTTTATTAGAGTAAAACACCATTAGAAATATTAAACAATATTGGAAGAATATACGACCATAAACAATACCAATATCACAAAATAACTAATAAAGGGAATACAATATCCAACAGAACCGAAAAAACAAGCCATGCTAAATTAAGTCTCATTGTGTCTAAAATGAAACTGAAAGTAACTACACTAACAACTCCCAAGTGGGTCCTGAACCATGTCTGGTTCCCTTATCTAGGATCCATCCCAACTCAGCCATCTAACTTTGGGCCTTTCCCCTTAACCTATCCTAAAAACACAAAGTCTACTTAGGTATCGATTAGGAAGCTAGAATAGGGTGTGAGTTCAACTCAGTAGACCACCTCCAATGGTATCTAAAAAATGTCCAATCAAATAATAGTGTATGGAGTTCTATAAATAAATAATTACAATGCATAAGTAAACAATTATCACATTATCAATTAATCTTTATTTAACTACATAAACCCTAGGGTTCCCATGGACACCCAAAAATCAATATCTGCATCATCCCATGCTGAAGTCTGGTCCATTTCACACTATCAATACACAATTCATTTAATAAATGGGCTTCTATTATCCATTTCTTTTAAGTTTTATTAACATAGATAATTGAATTCATAATCTAATTCCAACTCATGATCATAGATAATCATGTCTAACACCCCCATCCCATGAGTATTTGGAGCATCAGTCCTTGTCTCACACATCATGGGTATCTGGATCCTTAGGTCCTTTCCCATAAATCATATTCTCATTCATGATCTTTTTCATTCTATGGGTATTTAGAGCACCAATCAGTGTCCCACACTGTTTTATAAATCAATTACACATGGGTCTTAGAGAATCATTCCATCTACCATAGTCATATATCATTCATTCACCAGCATCACAATATCACATGATTAATTATTTCATTTAATTCAAGATTAATCAAAATTAATACACTTATTACTTTAAATCTAATTAATTGACTCAACAGTTAATTAATCACATCCATCACACTAATCAATTCAATAATTAATTAATAACCATCAATCCATTAATTAATTTTATAATTAATTAATAACCTTTATAGAAGAAATATCAATATACAAATAATTAATTCAATAATAAATTATTTTAAATCTCTATTCAATTTCTCAATAATTAATTAATTAATTACTTATCTCAATTCCATAAATCCATTATTCCATCAAATCCCTAATTCCTCAACTAATTAATTGACCACATTAATTAATTCAACCAAATAATTTCAATTGCTAATGAAACCAAAAAATTCTAAAATCACATAAATGTAAAATATATAAATAATATGAGATTTGAATTATATACCACCTACTTTGATTCGTTTATGAATGTACGCCCAAAAAAATTCCCCAAAATCAAGTAGTATAATGAAATAGATCAAATTATGTATCTAAATATCTAAATCAATATTAAAGATATCAAGATCTTATGAATATAGATCTAGATATAAAATCTTAGATCTAGATCTTACTCGGAAGGTTTATATCTATTAAAATAGTGAATAACATCCATCAAAAGAACAAGATAAGAGAGAAGGATGAACTGGATAGGCATCGAGATGAGATCCACTTACCAGGAGAAGAGTGGATCTTCTATTCGAGCTTCGAATTACATATAACAGAAGTTGGATGGCCTTGGAATCCCTCCAGGAAGCTCTAAAATCATCCAAAATCATTAAGGTCTAAGTTTAGGATTAATGGGTGTAGTTTTAGGGGTTCGGGGGAATTTAAAACTAATTTTTGGCCAATTTAAAATCTTGCACACTATTTCCTGGTTAGGGGCACATGGTTTTTCCTATCCATGATCCAATCATGTGCCTATAATATTTTGGGGTACACAGTTTTCTTTTTGGGACATACGATTTTTCAAACCGTGTGCCATCCGTGCGAATCCCCACCATCTAGGGTTGCATGATTTCCTAGGTTTGGGTGCACAATTATTCAAACCCTGTGCCATCTTTGTGAATCCTCGCATCATGAGTTCAAACAGTTAGCTAGTTTGGTTAAACGGTTTACCCTAACCATACTCCAACCATGTACAACCCCTTTTTAACACATTTTTTCTTAAAACTTCACCCAAACACACCCCAAGTCATAACTCATACAAAAGGTACTTAAATAAAAACAAAAAGTACATGAATTCAAGCTCGAGATAACTCCAGAAAAGGACGAGATATTATACTAATCCACCCCCTCTCAGTGTTAATACATCCCTAACCAGTCCTTTTAAAATGAATATTCCTTCTCCATGAAATTTACATGACTACAAGTAATAATATAACATAGATAATAATTTAATCCTACATCTACTATAATGGTGAAGTCATTCAGAATGATCGAGGAGCTTCTTGTAGTAGAAAACTACTTTTAGAATTTTGGATCACAAATAATATTTGTACTGGGAGCCCATGTTGAATAAAAAATATTAGATGGTGTTATAATTAGTATTGGTTTAAATTAATGTGAAATTAAGAAAAATAGGTGTGTAGTATAAGTTCATGATAGGTAAGAAAGCATTGTGAATTCTCCAATCCAAAGAGTGAACAACCAAGAGGCATAAACTTCACTAGATTTTTTCCTCTTATGTGTATTTAATATCCAAACATCATAATTGAATCTTCTAACCACATTTATTATGGATATAAAGTAATCACCATTATACCCATAATGGTTATCTTTCAATTAATTCTCATATTCTTCCTAATATAGTCATAGGTACCTTTGATGTTTTTTGAAAAATTTCACTTTAGAGAATAATTTCTATTGATTCAGTGATGTTCTGATGCAACTAATACAACAAATATTGTGTTTGATTTATGGGTTGTCAAGCCATTCATGTATTTTTCGTCAGGAAACACTATGAAGGGTGTCACTATACCACACCCCCTTACTTTGAGAATAAATATTTGAAATCTATTTATAAGTATGAATTAAAATTTCTTTACTATCCAATGTGTAATTGTATGAGTATCAAGAACAAGGATGAAAAATTTTCTCTATATAACTCAAATAGTAAATAAAATAAATCAAAATAATTCAAATAAACTCCAAATAGTTTTAGTACAGTGAAAATCTGAAAATTTTAAAATGCAATATAATAACTAAGAATAAGTAAGAACACATCACATTGGATCCACACAAGTTCCTCTATAAAAACTCATCCTGTTCCTTGTCTAGGTTCCTCCTGTTATAACAAAACTCCCTATAAGTCTCTAATTTAGTTATATTAACTTTAAATCTAATCTATATACCTTTAATAAATGGTAAATCAAATCTCTGTGAGTCTTAGTTTTAATTAATACATCATCTAGAAGCTTTTCCCAAGCTCGCTTCTACTATTTTGATCAACCCATATCTATCATGTTTCACAGATATTCTTAAAATCATCAACTTTGGATTTCCTTCATTATTAGCATTAGATATGCACTAAAAGGGTGAATCTTGTAGTATGATTCTTCCATATCATAATAAATAATATAAAATTATTGAATATCATATCATATGATACAACCATATCATGAAAGTTTTATATAGGAATGAGATTCCTATATTATTTCATATGATATGTCTTATGATATGGATATCAGGTGCATGGATTATATAATGTATTAAAAAATGGTTTCCCCCGGTTTTGAATCATAAATATGATTAATTTATGGAATAAATAATATATATAATTTTTTTGTAATGTTAAAAATATTATATACTTATGGGAATATGTTACGGTGACACATGTCTACTACCAAGTGTTGGAAGTCGATGATCAACTTCCTTCACTTTATGAAGGAAGACTATATAAAGAAATTTATTCACTTCCTATTTGGTGTGATACACTATCATTCCATGATGAATCTATCTATTATTTCCCACTCACAATTTATATTTAAAAAATAATGTGCTAAAACACATTTAGAGTTTGAGGGATCCTCTCATAATGTATGAGGATTATAGTGAGTGGTGTACTACCTATGGAGCCTAGATTCCTTTAAGTTTCACTTATAATTATCCATTATCCATTCTCCATTGATATCACCAGATATGGAGAACCCTAAAAATGAGGGATTACTATTTATATTTATGTTCTTTATTATAATTTTGAATTTAGAATGATATATCTAGATGTTTAATGGCTTTATCTAGGTGTTATGAGCATGAAATGTTCCTACAAACCCCATTAGTGGCACTATATCCATATTTATTTTAAATTAACATGATATTATACTGATTTCATAAAGAACATTTATGTTGTAATGTTCTTGTGTAAATATCATAAGGTATAATATGATTTGGATAAAGGTTAGTTTTTGGATTTCTTTGTCTTACATTAGGATATAGGATATTGTAATATGTGATTTTATGTTTTTCTTAGTCGTAGGGTATGGACAGTTGAGCCATAGAGTGAAATTAATTAAATCCCATACTTTTACAATGTATCATTGGATATGATAAGAGTTATTGTGGGTAAAAATATATGATATTGGTTTCAAAAACTAGTGGAACAGATCTTAATAACCATAAAAGTGCGTATTGTAATTTATGGTTGGTGCGGATCTTGCCTAAGAAACCACAAGCAACCTATATAAGATACAATCAGTTTTGTATGAGAAACCATAGGCCAAACACATATCATTAACCATGATGGGATCATGGATTATTATAGATAATCCCTCTATCTGTCATAAAATATGATATGGGTTAAAATGAGAAAAAAATTATGTAAATTTTATTATATTTTATAAAATATTTATAAAATATATGTGTTATAAATTTTAAATGGAAAATTTTTATTCCTAAAAAAATATGAAATACTCAAATTGATATCTCATGTTTGGAAAATAAATATTTTTTTACTCCTTTAAATATTTATTTCTATAAAATGTTTATATAATGTGAAAATTATGTATCCTTAAATTTTTGTGATAAATTACTTCTTATAAAATAATCATTCCATCCTAAGTATGGAAACACAAAATTTAGTTTTCATCTACCCAAAATTTTATTTCTTAAGAATTTATTAGCTTGAATTTAGAGGTTTAATATAGTTTATATATATATATATATTAGGTATTATAGTTATAATTGAATTCAAATCACTCTGGAGTAAAGTTTCCTTAAGTAGATAGACTTTGGGTCAGACTTCTCATTGTCCTAGTGGATCATGATTTGTCTAGAAAATATGGGGTTGGATATATGTGTCTCTAATATTACTATTATGGGTATTTTTGATTTAATATAATTCTAAACCTTTACATGAAATTTTTTTATATACCTCATGCATGAGATGCATTTAGATATGCGTAAATATATTTGGATTCTGTTTTTTGGTGAGTAACACAACCATTGAGTTATGTAAAGATTTATACATTAGTATGATTTAAATATATTAATTTGGTGGGTGGAATAAGGATTTTAAAAATAAATTATTAGAATAATACAAAGGAATAAAGAATAAGATAATAAATATTTCATGAGATCCAATTATTATAGATTTAATGTTCATGTGATGTATATTAAATTGGTTGGACTAAAGAAACCCCTGAATAATAAGTGCGAGATTATTTTTAAGGAAAACACTTTTCAATACCTCGATCATTAAGTATGGGTGACCCAAATCATTAGGTTCCCATGAATTATCTTGTGTAATAAAAGCGTATTATAGGTGAACCTAACCATTGGGTTCCTATATCTAATGTAATCATTAGGTTATACTTAGTTTGGAAAAAAATTTCATTAGAATACTATAGGAATAAAGTTGAGTGAATTGATATGATGGATTAGAATAAATATTTATTGAATCACCTATCCAAGATTCATATATGATATGATTGGTATGATTATTTACTATATATAGTTGTAACTTATTTACAAGATTAACCAATGTAAATCATGATTAAATATGGTCCATGGCTTACTAAATTGATACAATATATCAGGTTATCATTTTTAGTGGGTGAAATTTCATTAAAATCTCTTAATAAAACAATATAAAACATGATGCACACCAATAAATATAGATTATAGAATAAATCATGATTATTATATTAAAATATCTTATAGGTATGTCCTATATACAGTAATTATATATTGGTATCTAAGTTTGGGTAGTGTTATCAAAGTGAAATTTCTAATTATATGTATTTGAGTGTCATAGAAGTAAATTTCATTAATTTTAACTTAGGTTTATTGGATATTGGGTGTGCATCATGCGTTTGTGATGATAAGCACCAAATCATAAATATGAAATAATTGATGATAGGTTAAGTAGATCATGTTGAAAATGGGAAAATATTTTTGTTTAAGGTCAACACTTGTAATTTAGTTCTACCATATAGATTAGATCTAGATTTTGAAAACTGTTATTATGCTCCTTAAATAGAAATTTGATTTCTATATCATCTTTGGATAATATGGGATTTTAATTAATTATTAATAATAAAAGTTATATTATACATATGAATGAAATGTTTTATAGCATTTGGAATATAATGAATGTTTTATAAATTCAAGATATGTATAATCATTTTCATAACATTAAAAATAAAAAGGTTGAGATTGATTCTAACACTACTTATCTTTTCCATGTTCACCTTGGACATATAAATGGGGAAAACATTAAAAGACACTATAGGGATGGATTTTTCGAATCATACAATTGTGAATCGTTTAATACATGAAAATATTATCTATTAGAAAAAATGACCACATCAAATTTTAGTGCAAAAGGTGGAAGTTATATTGGACAATTGGATCTTATATATAGTTATATATGTAAACTAATGAGTAATCAAGTAATTAGTGGTTATTGGTACTTCCTAACCATTATTGATTGATTTAGTTGGTATAGTTATGTCATTATAATGATATAAAAGTTTGAAACTTTTGAAAAGTTTAAATATTTTTAGAAAAAAGTGAAGAATCAACTAGGAAAAAGTATCAAGATTATCCAATCAGATCATTGGGGTGAATACTTAATATAGGAATTTATTAACCTTGTGAGATATTTTGGAATTATTTCACAATTCAATCCTCCTAGAACACCATAATTGAATGGTGTATCTGAGAGAAGAAATCATGCCTTGTTAGACAAGGTTCAATTGATAATGAGTTGGTTTAACCTTCCTATATCATTATGGGGATATGTTATAGAAACAAACACATTCCTAATTAACCGTATTTCATATAATAAAATAATAATACACCATATGATATATTGTATTAGAATTGTTCCAATTTTTATTTTATAATGATTTGGGGTTGTGAAGAATAAGTGAGATGTTTGGATTCTAATAAACATAGATCTAAATTAGAGAAATTATTTTTTATTGGTTATCCAAAAGATAATGTAGGATATTAATTTTATAGTATTACTAAGAAAAAATTATTTTTGGCCTGATTTTTTATTTTCATTGATAAGTAATACATTGTTATAATATTTAGTGGGAGGAAAATTTAACTTTGAGAAGTTTATACCAACAAATAGGAAGTGTTCAAGATATGGAATATGAGTCGTTACAAAAATATTTATGGAAGAATAACTAACTATGGTTAAACAATAACCTTGAATTTTTTGTAGTATTCTTTCAGAGCATAAGAGATATGGATTTCTTATGTAAACTAATGATGAATTAGTGTTTATAGATGATGAACATACTACTTTACAAGGGTGGATTGTGATTTTTTCTTTTGAAAAATGGTAAAATTCCATGAAATATGAGATGGAATCCTTATTCAATAAACAGATTTGAAATTTTTTTGACACACATGAAGGGGTGAAACATAGGGTGAAATTTTTTTTTTATAGAAAATATATATATATGGTATAATGTCTACCTATAACTCTTTCCTTGTGTTAAAGGATTAAAAACAAATTCATGGTACTAACTATGAAGATACCTTTTCTCAAGTTCTAATGATAAGGCATGTTTGGATATTGATAGCCATAACAGCTCATTATTCTTATGATATATATTAGATGAATTTCAAAACTATTTTATTTAATGGAAATTTAGTTGAGGAAGTTTATATGATATAACCAAGATGTTTCGAAGTACCAAATAACTATTAAGCCTTATAAGTTTCAAGAATGCATTTATGGATAGAATAAAGATTCTAAGAGTTGGAACATCCAGTTTGAGGATGCAATAAAAGTGTTTGGTTTCATTAGAAACATATATTATTATTGTACAAATAAGTGAATTAGTGTGAGTTTCATGATATTTTTGATATTGAATGTGTGTGACAACTCCTTGTTGAAATGAGTCCCTGATTTTATATTCTATAAAGGTTTTATTGGGAAAATTATTTTTGATGAAATACATGGGTGAGCTAGCCAACATACTAGGTCTAAATATATATATAAATAGATTAGAGAGGTTTCTAGCACCATGTTAAAAACATATATTGGTAAAGTACAAAATTGATTTAGCATAGTGAACTCTAAGAAGAAATATTTACCAACATTGCATGGAAAAAATATTCAAAAGATTTAAAATCCTTCTAAAGAGTTAGAAAGGGTATATATGATTCCTTATACATATTTCATAGGATCAATCATGTATCTCATGTAGTTTACTCACCCTAATGTCATAGATTATTTGAGAATAATAAGTAGATACCAATCCAATCCTAGAAAAAATCACTAGATTTATATTAAGAATATCCTTAATTACTTAAGATGTAAGGATATGTAATTAGTATTTTGAGGTGAGGATGTTCTCATTCTAAAGGGTTACATTTATACCTATTTTAAATCTAAAAAATATGACACGAGTTCTCAATATGGTTTTTTATTTTTCCTAAATAGTAGATCTGTTAGTTATAAGAGTTCCAAATAGGCTACTTTAGGCGACTTGAACTTGGGATGGTTCTTATCATTGAGGGATTAATTGATCTTTACTATAACAATAATAGAGATATTTCTCCTACTAAGAAACCTTAATCTCACCAAATGATCAAACATATCCTTCATAAATACCATCCCATTTGAGAGATTGTTGAGAGGGGATATATAAAGAGTTATTGGGTGGATATAGAAGTTAATGTCATAGATCCATTGACAATACCATTAGTATAATGAAATTATAAGGGTTATATTTAATCTCTTGTTAATAAATACATGATATATTTGATGTAAATGTTAAAAAAATATCATTTTTTATTATAAAGGTAACCATCATATGCCATTCATTCATGTGTACTGCATTTATATTATATGAATGGTGGGATAATAATATCTCCCCAAAGTATGATTTTGATTTGTCCTTAATAGATGATCATCATGGATTATTATGGTTTATAATGATATATAAATATTATCATGGGTAGAATCTGGTGTTGGATATGCATTAATATAGTTCAATAGTATTATACAACTTATCTATATCATAGGACTAGATATACATGTGATTCATATCATAGGATTTTATATGCTTATATCATATAAGATATAGAGATACCTCTATCATATGGTATGAATGCATTCATATAATGGAAATTGTGTGTATGACCTACTTCCTAATATTATAAATAGTTTCCTTCGGTTTTGAAAATTTTATATGATTCATTTATAGCATGATAAACATGTTATAGTTTTTTGAAATGTTCAAGCGATAATATTCTTAAATGGCCATGCTTTATGAATAAAACATGTTGGTTTCTATGAGTTAGAAACTGCTGAATAACTTACTTCATTAAATGACATAATCCTATATAAAGGAGTATATCCTTTGTAAAGACCCAAAACTTTCGAGGAAATTTTTTTCCCTTAATTTTCTTTGAGATTTTATGAGTACGCAGTTTCTGACAGCACCTGATTCCGAGGCCCAGTGTGCCCGGAATCAATTTCTGAAGTTTAGCTCGAGTACGTTCACTGAACGAACGAGCGGGTTTTTCTATCTTTTGAACCAGTGCTCGGATTTGAAATCAGAGGGCACCGATGAACTCGCAACGCCGGTAATTTCTTAAGTGGACCTTTACTGTAGATGCCTTGGCACGGGAAGAGAAGTTAAAAAAAATTGGATTAAATAAGAGGTGAATAAAATTGTGGAACAATTTTATTTTATATCTAATGTGGTTATATCCTACATGGGGGAGTTGGTGTGGGACCCACAAGCTCCTAACTACCCATGTGAGGATAATTGTGAGGTGGGGCCCACACGAGCCCTAACCTCTCCTTTTCCATAACTCTCATAAACTCCCTCCATTAATACATGTCAACCCCTCAAGTTTATGAGGAACCTTCCCCCCTCTCTTTAATTAAATGACAACATGTTTAATTAATGAGGATCCTTCCTTCCCATTTTAATGTTCCACCGCAGCGGATTAATTGGATGGGGCCCTATGTCATAAATCCCCCATTTATGACTTGCGTGCCAACGACCAACCCACCACTCCTATTTAAAGGAGGCTAGGGGGAGGAGTTCTGGAAAGCTTCTTCAAGCAGAGGAACTCTAGCAGCGAAGCACGGCACCCAGAACTTGGAGAGTTTTCCTCTTCCTCCAACGAAGAACGAAGAACGTCGTTGCCACCCTCGGCTTCATCCTTCCCGACGTTGACGGAACGACACCCGTCTACCGCGACGCTGTCTACCGTGACGCCGACGAACGCCATCTTCGAGGTTGGGGTTTTTCATCGTTCAAGAATTATTAATTGACGTTATTCCATATTTCTTGGACACATGTTATCGGATTAATGGGAGGGGGTCAGACCGCACAAACACGGCCGACCCTCCTCCCCTTTGTTGTTGTGTCTTGTTGCGGATTGGAATGGAGGCAACACAGTGTCGTCGCACCGCACGGGAATGATGGAACCGCGGTCAGAGCGGGCTGCGGCGTAGAAGCGTGGCCCCGTCGCGCCGCGCCGAAGCCAAAGAACCCGCGGGCAAGGTCGGGCCGCGGCGTAGAAGCGCGGCGCCGTTGCGCCGTGCCGGAGCTCAAGAAGGGTCGAGGCCGAGGTGGGCCGTGGCGGAGGGGCATGGCACCGTCACGCCGTGCCGAATGGACAAGGGCCGCGGCCTAAGCCGTGGCTGTGCAGGAGAGGGCGCCCAGAATCGCTGGCCGCCGGTGCTTCAGAAGGGCGGGACTGTGGGGTCCCGCGGCGGCGGCACCGGCCGTTCGGAGGATGTCGGGGGTCGTAACCCCAGGCGGCAGATAGTCGGGCCCCCTCCACGTGGGGGGCCGCCGTTTCGAGACAAGGAGGGCAGCGCCCCCCATTTTCCACTCGGCCGAAACGGCCGAGCTGCTGGTCATGTGGGCCGCGCCCGCGCCAGGCCAACCGGCCGCGCCGGGTCGGACCGCCCGCGCCGGGCCGGGCCACCCGCGCCGGGTCGGGGTCGTGCCAGTCGGGCCGGGCCACGCCAGCTGGGTCGGGCCGCGCCCTAGTGGGCTGGGCTCGGACCCGGGTCGGGTCGCCCGGTTCGGGTCGACCCAGGGGGTCTTGGGCCAGTTCGGTCCGGGCCCAAAACCCCCTAAAATCGGACAGCTCCGTTCAAAGGCCCATAACATGGGCTACAGACCTCCGATTGATGCACCATTAGTTGCGATGTGATCCTTGGATCGAGACGGTCATTTCAGTATATTACACTCAAGGTTTTGGAGAACTTTGTGTATAGTTGGGTTGGTTCGAACACGAAACCAACAGGGCCTTCGGAGCGGAAATGCTTATAACTTGAGCTCCGGACGTCCGATTGACATGTCGTCGACTTTGTTGGATTCCTCTTAGTGAGACGGTTCTTTTGGCTTACTCCGCTCGAGGTTTGAATGTATTTGGAGTACGGTCAGGTTGTTTTTGACTTAAAAACCAACCGGGCCCCTGGGACGGAAAAGCCAATAACTCTCAGACCAGGCGTCCGATTGACGCGTCGTCTGTCTTGTTGAGTTCCTATTGACGAGACGGAACTTTGAGATACATAAACTCCGGACTACGTTTCAGTTGATGTATCGACCCCCCTTGTCTCATGGAGCGGACCCTCCCAGAATCAAGCATGCTATGTGCGGGAACCCTAGAGCTGGCTGCGACTGCAACGACTTCCGTACTGGAATCGTCTGTGGGTTTGACGGTGAAGACTTTTGTACTAGAATACTCTGTGGGTTCGACGGTGAAGACTTTTGTATTGGAATCCTCCGTGGGTTCGACGATGATGACAACCGCACTAAAATCCTCCATGGGTTCGGCAGTGAAGACTACTGTACTTGTATCCTACGTGGGTCCGACAGTATTGACCTCTATTGTAGTATCCTATGTGGGTCCGACAGAGTAGCTGGACTAGTATCCTACATGGGTCTGACAGCTTAGCTGGTCTAGTATCCTACGTGGGTCCCATATAGATGAATTAGTAACTACATATAATTATCTCTTTTGCTTTACAAATGATGTATACCTGTCTGAGCTGAGTCTTGATTTTCAATCTTTATCATTGATGTGACTGACTTACTTTCCTGTGTGGACTCGGCTGTACTTTTCAATGTGGACTGGGTTGTACTTTCTATGTGAACTGGGTTGTACTTTCTTGTGTGGATTGGGTTGTACTTTCCTGTGTGGATTGGGTTGTGCTTTCCTATGTGGACTGGGTTGCACTTGGGCTCGTGAGTTGGAGCAGAACTGGAATTGATGACTTAGGTATATGTATGGGCATATACCTAAGTGGAGACGGTTGATACTTCGTGTTTTGTATCTTTCCTATGGTTTATCCTTTGTGGATTTTGGGAGACCTTCAAGGGTCTTGGGGTCTCTACTGAGTATCGTATACTCACCCCTGCATGGGCTATGCCCGCACTACATTGTGTTGGTTGCATATGACAGACAGCGCTGATTGTAGTTGAGGCTTGTGGAGCGGGACGGTACCTGGAGGTGGACCACTTGGCGGGACGTACTTAGAGCGGACGGCTGGACCCGAGGAGCCGACGAGGCTATTTGTACCCACCTTTCAGGTGGGAGTTCTGGAGGACGACTCGGTGGTTGCTGCTTACCTTTCAGCTGTTGTACTTCCTTTTTCTCAGTTGTACTGTACTTTCAGTTGGGTTTGTATACTGGCCCATTTACTTTCCATCACTTACTTTTGTACTCAGTTTACCTAGTGTTTACTTCAGCTTGCGTACTCTATGGTGTTTTTTTCTTAAATAAAGGCAATTTCTTCCCTTATATCGGGATTTATGCCTTTGGTGCTTGTCTCCAGCCCCTGGCCTGTGGAAGGCGGGCTTGGGGTAGTCACAGCATGGGTCCCGAGGACGGGTCATGACAAATTGGTATCATAGGAGTTCGTTTCTACCGCAGAACTCAGGAATCTGACCTTTCTTCTATGTAAAGCAATAAAGTTGTGGGTATTGAGTGTGGTTATCAGTCCAGGGAGTCTAGTGTTGGGGCGGCGGCTGACGTATCCATACACCAGGACCCTGACTTCTGATTTCCAACTCAGTGCATGAAAACATTGATTGCATGTGTGTTTCAAAAGTTTTCTTTGTGATTACTTTGTGTCAACTCACTAGGTATACTGTATTAACCATGGATCACCTGTCTCTTTTCAGGATGGCCCCACGATGGTAGCCAGCTAGGGTTCCGAGCTTTGTACGAGACGACAGCCCACCGAGCGATGAGGCCTCGGTGCAGGGCCCTATTACAGCGGAGGCACCGGCGGTACCTCTACCCACTGAGCCACCGATACCACCAGCCCCAGCCGCTGAGAGTGCACGTCGCCTTAGTTCACTGCACGAGTTTCAGCATCAGATACCGCCCAGGTTTTATGGGGAGACGGACCCTCAGGCAGCCGAGGATTGGATGGAGGCTGTTGTACGAGTTTTCAGATTAGTAGGGACACCAGCTGACCTCATGGTGATCCTTGAGGTGAGTCTCCTACACGCGGCAGCAGGTAGATGGGGGAGCCTGATGCTCCAAGTGCACGATGAGGCATCTCTCCTTTGTTCGTACTTCGAGATCCTCTTCCACTCAGAGTTCATTCCAGCCACCCTCCGTGCGGTGCGCATTCAGGAGCTACTGTAGCTACGGAAGGGCAGCATGACGGTAGCCCAGTACTCGGCGAGGTTTACCGACCTCTCGCGCTACTCCACAGACATGGTACGAGACCAATTCTTCTGGGCCTGGACCTTCGATCAGGGACTGAAGCATGATATCAGGGCTTCGATGATCTCCCTCAACATCCCGACACAAGCAGAGGTGCTGGAGAGAGCCCTTCTAGTGGAAAGTTTTCTTGCTGAGCAGTCACCAGCGGCGAGACCCTCCGTAGGATGACCCACAACAGAGTCTTCTACAGCCGGCAGTAGACAGATGACGCAAAGGACCAAGCGGGATAGACCATCAGATGAGAAATCTCAAGAAATAGGTTTCGTTGTGCGAGGAACTCGGAATAGAGCCAGCTATACGAGGAGCAGGCAGTGCTATGCATGCGGTGGGCAGAGTCACATGGCTCGCGACTGCCCGACCTGCCCTGCAGATGAGCGGCAAGTGGTAGAGGGACCTCCCAGTTAGTGGTTCGACCATGGTGGTCCGCATGGAACCGACGGACGAGGCAGAGGAGCTGTCCAAGCAGCGGGTGGTGGGCGACGCTTTGAGGCCCTACCACCACCACCACCAAGAAGACCACCCCGACCGCAGGGAATGGGTGGACAAGGGAGAGATCATCTTCTGGCAGCTGAGGCCTACGACTATGGAGCTCTGGGAGCAGATGGACAGGAGTGGGACTATCTCCAGACATGGATACTTTTGTTCATGTTGCTTCTAACCTTGTTTATGTTTTGTTTTTGGATGCTTTGTGTCATTGTACCTTGTGTTGCAGTAATAAAAGACACTTGTTCTTGTGACTTTTTCTTCCCTCTCTTTCTTTTTATGCAGTTGATACTGAGGGGTTCTGGTTAAAACCATTGACTTGACCCTCACTTTCAAGATTCCTACTGGAAGAGACCTAGTGACCACACACTGCTGCTGACAGTGTGACTTGACCCTTGGAGGCGAGAGTAACGGTTGGATATCTTGGTAGTAGCATCGAGGCCCTACAACGTCGTCCATGGCATGAAATAGTACAATTCATGTCAGGATTGACTATATTAGTAAAAGGACGTGGTTCATCTAGGGGATGAGACCAGATTTCTCTTTTCGACAGGGGAGGAATCTCAGCATCTCTTATAGATCGTAGACGAAGGAGGGTGGGGTTAAGTTCTTACATATGTCTAGACTCACCCATTGTTCGTCGAGCGAACAGTTTATGGTTCTCACCAACTCAAAAGTATCAGGTATATCTTTTCTCATATTGACATGAACCTGAGATAGCGGTGATGGCTTGAGTTCCTCCAGGACTATGACATTGAGACAGGTTCTACTCCTAGGAAGGAGAACGTTGTAGTGGATGCTCTTGGTTTGAGATCAGGCATTCATTTTTTAGGAGTGGCGAGACAACCACTGGTCGCGTTTTCATATATCCTTTTTGGATAGTGTTGGAGTGAGTACGTGTAGAACCAGAGATGGTTCTGGCTACATTGGGGAAGGTGCAGATCATCCTGGAGCGGATGAGGACTGCATAGAGAAGACAGAAGTCTTATGCTGTTAGGAGGTGGAGACCACTGGAGTTCGAGGATGGTGACCATGTTTTCTTACGGTTCTCACCTCGACGTGGATTACGGAGATTTAGCCACGGCGGAAAGTTATCCCCGCGCTTCATCAGACCATTCCAGGTTCTCAGCAGGATAGGTGAGGTGGCTTATCGCCTGGCTCTACCACCTCAGCTGCACCAGGTGCATGGCGTATTCCACGTATCTCAGCTGAGGAGATAAGTGCACGACCTGACGCATATCATCGACCATGGGGAGCTAGACATCGATGACGGGGTAACTTTTGTGGAGGTCCCGGTAGAGATCGAGGATCGACAGGAGCGGGTCCTACGTGGAAGGTCGATACCTATAGTGCGCATCAGGTGGCAGCATGGGAACCTCCAAAAGAACACTTGGGAGCGGGAGGCTCAGATGCGTGCTCAGTACCCTCATTTGTTCCCCTAGTTTGTGATGTATCTTTACGGGGACGTAAAGCCCTGAGGTGGGAGTAATGTAAAGACTTGTAAATTTCAAGTAAAATTTTTTTCCTTAACATTCTTTGGGATTTTACGAGTACGCAGTTTCTGACGGCACCTGATTCCGAGCCCCAGTGTGCCCGGAATCAATTTCAGAAGTTTAGCTCAGGTACGTTGAGTGAACGAACGAGTGGGTTTTTATATCTTTTGAACCGGTGCTTGTATTTGAAATCCGAGGGCACCGATGAACTCACAACGCCGGTAATTTATTAAGTGGACCTTTACCGTAGATGCGTTGGCACAGGAAGAGAAGTTAAAAAATTGTGGATTAAATAAGAGGTGAATAAAATTGTGGAACAATTTTATTTTATATCTAATGTGGTTAGATCCTACACGGGGGAGTTGGGGTGGGACCCACAATCTCCTAACTACCCATGTGAGGATAATTGTGAGGTGGGGCCTACACGATCCCTAACCTCTCCTTTTCCATAACTCTCATAAACTCCCTCCATTAATACATGTCAACCCCTCAAGTTTATGAGGAACCTTCCCTCCCTCTCTTTAATTAAATGACAACGTGTTTAATTAATGAGGATCCTTCCTCCCCATTTTAATGTTCCACCACAGTGGATTAATTTGGTGGGGCCCTATGTCATAAATCCCCAATTTATGACTTGTGTGCCAACGACCAACCCACCACTCCTATTTAAAGGAGACTAGGGGGAGGAGTTCTGGACGGCTTCTTCAAGCAGAGGAACGCTAGCAGCGAATCACGATGGATAGCACTTGGAGAGTTTTCCTCTTCCTCCAATGAAGAATGAAGAACGTTGTTGCCACCCTCGGCTTCATCCTTCCCGACGTTGACGGAACGACGCCCATCTACCGTGACTCCATCTACCGCGATGCTGATGAATGCCTTCTTCGAGGTAGGGGATTTTCATCATTCAAGAATTATCAATTGACGCTATTCCTTATTTCTTGGACGCATGTTATCAGATTAACGGGAGGGGTCTGGACCGCACAAACACGGCCGACCCTCCTCCCCTTTTTTGTTGTGTCTTGTTGCGGATTGGAACGGAGGCAACGTGGTGTCGTCGCACCGCGTGGGAATGAGGGAACTGCGGCCGAAGCGGGCCGTGGCGTAGAAGCGTGGCACCGTCGCGCCGCGCCGAAGCCGAAGAACCCGCGGCCAAGGTTGGGCTGCGGTGTAGAATCACGGTGTCGTTGCGCCACACCGGAGCTTCAAGAAGGGCCGCGGCCGGGGCGGGTCATGGCGGAGGGGCGTGGCTCCATCGTGCCGCGCCGGATGGACAAGGGTCGCAGCTGTTCTTTGGAGGGCATCCAGAATCGCCGGTCACCGGTGCTTTGGAAGGGTGGGATCGTGGGGTCCCGCGGCGGGGGCACCGGCCGGCCAACCAGGCCGGCCGTTCAGAGGATTTTGGGGATCGTAACCCCAGGCGGCAGATAGGTGGGCCCCCTCCACGTGAAGGGACGCTGTTTCAAGACAAGTGGGCAGCACCCCCCGTTTCTCGCTCGGCTGAAACGGCCGAGCTGCTGGCCACGCGGGCCGCGCCCGCGCCAAGCCAACCGGCCACGCCGGGCCGGACCGCCCGCGCCGGGCAGGACTCCCACACCGGGACAGGCCTCGCCCTAGTGGGCTGGGCCTGGATCCGGGTTGGGTCGCCCGGTTCGGGCCGACCCAGGGGGTCTTGGGCTGGGTCGGTCCGGGCCCAAAACCCCCTAAAATCGGACAGATTCGTTCAAAGGCCCATAACTTGGGCTACAGATCTCCGATTGACACACTATTAGTTGTGATGCAATATTTGGATTGAGACGGTCGTTTCAATATATTACACTCAAGGTTTCGGAGAACTTTGTGTATGGCCGGGTTGGTTCGAACACAAAAGCAACCGGGCCTTCGGAGCAGAAACGCTTATAACTTGAGCTCCGGACTTCCGATTGACATGTCGTCGACTTTGTTGGATTACTCTTAGTGAGATGGTTCTTTTGCCTTACTCCGTTCAAGGTTTGGACACAATTGTAGTATGGTCAGGTTGGTTTTGTCTTAAAAACCAACCGGGCCCCTAGGACAAAAAAGCCAATAACTCTCAGACCGAGTGTCCGATTGACGCGCCATATGTCGTGTTGAGTTCCTATTGACGAGACGGAACTTTGGGATACATCAACTCCGGACTACGTGTCAGTTGATGTATCGACCCCCCTTGGCTCATGGAGCAGACACTCCCGGAATCAAGCATGCTATCTGTGGGAACCCTAGAGCTGGCTATGACTGCAACGACTTCCGTACTGGAATCCTCTGTGGGTTTGACGGTGAAGACTTTTGTACTGAAATCATCTGTGGGTTCGACGGTGAAGGATTTTGTACTGTAATCCTCCGTGGGTTCGACAATGACGACAACCGTACTAGAATCCTCTGTGGTTTTGGCAGTGACGACTACTGTACTTGTATCCTACGTGGGTCCGATAGTATTGACCTCTATTGTAGTATCCTACGTGGGTCCGACAGAGTAGTTGGACTAGTATCCTACGTGGGTCCGACAGCTTAGCTGGTCTAGTATCCTACATGGGTCCCAGCTAGATGAATCAGTAACTGCATCTGATCATCTATTTTTCTTTACAAATGATGTATACCTATCTGAGGTGAGTCTTGATTTTCAATCTTTATCATTGATGTGATTGACTTACTTTCCTGTGTGGACTGGGTTGTACTTTCCTGTGTGGACTGGGTTGTACTTTCTGTGTGGATTGGGTTGTACTTTCTTGTGTGGATTGGGTTGTACTTTCCTGTGTGGATTGAGTTGGTCTTTCCTGTGTGTAATGGGTTTCACTTCGGCTCGTGAGTTGGAGCAGAACTGGAATTGACGACTTAGGTATATGTTTGGGCATATACCAAAGTGGCGACGGTTGATACTTCGTGTTTTGATTTTTCCTATGGTTTATCCTTTTTGGATTTCGAGAGACCTTCGGGAGTCTCGGGGTCTCTACTGTGTATCTTATACTCACCCCTTCAAGGTCTATGCCTGCACTATGTTGTGTTGGTTGCAGAGGACAGACAGTGCTGATCGTAGTTGAGGCTTGTGGAGTGGGACAGTACCTAGAGGTGGACCACTTGGCGGGACATACTCAGAGCGGACGGTTGGACCCGAGGAGCCGACGAGACTATCTGTACCCACCCTTCAGGTGGGAGTTCCAGAGGAAAACTCAGTGGTTGCTTCTTACCTTTCAGCTGTTGTACTTCCTTTTTCTCAGTTGTACTGTACTTTCAGTTGGGTTCATATATTGGCCCATTTACTTTCCAGCACTTACTTTTGTACTCAGTTTACTTAGTGTTTACTTAATCTTGCGTACTCTGTGGTGTTTTTTTTCTTACATAAAGGAAATGCCTTCCCTTATATCGGGATTTATGCCTTTGGTGCGAGTCACCAGCCCCTGGCCTGTGGAAGGTGGGCATGGTGTAGTCACGGCACGGGTCCCGAGGACGGGTCGTGACATCCTTCTATTTGGGTGTGTGTTATACTATCATTCTAAATCTAAATCTCTCTTCCTTCATGGATCCCCATTTATATTCAAGGAGATAGTACCATAACACCTTTAATGTTTTTAGTGTCCTCTCATAGTATAAAAGTATTCTAGAGGCAATTATACTATTTGTGGAGGCAATAGTCCATCTGTTGTTTCTTGGTGATCTTTCTCAAATAGAACCTATCGATGTGGGTCTTACTAGAAATGAGGTATGCCTATTTAGATTTGTGTTCTTTATTACATGTTGATTTGATAATGATATATTCAGTAGTATATTGGGTTTATTCTACTCTTATAGACTTGTGATGATCCTACAAAACCTATCAGTGGTACCAGATCTACTTCCATCATTGATTCAACCTAATTTTACATTGATTTTATAAAGGTCATTAATATTGTATACTGTTAATGGATCTATCTTAATGTATGATCTTGCATCGCTAAATATTAGATGTTGGACCTACCCTGTTATACGATATATGATATCGTAAGGCATGATTCATTGTTTTTTTTATGTCGTAAATCATTACTAGATAAATCACAGTGTATAATTAATTAAACCTCTATTTTTTCACTATTTAATAATCTATGATATAAGATATCATAGCCTATAGCTTAAATTCTAGGGTTTTAAAAACATTGTATCGATTCATAATATTGATAATGGAGATATCTATGATTATTAATGGTGGAACATGATAATATTTTTCATAAGTTTTTACTGAAACATGACTTTTGATAAATATTTTATACTATATATCATAAAATACAATACAATCATAAAAATGAGAAATATTTATTTTTATGAAAAATTTCTTATGGTTTATAATTTTTTTTATAAAATATAAGTTCTATACATTATAAATGGAATATTTTTATGGATAAATAAATTATGAAATTTACAAATTGATATCTTATGTTTCAAAAATAAATATAATGTTTATTTATTTATTTATTCATTTTAAATATTCATGTAAATAAATATTTATTTGATCTGAATATTATATATGCTTAAATTTATGAGAAAATTTTATTATTATAAAATTGTCATGATATACTAAGAACGAAAACATAAGATTAAGTTTTCATATACCTTGACTTCAATTTTTTAGTTAAATCATTAGATTTATTTTAGATATTTAATTTAGTTTATACATAATGGGTATTGGAGTGATTATTGAATTAAAATCTCTCTTGAGTGAAGTATCCTTGGTTAGAGGGACTTTAGGTTGGAATTTTCATATTACTGGAAGATTAATCCTTTTAAAGAAATGTGGGGGTTTCCTATTTGTTGATCAAAGCTTACTCTTCTAGTGATTATTAATTTCAACTAATAATAAATAATTAAATTAAAATATTTTAATGCACCTTATTCCTAGTATTAATTTTGATATGTTTAAGTATATTTAGATTAGATTTTTTAGTGAGTAACGCAAATAATGAGTTGTGTAAAGAGTTTCACATTTATATGGTTTGAACATATTAATTTATTGTATGGGATATCGATACCAAATATAAATCATTAGAATAATGTATACATAAATTAATAAAATATAAGGTAAAAAAGATTAAATGTAATGAAATAATTATAAATTTAATATGAATATGGTTTATATTAAAATGGAGAGACTTTAAAAGAAAAAATCTCAAATACTAAGTGTGATATTCTTTCTAAAGAAAACACATGTCAATACCTTGATCATAGAACCAAGTAATTTCATGATGAAGTTGGGTTCCAATAGATTATCTTGTGTAATTCATGGTATAAATGGACAACCCTAAGAATTTGGTGCACAAATTACACTATATATTTTGGGTTACACTTATCTATGAAACCCTATGAGAGAGTATATGAGTGAAATATAGCTGAGTTTATCCATATGATGGACTTGGATAAAGGGTTTTCCTCTAAACTATTTGATTTGATTAGCATGATGGCCTACCTAAACAGCTGTGTTTTGATATGATCACTATATTGGAATCAAAACTTAGTGAAACTTAGTGAAACATAGATCTTTCTCTATTAAAGGTAATAGTTTATGTGGTCATCATTTTAGTGGGAGTAATTTCTTTAAAAGTTCTTAATGAAAATATATAAAATATGATACTCAACTAAAAATACGTCGTTGTTGTAGATTATGGAATGCATTATGATTATCATTTTGAGATATCTAATAGGTTTAACCTATACCTGTTGACCTACTGAAAATTAACTTTTTATTAAATAGTCCCCTTTTAAGCGGTGAGGGGGAACCCAAGACATCATCGACTTAGACAAAATAAATGGACTCAATGGACTAAAAGATCAAGACCAAAAGAAAACCTCACTACAAGATAGAAGCTCCTCTCAGTAACAAAAATCATTAAACTTACTTCCTCTATCCCAAAGATAATCGGCTAACTGTCCCGTGCAAAAATGCATTGGCCTAGAACCGATGGCTCAAGCCATACCCTCTTAAACATTTAATTTTGAATAGCCATTAAATAGTGAAAACCATCACCCTGCACCTCATATGAAACATCTTCCTTGGGAAATAATTATTACATTGGATTATAACACTTCTAGTATAAGTCTACATAGTGGACTAGTTATGAAATTATAAAAAAAATATTGTTTTTCTACTATAAATATAAATTTTATTTCTATATCCTATTTGGAAAGTATGGTATTTTCATTATTTAATAAGAACAAGAGATTTTATATATCTATGAATAAAATGTTTTATGTCATTGGTAATATGTTGAATGGTTTACACATCATGTAAATGGACAATATTATCAATAACATTCATAATAAATAAGGTTTAGGTTGATTCTAACCCCACTTTCCTTTGGAATTGTCTCCATGATCATATAAATGATAAAATAATTCAAAGAATATATAGATATAGATTATTGAATTCATTCTATTATGAATATTTTGAAATATAATAATCTTGTTTATTAGAAAAATTTACCAAATAACCTTTCATTGGAAAAGTTATAAGAGCTAGTGTACTATTGGATATAATATATATGGATTCATGTGGACAAATTAGTACTCAATAAAGTGGTGGTTATCTTTTTTATTTATGGATTTAGTTGGTATGGTAATGTGTATCAAATGATACACAAGATTTAAACATGTGAAAAGTTCAATGAGCTTCAAAATGAAGTACAAAATTAATTGGAAAATTTTATTAAGATTATCTTTTGTAATTGTTGTGGTGAATACTTAAGTTAGGATTTCACTGAACATATAAGATATTGTATAATTCTTTTACAAATCACTTTTCCTAGAACACCATAATTTAATAGTGTTTTTGAGAGGGGGAATCATACCCTGATAGACATAGTTTGATTAGTGATGAGTTAGTCGACCTTCCCATTTCATTTTGGTGATATAATATTGAATCTTCTATATTCATACTTAAATTAATTCCATCTAAAGAATTCATAAATATACCATATGATTTAATAATTTATAAATGTCCCAATATTTCTTTTATGAATATTTGGGGTTGTGAAGAATACATATGATGGTTGTATTATGATAAACTTAACCTTAACTCAGATAAATTTTTATTTCATGAATATACCAAGGAAAATATAGGATATTATTTATATAATCCTATTAAAAAATTTGATTGGATATGGTTCTTTAATTGAAATTAAACACATGAATCTAAGATTTAGTGGGAGGAAAATTTAAATTAGATGAGTTCAAGACCAAAAAATAGAATGTGTACCTAAGATGGAAATTGATTCAGTTCTACAAAGAGTTGTGGAATAAATACCAACTCAAGTTTCATAAGAATCTATAAGGTTTGTTATGAATCATCAAAATCTCGGGGTATATGGATTTCTTATATAAAATAATGATGATGTTATGTTTATAGATAATGAACCTACTACCCTCCCCCAAGAATCCATTGAGAGCTTTAGTTACTAAAAATAGTTAAATGATTTAAAATTTGAAATAGAATCCATAAACACTAACCATGTTTGGAACTTGGTAGAATAATTTTAAGAGATGAATCCCATATAGTAAAAGTGGGTTTCTAAAAAAACTAATATATATGGTAGATATTCTACTTATAAAAGTCTCCTAGTATAAAAAGGTAATAAGAAAATCATGGTATTAACTATGAAGAAATATTTTCTCTAGATGTAATGATAAAGTATACTAATATATGTCTACCAATAATAACTCATAAGGATTATGAGATATATCATATAGATGTTGAAACCACTTTCATTAATGTAAATTTAGTTTAAGGATGTGTATATAATAAAAATTAAATATTTTATGTACCAAATGATTATTCTAAGGTGTTAATGTTTTAATGGTCTATCTGTGGATTAAAGAAATATTTTTAGAGTTGGAATATCTTGTTTGATAATGTAATAATTAAATTTGGTTTCATTGATAATATTTATGATTCTTATGAATACAAGAATAACAGTGGGAGTCTTATGGTATTTCTGATATTGTATATGGATGGAATAATCCCTGTGAAAAAGGTATCTTGACTTTATATTCTCTAAAGGAATGGTGAGGAAAATGATTCTTGATGGATGATATAGGTGAAAAATACAACATACTTGGTATTAAGATATTTAGAGATAAATCAAACATTTTACATAAACTAAACTAAAACACATATATTGGTAAAGTGAAAAAACAATTATCTTGGAGATAACTAAAAAGGGGTCTTTACCAATGTTATAAGGAAAAATATTTCCAGGAATCAAAACCCTGAAAAGGTTTTAAAAATTCTGGATATAATTCCTTATAAATATTATATAAGTTCTATTATATATTTCATGTTATGTACTCAATCCAATGTTTCTTATACTTTGAGCATTACAGGTAGATAAAAATCCAATCTTGGTGAGTTTCACTGAATTTATGTCAAAAATATCCTTAAGTACTTAAGAATAATTAATAGATATGTTCATAGTGCATAGAGGTCTGGATGATCTCTTTATAAAGGGTTACACATATTCTAGTTTCTAATCTAAAAAGATAATATGAGATATCAATCTAGTTTCATGTTTTTCCTAAATAGTGGAACTATTAGATGGAATAGTTCTAAAAAAACCTACCAAAAAAGACTCAAATATAGAGATGGAGTACATTATCCCATTAGATACTATGAAGTAAGATTCTTGGATCAAGAAATTCATCACTGAACTTAGGGTGGTTTCTATTATTATGGGATAAATTAAGAATTACTTTGACAACAATAAAGATATTTCATAGGATAAGGAACTTTAGTCTCACTAAAAGACCAAACACATCCTTTAAAAATAATATCTCATTCAAGAGATCATTGATAGGGGTGATATAAAGATATCTTGGGTGTATACAGATGAAAATATAGTAGATCCTTCGAAAAAAACATTATCATAAAAAACATGTTGTTATATTGGTATTATATTTATGTGATATTGGATGTAATGGTTGTAAAACGTATCATCAGTTAATAATAATGGAAATATCTATTTTTTATTCATTTATGTGTGATGAATTTATATTATATGAACAATTGAATGATAATATCCCCTTAATATATGATAATGAGTTGTCACTAATTGATGATAATCATGTAGTATTACGAGTTATGATGACATTTTATGATGATAATGAGTAGAATCATTTATGAGATATAATGATTTGTACGATATATAAAGAGTAAATTCATGTGATAATAATTTGAGACTTATTATCTATACTGGCCCACTAAAGTATATCACATGGAATATTATATGGTCATTGATATAATTTATGGTGTATTCTTATTATGAATCACCATTACAAGTGGTTGGGGAGATACATATCATGAAAAACTTAACACATTGATAAATTTCTTATGAAATCCTTGAGTCTTAGAAAATTAGGGGAGTTTGGGAGAGTTGTGGATCATGTCATTGGTTAGATCTTAACCAAGATGGGTTTTATCTGCTTTTATGATAAGAAAATACATTTAGAACCTTGTATAAGTTAAACTATGGAAATTAATGGCCATGATTATCTAAGTGACATGTGATTTACTCGATTTATTGGGTTAATAAAATATTATGTATTCAATCAAAAATTTTAGTCTATTTTAAATAATTAGAAATTTATGAGAGGAAATATATTAGATTGACATGTTTCGTGTCTAATGGTTACTCAATGTAATGGAAAAATGGGATTATATAAGTATATATATGATGTCTATTATACATATTATATTCCTCATGTTAATATAGATATATGAGTGTGTTTTATTGAGATTAGGACAGAACCCTTTATAGCATGAGTATCACTAATATTTTACTATATTTTGATCTTTTCATAAACCTATAAATTATAAAATTTAAATTTTTCTAAATGCTACAAAGGCTCGTAGGGTTACATAGTTAGGCCTTAGAATAAGGATTAAATTTGGGACAAAGTGTTTTGTAAAAAAATAAATATATTTTGATTAAACCATATCCAAATGAGTTTGGATGGATTCACAAAGAGTTATGAAGTTTTTCAAAAATTATTTATGGTATTTTAGTGCATGTGGGAGATTGTTTGGTATGAAATAAAATAGCCCAATAATATTATATGATTGATCTATATCATAAGACTATATATTCATAAGAATCATATCATGGGATATGATCTACCCATATCATATAAGGCTTGGATATGCCTCGGTCATATGGTAAAAATGCCTAATGATATGGAAATCTAGTGCATGGGCTACCATGTTATCTTCCAAATGGGTTCCTTCAATTTTGAATAATTAATATGATTCATTTATGGAATTATAATAATATTATAATAATTTTAAATGTTTAAACGATTATATTCTCCAATGGGAATACTTTATTAGTAATTCATGTCGATAACCAAGTGTTGGTAGCTAATGATTGACTTCCTTCATTAAATTAAGGAATGTTATACAAAGGATGCAATCTGCTTGTTGGGGTGTGTGTGTAACTAACTTTCCAAATATTAAGCTATCTTATTTACTATTTCTATATTTACCTTCAAGTGAAATGTGTTTCCATATATTTAGAATTTAGAGGATCCAATTATTGTATACGATTATTTTTGTATCCATTGTACTACCTGTGAAGGTGAGAGTTTATTGACCTTCACTTGGTGACCTCCCTCAAACTTACTTTATCAAGATAGATCATGATAGAAATGAAGTATTATTGTTTATTTTTTGTTAGGATCACTTGTATATATGATCAACATTCTTATTTGGGAGAAACATTATTGATACCACTTATAAAAACATCAATACCCACCTAATTATTCAACAACAACATCTCTAACTCACAGCGGTGCATAAAAATGATGAAAAAACATATTTTTTAATGATATTAACCTATAATGTGGATGAATACATCCATAGTGTATGGTGGTTTTATCCTCTCTTAATAGATATACTTTTTATTATCTATATGGAATGTGTATATCCTTGAACCTAATAAAATCATTGTAATCAACTTGTTCAAACCAAGAATTAACTTTTTATTCAAAGAAATAACAAAAAAATATTTAAAGAAATATCACTAGTGTAAGTGTGAGACAACAATGTACTATCTAATATTTATCTTACTCCTCCTATCATTGTCTATAAATCCCAATGGGTGGCTATCTTCTCATAGTTTTCTTTTAGAATTATTCCAAAATTCTTCATCTTTCATTTTTATTCTTATTATTATTTTTCTTATTCTTCTTCTCATTTCTCATATTATCATGTTATAATGCCATAATTAAATTATATAAATCACAATTAAAGGGTAAAAATAATTATTATAGAATTTTATACAACTTAACATAACCATGTGAGTTTTCTCCCCTTGATCCTCAATCTATAAAAAACTCTCAATCGATATTATTGGTCTACCTCACATGACCCTCTGCTGATTTTCTATAATTAAACATGATATTCTAATTTAAAATGGAAAAGAATATTCTTAATAAATTCTCTATCATTATATATATATATATATATATATTATCTTCAAATATTCAACCTTGAACATCCAAAAATAGCATGTAATGATTTTAAACATTTTTACACATTTAATTATCCATTATTCTTGTTTGGAATCACTATTGGATCTTCCTCAATTTCAAGATATTTAATATTTGAAGAATATCTTGACATTATCATATTTAAATCTCTTGAATTCTCTTATTTTTTCATATTTTTCTTTCATAATAAGTATAAAACCTTATGTATAAAATCAGTGAGTTTTAACTTCTTCGTATAAATCTTCATATTTATCTTCCATATGCTCAGAAGAATGTTATATATCCAATTAGAACTAAAAATTTATCTTACATATTCTCTAAAGAAATTTAAAATTAATTTTTAATATCTTACGGATCATCCAAAATATATTACATATTCTTGAGAAAGTGTTTTATTTACCGCTTCCCAAACTTCTGGAAGATATTATGTATTGGAAAGAATCTTACAAATAACTTAGAATATATTATATATCATCCAATATATATTATATATTACCAAACATAAATTCTAAATTCTAATGAAAGATTTTACTTTTTATATTCTTCATCTTCAACATCATACATATTCATTTATTAAAAATTTAACTCCACCTAATAGTTTTAGAATTTATTTATCTCAAATTCAAACATCTTAAATTCTTATCGGGGAATATCCACTAACTTCATCACAACTCAAATGTGTCAAACCTCATCCATATATATTAACAAAAAATAAAACATCATCATCAAATGGGTTTAATAATCTACGGCATTTAATTTTTTTCAATATCTTGCATCTCATCTAACTGTTTACCATATCAATAATTTAAAAATATTTTTTACTCCCACTCAATCAGGTAAAATGAAATGTTTTCTTTACCTTATTATTAATAATAAAGATAATGATTCTCTTAAAAGGGGTTATATCATCCTCTTAAAAGAAACTATTCATTAATGAATCATATCTAAGTCTATATATGCTAGATCAGTGTAGAAAATAAGAGATAATAATTCAATCATCATGGAAGTACAAAAATCAAGCTATTAAATGATACCAACTTATATATTGTTCAAGAAAATTTCTAAGGATTTTTTGGAGGATAAATATAAAAAAGCCTTATACCATAGTATATGATATATAAATGTTGTATTTTATGACATTCATAAGTATAATCGATATTTCATGTCTTGGTATAACATATCATAATTTGAAATATAGAAGATATTACACCACAACCTTTATTATACCATAATATACAACTGTTAAGATATACATACATTAGGAGTTAATGTTTAAGAGTTCTTTCATGATGTTTATCATTAATATAACCATTTCATTTTATTAAATTATTGAGTGGTTGTCTTGGATTATATTTAGAACTTATGTAATTGTGTTCATTAACTCATAATGTACTTGTATGTTAACTCGAGGAGCATCATTAAGGCCTTTATATAGAGGTAGTACCCATAGGATTTTTTGTGTAAGTTTATGTGATCCTTTCCCAAGTTACTACCAATTCTCCCAAACTAAATCTCTTATCTTCTTCCACCATATCACTGTGAGGAACTATCATGCCTTGGTGAGAAGAAGAATCCCACTTGAACATCAGGTGATTCTTTCAACCAATGTATACACCAAGAAGTAGGGATATATTTTTGGTTCCTCCTATGATATTACTCAAGAATATTAATTAATAATGAATTAGTATCTCACTAGTGTATGGTATACATATATTGTTCTCTTAAATTTATAGCGGCATGTTTTTAGTTATGCAGTGTGGTAGATCTTGAGTTTTATGGTTTTTAATTTATTTTATTATATTAAATGAATATTTTTTATCCATATAAACCAAATAGTGTTGTCATATCCATTAATATTTCCTTTGATTCACAAAATAAAGTTTTAAATTGAATAAGCCTAATATTATAGGCATGTCATATTCTTCATCGTTAAAAGTGTTTGAGATTTTTTTTGTCACTAGGGTTTGGGAATATGATATATGATAGTATAAGACATATCATAGTTAAAATCCTTGTGTTTTAAATTTATCATAGTGTATGATATAGGTTAGTAACAATAGATGATAGTGTCTCCCATGTTTTAAAAAATAGATCATCATTTCATAGGGACTACAATGTTTCATACATTAGAATACAGCTCAAAGCATTGAAGGATTTGACACAATATAAGGTTAATCATACACTTGGATTATCATAATATAGTACATAATCATGTGTATAATTCACTAAATTAACTTTAAACATCCATATAATAGATACCATGATATCCACCACATTATATATCATGATTCATATCCTTACTCAGGACATTACATTACATGTTTAATATTACATGCAATATACTGGGATTTTCTTGGTTAAACATGGAACATAAATTAATCATATGAAATTACATACCATATGATATGATGCTATTGTTATTCTTTCATGGAATAAAAATTTCTTCATTTTAAATCTTACATTAGTAAATGTTGTAACTTATGATAGCTTGGTTGTAGAATTATTTTTATGCTGACAACATGTGCTCAATTGTTTGTACATGAACCATTTTATAAATCATATTATATGATAGGTAGTGATGAAAACAAGTCAAACATGATATTTTGTTTTATATGACTCGGAATATATCATTAAAAATTATAAAATAAGATTTTTAAAAAAAATTAAATTATGAATTGATTTAAATAATTTATAAATTTCTTATAAATTACGATAATATGTATTTTGGGATATTTATTAATTTATAAAAGTGCTTATAAATTGATTAATTATTAAATTTTTATAATTAATTATTTAAATATTTATGAATCATTTATTAAATAAATATCCATAAAAATTAAATGTTAATATTGAAATACATTTTACCTATTACGTGGAATGACTTATAATTTAGATATAAAATTTTTATATTAAAATTATATGGGTAATTTAAAATGGGTTTATAAATTACAAAATAAGGAATAATATAAAGGTTTTTTATTTAAAATTATGAATAGTTAATAATTTCTAATTTGAATTTTTCAAATTGGAATGAATTATTTAAGAAATATGTTAAACTATGAAAAAATGAGTTATGAATATTCATATGACCAAGGTTTAAAATAATGTTAAATATTTGATATTTAGATTATGTAAATTGTTTGCATAATATATTTTGAATATAAACTTTTTATAATTAATTAAATATAATATATTTAAATTAAATTTCATATAATGAATAATTTAAAAGATTAAAAACTGGGAATAAATCTAAAAATTCTATCTTTATTTAATTATATATTATCCGTAATGAATGGCTAAATTTTTAATTGTTTATTTTTTTTATTTTTAAATTATTCACAATTGTTTATCTCTTGTTTAAATACATAAATTATTCATTTATTTAATTTATTTACCACTTTATTCATTATTATAATTGTTATATTATGATTATGGGTTACTTTAGTTTAATTGTTTAACCTTTTCTATAAATTTTCACACAAGTATTTGAAGAATTACATATTGGGCATCATAATGGATTTAGTTTTCTTCAACCTTAAATTTTGTTTTTACTAGGTTATGAGATGGAATTAAGCAGTTAATTGTGATTCATAGATACCAGGTGTCAAAATAATGATATAATTGAGATATCTCTTGATAAATTATCCTCAGGTAGAGAAACATTGGGTCGAACTGCTCATTATCCCGGAGGCTTGTGCCTTGCCTAGAAAAGTGAGGGTTGACTATCTGTGTCACTTGGTATAATCACATTGGTATTTTTTATTTAATATGATGATAAACTATTACATAAAAGGGGTTCATATACCTTGTTTATGGGATTCATTTTTATATGTATGAGATTGGTTGGTTTTTAATTTTGGTTAGTATCACCGACTATGAGTTGTGTAAACAGTCTCACAATAATATGGTTTGAAAATATTGACCTATTGGAAAGAATATGATTCCAAACTAAATCATTAGAAGAAATTAAATTTGAAAAGGTAATAGATTTAAAGACCCTAACCCCAATTGCCTAGAGTCGGTGCCTTATATTAATACATTGGTATGTTTACAAGGACATCGCATCACGAAGGACTGAATAGTTTAGTAGTTTTGGAAAACCAGATATAAACATAAGATATAAATTACAACTTGAAAGAAAAAATAACATTGCAAATCCATTAGAAACACCCAAAAACTCTTAGATTATTCCTGTAAGTCATTCATATTAATATTTATCTTTACATCCAAGGGGAAAATAAAACATAATAAAGGGTTGAGCTCAGATTCTTAGTAAGGGTAAGTAATATAGTGGAAGTTTTCATAAACATAAACATTAGTCTTGGTGAATAATAAAAAACAAAAGCCTTTAAAAATAAACTTGAACATAATATAGAAGTAATGGATGATGAAAAAATAAATCCATATAAATGATCATAATAGAGTAAACCTTAATCATGGATATATTATTAGTAAAATATCACATGGTTTATCAATTACTAATTTCAAAAACAGGTAATTCATAATTATAAACATCTGAAACATATCATCAAGGCCCCAAACAAGACGTCTAAAAATACTAGGTTAAGGCCCCAGCCAAAACACAATTTTATTTTGTCACATGAGACCTTCTGATGCCTAAAGGGGCTATATCAGGCCCCACCCATCACTTTATATGTTAAATGAATTCCTCGTATGAATGGGTCTAAACATAAACAACATGAACATATGATATGTAAATGACTTTCCCCAAATTTGTAAACATAATCACTAACTAATCAGAGTAGCATGGTGAATGGTATCGAGATAGCATATCCATAGTCAAACTGGTCATAAACCATTTAATAACATATGGTATATGACAATAATAAGATATAAATCTCTATAAATCATAAAATTGAACATATTTTTTGAAATATATGAAAATACTCTAATAAAATAATCGATGAATTCTTGAGAGAAATACCCCCTTTACTTTGCAAGGAAGAGTTCTTTTGGAAAAAAATCATTTTTATTTTTTATAATTTCTTATATAAAACCAATAATGAAAAAATGAATTTTTTCATCAAGAAATTATTGATTTTATAAAAATAATGGTGTCTTAAAACAGATTATGCATAGTAATTGAAAATGGGTAAAAAATCAGGATGTTCCCTTTAATTGGGCTTGCGTATCAGGAAAAATTGAAAATGGATTCTGGAAAAAATATGTATTTATTATAAATGAAAAATAAAATGATCTGGAAACATGATATTGGAATTTATACAAAGAATTTATAATAGGTATATAAAATGAATGAATAATTATTTTTGTGTGTAAAGGGATAAAGAATAACCTAAATGAAAAATGGAGGTTCAGGAAGAAAACCCTTACCTTATGTTTGAATGTGTTCTGCACTTAACTTTAAAATCCTAGATAATAAAATTACATCCATTAATTAATTAATTGATAAACTTCTCTACATGTATTTTATTTATTATAATTTTATTAAGTTCATTTATGTTTTTTTTATGAGTTATAAGATACAATTTTATTGTTCGGGAGCGTTCGTTTCCTTGGGTTTCACGATCAGTATACTTATATATGAGTATGGAAGTACATGTGGAAACGGTATAATTATAGAGAATTGAATTTATATTATACTAATGAACATAAAAAAAATTAAATGGTTATATATATCATTTGGTTATATGGTATGAGGATGAATCATTAAATAAGACATTTAGTGATAATCGTTTACATTATTACGGTGGTTATTCATCATAACGAACTCATGTTATTTTATCATTTATTATGATATAAATATGTCAATTACAGAACAAAAGAGTGGTTTTAATAAATGTATTATAGTATTTTTGAACCATAAATATGGTTTCATTACCATCCATGAAGTATAAATTCAAGAATGAAAATCCATCATCCACAAAGGTAGAAAATCGGCATCTCACGGAAGATGATTTTGTTTTTAAAATAAAAGAGAGTGAGAAGGAGTTTGATGATGGATTATTCCATTAGAATAAAAACATTATAGTATATATAAGTTATTATAGTTATCATTCTATTTGGATTAGGGGAGGTGAGGAGAGAATAATAAAAGAAAAGAACTTGGAAAGAAATTAAAAGGAAAAGAAAGAGGACTTTACATCTTGAATTTTCCACATTGAGAACCTCTTAGGGAAATGGTTTTGGTATTTTTATAAGATCAAGAGATCAAGGAAATGGGTTATGGTATTGGGAATATTATTTGGTAAAAATTTGACAGGGTTCAAATATTAGAAGGTGTGAGGAGAAGGGGTGGTGAGGGGTGATATTTATAGTGCAGGATAGGGGTGTTTTCTTATTATTTAATTCATTAGTTTGTTATATTGCTCAAGACAATAAATAGTACTTATTTTTTGAGGATAAATATAGTAATTAGATCATTTGAGTTATAACCAATGGTGCTTACATCATCCATTACTCAATTAATAGTTTATTTAACTTACAATGTATATATACAGTAAATTACAATATTTTACTATTCATCGATAATTCAAGTATTTAAGAAAAATAATAAAGCTTAACCCTAACCATTTTAAAATGTGTAGAATTAAAAAGGAATTCCATTTTATGAAAATAATTTTCTAAATATGATAAATTTAATTTTTAATTAATATTATCATTTACTTGAAAAATACTATTTTTAAAATTATAACTGCTTTATAACATTCTAAAAAATTAACTAAGGTCTCATTAAATTATCCTAAAATCATAAGATAAAAAATATTTATTTATGAATACATTTTAGGAAAATTAATTTTCTTTTAAATTGTTTTATTAATAATAAAAGTTTAATTAAATATTTATGAATCCCAAAAATACCAACACTTAATTAATAATTTATAAAATATTCATTTTCTTTTACTATGATATAATTATATCATAAATTAATTTATAAGATACCTAAATTTTATTTATACTTTCATGGGTGAGGTTACTATTCATTTGGACATATTACTATTCATAAGGGTAACATTACTATTCCAAAGGGTTAAGAAACTATTCACCAAAAAATTAATTTGATCCTATGAGATTCTAAATATCTTAGTGATCACAACTATGTATGTTAGTTTTTAAAAATTTAAACCCTATAAGTGGAAAAATTATGTTTAATTTTAATACCTTAAGTGTGGCGAGAAGGAGGGTAAAAAGAACATTCAAAAGCTCAATAAGTCTTTTTAACTTATTTCAATATAAAAATGATTCCATTTATCTACATTGGATTAATATTTATAATTGATATACTATTAATTTAAAAATAAATTAAATATATAATAATTATTTAATCAAAAACACAATTTTTAACAAAAATATAGTATTTTCTCTATTCATCAAAAAAATGAAACTTCTTGGAAAAATACTAAAAATTAACCCTATGTTAATTTTGACAAAATGATTTTTATTTTACAAAAAATATATATATTTAATTATAAATATGTTTTATTTATGTGAAAACATTATAAATAGCATTTAATAGTAGTTATTACTATTAATATTACTATGTTTAATGGCTAGGTTGTTACTATATTGTTTAAATAATTATAATAACAAAGTGTTGTTTAGTAGAGACTCGGTGTTGTATGAATTAAATTCTATATTAAAATTATTTGTAAATATTTGGGGTGTCACATTCTCCCCTGCTTCAATAAATTGTGTGCTCACGATTTTAAACTGCACTTCGAAAGTTAAAGGTTGTTACTTGAAAATTACCTTGTGGGAAACCGACATCAGAAATAGCGTTAATAAAATATCCTCTTGATAATAAGGAAAGAGAAATTTATAGGTTACCATAAAACTATGTATTTTAATAGGATAAAATTAGTGTGATGTGAAAATATGTACATGGAAGAATAATATAACCATCAAGTTCTGATGGAGAGTGATATATGACATGGTAAATAGAATCATGACCATCACAAATCTATAAATTTGTGATTGTTTAAAAGACCATTGATTTCTTAAAAAAATTAAATAGATAATGTTTTTGTTCTAAAAAGTTTTTCCTATATTTGATGGATTATTTTACTATAAATATATGGTATTTGGAAAATAAACATACTTGATTCCTTTACATGTCATAATCTCATCTTTTGGTTATGCTTAGATCTATCTCCACATCATTTCTTAAATCTATAGATGGATATTCGAGGAAAGTTTTTATACTTGAAGCACTTTTATGAATCTTAAGATCCACAAGTCATTCCTTTAGCCCTTAAATGTTAACTAAAACCAAGATGGTTTTAATAGGTTATCCAATATGATAAATTATAATTTGATCTTAATCAATAATATTTCTTAATCCATTCCATATGTAGTTAAACTCAAGGCTCATCCAAAATATGTCTTTCCAAAATCATAGACCAAAAATTTAGAAGGAAGGTCACTAAATTTTCAAAATCAGCATAACATAAGATTCCAAAAATAATGTATCTTTATTTTCACAAGATAAATATATAAATACTTTAATATCCTTTAAATATTTATGAAAACATATATGCTCTTAAGAGTAAAATCTTAGGTTTCCCTTAAATCCGAATATATAATAATTTCAAAATAATAGATCACTAACCAGATTCATGGTCACCAATACATTCCCATAAACATATATTTATTATTATCTCAACCATAAAATTCATATTTAGGGTTATCTTTTCAAAGTCATGTTTTTTCAATGAGAACTTCCTACAACAGAATCAATTATCTTGATTACTGGTGCTATTTTGATCAAGCTTCCAATATCTTAAAGAATAAATAATGTAGGATAATCCTTATATATCTCACAATTATTATAAAAATAATATCATTAAATAGTTATTGAATCCAAAAAAAAAAAAAAAATTATTCTACTTCTACTGTTGTAAGAACATAATCTTGACCTTGATCCCTTTAATTTTTATGAGCTATATTTCCTCAATGCTTAGAAAATTCATTTTTATAGTGCCACATATCCTTACAATTTAAGAATTGAATATTGTAAAATTATTTCCTTCTCTTAAAATTATGATAATGGTGTAATTTTTCTCCACACTTGAAGCAAACTCCTTTTCTACTAGATTATATACCAATGTGTTTCCTTCTACAATTATCACATGTGGTAAAATAACTCTTTCCCTTCTTCCATTTATCTATCATTTTTTCTTCTTCCCACTTATTCTATTAATTCCCTTTGAAGAAATAAAATTTGGATAATTATTTATCTTTCTTGTCAGAACATGATATTATTTCCTTATATGATGAAAATATTTGTGATACTACTTCCCTTCAAAAGACTGTCTTAAACCCATCGAATAAATGATCATTCTTACTCCTTGGATAATGTGCATTGATTCAGTTCTCATTCCTTCCACTATGAACCATTTATAAACAATAAAATACACTATATTATATCACAAAATTATTAAAAATAATGTATAATCTCAAAATTTGTGAAATAGTTAACATAAATTGAATGATTTATGTGTAGCTAATCTCATAATCATAAACACGGTTTCTTTGGGGACATATTTACTTTTAAATCCTTCATAATGGTTTGTAAATAAAATGTGACTTATATTAAGAATATCCCACGATAGTGTCAAAACAGGTTCACAATAAGGCCCGTTTTTGTGTACCAGGTTACCCCGATTCAATCTCGGGACACCTTGTCGGAGTTGTTACCCCAAGGTACATAGGTGCCAAAACCACTCCCACTTATAGTATCCAGAAATGGGTGTATTTCTAGAAATATTCACATAATATATAACTTACCAAAATTATTTTATATTCTTCTATTATTATCCTCAAATTCTATCTTAGGGTTATGTTATCTAATCTATATTTTCTAAATCTAGTTTATAAGGTTTCTACTAAACTTCCTCTAATGTAGTTGGGGTTTGGCTTAGTGGTAAGCACCCCGTAATGCTACATGAAAAATGGGGGTTCAAAACCCATGGGGTGAAGGGTACTTTAGAAGTATTGTAGTAGTAGCGGCACTGTATCAATGGTGAGTACTTTAGTGGTGGCAGGACACTATAGCAGCGGTTGGTACTATGTGACTGTAGCAGGCAGGTACTATAGCAGTACTATTCATAGAATGGGCCTTGGGCCAAAAATTTGGGCCTACAGGCCATATAATGGGATAAATACCAACTGGGTCTTCGGGATATGTAATGGGTCTCCCTCTACCAATTTAATAAAAGAGGTATTTGCTTTGCTTTAATAATAAATGAGGCTTCAGCCCCAAATTTTAAAAAAAAACTAAACTTCCTCTAATACTAATTGTGAAGACCTCAACCCTAGTTTCCTCAAGTCGGTGCCTTATATTAATACATTGGTATGTTTACAAGGAAATCACATCCCAAAGGACCAAATTGTTTAGTAGTTTTGGAAAACCATATACAAACATGAGATTTACATTACGACTTAAAACCAAAAACAACATAGCAACTCCATTGAAAACACCCAAAAACTATTAGATTTTTCCTACAAGTAATTTTTAATAATATTCATCTTTGCAATCAGGGGAAAAATAAAACATAATTAAGGGTTGATATCGTATTCTCAGTCAGTCTAAGTAATAAAGTATAAATTTTAATAAACATAAACATTAGGCATAGTGAATAACTAAAAACACATGCCTTTAAAAATAAACATTAGCATAATCTAGAAGCATGAAAAATGAAAAAATAAATCCATATAAATGATCATAAGAGAATAAACATTACTAATGGATATACTACTAGTAAAATATCACATATTTTATCAATTAATAATTTCATAATGATAAAATGCATAATGTTGTACATCTAAAACATATCGTTAAGGTCTCTTCCAAGATGTCTGAAAATACTAGGGTAAGGCCTCGACTAAAACACAATTCTCTCTTGTCTCATGAGACTTACCAATTAATCAATGGGATACAGAGAGTCCAACCCATCACTTTTTAATTATAATTAATTCATCATATTAATGGTGATAAACATAAACAACATGAACATATGATATGTAAATAAATTTCTCCAAATCTATAAACATAATCACTAACCAATCTGAGTAGCGTGGTGAATGGTATCAAGATAACACATCCATATTCAAACCAGTCATAAACCATTTAATAAAATATATTATATGACAATAATAATAGATTAATATCAATAAATCATAAAATTCTACAGAGTTATTTAAATATATGAAAATACTCTAACAAAATAATCGCGGAATTCTTGATAGAAAGACCCATTTTTACTTTATAAAGAAGATTTATTTTGAAATAAATATTTTTTATTTATCATAATTGTTTTTATAAAACTAGAAATAAAAAAAATTAGTTGTTCGTGACAAAAGTAGTGATTTTAGAAAAATATTTTTTCTTAAAACATATTATGGATGGTACTTGAAAATGGGTAAGAAATTGGGACGTTCCCTTTAATCGGGCTTGTGTATTGGGAATAATTGAAAATGGATCCTTGAAAAACATGTATTTCTTATAAACAAAAAAGATGAAATAATCTAGAAACATGAGTTTGGAAATTATAAAGAAAATTTAGAATAATTATATAAAATGAATGAATAATTATGTTGGTGTATATAGGGAGAAATCGTAACCCAAATGAAAAATGGAGGATTGGAATGAAAACTATTACCTTATATCTGAATGTGTTCTTCACTTGACCTTAACATCCTGGATAATCAAATTAAATTAATTAATTAATTAATTTAGAACAATATATAAATTTATTTTATTTTTTATAATTTTATTAAGTTTATTTATATCCTTTTTGATGAGTTATAAGATACCATTTTATTTCTCGTGAACGTTTGTTTCCTTGGGTTTCATGATCGGTATACTTATAAATGAGTATGGAAGTCCATGTGGAATGGGTATAATTATACAAAATTGATTTTATATGATATTAATGAACATATAGAAGTGTAAATTCTTATATATATCATTTAGTTATATGTTGGGAGGATGAATCATTAGATATTACATTTTGTGATAATTGTTTACATTATTACAGTGATTATTGATCATAACGAACTCATTTTGTTTTATCATTTAGTATGATGTAAATATGTTAATTATAGAACATAAGAGAGGTTGAAATAAATATATTATAGTTTTTTTAACCCTAAAAATGCTTTCATTACCATCCTAGAAGGATAAATTGAAGAACAAAAATTCATCATCCACAAAGGTTGTAAATCAACACCTCATGGATGATGATTTCATTTTGAAAATAAAAGAGAGTGAAAAGGAGATTGATGATGGATTATTAAATTATCATAAATAAATTCCAGTATTTTTAAGGTAATGTATTTATCATTATATTTTGATAAGGGTAGGTGAGGAGAGAATAATAAATGAAAATAACTTCGAAAGAAATTAAAATGAAAAGGAAGAGGACTTTACCTCTTGAATTCTCCTACTTGAGAACCTCCTTAGGGAAATGGTTTTGGCCTTTTGATGGGACCAATAGCTTATAGACATGGGGGAGGGTCATGGGAAGAGTATTGGGTAGAAATTTGACAAGTCTCAAATCTTGGAAGGTGTGAGGGGAAGGGGTTGTGAGGGGTGGTATTTATAGTGGAAGAGAGGGATGTTTTCTTATTATTTAATTCATTAGTTTATCATTTTCCTCAAGAAAAGAAATATAGTTGATTTTTGAGAATAAATAAAATAATTATATCATGTGATTTTAAACCAATGATGATTATATCATCCTTGACTCAATGAATAGTTTATTTAACTTATAATGTATATATACTGTAAATTACCATATTTTACTATTCACCAAAAATTCAAGTATTTTAGAAAAATAAAAAAAAAATACACCCTAACCATATTTTGATTTGTATAATTAAAAAACGAACTCCAATTTATGAAAATAATTTTCTAAATATGATCATTTTAATTTTTGATTAAAATTATCATTTACTCAAAAAATACAATTTTTAAAATTATAACTACTTTTATAACATTTTGAAAAATTAAATAAGGTCTCATTAAATTATACTAAAATTATAAGACAACAAAATATTTATTTATTACTAAATTTTATGAAAATTAATTTTATTTTAAATATTTCTTTTAATTATAAATTTTTAATTAAATATTTATGACTCACAGAAATACCAACACTTAATTAATAATTTTTAAAATATTTAATTACCTATACTATGATATAATTATATCATACATTAATTTATAAGATGCCAAAATTTTATTTATACTTTCATGGGTGAGGTTACTATTCATTTGGGCATATTACTATTCATAAGGGTGACATTACTATCCCAAAGGTTCAAGTTACTATTCACCAAATTTGATCCTATCAAAATCTAAATATCTTACTAATCACAACTTTTTATTTCATTTTTCAAAATTCAATTCATATAAGAAGAAAAATTATGTTTAATGCTAATCCTGTAAGTGTGGTGAGAAGGCAAGTAAAAGCAACGTTTAAAAGTTCAATAAGTCTTTATATCTAATTTCAATATTAAAATGATTCCAATTATCTACATTGAATTAATATGTATAATCGATATACTATGACATTCAAAATTGATTTAATGTATAATAATTATTTAAACAAAAAACACAATTTTTAACTATAATGTAGTATTTTCTCTATTCATCAAAAAAATGAAACTTCTCAGAAAAATACTAAAAATTCACCCTATATTAATTTTTAAAAAACAAATACTTTACAAAAAGTATATATTTCATTATAAATATGTTTTATTTATGTAAAACCATTATAAATAAAATTTAATAGTAGTTATTACTATTAATATTATTCATTTTAATGGCTAGGTTATTATTATGTTGTTTAAATAATTATATTAACAAAGTGTTATTTAGAAGAGAATTAGTGTTGCCTACATTACATTCTATATTAAATTTATTTTTAAATACTTGGGGTGTTACATTCTCCCCTCCTTCAAAATATTGTGTCTTTATAATTTGAAATTGCACTTTGAAAGTTAAAGGTTGTTACTTGAAAACTCCCTTGTGGAGAACCCACATTGGAAATAGAATTAATAAAATATCCTCTTAATAAGAGGGAAAGAGAAATTCATAGGTTTCCATAAAATGTATTTGAATAGGATAACATTAGTGTGATGTAGAAAATATTTACATGGAATAATAATATAACCATCAACTTCTGATGGAGAGTGATAGAGAACATGGTAATTATAATTTTAACCATCATAAATCTATAAATTTGTGATCGTTTAAAGTACCATTGATTTATTCGAAAGAAAATTAAATAGATAATGTTTTTGTTCTAAAATATTTTTCCTACAGTTGATGGATTTTTTTACAATGCATATATGCTCTTGAGAAAATAAACTTACTTGATTACTTTCCATTTTATAATCTCATCCTTTGGTTGTGCTTTGATCTATCGCCATGTCATTTCTTAAATCTAGAGATGGATGTTAGAGAAAAAAAATTATACCTAAAGCACTTTTATGAATCATAAGATCCATAAGTCATTCCTTTATCCTTTAATTGTTTACTAAAACCAATATGGTAAGAATAGGTTATCCAATATGATAAATCATACTTTGATCTTAATCAATAATATTTCTTAATCCATTCCATATCTAATTAAACTCAAGGCTCATCCGAAATATATCTTTCCAAAATCAAAGACCAAAAATTTAGAAGGAAGGTCACTATATTTTCAAAATCAATATAACATAAGATTCCACAAATAATGTATCCTTATGTTTACAAGATAAATATATGAATACCTTAATATCCTTTAAATTTTTATGAAAACATACATGATCTCAAGAGTAAAATATTAGGTTTCCCTTAAATCTGAACATCTAATAATTTTAGCATAACATAATCCATCAGATCACTAACCATCGTCACAGTCACCAATACATTCCTATAAACATCTATTTATTATTATCTCAACCATCAAACACATATTTAGGGTTATCTTTATAAAATCATGTTTTTTTAAAGAGAACTGTTTACAACAGAATCACTTCTCTTGATTACTCGTGTTATTTAGAACATGTTTCCAATATCTTAAAGAAGAAGTACTATAGAAAAATCCTTATATATCTTCCAATTATTATAACAATAATGTAATAACATAGTTCTTGAATCCAAAAACACAAATAAATTAATTATTCTACTTCAACTGTAGTAACAACATAAGCTTGACCTTGATCCATTAACTTTTTAGGCATTATACTTCCACAACACTTAGGAAATTCATTTATGTAGTGCCACATATCATTACAATTAAAGAATTGAATATTGGAAGATTATTTCCTTATATTTCAATTATGAGAATGGTGGATTTTTTTCTCTATACTTGAAGCAAACTCCTTTTCCACTAAAGCATATACAAATGTGTTTCCTTCCACAATTATCAAATGTGGGAAAATACTTCTTTCCCTTCTTCCATTTATCTATATTTTTTCCAATAGCCCTATTCTTCTCTTTCTTCCCTTCAAAGCAATAAAACTTCAATAATTATTTATTTGAATTGTTAGAATATGATATTATTTCCTCGTATGATGAAAATATTTATGAGACTACTTCTCTTCGAAAGACTATCTTAAACCTATCGAATAAATGATCATTCTTACTCTTTGGATTATGTTCATTGACGTGGTTCTCATTCCTTCCACTAGGATCCATTTCTAAACAATGTAATACACTATATTATATCATAACATCATTAAACATAATTTATAATCCTAAAACAGGTGAAATAGTTAACATAAATTGAATGATTTATGTGTAGCTAATCTTATAATCATAAATATGGTTTCTTTAGGGACATATTTACATTTAAATCCTTCATAATGGTTCGTAAATAAAATGTGACTTATCCAAAGTATATCCCTCATGAGTTTCAAATCATGTGTGCAGTAAGGCCCATTTTCGTGTACCAAGTTACCCTAAGTCAGGCCCAGGACACCTTGTCAGAGTTGTTACCCCAAGGTACATCTGTGCCACAACCACTCCCACTTGTAGTATCCAGTCAGGGATGTATTGATGGGAATATTTACATAATCTCTTATTTACCAAAATTATAGGATATTCTTATATTATTATCCTAAAATTCTATCTTAGTGTTATGTTCCTTAATCAATATTTTCTAAATCTAGTTTATATGGTTTCTACTAAAATTACTCTAATGCTAATAATAAAGAACTCAACCCTAGTTTCTAGGAGCCAGTGCCTTATATTAATACATTGTTATGTTTACAAGGAAATCACATCCTGAAGGACCGAATGTTTTAGTAGTTTGGGAAAACCAGATATAAACATAAGATTTACATTACAACTTTAAGGCAAAAACAACATTGAAACTCCATTAAAAACACATAAAAACTCTTAGATTATTCCTGCAAGTCATTTATAAAAATATTCATCTTCACATCTCGGAGGAAAATAAAATATAAGAAAGGGGTGAGATCATATTCTCAGTAAGGGTATGTAATAATGTAAAAATTTTCATAAACATACCAATTAGGCATGGTGAATAACTAAAAACACATGCCTTCAAAAATAAACTTGAGCATAATATGGCAGCATGAAAGATTAAAAAATAAATCCATATAAATGATCATAAGAGAATGAACCTTGATCATTTATATACTACTAGTAAAATATCACATGGTTTATCAATTATTAATTTCATAATGATGGAATGAATAATTTTTTACATCTGAAACATATTTTTAATCCCTCTTCCTAAACGTTTGAAAATACTAGGGTAAGGCCTCGGCCAAAACCCAATTTTGTTTTGTCTCATGAGACCTACCAATGCATCAGGGGGCTATAGAGAGCCTCATCCATCACTTTCTAATTCCAATTCATTCATCATATGAATGGTTCTAAGCATAAACAACAAGAACATATGATATGTAAATAACTTTCCCCAAATATGTAAACATAATCACTAACCAATCTGAGTAGCATGGTGAATGGTGTCAAGATAGCACATCCATAGTCAAACTAGTCACAGAACATTTAATAATATATGGTAGATGACAATAATAATATATCAATATCTATAAATCATAAAATTAAATAGATTTTTTGAAATAGATGAAAGTACACTAACAAAATCATCGTAGAATTCTTGATAGAAATACCCTTTTTACTTTGTAAAGAAGAGTTCTGTTGGAAAAATCATTTTTATTTGTCATAATTGTTTTTGTAAAAATAGTAATGAAAGAATTTATATTTTCATGACAAAATTACTGATTTTATAAAAATAATGTTTTCTTAAAATAGATTATGGATGGTGCTTGAAAATGGGTAAGAAATTGGGACGTTCCCTTTAATCGGGCTTGCGTATCGGAATAATTTAAAAGGGGACCATGAAAAACATGTATTTATTATAAAAAAATAAACTAATATGGAAACATGATTTTTGAATTTATACATATAATTTAAAATAAGTATCTAAAGTTAATGAATAATTATTTGGTTTATAGGGGGGAAAGCATAACCCAAATGAAAAATGGAGGATCGAGAAGAAAACTCTTACTTATGTCTGAATGTGTTCTGCACTTGACCTTAACATCCTGGATAATGAAATTAAATACATTAATTAATTAATTTATAACCTTATATACATGTATTATATTTATTATAATTTTATTACATTCATTTATATCCTTTTTGATGAGTTATAAGATACAATTTTATTGCTCGGGAACATTCGTTTCCTTGTATTTCACGATCGGTATACTTATATGTGAGTATGAAAGTTCATGTGGAATGGGTATAATTTTAAAGAATTAATTTTATATTATATTAATGAACATCAATAAGTGTAAATGGTTATATATATAATTTGGTTATATGGTATGATGATGAATCATTAGATAATACATTTAGTGATAATCGTTTACATTATTACGATGGTTATTGATCATAGCGAACTCATTTTGTTTTATCATTTAGTATGATGTAAATATGTTACTTCCATAACATAATAGCGGTTGAAATAAATATATTATAGTCTATTTTAACTATAAAAATGGTTTCATTTCCATTATTGAAGGATAAATTTAAGAACAAAAATTTGTCGTCCATGAAGGTTGTAAATCAGCACCTCATGGACAATGATTTCATTTTTAAAATAAAAGAGAGTGAGAAAGAGTTTGAAGATGGATTATTACATTAGAATAAAAAAATACATTATATTTAAGGAACTGTATTTATCATGATATTTGGATAAGGGGAGGTGAGGAGATAATAATAAAAGAAAATAACTTGGAAAGAAATTAAAAGGAAAAGGAATATGACTTTACCTCTTTAATTCTCCTCCTTGAGAACCACCTTAAGGAAATGTTTTTAGTCTTTTGATGAGACCAAGAGATCTTGGACATAGGTTAGGGTCTTGGGAATTTTATTGTGCTGAAATTTCATAAGGCTCAAATCTTGGAAGGTGCGAGAAGAATGGGTGGTATTTATAGTGGAGGAGAGGGGTGTTTTCTTATTATTTAATTCATTAGTTTGTTATTTTTCACAAGACAAGTGATAGTGTTTATTAATGAGACTAAATAAAATAATTATATCATTTCAGTTTGAAATAATGGTGATTATATCATCCTTGAATTAATGAATATTGTATTTAACTTATAATATATGTATACTATAAATTTTCGTATTTTACTATTCACAAACAATTCAAGTATTTTAGAAAAATCCCAAAAATACACTCTAACCATTTTTTAATGTTTAAATTCAAAAATTTACTCCATTTTATGAAATTAATTTTCTAAATATAATAAATTTAATTTTTAATTAAAATTATCATTTACTTGAAAAATACATTTTTTAAAATTTTAACTGGTTTTATAACATTGTGAAAAATTAACAAAGGTCTCACTAAATTATAATAAAATCATAAGACAATAAAATATTTATTTATGACTACATTTTATGAAAATTAATTTTAGTTTAATTCATTTTATTAATTGTAAATTTTTAATTAAATATTTATGACTCACAAAAATACCAACACTAGCTAATAATTTTTAAAATATTTATTTACCTATACTATGACATAATTATATCATACCTTCATTTATAAGATTCCTAAATTTTATTTATAATTTCATTGGTGAGGTACTATTCATTTGAATATATTACTATTCATAAGGGTAACATTACTATTCCAAAGGTTCAAGATACTATTCACCAAAAAATTAATTTGATCTTATTAGACTCTAAATATTTTACTAATCAAAACATTTTATGTAATGTTTTTAAAATTAAATTCACAGAAGAAGAAAAATTATGTTTAATGTTAATCCTATAAGTGTGGCAAGAATGTGGGTAAAAAGAACGTTCAAAAGTTCAATAAGTATTTATATAAAATTTCAATATAAAAATGATTCCAATTATATACATTGGATTAATATGTATAATTGATATACTATGACTTTTAAAATTGATTAAATGTATAATAATTATTTAAATGAAAACACAATTTTTAACTAAAATGCAGTATTTTCTCTATTAGTCAAAAAATGGAACTTCTCATAAAGATACTAAAAATTCACCCTATGATAATTTTAAAAAAAATGATTTTTATTTTACCAAAAATATATATATTTCATTATAAATATGTTTTATTTATGTGAAATCATTATAAATAACATTTAATATTAGTTATTACTATTAATATTACTTTGTTTAATGGCTAGGTTATTACTATATTGTTTAAATAATTATAATAAAAATGTGTTGTTTCATATAGAATCATTTTTTCATGAATTACATTCTATATTAAATTTATTTTTAAATACTTAGGGTGTTATAATAAATTATATAAGATAGTGATATTAAATCCCCTTAAAAATAATAAGTTTTAGATTCCTTCCAAAGCATACACTTTTCAAGATCTCGATCATCCAACTTAGTATATCATTCTAAATCTAGGTGAATCTAGATTATATTATGTAAATAAATTATGTAATGGGTTTCCCTAATAGGATTAGGTCCCATTTTTGAAATTTTATTTGGGTTACACTTAGCTGGGTGGCCCTAATAATATTTGGTTACTAAAGAAATAGAGTTGTTTTCATCCATTTAATGGATTGGATAAAGAGTTATCCAATCAACTATACAAGATTAATATGTAATATTATTTGGATAACACCCTAACTAAATAACCAAGTAGTGAGATAAACCCAATACATACTCATTTCAGAGTGAAATATGGATCATGGACTTCTAATGGATATCCTCAATTTAAATGGGTTCATCATTTTATTGGGATTTCATTTAATAAAAGTCCTTATTAAATGGAAGTAAAACATGATACTCATATGATAAGAGATTATGTTTTTGATAAAAGCCATCATCTTAATCCAACATAAATTTGAGATTAATAATTGAAAAGGAGAAGCTTAATGTAAGAAATTTTTTAGATTTGTAACTTAATAAGAGTTTTTTAAGTAAGAAAAATTTTATGAGTAAGAAAAATACCCTCCTAAGTAACCAACAATTGAATTTGTTTAACAATTAGAATATATATTCTTATGAAAATCATATATGGATTTAACTAAGGATTCAAATTCATTATATGAAAAATGAATAAATTAATTTTAGTCTTCATTCATATATTAAATATGATTAAGTATATTAATGATTTGGTGAAACTAGTATGTTAATGAAATTGTGAGACTTAAAGTTTCATATAGGTCTTTTTCAGGATATGGAATTCATTCATTTATCATTGATGGAAATGTTTTTAAAATGTGAATGAGTTCAAGAAATGTTTTCCCTATGTTATCAATGTGTTGAGGATAGATGAACTGGGTATATGATTTCTATGTTCTCTTGATGTGTTGACAATACAAAGTGGGTTAAAGATCAAATAGGAAAAAGAAAAGTTATTTGGAAATTCAAAACAAATCTAATATTCAATGAAGGTCATTGAAACCTATAGTTTTTAGGAAAGAGTAATAATGATTCTATAGTATGGAATTATCTAGGATACCTAAAAGCGCTTAAGAAACTCCATGAAATTTCCATCCCAGGTATCAATGTTATAGAAATAAATTCTTCATTTTTTAAGGGTATATGATACCAAATGTATATATTATAATTTTTGAAAAAAAAGAGTATTTTAAAATCAATAGAATATTGATAAATATTATAGTTTTAATTCATGTGATGAAGAAATGATTTTCTACCTAATGGGTTTGAATGTAATGAAATATATCAAGCTCATATGGATCTTAGTAATGGATGTGTATAATAATCTTATTTCTCTTATATGATGAGATATGTTGTTTATAACAAAGATTTGTTATAAAAAATATGATTTGTTACACATGTTTTATGATTCATTTGATTATATAACATACCTGAGAGGAAAATAAGGATAAAAATGTTTTATATGAGATAAAAGAGTTTATCCATATGTTTTTTAAAATATAAGGAATTTGATCCTAACAATTTTAGTGTAATGTTTTAAAGAATAATATTCTTTTATCATAAGTTCTCCAAACACATAGAATACCATATATGATATGAATTCAATAGCTATTAAATATTACTACTAAGAGGAAATAAGTGTTATTTCCTAACACAGATAAGTTTTTGTATCTTAACATGATATTATGAAGAGGATATAGTGTCTAAGACGTTATTGGAATTATTTTGGACTTAAGAAGTTAAAATCTGGAAAATGAAAGATCATGACAATCAAAATTCAACGTGATTGTCACTTAATATCCTAAAGGAGTTTAGTATGTGTTAGTAATGTAATAATGTAAATGGTTTCATTAGATACTATGATATTTCAAGGAAAAATTTAGATGGAAAGGGTTCCAAATATTATGATAACACACATAGAAAGAGTTCTAAGTAGATAATAATTATTATTAAAATCATAAAAATTGATATTTTTGAGTTATAGAGTTTAAATATTTTCAAAGTTGAACATTATGAATATGATCCCTAAGTCTCACCATTATTCAAAATTTCTTGTATAATTGATGTTATTACCTAAATATTTTATTGGGAGGGTTGTTTTAAATTGTGACATTGATACAAGGAATGAATTATAAAGAAATGTAATGAGTTTAACAAAACCCTTGAAAGTATTGTAAACATAAGGAAGATCTATAAGTTTATCATCTATGATATGTTATAAAAGTAATTATATATGATATTGTTAATGTTATTAGTTTAATAATATAAAATTTATCATGTTATGTAAAATGAAATCTCTACTTTATTATTCTTTCACATTGAATTCACATATATACATACATATATTTATATATATATATTTCAAGAAATGAAATGATAATTGGCCTCTAAAAGTATGAATTTGAGCTATTCCTAATTTATGTTCATAATGTATTATTATAGGTTATGGAAAAATATTAAAGTTAAATGAGTATGATTCTTGTATTGGTATAAAAAATATTCTCATGAGGCATAAAATGGGTTTTTTGGGTTGGATGACCCGCAAATTATATACCAAGTAGAGTGTCATACATTGTGTGTTTGATAAACTAGGGGTGAATGGTATATATTTGGAGTCCAATATATCCAGGTTTAGAGATATTACTAGCAATATAAATTTCATACTTTGATACTTTTGTTATGAAATACTTGAGGCTTAGCTAATCAAAGGTGGTTTGGTATGTTGTTGATCATGTCTTCAGTTGGAGTTTAACCAAGATATGATATGCCCTCTCGTATGATGAGTATGAAATTTGGGCCCTCGGTTTAGATAATATAAGGAAGTGTGTGACCATACCTAGATAGTACATATGATGTTATTAACTATTAAGGTGAGGTACATGTGATTTTATCATCCAAAAAGGTGAATGACATGTGATGTATTAATTGATATAGTCAATCTATACTCTAAGAATTGAGAACATATGTGTTTTATATATGGGATTGACATATTATATGTCACATTGTCACTTGATGTCTTGTAAAAATTGTCAAATGAAAATGAATTATTTCATATGGTACAACAAGTGAAAACATGTATATAGATACATTTTTTGATGTATATCACACTAGATCACTTTGTAGCTTAAGTATAACTGATATTTTTATTGAGGCTTCACTTTACATACATTTATGGATTTGGGAATTTATAAATTTTGTTAACACTACAAATTCATTTGGGTTTATACTTTTTGGTTGATGGAATATGAATTGTTTTTTACTCAGAGATCTTCTCTTCTATGTTTTAAGTATTGTCCAAAACGTGTATTGGATAAGGGTATACAATTTATTGAATATGATGTGACACACAGTGAAGTTAATAATACCTTTACAAAAGTTCTTTAAAAGATGTCTATAAGGATTTCTTTCATATAATTTCATAAGTTATTGTATATGATATAATATAATGTTGAATGACATATAGTCTATAATGCTTTAGTTTAAGTGGGATATTAAAGGAGATAAGCGCAAAATCCTTATATCAAAGTATATGATATAGGCATGTCATATTGTATTGCATGCATATATATAAGTCATATCATATTCCTTGGAATGGAATATCATAATGTACAATATAATAGAGACTAAACTAATACCTTAATCATATCATATTATATGATTTTCAAGGTATCCAAACAATTAAGAGTTAACATTTGGGAGTTATTTCATGTTTGTTATCACCAATATATCTTTTTCATTTGATGAAATCCTTAATAGGTTTTCATAGACAAGGGTTACATTAGATGTAACCACTTTCATTAAATCATGGCATATGAGTTAATTCATGATCACTTGAGTAGTACCCTCAAAGAATTTAGGTAGATGTAGTACCCATATGATGGGTTATGTGAGTTCATGAGAACGTTTATAAAACTATTGATGAGTCTTCCTACCCAAAGTTATCATCTTCTTCCTCCTTTTAACTATGAGGTGCTAGAATTCCATGGTGAGAAGAAGAATCCCACCTGAACAATATGTGATTCTTTCAACCCATGGATACTCCATATAGGAGGGTTGTTTATTGGATGCATCTTGTGATATTCATAAACCATATAAATGAAGAATAAAGTAACATATCACTAGTGTAAAGTACATACACAAAGTTCACTTAATTTTATAATATCATGGTTTTAGTTATTTTTCATGGTAGTCCTTGGGTTTAAAGGTTTCAAATTACTTATGCTCTATTAAGCGACTACCAATTGATACATAGAAACCTAATATTTTCCTACTCTCGTATTAACAAAATGATTGAAAAAAATTAATCTCAAGTAGGTTTCTCCCCTATTTGTATTGAATAAAACACAATTAAAGGAAGAAAAATATACTGAGAAACTTTCCTCAGTGTTATTGGGTAATGGGATTCCCACCCATTTTTACCCTTAGATTCTCATATGGCTCTATTATCAGTTCTTTTGTCAATTATCTACTTAGATGGAATAAATTTCGTCTTTAATATAATTTTATCTATATTATCCTTTATAAAATGATACTTGATATCAATTTTCTTATATCTTGAATGTTGCACTAGATTCTTTGATAGATTTATTACATTTTGGTTATCATAGCCAATGACCAGTGGATATTTAGTAATAATATGCATATCCTCAAGTTGTATTCTTATCAATATCATCTATGAAAATACCTATGATGTATCCACATACTCAGATTTAGTGTAACACACAGTGACTGGTGATTTTTTCTTTTAATTACTTGTCGCACATCTTCTAGAAATAAATAATTCTCCAGTATATGTGGACTTTCTATCATCCAAATGAATTTGTAAATACCTATAGGTCCATCTCACCTTTCTTCTTATAAAAATTACATGATTTAAAGTATTTTTAAAATTTCTTATAGTACTCTTTTCTTCTAATAAATTTGATTCTTTTGTATTGAATTTATATTTAGCAAAAATATTTACAGTAAAAAAAATGGATTTCCTTGAGGAATCCAAATAAAAAAGACTACTAATAAACTTTCTAAATTTTTATCATCAAAAAATTTCCTTTCGTCATCCTAACTCAACTTTGTGCCACTTTAATTGGTGTATCCACTTCTATTAATTCCTCCATATTAAACCCTTTCAATAAACCATTGTCGTGTTTTTCTTGGGAAATGAAAATGTGAGCAGTAACTTGGGTAACTTGCAAACCCAAAAAAAATCATCTCCCTAGGAAAGGATATTTAAAATTTCTTCTTCATTTGAATATAAAATTCATAAAGAGATCTTAATTATTAAAAAAATAATTTCATTAACATACACAATCTTTATGAGTGATGTGGTGTTGGTTCTCATTACATAAATGTTATTTTCCATCTATAATTTTATGAATTCCATGATTCTCATATACTCAATTATCCTAAAATACCGTGGAATTGGGGATTTATTAAATAAATATAGAGCCATATTCAATTTTTATACCATTATTCAATCTTTATCAATCATGAATCTCACAGCTTTCTCTATATATACATATTTATTTAGATCACTATTTATAAATGTATATAACAACCTAAAATTTTTTCATGTTTGTTACATATTAATTTTATCCATTATTCATTTGTTTTTAAACTATGAATTATTTTTGGATGAGTTTCATGGGTTTTTATTGATTTCAGAAAAAAAAATTATACCTTTTCTAAGAGCATGGTTTGAACATGATTTTCCTAAACTATAATTTTTCTTCAAAAAAATATGTGGCAAGTGGAAGGAGTACCTAGGGTGGCACAAGGTTAAGGTGCATGGTTTATCAAACCATTCAACCTTACCTAAAAAACCATGTTACATAATCCAGTGGATAAAATCATTATTTGTATATGGTTTGAAAAACCTAGTGACCAAACCATGTGGGTTCTTAGAAAAGAAAGTAATCCTTACACGGTTGTCTCATGGTTTTTCAAACCGTGAAACCAAACCATGTGTGTGTGTTTTAATTATCAAAAAATACATGTAATTAATATAAATTATTTTTTGACCCATTATTCCTCTTATTATTATCACTCTAAATCCTAGATACTCCACAAATCATTCTTGGTTAATTCCATCCCTTCCAAGCTTTATTTTTATGGATCAAAGGGGGTTGATAATTGAGTATTATGGTGTGTGACCTAAAAACCTCTATTATTTAGGATTATTAAATATACCATTCTTCCCATGAGATGAATCATAGATCCTATATAAAACTTATAGATCTATGAGTTTTGATTCCATATAACAAATAAATTATTGATCGTTGATAGAATTGTAACCCATATTCTGGGATTTGACATATGTGCATTCTTTGGACCTAGACTGTTTCCAGCATCATATCTTCTTAAGAATGTTTGATATTGTCATATATTTTGGTTGTGATTTCTCCTCAATCATGATCCTATAATTATAATCACGACATATCATAGATATTTTTGGTTTTCTATGTGGTGTAGTTGGACTCGAACAGTAACCCTTATCATCAAAATGTAATTGCACCTAAGGTAGGTGTTCTTTATCATTAGATCATGTTTATAAGGTTTCTTAGAATGATTATTTTTTATGAATGTATATCATTGTGATACTTATTCTTAATTTTCAATCACATTTGGTGTGTTTTTTTTTCTATGATACATATGATTGATTTCTAGTCATATGTGGTGTGTGTGTGTGTGTGCAGTCTGTGAGACCTATACTTGATGTTCGATTACATATTGTCTTTCAAGACCAGGAGAACTACGCTTGATTATTTATCACATGTAGTTTTTTTTTCTAAATGTTTCTTGTTATGGAATTATTTTTATTTGTTATTCTATATCTAAGTATGAAATGATTTTTCCTCTACAGGTTCATCCATATGGATTATTCCCCTTAGAGATATTTTTCATACATCAGTTGGAATGTATATGGGACATCATTTTTATATGGATATGTCAAACATTATTTTTGGGATATCCCATTGAGGGTGGATATTTCATTCATGGTTGGTTGAAATTCTTATGGCATGTATTTTAAGAAGGTAGAGCCAGTATCTAAGGAACGAACACATATGTTATGCTTGTGTTATATATTTGTTCATTATCTACACTTTGTTTACATTTAGGGAATGCATCAGCAAATCATATTCAATTGTGTAAGGATAGTTTGGGGTACCCTACTAGGTTTCATACCAAAACCCTACTTGGGTATCTTGGTATACATGTATATTTTATGACTAGGGATCCAGTCAAGGGAAAGGGCCTTGAGGTGGGTTGTTAAGAAGGTTTAATAAGAGGGAACAAGGAATTATAGGGATAAACTCAGGCATGGACATTGTTACTAATATTTATAAAATAATTTTATTCTATACTATGGTCCACAACTTTTTGGGGATCCTTTTTCTTAGTTTTGATCAGCGTGACTGGAATGCCATGTTACTATCGCATGGGTTGGTACTTTATGTGTATGCTTCCACTCTGATGATTTATTTATTATTTATTTGTTGATTTTATTGTTATTGCGTCCATTATATAATTGGATGTTTACCTGATTCTGAGGTAATAGTATCCCCATGAAATCCCTCTTGGCCCTCACCAGTAGTCAACAACCTCTTATGTATAGGGAGGCACACATAGAATCCTAGTCCACACCCAGTGATTCAGATTGGGGTGTTATAAAATGGTATCAGAGCACCATGTTCACTAAATTTTTTCCTTTCCTTATATTGATTTGGGATAGGGTATATATGGGATAGGATGTTTGGGAATAATTATGGGAACTATGTAAGTTCTTGTCCAATACTGTAAAGTAGACCTATGAGTTTCCATAAAAGTGATAATTGTTTCTCTAGATATTTGATGTTACCTTTTATTTAAATTCACCTTGGGTGATGCACATGATGTTGATATAAAATTTTTGGTATTTTTTGTGTGTTTATGAATCATTCCCTAACACATAGGAATCACATAACATATTCCTTTTTTCTTTTATTAGATAAAGACAAATAATTAAATGCCTATTGAAATTTATGATTTTCTCTTTTGGTGCATTATTAATTTAATTATTTTATTTGAGCCTTAGTATTAAATTCTTGAGTGTGTATATAAGTCGGTGACTAATTTTCATGTACTAGACTCTTTATTTTATGCCATAGGTAGTGCTTTGGATGTTATGTCTTGTGTTATGGGTAGCCTCTTAGGCTAGACCCTATTATAGACCCTTGTGTGTTCCAGTGATATATTATCGATATTCTTTGTTTAGATATTGGATTTATCTAAGGTTTGGCCTAACATTTTAGGAAATTATACCTCATAGACATATTATGCATCTAGTAAAAGAATTTCACTTTACACAACCCTTTATGTGGGAGGATGTAGCCGAGTAGTGGAGGATCCCATGGAGGTAGGCCAATGCTAGATGATTATGATCATGACTTCTAAATCAAGTATTCCCTAGACTTATAGGAAACTCTAGGCCCCCATGATGTTTAGGATTGAATATTATTCATCGAGAGGATCTTTGACATGGTAGAGAACCCATAGGATTGAAAGGTATGGTTGGAGACCTTTATGCTTTAGGGTTCTACTAGATAATTATGGGAAATTATGCTTTAGGATGGTAGACATGAAGGGATGATGTGGGAGACCTTAGAGGACCTCTTCTTCAAGGATTTACAACCTGATTTACTGAAAATGTAACATTATTAGGAGTTCATGGAGCTCCAGTAGGGGACAATGTCAGTGTATTAATATTCATCATGATTCACCGAGTTTATTATCTTTTCTCCTCTTCTGGCTATGAATGAGGTGCAGAAATCAAGGAAGTTTGCAATTAGACTTTTTCCAAATCTGAAAAACAAGGTTATAAATTGTTATCTAATTACCTATGATACAGTTCTTAATAAGGCTCTAAAGATTGAAAATGGAATCAAGGAATACATAGTTATAGGTATTATTCTTGCTTCTAGTGGAATGACGGGTTCCTTCCTTAGTGAAGTTACAATTACTTATTCTAGGAATAATAAAAGTAAGTTAATGGATAAAATCTGAGGAAATTGTCAATAATCATAAAATAGACTAGGTTCTTTATCTCCATCTATGGTAAATTAAACTTATAGGTTTTATAACTAGGGTCAAATGGGAACTATATCAAGGACTGCTATATTTATCTTAAGACTTGTCACTGGTGTATCGAGACAGATCATCTAAAGTAGTTCTATTATAAGGATTTGTGGAAACACATAGAAACTTTAGGTGATGATGTAGGAGGATGATCTTAGTATCAAGTGTATAACCTATAAGGATTAGTGAATCAGGTGACTCATAAGCCTCTGGGGAATCATGGAGTTTTTTCCTATAGGTATTATGTGATTTATCTAGATTCGGCCGATTATGGAGAGGGGCCTTTAATAGTTCTAGGTATAGTCCTAATCTCTTCAACACACTTTTTTCATTGTTTAGTATAGGTGAATCTTATTCATCCATATCAGCTCAAGTGTTTTCTAGGTTAGACTTACCAGTTAAGTAATCCTATGAGTTTATATCTGTAAGTACACCCTTAGGAAACAAAATGGATTATATTTATATCTTTCTAGAATTTATTATGGTGGTTGTTGACTTCATGCATGTGTGGAGCTTCACAATTCTTGTAATGTCCCGTATTTTTTCATGTATTATTTTAATATTATATGGGAATTATTTTGAGACTCGGATCTGGGACGGCGTGCAGTTCTGAGGCCCGGTGAGCCCAGAACAAATGTTTGAATTTAATTTAATAATTAAATTACACGCGCATGTGGTTTCTTGAAAAAGTGGAATAACTCCTGAACGGGTTCTCGGATCAGAAATCTGAGGGCACCGTTGCATTCGGAATAACTATTTTACCTTAGGCGAGGCCTAACATCGGCCGGCACAGGTCGGTGGTGAAATCCAATTTTTGGACGTAACTGTAATAAAATATTTAATTAAAATTTTTTATTAAATCTTGTTATGGCAAATATCTCTTATCTTTTAAATAGAGATTTTGCAGGGGATCGGGGTTACAATTCTCATAACTCTGAATTTCCCTGGAGGCTCTGGAAAGCTCTGGAGAAAACCTCCCAACGCGGAGACGGTGTTCTTGACGAGCTTTGCCGGCGACGACGACGCGGTGACCAGATCTTTTCCAACAAACGCCACAAATCCAGGTAGGGCATTTGATCTCCTTGTGAATTCTTTCCCGTTCTTAATTCCTACGATGAACGCGGACTAATCCACGAACAGATTATCTCATGGATCGATCGTATTTTGGGATGGGATTTTGTGGGGATTTTGGGGATTTTTATTCTTGATTTATTTTGGTTCGTTAATCATCTAATGCTGACGAACCAAGATCGACACGAACATCGATCGAGGTTCGTCCCTCTCAATTTTTGGTGCCTTTCTTCAATGATTTCTCACGTTCTTCGTGCACGTTCTACGCGTTCTTCATGGGGATATGAATGACGGATCGTTGCGCATCAATTGTGCAACGCAACGATCCCAAATTTAAGATCTGGTGTCGGTACAACCCTACGGAGGTGCGGCTATGGTGGCGACGGACGGATCAAAGAGGATTGGAAGATATCATTCTTCGAATTATTTCCTCATGGATGATCAGAATTGGATTTTGGAGCCGATCGAAGGCCTGAAACCCACGGATTCGGCATCACGATGACGAAGCGACCTATGATCTTGAGTTTCGCAGCAAACGGACCAGAGAAACGCGATCCGGAGAATCGGCCAAGGCGTGAGGAGGAAGATGGCGCTTCTGGAAATTTCCCGACTACACGGCGTGTAGTATGGGATACACGGCATGTGTTCATTGGAAGACCACCCGGTTTGCACTCAGGGAGTACATGGAAATGGGTTGGGTACACGGCCAAGGACACGGCATGTATACCCATCCTCGGCCAGACCCTGCCAGATACACGGGATACCTCGTGTGCTGGTACACAGGCGGGAGACATGGACACGGACAGAGACCGTGTACGGGCACATGGACAGCGTACACGGAGTGAGCCCCAGGTGCTCGGACATAGCGTTTGATTCTTCTATATGCTGTGTAGTTACTTTCTATCTGACAAGACAAATGACACGGGTCGTTTACACGGGCAGTACCCGGAGTCAGGGAACACGGTGTGTGATCCTTCTACACGTCGTGTAGTTGGGTTTTACACAGCTTGGACGGATGACATGGGTCATTTACACGAGCAGTACCTGGGGTAAAGGAACACGGCGTATAACCATACTACACGTCGTGTAACCAATTCTTCATGGCTTGAGCCAGTTGCCTTCTGTGACTTGGACTGCTTTCCTTAGGGTTCTTCCCCTTGGTCTTTCTCCTGAAGGTTCCTGTTATTATTTCCTATATACAGGAGTATGATCCCTTCAGCAAGACTTCCTGAATAGAGATATTGGAATACCCTCTGTGAGACTTAGAGCTGGATCCTCTATTAATTCCTGGAACCCTAGGTAGAGTTATTAGAATCGACATGACCAACTTTACCCAGGCATCGATCCTCTGCTTAGCGGATTAGCTCAGACTGAGTTGTCAGAATCACCCCATGACTTGGTTGTGATCCTCATCTGAGCATCATGTTCTCAAAGTACTTGTGGAGTGTTTTCTCCCAGAACGAGTACTTCATATCTCTCTCTTCAGACCTAGGAGTGTGTTCTCCCGGTTTCATGCTTAATGGAATCTTCAAGCTGGATCCTAGTGGTGGTTTTACGATGGTTTTTTGTGTATGAGTATATCTAGATATTCTTGTTATATATTCTATAAACATATACTATGTATAGCTGATTGTACCTTTCTTTAGTGGAATTTCCCTTTTTGTATTCCTTTGTGATTTCGGGGTGTCCTACTAGGTATTTTTATACTCACCCCTGCACGGGCTTTGCCCGCACGTGTCGTGTCTTGTGCAGACGAACGAGCCTTTGACAGGATTCTAGGAGGACCAGGACCAGACGGTACTCAGTGAGATCAGACAGGCCGAGGTGTGTTCCTACGGCTACAGACTGTAGTCCCAACACCTTTCTTTATAGGTTGGACTTTGTTACGGACTCTCTTTTTGGTGGGCTTGTACTTTTGGCCCAGGGTTTTACTTTATTGTACTTTAATTTCCTATCGTACACTGTGTTTGGGTTTTAGTGTATCCATGCATCTTTTCCTTTTAGTATTTTTTACTTTTTATCTTTTTGGGCTTGGAGATGTGTGTGCGTGTGTACAGGTTTATAGGCAATTCCTCCCATGTTAGTAGCATGCCTACTCGGTGCTAGTCACCAGCCCCTGGCCTATTGGAGGCGGGCTTGGGGAGTTGCGGCTCGAGCCCCACTGGGGCGGGTCGTGATAATTCTAGTGATTTTAGATTTCGATGTGGTCCTTTGAATGGATTGTTTGACTAGATATCATGAACACAATGATTGTTATCAAAGATGAGTTACTTTTATGTCACCTAAAGGGGAGAAGTTCATGTTGACTAATGAATGGGACATTGAGGAAGACTTAGTGGAACCATATCCTCTTCAAGTAGAATTATTTTCAGAATAGATGGATGACATGATCCTTATCATAGACCAGAAAGTGACTCCCTCTTCAGTCCTCCAATGGTGGGTTAGTTTTGAGATATACTTCTAGAGGACTTCTTAGGGTTACCTCCATGTAGGGAATTTGAGTTTGAGATAGATATTGTGCATAGTGTGCAACCTATATTGACTCCACTGTATCACATGGAACTAGATGAATTAAAAAGAGATCAAGGTATATATTTAATATCTATAAGATAAAATTATTCATCAGATCAATAACATCCCCTTAAGGTACTTCGGTGTTTTTTTCTAATAAAGAGGGTGGTAGTATTTGAATTTGTATAGACTTCCATAAGTTGAATGAGATCACTATGAATAAAGATTCCTATTTCTAAGGATTGGAAACTTTTTTGATCAATTAAGGGGAGCCTAGTTATTTTCAAAGATCGATCTATGTTCTGGCTACCACCAGCTCTGGGTCAGAGAGGAATACATACCAACAAAATCATTTAGGAGAAGCTATGGGTTGTATGAGTATCCCAATATACCTTTTGGACTAATAAATGCTCTGATGGTGTTCATGGATCTCATGAATAAGATATTTCACCTACATATGGAATCTTTCATCATTGTGTTCATTGATAAAATCTTGATATATTCTAAGATGTCATAATCATATTCTAGACACCTAGATATCATGTTGAGTACACCTTGATAACATCATTTTTATACCAAGTTATTAAAGTGTCACTTTTGGATACAAGAGGTGAATTTTATTGGACATGTGATTTATCAATCAAGGATATCTATCGATTTGAAGAAGTTATAAGTAGTTATATCTTGGGAATGGCTTCATAAAATTGATGATATTATGAGATTCATTGGTTTGATTAGGAACTACAGAAGGTTCATTCAAAAATTTCCTCACCCAGAAGAACCTATTACCATTCTTACCAATAAGGGGGTCAATTTTTATTGGATATAATATTATGAAGATGCCTTCTTATAGTTGAATATAATATTGATATAAACCTTGATTATGATTCTTCTTGAGCCTAGATTTGGGTATATAGTGTATTACGACACATATATAATTATATTAAGAGTCGTTCTAATGTAGAGTGATAAGGTTGTTACTTATAAGTCTTGTTAGTTTCAACCCCATGAGTGGAACAACCCCACTCATGAATTAGAGTTGGTAATTTTGGATCATGTGTTGAAATGTTGGAAACATTACATATTTGGTGAGATATTTATTGTATATACGTACCATAATATTTTTTGGTATAATTTTTCCTAGTTTGATTAGAATATTTTTCAATTACTTTATGTAGGATTATTGAAAATGTTTGAATTTTTTATCGAAAATTCTCCTAAGAAAATGAATGTAGTTGCATATTTTATTAACATGAAGATGTAATAAGTTAGAGAGAAGACATCATAGGAATGTTGGAAGCTCATGGATTTTATGGAAGAGAATCAGTTCGTTGTAGTAGAGGATCTAGGGGAAGTTACTTTTTCACCATTAGTGATCACACCCTCATTGGTGAAATGAGTGAAGGGTAGTCAGGAGATTAATCTAGAGTGTGTCATGATGTGTGAGAGATTGGAAGTGAATAGTTCCATTCTAAAATGTATTTTAGATATATGTGGTTTGATTCTGGTTCATGAAATATTAGTGTTTCCTTCTTCTATGAGGGAATAACTAATCAAATACACTCTTGATTTATAGTGGACAATGCACCTAGGAACACCCAAAATTTGTCACGGTGTCATATGATAATTATATTAGTATGGTATGAAAAGATACATTGTAGGATTTGGCTCACATTTTCTAACTTGTTATAGGATCAAGGTTGATCATTAAATACCTAGAGGGTTACTCGGTCCACTTCTAGTTCTATCGTGGAAGTGGGATGAGGAAATAATATACTTCATCATAGGTTTTCCTAGTACTAAAATAGGTTGAGATACTGTTTTCATTGTAGTAGATCGGTTAACCAAGGTGGTTCAATTATTGTTGATCTAAGAGACTAACATAGTTTATGAGATTGGAAAGATCTATTTTCTATAGAATGTGTGGTTACACTGAGTGACTTTGAGTGTGGTATTTAAAAATAATCTTGTTTCACACTAAATTTTTTGGAAAGTATTTAAAATTTTAGGGGGTCGTTTGAATATTTGTGCATATTATCATCCTTAGACTAATGGTAAGTTAGATATAATGATCTAAAAATTATAGGATATGATTCAAGCATGTGTTCTAGATTTTATAGAACCTTGGGATCATCACTTGGATATGATAGAGTTCATCTACCATAATATTTTATAGTCTTTGATTCATATAGAACTATTTGAGTCTCTCTATACGTGATCATTTCATTCACCACTATATTGGCATGAGGTAGGTGAATCTTTAGTTATTGGGACTAGTATTTTATAGGATACCATAAAGTGGGTTAATTTTATTTGGAATCATCTGGTTACAACTTAGAGCAGATAGAGATCATACACTAATCAGAGGAGATGAACCTTGGAGATAACTATGACTAATAGGGTTTTCTTTCAAGTGTCTCATTGGTTGGATCATAATCATTTGAGGAAACATGGAAAATTTTCACTGTAGTACATTAGGTCATTTAAGATCATTGAATGTATTGTGATGGTGGACCAGCGGTTGGATCTTCCTCTAATGTACCATGGTACGCATAATGTGTTCCATGTGTCTTAGAATATAATTGATGGCTGAAGTGAAATGGTGATGTGAGGGAAGGTCATACCACTTATTTAGGTTTAATGGAAACATGGAAGGATTCAAGAATAATCCTGGGATCAGGAGATATACATTTGAGCTTAGTGGCCCGAGTTTTTTGAGAAATATTTCAAGAGACACTTCTCAAGGATGAGAAGCCTTTAGAATGGGATATTGTAATGTCCACATATATTTTTAGTTTCATTACATATTAATTTTAGAATTTATTCATTGTTTGAACTAGAAATTGTTTACTCTAAGTTCTAGTTTTTTATGATTGATTTAAGAGTGTTTTGGATGAATTTTTAATGGTTCATAGTTTTCTAAAACCATGATAGTTCAATAGGAAAGGATGTGACTAATGATATAAGAACCTGAGGTGGCACACCATTAAGGCACGCTGTTTATTAAACTTTCAAGACTTACTTGAAAAACCCTGAAACATTCTCTAGTGGAGAAAAGAAGGGTTGGCACATGGTTTGAAAAACCATGTAACCAAACCCTGTGGGTGCCCAAAATAGGTACTAAATCTCACATAGTTGGCACATTATTTTTCAAACTGTGTGAAGAAACCATGTTCACGTGTTTTAATTATCACAAAATCCATTTTAATGAACTTAAATGATCCATTTTAACCCATTATTACTCTTATTTACATCCCTGTCTTACCTAGATACTCTACATCCCTTCCTTGGGGAATTTATTCCCTTACAAGCTAGATTCCAATGGATCTAAGGGTGTTTATGATTACGAATTAAAGTATGAGATCTAAAAACCTCTATTCTTTAAGTTTCATCAAGATCTAACCTTATTTCCTTAATAAATATCATATAATTAGTATTTCATTTCCATATTTATATATCTTGATGCTATATAAAAATATAATCATTGATTGATGATAGAATTGGAACCTGAATTAGTATTTCAGCCTCAGTCAGTGTTGTCCATCGTCTGCATCCAACACAATGAGGTGCGGGCATAGCCTGTGCAAGGGTGAGTATAACGATACTCAGAAGGGACCCCGAGACCCGCAAGGTCTCACAAAATCCAACAAGGATAAATCACATAGTATGAAATCAATGGATAGTCATTACTTAGGTATATGCCTATACATATACCTAAGTTATCAAGTAACCCATCTCAATCATGAGTAAAACACAGAAGTCACTGACTCAGCTCACATAGGTATACAACGTTTGTAGAGAGATAGAGATGATCAGATGTAGCCATTGAATCATCTAAGCTATCGGACCCACACAGGATCCAGGACCAGCAGTTAGAATTTCCGGACCCACACAAGATCCAGGAACTGTAGTCAGAGATGTCGAACTAACACATGATCCAGGACCAGCTATTCTGTCAGACCAACACATGATCCAAGAACAAAATTCAGAACTGTCAGACCAACACATGATCTAGGAACAGTAATCAGAACTGTCGTACCAACACATAATCCAGGAACAGTCAACAGTGCACAGTCAGCCACAAGGTTTCCACTAGCATGCTTGATTCTGGGAGGGTCTACTCCTCAATCCATGAGACGATACATCAAATTCCATTTCGTTCCAAGTTTATGTATCCTGAAGTTCTGTCTCATCAAAAGGAACACAATGCGACAAACGGTGCGTCAATCGGACGCCCGGTCTGAGAGTTATTGGCATTTTTGTTCTGAGGGTCCGGTTGAATTTAAGTTCAATCCAACCCGACCATACCCCAATTGTATCCAAACCTCAAGTGGGGTATTCCAAAAGAACCTTCTCACTCCAAGATTTTTGTCACCACAGACGGTTCATCAATCAGACACTCGTAGCCCAAGTTATGGGCGAAACGGTGAAATCGGGTCAAACGGGTCCAGGTCGGGTTCGGCCCAATCGGAACGACATGACTCGACCCACCCTGAGCCATCACGGTTCGGGTTGACCCGACCTGACTCGGGTCCAAACCGGGGTCTGTCTTGGTCTGCGGGTTCGACCTGGCCCGGCACACCGGAACCGGTTCGTCCCACGGCGGCGGCCCGGCCCGAGTTGGGCGGCTCGGCCCACGGGAAGCGCGGCCCACGTGGCCTGGCTGGCAGCCCGTGTGGCCTGCGCTGGCAGCCCGCGTGTCCTGGGCTGGCAGCCCGCATGGGCTGGGTGGCCAGCGGCTGGCGGCACCCTGCGGGGCCCTCCCTAGCTGTGGAAGGGGGGTGTCGCGCCTCCCCATCTCCCAAACAGAACCGGCGCCTGGCGCTGGTTCAGTTGCCCATAGGACCCAGGAGGGTCCTACCTCGTCTGGCTGGCCGAGCGGCCATCCGGTCTGCTCCGCCGGTGGTCGGCCCAGCCAGCCACTTCTGCTCCACCGCCGCGGCCAGGGGGCCGCAGCTTCTTCCTCTGCGCGATGTGACGATGTCGCGCCCCTCTGGCGGCCTGGCGGCTGCCCGTGTACATCACTGCGTCCAGGGGGCATAGACTACTATTCCACGCAGCACGACAGCGTCGCGTCTTTCTGGCGGCCATGCGCCGTCGGTTTCCTTCTCGGCTGGCCCGACACTGACCATCGTTGCACAGACACCATCGTCAACAAGCAAGGAAAAAACAGAGGGGGAGGGTCGGGCCTTGTTCATTCGTCCCATTCCCTCTGCATTATGGTGATATCAATCGGCAAATTCTAAACCAAGATTTGAATGATGAAGTATGGGAAAAAATTCAAACTTAAATCCCCTACCTCGGGTTCATTGTTCATTGACGAAGTCGCTGAAAGGCGGACATCGATTCGTTGACGTCGGGAAATAAGATGAAGAAGTCGAGGATGACGTCGTCGGTATTCTTCAAGGACGGTGCTTCCCCCCTTCCCCGGTTGAAGATCGTTCTTTTTTGGTGGAATAAGTGTTCTTTGTTGGAGAGTTCTTTTCCTCCCAAGCTCTACCAAAAAAACAAATGCTAAAAAAACAATAGATTATGACATCTTATTAAATTGTTGTCATAGAATTCAAATGTTTAAATTAATTAATTGAATCTGTTCAATTAATTAATTGAGAGGGTTGGCACCATAAGTGGGGAGTTTAAGGGGGTTTCTCCCCACTTAACGGGGGATCCAAGAGTTTATAACCTTAGGTGGTCCCCTCCAAATTAATTAATAAGATGTGTTTAGACCTCAGGTGGGCCCCACCACCATAACCTCTCATGGGAAGTTAAGGTGTGGTGGCCCCCATATCCAACCTCCTCTTGGAGGTTTTAACCAACTACAAATAAATTAAGACAAGCACTTAATTTATTTTATTATTCTCGTGTAAAACCCAAAAACTAACGTTCATTCCTGACCATCTTCCATCGAGGTGAATGCCTTCTTAAGTGAATATCGGCGCTGCGAGTTCAACGGTGCCCTCAGATTTCAATTCTGAGCACCGGTTCAAAATTTATAAAAACCCATTCGTACATTTACTGAACGTACCTGAAAAAAACTTCAAAAATTGATTTTGGGCACACCGGGCCTCGGAATCACGTGCCATCAGTTTTCACGGTCTCGTAAAATTCCCATGTATTTAAGAAAAAAAATTCTACAAAAATTTCAGGTCTTTACATTCTCCCCACCTCAAGGCTTTACGTCCCCGTAAGCTACAACTGAAACTAAGGGAACAAGTGGGGGTACTGAGCATGCATCTGATCCTCCCGCTCCCATGTGCTCTCCTGGAGGTTCCCATGCTGCCAACGAACATGCACCAGAGGTATCGACTGTCCATGAAGGACCTGCTCCTGTCAATCCTCAATCTCCACTATAACTTCTGTGAAATTCACCCCATCATCGACGTCCATCTCCCCATGGTCGATGATGTGAGAAGGGTCATGCACATATCTCCTCAGATGAGATACGTGGAAGACGTCGTGCACCCGGTGCAACTGAGGTGGAATAGCTAAGTGGTAATCTACCTTTCCAACTCTGCTATGGAACTGAAAAGGTTTGATGAATCTCAGAGATAACTTGCCGCCTCATCCAAATCTTTTTATACCTCGTCGAGGTGAGACCCGTAGAAAGACGTGATCACCATACTCAAACTCTAGAGGTCTTCGTCTCCTATCAGCATACGACTTCTGCCTACTCTGTTCTATCTTCATCCGATCCTAGTTGATTTTCACCTTCTCCGTGGTAGCTCGCACCATCTCTGGTCCCACCAGTACTGACTCCCCGGGGTTTGTCCAGAACAAGGGTGATCTTCAAGGTCGCCCGTACAACACCTCAAAAGGTGCCATACTGATGGTGGAGTGATAGTTTTTGTTGTACGCGAACTCCACCAAAGTAAAGTGATCCTTCTAGCTGCGATCGAAGACGAGGACATAGGAACGTAGCATTTCCTCGGGGGTCTGGATGGTCCGCTCATTCTGACCATCTGTCTGAGGATGGAAGGCGGTGCTCAGACGTAGCTGCATCCCGAAAGCCTTCTGTAACCCCTTCCATAGCTGGGAAGCAAACCGTGTGTCACGATCGGAGACAATAGAAGAAGGTAATCCATGTAGCTGCATAATCTCCTGCACATAGAGGCATCCCAATCTCTCTATTGAACCCTGCTCTCTAATCGGTAGGAAGTGGGCCGACTTGGTGAGTTGGTCGATGATCACCCAAATCGAGTCGTGACCCCTAGATGTACGTGGAAGACCCATCACAAAGTCCATGGATATTTCATCCCACTTCCACTCTAGGACCTCAAAAGGTTGAACCAAGCCTGATGGTACCTGGTTCTCCACCTTCACTTGCTAACAAGTGATGCATCGAGAGACAAACTCTACTACTGCCTTCTTCATACCTAGACACCAGTTTTGTCTTCTGAGGTCCTGATACATCTTCAACACTCTTGGATGTACCACTAAAGGGGATGTGTGGAACTCCCTAAACACTTCCTTCTGAAGTGACACTAGTACCATAGTACGTCCTCTAAAGAGTATTACGTGCTCCCCACCTTTAGAAAATCCATCAGGTGAATGCCCTATGGATATCTGAGCACGTTGTGTCTCGCAGTCAACGTCCCCATGTTGTGCTTCCCTGACTCGCTGAAGGAGTGGGGGAGTGACTGTAAGAGACTGTAGATAGGCTACTTCGTCTCTATACACAAAGGATATCTGTAAGGCAACAAGATACTTTGTCACCTCTCCTAGCATCAGTATACCAGATCTCCTGCTGAGTGCATCTTCTACAACATTCCTCTTTCCAGGAGTATAGAATATCTCTAATTCATAATCCTAGAGGAACTCAAGCCATCGTTGATGTCTCGGTTTTAGGTCATTATGAGAGAAGATATACCTGATACTCTTGTGATCAAAGTACATGGTAAAACCTTCACCCATCAGATAGTGTCACCACATCTTCAAGGAGAAAACCACTACTGCTAACTCCAGGTCATAGGTAGCGTAGTTCTGCTCATGTTGTCTCAGCTGACGAGAACCATAAGCGATCACTGCTCTCTCTTGCATCAGGACACACCCGAGTCTGGTCCCTGATGCGTCGAAGTAGACTACATACCCTACGCCTTCCTCTAGAAGTCTCAAGATAGAGGAACTAGTCAGCCTCTACCTCAGCTCCTGGAATATCTACTGGAATCTCTCCGACCACACGATGGATTTCCCCTTCTTCGTCAAGGCTGATAGTGGTGATGCAAATCTGGAGAATTCTAGTAAAAACCTCCGATAGTAACCAACCAAACCCAGGAAACTATGTACCTCCGTCACACTCCTAGGTGGCTCCCAAGCAAGTACCACCTCAATCTTCGCTGGATCCACTGCAACTCCAGCCTCCGAGATGACATGTCCCAAAAATTGAACCTCTCGGATCTAGAACTAGCACTTAGAGAGCTTACCATAAAGCTGGTGCTCTCAGAGTGTGTCCAGTACTACCCAAAAATGGTAGGCATGCTCTTCCTCAGCAGTCGAGTAGATCAGAATGTTATCGATGAAGACTACAACAAAGCGATCGAGGTATGATTGGAAGATCTTGTTCATGAGTCCCATGAATACTTTTGGAGTGTTGGTTACGCCGAAAGGCATAACCAAGAACTCGTAGTGGTTGTACTGACATTTGAAGGTCATCTTCTGTACATACTCGTCTCGAAATATGAGTTGGTGATAGCCTGATATGAGGTCTATCTTTGAGAACCACCGTGCTCCCTTCAGCTGATCAAAGAGGTCGTCAATCATCAAGAGTGGGTACTTTTTCTTCATAGTCACCTGGTTTAGGTGACGATAGTCGACGCAAAGCCTCAAGGTCTCATCTGCCTTCTTGGTGAATAGAATCCTGGCTTCCCAGGGAGAAACACTGGGCCAGATGAATCACTTCCCTTGAAAGTCGTCCAGCTGTACCTGCAAATCATGAAGCTCGGTGGGAGCCATCCGATATGCTGGTGTAGATATCGGTGTCGTCTCGGGGTACAGGTCAATTTAGAAGTCCACCTATCTTTGAGGAGGTAGTCCTGGAACATCGTCAAGGAAAACATCTGCTTACTGGTCCACCACTACAGGATAGCTCAGACTCTCCACATCAACTGCTCTGAGGGTAAGGCAGGACAACTGATGAGTGATCAGCTACACCCTTCTTCGAGTAAGTTTTTCCTGCACTGCAAAGGATCTCTTCTCACCAGTGAAGGTGAACCTTGTCCCATCTGTGCGGACACACCGCACTTTCTTCCTAATACAGTCAATCTGAGCACGGACTATAGATAACCTGTCCATACCCAAGATGACGTCATAAGGCCTCGATGCCGCTATGAGGAGATCACATCCGAAGTTCTCGCCTCCTAGAGTAAGCTCTCACTGCCGGCACCAGTGCGTAATCGCCGAGTCTGCTCCCGTAGAAGTATCTAGCCGTAAGGATCAAGCCAATGGCTCCATCAGAATCTCCGAGCTCCGAACGAGGGCAGTGGCAATGAAAGAGTGATTGAAACCTATGTTTATAAGAACTAAAGCTAAGGTGGAGTAGACCTATATCGTACCTCAAATCATCTCTAGAGCGCCATGATCATATGCCTCAGCTGCCTGGAGCTGAGCTCGCCCCTGCCCACCTGCTCCCTGTGGCTGGGGTGGACCTCCGGGTGGTGGTGGCGGTAACACATCGAATCGTCATCCACCACGAGCTGCACGTTCAGCTCCTCTACCATGTCCGCCTGCTCCCTACGGTCTGCCTCAATCAAATCTCTACCTCTACCTGGGAGGTCCCACAACTGTCTGTTGATCATCAGTATGGCGGGTCGGACAGTCATGAGCCATGTGACCCTGCCCACCTCAAGAGTAACATTTCCCATTCCTGGAATGACTGGCCCTGTCTCGTGTGCCCCGCACAACTGAACCTGTATCCTAAGGTCGTCCACTGGATGGTCTGGTCTACTTGGACTTCTATGACATCTCTCTACTACCAGTTGCAGAAGACTCCGATGCATGTTGACTAGTGATGGGTTTCACTGCTGGTGAATTCTCAGCAAGGAAACTCTCCACTAGGAGGGCTCTCTCTAAAACCCCTGCCTGTGTCGGGATGCTGAGGGAGATCATTGAAGCACTGATCTCTTGCCTGATCCCCTGCTCGAAGGTCCAGTCCCTGAAGAATGGGTCTCGCACTATATCTGTGGAGTAGCGCGAGAGGTCGGTGAACCTCGCTAAGTACTGTGCCACCGTCATGCTACCCTGCTGTAGATGCAGTAGCTTCTATATCTGTACCACAGGTAGGGTGGCTGGGAAAAACTCCGCCCAAAACAGGCTCTCGAAGTCTGCCCAAAGAAGTGTTGCCTCATCATGCACTTGGAGCATTAGGCTTCACCATCTGCATGTTGCTTCCTGAAGAAGACTCGCAGCAAGGATCACCATAAGGTCTGCTGGTGTCCCTACTTTCTGAAGACTCTCACCACAGCCTCCAGCCAATCCTCAGCTACCTATGGTTCCATCTCATCCCTGAACCTGGGCGGCCTCTGGCGCTAGAACTCGTGCAATTCTCTCAAGCGGCGTACACTATCTGCTGCTGGGGCTGGTGGTATCGGTGGCCCAATGGGTAGTGGTACCGCTGGTGCCTCTACTGTGATAGGGGCCTACACTGAGGCCTCATCGCTAGATGGGATATCATCTCGTACAACTCTCAGAACTATGGTTGGCTGTCTACGTGGAGGCATCTTGAAAAGAAGTAGGTGATCCATGGTCAATAAGTTATACCTAGTGAGATAAATCAAAGAGATCACAAAGAAAACTCTTGAAACATACATGCAATAAGTTTTTTCATGCACTGAATCAGAAATCAGAAGTCAGGGTCTTGGTGTATGGATACGTCGGCCGCCGCACTAACACTAGACTCCCTGGACTAAAAACCACACTCAGTACTCTTAACACTATTTCTTCACAGAAAATAAAGATCAAAGTCCAAAGTTTTATGGTAGAACCGAGTCCTTTGATACCAATTTGTCATGACCCGTCCCATGGGGCCCGTGTCGTGACTACCCCAAGTCTTCATTCCATAGGCCAGGGGCTGGCGACTAGCACCAATGGCATAAATCCCTAAAACTGGGAAGGCATTGCCTTTATAAACTGAAAACACACACACAACAAAGTATGAGCTGAAAGTAAACGCTAAGTAAAGCTATATACAAAAGAGTGCTGAAAAGTAAAGGGGCTGAAAATACAAGCCCAACTGGAAAGTGAAAGTACAACTGAAAAACAAGTACAACTAAAAAAGAAAAGCATCTACTGGGTCATCCTCCGAGGTTTTACCTGAAGGGTAGGTACAGATGGCCTCCTCAGCACTCCACATCCGTCAGTCTCTTCTGTGTAGCGAATTGTCGTAAGGTCCACCTCCGGGTACCATCCAGTCCTTCTACTCAGCCTCAGTCAACGTTGTCCATCATCTGCATCCAACACAATGAGGTGTGGGCATAGCCCGTACAGGGGTGAGTATAACGATACTCAGTAGGGACCCCAAGACCCTCAAGGTATCACAAAATCTAACAAGGATAAACCACAGAGTATGAAATCTATGAATAGTCATTACTTAGGTATACGCCCATACATATACCTAAGTTATAAAGTAAACCATCTCAATCATGAGGAAAAAACAGAAGTCACTAACTCAGCTCAAAGAGGTATTCAAATTTTGTAGAGATATAGAGATTATCAGATGTAGCCACTGAATCATCTAAGCTGTCGGACCCACACAGGATCCAGGACCAGCGGTTAGAAATGTCAGACCCACACAGGATCCAGGAACTGTAGTCAGAGCTGTTGGACCAACACATAATCCAGGACCAGCTATTCTGTCAGACCAACACATGATCCAGGAATAGAAGTCAGAACTTTTGGACCAACATATGATCCAGGAACAGTCAGCAGTGCACATCCAGCCTCAGGGTTTCCACTAGCATGCTTGATTCCGGGAGGGTCTGATCCTCAATCCAAGAGTCGATACATCAACTAACACCTCATCCCAAGTTGATGTATCCTGAAGTTTCATCTCGTCAAAAGGAACACAACTAAATAGAGGGTGCTTCAATCGGACGCCCGGTCTGCGAGTTATTGACATTTCTATTCTGAGGGTCTGGTTGGATTTAGGATCAATCAAATACGACCGTAGCCCAACTACATACAAACCTCAATTTAGGTATTCCAAAAGAACCGTCTCACTCTAAGCTTTTCGTTTCCACAGACGGTTCGTCAATCGGACACTTGTATCCCAAGTTATGGGCGAAAAGGTGAAATCGAGACAAACGGGTCTGGGTCGGGTCCAGCCCAATCGAACCGACCCGGCCCGACCCGGACGGGGCCATCCCATTTCGAGTCGACCCGACCCGACCTGGGTTCATACCAGGGTCTGGCATGGTCCCCAGGTCTGACTCGGTCCTCCAGAACTGGTCTGGCCCACCGGAACCGGTTCGGCCCGCGGAGGCGGCCCGGCCCGCGGGTAGCGCATCCCGTGTGGCCTGGATGGTGGTCTGCAAGGCATGCACTGGTGGCCCGCGTGGCCTGGGCTAGCGACCCGCATGGCCTGGGTATCCAGTGGCTGGCGGTGCTCTACAGGGTCCACCCTATCCGTGTAAGGGGGGTGTCGGGCCCCCCCATCTCCCGAACGGAACCGGCACCTCGCGTAGGTTCGGTAGACTGCCGGACACAGGACGGTCCCGCCTCATCCGGCTGGCCGAGCAGCCAGCCGATCTCCTCCACCGGAGGCCGGCCCATCCGAACGCTTCTTCTCCACAGTTGCGGCCAAAGGGGTCACAGCTTCTTCCTCTGCACGGCGCGATGGCGCCACGCCCCTCCGGCGGCCTGGCGGCCGCCCATGTGCACTGGCGCGGCCAGGGGCCGCAGCTTTTTTCTTTGCGTGGTGAGATGGTTCCACACCACTTCGGCAGCCTGGCGGCCTCCTATGTGCACCGTCGCGGCCTACTATTCCATGTGGCACGACGATTTTGCGCCCTTCCGGCAACCCGGCGGCCCTACACCGACGGTGTCCTTCTCGGCTGGCTCAATGCCGGCCGCCGTTACACCGCCACTGTTGTCAACAAGAAAGGAAAAAATGGAGGGGGAGGGTCGGGCTGTGTTTGTTCGGCTCGCGCCCTCCGCGTTATGGTTATATCAATCGGAAAATCGTAAACCAATATTTTAATGATGAAGAATGGGAACAAATTCAATCTTAAATCCCCTACCTCGGGTTTGTTGTTCATTGACGAAGTCGCAGAAAATCGGACGTCGATTTGTTGACATCGGGAGAGAAGATGAAGAATTCGAGGACGACATCATTGGCGTTCTTCAAGGACAGCGCTTCCCCCCTTGACCCGCTTTAATATCGTTCTTCGTTGGTAGAAGAAGTGTTCTTCGTTGGAGTGTTCTTTTCCTCCCAAGCTCCACCAAAAAGACAAATGCTAACAAAACAATAGATTATGACATCTTATTAAATTGTTGGAATAGAAATCAAAGGTTTAAATTGATTAATTTAATGTGTTCAATTAATTAATTGAGAGGTTTGGCACTATAAGTGGGGAGTTCAAGGGGGTTTCTCCCCACTTAATGGGGGATCCAAGAGGTTATAACCTTGGGTGGTCCCCACCAAATTAATTAAGAAGAGGTGTTTAGACCTCGGGTGGGCCCCACCACCATAACCTCTCATGGGAGGTTAAGGTGTGGTGTCCCCCACCTCCAACCTCCTCTTGGAGGTTTTAACCAACTAAAAATAAATTAAGACAAGCACTTAATTTATTTTATTATTCCCACGTAAAACCCAAAAACTAACTTTCATTCCCGACAATTTATCGTCGAGGTGAAGGCCTTCTTAAGCGAATACTGGCACTGTGAGTTCAATGGTGCCCTCAGATTTCAATTCTGAGCACCAGTTCAAAAGTTATAAAAACCTGCTCGTACGTTTACTGAACGTACCCGAACAAAACTTCAGAAATTGATTCCGGGCACACCAGGCCTCGAAATCACGCGCCATCAGTTTTCACGGTCTCGTAAAATTCCCATGTATTTAAGAAAAAAATTTCCACAGAAATTACAGGTCTTTAAACATGTGGGGTCCTTTTTATTAGTTTTAATTAATGTGACTAGAATTCCATACTGATATTGTATGGGTTGGAACTTTATGCATATGATACCACTCTGGTTATTTATTTATTCTCTATTTGATAATTTTATTATTAACAATTCCATCATATACTCTGATGTTTACCTGATACTAAGGTAATAGTCTCCCCACGATGTCCCTCTTGGCCCTAAACACTATAAAATAACTTCTCTTATAAGAGGATGTGCATATGAGGTCATGAGTAATCCCAGAACATACCCTATGATTCACGTCAGGGTGTTACATTTTACATCTGTTTAAAAAACTTTAAAGTTTATTTGAGTTATTACAATAAAAATTCAGATGGTCTCAAGCCTAAAAATAGGGGGAAATGTGTCATCGATATTAATTACTTCAATTTTTTGAGTTCCCCTTTCATGTCATCATTTATCTATTTCTTAAAATTCTATCGTTCAAATTTATCTTTTTTCTAAAACCCATTATGTGCCAATGATGTTTATCTCCTTAGTCTTGGGCACAAGTTTCCTTGTTTCATTATTTTCAATTTGATCTATCTCTTCATTCATAACATGAACCCATTGTTTGTGATCAAAATACTCATAAATATTTTGAGGCTTAATTTTTTAAAAATAATAGTGTGAATAGCTATTACAACATGTCTTATTATTTACACCCCTTGAGTTTAATATCCAATGATATTTTTAGCATTGACATGTTTCTTTAGCCTTGAGTTTCCCTCATGGTTCTAGAATTCAAAGCTTCATCACTATAGTAAATATATATGTAGTTGAGTTATGAAATATATATATATAAATAAAAATAAATTTTATTTTTTATACTAATGAATTGATAAAAATAAATTCATATAGTTAAATAACAAATAAAATCATGTTATGCACAAATATATTTTCTTAAAAAATTTCTTTTTACAGGAACTATTAATTTTATTATATTGTGGTTAAATAATAGTTTAAATGGAAAGTATTGATAATATATATTATTTATAGTAAATTGTGTGCCTCCATATCCATGTGTCACTCTCCCCTTCCCCCACTTCCCCTTTGTTTTCCTACTTCCCAGCTAACCCACTATGATCATGATTTACCGAGTTCCACCATATCATCCTCCTCACCACTTCTTCACCTACCTTAGTATAACTATTTCCATATCTATCTCTCCTTAAATGTATTACCTAATAGTTTTTCCACTCATTATTTTCCCTATTTATTGCATCTTCCTCCTCACTTTCCCCTCACCCGCTTCCATGTCCCTATTTTTTTCCTCTGCCTCCCATCTAGTCTCATCATTCGACCTCCACTTTCCCTCCTCCCTATTTATGATAGAAAACCTAAAAAAATAATTCATCACCCTATTATACATGTGTATCTTCACTATCATGGTCACCATACACTTGAAACCTTACCTCCATGCACTACTTCTATTTGGTTCCATCATTCGATCTCTACTTTCCCTCCTCCTATTTCATACTCTAAATCCTTACAACACAATGCATCATCTTATTCATCATTCAAATATTCTCTATCAAGATATTTACTATGAAAAGTAAAACTCCCCCTACCAAAATATCTTGGGGATAAAGTTCCATAACACAAAGATGTTTCATTAATAAGTACTCAAAGTTCCACTAAATTCTACATGTTACACTATCTTCATCCCCCCTTTCAGCTGCTCAATTTTCAAACTCAATCATATGAATAAATATGTATTTATTTTTTATTAGATGTTTTAATGATATTTAATTCCAATATATTCAATTTTCAGTTAAAATCACTTTCACCTTATTTAATATAGAAAAAAAATTACTACTTTTATCTTGTTGTATCTCCTATTGAGGTTTATGTATCGTTTATGTAATTTTCTTCTCATATTTTAATTTACCATAATATTTATGACCTAATTCCATCTTAATAGAAAAAATAGTATATTAAATTTATTATTCAACAAATTCAGTACTCTCCAACGTGATTAAACTACATCAATACTTTTCATTTTACACATTGAGGTACATATTATCCCACCACTAAACTAATAATTATCACATTCACTTTTTGAAATATCTATATGCACTTACAACATTATTAATTTTGATTAAAATCTGATTAACCTATTCTATTTTCTATTTCCATATTATGTATTAGAATAGGCAGTATAGTCATTTTGTACACATAATTATCATATGATGCAATTATATTCAGATAAAATAATTAATATAAATTTCATTAAAAAATATTTCTCTCTTATTATCCTATTAAATAATTTCTATATATATTTTATTTTATTTCAATCAAAAAAACACCAATATTTTTTTAATTCGTCTAAATTTCATCAATTTTAGGTTATTTTATTTCTTATATGATCTAAACTTAACTATTGTACATGATATCTCTTTATAATATCATTCAAATATCATCACAAATATGCCATAACTTTCCACTAATAAAAATGTCTACTATAAGGAATCTAGGCTTTGTTAGAAGAAAAATATGAAAACTAAAGTTGATATCCTTAGAATTTTGGCATAAATTCATTTCATTTAATAGTTATTTATTTACATATTAAATTTATTTTTTAATTATTCTTTAATTACATAATCATTTAAATTTCCACCTATTTAACTAGTTCAAATTTTAGAAATGGTTTATTTAATTATTTCAACTACATACATAATATTTATCACATAAAATTAAACTCTTTTGGTTATAATAATATATAAATTTTAATCTTGAATCTTATTATCAAATTTGAAAAAAAATGGTTTGTTTGTCTCTTAGTTTAATCCTATATTTATAATTCACTTTTCCAATTTATAAACTTTAATTATATATGTTTTTTATTATAACTAAAATTTATTTTTATTTGAATCAATTTCATAAAGATAGAAACATTCATGATGCTGTTCGATGACTTTGGGATAGGTTTAATGACAAATAATCTAGATTGTTGGAATAAAATGGGATTTCCAATCCCATTATCTCTCTTTTTATTTTATTTTAATTTTTATTACTATTATCCCTAGATTTTTTTTATCTACCAGGGAGATGGAAATAATTTCAAGGAGAATATTTCTCAAAATATCCATGTTTAGGTAATATGATATTTCCTTTACATTTTTCATATTATCTTAACTTTTTATTGGAATACAAGTCCCTGAAATAGTTTACATTAGCATTCCAATTTATTCGATAGTCTTTATTTAAATTCAAGTGTGCATATTGATTAAAATGATTACTAGGTATATTTATTATTTTGAGACATAAATATTATTTATATGGTACTATTAATGGATATTCTATTTATTTAATTGTTAGAAACATGACATGTATATGTGTTAAATTTCTTGGTTCTTGCATATGGTTATTTAAAACTTGCAGGCGAATTCACTTGAACCACTACTAAAATCATGTCAATGATTGTTTGAAACCTTTTGGAATATGAAATTTTATACCTTAATATTGATACACCTTAGATTATTTCATTGTACATTTTTTCAAAATTATATAGCTGGTAAAGGGTATTTGAGTTGGTGGTAGAGAAAGTATTTTCCAAAGGGTCTTTGACTTTGTGGAAGGAGAAGGTATGTATCTTCTACAAATTATGTACATGTATATATATATATATGTATATATATATATATATATGTTTTTCTTATATATATATATACCAATTTCTATAATATATATATTTGGCATATATATATATATATTGAATATATTATTTTCATATATAGAACATATATATTCATTATGATAATTTCTTCAATTTTATGGAAATTTTTATATTTTATATACACAAAAGATATATATTCTGATTTCTCCAACCTAAGCCCAAAAATTATATATGTTATGTATATTAAATGTAATTTTTAAACACCATTTTGATTTCCATTCAAATTACTTTTATATTTTAATTTATTTTCCAATCTCTTTTAATTTTTTCTCAACCCCATCATACCAAAGAGAAATATAAATGTAGCATTTTTTATTTTTTAAAGTTATGTATTATACTATATTTTGTTCTTTCTATAATATAATTTTATTTATAAATTGGTTGTGTCTATAATATAATACATAATTTTAAACTTTTCATTATTTTTATATTATAATATGTCTTTTATGGGTGAAACATTTCTTATATAGTTACATTAATTTATGATCATTATATATTAATTATTTTACTTTTTTCATCTTCTTATAATTTATCATTATGAGAAGTCTTTTAGACTATAAAAACATTTATTCATTGATAATATGATCTTTTTTAGGTGAAGGTGTCACACAATTTGGGGTATAAACAAGGTCTTTCCCTTACTTTAGGTACATATTTCAAAAGAAATAATTCTAATCCATAACCATAAATTTACAAATATTGTTTATTTCTATTTACAAAAATATTGGCAACTAGGTATGGTCCAGTCTTACAGATTTAAGCATTTCATTAATTCTAGAAGTAGTTATTCTAATATATATATATATATATTATGTATTTATTATCTTTTAAAATATATATATATATATATACATATTATTATTATTTTGAAATAAATGGTGATGTAACATACACACTCATCATTTTTTTCTTCTATTTTTTCTAAATTCCATATAATTTTTTCTATATAATTAATATATTAGAGAAATCATTTTGTTACATGTTCTGTGTTGAATATGGTTTCATTATGTCTTTTAAAAATTCAATAAACTTGCAATAACATAATCTCTTACTATTTTTCATAATGAATTATATTAATGGGGAAATAAAGGTCAAAATTACTATTTTATGTTTTTGGAATGATAATATTTGAGATTATAATAGAACCACATATTGGTAAGTTTTGAGTGCATTTTGAATCATAGCTAAAAAAAATCATTAAGAATGCAAAAATTTTTTAGGATACATGGGTTACAAATGATGGGAGTGTAGTTATTGGTTATAAGTTATTTAAAGATGTTAGCCAACTTTATTCTTCTAAAAACACTAAAGTGTAATGATGTTATATTATACCAAGTATTCTATGTTTCCTGTATGATACACTTGCAACAAATATTAAATAATCTATGAGGATGTGGTAAGACCATTTTTTCTTATCATTTTAGAATGATAATTTGTGATTCACCTCTACTTTCTATTTCTCTAACAAGATATGTTCTCATACAGTGAAATAAAAATAGAAGATTATATTATTAGATGTATTGAAACTAATGATATTTCTTCTCTAGAAAAAATTTAAAAGGTATAATTTTAGAGTTTTAGTTAACATTTCTATAAGATATTATTTTAAATAGTTTTAAAAAATCCTTCATTGATGGGATTTATAATGAACTTTTTAATTTATATTTTAGTTTTATGTTTACTCATCAATACTGAATATGAACCCATATCTCAAAAATTAGTGATTTGTGTAGTTAGTTTCAAACTCCACACATTTATGTTAGTGTTTTATCATTTTATATTTGTAAATCTTATATTTTTAATAATATAAAAAAAATTTCTAGTTTTATTCTTGAAAAATTCATATTATTATTTCTTTTAAATATATAGTTTCTTGTTTTTACCTTCAATAGAAACTATGTCTCATATGAATGAATGGGGAGAAATACTAGTATATAAAAAATATAATATAATATATATCCAATAGTTATTACTAGGAAAGTAATAAATTTATTTTATGATTAAGAGATACATGTTTCTTAAAAAAAATTACTCACTTATTTGAAAATTTATTTTTATAATTAAATTGTATAAATTGATTTGAATATTTGTAATTAGAATTTTCAAATTATCTAGTGAGATCAATTCCATTTTTACGCATAAAATTAAGTTACCAAGAAAAATATTAGTTACCATGGAAAAAAAATATTTTTCAATGAATAATATTTTTATAAATATTGTGACTTTAAATTAAATTGATCTATTTTAAAATAACGAATATAATATGATAGGTAAAAATATATTTAAATAAATGAACAATTATTTAATTTTCATTCGGTGTTAAATAAAATAAGAACACTTAATAATTAAAAATACCTTTTCTCCAAAATGTTTTTTTCAACAAATTATATGTATTCATTTAAAATTTAATTTTATCTTATTTAGAAATTGAATTAGATTAAATAGATTCCAAATTTAGATCCATTATGTCAAAATTTGGTAATAAGGGTCATCTTACATTTTTTCTAATAAAATAATTACCATGGTTTGATTTTAATAGATATTAATAAGTGTTAAATGGGTAATCTAATCTGTATTTAATTTTACTTACTGAATTTGAAATTTAGACCTTCTATATTGCCTTTATTTAGTTTAAAATTCATACCTAAAACTCTCACCAAAATTTCCCCACATAACTCACCTAACTCTCAGGAAATTCCATTCTTACTCCTTATGTAACAATACTTTAAAAATATATATTCCACTTTTTCACATATAAAAGGACCACACATAATTTTAAGCCACACCTATAGTTCAATATTCTCATGAAACTCTGCCCAATTTACTTCTTCTAGAACCCCTTTAAATTTTTATGTCTCTAGCTAGAAAAAATTACTTTAATCCCTTCATTTCAAAAGAAAACTTTAAGAGAAGATCTAAATTCTCACATAAGTATTACTTAACCTTTAAAAAAATTTCTTTATCCTTCCTATCTATTGTTAGTGGGTTCCCTATACCCAAATACTTTTTCCAATTTTATTACCATTATATATATATATATATATATATTGATATATACATGTGTTTATTCTTACCATAACCATGTTAATAGTTCTAGATCCACTATTTATATGGTAATTTCCTCAGATTACATGTAATATTAAAAGTTTATTGCAGTTCCCCACTATAATGAGAACCTTCAGATACAATGATAGTAATCTATAATATATTTCCTATATCCCAGATACATCATACTAAAGGGACGTAGATGATGTCTGTCTATAAGGAGCTAGGGGATCATAAGCATTGAGACTTATTCTCATGAAGTTCATACTTGGTGATCTCCAAAAGATGAGATCATGAGGAATGACTTTCCAATTGGAAAATAACATGTTTTAGGTGTTATTGGTTACTCCTATCTATAAACATGTGTATTTTTCTCTTGAATTTATATCATTTTCAATGTGACCATTTTATCACGTACTTTGATGCAAGTAAAAAACCATAACATTGATGTCTTGGAGAGGTAGATTGTTTTGGGTGCATATTTGTTGGTATGTCATTGGTTGAATGATCAAGATATAATTTGTTGCTTCTGGGTTAAGGAAGAGATATCTCATGGTCCTAGGTTGGCTAGGATGGTAGTACCTTCATTAAATCCATGTACGTTGTATAAAAAGGTAAGTTTATCCAATAAGAACTTGAAATATATAAATCATCAAAAGGGTGATGACACATATAGTGACCCAATCCTTTTACAAATATTATTACTTGTTTTTTAAAAAAAAACAAAAATAACTACAACCCAAATATTGTGAGTCCTAGCGTCTTTGGAAGACTAAGTACATAAAACATTAAAAGAAACTAAAAAATAACATCTTTATTTTTATTCTCCTTAGTGAGATCCAAAATATATTTAATCCCAATAAACTACATAGAATAACTTGTAGAATAAATATAAAAAATGTGTGAGATAAATATCCTAGTAATATAATAAACATGATAAGGAAACATAATTCATGAGTCATAGGTATAACAAGATATCATAAAATAGAAGGCTCATGAGTAATCACATAGAATCATAACATAAAGAACATGGTATCATAAGATCATAGAAACATAGGAAATTTGGCAGAAACATATATGATGATATAAGCATGAGTCAAGGAAAAATTTATTTACAATATCACATGGTGGAAAAGGACCCATAATGGATTAGGTTTACTCCCTAATCCTATACATAGCATCTCATGATACCAAAAACATTACCCAATGAATTGGAGCACTATATGATTGCACCCATCATAAATTTTACATGATTATGTGTTCTACAAAAAAGAAATCAATCAAAAGGTATAAACATAAAAATTAACCATAAAAATAAATAGGTTTCCTAATATTTCCTCATGTCATAATCAAAGAATACTTCATGAATATGGCATTTGATAAATAAACTTAAGACATGTATTACCCTATCAAGGAAGGGATAATGGGATAGGTATATGTGTAAGAGACATTTATATAGAATTTAGAATCAATATATAATGTCAAAGGTTTTTTTTATGAAAACATATTTAAAATTTTATGTTGAGTATTTCTTGAAGAAAACACCCTTTTAAATTTTAAATCACTTCTTTAAAATATAAAAATTTGTAAAATATTATAGAAAACGATTTATTTAAAAATAACCATTGAAAATAATAAATGAATATTCAAATAATTTACCAATAATGATGGTGGGAAACTCCATTCATTCTGTATGAGTTAAAAGAGAACATTCATTTCACACTTTTTTTAAAAATGTCAAAATGCCTTATTCAGAAAATGAAAGAAATATTACTTTAAAAAAATTGTAAAAAAATTAAAACATGGGTAAAAATGTCTAATAAATCATTATATAATATTAAAAACATTTTTTAAAATATTTTAAGGAAAATACCAACATGGAAGATAAATATTCCAAATCTAAAAGAAGATACCAGATCGATATAACTTACAAACAACTTTTTTAATGTCTATTTATTCAATAATGGAGGAAATGGAGACCAAAAATTTAAACCACATTAATTAATAAGGGATAATTAAATATATGTGGTTCAAGAAAATATTTGTGTATGATTTCATCCAAAGTAATATTGAACATAAATAATCTCTAAAATAAAGAAGATTGTAACATAAAGCATTTACTAATTTTGTAACATTAAAATAAAATCTCCATGGATGAAATTAATTGAATTTTAACTTAAAATACCATGTTGTATGAAGGATTCATTATATAATATGTAAAAGGGTCAACATACACACTATATAAAATAAATTAGTATCATAACATTAAAATATTCCTTGAGAAATGGAAATTGAGATGAAATCCATTACCTTGAGTTTGACTCGTCGCGTATGTACTTTATCTTATTGAATAATAAAATTATGTTAATTATTTAATTTTATAATAACTATTTTCACTTTTATTATTACTTTTATTTTATTTATTGTGATTCTATATTTTTTTCTTCATTTATTAAGTTCATGTTGGACGTTTTGATGATATTTGGTTTATGTATCCAAAATAACTTCGGTAGGTTAACTATGGTTAAAGAATTAATTATTCTATCATATAATAAATAATAATCATGAAATAATTATAATTTTGATATATAAATTATAATTTTAAAACCATAAATAAAATATGGTTATGAAAAATGAACTACATTACAATCATAGAGATGGTAGGTCGAACGTACGCATGAGTAACATTTCCATTTTTCAACGATCCTGGTGAAAATAAGGTAAATATTATTTTATATTTATATAATTATAATTATAAAATAAATAAAAAATTATTTATTTAAATATACTTATATATATCATCCATTTGATGTGGTGATGAAGAACGAATCACATTACTTCATGGAGGTGGTAATCCGCACGTATGCCCGAATGGCATTATAATTTCTTAGTGAATAGAAAGGTAATAAAATATATGATATATTACTTTTATAGAATTATAATTATGTCATAAATAATATATATATATATGGTAGGGGTAATTAAGGGATTTCGTTAGGTATTGGCTTAAAAAAACTTTAAAAGTGTGAAGGAAATAGGAGAGGATGTTCCCTTTTATATGTGACAAAGAGTGACATTTTTGTAAATACCAAAAACTATTCAATAATGGGAAGTGAATATCAATACAAGAACTTAAAAAATTGATAAATGATGTATTTAATGGAATATAATTTCAATAAACACCACAAAAATTAAAAAATTAAAAAAAAAATTAAACATTTTATTCCCTTTAACTTTATGGTTACTCACTTTTATCATTTTAGTTTTCACCACAGTAACTAGTTTTTGCCTAGGTAATTCATCCTTTAAGAAAAAAAATAAAACAAGACTTATTAAATAATTTGGAAAAAATTATTATAAATATTAAATTAAATTTATAAAATAGAAGATATTATGTATGTGGTAAATTAATTTTAACACAAGTACATGTAACGCGCAAAACCTCGTTTTAACCTTAATCGTTGTAATAAATTTTTATTATTTTTATTATTAATTATGACCTAAAAATAAGTGTAACATATTAAATAGTATAAATTATGATGATATCAAATATGATATATATTTTATCAAATTAAATTCATAGTATTATAAGTATTTAATTTAAATTAAACCCACAAAATGCAATGAAAAACTGGTTTTTAGGAAAATTCATTTTTCAAGCCTAAAAAGATCTTATATTTACTCTATGATAAGAAATAATAATTATATTAATTTAAATTAATATAAATATATATATAATATATACATTTCATATAAATAGATCCTTACTATGGGTATTTTTAAATAATTATAATGGATAAACTTTATGCACTTAAAATCAGTTTGCAGAAAACTATGTTTTTAAGCATAAAAATAAACCTATACCAAAGTAAAGATAAATACTTGTTAAAATGAAATTAATTCGATAATTATAAATAAAAATATTCATATTTAACTTTAATACCAAATCCAAAATATAATGATACTTTTAAATTACTTTATTTAACAAAAGTAAATGAGAGTGTTTGAAAAATCGGTAATTTTTACTATTCATTGAAAAATCAATCATTTTAGAAAAATATCAAAATTTAACAATAAGTTAAGTTTTATATAATTATTTAAAAAATTAATTTCATTTTATAAAATACATTTTTTTAAAGATATATAAATTAATTAAAATATTTTCTCTCAAAAATTAATAAAAAAGCATTTCTGAAGAAAACATATTTTTTAAAAGAATAAAATGTCATCCTTAATAAATGAGTTCTTACTTACTAATAATTTATCAATACATTTATATTTAGTATTATATTTATATATATTTCATAAATTATTTAATCATATTCATACTAGCTAATTTAACAACTAGGTTATAATGATCATATTTTACTAATAATGTTCCATGGTTCATTTAGGATCAATGTTGTGTGTCATATATGCTATTGATCATAGTTTTCTTTTTAAAATATTAGGGTGTTACATTCTCCCCCATTTCAATAAATTTTATCCTCATAATTTTAACTTGAACTCAGTAATCAATGGTTTGGAATTTAAAAATACCTTTGTTAAAATCACATATCATAAAAAGGGTTAATAAAACTTCTTCTTAAAAAGAGGTAAATTAAGATATGAAGGTCATCACATAACTAGGTTTCCAAATAATAGAACATTAGGGGGAAGTGAAAATGTGGAAATATTGAAAAAAAAGGAATAAATACTCATGAGGAGTGATAGAGAACATTTATCATAATAAATTGAATGGTCATGAGAAATTTAACAACCGCAAAACCATAAAAATATTTGAAAAAGAGACAATCGATTCATAAAAAAATTGAAGGCAATTGGGTAATATATATATATATATATATTGTTTTAATATCCTTTTCCTTGATTTGGAGAATTATTTTACTCTCTAGACTAAGAACATAAAGAAATATAATTACTTAAAAAGTATAATTTCATCCTTTAATCAATTTCCACTACAATCTCACCTTTTTATTATAACAATGTGTTTTCAAGATAAAAAAATTTATACCTAAAGTAATAAAATCATATTCTAATGGATCACATAATCCACAAAAAGATAATAATATATTCTTTCTATATTTAAACATTAACCCAAAAAATATTTAACATAAGGTAAGATAATTCCTAAAATTAATAAACCATCATATGATGAAATGAAACATTAATATATAAATATTCAGTAATAACACCAAATTTCGACTTGGATCATTGGATAAATAACTATCCTTAAAATTCTTAAAAATATTTCTGACTAAGGTTAAAACCTAATGATTCAAATTATTTGATGAAATATTCATCCAAGATAAAATTAACATTTATCTCTAAATGAAATCAATCACTCTTGATGTCTCATACCAAAATATATATTCCCTAATCATATATGATAATCATTTCTATAAATAAACTAAATCACTATAAATTCATAGTAAAATCATATATGATTCAAAAAATAACACAATCCTTAAATGTTTCATGATTATTGTAACCAAAAAAACATTGATAAAAATACTTATAAAATATAATTCTTAAATAACTATATGTGAATACCTTATCCTCAATTATTGGTATAACATAGGTCCTTACATGGTCTAGGATTTTACCTTTAGAATAGTTTATTGACTAGGATAATTCCTAAGTTCCCCAAATTTAAGATGATGAACTATAAATAGATCTCTAAGATGGGATTTATTTATCTCTATTGAACTCCCCATTTTTCCTTTGTAATTCATTTCTTTGTTTTCTTATTTTCCACACATAAAAAAATTACAATTAATTTGAGACATTATCCTAGGTGAATCTTCCTACATTTTTTACATGATATAAATTGATCCTTCTTTCCTCTATGGTATCCTACACCTGAGCTCTTAATGGAATCCATCCTTATCCTCTTTGGTGAGTTTGAATGTTGTTTAAGGAATCTTTAAATTCATTCATCATCCCATTTTGTTGTTCAAAATCACTATAATTTTTATCACATTTAATTTGAACATCATTCCTCCTAGTTTTAGACATTGAATTAAACCAAAAATCGTGGTGTGACAAAAAATATTCATAATCATGAAAAATCATTTATAGTATATCTAAATAATGAAAAATTCTTTTAAATATATGAAAACTTTGGTTTAACCTCGGCCATCCATGATTTTCATCTAGTCAAATCCTTTATGATGGTTTATAAAGAGCTTATTAATTCCCAAAACATATCATGCGGGAGTTTCAAAGTAGGTGTGTGGAAAATCCCATTTTCATGCACCAGGTGATGATCAAGTCAAAAACGAATGTTCCCTTTTAAAATTTATTACCCCTAGGTATAATTGATCTAGATTCACATATACATTTAGTATACAGATATGGATTTTATTTCTTATAAACCACTCACTTTATCCTTCACCAAAAGTCTGGGATATTTTCCAGTATTTAAAATCATCCCTAGGGTTCTCACTAAAGTATTCAAGTCTTAACCACCAAAAATAACTAGGCCTTTATCAAATACTGACTATATAAATTCAAGCCTTTTATAAATATTATTAAGTTATTTTTAACATAAAAATCTATTAATTACAACCCAATGATAGTGATTCCAAGTGTATTTGGAATAATAGTTACAAAAAACATCAAAGAAAATAAAACATAACATCATTATTTTTATTCTCCATAGTGTGATCCAAAATCTCTTTGAACCCCTAAAACAATATAGGATAACCTAGGTAATACATATAAGAAAAGGTTGTGCTAAAAATTCTAGTAATGTAATAAACATGATAAGGAAACATAATGTTCGAGTCAAAGCTATAACGTAATATCATAAAAGAGAAGGATCAAAAGTAATTACATAGATACATAACATAACTAACATAGTATCATAAGATCATAGAAGCATAGGCAATGTAGAAGAAACATATATCATGACATAAACATGAGTAAAAGATAACTTCCTATACAATATCACATGGTAGAAAATCTATCATAATGGATTAGTTTTACTCCCTAATCCCATACATAATGTCTCATGAGATGAAAAACATTACCCAATGCATTAGAGTTCTATTTGGATGCGCCCATCATAATATTTACATGATTATGTGTTCCTAAAAATTTAAATCAATCACAAGTTTTAAAAATAATAATTACCCATAGAAATAAATAATTTTTCATAATCTTTCCTCATAATGGAATGGGTTCACTCCCTAAACCATCGTAGTAGTCATGGTTCACTCCTAAGACAGTCATAGTGGACTAAGTCACTTACTGAACTGGGTTCACTCCCCATTCTAGTATTGTTTATATCATGAGATGTCAATTTTACCCAATTAATTATAGGGAGATATAGGTCCCACGTGTCATATAATCCATACATTTTATATTCTACAAGATTATAAAACATTCATCATATCATAACTTGTGAAAATAAAATGAGTTTCATAAAAAATTCATTATAGTATAACCCATGGGAAAGAAAAGGGTTTCATAAACATCTCTTCATAATAATCATAAATATAAACCATCTAAATAAAGAATAATGATGGTACCATTGGATCATATCTCCAGAAAAACAAAATCAACACCAAAGTTTTTTTTATTAGTAGAAATTCTATAAAAAGATCATTAAAACCTTATTGAGGAAAATATAATTTCTGTTTTGAAATAACTACTTTAAAATATTAAAAAATCAAAAATATTAAGGAAAATATTTTATTTTAAAATAACCTTGAAAACTTTTAAATGAAGTTTCAAATAATTGAGTGTTCATGATGGTGTAGAATTATATTCATACCGTACACATTAAAACAAATATTCCTTTCATATTTTTAGTAAAAATTATAAACTACCTCGTTCAAAAAATGACAAGAATATTCCTTTTAAAAAAATTAAAAATTCAAACATGGGTAGAAATTTCTTTATAAAAACATATAAAAAACTTCCTTTAAACTTTTTTATAAAACATGGACATGGACAAAAAAATATTTTCAACCAAATATAGAAATAAAGTCTTTTTTTAAACATTATTTTGGTATATTTAGTTCTTAAAGAGAGGAAAATAAAAGGAAAACGTGTATTTTCCATAAATAAACAAAGTAGAATAAAATTAATGAGTTTATTTATATTAAAATCATAATGTTTCATCATTACAAACTTAATAATATACAATACTGAAAAATAATGAGATTGTGACATAAAACTTTTACCACTTTGGTAACGTTTGAATTGAAATCCCAATAAAGTAGACTTATATTGATATTTATATCCCATAATTTTCTTTATAATAATCATAATAAACATTCATGGATAGTATATAAATAACACAAAATAAACAAGTGGTGAATATGGAATGTGTCCCACTAAAATTAAAGTGAGACAAAAATCACTTAACTCGACTCTCAAATTTCTTCATACACATTTAAAACTCCTATATAATAAATATAGAATAATTATAAATATATTAAATAACCATAATAATATATATAATTTTACATCTGCTTTACTTATGACTTTTTATTACCCATTTATTAATAATTCCTTGTTAAAATTGTGTTTCGGGTAATAACTGATTAGTTTTTCATAAATGTTTGGTTTGATATTTTTAGTCCTTTTAATTTTATAATATTTTAGTCATCTAAGTAATGTTAAAAATGATATAAATATCATATATATTCATTATATATGTATTTATAGTAATCTATAAAAGTTATAGATAGAAACTGAATTACACCGTTCATGGATATGGTAGGTCATACATACGCAGGAACGATGCTTCCATTTTCTCGATAGATGGAATAAAATAAAGTTAAAGATTAATTAAAATTTAAATGATCATTTTTATACCATATATATCATATATATTCACTAAATATATCCATATTACCATCCATGTCAAAATAAAATGAAAAACATTTCATATCTCTTTGTGGAGGCAGTAGTCCACACGTACGAATGAGAAATGTTATCATTTTCCAATAGATTGGAAGGTAAGAAGTAATATGTTATATTATAATTATATAAGTATAATTATTTCATAAATATAATATATATACTCTAAATACATCATTAATCCGCCCTTGAGAGGCGGTGATGGAAAAATAATTTCATTGGTTCGCTAAGCGGTAGTCTGTCGTACACACGATTGAGAGTTTTATTTCCCATTTGATGGAAGAGTGGGTGGATATAGGATATTAAATTAACATAAAAACATATATTTTATGTTATATAATGATGTTATTATTTTTAATTATTAAAATATTGATGATTGAGGTAATAGAATAAGTAAAAAATAAATATCCCACTGAATACAATTAACATTTCTTAGAAGAACCTCCTTTGGATATTTTATTAAGGACCCTAGGGTTAGTCTTTTGGGAAGACCATAAGATCTATAATTTGTATAATTATTTTTAATAGATATTTTTCTAGGTTTTGGTTGACCTAAATGGTTTAATAGGTGAGAATAAGTGAGAAGAGTAAGTCCCCTTTTATAATTAAAGAGGAATGATATTTGTGTAAATACCTAAAACTATTCAATAATGGGAAGTCACTATCAATCCATGTGCCTAAAAATTATAAATAAGAAAATTTATGGATGATATAGTTTATACATACCTCTAAAAAAATACACATATTTTAAACATGTTATTCCCTTAGCCTCTAAGTATACTAATTTTTACCATTTTAGTTTTCACCATGGTAACTAGTCTCTTTTTATTTACCTAGGTAATTTGTTCTTTAATTATAAAAATAAAATAATATTTTTTAATTAATTTATACAAAATTATTATAAATATTAAATCAAATATATTTAATAATTATCATATGTGTGTTGAAAATTAATTTGAACACATACGTATGTAACGCATAAAACCCCATTTTAACCTTAACTGAAGTAATTATTATTTTTACCTTTTTAACTATTATTTATGAAAAAAAATTACCTTGTTATATAATATAGATTATTATTATTTAAAATATTTAATTCATTTTACCAAATTACCTTCATAGAGGTGGTATAATTTAATTTAAAATAAAACTCATAGACACAGTGAAAAAGCGGTTTTCCAAAGAGAAAATTTTCAGAAGTATAAAAAATTTTAATATCAAAATTAGATATAAAATTTAATCTAATGACATAAATTGGATTAATTATTAAATAATTTAACTAATTTAAGTTTAAAATAATTTTTAAACAAAATAAAACTTTTTGAATGATATAAATGAAAAGACAGTTTTCAATAAAAACTAGCATTTTAACTATTAATTAAATAATTAAACTGTTCAAGAAATCTAAAAAATTCAACCTAAGATAATTTTGACATGTAGATTCAAAAAATTATTTTTAATTTTTCAAAAACTAATTTTACTATTTGTTCACAAAAAGTAATAAAAATCATTTTTTGGGAAAAAAAGTATTTTCATAGTATATAAGGAATTTACTAAGAATTAAGTAATTATTTATCAATGTGTTTTATTTATCAAAAACCTTTATTATTAATTTTAAAATGTTGTTTATTCCTATTCATATCACCATGTTTAATGGGTAGTCTATAAGGTTTGTGTTTAAATATTAATATTAATAATACATTGTGGTTCGCTAAAATCTGGTGTTGCGTGTAACGAAGGCTATCGAATAAAATTAAATTTATTTAAAGAAAAAATAATATAATATCATAGTTTTAAATAATTTCCCAGACCTTTGTGCACTATAGGATATATTTTAATTTGATAGACCCCCGCAGTAGAGATAGGGTTATGATTAGGTACCTCCTAGAGGTGGTTCATGGGTCAACAGGAAAGAAACTATAGAAAAGTATCTATAATTACATCAAGAGGAGATAGATAGAGGAGGATGATGTGATGATATAATTCCACTAATACCAACCCTAGGTAGATCATGAAAGTCTCAAAGGGTTATAATTCATGGATGTAGTCAAATATAGGTGATGGAGGCCCATGACTAGGTGGTGGCCAGCATTATCTAATATATGATATGTGTCTTCTCCACATATGAAGTTTTATAGTTTCATTCTTGATATAGATAGTTATATTAAATAAATACTAGGGTATACTACCATCATCAAGAGTGAGGTGATTCTATGAATATGGATCAGGATTATCTTTCATGGGTGAGAGGGACTTCCAAGCGAGATTATAAAAGCCTTTGCATGGGAAGTTACAGTTGATCACACATTAGTTAGTGAGTTTGAATCTTTGTATGATATACACATTGGGTGATAAGTTTCTAGAAGTGGTGGAAGAGTTCATGAATCTTCTCCTAAATGTTATGTTAGTATTTCCCCCTTATCAAGAGTTTGAATTACACATCAATTTATATATTGGGACCACAATGGTATCTTATATGGATTATTAGATAACCCCATATGATCTCAAATATATGAGGTTATAGTTAGAGTAGATTATGGAAATTGATTTTATCAAGACCAATGTGTCCCCCTAGGATGTTTTGGTGTTTTTTACCCAAAAGGTGGATGGAAGCCTATAGTTTTGTATTGGATATCACCACCTAAACCATGTGATAATCAAGAATAACTTAGGATATCTGAAGAGATAAATGTGGTTTTAAAATATTGATCTTAGGTATGGTTATCACCATCCTTGGGTTCACAAGGCGGACATCCTGGAGATGGATTTAAGATTTCATTATTCCCATTATGAGTTTCTAGTGATTACCTTCAATATTAAAAATTCCCTGTCAATATTCAATGGTTTTATGAACAATATATTTCATCATTTCCTAGTCCTATTCATGGTTTTCTTAATTATTGACTTTTTCATCAATTCCTTGTCAAAGGATAAACATGTATAGCATATGAGGATTTCCTTAAACTTAATTTAGGATCACTAGTTGTATGATAAGATCTCAAAGTGTAATTTTAGAATTTATGAGGTCTTATTTTTTGGGTATTTCATATTAGAGGGTGATGTAGTTCTAGAACCATTGAAGATTGAGGTATTACTGGCTTAGAAAACACTGAAGAACGTGATTGAGGTATAGAATTTCCTTGGGTTTGTGGGATATTAATAGAGATTCCTAGAAACAATTTCTAGGATTACAGGCCCCATGGACACCCTTACCCTAAAGGGGTATGCATTTTTTTTGTTCATATAAATTCTAGAAAGATTTTGAGGATCTAAAGTATATATTAATGAGTGATCTTGTATTGATATTACCAAAGGATATAGTTAAGTATGTGGTGTACTCTGATGAATCTAGATCAAGGCTTGGTTATGTGTTATTCCAGAGGTAGGTGATGACTGCCTATGGGTCTAGATAGTTTAGACCCCATAAGAAGAATCATATGACCCGTGATTTAGAGAAAGAAGTGGTAGTGTTCACCCTGGAGACTTAGAGTCATTATCTTCTTGGTGAGTGGTTAATATTATATTTAGACCATAAAATCCTTAGGAACATATTTTTTTAGAAATATATTAACCTGAGGAAGAAGAACTAGTTGGAATTCCTATAAGATGATAACTTTGAGATAGTCTATACTCTAAATAAAGGAAACATAGTAGTAGATTCCTTTAGTAAGATTTATTATTCTCATTTATCAAATGAGTTTTAGTGGATTTGGACACATTGTGGCTATCCTTTGTGGATTAAGGAGTGGACTATATTTAATCGATCGTTGTGGAACTACCACTTCTTCAATATTTGGGGGACTCACTGATAGGGTACATTGATTTTGAGACTTTATGTGACTAGATATTCACCAGATATATTCCTGATAAATATTACAATGTTAGGGAGTGTGATATCATATTTTGATGATGGATAGTGGTACATATTGCATTGTGTGATGAGGTGTTGATGGAGTTCTATAATTCACTCATGAAAGTGTATCTAAGAGTTAAAAATATATACTAGGACCTTCAGTTCTAGTTTTTGTGGGTAGGAATAAAGATGAGTATTACCGAGTATATTTCTCAATGCCTCACCTACCGGTTGGTGAAGGTGTAATAATAGGTCCCAATAAGTTTTTTCAGGATCCTTGAGGTTCCAAAGTAGAAGTGGGATGGAATATTTAAGGATTTTATGGTTGGACTACCTCGCTTAGTGAGAGGTTAAAATGTTATATGGGTGATCATTGACTAACTAACCAAGTCATACAACTTACTTGTTATCTATTATAAAAGTTTAGTGGAGGTAATGGGACTCTTTTATATGGATTAGATTATCTAGATTCATTGGATATGCTCGAAAACCATTTCCAACCATGATGCTCAATTCATTTTTTTGATTTAGGAGAGGATTTGAGGAGGATTTTGGGGCCTAGTTATGGATGAGTATAGTATTTAATCCTCATATAAATGGATAAAATGAGAAATACATTCTATTTTTCAAGGATATTCAAAGTTTTTGAGTGTTTTATTTTGGTCAGAGTCAGGGGGGATCACTTACCTTTTGTGGATTTCTCTTACAACAATAGTCACCACTCCACTATTAGTATGGAACCTTTTGGGGACCTATATGGGAGACACTATAGGTAACCCCTATAATAGATAAATATAGTTTATTCATCACTAATGAGGATGAATTTGGTTAGGGTAATTAAAAATTTGAAAATAATATAGGAGTAGATGAAAACTGCTCAAATCTATCATAATTACTACATCGATTGACAATGGAGGCCTTTTGAGTTTGAGGAGTTAGATCATGTGTTCTTAAAGGTATCATTTTGTTGTTGTTTTTGAATAGTTAGTAAATATGGAAATATATGTCTTAGGTTTATCAATTCATTTTAAATTCTATGTAGGGTGGGGGAGGTTTCTTATCACTTGGTGTTTTCCCTACAGTTACATTGGGTGCGCGAAGTCTTACAAATCTCACAGTTGAGGAGATACGTGCAATATCCATAACATTTCATTGACTAGGGTGAGATAGATACATATTATATAAAATTAAAATTAAACATGTATTCCTTATTTTATTCTCTATAGTGATCTCTAAAAATACATTTAATATCCTAAAATTATACTGGATAACCTAGTAAATACATAAATAAAGGGGTGAGGTAAAAATCCTAGTAAGGGAATAAACATGATTAGGAAAAATAATGTGTGAGTCAAAGATATAAAATGATATAATAAAAAAAGTACATGAGTAATCATGTGGAATAATAATTTAAATAATATGGTATTATAAGATCCTGACATCATAGGAAATATGGTAACAATATATAACATGACATAAACATGAGTCAAGGCTAACTACCTAGACAATAAAACATGGTAAATAAAGTCCCATAATGGATTAGGTTCACTCCCTAATCCTATACACGATGTCACATGATACAATAACATTACTCAATACATTGGAGCGCTATTTATGCATAACCATTATAACTTTTTCATTATTTATGTGTTCCATATAAAGGAAATAAATCATAAGTCATAACATAAGAATTACCCATGGAAATAATTAATTTCATAATATTCCTTCATATCATAATCTAATGAAACTTCATAATGAATGAATTTTAGAAATGATCATAAGGCATGTATTTCCCCATAAAAAGGAGAATAAACTAGGTATATATGTGTGATGCATATATACATAATTTATAATAATTTCATAACATAATATGTTATTTTCATTGATGAAAACACTTTTAAAAATATTACAAACATTCTTGAAGAAAATAACCTTTTAATTTTGAGTAATATCAAAGGATGTCATCTTAGATAGAAAATTATTTTGAAATATCACAATGAACATCTCATGAAGAAAATATCCTTTCTCTTTAAAAAAATATTTAAAATATAAAAATTTGTAAAAAATTAATGAAATAATTTTCTTTTAAAATAACCTTTGAAACATAAAATGGAAGCTTTAAAACATTTAGTGTTCATCATGGAAGAAAAATCTATTTATACTAAGTATGTTAAAAAATATTCCTTTTATATTTTCAATAAAAGTAAAAATGTTCCTCATTAAGAAAATAACAAGAAGATTTTTTTTTAAAATAATTTTTTAAAAATACTATTATGGGTAAAAATTAATTTGAACATTAATAGTAAAACTTTATAAAAACTTTTTTAAAAACCATGGATTTTGAAAAAAAAAGGATTTTTTTACCAAAGAGAGAAATGGAGTCGGATTTTTTTAAAAAAATATCTTAAATCGTCTCAAGTACCAAAGAGAGGAAAATGGAACTATTACTTGAAAATTTCATGAATAACCATATAAGAATAAAATTAAAGGGTTTTATTAGATAATTATAAAATAATTTCCTTCAATAGAAATTCAAACATAAACAATCCTAATTAAAAAGAAGATTCTAACATAAACCTTTACCGTATTGGTAACTTTTGAATAATAACTTACCATGAATGAAGTAGATGAATTTTAAATTAAAATATAATTATATAGGAATGAAACATGATATATTATGTAAATTTTAAGTATATACACTATTTAAAAAAAATTATGTGCATAAAAGAACATGTGTCTCAAAGAAAGAATTTTATGATAATACCCTTAAAAAGTTTATAGCATTGAGTTGAGATTAAATCAATGAATTAATTATGTTTAAAAATGTAAATACATATTAATACCAGTTTATTTACAGCATAAATCAATCAAAATTCATTTAAAACATAATATTTTCATATTATAATCAACGAAGTAGATGTTTAACTCAATGAATGGAAATTGAGTTAAGAAACACCTTACCCCACGCTTCCCTTTAGTTGAGCGCTCTTTAACCTCCTATATAGTGGTTTTAAATGTGTTATTAACTTATAAAAGAATAATATTATTATTTATAATATCATATATTATCCCTTTTATAGTATCTTATCACCCATTCGTTAACAATAATTCATTATCACTATTGTTTCTAGTGTTACTTAGGTTGTTTTCTCATGCATGTTTTGTCATGAAAGTTCTAGATCTCAAACATAAGATATAGTTATATCATCTTAAAAATTATATTAATATTATAAATATAATTTTTTTCATTAGTTACATATTTAAAATCATTATTTAATTTGGAACATGGATAATTAATCACATTGCTTCGTAGAGACAGTAGGTTGTACATACGTACAAGCAACGTTATCACTTCTTTAAGAGGTGAAAGGGTAAGGAATTGGATTATATATTAATTTTAATGAATCAATATCACTTCATATATATCACATATTTTTATTAAATTTATAATTTATTACCTTTTATATAAATCGTTAGTAAAAAATGAATCACATCGTTTCGCAAGGCGGTAGTCCATCATACACATGAACGACATTATCATTTATTTAATAGATTATATAGTAATAATTTATATGATATATTTATTTTTAAAAATTATTATTATTTCATTAATATTATATATCAGCATTAAATTAATTCTTATTGCCTTCTATATAAAGTGTAAGTGAAAAATGAATCAAATCGCTTCACGAGGCGGTAGTCCGGCGTACACACGAGCGACCTTATTGTACTTCCTACAGAATGGAAAGTAAGAAGGAATGTGTGATATTATAATTAAATAAGTATAATGATATCATAAATATTATATATACATCATTATATACATCATTATATCCATCTATGAAAACTGGTGATAGAAAATTAATTATGTCGGTTCGCAAGGTGGTAGTCTTTCATACACATGATCAATGATTTTGTTTCCCATTTGAGGGAGGAGGAGAGGTTTGTAGATCATGAAAATGACCTAAAAATCTTAGTATATGTATGATACTGAGTTTATTATATCATCATGATTTAATAATACTTTAATTATTTGGAAGAAGAGACAAAATAAAATGCTCGGTTAAGGATGTTACCTCTTCTTCAAACAACTTCTTTTGGTTTGAACCAAAATCATTCATAGGTTAGTTTTTTTATCAAGAAATGGATTCTATGATCAGGTGAGGGGATTGAATAATTTATTTGTTTATTTATTTTCCAAACCAATTGGTTTTTAAAGTGTGTAAAGGAAAGGATAATTGGTGGGCTAATATAAGGGTGGGGAGATGACACATTTGGAATTTTTGAAAAGAAAGAATTCCACCCTTGTTTTTATCATGTAATGAGGCACCAAAATAGACCATATTCTAACCTTATAAGATATAAGGTCGAACTATAACCATAAAATATTAATTATACATGTTTTGAATCATTTTTAACGCTTATCTTTTTAGTTTAACCCCTTGGTAAACACATTTTTACCTTAACCTCAGTAACTAATTTTTACTATTTTCACTATTAATTATTGTAAAAAATTAATTTGAACTTATTATATAGTATAAATTATTTTTATTCTAAATATTTAATCCATTTTTACCAATTCAACTCATATAAGTTGCATAATTTAATTTAAAATTACACCCACATATGTGTCAAAAAAATGGGTTTCCAAAAAAATATTTCAAAAGTTTAAAAAGTTTTTAAATAAAAATTATGCATGAAATTTATTCCAATGAAAAAATTTGGATTAATAAATATATTATTGGAATAATTTTACTTTTAAAACCATTCTAAAATAAAAATGTTCTTTTAAATGATTTAAATTAAAAGGTAGTTTCTAATAAAAATTAGTATTTTTTCAGTATTGATCGAAAAATGGAACTTTTTAGAAAAATACCAAAAAATTAAACCTGAGATAATTTTGATATGATTATTTTAAAATTTAATTTAATTTTTTAAAATAAATTTTCTAATATTTTTAAAAATTAATTTTAAAATATATGTGGAAATTGTGATTAAACTGCTTTTTAGAAAAACAATGCTTTTCAAAAAACATTTATTTTTGTTTTAAATGATTCTTATTTTATTTTAAATGAACATATAATAATTGAATTTATTTAATACATGTTTAAAAAATATAATTTTTATAATTTAGTTAGTCATATTTATACTCACCAATTTAACGGCTAGGTTATAATGATATACTATAATACAGTTCATTTAGATTCAAGGTTGTCTGTTTCACAAGATATTGAAGATATTGAATCTATTTAAAATATATATATAGTAAAGTCTTAGGGTGTTAAATTATCTTATAATATTATATTTGTGTGTCATATATTCTATAGAACATGATTTTCCTCTTTTAAAATCTTGGGGTGTTACATTCTACCCCCTTAAATAGAATGTGTCTTTTTAATTTAATCTTGATCTCAGAAATTAAGGGTTTGAAATTTTATTTATGTGAAAACCCACATCATAAAAAGCGTTAATAATAATTCCTATTAGTAATAAATAAAGGTATATATGAATTTATTCCATAATAACACATTATTATGTTTCCATATAGGAGAACATTGGTGGTAAATTAAAACATGAATTATAAGAGAATAATAACACTCAAGGATTAATAGAGAGTGATAGAGATCATTGATCATAAGAAAGTGAATTATTAATAGAAATTTTAGTACCTAAAAAAATATGTGATGAGTTAAAATACCATTTGATTCATAAAAAATAAAGGTACTAGGATAAAATTTTGTTTCAAGATCTATTCCCTAGAGTTTATGGATCTATTTACCATCTTGAATAATAATATAAGGAAATATACTTTACAAGTATAATTTCATACATTAGTCATTTCCACCACAATATCATATTTTCTACAAATTATTGGAATTCAAGATGTAATTTTCATGCCTGAATCACTAAAATAAACTTCTAATGGATCATGTAATCCCTAAATGAACAAAAATATTTTCCTTTTGTCTTTAATAAGACCAAAATAGTTAGCATAGGTATTCCCATATAATTCATTAATCTCTAATACCTCAATGGTGGCTCAAAAATTTCAACTTAATTCATTCCATAAGTGTTTATCCTTAAAAAAATTTAGAATACATCTCCAAAAAAATAATAGTATTCTTCCCAAATAATAATTTACATTTAATAAAAATTTTATATATACTTAAACCCAATAAAACATCTCCTGAAATATCATTAGTCACCTCAAAATACATTTACTTAAAACATAAAAATATTTTTCTAATATTTTGAAATTATGATAAACCGTAAACTCGTATACCCATTATGGTATCCATAACTCTTAAGTTAATCTAATATGAAGATATATATGATTCCATAATTAACATAGTCCTTCGATGTTTTATGATTATTATAACCAAAATTCCATTGGTAAAAATACTTTTAAAACATAATTATTGAATCCTAATACAGAAATACTTCAACCCTTTTACTTTAATGATTTGGTATAAAATATTTCCTTCCTTATTCTAGAGTCTAACCATTAGTTTATGGCATTGACTCAGATAATTCCCAAGTTTCCCACATATAATACATAGGATTACTTGGAAATTCATTGCTCTATAACCTTCATTTCTACATATATAACATGTTCTCTTATATTTGAGATGCTCTTATAGGTGTGTATTACCATCTTATTGACATATAGGAATCTTAATCTTCTTTCCTCTATGTTCATTACCACATGAAATTCCATAAAATTGCATCCCCCTCTTATATCACATGTTTATAATCTCACCAAATTTCATGTTGTTAATCATATATCGTAATAGCTCATTATGCATAATCATAATATATTTTTCTCCAGTTATAATCCATTTCAATTGTTCATAATCACCTAAGTGTCCATCACATTCAGTGTTAACAAGATTACTATTAGTTCCATCCATTGACTATGACTACAAAGCATAGTATGTCCAATAATGTCAGTGGGAAATTTTATAATCATGAAAAAAAATTATAATATATATAAATCATTAAACATTAATTTAAATCTAACATACATTAAGTAATTCATGGTCACCATCTATTAAAATCCTTAATGATGGTTTATAAAGAGTTTATGAATTTCCAAATCATATCCCCTGGGAGTGCCAAACTAGGTGTGTATTAAGGACCATTGTTGTATACCAGGTAACGCTTGAGTCATGCCCAACACACCTTTTTTTGAGTTATTACCCCAAGGTATATTTGTGCCAGAACCAAATCCACTTCTAATATCCAAAATGGGATGAAATTTCTCAAAAACCACTCGCTCTAAACTTCATACAAATTCCAAGATATTTTCCTATACATAGACTTTTCCTTATACTTATCCTTAGACTTATCCCTAGGGTACTCACTAAAGTTTTTTCATTGTAGTTATAAAGGTTAACTAAACCTTTCCTATAATACCAACTATTATAGTCTAAACCTATTACACATGTTATTAAATGATTTATAAACATAAATATCCATTAATACAATACATGGATCATAAAGGCCTAGTGTCTTTGGAAGACTAGGTTCATATTATATAAAAAGAAACTTAAACAATACATGCTTATTGTATTCTCTATAGTGAGTTCCTAAAATCCATTTTAGATTTTTAAATTACATGGGATAACCTAGGGAATTCATAAAGAAAGGGGTGAGCTAAAAATCACAGTAAGGGAATAAATATGATAAGTAAATATAAGGTGTGAGTCAAAGATATAACATTATATCATTAAAAATAAGTCACATGATTAATCACATAGAATAATAACATAAATAACATGGTGACATAAGATCATGGAATCATAGGAAATATGGAAGAAACATATAACATGACATAAACATGATTCAAAGATAATACATTTTCTAGGATGCTTCTTACCTAACTTTTGACTAGTGAAAGGTTGGTATTATTTCCACCATAGAATTTATCCATTGATCCTCTAGAAGAAAACTTCATTTTATACTTTTTATCCCCAGGATCATGAGACCAATAAGATTCTCCAATCTATATCTCAAAATTGAGGGCACAAAAAACAATATATTTATAATTATTAAAGTGTTTAATCACAAAATATTTTCATATACTTGGATTTAATCTACAATAGAAGTGGATGACCTTACATTTAGTATTTATGATGAAGCCAAAGGCATACCATGCAAGACATGTGAAGTTTTCCTCATACTCCCCAATAGACTCATCTTCATTTTTGATTTCTTTTGAGTGACCACCTCTTTGTTTTAATATAGAGAATTTAGGGAAAATATTTATTAAAAAATATGTTCTTAAATACTTCTTATTCCATGAAATCAATATCCTCTTTGGACTTTATGTTCTTGATCAGTGTCCACCACTGATCGACTTCCCCTCCAAGCAATAAACAACTAACACAACTTTATATTATTTATAGAATTAGAGAAAATAGAATATATTTTAAATATATTTAATCTATTGTTCAATAATGAGGGGATCTAAATATCTACTAAAGGTGGGAGTCCTTTTTTGTATAAAATTTTCTACTACAACTTTCTATTTCTTAGGTGAAGAAGGGTGTTCCACATGATTCAATTTATTATTCATAACTTGATCCATTTGATCTAATACAGTGATTAATTTCTCATCTCCCACTCCAAAAAGGATTTGCATATCATTGGATAAATCATTACATTTCCTATCACATTTTTTGTTGGTACGGTTTTTACTATTTCCCATCATTAACAAAAATAAATAAATAAAACAAGATGAGAATACATTAACTAATAAACATACTAAAGGTAAAATTATAAAGTATGAAAGAATAACTTATAAATGATAAGTATATACTAACTTATGAGTCTCTAGGTTTCAATATATTTTATCCATGGTAATTTTTCCAATTAGGTTTTCTAAACTTAAAATTTGTTCAAGAATTTCATAATGGTTTATAAAGGGTTTGTGGATTTCCCTCACATATCCTCCAAGAGTGTTAAATCAGATGTGAATAATGGAATTTTTTTTCACTAGGTGAAGATCAATTAAAATACCAATATGAGCTTTTCAAAGTTATTATCCCTGGGTACAACTATTCTAGAGCCACATTCACCTGTAGTATCTAGATAGAGATGTATTTTCATGGAACCCACTTTCTCTATACTTTAAAAAAAATCCATGATATTCTTCTATACTTAGATGTATCCCTAGGGTTCTTGGTAATGTATATTATTTTTTATCCCAAAAATAAATATACCTTTTTCTAATGCCACCCATAGAGACATAATCCTTTTAACATATTATTACATGATTTTTTTACATAAATATCCAATAAACACAACTCAAAGATTATGAGGCCTAGTGCATTTAGAAAACTAGTTTTATAATACATAAAATGTAAAATAAAACATATCATATTTATTTTATTCTCAATAATGTGATCCTAAATCCATTTAATCACATAAAACTTTATAGAATATACTGAGGTATATGTAAAAGAAATGGGTGAGCTAAAAATCCAAGTAAGGGAATAAACACAATAAGTAAGCATAACGTGTGAGTAAAAGGTATAACATGACGTCGTAAATGATAAGGATTATGAGTAATCATATAAGATAATAATATAAATAACATAGTATCATAAGATCATGAAAACATAGTAAATTAGTCAGAAACACAAAACATGACATAAGTATAAGTCAGGGCTAACTACAAAGACAATATCACATGGTGGATAGAGTCCCATAGTGGATTATGTTTATTCCCTAAATCCCATACATAACGTCTCATGATAATTATGTATTACCCAATTTCATTGAGGTATATATGGGCACACCATCATAACATGTTCATGATTATGTTCTATATAAAAGGGAGGCCAACTTCGCGGCAGATGCACTTTCGCAAGGAAGTAGTCTGGAAGAACTGTTGATGGTGTTCTCTAGTTTGGGATCATTGCCTCAGGAGTGTAATAATTTTGTGCAGGGGGGTGCTCTAGGGTTGCATAATTTTAGACCCCCATGACACCCCTTGTCTTTGGGATATGGACCACAACATTTATAATAAAAAAGTCAATTTTTGTGTTTCATAATCTTGTCTCATATCATAATCAAAATAGATTTATTAAAGAAGGTATTTGGGAAATGATCATAAGGAATTAATTAAACCTAAAAATTAAGTGATAATAAGCTAGCTATATATGTGAAATAAATATATACAAAATTTATAATCATTCCATAACTTTAAAAGAGGTATATAAAGTGATCTATAGAGATAAAGTTCATAACCCAAAAAAGGGAGTTTTTGAGAGATTCTTTACCTCGAGCTCGTCTTGTCGTGTGTGTTCTTTATATTACTAAATAACAAAATTAATTAATTATTTACTTTATTTAGAATATTTTTTAAGTTTATTATTCCTTTTATTTTATTTATTATCATTTATATTTAATTACTTAATCATTTTGTTTTATATCGGACGTTTTGATGATATTTAGCTCGTATATCTAAAATCAATTTTGTAAGTTGACTAAGTTAAAAGAGATTATTATTAAATAATCTATAAAATAATAATATTAATGTCATAATTATCACTTTTATACAAAAATTATACTTTTAAAACCAACCATGAAATATAGTTATGAAAAATTAACTGTGTTATAATCATAGAGACGGTAGACCGTATGTATGCATGAGTAACATTTCCATTTTTCAATGATCATGATGGAAAGAATGTAAGTATTATTTTTTCTATACATAATAATAATTATATAATAAATATTATATTATTTTATTAAATTCACTTATATATACTATCCATAATATGCGGTAATGAAAAACAAATCACATCGCTTTGTGGAGGTGGTAATCCACATGCGCGCACAAATGACGTTATCATATTTTAATGAATGGAAAGGTAATAAATTATATGATATATTAATTTTAAATTAATATAAATATATTATTAATATAAAATATATACATTAAATCCATTATCATAAACATCTGTGAGAGGCAATGATGAAAAATGAATTATATCAGTTCGTGATGCGGTAGTCCACCATACACACAAATGATGGTTTAATTTCCAATTTAATGGAAGAGGGTGTGGGTGTAGGTTATTAAATTAAGATAATAAAATATTATTATATGGTATATAATTATTTTATTATATCATCATGGTTGAATAATATTTTAAGTAGGTGGAAGAAGAAATAAAATAAAAATTCTTGGTTAAGAATGATACATCTTCTTCGAATAACCTCTTTAGGTTTGCACCAAAATCTTTCCTAGAAGGTTTTTATAATCAAATAAAGTAATATATAAATTAGGAAGGGAATTAAGTAAGGTATTTAGGTAGGTATTTTAAGAACCAAAAGTCTCTTGAAGTGTGGAGAGGAGAGGAGAGGGGTGTCCTTTTATAAGTGGGGGAGAGGACCCACTTGGATTTTTTGAAAAGAATAAAATGTATAAATGTATTATTCACAAAAAATAACTCAAAAATGGACCATTAACAAATATTATATAATATAATATCTAAATAATCCTATAAAATATAAATTAGAAAAAAAAATATTAGGTCATTTTGACCTTTATTTCTTTAGATTGACCCCCGGTAAACCTATTTTAACCTTAACCATGGTAATAAATTTTTACTGTTTTTTTTGTTCATTAAGACAAAAAAAATAAGTTAAAATCATTAAATAATATTAATTATTATGATTAAGAATATATATTAAATTTTATAAAATTCAATTATAATAATTGATGGAATATAATTCAAAATCAAACCCTCAAAATGCGACGAAGAGTCATATTTCAAAAAAATGCTTTTTTCAAACAATGGATAATATTATATTATATCTATGACTAGTAATCACCATTATATAAATTTCAATTAATATAAATATATATAATATATAATTTTAATTTAAATATTTCCTTTTTATGGGGTTATTTTAATTAATTAAAATGGATTAACTTTATGCATTTAAAATATTTTTCAGAAGACTGTGTTTTAAAGCCTAAAAAATAAACTTATACCAAAATCATTAAAATTGATTATTGAAATGAAATTCATCATATTATTATAAATAAAATGTTTCATATTTTATTTTAATACCTAATCATAAATATAATGATACTTTTAAATTTCTTTATTTAAAGAAAAAAATGACAGTATTTGAAAAATAGGTAATCTTCACTATTTATTGAAAAATCAATCTTTTCAAAAAAAATCACAAAATTTCACCCTAAGATAATTATAATATAATAATTTCAATAATTAATTTCATTTTATAAAATAAATTTTCTAAATTTTCAAAAAATTAATTATAATAGTTTCTTACAAAAAGTAATAAAATCATTTTTGAAGAAAATTGTATTTTTTGGAGAATATCACGTTTTTATTAAAAATTGAGTATTTATTCCCTAAGAATTTATCAATAAATTTATTTTGAGTGGGAAATTTATTTATATTTCATAAATTAATTAATAATATTCAAACCCTCCAACTTAATGGTTAGGTTATAATGGTTATATTTTAATAATCACGGTCCATTTAGGATTAGTGTTGTGTGTCGTATACGCTATCAAACATAGTTTTCTTTTTAAAAATATTGGGGTGTTTCATAGTATGTAAGTCAAACCATAGATATATTTTGGTTGTTTTCCTCATTTATATGTGGGAATGGGACTACATCCCTCACCTACATCCTGGTTTTGTTGGTGCAAAGTTTCACATTGAAATTTTACAATTTTCTGTTTATGTTTTTAATGTTACTTAATGTGGGTACGATTGATATCATAGATGAATTTTCATTAATTATCTTTTTCATATTTCATATTACATGTATAATAGGGATGTTAATGGGTATATGATACTCAGGTACTTTACTACTCTAGATTGGGCTATAGTCAATGATAGAAAAAACCTTTATTAGTGCTAAAAAGTGATGTTGATCTAAGAGTTGTTAAAAGGGGCCCTTTTTTTCAATGCTAGAAAAGAACTGATAAATGGGAACCTTTAGTAGCACTAGAAAAATAAATGATAAAGGTGGTCCTTTATAAACTCTAGTATCATTTCTTTCTTTAGTGTTGATAAAGGGATACCTTCATCGGCTCTTTTCTAGCGTTGATAAAGGGATATTTTATCAGCAATAGAAATAGTGATAATAAAGGTCATATTATTGCAGTGTGCTTCTAAAATTACAGCACACTACAGAAAAAAATCCAGTTATGTGGAAAATTTATAATTTAATTGAAATAAAAATTGTATCACAAATATAATAAAAAAAACTATATTATAGACATTTCAATCACTGTTTTTTACAATTACGCTAGCAACTACAATTTATCACAAACATTCAAAAACATCAATGGTTGTGTTGGATTTGGCACTGACCCCCTATAAAATAATACACATCATAGTATAATTTTCTAAATAAACCACCCCTACTCTAGTAAAAGAATCGACCTATATAATAAAAAAATATGTTAATAAATTAAACATAAATATGAAACAATACATTAATAAAATGTCATTTTTAAATTGAAACCACAAAATTTGAGTCATATCGGTCACACTGTGTATCGAATTGAGGTTTTTATAATTAATACACATCAAAAATTACTTATGGATTATTTTTATAAAGTAAAAAAAACAATATGAATGTGTTTTCTCTTTTTTGAGTATGTTGTGTGTGTTTTGAACTAAAATTTTATTTTTAAAATAAAAACATAGTTTGAGTCGTATCGGGCACATTTTTTATCAGATTGAGGTGAGAATGTTTCCTACATTTCAAAAATTACTTACGGATATTTTTTCTAAAGTATCAAAATATTTTGAATGTTTTTTCATGATTTTTAGTATGTGACATGTGTTTTGAACTAAAATGTCGATTTTTAATAAAAAGACACACTTGGAGTTATATCAGTCACACTGTGAGTTGGATTTATATGTGGTTGATTCCTAAAAATAAAAATTGACTTTAGGAAAGTTTTACTAAAGTATCAAAACAATTCAAATGTGTTTTATCAGTTTTGAGTAGATCATGCTTCCTTTTTACAAAAATGTTGATTTAAACTGAAAACACACACTTTGAGTCATACCAGCCATATCATGGGTCGGTATGATGTGAGACCGATTCCTACATGTAAAAAATAAAATTATGAGTCATTTTTATAATGTTTTAAGACAATTTTAGTGTGTTTTATTGGTTTTCAGTGAGTGACACATGTTTTGAACTAAAATGGCATTTTTAAACGGATAACCTACATTTTGAGTCATATAAACCACATTGTGTATCATATTGAGGTTATATTGATTCCTACATGTCAAAAATGACTTATGAATCATTGTTATAAAGTCTAAATATAATAAAAATGTGTTTTATCGGTTTTGAGTTTGTGATGTGTGTTTCGAACTAAAATGTCAATTTTAAATAAAAAAAATACACACTTGGCGTCATACCAGTTACACTGTGCATTGGATTGATATGAGGTTGATCCTTACACATAAAAAATAAATTTATGATAATATTCCTAAAGTATCAAAATAATATGAATGTGTTTTATTGGTTTTGAGTATGTAACGTGTCTTTTTTACTAAAATGTCAATTTAAACTGAAAACAAACACTTCAAGTCATACCGGTCACATAATGTGTTGATTTGATATGGGAATAATTCCTAAACATAAAAAAATGACTTATAAATCATTTTCCTAAAGTATCATGACAATTAAATCACATTTTCTCAGTTTTCAGTGAGTGACACACATTTTGATGTAAAATGTCAAATTTTAAACTAATAACATGCACTTTGAGACGTACCGGGCACACCATGTATCGGATGGAGATTTGGATGATTCCTACACATCAAAAATAATTTATGGATAATTATTATGTGGTATCAAAACAATACAAATTTTTTTATTAGTTTTTAGTATGTGACATTTTTTTTGAACTAAAATCTCAGTTTTAAATAAAAACACACTTTCAGTCATACCGGTCACACCATGTGTTGGATTGATGTGTGGTTGATTCTTACTCATAAAAAATCAATTAATTATAATTTTCATAAAGTATCAAAACAATGTGAATTTTTTTTCTTATTTTTGAGTATGTCATATGTCTTTTTTACTAAAATGTTGATTTAAATTGAAAACATGAACTTTGGGTCATACAGGTCACATCACATGTCTCTTTGATGTACGGAAAATTATTACATGTAAAAAATAACTTATGAATAATTTTTATAAATTATTAATAAAATATAAGTGTTTTTTATTATTTTTTAGTGAGTGACACATGTTTTGAACTAAAATATCAATTTTAAACTGATAACATATACTTTGAGTCGTACCGAGCACACCGTATATTGGATTGAGGTTTGGATAATTTCTACATGTCATAAATGATTTATGGATATTTTTTCCTAAAGTATAAAAATAATATTAATTTATTTTATTGGTTTTGATTATGTGACTTTTTTTAACTAAAATGTCAATTTTAAATTAAAACACACTTTGAGACATACCAGTCACACCGTATGTCAGATTGACATTATGTTGATTCCTACATAAAAAAGATGACTTATAGATCATTTTCCTAAAGTATAAAAACAATCCAAATTTTTTTCTTGGTTTTTAGTATATTATGTGCCTTTTTTATTGAAATGTCAAATTAAACTAAAAACAAGCACTTTGAGTCATAATGGTCACATTGTGTGTTGGTTTGATGTGAAACCTATTTCTAAACATCAAAAATAACTTATGAATCATTTTCATAAATCATTAAGACAATATGATAATTTTTTCTCAGTTTTTAGTGAGTGACACTTGTTTTGATCTAAAATGTCAATTTTAAACTGATAACATACACTTTGAGTAATACCAGGAACACCATGTATTTGATTGAGGTGTGGATGATTACTACATGTCACAAATGAATTATGGATTATTGTCCTAAATTATAAAAAAAATCCAAATATGTTTACTTATTTTTGAGTATGTGACTTTTGTTTTGAACTAAAATGCCAATTTTAAATAAAAACACACTCTAAGTCATATCTATCACACCATACATCGGATTGACATATGGTTGATTACTACACATTGAAAATGGATTGTGGATCATTTTACTAAAGTTTCAAAAAAATGAATGTTTTTTATTTATTTTTAGTATGACATGTGTACTTTTTACTAAAATTTCTATTTAAACTGAAGACATACACTTTGAGTCATACCAATCACAATATGTGTCAGTTTGACATGAAATTGATTCATACACGTTACAAAGTTTCCTAAAGTATCAAGAAAATCTGAGTGTGTTTACTTGTTTTTTAGTGAGTGACACATGCTTTGAAATAATATGTCAATTTTAAACTGATAACATACACTTGGAGTCATACCAGGCACACCGTGTATCAGATTGAGATTTTGTTGATTCATACATGTCACAAATATGTTATTAGTTTTTTTCTAAAGTATCAAAACAATTTGATTATGTTTTTTCATTTTTGAGTATGTGGTGTGTGTTTTAAACTAAACAATCAAATTTAAACTAAAAATATGCACTTTGAGTCATATCAGGATCTCTATGTATCGGATTGAGGTTCGGTTGATTCCTACACATCACAAATGAACTATGGATCATTATTCTAAAGTATCAAAACAATATGAATATATTTAAAAAAAAATTAAGTATATAAAGTGTGATTTGAACTAAAATATCAATTTAAAACTGAAAACACATTCTTTGAGTTATAATGGATACGCTATGTATTGTATTGAGGTTCAGTTGATTATTACACATCACAAATGACTTATGTATAGTTTTCCTAAAGTTTCAAAAAAATATGAATGTTTTTTCTCAGTTTTGAGTAAGTGATATGTTTTTTGAAGTAAAATGTAAATTATAAACTAAAAACATACACTTGGAGTCATAATGAGAACACTGTATATTGTTTTGAGGTGTGGCTAATTTAGGTATAGTTGATTTCTACATTGTTCAAGAAAATATTCATGATAGATCTTTTGGGAAGTCATACTATAACAAAGCATATTTTACATATATAGATATTACTTCAAAATTGAAGAATATTCATTACAAAATATAAAAAATCCATGAAAGTATCATATAGGTATAGTGTCTTTAGAAACTGGGAAATATAAACAACTAGTTTATAATACAGCTTCATTGTCTACCACTTATTTTGTCATAACTAGGCCCCTTTTTGACATATCTTACTTAATACCATTCTTCATGACCTGGGGAAAAGAAACATATGAAAGGGTGATCTCAAATTATTAGTAAGGGTAAACAATGGAGATATCAATCATATCATAATCATAATACATAAGAACATAACATTTCAAAATCTTATTCTGTATATAAAAGATCGTGATATCATGGCATGGGATAAATCAAAAAAGCTCATAATGATTAATGAATTTAATCCCAAAAGTCATAACATAAGACATGAAAAAAAATCATACACATAAGTATATAAAATCATTTCATATTATTGAAACTCATGTCCGATTGTCACCTATCAACCGGTCAAGGTTCCGGTGCTCTGCTAATGTGTATAGTAGCACTCGGGTCGAATCCTCGGCGATGATACTTTGTAATAGTCATTTGTTTTTAGTTGATTATATTCTGATTGGGGGGGTTTGTTTGCAGAGCATAAATTAAGTGATTAATTATTGGTGTTTGATTTAAAAATTTGATAAATATTGGGGTGATTTCATTTTTAGGGAGTTAATCTTGTGATATCCTAGAGCTTTGCTTTATATTGCAATTAATTTAACACCCACTTCGCAAGATAATGTTGATTGGAATTACTAAGTGTTAAGGATTTAATCCAAGCCTTAACTTAACTTAGGGTTCTAATATAAATCAGATCTTGTTTATGGTAGTGTATTTATGTTTCCAATAATCCACGGAAACCACACGTTAAACAAAACAAGTCATTAATCCATGACATGTTAAGTCAAACATACACAATGTTAAATTAAAGAATATTCATCGAGCAAATACTCTCAATCACTTAACATCCCTAAATTTTGACTCACCCAAATAATATATTTACTCAGGCATTGATATTAATATTAATTTGTTTAATATATTTATTATGATGAATTAACAAGAGAAGAAAAAGAAATGGATAAGAAAAGAGTGGTACGTCAAACACACACACATGAACAATGATGAGAATTAAAAAATGGACTTTCGATTGAGTGAGGAAGAAAAAGAAGGCAAGGATATTCAAATATATTTAAACTATTTTAAGAAAATTAATATTAATCAATGTAAGTTGGATGATAATAAGAAATATTGAAGAAGAAACTTGCATTAAAACATAATTAAAAAACACAAACTTACAAGATTACAAATGAAGAACAACACAAAAGTGAAAGGAAACAAAGAGAGGAGGAAGGGTATATCAAGTAAAAACTTGAGTATTTAAGGTCCTCCCAAGCCTTTGTCTAGGATTTGGTCATGACAATATGTGCTCATCTCTTCTGAAATGCCAACCCTTTTGAAGGAGAGGAGGGGGTGCATTTATAGCCCAAGGAAGTGGACTGTTTTCATTCCCAATATATCCCTCCACTTTGCTCGACAATTTGGACATCCATAAAGAATAATATAGAGCTATATCATTCTTCAAAGTTGTATATAATAATTTTGGACGACCTATATCAAAATTTGGAGTCATTTGGACCTATGTAGCCAAAGTTATGTCCAGTTTATTAAACAATTTTAATCTGTCTATTTCAATCCAATCTTTTTGAAGTCTAAAATGTGAAAGGGTTTTTGAATAGAAATATGCCTTCAAATCCGAATGAGTTATTCAACAAAGTCAGCAGCCTATATATCCTCTTTCACATGGATAAATCCCAGCTAAATTTTATGATTACATCATGATATATGTCATGAATAGTGTCCTGATTTTAATTCCTGGACAGAATGGTGGGTTAGAATTCAAAGATTCATTTGGGCCCCTTGTTCTTGGATTTGGGCCCTGAAATTTTTATCCATGATTCTTTTGGATAATAATGAAAATATTTTAGAGTTCAATAAAATTTGAGATTTCTTATTTAGACCAATAACTCAATCATCATGGCTGGTCTAGTTCCTTCACAAATTTTTTGGGTCATCTTGTGTAGTCCATGTGATCCTTAAAATGGCAGAATTGGCCCATGATCCCTTCTAATGAAATTTTTTATATTTAATTAGGAATCCTAAAAAACAAGAACCACACAATTTGGATCATTAGGTGGAGAGTTATAAATAAAATTGTAAACTGACTGAATTGGACTACTTCTAAAAATGCTCAAAAATTATACTTAGTATTAAAACATTAATATTTCACAAAAATTATGCACATTTCATATAAAATCAGTAAAGGGGTATATAATAAGTCATGAAAATATTAATAACATCAAATCCCCGACACTTATTCTTGTTCATGTCATGTGCAAAAAATATAAAAACATAACAAAATCATTTTTACTCACCAACAGATATTAAAATTTTGTTTTCTCCAATCAGGGGAGGTTTAGACTATTTAACTCATCCATTTTGAATTCCACCACAAGTTGTTACAAAAAAAATGTTCCAAAACTAATTCATTTTTTCATGCTCAAATTTAGAAATGGAAAATGTGTACACTCAAAACTCACACCTCTCAAGATGATAAAATTCATTTGTGGAGGTTCACTCTTTCACCAACCAAAAGTGAAAATCTTAGAGTTTGAAAGAGCTCTCAGATTCCAATACCTATCCAAAGTTCACAAGAATCAAGAGGTATTTTTAAGGGGTTTTTATATGTATATGGGACGGTAGGAATATAATTTCCAAGAGAGAGAAGAAGAGGGGTAAAACGCCAACATAGAAAAAGCAATGCATTTTTTTTTAAATAAAACATGGAAGGAAATGAAAACACATATTTACAAGGGAATTATTGTGTGAAGAAAGAAACAGTAGAGGAAGAAAATTTTAAGAGGATGAGAAGATAAAATATTTACAAACCAAAAAACTTCTCCCAATGACATAAGAATATAATGCAAGTGTTCTTTTTTTTTATTTTTTTTCTCTTTTTTCGAAAGTTGAACTTGGAAAAGATCTCACACTCATATACCAACCCATGATTGATCTCCTCATGACACTAATTATAATAGTTATAACAAGATAAAAGGTTGAGAAAGAGTGATTTTTGACCTACCCAAGAAAAAACCCTTTTTTATTTTTTTTATTTTTTTTTAATACTTGTCAATAACATTTACAAAATTACATAAATAAAAGTACATTACATTCCCCAAAACACACTGAATTAATTCCTCTCCCCCACACTAAAATGGATGCTTTCCATAAAGCATATGATAACATAGTGAAATCAATAAAGGGTACCCAAAATAAAATCCATTCCCCCCACACTTAAATTTCAAAAATAAATATGCAATGAAATATCCATTTTGATATTAGGTGCGATAAGGTATTGGTCTTGTAATATGTCTAACAAAGAAAATGTTTTCATAGGCTCAAAGGGGATTTCAAAATAAGGATTAATGTATGGTTAATGGGAGGCTATTTGGCTATTGTGATTCTCATGTAGTTCAGAAAATGCCTCTATCATATTAATGCACACTAAAGTAGGAAATTCAGATCGAAGGTCCACAAACTCAAGACTCACAAATGAGGGTGAAAACATACCTTTTTAAAAGATGGCCATAGGCGGCCTTGGCATGAAAGCAAATGTTGTTCCTCACGGTTTGAGAAAAGCATTTTCCAAATCAAAAATTGAGCATTCAAAATTTGTTAATTTTGACACAAAATTCCTTATCCAAAGTCATGATGAAAATACAAAATTTTTGAGATGAAAACATGTGTGTTGACTCCCCAAAAATGTTGGAAAAATTTTCAAAACTTGATGTTGAGTAAGCATGACTCTTTATTTTTTTTGTTTTATTTTGTTATGATTTTTTTTGTTTTTTTAGAGTTTTTTTTAGTTTTTAATAAAGGCACACTCACAAAAAAGAGAAATTGAAAAATAAAGGGTTTGATAAAGTAAGTGGTAAAAAAATGAAAGACAGAGTAAGAATAAGAAAGGGGTATAGGGAGGAAGAGAGAGAGAGAGTGGGAGTTAAAGGGAAAGAGCTGCCCCCTGGTTTGGATTTGGCAGGTCGCCATCTCCATCTAGTGGTGGGTAAACTGCAGAAGTTGGGGATCCAGTGGAAGTTGATGTTGATCTAGGATTGTGTATCCTCTCATGGTGATGCTTTAACTGATGTCCATTAACCGTGAATGTCCTTTTGGAAGAGGGGTCTTGGACTTGCACTACTACAAACATGGCCTTTATCAGCGCTAAAAATGGCCTTTATCAGCACTAGAAAAGCGCTGATAAAGCCAGTGTAGATAAAGGGGGGTCCCCTTTATCAGCGCTCCGAAAAGTGCTGATATAGGACCCCTTTATCAGTGCTAAAAAAAAGCGCTGATAAAAGGGGTCTTTTATCAGCGCTAAAAAAAGCACTGATAAAAGTACCCCTTTATCAGCGCTTTTAAAAAAGCGCTGATAAAAGTTAAAAAAAATTTAAAAAAATTTAAAAATACTGCCAATCGGGGGGGGCTTTTATAGCGCTTGAACCCCCCCTTTTACAGCACTTTTCAGCCCCTATACAACACCCCACACACCCCACACACCCCCCTCCACCCTTTAACAGCGCTTGCTCCAATATTCCTCATGCACGCGCACCCCTGCCTCTACCAGGATTTGAACTCGAGACCTCCCCCTGCGCGCCTAAGCCCTTACCACTACTCTATTTTGATTTGGTTTCCAATTCATGATATCTCTATATATATATATTTATATATTTAGTTATATTTATTCGTATAGTAATATATATTTATATTAATATATATATATAGTTATATTATAATATATAGTTATATAGTTATATTATAATATATATAGTAATATTAATATATATAGTGGTATTAATATATATCTATATCTATATATATATATATATATATATTTAGTTATATTTATTTGTATAGTAATATATATTTATATTAATATATATATATAGTTATATTAACATATATATAGTTATATTAACATATATATAGTTATATTAACATATATATAGTTATATTAATATATATGAATATATATTTATATAGTTATATTAATATATATATAGTGATATTAATATATATATTTATGGTGATATTAATATATATATTTATAGTAATACTAATATATATATATGTAGTTATATTAATATATATATAGTTATTAGATTAATATATATATAGTTAGATTAATATATATATATAGTTAGATTAATATATAGGTATATAAATATTCATATATTGGTATTTTAAATAAAATGGATGTTAGTTATTATTTAGATAAAGCTAATATATTTTATATGTAAATATATTTTATTATTTATATTTATAATTAAATTTTTAGGTGTGAATATTTAAAAAATATGAATATATTGTTATATATTTGATTATAAATAGCAGTACATTATAAAAAATGATGAAATTTCAAAGAAATAATATCAATATGAATGTAATACCTTGGAATAAATTCATACCCCACCAAAAATATCCAATAATACCCCCTTAAACGAGGGTGAAAATCCACAAAATGTTAAAAAATCGGGGTACCCTGACTAAAAACTCGGTTTTGGAGGCCTTCTTGGCCTCTTTTGGCCTCTAAAATTGCTTGACTAGGGTCCCCCCAAGTCACAGCAACGTAGAGATCATTGCAGGCTTCGATTTGATATGTGGTAGAGCTCAAACAGACACCCGGATCAAAAGTTATGGCCGTATGAAGTTTGAGTTGCGTTTTCAACATATTTTGGATCTTTTTTAAATTTTTTTAATTTTTTTAGTCCTCAAATTGTTATTAAATGACTATTACTCCATAATGATTATTAAAATATTAATTAAAAATATTTTTTTAATTTTTTAAGAAGTCATTTTCACTAAATATCTTATATATTAAGTATAATAAGTGTAAATGTACATTTATAATTATCTAAAATATATTTAAAAATTATATATTATATTTATATAACAATATAACTATATTTATATATTAATATATTAATATATGTTAAATGTTTTTTTTTAAGCCGACCCTTTATCAGCGCTAAAAAAATCGCTGATAAAGGCCCCCCTTTATCAGCGCTACGAAGCAAGCGCTGATAAAGGGGTGCCCTTTATCTGCGCTACTAAGCAAGCGCTGATAAAGGGGGGCCCTTTATCAGCGCTAAAAAAAAGCGCTGATAAAGGCACCCTTTATCAGCGCTTTTTTGAGCGCTGATAAAGGGACCCCCCTTTATCAGCGCTTTTTTGTTAGCGCTGATAAAGGGGGTGCTGCGAAAAACTGTTTTTGTGGTAGTGTTGCACTGCACCAAACGGTTAAACATTAGTAATAACAAAAGGACCTTCCCAATGAGAATTAAGCTTACCTGGGTGAAGCCAAAATCGATAATTAACGAGCATTACCTTATCACCTTCATGGAATACCTTTCTCATGATGTGTTTATCATGGAGTGCCTCGGATTTTTCTTTGTAGATATTAGAATTCTTGTAAGAATCAAGTCTAAGCTCCTCCAGTTCAGCCAATTGCAACAATATTTCTTCACCAGATTTTTCACAATCAAAACTATAGGTTTTCACAGCACAAAAAGACTTATGTTGGATTTCAACTAGTAGATCACATGTTTTACCAAAAACTAGCCTAAAAGGAGACATCCCAATGGGTGTTTTATAGGTAGTTCGATAAGCCAAAAGTGTTTCACCAAGTCTTTCAAGATAGTCTTTTCTAGTGGGTTTTACAATTCTCTCAAGCACTCTTTTCACTTCTCTATTAGAAATTTCAGCCATGTCATTTGTTTGGGGGTGATATGTAGTTGAAGTTTTATGTACAACCCCATTCTTTTTCAAAAGATATTCCATGGTTTTATTACAAAAATGGGTTCCTAAATCACTTATCAAGGCACAAGGTGTGCCAAATTGGTGGAAGATGTGTTTCTTTAGGAACTCACTAACAGTGTGTGAATAATCCTTTCTAGTGGGTTTGGACTTGACCCACCTAGAAACATAATCAACTGCAAGAAGAATGTATGAGAATCCATTGTAAGGGGGAATGGTCCCATGAAATTGATACCCCAAACATCGAAGATCTCACTGAAAATTAAAGGCTTTGGGGCATTTCATTTCTCTTAGAAATTGTGCCAAACTTTTGGCAAGTGGGACATGATTGACAGAACTCATGTGAGTCCTTGGAGAGTGGAGGCTAGAAGAATCCAGAGTCTAGGACCTTTCAGGAGGTCCTTTGTGGTCCAAAGTGGCCACCACCAAGCATTAAGTGACAGAATTCTAATATGGAAGAATGTTCATTTTCATCAACACATCTCCTTATTACCATGTCAGCCCCAGTTTTCCAAAGTTTATTTTCTTCCCAAAAATAGTTTTTTGAATCACTTTTCAACTTCATTTTTTGTTCTTTTAATAAAAATTCATGAAAAACCCCAAAAACCAAGTAATTTACAATTGGGGTATACCATGGTAACTTTGGAGTGAGATATGAAATGTGCTCAGTGGGGAATTCAGGATCAATGATTTCTGAATGAGAGGAATTAGAAATTCTACTAAGGTGATCAGCCATAGGGTTTTCTTTTCCTGGTCTATCTTTTATTTCAAGGTCAAACTCTTGGATAATTAGGATCCATATTATTAGCCTCGATTTGGAATCACTTTTCTTGAGTAAGAACTTTATAGCAGAATGGTCTGTGAAGATAATGATTTTGGTACCTAAGAGATAGGGTCGGAATTTATCGAAGGCAAAAACAACTGCTAAAAGTTATTTTTCAGTGAGAGTGTAGTCATATTGAGTTTCATCCAATGTTTTTCAGGCATAATAGATGACATGAGGAATATTTTATCTTCTTTTACTAAGAACATCCCCAACAGCTCTATCAGAAGAATCACACATCAACTCAAAGGGTAAGGACCAATCAGGGGGTTGGATTATCAGGGCAGATGTAAGAGCAGTTTTGAGTTCAATGAAGGCTCTCTTTCAAATCTCATCGAAATGGAAAGTGAAATCATTTTGGAGTAACTGAGTGAGTGGGAGGGAAATTTTACTGAAGTTATGGATGAATCGCCGATATAAATCTGCATGACCGAGGAATGAACGAATGTCTCAAATAGAAGTGGGTTCAGGAAGTGATTGGATCACTTCAATTTTGTCAGGATCAATTTCAATACCATCTTTTGAAACTATGTTCCCTAGAACAATCCCATTTTCAACCATGAAGTGACATTTTTCAAAATTTAACACAAGGTTACACTTGACACACTTTTGAAGGACTAGAGAGAGTGAATTAAATCAAGATTCAAATGAATCACCATAAATGGTAAAGTCATCCATGAATACTTCCATGTAGTGTTCAATGAATTTGGAAAAGATACTCATCATACACCTCTGGAATGTTACAAGAGCATTGAAAAGGCCAAAAGGCATTCTCCTATATGCATATGTTCCAAATGGGCATGTGAAATTAGTCTTTTCTTGGTCCTGAGGTACGATTGGGATTTGGAAATAGTCGGTGTATCCATCAAGAAAGCAATAGTGTGACTTTTCAGATAATCGTTCCATCATTTGATTAAGGAATGAAAGAGGGTAGTGATATTTTCTTGTTTCAATATTCAATTTCCTATAGTCGATACACACACGCCATTTTTTCTTCACTTGAGTTTTGAATACCTCTCCATGTTCATTTGTGACAACAGTTATACCACACTTATTAGGTACAACTTGAATTGGACTAACTCATTCACTATCAGAAATTGGGTAGATAATACCAGCTTGAAGAAGTTTAGTAATCTCTTCCCTAACTACCTCAATTATGAGTAGATTGAGTCTTCTTTTTGGTTGTCTAATTGGTTTGTATGACTCCTCAAGATGGATGTGATGCATGCAAAGGGAAGGGTTGATTCCTGGTATATCATCTAGGGTCCAACCTATGGCATTTTTGTTTTCCTCTAACACCTGAACAAGTTTGGACTCTTCAGTTTCAGTAAGTGAAGCAGAGATAATGACAGGATATGAGTGATCACAAAAAAGGAATGCATATTTTAGGTGTTCAGGAAGAGGTTTTAGATCAGTCTCATCTTTCATTTTTTGGTTAGACAACTCAGGAATGGAAGAAGGGACTTCAGTTGCTTCAGATTCATTTTCCTTAATACTGTCCAAGGTGGAGAGTAGATATCAGAATTGATGTGGTATTCAAGAGAGTTTTCAAGATCCTCTAGATTGATAGAGTCTATGAATGAAAGGTCCACATCAACATCACCATTTATGACTTTGTTAATCATGGTGTAGATTTCACAAGATCCTTTGTCATTAGAACATGAAGAACATGGTGGATTGGGGTTCGATTGACTCTTTGAAGTGTCCTCAGAATCATGGATTGAGAATGCAGAGTGATCCTCAGATGGGTATCGCATGGTTTGGAAAATGTTGAACTTGACCAGTTGGTCACCGAATTCCATGGATAAGATGTCTGAATGGACATCAATCTTGGTTCTCGCAGTCATGAGGAATGGTCTTCCTAGAATTAGGGGAGATCGAGAAGAGTTCGTCTCACCTTCCATGTCAAGGACATAGAAATCAGCAGGGAAGATAAGATCATTGACTTGGACAATGACATCCTCAATTATTCCCTCAGGACTGGCTCTGCTTCAATTAGCCAATTGAATAAAAACACTCATTAGATGTAAGGGACCTAACCAAGATTAGATAATATGGATTTGGGAATGACATTAATCGAGGCTCCTAGGTCTATGAGTGCATCATCAAAGTTGGAACTTCCAATTTGGAATGGAACCGTAAAGGTCCCTGGATCTTTGCACTTAATGGGTATGGACTCTTGGGTTGAAACATTTTTGAAGGTCCTAAGTTGCCTCTTGTGGGTACACAACTCCTTGAGAAACTTAGCATACATAGGAATTTGTTTTATGGCATCTAAGAGGGTAATGTTGACTTCAACACGTCTAAACATGTCGGGCATTTTAGGATCGGGTTCAAAGGAATTCTTTGGCTTAGAAACGGCTTGAGGAAAAGGAATTGGGTTCCTATGTGGAATAGAAGGAGGTGAGGGAATTTATTCAGGTTCCTTTTCAAGTTTCTTTTTCTTTTCATTTTCAAGGTCAATATTCAAAGGAGGGTTGGAGGACTTATCTTGAGGCATAGAAATTTTTTTTCCTGATCTAAGTGCAATTGCACTTACATTACCCTTGGGGTTGGGTAATGGTTGAGCTAGGAGTTGGGAAGAATTGGATGGTTGTTTCTGACTAAGGTGGGATGAAAGTTGACCAATTTGGGTTTCAATGTTCTTAAGACTAGAATGGGTGAAGGAGGAAAGATCTTAAATATCACTTTCTCATGGTTGATTGGAAGATGAGGCTTTTCTCGGATTGGGATTTCCTTGATTTTGGTTCTTGGGAAAGTGATTGTATTGGTTTTGGAATTGGGAAGGCTTGCTAGGATAATAGAATCCAGTAGGAGGATACAAAAGGATAAGGTTGTTAGAAGTTACCAACACCTTGACCATATTAGAATTGGTTTGGGTTTTGAGGAGGGAATTAATGGGGATGATATACAGGATTCCCATATCTCAAGTTAGGGTTATATGAAGAAGAGAAGGGCTCAGAGTGGGGTTGGTTTAGGTTTCTAAAAAACTGATCTGATAGTTGAGGTTTGGTGTTCCTATGATCATATGCTGCATTGAGCTCCATTGGTCTAGATGAATCATATTGATCCTCTTGAATTTGTGGACATGTGTCAGTTGGATGAGATGAAGAGTTGCAGATTCCACAGTTTTTGACAGGTCCAGGAAACATTGTTTGTGGATAAGATGAGTTTGGGGATTTGGATGCCACAGCTAGTTTCCGCACAAGACCTATAAGTTCACTCATCCACTCGGTCATCTTGTTTAGCTCAATTGATTGATTATCTTGGGATTTTTTGACTTGAGCATATGCTCGAGTATAGAATTGGTGTGAGTTTTCAACCATGTTACTTATGAGATCTCTTGCAGCTGTAGGAGTTTTATCAACAAGAGCACCGCCACTTGCGGCATCAATGAGGGTTATCTCCATTGCCAAGAACCCCTTATAGAAGTATTTCATCAAGAGTTGGTCAGGGATTTGGTGGTTTGGGCAGGTTGAAACAAGATTTTTGAACCTCTCCCAGTATTCATGGAGTGATTCACTTGGGAACTGATGGATACCACTTATTTCCTTTCGGATAGAAGCAGTAAGAGAAGCAGAAAAGAATTTCTCTAAGAAGAGCTACTTCATGTCATTCCATGTGGTTATAGAACCAGGAGGAAGGTAGTAGAGCCATGAATTATTAGTGTCAGCTATAGAGAAAGGGAATTCTCAAAGTTTTATTTGTTCCTCAGAAACCCCTTGAGGCTTCATGGTAGAGCACACCACTTGGAACTCTTTAAGGTGGAGATGTGGATCCTCACCGGCTAGCCCGTGGAAATGAGGGAGAAGTTGAATCAAACCTGATTTGAGTTCAAAGTCAGCCTATATTTTTGGATATTGAATACCAAGAGGTTGGTAATTCATATCAGGGGAAGCAAGTTCTTTAAGTGTTTGTTCCCTAGGATTGGCCATATCTAATTCAATTGGTTGGATAAGGACTGGTTCTTGAATGAGTTGATTATCTCTTATGTTCCTCCTAAGTTGGCGAAGTGTTCGCTCAATTTCAGGGTCAAACAAATCTGAGGGATTGTTTGGGAGGCTACGAGGCATTCAGAGAGATGTTGGAAGGAAAAGGAATATGGGTTTTTCTTTGTGTTTTTTTCATTTTATGATTTTTATGAGAATACGGGTTTTTCTTTGTGTTTTTTTTTTCAATTTTTTAATTTTTTTTTACAATAACCAGAAACTAATGACTATTTAAAGCACCATCCCTGTGAATGGTGCCATTTGAAACTCATGGACGATTGTTTCCTATCGACCGGTCAAGGTTCCATTTCTCTGCTAATGTGTATAGCAGCACTCGGGTCGAATCCTCAGTGATGATACTTTGTAATAGTCGTTTGTTTTTTGTTGATTGTATTCTAATTGGGAGGCTTTGTTTGTAGAGCATAAATTAAGTGATTAATTATTGGTGTTTGATTTAATAATTTGATAAATATTGGGGTGAGTTTATTTTTTGGGAGTTAATCTTGTGATATCCTAGAACTTAGCTTTATATTGCAGTTAATTTAACACCCACTTCACAAGATAATGTTGATTGGAATTACTAAGTGTTAAGGCTTTAATCCAAGCCTTAACTTAACTTAGGGTTCTAATATCAATAAGATCTTGTTGATGGTAGTGTATTTATGGTTCCAATAATCCATGGAAACCACATGTTAAACAAAACAAGTCATTAATCCATGACATGTTAAGTCCAACATACATAATGTTAAATTAAAGAATATTCATCGAGAAAATACTCTCAATCACTTAACATCCCGAAATTTTGACTCACCCCAATAATATATTTACTAATACATTGATGTTAATATTAATCTGGTTTATATATTTATGATGATTAATTAACAAGAGAAGAAAAATAAAGGGATAAGAAAAGAGTGGTACGTCGAACACACACACACGAACAATGATGAGAATTAGAAAATGGACTTTCGATTGAATGAAGAAGAAAAATAAGGGAAGGGGATTAAGATATATTTAAGCTATTTTAAGAACATTAATATTAATCTATATAATTTGGATGAGAATAAGATATATTGAAGAAGAAACTTTCATTAAAACATAATTACAAAACACAAACTTACAAGATTACAAACAAAGAACAACACAAAAGTGAAAGGAAAAAAAAGAGAGGAGGAAGGGTATATCAAGTGAAAACTTGAGTATGGAAGGTCCTCCCAAGACTTTTGAAAGGCTTTGGTCATGCCAATATGTGCTTCTCTCTTCTGAAATTCCAAACCTTTTAAAGGAGAGGAGGGGAATGCATTTATAGCCCAAGGAAGTGGACTGTTTTCATTCCCAATCTGTCCCTCCACTTGTCTCGACGATTTGGACATCCAGACAGCCGAATCTCAAGATATCTCATTCTTCAAAGTTGTATATAATAATTTTGGACGACCTCTCTCAAAATATGGAGTCATGTGGACCTATGGAGAAAAATTTATGTTCGTTTTATTAAAAAAAATTAATCTGTCTATTTCAATCCAATCTTTTTGAAATCCAAAATGTGAAAGGGTTTTTGAATAGAAATATTCCTTCAAAGCCAAATGATTTATTCAAAAAAGTCAGCCGCCTATATCTCCTATTTCACACTGCTAAATATCATCTATATTTGATGATTAAATCATGAGATATGTAATGAATAGTGTCCGGATTTTAATTCCCGTCTAGAATGGTGGGATAGAATTCAAAGCTTTATTTGGGACCCTTTTTCTTAGATTTGGACCCTGAAATTATTATCCATGATTCTTTTGGATAATCAAGAAAATATGGTAGAGTTTCATAAAATTTGGGCTTTGGTATTTAGACCAGTAACTCAATCATCATGGCTGGTCTAGTTTCTTTACAAATTCTTTGGGTCATCTTGTGCGGTCCATGTGATCCTTCAAATGGAAGAATTGGATCATGATACCTTCTAATGAAATGTTTTATATTAAATTAGGAATCCTAAAAAACAAGAACCACACAATTTTAATCATTAGGTGGATAGTTCCAAATAAAATAGTAAACTGACTGAATTGGACTACTTCTAAAAATGCTCAAAAATTATACTTAGTATTAAAACATTAATATTTCTCATAAATTATGCACATTTCATATAAAATCAGTAAAGGGGGTATATAATAAGTCATTAAAATATTAATAACATAAATTATTCAAGGATCATTTCCAATTTCATTATAGAGGACAAATTCCATTACTGAACCGAGTTCACTCCTCATTCCAACCCAGTACTACTTAACCGATATCATTTTTCGTTTCAGCCATGTCTATCTCATGATATATAAATCTTTACTTGATGAATTGGAGAGAGATATATGTCCCACCCATATTATAATTAAATTATTCTTATTTTTTCCACAATAACATAAATCATTCACTATAACCCAAGTAATAAATGGGTTTCTTTAAACATCATTCCACCATAATGTAATTCATGTAAAACAAATGGACTTCATAAATAGAATTCCATAATAAACACAATAAAACCATATGAACAATAAATATATTATACTTGAAACATAACCCTATTAAATAATTCCATATTATATGGAAAATAATTTTGATATAACATTTGAAATTAATTCTTGAGGAAAATATCATTTCTTCTTCAAAAATGTTTTCTTTTCTCAAAATACTACAAAATTTTAAATGAAAATAAATTATTTGAATATGAACTTGAAATCATTTATAGGAAACTTCATGGAAATAAGGTGTTATAAAAACATAAAAAACTATTCAATTCATATAAGTTAAAAAACATTCTCCTCAAAAATTTTCCAAAAAAAGTCAAAAAGTACCTCGTATAAAAAATGAAAAAATATTCCTTTCATACCATTTAATAAAAATTCACCAATGGATAAAATTGAATATAAAAAAATGTATAAGAATAAAAAATAATATTTTGGAATACATAATTTGGAAACATTGACATGGATGATAAATATATCCCAATAAATACTTATGTATAAACAATCTCAAATAATAATGAGATTGCAAAATTATCCATTACCTTAGGTTTGATTTACTTTTTATATATCTGAACCTCTTGTATAATGATTTAAATAATGTCATTAACTTATTTAATAATCATATTAATTTTTATGATATCATATATGATCATATTATCAACCGTTTGTTAGTAACATTATTACTCATCTATCGGGTGTTAACTTTTTTATTTTCTTACGTATTTTTTGTCAGATAAGTTCTTATTCTTATTCTTATGTTATAGTTATAAAATTTAAAGAATTATATTAGTATAATATATATCATATTTATTCACTCCATTTATTTATATAATCATTATTTAATTAAGATCATGTATAATTAATTGCATCTCATCGTGGAGATGGTAGGTCATACGTATGCACGAGTGACGATATCATTCTCATAATTGTTGAATGGTATAAAAGTTTATAGTGTATAATATTTTAGAATCAATATCATGTTATAATAATCATATATATTTATTATTTCCATCATTATACCCATCCAATTAAGGTCGTGGTGAAAAACATATTACACCACGGCATGGAGACGATAAGTCGTGCATACGCACATTTAGTGATTTCATTTTTCATAGGATGGATAGAAGATAGAATATGGTTGTTTCATAATAATAATAAAATATCAGTATATAATTTATACTATATTCATTACTTTATAATGAAACAAATGATGAATAGAAATTAGAAGAAGAAAGAAGTTTGAAAGAATCGGTAGAGGTGATTACCTCTTCTTCGACACGCTCCCTCTAAATATCCTCTTAAAGCACTAGAGTTGGTATTTGAAGAGGCCCGGAACCTCTATAATTTACTAGAGAAATTTAGAAGGTAAATAGATATGGTATGGTCTAAATTTAAGGCTCAAAGTGAATTTAAGAGGTGAGGGAGGAGGTTCCCTTTTATAATTGAGGTGAGGGGAACTTTTGGGATCTCCAAAAATATTAATTTATAATAAAATAAAACCTCATCCAAAAACCTCCAAAATGTACCAATTTAGAAGATTATATGATATAGGGTTGTAATATAATCAACAAATAAATTTTAGACAAGTTTTTCTTTCAATTTAAACCTTATCATTTTAATTAACACTTAGTTATTCTATTTAATTTTTAACTAGGGTAACAAATATTTCAATATTAAAAGGGTGAAATATTTACTTATTTTATGTAAATTAGACCAAAAATAAATACCTTAGAACATTTTATACCATATAATAATTATTATATATTTTTAAAAAAATGTTTTATTATCTTTAAATAATTTAATAAAACATTATTTTGATAAACAATCAATGGTGTGAATTTTGACACTATTCAATTCATTGATTTTTAAAAATATTAAGATAACAAGTTAACTTCAAACCAATTATTTTATTATATTCCTAATAGGTAAATATAATCTGGAAAAATAATTTTACATATTAATTATCCCAAATTATATTCATTTTAATATTTTTAATAATATTTATTCGATATTTCCCTTAATAAAATAATTACAACAACAATTTTGTGTGATTATTTAATATGCATATTTTTTGAATAAAAATTAAAAATAAAATACTATGAAAAATATAAATCCTCTATATTTCATAAGAATACTTATAATAGAATATATATTTTGTATAATCCATCATTAAAAATGTTATACTTATTAAAACTTGAATATAACAAGTTTATCATCACTTCAAATAAAATAATATAAGTGTTATAATCTCTTTTATAAGGATCCAAATGGTCAATAACTCAACCCTTGAATGTTTATGGTTTCTATATACTCTAAAAATAAGATTTTGTCAAGTTTTGGGTTTTTAATGGTTATTATCACTTTAATAACAATTATTTTATTTATTTCTCATCAATTAAATAATTTCCGCATCATTAAAGTATTTGTCTTTAAGGTGGTTATTTATTTCCTAAAAATTAAAAATAAGTTATCATGATAAATAAAAACATTTTAGATTTCAAATTATTATTTATAATCCAATTTATCTTCTATATAACCTTATATTAAAAATTATATAGTTATTAAAATTTAAGTAAGATATATTTAACTTTTCTTTAATTAAAATAAATTAAATGTCATAATCTCATCCAAGTGGCTTCTAAAGGACACCATTTAGACCTAAGTATGATTTATATAGAAACACTCTCATCAAATGATATTAGGAAAAGTGTTAGGGTAATTTCATAGTATTATTTTAACCCTTAATTACATGATTTACCCTTTTATCGTATTAATAAAAATTACCGAAGAAACTATTCATAATGCCTAAAAAAAGTAAGCTATTTACATAATTTGAACTTACTGATTACAAATATTGAATCCATTTTTCAAAATTTGAAGCAAAAAAATTGTAGTAATTAATTTAAAATTAATCCCATTGTCGGAAAAAGAGAACAGGTTTTAAAACTTAAAACATTAAAAAATATTGAAATGTTTTTACATCAAAATTCAATGTAAAATTAATGATAATGACTTAAATTATATTGAATGATAAAAAATATTATATTTATACTTTTAAACCATTCAATATTATAATTTAACCATATAAATTATTTTGGTGAAAAAAGTTGTTTTCAATTAAAATTTAGTGTATTTTTATTATTCATCAAAACTTGAAAGTTATCATAAAATATCATAAATTCATCCAAAGTAAATTTTTATAACTCCCTTACAAAGAAAATTTTTATGTTTTTATATAAAAATTATTAATTTTTCAAAATCTTAATTTAAAAGGGGTTCTCCATTAAAATGAGGAAATTTACCCTTTTGAAAAATATAGGTTTTTATACATCAAATAGGGTTTATTCATACCCTATGACAAAAATATCTATTGGATAAATATAAAAAATATTTTATTAATTATATAACATATATATTTCATTAATTTCAATTACTAATGGTTATTCACTCAATTTATTAATACAAAAATACAAATACATAATTGATTTATATTACTTTCATAAATAATTAGTAGTCAATAAATTCACCATACATTTTCATAAATTAGTTATATTTATTCCCGATAACCTAACATCAAGGTTAAAATGGTAATTTTATACTAAGGGAATATCATTGTTTTTTTAAACTCATGATTTCATGTAATACAAGCTATTGAGGAATTAAAATTATTTAAAGAAAATATTTCATAAAAACATCCGGGTGTTATATTCTACCCCCCTTAAACTGAATTTTTTCCTAGAAATTCATCATTTGGAAACAAATATATGTGTATACTTCTATATCATCACCTCATCAAGTTCCCACATAGCTTCCTCAAATTGGTGGTTCCGCCATAAAACTTTAACCAAGAGAGTGGTCTTGTTTCGTAGAACTTTTTTGTTATGATTCAAAATCGCTATCAGTTATTCTTTATAAGAAAGATCTTTCTCTAGAAGTATAACTTCTGAGTTTATTATATGTGAAGGATCAGGTATATACTTTCTCAATATATATACATGGAATACATCATGAACTTGATAGAAATTCGGTGGATGTGCCAATTGGTAATCTACCTTCCCAAAACGATCCATAATTTCAAAAGGACTGATATACGTAGGGCTCAACTTTCCCTTCTTTCCAAATATCATTACTCTCTTACTGGTAGATATTCATAGAAACACCTTGTCACCCACTTCAAACTATAGGTATTTTCTTCAGTTTTCAGCATAACTTTTTTTAAACTATAAGCTACTCTTATGTGTTATTGAATAGATCTGACCTTTTCTGCCATTTCATCAAAAAAATCAGGTCTTAATAGCTTTATTTCCCCAACTTCATCCCAGCAAGTTGGAGTTATGCACTTCTTTCCATAGAGGGATTCATAAGGAGCCATTTGAATACTGGAGTGAAAGCTATTGTTGTTAGAAAATTCCATCAATGGTGGGTGTTGATCCCAACCACATTTAAAATACATAGAGGAAGATCTAAAAATGTATTCTAAAGTTTAAATTTTCCTCTCAGACTGACCATATGTCTAAGGATTATAAGCAGTTCTAAAACTTAACTCTGTATCCATAGCCTGCTGAAGACTTTTCCAAAACATCGAGGTAAACCTCATATCCCAATCAGATATAATGTAAAGCGGTACTCCATGAAATCTTACCACTTTATTTACATATATCATTTCAAGCTGATCAAGAGATAAATCTTCTCTAATATAAATGAATTGTGTCAACTTCATAAGGTGATCAATTATAGCCCATATAGAATTATGGCCTTTATATGTTTTGGGAAGTCTAATGACAAAGTCCATAGTGATTTTTTCTCATTTCCATTCTGGTATGTGTAATGGTTGTAACATCCCCTTAGACTTCTATCTCTCATACCTAACTTGCTTAAAAACCAAGCACTGAGAGACATATTCAGAAACATCTCTTTTCATGTCATCCCACCATAAATACTCTTTCAAGTCCTTGTACATATTTGTGCTTCCAAGATGAATAAATAATAAAGAACTATGAACCTCATCTAATAGATCCTTCTTTAATTCTGGTATGGGAGGAATAAAAACCTGGTTTCTAACCCTTATTATTCCATCATAATCAAGGTTGAATTCAAAAACATTTATCACCTTCTTCGGTATCTCTATTATTACTTCTACACATCCTTAATATTCACTTGTATAGATGGTTAAACATTCAATTGAAAAAGATAATATTTCTCCCCTTCATTTAAAATTTCAATATCCATCCTTTGAAAATCTATAAATATTGGATATTTTGTGATCCTCATCATGGATAGGCTAGCATGGTACTTTCAACTCAAAAGAATATGTCACCTTGTTCGCTTTCCGAGGGTGGTAATTTATTGAGCAGTCGTAATATTTAATCATTTCCAACCATATTATTTGATCCATATTCATCTCCTTTTGTGTGAAAATATACTTTAAACTTTTATGATTAGTATAAATATCACACCTTTCACCATAAAGATAATTCCTCCATATCTTTAGTGCAAAGATTACCGCAGCTAACTCCAAATCATGAGTTAGGTAATTCTGCTCATGGATTTTTAATTTTTGTGAGGTATAAGCTATCACCATATCATTTTTTATGAGAATATATCCCATTCCCTTCTTAGATGCATTACTATAGATTACAAACCTTTATCTACTGTAAGGAAGTGTGAGCATAGGTGCACTAGCTAACCTTTTTTTTAGTTCTTTGAAATTATCTTCACATTCCTCCATCCAAACGAACTTAAATCCTCTATGAGTCAACTTGGTGAGTGGATTATATAATCATGAAAAATATTTCACAAAACATCGATAATATCCATCCAAACCAAGAAAAATTCAGATATAAGTTATTTTTGTTGGTCTCATACAAATTTTAATAACTTTTGTTTTTGTTGAATTCATAGATATCCCCTCTCTTGAGATTATTTGGCCCAAAAATTACACTTTCTAAATCTAAAATTCACAGTTGGTAAATTTTTCATAAAGCTTCTCATTTCTCAGGGTCTTCAGTACAATTCTCAAGTGATATTCATTCTATTTATTTCTCTTAGAATAGACAAGAATATCATCTGTAAAAACTACCAAAAATTGATCAAGATAGTCTCTAAATACTCTATTTATTAGATCCATAAAGATAAAAGGGGAATTAGTAAGACCAAAATGCATCACTATAAATTAATATTGTCCATACCTTGTATGGAATGTCATCTTTGGTATATCATCCTTCTTGACCCTTAGTTGATGATATCATGAACGAAGACCAATCTTGGAAAAGTATTGAGCTCCACGTAGTTGGTCAAATAATTCATCAATGTGGGGAAGTGGATATTTGTTCTTGATAGTGATCTTGTTAAGTTTTTGATAATCAATACAGAGTATCACTAATTCGTATTTCTTCTTAACGAACAGAATAGGTCCACCCCAAGGTGATGCACTAGCATGTATGAATCCCTTGTCAAACTCTCGTACAATGGGTGTATTCTTAATTGTGAGTTTCTCTCAAACCATTTGAGATAGATAACCTTTATTTATAGGAATCAATACCCATAATATGGAATAAATTTCTACCGGAAGGCCATATTCATCAATGCATTGATGGATGATTATAGATTGATCCAGAATATGAAATGTGACTTCCCTTGGAATTTCATATAAGATCCATATAAAAAGTAAATCCATGAAAAGAATCACATAAAATTTAACTATAGGAAGGATCACAAGATTTTTAGGAAGCACATTCCCACCAACTTCAACTAGAGAAAAATTATAAACTTTTTATGTGACTGTTGTGCCATTAGAAGTTTTCACAACTAACTCAATGTCTAATTGTTGGGGTAATATGAAGATACCCTTAGAAAATTCTTTATAAATAAAAGAGCGGGTGGATCCAAAATAAAATAAAATATTTTCTACTTTATAGTGTATGGTAAGTGTACCTTTCACAACTTCATAATCATACTCTACATTGCCGATGATTATCACATTTGTATTTCCTTTATCTTTGTACTTAGGAGTATTCTGAAATCAATCATCATAAATAACCCTTGTATTAGGGTGTTGATTGGCATAATTCCCCATTTCCTTTCACTTGTAACATTGAAGTGTAGGAGGTGCATTCTGTGCAGCCTTTTCTCTATTCATATCATTAGACATCTTTTTCTGATCACTTTATCATTCAACTACCTGATGACCTTATCTCCCACGCTTAAAATATTTGCTAGTCCCTTTAAGACAATTTTCTCTATTTTTCTTTCCACACTTTGAGAAAAATGGAAAACTCGTCTTTTTTTGGTGTGGTCTTTATATTTTCCCTTGAATTCCTTTTTTTTTTCTTATCAAACCCATAGGACTAATGGGTTACTCTAATCTCCATATCAACCATGAGATCACATCAAATGATTTCTTTGTATCTATTAAAGTCCCTTATGGATAATACCCATAGGAGACTTTGTTTTAAGACTCTAAAGAATCGATCAATTTTACTCTCAGGTTGGATAATAATTCCAGAAGCGTACCTTGAAAGTCTTGTAAAATTTTCTTTGTAGGTACCAATGGATTCATCATCTTTTTTCTTAATTTCAAGGAACTCCTTCTCCATATTTATTCAAAGAATACAAGGAAATTACTTGTTGAAAAATAAGTTCTTGAACTCATCCCATTCCATAGATTCAATTCCATATCTTTGACTTGTATTCTTAATAAGGTTCCACCATTGATCATCTTCACATTCCAAATAATAGAATGCTAAGATGACTTTATCATGTTCTGAAAATTGGAGAACTAAAATATCTTTTTAGTGGTACTGATCCATTATTCAGCCACTAATGGAATAGAATACCCACTGAAAGAGGGTGGATGCTGCCTCATGAAGGACTCAATAGGATTTTTCTCCATCCTTTTCTCTTTTGGAAGTCCTGCAGGATTTATATCTTGAGTAAGTTGTGTGAGAATAGCTACAAGATTTTTCATTCCAACTCCTATAAAATTTGATTTCTCAGGAGGAAAATCATTTCATTGTCCTTCGCATTCATCATTAACATGGTTCCTCTATGTTCTATCCATTGAAAAAAACCAAGAATCATAGTGTGAGCAACACTAATAATAATGGGAAAACCATATAATCAAGAATAAAATTTCAATTTAGGAAACTTTAGGTTTTATACTAGGTAATTAATGATTGTTTATAAAACACTAGGATTGTAACCTATACTTTAACATATCCTTTGGGTTCTTACTAAGGTTTTCTCATCCTAGTTTCCAAAGGATAAATATACCTTTCCTCTGATACAAACTATAATAACTCATACTTTACATACATAGATATTACATAAAAATTGAATAATATTCATTAAAAAATATAAAAATCCATGATAAGACCATATAGGTATAGTGTATTTAGAAACTTGGAAACATAAATGACTGGTTTATAAGACATATTCATTGTCTCCCACTTATTTTTTCATAACTATACCCCTTTTTGAAATATCTTACTTAATACCCTTATTCATGACCTAGGAAAAAGAAACATATGAAAGGGTGAGCTAAAATTATCAATAAGCATAAACAAGGGATATATCAATAATATCATAATCATAATACATAAGAACAAATCATTTAAAAATATTATCCTACATATGAAAGATCATGATATCATGCCAAGGGATAAATCATAAAAGTTCATAAGAATCAATGAACATGATCCCAAAAGTCATAACATAAGACATGAAATTTTTTGGTATACACATAAGCATAGAAAATAACTTCATATTATTAAATGATCATTTCCAAGACTATTATAGCAGACAAAGTCCATTACTAAACTGAGTTCACTCCTCATTCCAGTCTTGTACTAATGAACTGAGATCATTTCCCATTCCAGCCATGTCTATATCATGAGATATAAATCATTAACCAATGAATTAGATGGATATATATGTCCCACTAATCTCATAATGAAATAATTATTTTGTGTGTCACAATAACATAAATCATTCATCATAACCCAAGGAATAAAATGGGTTTCTTTAAACATCATTCCACCATAACATAATCCATGTAAAACAAATGGATTTTATAAATAGAATTTCATCATAAAAACAATAAAACCATAGGAACAATAAGTATATTATAATTGAAACATAACCCTATTAAATAATTCTATCTTATATGGAAAATAATTTCGATATAACACTTAAAATTTATTCTTGAGGAAAATATCCTTTCTTCTTCAAATTTTTTTTCTTTTCTCAAAATGTTACGCAATTTTAAAAGAAAATAATTTATTTGAAAATAAACTTGAAATAATGTAGAGAAAGATTCATGTAAATATGGTTTTATGAAAACATAAAAATCCATTCATTCCATATGAGTTAAAAAAATTATCCTCGTACTTTTTCTAGAAAAGTCAAAAATTACCTCATATCAAAAACAAAAAAAAATATTCCTTTCATACCGTTTAATAAAAATTAACCAACGGGTAAAATTAAATATAAATAATTATATAAGAATATAAATAATATTTTTTAATACATAATTAGGAAACATGGATATGGATGATAAATATACCCTTATAAATACTTACATATAAATAATCTCGAATAAAAATGAGATTGAAAAATTATCCCTTAACTTATGTATGATTTCATTTGTATGTATCCAAACATCATGTATAATGATTTAAATAATTTTATTTACTTATTTCAGAATCATAGTCATTTTTATGATATCATATATGGTCATATTATCATTCGTTTATTAGTAACATTATTACTCATCCATCGGGTGTTAACTTCTTTATTTTCTTACGCAAGTTTTGTCGGATAAGTTCTTGTTCCTATTCTTAGGTTATAGTTATACCATTTAAATAATGATATTAGTATAATATATATCATATTTATTCATTCCATTTATTTATATAATAACTATTTAATGAAGATCATGTAGAATGGATCGCATCGCATCGTGGAGACAGTAGGTCATATGTATGCATGAGCGACGATATCATTCCCATAATTGGTTGAATGGTATTGAGGTGGATGGTTTATGATATTTAAGAATAAATATAATATTATAATAATCATATATATTTATTATTTTAATCATTATATACATCCATGTAAGATGGTGGTGAAAAACAGATTACACCATGGAGTAGAGACGGTAAGTCGTAGGTACGCACGCGTGGTGATTTTATTTTTCTTAGGATGGATAGAATATGGAATAAGGTTGTTTCATAATCATAATAAAATATTGTTATATAATTGATATTGGAGTTATTAATTTATAATCAAATAACTCATGAATAGTAATTAGAAGAAGAAAGTAGTTTGAAAGAATCAGTAGAGGAGATTACCTCTTCTTCGACGTGCTCCCTCTAAATCTTCTCTTAAAGCACTAGAGTTAGTCTTTAAAGAATACTAGAACCTCTAGAATGTAACTATTTAATTTTAGAATGTAAATGATCAGGGTATTCCCAATATTTAATGCTCACAGTGAAGTGATGAGGTGAGGGAGGAGTTTCCCTTTTATAATTGAGGTGAGGGGCACTTTTGGGATCTCAAAAAATATTAATTTATAATAAAATCAAACCCCATAAAAAACCTACAAAATGTCCCAATTTAAAATATAAGACTAGATAGTGTTATAATATCATCAAAAAATAAATTTTAGACAAGTTTTTATATCAATTTAAACCTTATAATCTTAATTAACACTTAGTTATTCTATTTAAATTTTAACTAGGGTAACAAATATTTCAATATTAAAAGCATGCAATATTTACTTATTTGATGTCAATTAGACCATAAATAAATACCTTAGAAAATTTTAGACCATATAATAATTATTATATATTTTTAAATAATTTTTTATTATTTTTAAATAATTTAATAAAACATTATTTTGATAAGTAATCAATAGTGACAAATTTGACATTATTCAAATCATTGATTTTTAAAAATATTAAGATAACAAGTTAACTTTGAAAAAATTATTTTATTATATTATTAATAAGTAAAGTTCATCTATAAAATTCATTGGACATATTAATTATCCCAAATTATATTTATTTTAATATTTTTAATAATGTTTATTTGATATTTCCCCTAATAAAATAATTACAACGACGGTTTTGTGTAATTATTTAATATGCCTATTTATTGAATAAGAATTAAAAATAAAATAATATGAAAAAGATAAATCCTTTATATTTCATAATGATAATTATAATCTAATATATATTCTATATTATACATCATTAAAAAAGTTATACTAATTAAAACATGAACGTGACAAGTTTATCATCACGTTAAATAAAATAATATAAGTGTCATAATCTCTTCTCTAAGGCTCCAAATGGTCAATAACTTGACCATTGAATGTTTATGGTCAAGATATAATTTATCCATAATATTTGGTCAAGTTTTTAGGTCTTTTAATAGTTATTATCATTTTAATAATTATTATTTTATTGATTTCTCATCAATTAAATAATTTTTGCATCATTAAAGTATAAGTCTTTAAGGTAATTATTTATTTCCTAAAAACTAAAAATAAATTATCATGATAATGAAAAACTTTTTATATTTAAAATGAGTATTTATAATCAAATTTATCTTTTTTATAACCTTGTATTAAAAATGATATAGTTATTAAAATTTGACTATGACATATTTAACTTTTCTTTAATTAAAATAAATTAAGTGTCCTAATCTCATCCAAGTGGATTCTAAAGGAAACCATTTCAACCCAATTATGATTTAGGTATAAAAAAACTCATCCAATGATATTCATACAAGTGTTAGGGTAATTTCATAATATTATTTTTACCCTTAATTACCCTATTTTCCCTTTTATCGTATTAATAAAAATTACCGAATTTACTATTCATAATACCCAAAACTAAAATTAAGCTATTTACATAATTTGGAATTACTGATTCCAAATATAGAATCAATTTTTCAAAATTATAATCATAGAATTTGCAGTAATTAATTTAAAATTAATCTCGTTGTCAGAAAGAGAATGAATTTTAAAAGTTAAAACATTGCAAAAGATTGAAATGTTGTTACAAATGAATTCAATGTAAAATTAATACTAATGAAATAAATTATATTTAATGATAAAAATATATTATATTTATACTTTAAAACCATCCAATATTTTAATTTCACCATAAAAATTATTTTGATGAAAAAAGTTGTTTTGAATTAAAATTTAGTGTATATTAACTATTCATCAAAACTTGAAAGTTATTAGAAAATATAAGAAATTAATACAAAGTAAATTTTTATATACTACTTACAAATAATATTTTTATGTTTTCATATAAAAATTATTAATGTGTCAAAATCTTAATTTAAAGGGGGTTCTCTATTAAAAGGAGGAAAATTACCCTTTTGAAAAATATAGGTTTTTATACATCAAATATGGTTTATTCCTACACTATAAAAAAAATATATATTAGATAAATATAAAAAATAATTTATTAATTATATAACATATATATTTCATTAATTTAATTTACTAATAGTAATTCACACAATTTATTAATACAAAAATACAAATATATAATTGATTTATATTTTTTTCATAAATTATTGGTAGCCAATGAATTCACCATATATTTTCATAAGTTAGTTATATTTATTCCCGTTAACCTAAAAACTAGGTTAAAATGGTCATTTTATATTAAGGGTGTCTCATGGTTCATTTAAACTCGTGATTGCGTGCAATGCAAGCTATTGAAGAATTAAAATTATTTAAAGAAAATATTTCATAAAAACATCTGGGTGTTATACATACTTTTCCTTCAACTGAAGTAAAATCCCTTAGTATATGAGAGATTTTATTTAAACTGTAGAGTCTCTTTCAAAAATTAATTGAATAAAATTATTGTGATCATAGATTTTTTAGATTCATCCCTACGATTCACTTTACATTTCTGGCAGTATGCGGTCTCATCTTCTATCCGAAAGGAACGTGTTCTCTATTTTCTAGATTGTTGCAGATAGTTGAAAGAAAAGTATGAAATCCCAAAATATATTTGAAAAAAATAAGTATCAGATAAAAATTATAAGAAAATTAACTTAATAATATTAGAAAAATGATAACAAATTTAACTAAATAAGTAGTTGGAATTAAACTTTTCATGACGTCACTATACATTCTTGACCCATTTCCCTATTTTTATTATCTCAGTTTCTACCTTAAAGTCCAATATCTCATGAGAATGATCACCTTAAAACATGTTAGTAACTCTATCATACTAGGAACACCATGTATTATATTGAGATGCAGTTGATTCCTACATGCCACAAATGACTTATGAAGCATTTCCCTAAAGTTTAAAAATAGTATGAATGTGTTTTCTTGATTTTGATTATGTAACATGTATTTTTAACTAAAATATAAATAATGAACTAAAAACAAAAACTTAGAGTCATAATGGGTATACCTTGTATCATATTGAGGTGTGGTTGATTACTACACATCACACTGTGTCTTTTTATTCTGCAATTCATTCAAAATTCGGGGTTATCTAACAATATTGATGTTTGATAACCAGGAATGATGAATGTGTTATAGAATAAAAATAAAATTGAAACATCATGAGTGTATCATCCTTGTTAAGTGAATGATATTAGTACATAAGTTCATCATCCTTGTTTAAGACTTTGTCTATAATTGTTTTTCTCTGGTCATTTTGTGCTCTTAATAGAGTGCAAAATGTTCAAAGAAAAAAAATTATAGATAAATTCACTTCTTCATAATCTCTATAAAAATTAACAAAATAAGTATTACATAAAAATGATAAGTAAATTAACTAAAAAAATATGTAAAATGATGATAAAATTAACAAAATAAGTAGTAGGAAGTCACTTATTCATGATGTCTATATACGTTCTGACACAATGTATTCTACCTATTCATTTATAAATGTATATATTTCATCTTTCTAATATTAGTACTATAGATAGTTCTGATAGAACTATAAAAATATAAATAAAAAAAATATTAATAAATATTTTAAATGAAATTATAATTATCATCAGAAATACCTCTTCAGAGATGCTAGTTTGTTGAGGGAATGTGATATCTTTCATAAATTTGAAAACATAATAACCACAATCTTTTCCATTAATTTTTTCGGTTACTATAGAAAATTGAGAAAAATAAGTAATTTGTTTTGATATATGTTCTAATAGTGAAATTTTATTATATATATACCCTAATAATTATCTAGTTTTAGAATTTTATAGGATTTTTGTTCTCATAGACTATCCTCATGCCATGATTTTAATGATATTTAAACATCTCTCTATCATAACATAATTTTCATTAAAACATAATATAAAATGTATAACTTGAATCTTATTTGTAAAATATTTAATTTAATGTATTAAAAATTAATAAATGTCATCATGTGTGGTCAGTTCGTTGGGTATCCATGCATTGAATCTAAAAAATAAATATTTGGAGTATCCAAATTGATTACAATGTATAACCAATTATTCCTAAAAAAATAAAAATTAATAAGTAATTAAAGGAATTAAAATATGTTTAAATTTATTAAAATATATAGTTTTACCCCTTCATTGTGGGTATTAAGAAGTGTCTATCGTCTGTAAATTTTCTTCCAGAAATTACAGCCAGTTTGTCCACTTTCTTCATATTTCTTTGGTTCCGATGAGAATAGTTGTGTAGAAGTGATGTAAGGTTAATGAGTCCAAATTTTTGTTCACATGGTTTTCCCTTCAAATAGTATTGATATATATGCCTCCAAAAAAATAAATAGTATTTAGTCATAATTAACATAGTAGATTAGATATTGGATAAAAAATCAAGAAAGCACACATTATGTATACATTTACAACTATGACTCCTAGACATTCATGCTTGAGAATTTCATTTACATTCTCAAGACCAAGATAGTCTATAATGGTGTATTTTTATATTAGTTCTTCGAAATAATTTATGGACATATCACCACTTTTTAATATTGTATCTGTGTGAACTATTAATGTTAGTAAATGTAGAAGGTGAATGGGTAAGGTAAAGGTAATTTCTGAATATATTTTTGATTGGTTGGTTGATCCTTTAGATTATTTTGATTCTACCTTCTATTTCACCCCTTCCCTTTCTTCATTTGTAATAATGTTCATCAGTTTATGCCTTTTTCCTTAATTATTAATTTTTTTTCATAAATAATAAATTTTAAAGGAATACCTCCTTATCGATATGTATTTTTGAAATATCAAATGGACATTCTATGAAAGTTCTAATACCAAGATCAATCATGTGAATATTTATATCATCAAGTGGGACAGGAATCACAATGCTCATCTCATGAGATACATGAATCCTCTCTCTCATGTGACCTGTTGGAAGTTGTTTGTTGTGTAGAATATATCCTTGGATATTGTACACGGAACCCGTAACAACAATTTGATGGGTGGATGATGATAGATATAAATCACAATCATTTTCACCTTGTAGAATATCAATACAGGAAAGGTAACAGTGTCTTCCTAATTCACATTTCACATAAACAATTATGAAAACATTTATTATCTCTTATAAGAAAGGCCTTTAAGTGGAATGGATTGCCATAAAAAATTTATTACCTCTTCATGTAGTGGTTTTTGTTGTGTTGTTTCTTCTCTTTGATTCTTTCCTATAAAATTTTCTAACAACTTGGACTGTCAATTAAGTTTTTCTTCTAAAGAATCTAATCATGCCTGCATCACTTCCATTTTATTATCTTTATCCCCCTGTTCATTTCTTTTATCAAAATATGTTCTGGATTAGACCCCAAAAACTTATACCTCTAATGCGACCATACTGTTCTAGCCACTTTAAATCCAGTTATAGTAGTTTCATTGGGTATAGCTGATGATGATTCATGTGTCTAAGTTGGATAAAAAATATAGGAAAATAAGTAATCGTTGTTATGTAATACCGATTTAATGCAAAAAAAAATTACTATATCATACTTAAACGTGATTCCCATACTTATTGTGTGTTTTCATCTTATAGTATCCCGTCTTTATTTACATGATCCTTATTCCATAGCACATGACATAGGAAGGAAGTATATTTGGATTTCAAATCATCAATCTTTATATAAACAGAGGAATAAAATTATATTTTTGTTTCATTCCGCATAAAATTATTCCGATAGATTTAAAATACATACCATTATTTTCAAGTGGAGTATACCCCATCCTTGCTTTATGGTAGAGGTACATTGGTTTTTATGCACGTTGCTTATTTTCAGCACTCAGTTGTATTTCATAAATTAAAAATTCTTAATCAAAGTAATTAATACACATATTTTCAAGAAATGTATTACCAATCCCAATATACCTGAAAAGTTGTTTTCTCGTGATAAACAATAAATATATTCCATGTTTGTTATTTTATCAAGTTTTGATACATCTGTAGAGGGTGTGGGTTTATTTTATTTTTAGCATATTTGATATGATACTTTGTAAGAATTATCCGAAAGCCTCTATGAGCCTTTCCAGTAAGCATTAATACAAATTTCATTCAGATTTCATCTATTATAAATAAACTCTACAAGGGATAATGAAGAGTTAATCAATGTTTCATTATTATTATTTTTAGTATAATAAAGAAATTATATCATAATGTTGCACTAATCTCTTCTCAAATTAGTACCTCAAGCGTGAGCACAATATTGTTCCATGAATCTACATCAAATGGCATATTCATTTGAGTGGTGATCCCAATGTAACTACTGAACATGACTTACTGGGGTTAATAGGGTGGCAATGTGCATTCCATCTAACCTTGAATTTGATGCCTTTATCTCTCACTTTAATAAAAAAATTAACACCATCATGCTAAGGCGCTCTTATTTTTTCTGGGATATAGGTTGTTCATCGTCTACCATTTCCTTGGCTTCGACGTCATCAATATATTGTTCCTCTAGAATGGTATCATTGACATGTGTAAAATCCTTTTGGTCCTATATATTGGGAGCATCAGCATGTTGAGAAACTTGTTGCTCTTCATGATTGGATGCATTAACATGTGAAGAATTCATTATCTACAGAAGTGGTTGAACATTTAATTTAGATTATGTAAATACAGTAGTGAATAGTTAATAATATAGGGTAACACAATTTATATTAAAAAATATATAACCTGACTATTGAACTCTTTTTTTTAAAGGTTGAAGGGATTTGACCCCTCTATCAAGTATCAAAATTCCATCATTGTGGTCTCATATGACATACAAGGCCCCATCTATATTGGGATCACTACAAAATTATTACGATGTCCCAATGAAAGGGTAATCCTCAGTTGAATTGACATCTGACCCTTCAGTGGTTTTGGTTGATAACAGAACAATTGAACACTTTTAGTTTGAAGGATATGAAACATAAGATACTTGTATTGCCTATGATTCCATTATAAACAATTTTTATTTGTACCCTTCCTTACTAAAATCCACTTTCTTGAATCCCAATTCATCTATTTTAACTGCACTCTTATTATCAACCCATTTTCATTAAAAAATCATCACTTGGAATGTTGTAGAATACAAGTCTCATATTTTTTTGATGATGCCAAAGTATAACATATTCACATAAATTGTATTTTTATCCTTGGTACCTGATTCATCATTCTTATATTGAGATGCACTGCACTTTGGAAATTTTTTAAGTGATTCGTGGTTTTTGAGAAATATTATACAATCATTTATCTTATGGGAGCATAGCATTCATGAGAGAAAGTAGTTCAGTAAAAATGGAATCACTCCATATGTTTCTAGCTTTTATATTATATATCTTCAGTATGGTTGACAATGTTATATATTTACTACAACCATCATACAATGGTGTCTCTACACAACTATTTAATTTCTCAAACAATTTTGGATAATCATGAAGATAATCTTAAACTATCATTGTCATTTCCTCAATACGATCTTCATCATCGTTCACACCATTAATCATATCCTTTATACATTCTTCTTCATTGTTCACACTTGTAATCATATCAGATGATTAATAAGATGCAGTGTCATCCCAGACACTAGCTACATTCACTTTTTCACCATGTTTAGTCCAACATTTATAACTTTGATGTATTCTGTGATAGATCAAGTGTTCTTCCAACACCACTGGACTAATTAGTCTTAAATAACAACAATGTAAACACAGACAAAGCATTTGAAATGGGTCATATGCATTATCATTTTCAAATTTGATGAACACTTTCACCCCATCCTTGTACTTTTTTGTCATACTATTTATAAGGCCCCATGCCTTAAACCTTACTTAATCTTGAGTTATTACAAGATTACACATTGAGGATCTTTTCAGGTTTAGAGTTTTAGAGAATTAGATCATGAAACTTGCATTACATTCCACATTTAAACAAAGTGGTTACATAAAAGACAGTATTCATTCTTCCCACCAATGGAAACATATTTAAAATATAACACGGATTCTTTCTTGACACATCCTTGACACTATCATCACATCATGTACGTTTCCCTTGACCTGTGAAAAACATTTCAAAAACTTGGGATGAGCATAAAAAGCTCAGTAAGGGTTACAAAAAATATGGAAAGGAAACATGAGTTCATATATACATGAGAATGAAATCATACTTTACCCATAAAACATAGGCACTTTAACATACCTCATCAAATCATGAATAAATCATAGAAAACATAAGACATAAAGGTAACTTGAGGCATTCATAACATTCTTACGTAGGGAGTAACCCTCTTGGTTACGTTTGGAATACCCATCACAGTATATTCCCTAAATCTCTTCGGAGAAACCTTAACGTTTCACTCCTTCGCGTTACCCAATGCATTGGAGAGCTATATCGGGCTCACCCTCCCTTAGTTTATCACGGAACCACCCGTTCTTCATAACAATGCCCAAGAACCATAACATAATCGTATCACATAAACATGAATAAAGGAAACATAACATTTCCACATTTCAATCACAATATAACATTTTAGGATATTGAAATAATGAATCCATTCAAAAATAAACCATTTCCAAAACCATTTAAAACATTTAATAAAGAGATTTTTGAATCAAAGTGTCCCATACCACCTTGAAGCTTTTAACATTTTAAACCATTAATATCCATATAAATAAATCCTTAAAACAATTTTGAAAACATGGATATTAATAAGAACAAATAATTAAAACATTTAAAATGATATTTTGGTTAAAGGGGTTTTACCAAAATTAGAGACACTTGAATACAATAATCGAGGAATAACATTTAGTCAGAACTTTATAATATCATGAGAATAAAATGATTCATGATATAATACTCCAAATGACAGTATATACACCATATAAGAGTGAATTGGTGCATAACAACAATGAACCCTCAATAGAAATGTCAAATGTGATGAAATCCCTTATAAAGAAGGTGTCCTTAAATTAAGGACAAATAAATCTCAAAAATATGTGTGACAAATATATATACACCCAATATAAGTGGATATCAAGTGTAAAACAATAAAAGTTCAATCCCACATATTCAATGGATGACATATTCAATGACTACAAGTTGAACCCAAAGAAATCGAAATTGGGTTAAAAAGTTCCCTTGACAGCCTAACGGCATCACATCAAAATGAGTTGATGAGAGATAAAAAGTGTATCTCATCACTTGGACATAAAATTTACATCAATAAGGATGTATGATAACATATCCCAACATAAAAATATGTCAATTAAAATACCCAATAAAATAAGTCTTTTAAAAAAGAGGAGGGTGAAAGGTTCCCTTACCGACTTGGGTATCTTTCAAAACATACACCCCATGAAAGAAAGACAATAGGTCATTGATGTAAATACTCATAAACGAAAGCATATTACACAAAGAGTAGAATAATGGGCATTACATACACCACTCAATGGAATTTGTGGCGAATGTAGCATAAATCTCACGGGAATAAAAGTTAGATGAAAAATCCCTTACGAAAACTCGGCAGCCTAACGGCGCCACATAAAACTTCCGAATATGGATTGATGAGATCAAATAGAGTATCCCATCATATTACAATAGAATTTACAGCAAGTGGAATATAAAAGAAAATCCCACAATATTGCAAGGAGGAGTTTAAAAGAAGTGACATAAAGGAGAGTACTTAAAAAGAAAGAGAGAGGTTAGATCTCTTACGAAAGTTCGGCAGCCTAACGGCGCCACTCAAAACTTCCAAAATGAATTGATGAGAGAGAAAAGGGTCTCTCATCTCATGAACATAAAAATTACAGTAAATTTAATATAAAAGAACATCCCAATCATAATAAAGATGAGCTTAAAATAAATGACATAAAAGAGTGTACTTAAAAGGAAAGAGAGTTGTAGGATCCCTTACCTCGGGTCCGACTTGACTCGATCGTTCTTTAATCTCCTGAATAATAAACTTGAGTTAATTTCTAATTCCTTAAGAACCTTTTTCAAGTTCATTATTACTTTTATACCACTTATTACCATGTCATAAACATTATGTAATCATTTAAGTTAATAATATTTGTTTTGCCGATATTTGGTTCTTAAGTCGAAAGTGGACTTCTTACAATTACATGTTGTTCGTGTGGCCAAATGTTTATTATATCCAGAATTGTATTCATTATGTAGATATCATATATTTCATATATATCCAGTACATTCATGCATTTATAACATTACATAATCATTTAGAGGTAAGAAATGAAATGCACCGTTCCTGGAGACGGTAAGCCGTACGTACGCATGAACGCTACTTTCATTTCTATTTCGTATTTTATAGAATGGAATAATAATGATATAAAGGTATATTATAATTCCAGTATAATATCATATATAATATCATATTTCCATCCTTTATACATCCCACATATGGTATTTAACAAATCAAATCACTTTGAGGGGGCGGTAGTCCGCACTTCCTTAAATGAAGATATCGCGTATACCCATAATGGAAGCTATAAAGGTAAGACAAAAATGAAAAATACAGAAGCATAAATAAAACATAAACATATTATATATCATATATAAAAATAGTGACATCATAATGGCCACCTTTGAAGGTGTTAAATGAGTATTGAACAATCATCGTTTCGGGAGGCAGAATTTCACCATCCACGGAAACCGTATGTTCTTTAACCATTTGATGTAGTTGTGTGAGAGTTTAGCTCAAATAAATCTTATAACAACATCCTAGTATATTTAAGATACTGTTGTTGTTACAAAATAAGTAAATAAAAAGAGTTTAGGGGGTTGGAGAAGCAAAATAAAACAAATGAACATGAGAGAATGAATTACCTTTAAAAGTGTAACTCCTTTTGGTTTGAGCCTAAAGGCTTCCTTTGAAAGGATTCTGCCCAAAGGGAATCCTATAGGGTGAGGAGAGGGATGTGTAGAGAGTAAATGGGCAGGGTTTGGCTGAGCCAAAGGCTTGAGGAGTGTGTTAAATGAGGTAGAGGTGGGGGCCTTTTATAAGAGGAGAGGAGGGGTACTTTTGGAAAGTAAAGAAATATTACATTATTTGAAAATGTGTTTCGGTTTCAAAAGGTCCCACATTGATATAATTCTTGGATAAGGTGATAATCCTTCTAAATCCTCTCATCCAATAAGTTTTGGACATGTGTAGTTCATAGATTTTACATTATCTTTCCATTTTATTTAAATCGTCAAATAATGATGTCATCGCTGCATCATTATTATGTCATAAATAATTTAATTTATTTAATGTCTAAAAATTATAAAAAAAATACTATGATGTAGGAAATCTTTTTATCTTTCCAATTAATATTTATAATCAAAAATATGACTTGTATAACCCCACTTAAAAATTGTTTTAGTAAAACATATCATGTTTGTGTCAATTTTACTTTTACATTAAATAAAATGTTATTTATGTCATTTCCCAACCAAAGTGGATCCATGGGGTCCCCAAGTTGACCCATGGCTTGTCTTGGTCGACCATGATACAACCAATAGGTGTAGTACAAGTTTCATGGTGTTTTCACATTCTTATAATATCATTTTTACCTTAAACTACACTAATTACCTCTAATCGCGATTAAAAACTTAATAAGTTACTATTCACCAAAAAATTATTTTAATCTCATTGAACCACATTTTACTTATTAATGACAACCATGTATGTTGGATTTTTTAAAATCAAAACACAATGATGGCAAAATTTCATTTAAACGGAAAATCAGTTTTTATAAGTACCACTTAGTGGTTTCACTATTCATCAAAAATTGAAGTTTTTCAGAAAAATCCCAAAAATTCACCCTAAGCTATATTTGATATTCTGAATTCAAAAATGAAGTCTGTTTTACAAAATTCAAAACATATAAGTCACATTAATTAATTTAATAATTAATTCCCGCTGTCATGACAAATAGCGTGTTTTATGAAACAATAAGTATCAAAAGATTGACACTAGTTTAAGTCTGATTTCAAAGTGAAATTGATTCCAACGACCACTATTGGATTTAATGGTAAAAATATTTTCTAATTTCACTTTAAAACCAATTCAAAATATAATCTAATCATATAAATAAATTAGATTAAAAAGTGGTTTTGAATTAAAATACAACATTTTACATTATTCATTAAAAAAATGAACTTTATCGGAAAGATACCAAAAATTTACACAAAGTAAATTTTGATGTCCCGATTCTTAATAAGAGTTTTATTTGGTCCAAAAGAATGTTTAAGAGTGAACAAAACTATATTTAATGACGGTTCTCCATCAAAAGGTGATAAGTGAACCTTTAGTGAAAACTAGGGCATATACGCCTAAAATTGAATTCTTTCCGTATTTTAAGTCTTTATCTTTTATTGTATAAATGTAAAAATATTTAAGAACATATATAATCATATTTTAGTTATTTATATCCATTCCCGCCATTACAACGGCTACATGTTAACTACCATTTAAAATAATATTATTTTATTATTAGAGTGCAACGTAAGATTCCCAAGAAACTCGTTGTTGCGTGTTGGGTACGCCATCGAGCATAGCGTCCCCTTTAAAGTCATATTAATATTTTATTCACAAATATGGATAAATATGAAAATGTCATATTCCTTATTTACCTGGGGTGTTACATCCTTCCCCCCTTTTGGGAATTGCGTCCTCGCAATTTTAAAATTGCGCTTGGAAACATCCTTGAATGTCCCACATCGGAACAAGAGTCGGTAAAACAATCACTTTAAAATAAAGAAAGATAAGCACAGAGGTCACCCGAGTTAACCCATACTAGGATTCCAAGTATGAAAATATGGACATGGAGGAGAAAACATAGGGTCATGTTCTGATGGAGAGTGATAGAAAACATGTTTAGGAGAAAGTTAACAATAATAAAATCACAAACTTGTGATGGGTTAAACGGTGTTGGGTTCCCCAGTAGGAAAAGTTAATAGACAACATTTTTGTATTAAGTTACTTTTTATTGAGGAATTTATTCATAAGGAAGCATAATCACTTATCATGTTGACTTTCAACTTTTACTAGATTCCTTAGTCAAACTCATATTTTTTTCCAAAAGACGAGTATTTAGGGAGACTTTTTCGCATTAAGAGTACTATAATCAACTTCTAGATAATCACCTAATCCCCAAAAGAGAACTATATACATCCCATGTATTTAGGCTTTAACCAAACCAAAACCAAAAAGGTTAGTACAAGATCAGATAATCCAGAAAAGGATAACCCATTATAAAAAGAAAATCTATTCTTAATCTCCAAAATTTGTCCAACAAAACCCAAAGTTCAACGAGGACCATCCGATAAACAATTTGTCCATAAAATTCTTCAAAGTAAACCAATATAAGATTGAAACCCAAATATTTGAAGGATTTAGTCACATAGTCTTCCAAGTTAAATCGTAACATTTATCTCCAAACAACATCAGTTGCTCCTAAAGTCTCACATTGAAAAGTAATTATCCTAATCACATATCCTCCAAAATCAACTTACTCTTAATTCATAAAATCATATAACTAAAAATAATCAGTCAAACTAACCAGGGAATTCACGTAGTCCAGTGGTAGGCAATAAATACCAGTCGCACTTTGGTTGTGGGTTCGATTCCCGCAGCATTGTCCGACGTGACGGGTTGTCACACGGTCTGCGTGTTGTCCTTTTTCCAAAACAATATAATTCTCAAATCATTACCCAAAAAGGGATAAAATCATCAAAAATAACCATAACATAATTTAACCTCAATTTTATCTCATGCCTTTCACTTCAATCATAACATATGGTAACCCATAATTACCTCAAAAGTAAGGATCATATAAACCCAAATGGTTCTTTATAACTATGTCCACAAAAGAAAAGATAACTATTACTTGAATAAAATTTGCCTATATTAAACATCAGGGTTACACATAATATAAAAAGTCTTCTAATGTAACCCCATCATCAAAAGAGACTTAATACTCTTAAGAATTTCACCCTAACTCTTGAAGCCCTTATATGTTGACATCTTACTCATTCAACATTCTTCATGATCCATTATCCATTCCTTCCAACTTATTCTAAAATACCTCTTTCCTACAAACAAAATCATGAATCATATCCTAAGATTCCAAAATAAGAAAACAATAGTCATGAAATAGTACATACCTTTGATTGGTCATTGTCAGTTTCTTCATCCTCAATCGGAATGGAATTAGGTATTGGTAAACGAATATTGGTACGCTCTTGGTGACCCCATTCATGAAACTTCTTCATAGGACATTTGTTTGCATAATGACCATGCACACCACATTTAAAACATTCAATTGATCCCTCAGAAAGAACTTCTTTCCCTTTCCTCGAGTCAACTGGATGCTTCCTTTTTCCATGGCAGGTTCTTGCTTTATGACCTTCATTTCCACATCTATAGCATATTTCTGTCCCTTTGAAACATTTTCCTAGGTGTTTCTTTCCACATCTTTGACACATAGGTTTTTGAACACACTTACCTTTATGATTATTACCTGTACTTCCGTAGGGATTTGTTTCTTGCATATATGATGCCTTAGAGAAATCTCCAAGGTTTAGGTGGTCAATCATGACTCCAGATAGTTGGTTGAGGATAATCAAAAGAGTTCTCATTGCAGCTCCCATATCATTCAGTTGCTTGCTCAAAAAACTGTCACAGTTTCCTTCACATCCACTGTTACTTTTGTGCCTGCTAGATCCAGCCATTTACTAAAACCAAAAATGTCAGTGTGAGTATATCAACAAAACCATCATGTACTAATGAGTAAGATAGACAATAAGATATACTTACTCATTCACTTTATCTAAAACTAAGACTCTTTCTGAAATCCTAACCATTATGGTAATTGTCAATTATGCTTAAAGAATACCCTAACCTCTAAAGTTATCTAAACCTCCCTTTGATACCAACTATAAGGCCCCATGCCTTAAACCTTACTTAATCTTGAGTTATTACAAGATTACACATTGAGGATCTTTTCAGGTTTAGAGTTTTAGAGAATTAGATCATGAAACTTTCATTACATTCCACATTTAAACAAAGTGGTTACATAAAAGACAGTATTCATTCTTCCCACCAACGGAAACATATTTAAAATATAACACGGATTCTTTCTTGACACATCCTTGACACTATCATCACATCATGTACCTTTCCCTTGACCTGTGAAAAACATTTCAAAAACTTGGGATGAGCATAAAAAGCTCAGTAAGGGTTACAAAAAATATGGAAAGGAAACATGAGTTCATATATACATGAGAATGAAATCATACTTTACCCATAAAACATAGGCACTTTAACATATCTCATCAAACCATGAATAAATCATAGAAAACATAAGACATAAAGGTAACTTGAGGCATTCATAAAATTCTTACGTAGGGAGTAACCCTCTTGGTTACGTTTGGAATACCCATCACAGTATATTCCCTAAATCTCTTCGGAGAAACCTTAATGTTTCACTCCTTCGCGTTACCCAATGCATTGGAGAGCTATATCGGGCTCACCCGCCCTTAGTTTATCACGGAACCACCCGTTCTTCATAACAATGCCCAAGAACCATAACATAATCATATCACATAAACATGAATAAAGTAAACATAACATTTCCACATTTCAATCACAATATAACATTTTAGGATATTGAAATAATGAATCCATTCAAAAAGAAACCATTTCCAAAACCATTTAAAACATTTAATAAAGAGATTTTTGAATCAAAGTGTCCCATACCACCTTGAAGATTTTAACATTTTAAACCATTAATATCCATATAAATAAATCCTTAAAACAATTTTGAAAACATGGATATTAATAAGAACAAATAATTAAAACATTTAAAATGATATTTTGGTTAAAGGGGTTTTACCAAAATTAGAGACACTTGAATACAATAATCGAGGAATAACATTTTGTCAGAACTTTATAATATCATGAGAATAAAAGGATTCATGATATAATACTCCAAAGGACAGTATATACACCATATAAGAGTGAATTGGTGCATAACAACAATGAACCCTCAATAGAAATGTCAAATGTGATGAAATCCCTTATAAAGAAGGTATCCTTAAATTAAGGACAAATAAATCTCAAAAATATGTGTGACAAATATATATACACCCAATATAAGTGGATATTAAGTGTAAAACAATAAATGGTCAATCACACATATTCAATGGATGACATATTCAATGACTACAAGTTGAACCCAAAGAAATCGAAATTGGGTTAAAAAGTTCCCTTGACAGCCTAACGGCATCACATCAAAATGAGTTGATGAGAGATAAAAAGTGTATATCATCACTTGGACATAAAATTTACATCAATAAGTATGTATTAGAACATATCCCAACATAAAAATATGTAAATTAAAAGACCCAATAAAAGAAGTCTTTTAAAAAAGAGGAGGGTGAAAGGTTCCCTTACCGACTTGGGTATCTTTCAAAACATACACCCCATGAAAGAAAGACAATAGGTCATTGATGTAAATACTCATAAACTAAAGTATATTACACAAAGAGTAGAATAATGGGCAGTACATACACCACTCAATGGAATTTGTGGCGAATGTAGCATAAATCTCATGGGAATAAAAGTTAGATGAAAAATCCCTTACAAAAACTCGGCAGCCTAACGGCGCCACATAAAACTTCCGAATATGGATTGATGAGATCAAATAGAGTATCCCATCATATTACAATATAATTTACAGCAAGTGGAATATAAAAGAAAATCCCCCAACATTGCAAGGAGGAGTTTAAAAGAAGTGACATAAAGGAGAGTACTTAAAAAGAAAGAGAGAGGTTAGATCTCTTACGAAAGTTCGGCAGCCTAACGGCGCCACTCAAAACTTCCAAAATGGATTGATGAGAGAGAAAAGGGTCTCTCATCTCATGAACATAAAAATTACAGTAAATTTAATATAAAAGAACATCCCAATAATAAGAAAGATGAGCTTAAAATAAATGACATAAAAGAGTGTACTTAAAAGGAAAGAGAGTTGTAGGATCCCTTACCTCGGGTCCGACTTGACTCGATCGTTCTTTAATCTCCTGAATAATAAACTTGAGTTAATTTCTAATTCCTTAAGAACATTTTTCAAGTTCATTATTACTTTTATACCACTTATTACCATGTCATAAACATTATGTAATCATTTAAGTTAATAATATTTGTTTTGCCGATATTTGGTTCTTAAGTCGAAAGTGGACTTCTTACAATTACATGTTGTTCGTGTGGCCAAATGTTTATTATATCCAGAATTGTATTAATTATGTAGATATCATATATGTCATATATATCCAGTACATGCATGCATTTATAACATTACATAATCATTTAGAGGTAAGAAATGAAATGCACCGTTCATGGAGACGGTAAGCCGTACGTACGCATGAACGCTACTTTCATTTCTATTTCGTATTTTATAGAATGGAATAATAATGATATAAAGGTATATTATAATTCCAGTATAATATCATATATATTATCATATTTCCATCCTTTATACATCCCACATATGGTATTTAACGAATCAAATCACTTTGAGGGGGCGGTAGTCCGCACTTCCTTAAATGAAGATATCGCGTATACCCATAATGGAAGCCATAAAGGTAAGACAAAAATGAAAAATACAGAAGCATAAATAAAACATAAACATATTATATATCATATATAAAAATAGTGACATCATAATGGCCACCTTTGAAGGTGTTAAATGAGTATTGAACAATCATCGTTTCGGGAGGCAGAATTTCACCATCCACGGAAACCGTATGTTCTTTAACCATTTGATGTAGTTGTGTGAGAGTGTAGCTCGAATAAATCTTATAACAACATCCTAGTATATTTAAGATACTGGTGTTGTTACAAAATAAGTAAATAAAAAGAGTTTAGGGGGTTGGAGAAGCAAAATAAAACAAATGAACATGAGAGAATGAATTACCTTTAAAAGTGTAACTCCTTTTGGTTTGAGCCTAAAGGCTTCCTTTGAAAGGATTCTGCCCAAAGGGAATCCTCTAGGGTGATGAGAGGGATGTGTAGAGAGTAAATGGGCAGGGTTTGGCCGAGCCAAAGGCTTGAGGAGTGTGTTAAATGAGGTAGAGGTGGGGGCCTTTTATAAGAGGAGAGGAGGGGTACTTTTGGAAGGTAAAGAAATATTACTTTATTTGAAAATGTGTTTCGGTTTCAAAAGGTCCCACATTGATATAATTCGTGTATAAGGTGATAAGGCTTCGAAATCCTCTCATCCAAAATTTTTGACATGTGTAGTTCATAGATTTTACATTATCTTTCCATTTTATTTAAATCGTCAAATAATGATGTCATCGCTGCATCATTATTATGTCATAAATAATTTAATTTATTTAATGTATAAAAGTTATAAAAAAAATACTATGATGTAGGAAATCTTTTTATCTTTCCAATGAATATTTATAATCAAAAAGATGACTTGTATAACCCCACTTAAAAATTGTTTTAGTAAAACATATCATGTTTGTGTCAATTTTACTTTTACATTAAATAAAATGTTATTTATGTCATTTCCCAACCAAAGTGGATCCATGGGGTCCCCAAGTTGACCCATGGCTTGTCTTGGTCGGCCATGATACAACCAATAGGTGTAGGACAAGTGTCATGGTGTTTTCACATTCTTATAATATCATTTTTACCTTAAACTACACTAATTACCTCTAATCGCGATTAAAAACTTAATAAGTTACTATTCACCAAAAAATTATTTTAATCTCATTGAACCACATTTTACTTCTTAATGACAACCATGTATGTCGGATTTTTTAAAATCAAAACACAATGATGGCAAAATTTCATTTAAACGGAAAATCAGTTTTTATAAGTACCACTTAGTGGTTTCACTATTCATCAAAAATTGAAGTTTTTCAGAAAAATCCCAAAAATTCACCCTAAGCTATATTTGATATTCTGAATTCAAAAATGAAGTCCGTTTTACAAAATTCAAAACATATAAGTCACATTAATTAATTTAATAATTAATTCCCGCTGTCATGACAAATAGCGTGTTTTATGAAACAATAAGTATCAAAAGATTGACACTAGTTTAAGTCTGATTTCAAAGTGAAATTGATTCCAACGACCACTATTGGATTTAATGGTAAAAATATTTTCTAATTTCACTTTAAAACCAATTCAAAATATAATCTAATCATATAAATAAATTAGATTAAAAAGTGGTTTTTAATTAAAATACAACATTTTACACTATTCATTAAAAAAATGAACTTTATCGGAAAGATACCAAAAATTTACACAAAGTAAATTTTGATGTCCCGATTCTTAATAAGAGTTTTATTTGGTCCAAAAGAATGTTTAAGAGTGAACAAAACTATATTTAATGACGGTTCTCCATCAAAAGGTGATAAGTGAACCTTTAGTGAAAACTAGGGCATATACGCCTAAAATTGAATTCTTTCCGTATTTTAAGCCTTTATCTTTTATTGTATAAATGTAAAAATATTTAAGAACATATATAATCATATTTTAGTTATTTATATCCATTCCCGCCATTACAACGGCTACATGTTAACTACCATTTAAAATAATATTATTTTATTATTAGAGTGCAACGTAAGATTCCCAAGAAACTCGTTGTTGCGTGTTGGGTACGCCATCGAGCATAGCGTCCCCTTTAAAGTCATATTAATATTTTATTCACAAATATGGATAAATATGAAAATGTCATATTCCTTATTTACCTGGGGTGTTACACTATTGGCATCCATCCATTTTCGATTCATATCCATCCTATTTGATTCAATAATATTAATATTTAACAAAATAAATAAATGCACAAAATGTATGATTTTGGAACCCATAAAAGGTTATTCTTAAATAAGCATTTAAGCTACATAAAGTCATTGTTCTAAGATAAGAAGATTCAAATGATGTGTATTAGGATTGTTTTGTAGTGGTGGAAATCATTGATGGAAAGGAATGTGTGATATCTATAAAGTTACAAATAATCTAATTCAATTTTCATCTATTGTAAAACACAGAGATCAAGGGAAGTTTCTGTAACTTTGGTAGGTGGTAGTACAACGAGAGGGAGGAGTTGATTGGGGTTCTTCCTGCTAATGGAAGCCTATCTTAGTTGTTCTCGATAATGCAAATATAAAAAAGTACTGAAATTCCTCTGCTTGATAATGGAAGAAAATGAGTAGAATTGTTTGATTTTAATCCTTGGGAGTAGGAAACATACCTGGAACTTGGAGTGGATTATCATATGTGCATTGTGAAAACTCTGTATGTTTATCATTTGAAATTACCACCTTACATGATAATTGAGAAGAGTTTTATAGTGCATAGATGACCCTTTCATCCACATCCTCATTCAGTCGGTCCATACAATTGAAGTGGGAAATTTACAAAAGAAGATATCATGTGTGTTTAATTTGATGATATGTCATTTGATTAAATAGATAGACAAGATCTAGAAAAATCACTGAACGACTGAAATCAACAAGAGAGAGAATCTGGGGGATATAGGTTACATGAAAAAAAGAAAAAGTAATCCATGCACATAGAAGAAGAGAATCTCATGTGCGAAGGAGAAAATATGAGTTTACCTATATCAGGTATGCATGAGGTGGCTACGCGTGATGGTGTCATATAAGGTATGTCGAGGTAGGTGATGCACGCACGTCAAGGATGGTATATAAAAACTGATAAACTCGAGAGAAGTATAAATAATAACATACCTTAGGATTTGGGGGGGTTGATTTGTCCAAGAAAAGGTCGAGGGGGGTAGAGATAGACATCCATGAGAACTTGAACGATGCGAGAGAAATTGGTTCGGTTATGGTTAAATTTATAAGACTGTGAAGGGTTTTATCAGTACTTTTAAAAAAGTGTTGATAAAGATGAGTTTTATCAACAATAAAATAAGAAGCCCTGATATAACTCTTTTTTATCAGCACTAGAATTCTAGCACTAATAAAGATGAGTTTTATCATCACAAAATATTATAGTGTTGATAAAGCTATATCATTAATAGTGCTAGAAAAAACATTGATAAAGACCTATATGATTAATATTTTAAAATATAATTAATATAATTAAAAGGTTAAATGTATATAATTATAAATAAATATAAATGTATATAGTTATAAATAAATATTTATATTATTATAAATATTTATTTAAAGAATCGTAAATATGAATTTATAAATATAATTATAAATAAATATAAATATAGATAATTATAAATAAATATTTATTTATATAATTATAAATAAATAATTATTTATATAATTATAAATAAATAATTATCTATATAATTATAAATACACTAAAACAATTTTAAATATGTAATTTTAAATATAATTATAATTAAAAATAAATATATTTGTAAATATATTTAAAAATATTTAGATATAATTATAAATATATTTATATAATTATATATATATAATAAATATATTTATTATTTAAAAATATTTATTATAATGTTATAATTATTTAAATATAATTATTATAATTTATAATTATTTAAATATATAATAAATTATTTATAATTATATAAATACTTTTTTAAAAAAAATTAAGTATATTTATTTATAATCATGAATATATAATTTTATAAATATAAAAAATATACATTTTTAAATATAAATATGTTTTTACAAATATATTTTTATAAATATACTTTTAAATTTTTTTAATTAATATATAATACAAATGAATTAATTTTAAAAATGAATAAGTAAAATTAAATAATTTCTAAAAAATTAAAAAGTGAATTTGTAACATTTACATGTATTACAGACACATAAAAAAATTAAGAAAAATGAATAAATAGATGATATTAATTATATAAAAAAACAAATTTATTAAAAATGAACTATAGACTACTACAAACACGACTTTTATCAGCGCTAAAAATGGTCTTTATCAGCGCTAGAAAAGCGCTGATAAAGCCGGTGAAGATAAAGGGGGTACCCTTTATTAGCGCTCTGAAAAGCGTTGATAAAAAGGTCATTTATCAGCACTTTGTTTTAGCGCTGATAAAAGGCTCCTATATTATCGCTTTTGTTTTAGCGCTGATAAAGGACCCCTTTTATCAGCGCTTTTTTAAAAGCGCTGATAAAAGATAAAAAAAATAAAAAAAAATAAAAAAAATAAAAAAAATTTAAAAAATACTGCCAATCGCCCCCCCCCCCCCTTTTATAGGGCTTTTCTACCCCTGTACAACACCCCACGCACCCCCTTCACCCTTTAACAGTGCTTGCTCCCATATTCCCTCATGCACGCGCGCCCCAGCCTCCACACCAGGATTTGAACTCGAGACCTCCCCCTTGCGCGCCTAAGCCTTTACCACTACTCTATTTTGATTTGTCTTCCAATTCATGATATCTATCTATATATATATATATATATATTTATATATTTAGTTATATTTATTCGTATAGTGATATATATTTATATTAATATATATATATATAGTTATATTATAATATATAAATATATTGTTATATTAATATATATATATATATATATAGTTATATTTATTCGTATAGTAATATATATTTATATTAATATATATATATAGTTATATTAACATATATATAGTTATATTAATATATATATAGTTATATTAATATATATATATAGTTATATTAATATATATATTTATAGTAATACTAATATATATATATATGTAGTTATATTAATATATATGTAGTTATATTAATATATATATAGCTAGATTAATATATATATATAGCTAGATTAATATATAGGTATATAAATATTCATATATTTGTATTTTAAATAAAATAGATGTTAGTTATTATTTAGATAAAGCTAATATATTTTATATGTAAATATATTTTATTATTTATATTTATAATTAAATTTTTAGGCGTGAATATATAAAAAATATGTATATATTGTTATATATTTGATTATAAATAGCAGTGCATTATAAAAAAGGATGAAATTTCAAAGACATAATATCAATATGAATGTAATACCTTGGAATAAATTCAGACCCCACAAAAAAAAGCCAATAATACCCCCTTAAATGAGGCTGAAAACCCACAAAATGTTAAAAAATCGGGATACCCAGACTAAAAACTCAGTTTTGGAGGCCTTCTGGACCTCTTTTGGCCTTTAAAAACCCTTAATTAGGGTTCCCCATGGTCACAGCGACGTAGAGCTCGTCGCAGGCTTCGATTTGATATGTGATAGAGCTCAAACGGACACCCGGGTCAAAAGTTATGGTCGTTTGAAGTTTGAGTTGTGTTTTCAACATATTTTGGATCTTTTTTTAATTTTTTTAATTTTTTTATTCTTCAAATTGTTATTAAATGACTATTACTCCATAATAATTATCAAATTATTAATTAAAAATATTTTTTTAATTTTTTTAGAAGTCATTTTCACTAAATATCTTATATTTTATTTTTGAAGTCGACCTTTTATCAGCGCTTTTTAAAAAAGCGCTGATAAAGGCCCCCCCTTTATCAGCGCTACTAAACAAGCGCTGATAAAGGGGGTCCCTTTATCAGCGCTAAAAAAGAGCTGATAAAGGGGTGTCCCTTTATTAGCGCTGATAAAGGCACCATTTATCAGCGCTTTTTTGAGCGCTGATAAAGGGACCGCCCTTTATCAGCGCTTTTTCGTTAGCGCTGATAAAGGGGGTGTTGGGTCGGAAAAAACGGGGAATGATGGCAAGAGGGGGGTGAATTGCCTTTTAAAAAATTGATTAACAAATTAAAATCAAAGTGAAAGATGCAGCGGAAATAAAGAAGGCAAGACACACAAAATTGATAACGGAGTTCGGCCAAAAACCCGGCCTACGTCTCCGCTCCCAACTCAACCGTTGAGAGATTCCTACCGCTTGCTTTTCAATGGTTTTAGCAAGAAACCCACTAGGCTTTGAGGTAGCACTAGGACCTATTACAGCTTGCTTTTTGTGGTTTAGCAAGAACCCACTTGCTTTTGATGGTATAGCAAGAACCCACTAGCCTTTTTAACGGGTGAAGGCTAGCTCACCGACAACTCAAGCCTTTTAAAAGGAAAGGCTTGAAGAAACCTCTTCACACCTTAATGGTGGCGTGAAACCCAAAAGAAAGGGGGATGAGAAAAGAGTTTGGGGTTTGTAGGCACAAACCCAAATTTAAAGCTCAAAATAAATATACAAAGAAAAACCGTAATTGAGGAAGTCTTGGGCGCCTTTGATTGATTGGAGATGTTTGAAGGCCGCTTCCAAGCTTCTTGGGTGGAGCTCCTTGGATGTGGAAGTTGTTGGAGCACTTGGGGTTCCCTTGGAGGAAGTCGCCGGAGGTTGGCCAATTGATCCAAAATATGTCCGTGGGCTTCCGTATAGTTCCGGTGAGTGTCCGGGGCTTCCTTAGCCTTTATTTATAGGCATGGAACCCTTGGGGAGGCTTTGGAGCCGTTGGAGAGGCTAAAAGAGCCGTTGGGAGCCAAGTGGACAGGCTGGTCAACAGCCCAACGGCTAGTTTGACTGTGTCCACCGGCTGGCCGGTGCAGGGCCACCGGCTGGCCGGTGTTTGCAAAAAGTCATTGGATTCCTGTCCAGGGGCCACCGGTCGACCGGTGCCAGAGCCACCGGCTGGCCGGTGGTGAGGCAGTAGCAAATACTGTTTGGGCAGGAGGCCACCGGCTGGCCGGTGCAAGGCCACCGGTTGGCCGGTGCTGAGGCAGAAGCTCAGCCTTCTTCCCAGGTGCCACCGGCTGGCCGGTGGTGAAGCCACCGGTTGGCCGGTGGACTGCATTTCAGTCCAGTTTGGCCTTTTTGCCTTCTTGGCCTTCTTGGCCCAAATCCTTGGCACCTTAAATGAATGCCTATCATCCAAAAACACTTAAAACAAAATTAGATAAAAAAGGTGATTGTGATCATGAAAATCAAACAACGAGGGGAACGAGATGTACAACAATCTCCCCCTATTTTGATGATCACAATCACCAAAACAATTAAAGTAAAAACATAAATGAAAGGCATGATTTTAAATGATCAAATGAAAACAAGCAATGCATGAGAGAAAAGGTTTCTCCCCCAATCAATCAAGAAATTCTCCCCCTTTGTGATTATCAAAATAGAGTGGGGCATAAAACTTGATTGAGGGATACAATGAAAAACGAGATTTTAAATCAATTGAAAATGATATCAATTGTTGAAAATTTTGAAATGAAAATTGAATAACAGTTTGAATTGAAAATCAATTGAATTTTGAAATTTGAAACCAATTGAAATTTGTTGAAATTGAGAGTTTTGAATCAAAAAATGAATTGAAAGATTTGAATGAAAAATTCGAATTGAATATTTTGAAATGAAAATTTTGATACCAAGAGTTGAAAATTTTAATACCAATTGTTGAAATTGAAAGTTTGAGTCGAAAATTTTGAATTTACAAAAAAGCTTAAAAGATCCTAACTCCCCCTAAATAAAAACAATAAATCACCGGGGAGAGGGATTTTGAAAAGAGATGATTTTAGGCCCGGAGAGACTCGCTAGAAGGGATTTTTCAATCCAAACTTGTCTCATGGTGGGTCTTCTCCTATAAAATTCATCGGAATAGAAGATAGACTTTGGTTGGCCGTACCGGGCATTTTTGCAATTGCATTCATAAATGAGGTGCCCGGGTTTTTTACAATAATTGCAAAATTTGAAACTGGAGCTCCCCCTTACAAAAACAGTTGGAGCATGGGAGGAGGAAGCTTGGTTGGTGTAGCCAAGTCCATTGGTGGTTCTAGAAACACGTTGAGAACCAAGGAGATTGTTCAAATTTTGTTCACCTTGGGTGAACTTGGCTAGGGTTTCTCTAAGGTCTTTGATGGTTGATTCCATGGAATCAACATTTGGAAAATTTTGGATTTTTAGGGTGAGTTCCTCCTTCTCTTTGAGAAGTTGGTCTTTTTCGGAGGAAAGCTTTTTGAAATTATTTTTTAAAGCAACAAATTTTGATGAAAGCTCATGAAAACCATTTTCTAGTTGGTCTCTGGCGTATTGGAGATCCTCATAGGATAAATGATTTAAAGAATTTGAATTTGAAGAACAAGAGGATGAGGAGTCGGAAGATGTTACCTCATGACATGCCATTAGGCATTTCGTACCGTTGTCGCTCGAGGAGGAGGAGGAGGATGACCAATTGATCCAAAATATGTCCGTGGGCTTCCGTATAGTTCCGGTGAGTGTCCGGGGCTTCCTTAGCCTTTATTTCCAACAATTGGTATTATTTTCAATTGGTTTAAATTCTTGATTTTCAATTTATCCCTCAATCAAGTTTTATGCCCCGTTCTATTTTGATAATCACAAAGGGGGAGAATTTCTTGATTGATTGGGGGAGAAACCTTTTCTATCATGCTTTGATTTATTTTCAAATTATCCTTTAAGAATTCCTTTCATTTAAGTTTTTACATTGTTTGTTTCGGTGATTGTGATCATCAAAATAGGGGGAGATTGTTGTACATCTCGTTCCCCTCGTTGTTTGATTTTCATGATCACAATCACCTTTCTTTTTTGTCTAACCTTGTGTTTTAAGTATTGTGGATGATAGGCAAGAGAACCCCAAAGGAATGGCCCAAGAAGAATCAAGAAGTGGACTGAAATTCAGTCCACCGGCCAACCGGTGTGATAGCACCGGCCAGCCGGTGGACCTGGCAGAGGCATTGCCCACTGCCAGGCTCCACCGGTCAGCCGGTGGCTTGACCACCGGCCAGCCGGTGGCACCCTGACTCAAGGCTGAGCCACTGCCTCCCCACCGGCCAACCGGTGGCCTCAGCACCGGCCAGCCGGTGGCTCCTGGGCAGAACAAATTTCCATTCTCCAAGGCACCGGCCAGCCGGTGGACATGCACCGGCCAGCCGGTAGACCAGTCAAACTAGCCGTTGGCTTTGACCAGTCAACTCCTTTTTGGCCTCCAACGGCTCCGAGGCCTTTTCAAACGGCTCCAAAGCCCTCCAACGGATACTTGAAGGTTCCTAGCCTATAAATAAAGGCCTAGGAAGCCCCGGAACATCACCCAAGCCACCGGACACATTGTTGATCATTTTGGCGAAGCTCCGGCGGATTGTTCCAAGAGAACCCCAAGTGCTCCATCCATTTCCACATCCAAGAGCACCACTCAAGAAGCTTGGGAGAGCACACTACACCAACTCCATCATCCAATTGGCGCCCAAGTCTTCCCAATTACGGTTTTATTGTTTATTTTATTTTGAGCTTTAAAATTGGGTTTGTGCCTACAAACCCCAAACCTTTTCTCATCTCCCTTTCTTTTGGGTTTCACATCACCACTAAGGTGTGAAGAGGTTGCCAAGCTTTCCTTTAAATAGCTTGTGACATAGGTGAGCTATCCTTCACCTGTAAGAAGGATAGTGGGTTCTTGCTAAACCATCAAAAGCAAGTGGGTTCTTGCTTAACCACTAAAAGCAAGCTGTAATAGGTCCTAGTGCTACCTCAAAGCCTAGTGGGTTTCTTGCTAAAACCATTGAAAAGCAAGCGGTAGGAATCTCTCAACGGTTGAGTTGGGAGCGGAGACGTAGGCCGGGTTTTGGCCGAACTCCGTTATCAATTTCTTGTGTGATTGCCTCCTTTATTTCCGCTGCACCTTACTTTGATTTTTTAATTTGTTAATCATTTTTTTTAAAAGGCAATTCACCCCCCTCTTGCCATTCATTTCCCTCGGGGTTTCTTCCGACCCAACATTTGGTATCAGAGGGAGTATTTGAATAATTCCTTACCCGGTTTCAAATTAAAGATCCTATTTTTTTTTGATGGCTTCTACCGCTTCTTCTTCTCAAACTCTCGAAGGACATTCTTTGGATCGTGCTCCATTCTTTGATGGAGCCGATTATTCTTTTTGGAAAACCCGCATGACCACTTTTTTAAAAAGCATTAGCTATCCAATTTATAAAATTGTTATGCATGGTTTTATGCTCTCTTCTCCCGATGAGTCTCAATGGACCCCCGCCGACATTGCAAATTTCGAGCTTGATGGCAAAGCCATGAATGCTCTTCATTGCGGGTTAGATAGAAATGTTTTTGATTGTATTTCTTCTTGCACTTCCTCTTATGCTATTTGGAAATTGTTAGAACTAACCTATGAAGGTACTAGCGAGGCTCCAAAGCAAGAACCCGCTCAAAAGCAAGAACCCATTCAAAAGCTAGAACCCGACGAAAAGATCAAGCCCGTTTGCCCACTCCACAAGAAAAGGGCCAAGAAAAAGGAGAAGAAGAAGGCTTCAAAGACAACATGGAGTGATAGCTCCACCTCTTCATTCTCCTCCTTCCCCTCGAGCGACCAAGGTAAAAAATGCCTAATGGCAAAACACGAGGTAACTTCTTCCGATTCCTCATCCTCCTCCTCTAGTTCTTCTAATTCATTTAATCATTTATCTTATGAAGAACTCTCACACGCTAGAGATCAATTAGAAAAAGGTTTTCATGCTTTATCTTCAAAATTTGTTTCTTTGAAAAAGTCTTTCAAAAAACTCTCTTCCGAAAAAGAACAACTTCTTAAAGAGAAGGAAGAGTTGACCCTTAAAATCCAAAACCTCCCTCTGATACCAATTGATGGATCGGATCCCTCGGCCCAGCAATATTGTCCGCTCTGGCCCAGTTGCTATCCCAGGCCTCACGGCTTTAAAACGCGTTGCTGAGGGGAAGGTAGGCACGGGAATTTCAAGCACCCACCAATCTCCCTCCACAACCGATGTGGGATTGGTTACCGGGGCACAGGCGCCAACAATCCTGGCGGGGGCCCAACAATCCTGGGCCCAGGACACAACATGGGGGGCGCTGCGAAAAACTGTTTTTGTGGTAGTGATATTAACTATGCAAAAGTATTAATAATTAAATTAAATTGAATTGAATTAAATCAAATCAAACCAAACACACATGCATATATTCATGATGATTAGATTAAAATAAATATATATTAAAACTGAATAAATATTAAAAATGAATAAATATTAAGGTTTGGGATCGTGTTTTTTGTTTGAATTGGGTCTTCTGGCATCCAAAGATTTTATTTGACATTGCTTTTGTGATTGGTGTTCCTATCAAGATGGATAAAGTGACTGAGGATGCTCGGTTTGGACACTTTGTTTGGCTTCTTGTTGAAGTTGATTTCGCTTCTATTCTTATTGAGAAAATTGTGCTCTCGACTTAGGATTATGATTTGGATCTCAAGATCATATATGAGAAGCTTCCTGCCTTCTGTACTAGTTGCAAAATGCTTGGACACTTGAGGGAGAAGTGTCGAAGGGAGTTCGTATGTTCTTTATGCTCTCTAAAAGGGCACAGTGTGGACAGATGCAGAAGCTACGTTGCGGGTATGAAGTCTGTTGAGGTGATAGTATGTGGCAATGAAAACACTACTTCTGGTCCAGTCGGTCCCTCTAATGGAATGGCTCCTTTGGGTTTTTGGGCAGCGGATATGGTTAATGGTGCTCCTTTGGGTTCTAGTCAGCAGATTATGGCTGATGAGACGGCTCTGGCTGTTGATTTTGGGAAGCAACACACAAAGGTCGTCTTTCTGAAAGGTAAGGAACCATAGGCGTATGCAGATGTGATTTTCCAGTCTGATGTACATGAGGATGCTCCTTCACAGCCGGAAGGACAAGGTTGCGTTGTGCAACCATTAGCTATGGATTTCCTAGGGGCCTACTGTTCCTTAGGAATTGGGAGATGGGGTAACGTCTCTGATGATGGAAGTGAGGGGAGACAGCTGGCTTTATTGAACTCTAATCAGATTATGCCTTCAGTTACTGGTGATGTTGCTTCTTTTAAGGATGTTGTCCTTTATGGAAAAGGAAAGAGTGATGATGTGACTCTGGGTCCTTCAGAACTTAATGGAATTTTGATTCCAAAATCATGGAGGTGGGGGTAGGCATCCAAAAGGTCGTGGGCATGGGTGTGGCAGAGATGAATGGGCTTCTACACATGGGTGTGGCCGAACCAGGTCTTCTTCCATGGAATTGAAGAGACGGCTCACTCCTGAGCAGAAAAAATTCAAAGAGAAGTACTATGTGTTTTTCAATCAGAGGAATTAACAGTTAGGGTGGGAATCTGTTGATGAAGATGTTGACTGTAATGGCCTGGGTTCTTGGGGTCCATTACTTTGTGAAAATCTTATGTTGGGTTTTCTGGTCTGGGAATCTCAGTGAAGTTTGGCCAACGGTAGGCCTACCGGTAGCCTTAGCCTACCGGTAGCAGGCCTACCGGTGGCCTTAGCCTACCGGTAGCAGGCCTACCGGTGGCTCGGTCTACCGGTAGCCGCAGCCTACCGGTAGCTCTGTCTACCGGTAGCTCGGTCTACTGGTAGCCGCAGCTACCGGTAACTCTGTCTACCGATAGCTCGGTCTACCGGTGGCTCTGGCCTACCCCCGCGGGTCTTTCTAGTAGCGCTCCTTTTTGCGCGAATTAGGTTTTAAACCCTATTTTGACCCCATTTAACTCGTTTTAAAAGCCCGCTAACGCCCCTAAATGTTCTAATTAAATATTTAATGAATTAACCTGGTGTGTGTGTCGGTTTAAACAACCTGACCCCTTTAATAACGTGTGAGGCCGCGTGGTCAACCCACGACCCCCGCTCCTTACGCGGTTTCACGTTCTTATCTCAACTGTTCGCGGCCCTTATAACTAAAGGGTTCGCCGTGGGTTTCTTCTTTTCTCGATCACCCTCTGCGAGGAGTACCCTTCATTCAAACGAGGTGATTTTTCATTCAGGCGAGCCGCATCGTTATCCGTGAAGTTTTGCGCCCGGCCTTAGCGTCGATCGTTGATCAACAAGTAGGGAATTTCTCCTTCGTCTCTCCCTTTTTGTGTATCATGCGGGGTGGGCGTGCTTTTGATTCTGTATAATTGGATAAACCAGACCTAAATAATGATAATGAACGGATTCTATAAAGAAAGAAGGGGGGTTGTGATCGTTGATGTTGTTTTATGTTATGATCTTATTCTGAATTGTGCGGGCTTACGCCTACTGAAAATCATGGTCGTTGGTGGTCTTTCTCTGTGCACTAATGAACCCCTGGTGATGTTTTAAATGGCTTGTTTGTGGTTGTGAACTCCTGCTGTTAAAAGGAAATTTGTTAATCATGTACACCCGGCTAAATAAATTGAAACCACCAGGATCAACCCTTCTGTGATAACCCCTGGTTTAAGCACGCGAAAATTGAAATCATGGAGTGCGTTAAATCTTATAAATCTGAAAATACCGGCATGGCCCTGCTTTGTGTTGGTGGTAGTGGTTTGCTTGTTTTATTTTACGGGCCGATTACTGGAGATGTGGGAGGGGATGGGATCCCCTGTTTTTTTATACTCTCGGTGGTTGTGAAATTGGGGATGGGATCCCCTGTTGTTATGGATTTAGTGGTTGTGAGTCTTAAGATCGGGTGGTTACCTTGTTTACATCACGAATTGGGGTGGGATCCTCTGTTGATGAGAAACCATTTGGGGGGACACAGGGTAGTGTCTCGGGGGGTTTCTTTGGTTCCAGTACTTCGAGAGATCACACTTATCCCTTTGTTGTTGTGACTTTACAAGAGAACCGGGTTTGAATGTTTAAATTGACGTTTGGCGGGATTCTTTTCCTTAGTTTGTGCTTTTGGTGTTAGTTACCCAAGTAGGTGCAGAACTTAATTAAACATCATTACTGAACATGAAAACGAATGGGACAAATGAGTTTTGTTGGCGAGAGTTGTGACTCGGACTTGAGTGTTGTCTGTGTTCTTTAGGTTGGCTGAAGAAAAACCTAAACTTGGGAGAGTGCTTGTTACCTATATTTATACTTGTAGTTTTGTGTTTCTTATTCGCGCCCCATCCAAGTTGAGCACTTAGTGCCGAACACCCTCATTTCATGGGGGAGGGTGTTTTTTCCAACACTATTATTAGTGGCTGGTTATTAGCTTCTTTTCTGCTCCCTTTCCCGGATAGCCCAAGTATCTTCGGGCAGGCTGTGATGGCCTGAGGTCCATTATTAGCCCAAGAATCTTCAGGCAGGGTAGTGTGGTGGTTGGCCCAGGTGTGTGCAGTCAGGTGGTTTCCCAAGTGTCTTCGGGATAAGGCTCAGGTGTCTTCGGGCGTGGCAGTGGATCTTCTAGCCCAGGTGTCTTCGGGCGTGGCGGTGGTTGTTCTGGACTAGGTGTTTGCAGGCGTGGTTACGTGTGACAGTTGTGGCCCAGGTGTTTGCGGGTGGGATTCGGCAGTGGGACTGCGTGCGGTTGTGGCCCAGGTGTGTGCGAGCGGGTGTGGCAGTGAGACTGCGGTGAGAATGACAGGATTAGTCCAATGCGTAGGATGTCTTCAATAACCAGTGGGAAAGTGGTGCGGGGTACCCAAACATCGATGTGCTCTTATTATATATATTACTTGACTTGCGTTATTTGGTGAGTGTAGCCGGTGAGTGGGATGAGTGAACTCCTTGATAGTGTTGGTTGTCTGCTTCTCATGGGACTTTAGTACGTTCCCCCACTTGTGCACGAGAGTCTTTGGTTTTCCCTACTGAGTGTACTTGTATGCTCACCCTACGTATATAAAACTGCTTTCAGGTTTCCAGGAGGACTTCGGGGATCGCGTAGGACCATACTAGCTCGGACCTTTGGAGCAGTTGGAGTTGATGTTTTCCTTTCCTTGGTACTTACCCTTGTAGTCACTTTTGTACTTTGTGGCTTTTACTTTTGGAACATGCATGTGGGAATAGTTTACTTTTGGCTTTACTTTTCTTTTAGTTTTGGTGTTGTTGGGTTTCATCATCTTATCTCCCGATCCTATAAAACAAAAAGGGAAATGTCTTCCATTTGTGTGTAATTTTCATACCCTTGGTGCTAGTCGCCACTCCGGGACCTATAGAAGGCAGGTTTCGGGGGTCATTATCTTTCCTTCAACTTAAATAAGGAAGGGCTTGACAATCTGCTGACATTTCCCTCCTTTTGGTGAAGGCAGGTCGTGACATTGACTTTGATTATAATGGAATGATCCTACTTTTGAGTTGTAGTTTTCCTTTTATGGATGAGGACATTCCTTTGTTTAATCTCATCCATCATTGTCTTTTCTTTTGCCAGAATGGCCCTGAAGGCTTTCATTTTTTTTGATTTTTTGATAACCCCCTTTCAAGGGATGAGGGAAAACCCTTACAAAGCCCGTAGCCTCGGAGATTACATTGTCTTTTCTTTCATCTTTTCTTTTTTTAATAAATTTCTTAGGAGTGAGGTCGCCTGTCTCCTGAACCTTTTGAATAAATATTAAAAATGAATAAATTATAGAAAATACTAAAAATTGAGAGATATTAAAAAAGAATAAATAATAGTAAATCAATAAACCGAGAATTCCAGACACATACATTTACACATAACAAACATGATGGATCGGATCCCTCGGCCCAGCAATATTGTCCGCTCTGGCCCAGTTGCTATCCCAGGCCTCACGGCTTTAAAACGCGTTGCTGAGGGGAAGGTAGGCACGGGAATTTCAAGCACCCACCAATCTCCCTCCACAACCGATGTGGGATTGGTTACCGGGGCACAGGCGCCAACAATCCTGGCGGGGGCCCAACAATCCTGGGCCCAGGACACAACATCCCCCCCCCAAGCCCACACCGGTCCCGAGACCAACCACCCTTTGATACCAATTGATGGATCGGATCCCTCGGCCCAGCAATATTGTCCGCTCTGGCCCAGTTGCTATCCCAGGCCTCACGGCTTTAAAACGCGTTTTAAAGCCGTGAGGCCTGGGATAGCAACTGGGCCAGAGCGGACAATATTGCTGGGCCGAGGGATCCGATCCATCAAAACATACATATGTACATATGCACATATGCACTTTCACACACACACATATGCATACATACATATACACACATATACATACACAAATACAATTACACAAGTATGTATATTTTAAATTATTTAATATCAATATAAATATATATTTAAATAAATATATTCATTTATATATTATCTAATTGTTTAAATAAAATATTAATATATTATATTTATTTTAATTATATACACATTTTGTAATTAATGTATATAAACATACCAATAACCATTTTTACTAATAGAAATTTGATAATTTTTTATATATGAAATTATGAAAATAAGATTCATTTTTTATTAAAAGTTATATAAAACATATTTATATATTATATTTACATATATATACTTATTGTTATATAAATCTTATTTAAAAATGTATAAATATTTATATATAAATTAAATTACTCACTAAGAATTTTATCAACACTATAAAGGTTTGATTTTTATCAAGGCTAAAAAATATTGATAGAGTAAACTTTTATCACCGTTAAAAAAAGCATTCACAATAAGTATCTTTTTATCAGCGCTTTTTTTAACGTTGATAAAATTTAAATTCATTATTGTTTTTTTCAAAGTCCCCTACCAACACTGAATATCGCGCAATTTTTAGTATTCTTTGTTTCTACATGACCGGATTTAATCAAGTTTAGGTAGGGTTTGAGTTTCAAATTTAATAACATAATATTAATTGAGTAGGGCTCGGGTATCACTAAAGGGATACCCGAAAATCTGAATCCGCTTAATTTTATATTATATCATATATATATATATATATTATTGAAACCGGTAGACGCATGGTCGACAGAGGCGAGATAAGGCATACGACTCGAGGCGGAGCCGCTCGATAGGGGAGTTAAAATTTCATAGATTAAGTTAGACTTAAAATTTCATAGATTAAACTTTAAAAAAGATTTTTCTCCATAAGAGTGCACTCTAACAAGACCCTAGGAATCTGAATCGACATAGTGGCGACTTCAATTTAAAAAATGACTACACATTTTAAAGGTAACCCTTCTAGATTTATTGTATCAGCTCGCATCGTACCTAAAAAAGTTCATCGACGCCTGCAAAACCGGATCTGTTCATGGGTGCGCGCCTCTCGAGGGCGATGATGGCTCTACAAACACCGGGATTAGGGCTCCGGTTGGGACGACCTGGGATCATGCTTGGCCGGAAACAGTCTCCATCCACGGGTGCCCTGTTCAACAAACAACGTCCATGAATAATGGATCTGCACTTTCAGCCAACTACTACTTCCTAAATCCAAACCAAAGGAATCAGATAAAATTTGCCGAATCATAATCGAGACGATCGGCTGCGATGAATTTTGAAAAACGAATTTCGACTTACTCATCACTTGCTCCGCCGAGAATCGCCTGGAAACATCTCTGCACAGCATTCTCCGCAACAGATCCTTCGCTACCGCCGATACGGAGTGAAATAGCCTGAACGGAAACCGAAGATTCGCTCGAATCACTGCCTCGAAGATCTCAGGCGCGGACTCGCCGTAAAAAGGGGGCTCGCCGGACAGCAATATATACAGAATCACACCTAAGCTCCAAACGTCGATCTTCTCGTCATAATCTCCTCCTGCCAAAACCTCCGGCTCGACGTAGTACGGTGTTACGACGATCCCGCTCAGAGCTTCTCTCCCAACGAACAGCTCCGCGGATCCGAAGTCCGCGAGCTTCGGCCGGTCCCTGACATCAAAGAGGACGTTCTCCGGCTTGATGTCGCGGTGCACGACGCCGCAGCGGTGGCAGTGCGCGACGGCCGAAACGAGCGGAAAGACGACGGCGGCGGCCTCTGTCTCCGAGAACGGGACGCCGCGATCGGTGATGCGCTGGTGGAGGCTGGGAGAGCTGCAGAGCTCGAAGATCATGTGGAGGTGGGATTCGTCTTCGTAGGCGTCGAGCATGGGGACGATGGTGGGGATAGTGGAGAGGAGGCAGGCCGCCTTGGCCTCGACGTCGAGGCAGCGCCTGTCGAGGGGATCGTCCGATAGCAGGCGCTTGTCGATGGATTTGACGGCGAAGGAGTCGCCTGACGCCTTGGAGACGCAGCGGTAGACGATTCCAAACCTTCCTCGGCCGATCTCTTCGTCCACTTCATACGCCCTCCTCAATTCCTTGCTCATCGCTCTCTCCCTCTCGCTCTGCGCGCGCTGTAACGATCTCTCACAATGGCGGGGGGTCTGAGGCCTTTAACCGAGGGATGGAATATTGGGGGACAAATCGAATGCTGCCACGTAGGATGAGGAAAAAGGAAACAGTTAAGCGGCCGCTCACCCTCTCCGGTCATGACATGTATCGGACGAACTCATGATGATTTCCTTTTTTGTTTTTTGTTTTTTTTTTTGTTTTTGAATCAATATTTTATTTAACAATGACAAATATATATATTTTAACATTTGATTAATCACTAACGTTTTGTTTCCGTTTTTTTTTATTTCTGCGTATTTTAAATTAAAAAAATCCACGTCGTTAACCTTAAATTAATTAAAACGGAATCAAATCATTTCCTGCTTTAAAGAAACATGTTGCCTCTTTTAAGTAAATCCCTACATTACATGGTTTTTGAAGGGCTCTTTTTATACTTTTAAATATTAAGTTGATTGATTTTATTTATTTAGTTGTTTTACTAAATATTACTAATATATAATTAGTTTCATCATTAGGAATAAATATTAATAATTAATAACAATCATAATTAATTAGTAATTAATTAATAATCATGAATAATTAGTTTTCTTTAATAATAATTAAAAATTATCAATAAGTACTTAGGAACAAATGGTAATAATTGATGATCATTGGGAATAATTTTTAATAAATAATAATAATTAGGATTAATTAAAATTAATTAATAATATTTAGAAAAAAATAATAATTAACAAATATTAATTAGTATTCATGAATAATAATTAAGAATGATTAATAATTAATTAATAATAATTAGGAATAATTAACAATTTATTATGAATAATTAATGGTAATTTATATAAATTAATTTCGCTTTAAAATAAGTTAAATAATTACAAATTACTAATAATTAGTTAATAATGGTTAAGACTCAAAGTTTTACCATATTTTCTAATGTTAGAATCCATCATTTATTTATTGAACGTGGGTTTGTTTTAGTTTTTATAAGGTACTTCTTAACATCTTCATATGATGCATATAAGAAATTACATGCATCGTACTTGTATAAGATTTAAACTCCTTCAATTAAGACTACGATTTGATTTCTTGTTATAAATTCAAAACTAAAGGTTAGTTATGATTTATACATATTAAGTGTTATAATTTATTAGATTTGAGATATTTCTTGGGTATTGAATTATGAGCAATGAGATTTTGGGCTAGGTTACACTAGTTTGGGGACTTCGGTTCAATCATAAAGGTGATCGACTACTTACCCATTGCATCATACTTTCTCTTAAGTAGGTTTTGATTTTGTATGATAATAACTGGAAAAGAGTTTCATATATCTTATACATGATATGCATTTGGATATGTGTGATTATAATTAACTTTTATTTTGGGAGAGTCACACAAATCATCCACCATTACACTAATATGCTTACACTATTTTTTTTGAAGGTATTGGATACAAAATTAAACGATTAGAAGCATGAATACATACAGGGAAAACATAAAACAAGATAAGAGGTCAAATGTATTGTACCAAGGGTTGTGTGGCGCTCCCTTTGGGTGTCCTCGATCGGGACTAACCGCCTTGATGCCCGTGGGTACGTTTGTTAGCAAGCCACCAGTCCTACACTGAGGTCTCATGAGGATTGTGTGCGCCTAATAATAAGGGAGTAGCCCAACCCCTATCAGGAGTCCTTTCCCCATTGCAAAGAGGGTGTGATGTCGTTGGGAATAAAATTGTGAGGGTGGGACGCCAAAAACAATGTTGTGACACTAGTGAGCGCTGGTGGATGGATGTACGGACATGCACCTGGTATCAAAGCCATGGCGGCAGCTTCAGACACCCCTCAGGTACCGACGAGAGGAGGTTTGTTGTACCCAGGGTTATGTAATGCTCCCATGGGTGTTAACAACTTGGACTAATCGGTTTACTACTCGGGGATGCGATTGTTAGCAAGCGACGAGTCCCACATTGGGGTGTGGGGAGGATCACGCGTGCCAGATAATAAGGGCACGATCCAATCCATATCACGAGTCCTTCTCCTATTGCAAGAGAGTGTAATGCCCTTGGGAATAAAACCATGAGGGTGGGACACCCAAAGCGAACCGTTTTGTTAAACTAGTGACCCCACTTTGTGCAAGTTGTACTTGTTTTCAATGAATTTCAATGATCATGAAGAATCACAAAAGCTTGATTTCAATATGGAAGTGGAGTTGGAGTGAAGTTGAAGATGTGATTAGCAGTTGGTTTGAAGATTTGAAGGTGTATGGTCCATAGTGAATTTACAATGAGCATTCTTTTATCTCTATGAAGATGGATTTAGTGGTCCATTCTTGTGGTTGATGGTTTGAAGAATATGTTTAATATTGGAAATAAACTTGAATGAAGTAAAAAAGAAAAAAAGGAGAGAAGATGGAAGGCTGGATGTTTCTCGTTGAATATCTGAACTACATGTTGTTATATTCCTTTTTTGTGTTTTGGGAAGGGATATTTAGGCAATGGAATTCTCATAGGGTTTTTCAATTTTTTTTTGCCAGATCCAGGCCAACCAAATGCTTGAATAACCTAGTTATCCCAGAGGAACTACCCGACTGAGCTCAATGGTTAACCAGCCAATTAGGAGTGACTATGAAGGAGCATAATGGATGTGTAGGTTTGCACATCCATGGAGAAGCGCGGGTCAACGTACATAGGAAAATGGTGCTTAGCCTCTTCCATACAGGTCGTCATAGAGGACCATATGAGTGTTGAGTCAATGTCTCACTTGCTTCTTTTATTTTGAAAATCATAATACACAATTAGAATTTGATTTAACTTGAAATCTTGTTCTATTTGTCTTTTGAGTGTAGAGATAAACTTCTAATAAAAAAATTATGAAGCCTTTATTATGAAAATATGATGATCTAAAGTTTCATGAAAAATTACATTCACTGGTATAAGAGCACTATAGCGGTGATGGAAAAACATTATCAAAAGATGAAGATCCAAGCTAAGATCATCAACAAATGTCGATAAAGCTTTTGATGTGGTTATAACTGATCCCAAAGAAAGAATAATTCCAATATTGGAGTTAGTTATAATGAAGATAGTAAATGGGTTCGTAACTTCATATTGAAGGAAGATCTAACTAACATGAAGAGATGTTACTTGATGATTCAAAAGTTTCTGGTTATGTTGAAGTTATGCAATATATTGTTGCCATAAGAGTGCTTCTCATCAGTTTAAATTTTCTTTCAGAGCTATTCAGCTAAGAGATACCATTGTGTGAGATTTTCCTTATAGATCTCTTAGTTTTTCCCTGGTAATCATTGAGTTTGTGATCATTGAGATAGAGGGATTTCGATAAGGTAGAAAGAGCTTCTAGTGTGTGAATCATGAATTCAACCTATGTCGAGGGCTTCTGAGAAAAGAAAGATAGAGCATCTGATCATCTGGATCAAGGGCTTCCATGGACCAGAAGATAGAGAACCTTCTGTCGGGTTTAAGTCAAGGGATTTTAGGGTTAGAAAGAAAGACCTAATATGTTTAAAATTAGGGATACCTAAATTCAGGTTTACAGACTTACTTAATACTTAATGTTAAAGTAAGTTGGTTTTATAATATCCATTTTTAAGGGTGATGAAATTGTAGTTCAACACTCCATGCATTACTTTAATACTTTGTTTCCACTATGTTTTTATTAACTTCATACGAAGATGTTGAATTTCTATTAATATTGATTGCTGCTGCTTTTACAAGTACTCTAAATTTTTGTAACTTGGTTGAAATATCATATTTTCAATCAATGTAAAACCTGAGGGGTGCCAAAAATTGCAAGTTTTTTTTAAACCACAATTCACCCCTCTTATAATGTATCTTCCATAATTCTTTTTGTTGGTCGGAGTGGACACTCAAGAGGGGGGGTGAATTGAGTTACAAATAAAATTTCTGTTAAAATATTTCTCTTAAAATCCCCTAATTAAAAACTAAGTTAAAATGTAGTGAATTTGTAAAACTGTAAGGGTTCGATTAGGTTCTCAAAAGATTGATTCGATCTCAGTTAATTTAATCAGAATATTAAATTAGCTTTTGAAACTAACCTACTGATTTACAATAGTTAGAAACACTTGCTATATTAACCATCAAAGTAACTTTAAAACAAATTGTATTTCAAAGTAATTAGCAGTGGAAAATAAAGTATGTAACATACTTTGGACTTAATCTAAGATGCACAATAGATATAACCAAGAGGTTCAGTCTCAAGCCGAGACTTAGTCCTCTCAAGCAATTTATATAAATTTGATCCACACCCTGGATCGGGGTAAACAACAATACAGAGACTGTCCAGGTACTAAGACCTCTACCACAGTTGTTCGTGGGAAAACAAAAACAACAGCACACTGGCTGTCCATGTCCTACTTGACCTCTACCACTATCCACAATAGGATACAAGAGAGTTAAATAAGGTTTGTGTGAGGATTTAGAAATCCTCCATCTTATCTCAGGAGAAAGCGTGTGTATAAAATATACAGAGTATACACACTGCTCAAAATGAAAATAAAAGAATCACTGAGAGAGTAGATATGAGTTTCAGAAATATCTAGTGATTTGAAGTGCAGTTCTGGACTTCTTTGATTAATCAGGAATGATTCCGAGTCCTTCTTTGGTTTTTGTCTGAAAAACAGAGAGTCATTTTCTTCAAGTTCTGTTTGATCAGCTTGAGTGCATGAAGAGCTCGTTGTAGTTCTTCACTCCTTGACTGAAGTTTAGATTATGTTCTCTTCTTGAATGAATGGCTTCATGTATGTCCAGTGTTCTTCGAGTGTGGATTAATTCTTTCTTTTCTATGTGTATTAACTACTTTTTAGCACTCTTCAGCCCCTTTTTGTGCACCTTTTTTTGTCCAGCCTTTGTCCTTCCTTATATAGCTTTCATCTCGGGCAATGGGAATGATTACCTTTTTACAGGTACGAGGTATGGTTCCCTGACATGCCAACAACTATCATTAAATAACATTATTTGCATTAAAATCATCAAATATGACCGTTGCTTAATAAATAAATAATGTTGACAAAAGTAGAGTTTAGGAATCAGTGACTGGTAAGTCTTTCATCAGTAGCTTTCTGTCGGTAGATATGTAATGGTGGACTTTGTATAACAGTGAGATCCTATTAGTATCTCCTTGTCCTTGTACCGGTAGCTCCTTGTATCGGTAGCTGTTACTCTGTGTATCAGTAGCTCTATGTACCGGTGACTCCTTCTATCGGTAGCTCTTGGTCTATCGATAGCTCGCTTGTATCAGTGGATCATTTGTATCGGTGGCTCGTTTTGTATTCATGACTGTCTGTATCGGTAAACTTTGTATCGGTAGCTTGTGCATATCGGTAGCTTCATTCTGTACCAGTGATTAAGTGTATACCAGTAGACTTATGCATACCAGTAGACTTGTTCTATCGGTAGCTCAACTTCTATCGGTAGCTGTCTGTATCGGTGAACTTGATCTATCAGTGGCATGTGCTTACCAGTGGACTTATACATACCAATAGCTCTGTGTATCAGTGACCTTTTCTTATCGGTGACTATGTCTATCGGTAGACTAAGTATCGGTAGATATGTATCAGTAGCTATAAGCATATTAGTGACTTAACACTTATCTTCTTTATGCAAAACATATTCGATTGATTTAGAATTATTTCAAAATTCATATAAACATAGATAAACATTGATTAACATATTTCAAATATTATTTTAATATTATTATCAGATTGATAATAGAATGTCATAGATTGAAAGAATTAATATATAGATAAACATTATTTGGGATTATCAAAGTATGTGAAAGCATAATTGGGATTATCAAAACAGGTGAGGTCAACAATCTCCCCCTTTTTGATAATCACAACTTATGATATTATACGCCCAAAATAATTAGTAATGTATCAGAAGATATTTCATTAGATCGAATTGTATCATAGAAAACAATGTATTATAAATCATATCTAGAAAAGATAAAATATAAAAAAAATGTACGAGAGGAAAATGAATTAAGCTCATAAAAGATAGTATTACTCCCCCTTTGTCATAAAAGATATTATTTCTCTCACAGATATGTTTCCCTTAGATAGTATTTATCCCCATTTGTGATAATCAAAAAGTGGGACAAGAAGGAAATACAGGAGAAGATAAGTAACAGAGGGTAAAAGAAAGTAAGATCATATATATTTCTTGGAGAAAACAGATACAAATAAATACATAAATAAAACAAAAAGAAATATAGGTGATTCTTATCAAAAATCCTAGCCACTGATCAATCCACATCCTCAGAATGAGATTTCCCTTTGGGATCCGAAGAGGATTCAGGTGTGGTGGATGCAGGTGAAGGATTAGGAACACCAGAAATGATTAGAGGAGGCCGAGCTACTGAAACTATTCCTGGTTTGTACTGTGTAGCTCTCTGAGTGATCATCGGAGTAAGGCTTCAGATAGCTTGGGCTGGAGTCATCTGAGCAGGAGAAGTAGTAGAGGTAGAGGCAGGTAAAGCTGGAGGTATAATCACTGGACGAGCATAAACATGCAAGAAAGGAAACAAGAGATTTCTGAAATCCATAATGATTCCTCCTCCTCTTTCCATGGTATAAATGAAATCATCCTTGTTTTCCATGAATTTTTCCAGTGCAGGGGTCAACTCTCTGAGCTTTCTAACTTGTTCTCTGAAGGATTGATTGACTGGTGGGAGCTTCATGTTTTCTAACATAAGATTTAAATGATTATTGAGTTGATGATTGGTATAAACCCTTTGAAAATAGTAATATACCTTATCTTTCACTTCTTTTTGATAAGCAGTAGCTTCTATCATATAGTCTTGAACAATCTTCATGATATCTCTAGTGGTATATCTAGTAGAATTCACCACTTTGGTTAGATCAGATGAGTCCAAAGAGCCACTGGTTTATGCTGAACCAAGCTCCTCCTTCATCACATCTCTAATCTGATCCAAATCCACTGAAGGTTTGGAAGCAAGAGAACCAAGAGAGAAGGTTATATTTTTCTTGAAACTCTTAGTTAGCCCACTAATAAGATTTTTCACTGCAGAATCTTGGGTGCTAACATGCTTTGTTATGGAATGCTTAAACTCCTCAAAAACTGAGACCATTTGGCTGACTACACTCTTCACCTAAGCCAAATCCTTGTCTGCATGAGATTTAGAACTCATATAGGATTCTAGAGAGATAACTGATTGATTTAGAACTTCAACATCCTCTGCCAGTCTAGATACTTGAGTCTGGAAAGTTGTAACTTCATCCACTATCTCTGCCACAAAGGTTGACACATTACAACCAAGAGAGAGTTTGAAGGACTTTTCCAAATTGCTCAACTCTTTGGCAAAGTGATTCTTTAACTCAGCAACAGAAGCACTCAAAGACTCTTTCAGCTCATCCTTTAAGTATGATAAGTCATCCCTAGTGATCATATCAGTAGGTGAAACCATAGAAGGTGCTCTTTCAGACACTATACTGGCCACAAAGTCATTCATAATTGATTGAATAGATGACACCAGTGAAGCTTCCATTTTCCTTATTTCTTCCACAAAACTGATTTTGAGATCAGACTTGAGCTTATCCAGATCATTTGTTCTGACCACATCTTCAGGTAATATCTCAGACTGAATATCATAATTGATTTTTGGTATTTGAAGGGATGTCTCATTATCAAAATCTGGATAATCTAATCCACAAACTACAAACCCTGAGTCCTCTGCCCAGTCTTCAAACTCAACAGCCACTGAAACATTGCCAAAATTGGTTGGATGCTCCCCCTCAACTGGTGCATTCTATTGTACAACAACAGTACCCTTAGCTGCTTGGTCTTCCTCATTAGAATCCTTCACAACCATTTCCAATTCTTCAACAACAGGAGGTTCCTCAAGAATAGGTATAGGTCCTTCTTTTTCAGCCAAAACAATCTCAATAGGTACAACTGAGATTCTAATCAATGGACTCAGGCTTGAGCAAACAGTAGCAGATGCTCCAGATTCAGATTCTTCTACTTCTTCAGTCTCTGGGGCAGGTGTGTCCTTCTCATCAATAGGTGCTTCTTCTTCATGAACTTCTTCTTTATTTTCTCGAGTAGCCTCTTCCTGATCTAATTTTTGCTGAACTTCATTTTCTTGTGACACACTTTCAGGAGATGGGCTAGGAGGCAAGTCAGGATCTCCTCCAGCTGCTATAGAGGAATCTTCCTCTTCCAAATCACCATTATACTGTGGCTCTTCTTCATCAGGTCCCAGACCTGGATCCCTCACATCCTTAGGCCTAGAAGGATGATCCACAAGATTATACTTATCATACAACTTCTCATCATCACTAACCCATTCTCTTTTCCACGGATTCCAATTGATCTTCATGTATTTGCATATTTTTCTTGTGATACAGAAGTTGTTCTTTAACACCACTATCTCATCCTGAGACTCAACTACTCCTTTCACTTTGATCATCACTGAGATCAACTTGGCAAAGAATAAGGCATTGGTTTTTGACTTTGGCCTCGTCATATCCTCAATATGAACCATTAACAGCTTGCACAAATTTATCTTAACACCATGTCTCAACAGATGCATCAATTAAATATCCTGGTATTTAAGATTTGCAAAATCCCCTCTCCTTGGAATTAAAACATGCTGAATGAACTTAAACAGCAGCCGGTTCTCTCCACTCATTTCTGCAGCCACTACTTTTCTAGGGGTTCCATCTCCTGTTAGCTCTTCCAAGGCAGTTTCATATTTAAAGATATTACTGGTAGGAGGTGCTGATTTTGAGAAATATCCAAAAACACCTTCGTGTGGAACCTTCAGGAATTCATCCCACTCAATAGAAGAAAAAGCTATCTCCTTTCCATTTACAACAGATACCATCCTATTCTCCACTTCTCATTTCTCAAATCGAACATACTCATAGAAATATTTTACCAGCTTCGAATATTAGGGGTCATTATTGTTCGAGTATCATTTTATCCATTTCTGATCTTCCAGAACTTCTAGAACTAACGATTCACTTGACATTATCCATTCTGCGCACAACTCCCTTTTGGATACTATATTCCTTTAAACAAGATGTAGATTCACGGGTTTCTTCACTTCAATTCCAATGCTAGACTCTCCTTTGAGTCTCTTAGCACTCGGTTCATCTCTATTTCCACTGATTGATGGTCTCTTTACTCTTTCCATTGAATCGTGAGGCTTAGGTTTCGAAGGTTTGAGAGAGGTTTGAAGGTAAGGGTCTCGAGGTGGATTGAGAGAGGTTAAGACTTGTGTTTTATCATTTAGGAATCGTAAAATAAAAAATTAAAATATAAAGTAAAGTATAAATGATACAGATTCTGGCGGCTAGACAAAAGTTTTAAAACATCGCATACTTAACGGTAGGGTTTTCCAGTGATAATTCCTAACAGTGAGGTCCATTAACAGTGAAGTCCATACCAGTGAGGTCCATACCGGTGAGGTTTCATACCGATGAGGTATAATAGTGAGGTTTCATACCGGTGAGGTATAACAGTGAGGTTTCGTACCAGTGAGGTATAACAGTGAGGTATAACAGTGAGGTTTATTACGATCAAGGTTAATCATTCCTAACTCATGTCTAATGTAACTTAAACTATCCGAACTTAAAGGTTTGGTGAAAATGTCATCTAATTGATGTTCAGTACCTATAAATTCAAGAGTAATATCACCTTTTTGGTAATGATCTCTCAAGAAATGGTGCCTTACATCAATGTGTTTGGTCCTAGAGTGAGATAAAAGGTTCTTTGAAATATTAATTACACTAGTGTTATCACAGTTTATTGAATCATGCTTAAAATCATATCCATAGTCCAAAAGAGTGTGTTTCATCCACATAATTTGTGCACAGCAACTACCAGCAACTATGTACTCTGCTTCAGCAGCGGACAAAGCAACATAATTCTGTTTCTTACTACACCAAGATACTAAGGATTTTCCCAATAAATGACATGTTCCAGATGTGCTTTTTCTATACAACTTGCAACCAGCAAAGTCAACATCTGAATAACTCATTAATTCAAAAGATTTTCCTTTTGGATAAAACAAACCTAAATTTACAGTATGTTTAAGATATTTGAAAATTCTTTTAACAGCAAGTAAATGAGATTCTTTAGGATTAGCTTGAAATCTTGCACACATTCACACACTAAACATAATATCTGGTTGACTAGCAGTAAGGTAAAATAAGCTTCCAATCATACCTTTGTAATTTGTTTGATCCACTGGTTTCCCAGTTTCATCAATGTCCAGTTTACAAATAGTACTCACAGGTGTATCACTTTCTTTAATACTATCCAAACCAAGACGTTTTAAAGGATCCTTTGTATATTTACTTTGATTCAAAATAATACCATTTTCATTTTGAAAAACTTGAAATCCAAGAAAATATTTGAGTTCTCCCATTAAACTCATTTCAAATTCATTTTGCATACTCTTTGAAAAATCAGTACATAAAGAATGTTTAGAAGATCCAAAAATAATATCATCAATATAGATTTGTACTATCAAAACATCTTTAGAAATTCTTTTAATAAAAAGAGTTGGATCAACAATCCCTTTAGTAAAACCTTTTGAAATAAGAAATTTTCGAAGTCTATCATACCAAGCTCTTGGAGCTTGTTTTAAACCATATAAAGCTTTAGAAAGTTTAAAAATATGATTTTGGAAATGGGGGTTTGTAAATCCAGGTGGTTTTTCAACAAAAACATCTTCAATTATAAAACCATTTAGAAAATCACTTTTGACATTCATTTGATATAACTTGAAATTCAGATGAGCAGCATAGGCAAGTAAAATCCTAATAGCTTCTAATCTAGCTACAGGGGAAAAGGTTTCCTCATAGTCTATACCTTTCTCTTGACTATACCCTTGTGCAAATAACCTAGCTTTGTTTCTAACTATATTTCTATACTCATCAACTTTGTTTCTAAAAACCCATTTAGTGCCTATGGTCAAAGTGTCCTTAGGTCTATCAACTAATTCCCAGACTTTGTTTCTTTCAAATTTATTTAATTATTCTTTCATTGCCATTACACAAAATTCATCATTGATTGCATCATTGATATTTTTATGTTCTAGCTGTGAAAGAAAGGCTTGATGTTTAACCTGATTTCTTAGAGAATCTCTAGTATATGTCCCTCTATCAAGATTACCAACAACAACATCTAAAGGATGATTCTTTATAATCCTAGTTTATCTAGTAAAGGTAGGAATAGAAATTTCAGGTTCATCTGTAGGTTCTGGTTCAACAGAAGTAGGTTCTGGAAAGTTTCTAGAACTGGATGTCTTTACAACAGGGTCACTATTTTTGTCATTAAGGTCCAGAGAAGATAAGTCTTCTTCAAGATTTTTAATGGAAGATTTGGGTTCATGTGGATCAGTTTCATCAAACTTTATGTGAACAGATTCTTCCACACATTTGGTTCTTTTATTGAAAACTCTATAGGCTTTGCTAGATAAAGAATAACCAAGAAAAATTCCTTCATCACTTTTGGATGAAAACTTTTCAAGATTATCCTTTGTATTGAGAATAAAGACTTTGCAACCAAAAACTCTAAAGTAATTAACCTTAGGTTTCCTATTGTTCCACAAATCATAAGGGGTATTTTTGAGAATAGGTCTAATCAAGACTCTATTGATAATATAGCAAGCTGTATTTACAGCTTCAGCCCAAAAGTAAACAGGCAGGTCATACTCATTAAGCATAGTTCTTGTAATTTCTTGAAGGGTTCTATTTCTTCTTTCTACTACACCATTCTGCTGAGGTGTTCTAGGGGCATAGAAATAGTGACTATATCCATTGTGTGAGAAATAAGATTCAAACTCATGATTTTCAAACTCACGACCATGGTCACTTCTCAGGGTCTTAATCTTAACTCCACTAAGGTTTTCTATAGACTTGTAGTATTTAATAAAGTAAGAACAAGCTTCACTTTTGTGAGATAAGAAGTATACCCAAGTATATCTAGAAAAGTCATCTACTAAGACATAGACATAGTGCTTCCCATTTAAACTAGAAACTCTAGAAGGTCCAAACAAATCCATGTGAACCAACTTGAGAGGTTGGGAATTTGAAACTTCTTTCTTTGATTTAAAAGAAACTTTGTATTGATTTCCCTTTTGACAGGGATTACAAACTTTGTCTGTTGGGAACTCAAGTTTAGGTAGGTCTCTAACTAAGTTTTTCCTAGTCAGTTTTCTAAGTGAATAAACATTGTAGTGTCCTAATCTTCTGTTCCATATCCAAGACTCTTTATAAAAAGAATTTAAGCAAGTAATGTTTTGTTTAGATAAAGAATTCAAATCAACAACATAAACATTTTCATTTCTCAAAGTAGAAAATACTAAAACATTTTTAGAGTTAAAAACATTACAAGAATCATTTTCAAATTTAACATTGAAACCATCATCACATAACTGATAAATACTCAAAAGATTATATTTAAGTCCATCAACAAATAAAACTTTGAAAATTAAAATTGAATCAGTGTTACCAATCTGGCCTATGTCGATGATTTTTCCTTTAGAGTTATCACCAAAGGTGACATGGCCTCCATAAACTTTGATTAAACTCTTGAAGCATGAGTAATCTCCAGTCATATGCCTTGAACATCCACTTTCCAAGTACCATACCTTCTTATGATAACTCTTCAAGAAAGTTTCCTAAAAAATAGGTTTAAACAAAAAATGATTTTGGTACCTAGATTTCCTTGGGTCCAGACAGGTTAGCAATCAAAGCTTTATGTACCCATATTTGTCTTATGGGTCTCAAATAGTTTACAGAATCGATATATTTTGAATGATAAACTTTATTTGATCTATAAACATGTGAGTAACTAGTTGAAGCATATGAATTCCCAGAACTAGAACTAGCAGCATTCTGTCCAGATTTAGAAATAAATCTAGTTTTAGAAATCTGTCTTTTTCTAGGTTGATAGCCAATTCCAGTGGTATATTTTGGTGCCACTTGTTTTCCTAACATTTGTGTAAGTGTATCTTTTCCATTTGTGAATTTCTCTAAGTCCTTCCTTAATTGCTCATTGGACAATTTTAGTGCAGAATTTTCCTTCAGCAATTGAGCATTCTTTTCCATTTCTATATCAAGTGAAGATTTTACAGAGCTGGTTAGAGCATGCTGTTTCTTCAAGGTCTTATACTTGTCCTTCAATTCATTACATCTTTCTTCTAGCATATTACAATATTCAAATAATTCTTCACTAGACATATTTTTCAGATTCATAATAAAAATCAACTCCAGAATAATATAAATTTAAAGCAGGAGTATCTAATGTTACCTAAGACGTGTTTGTTATGAAACTCATGTTAGATTTTTGAGATTTTTCATCATAATTAGAATCATAATCAGTGGAACTGTCCTCTGAAGCACTCCAAGTTGCTTTCATATATTTCTTATACTTATTTTCCTTATAGTCATGTTTCTTCTTGAACTTTAAATTTGGACAGTCTGCTTTGACATATCCTTTCCTTTTGCATTCATAGCAGACAATCTCATCACTTTTATCAAGCTTCTTCTAATCCTTCTTCCAGTTTCCTTTGTTGTCATATTTACCTTTGTAGTTTGATTTTTTGAAGAATTTCTTCTTCCTATAGAACTTCTTGAAACTTCTGGCTATCTGAGCTATTTAAGCATTACTGTCAGAATATGAACTTTCACTTGTTGAGCTTTCAGTAGGTATATGAACTTTCTCTTTATCCTTGCTCTTTGAGGAAGTAGACTTAAAAGCCACTGAATTCCTTTTAGGTTCATCATCTTCTTCCTTGTTTACCTTCAGTTCTTCTTCATACATCATAAGCTTACCAATCATCTCCTTAACAGGCAAATAACCAATATCACATGTTTCTCTAATTGAAACTGATGTGCCCCTCCACTTGTCTGGCAGACATCTCAGTATTCTCATGATCTATTCTTTTGTAGGAACATCTTTACCAAGAGAGATCATAACGTTGAAAATCTCATTGAACCTGAGATACATGTCAGAAATGGGTTCATCAGGCTTCATTTTAAAATTATCATATTTAATAGTGTATGTTTTCAATCTCATTTCCTTAACATTGGTTGTTCCCTCATGGGAAATAGCTAAAGTGTCCCAAATTTCATAACCAGTTTTACAAGAAGATATTCTGTTAAATTCCTCATCACCTAAAGCACAGTACAAAACATTCATTGCTTTACAGTTATTATTATAAGCTATTTTAGTAGGTTCATCCTAAGTAGTTCTCTCAGTGTCTGGAATCTTATATTGAGTTTCTATAGCATTCCAGATATAAAATCCCATACTCTCTAAATTAATTTTCATTTTAAGCTTCCATTGAGCATAATTTGTACCATTAAAGAAGGGTGGCCTGTTGGTAGCAACACCTTTTAATCTATTATCCATAGTTCGATTTTAGAAAATACATTTAAAGAGATAAAATTTAGAACTAACAAAAATTCAATATCTTTAAGATACAAATAAAATCACAGTTGAAAAATAGAGTATTTTGAAAACCTTGATAAACAAAACAACCATCTGATACCAAATGTTGGTCGGAGAGGACACTCAAGAGGGGGGGGGGGGGTGAATTGAGTTACAATTAAAATTTCTGTTAAAATATTTCTCTTAAAATCCCCCAATTAAAAACTAAGTTAAACTATAGTGAATTTGTAAAACTGTAAGGGTTCAATTAGGTTCTCAAAATATTGATTAGATCTCAGTTAATTTAATCAGAAGATTAAATTATCTTTTGAAACTAACATACTGATTTATAATAGTTATAAACACTTGCTAGATTAACAATCAAAGAAAATTTAAAACAAATTGTATTTCAAAGTAATTAGAAGCGGAAAATAAAGTATGTAATATACTTTGGACTTAATCTAAGATTCACAACAGATATAACCAAGAGGTTTAGTCTCAAGCTGAGACTTAGTCCTCTCAAAAAATTTATATAAATTTGATCCACACCCTGGATCGGGGTAAACAACAGTACAGAGACTGTCCAGGTACTAAGACCTCTACCACAGTTGTTCGTAGGAAAACAAAAACAATAGCACACTGGCTATCCAGGTCCTACTTGAACTCTACCACTATCCACAGTGGGATACAAGAGAGTTAAAGAAGGTTTGTGTGAGGATTTAGAAATCCTCCAGCTTAGCTCAAGAGACAGTGTGTGTATAAAATATACATAGTATACACACTGCTCATAATGGAAATAAAATAATCACTGAGAGAGTAGATATGAGTTTTAGAAATCTCTAGTGATTTTAAGTGCAGCTCTGGACTTCTTTGATTAATCAGGAATGCTTCTGATTCCTTCTCTAGTTTTTGTCTAAAAAACAGAGAGTTGTTTTCTTCAAGTTCCATTTGATCAGCTTGAGTGCATGAAGAGCTCGTTGTAGTTCTTCACTCCTTTACTTAAGTTCAGCTTGTGTTATCTTCTTGAATGAATGGCTTCATGTATGTCTAGTGTTCTTAGAGTGTGGATTAAGCCTTTCTTTTCTGTGCGTATTCACCACTTTTCAGCACTCTTCAGCCCCTTTTTGTGCACCTTTTTTTGTCCAGCCTTTGTCCTTCCTTATATAGCTTTTAGCTCGGGCAATGGTAATGATTACCTTTTTACAGGTACAAGGTATGGTTCCCTGAAATGTCAACAACTATCATTAAATAACATTAATTTCATTAAAATCATCAAATATGACCGTTTATTAATAAATAAATAATGCTGACAAAAGTAGAGTTTAGGAATTAGTGACAGGTAAGTCTTTCATCAGTAGCTTTCTGTCGGTAGATATGTAACGGTGGAATTTGTATAGTAGTGAGCTCCTATCGTTATCTCTTTGTCCTTGTATCGGTAGCTCCTTGTATCGGTAGCTGTTACTCTGTGTATCAGTAGCTCTATGTACTGGTGACTCCTTCTATCGGTAGCTCTTGGTCTATCGGTAGCTCGCTTGTATCGGTGGCTCGTTTTTATCGGTGGCTCGTTTTGTATTCGTGACTGCCTGTATCGGTAGCTTGTACATATCGGTAGCTTCGTTCTATATCAGTGATTAAGTGTATACCAGTAGACTTATGCATACCGGCAGACTTGTTCTATCGGTAGCTCAGCTTCTATCAGTAGCTGTCTATATCGGTGGACTTGATCTATCAGTAGCATGTGCTTACCGGTGGACTTATACATACCGGTAGCTCTACGTATCAGTGACCTTTTCTTATCGGTGACTATGTCTACCGATAGAATAAGTACCGGTAGATCTGTATCAGTAGCTATAAGCATATCAGTGACTTAACACTTATCAGCTTTATGCAAAACATATCCGATTGAGTTAGAATTTTTTCAAAATTCATATAAACATAGATAAACATTGATTAACATATTTCAAATATTATTTTAATATTATTATCAGCTTGATAATAGAATTTCATAGATTGAAAGAATTAATATATATATATATATATATAAACATTATTTGGGATTATCAAAGTATGTAAAAGCATAATTGGGATTATCAAAACAGGTGAGGTCAACACTTTTGTGACAACACTTGGTATCATAGAATGTTTCTTCTTGGTTATGAGAATTAAATCATTTTGAATCATATCAGTTTTGGTAACTTTTTCTTTTTTCATTTCTATGTGAAATTGAGATTAATTTTATTTTCTATTGGTTTACTATAAAATTTTCTCAATTTTCTTTCTAACACTAACTATGTTGTAGAAGAAAGATTATATTGTTCTTGTTATAGTAGGAATTCCACTTGTAACTCTTGAAAATTTAAATCTAAGAAGGCCACCAATATTTGATGAAGCATTTTTTGAATACTAGTTTGATAATATGAAATCCTTTATTATTAATACTAATTATGATAATTTTATCATGATGACTGTAAATTATAATGTTCCATAAAAAGAGGAATTTTTATCATGAAGAAAAGCTGGAATATCAATCTAATCATAAAGTAAAAAATGCCTTATTTTTTTCAATGACTAGAAATATCTATAGTCAGATATTTTCTTATGAGATGGTGAAAAAAATTTAGAAGTTATATGTTATACATTTTGAAACTTTTAAGGTGATAGAAGCACGAAGAGCTGTGTTAAGAGTAGATTATTGGGATTTTTAATTTCTTACATGGTGAAACCATGACTCTAACGAATTAGGGATTTATAACTGTTATAAATATCTTACAATTCTTTGGGTAAGAAAGAATTAATAGAAGATCATATTATTGAAAAATCTATTGATATTATGTTGAAGGAGTGGGAGTTGAACATAAAAACTATCAATGACACTAAACATTTTCTCAAAATTATTCTTGATGATTTTATTGGTAATTTAATGCAATATGAAAATAGATTGAAGATAAATGTTAAAAAATAGAAAAAGGAATAATAGAGTGTATTTTGCATCCAGTTCCAATAATTCCACTTATGAGGCTTTTAATCCTTGAGATAATGCTCCTAGAAATGTAATCATTCAAAGAAAAGAAGTTTAGATGGAAGTGAGAATGAGATTTCCCAACTTTCTAGTGGATTGAATTTTTTTTGGAAATAAATTTTTCAGATATACCCATAAAAAAGATAGAAAGGATAGATATGTAAAAAAATAATCTTCAGATACCATTTGTAATGTCTCAAAAATTCTGTGTAACTTTTTTTTTAAAATTATATGGAATTATTCTGAGATCACACGCTTTGACGACACGTGACTCCGAGACCCGGTGAGCCCGAAATAGAATTTTAAACTTTTTTTAGTACGCTTAAGTGAACATGTGAGCGGGTTTTTATAACTTTTGAACCGGTTCTCGGATCAAAAATATGAGGGCACCGTTGAATTCAGAATGTCGGGATTCACTTAGAAAGGACTTAACTTCAGCCAGAATGGGGCGAACGAAAAAGTTAATTTTTAGAATTTTCGAAAAATAATAAAATAACTTTAAAAAGTTATTTTATTTTATTTTCTCATCCATTGAGCAGCGGATGGAGACACTACAATGTAACAACGAGTCACATTGATGAGGCTCAATAATGGATCATTAACTCGCAGCGTAATGACACTTTAATGACATGTAACAGTGTAACGACGTGACGTCGCAACATAACAGAAATGCTGCGACATGTTTTACATTTATTTTGGTTGACACGTTGGTAGAACGAGAAATTAAACTATAAGGATTCTCTAAAGAACCTCCGATGAACTTCCACTCCAACAAAGAATGAAAAACATCGAAGAACATCAAACATCTTCGACGCACCTCGAAGAACGGAGCCAGAAGCGACGAACGACATCGATATCTTGAAACCTCGAGAATGTAATGCCGTGGAAACAAATGTCAAAGAGGTAGGGGTTTAATTTGTGCAAGTTCTTCCCCATTATTATTCTAGAAATGAAGAATCAACCCACGAATAGGTTGATCCATAAATCGTGCGTTTATGCAGGAGGGTGACTTCTCTTTTGGGAGTTATTATCCATGATTAGTTTATCTCTAGTTTGATTGAGCCACAATCCTCGATCCTCCCCTTGATTATAACTTCTAACACAAAGGGCACGGACCAACACAAACAAGGCCTTAGCCCCTCCACATGTGCGCTCTTTGTGAACGGTTTGTTCGAATCTACGACAAGGAGGGTTTGAGACATTTACGGTGAAGAGGACGCTCCATGGAGGTCGTAGGCACAGTCGACATAAAGAACGGACCACCAGAGCATGCCGATGCTAGAGGCGGTGTCGGCACGCGGCAGTCGGGTGAAGCGGCATGCCGTGGTGGCATTGGGGAGGCGCGACGGCAGCGAGGAGAGGCGGTGGTAGCGGGGAGACGCGACGCTCACCTGGAACCATGTGGAGGGATGACCCGCGTCTGGGCCATCCAAGTGGCTTGGCGAGCCGCGGTCACTCGACCGTAGTAGGAGGGCCCCGCACGTCCACGAGGCCAGCGCAGGCCTGACGCGGCAGCCGGCCATGTCTCGGCCAGGCGGTGCACACCGGCCTGCACCACGGGGGTCAGGCTTCGGGCTGGCGGGCTACGCCTCTAGGTAGTAGGCCGGACCCACACCGATAGGACAGACCCACACCCTTTGGGCCGGGCTGGAGTAAACCGGGTCGCCGGGTGACCCAGCGGGCTGGACCCTCAGCCAAACCGGGCCAGGTCCAGCGAGGCCCATTTATCCTGGCCCACTGGCCAGGCCAGACCGGACCAACCCATACCCAAACTGGGTCAGGCCGAGTTGGTCGAACTAGACTGGGGTATGTGGGACGCCCGAGTTGGTCCGATCAGGTTGGACCAGACCTAGACACAATCGGATCCTGTTTACTAAAACACTAATAACTTGTAAATCGGGCATCCAATTTACGATCCGTTTGTGGCGTTGGGAGCCTATCGACGAGGAATATCTTTTGGGTATACCCTGAAGAAGCTTTCATGGAATATGATATGCAAAAAATGGATTGAGGAGAAGTTCTTCCAAGAACGCTATGTACGGAACCCTACGGTTGGCTGAGACCTCAAGACTGCTAACTTCAAATCTGTGTGACTTGACTATGGCCCAATGGAAAGCACTTATATATTAATTTGCAAGACCACAGTGTGAATCACTTCTATGTGAATTTGCAGGCCCATGGAACGCGATGAGAAGAAGAACGTCAGTTAGCCAAGATTAGTCGGAAGCACTTCTGTGTGACTTTGTAGGCCCATGGTACATGATGAGGAGGTGTACATAAGTAGTTTAAGGTTAGTGGGAAGCACTTTTGTGTGACTTGTTAGGCCCACTGTACTCGATATAGGAGGATTTCTCCAACAGCTGAGGTGTTCAATGATGTGACTGATGATGCTTCTATCACTACCCTAAGCATATACCTAGTGTGAGATATCTTGTGCTTTGTACTTTACTTTGAGGGTTGTTGTGTGTATTCCCTTTTTTTGGGGTTCCTACTGAGTATTTTTTTAATCACCCCTATACGGCCTTCACTCGCATGTGTTGTGTCTGGTGCAGACGATCAATGTTTCGACAAAGAATTTGGTGGACCAGGACCCAGAGGTGATCAGGGAGATGAGACCGATGGATACCACAATGGTGGATTTGGTGGCTTAGGACCAGGAAGGTCCCAGTAGGATCTAGTGGATAGGACATTCTACTTCGACTTCTAGTAGCTACACTACTCTCACGATCAGGTGGGGTTTTCCATAGATGGCCATCAGAGTTTCCTTTTTTGTACTTTTCTGTACTCAATTATTTGTTGGGTTTGTATTTTGGCCCACTTATATTAGTTGTACTTGTACTCAACTTTTTTTAGTGATACTTGTTTTCTTTTTAGTGTGTGAGACTTAGTTGGGCATGTGTGTGTGTAAAGGTACTCAGGAAAATGCCTCTGAATTGCAGGTTGACACCTTTGGTACTAGTCGCCATCCTTTGGCCTTCGGGAGGCGGGCTTGGGGTAGTCATGGCATGGGCCCCATGGGACGGGTTGTGATAAAGTGGTATCAGAGGGATGTTGGTCCTACCACAAAGACTAGGAGTCTGTGTTTTGTTTTGGGGCAATAGTGTTAAGTGTTTCGAGTCTGACTTCCAGATTCAGGGAGTCCAGTGTTGGTACAATGACCGACGTATCCATACACCAGGACCTTGAATTCTGATTTTTGGCTCTATACATGCAAACACTGGTTGTATAAGTGTCTCCTTATGTTCTTTTGAATAAAAGTCATCTCACCAGGTATAACCTTATGACTGTGATATATCTTGATCTATCTCAGGATGTCTCCACGTGGACGACTGACCAAGATCCCGATACGAGGTCGTGAGGATAGCCCGCCTAGCGACGAGCCATCTATTTAGGGAACTATTATAGAGATGGCCCCACAGGGTGGTGCACCAGTGATACCACCACCCGATGGTCAGAATCTACTGCCAGAGGTTCTGGAAGAGGATGTGTGCAGACTCTATGCCCTGCACAAGTTTCAGAGGCAGAGACCTCCTAGGTTCAGAGGAGAGATAGATCCTCAGGTCACTGAGGACTGGATGGAGGCAGTGACGTGAGTCTTCTACTTAGTGAGGACACCACCTGACCAGCTGGCTATCTTTCCAATGATCCTTCTGCAGGGCTCGACAGAGATATGGTGGAGTTTGACCACCCATATGCATGATGAGGCTACCCTCATTTGGAAAGAATTTGAGCAGCTTTTTAGGGAGGAGTGTTTCCCTGCGACCTTGTGCTCTATGTGCATTCAAGAGACGCTTCACCTACAACATGGCTGCATGATGGTGGCCGAGTACTCAATGTGGTTCACCGAGTTATCTCGCTACTCTACATATATGGTATGAGACCCTTTCTTCAGGGCTTAAGCCTTTGAATAGGGACTCAGGCGGGAGATCAGGGCATCAGTGTTGTCTCTCAACATCCCTACTTAGGCTGGGGTGATAGAGTGATCCCTTCTGGTAGATAAATTCTTGGAAGAGAAGGAAACCACAACTAGATCTACCAATAGACCCCAGGCGGCGAAGTCTTCAGCAGGCAGCAGACAACAGACGTGAGGACCCAAGCGGGTTAGGTCTTTTATAGGATGACCCTAGGACTCAAGGTCAGCAGTGCGGGGCTCCCAAACCAGAGGAAGTTAGTCGAGAACCTAACTTTTCTTCTCATGCGGCGGGCATGGACACATGGAACGTGAATGCCCGACCCATCGTATAGATGACCAACATATGGTTGAGGGGCCACAAAGGCAGACGTAGCGGTTCGATCAAGGAGGTACATAGGGTGGCGGATGTGGCAGGGGAGCAGGTCGATTAGCAGGCGGTGGGTGATGGTTTGAGGTGTTACCACCACCACCTCCAGGTGGTCCACCCAGACCTCAGGGAGCAGGCAGATAGAGGCAAGAACAACTTCAGGCAGCAGAGGCTTATGACCACAATGCTCCAGAGATGATTCAAGGTACGATCTGTGTTATCTCCACCCTAGCTATTGTTTTTATAGACATAGGTTATAGTCACTTATTCCCTATCACGACTCTCATTCGAAGATTTGAGATTCTGGTGGAGTGGTTGGCTCGATCCTTACAGCTAGAGAATCCTACAGGAGGGGATTTGATGATTACACACTGGTGCCGATAGTGTGATCTTACTCTAGGAGGCGAGAGCTTTGGCTGGTATGTCCTAGTAGCGGTGTTGAGGCCTTATGACATCATCTTGGGTATGGACTGGTTATCCACATTCCATGCTCAGATCGACTATTATAGGCATACTGTGCGGTGTGTTCGCGAAGATAGGACCAGGTTTTCCTTCACCGGTGAGAAGGAAACCCTTGCAGCACAGGACAAACTTTCTTAGAGGAGGGTGCAACCAATCACTCACCAGTTGGCTAGCCTCACCCTCGGTATAGTGGATGAGAGGAGTCCAAGCTTTCTTATAGTGGTGGATGCGTACGGGGATATTTTTTATGAGGATATTTTGGGACTACCTCCTCACAGGGAGGTATACTTCTGTATCATCCTATACCCTAGTACAACACCAATATCTACACCGGCATATCAGATATCTCCCGTAGAGCTTTGCGAGTTGAAGGTATATCTAGAGGACTTATAGGAGAAGGGGTTTGTAAGGCCCAGCGTTTCACCATGGGAAGCCCCTGTGATTTTTTCCAAGAAGGTAGATGAGAGTTTGAGGTTGTGCGTGGACTTCCGGCGACTGAAATAGGTGACCATAAAGAACAAGTATCCACTACTGAGAATCGATGATCTCTTTGACCAATTAAAGGGGGTGAAGTGGTACTCAAAGATAGACCTCAGATCAGGCTATCACCAGCTTAGGGAACACGACGAGGATGTACCGAAGACAACCTTCAGGTGCTGATATGACCACTATGAGTTCCTGGTGATGCCTTTTAGCATGAAAAACACCCTAGCAGTGTTCATGGGACTCATGAACATCATCTTATAGCCTTACCTTGACCATTTTGTTGTGGTCTTCATTGATGACATCTTGGTGTACTCAACATCAGAGGATAAGCATGATACACACCTGCGGATAGTCTTGGATACACTCTGATAGCACTAGATTTATGGAAAGCTCTCGAAGTTTCAGTTTAAGATTCAGGAAGTCAACTTTCTAGGACAAATCATCTCATAGGTTGGAGTTGTAGTGGATCTGGTGAAGACAGAGTCAGTGCTTTCTTGGGAGCCTCCCAAGAGTGCGACTGAGGTGCGAAGCTTCTTGGGGTTGGCTGGTTACTATCAGAGGTTCGTGCCCGACTTTTCCAAAGTAGCAACACCCTTATCAGCTTTTACATGGAAGATACATCCCTTCATGTGGACAAAGAAATATTAGTAGTGTTTCTAGGAGCTGAGGCGGAGAATGACTAGTGCCCCCATCTTGATACTTCCATAAGAGGGTGTTGGGTATGTAGTTTACTATGATGCATCAGGGACCAGACTGGGTTGTGTCCTAATGTAGGATAAAGTAGTGATCACCTATAGCTCACGACCATTGAGACAACATGAGAAGAAATATGTGACCCATGACCTAGAGTTAACATCAGTTGTATTTTCCTTGAATATATGGTAGCATTACTTGATGGGTGAATAGTTTATAGTTTACTCCGACCATAAGAGTCTTAGGTATATCTTCTCCCAAAAGGACCTGAACCTGAGATAGTGGGGATGACTAGAGTTTTTCTAGGACTATGACTTTGAGATAGTCTTTAATCCTGGGAAGGGAACGTGGTGGCATACACACTCAGCAGGAGGACCGATTTTCTATTTCTGAGTGAGGTGATAGAGTAGTTAGCCATAATGCAGATATCCTTCAAGGATGATGGTGGAGATACTTACCTTCTATTGATGACTGTTACTCCCCCACTCTTACAGTGAGTTAGGAAGGTGCAATTAGTGGATGTTGAATATGAGACCCGAAGTGCTTAGTTATCCTCAGGATGGGATCCTGATGGATTTTCGATAGGTATGGAGCACGTTATCCTTTTCAGAGGGTGCATCGTAGTGTTAGTGACATTGCGAGAGGTGGTGTTGAGGAAGATCCATACATCCCCATTGGTGGTACATCCTAGAGTGGAGAATATGTACCAGTACCTCCAAATTCAGTACTAGTGTCTAGGGATGAAGAAAGTATTGGCCGAGTTCATTTCACAATGCCTCACTTGTTAGAAAGTGAAGGATGAGCACCTAGTTCCAACAAGCTTGGCCCATCCACTCGAGGTACCCGAGTGGAAATGGGATGGTATCTCGATGGAATTTGTGATGGGGTTACCATGTATATCTAGGGGCCATGACTCTATCTAGGTGATCATTGACTGAATCACCAAGTTGTCTCAATTCCTACCCATCCAGGAGTAGGGACCAGTAGAGGTATTGGGATGCCTCTATGTCTAGGAGATAGTGCGACTTCATGAGGTGAATTTTACGATCATCACAAATTGTGAAAATCACTTTACATCCTGACTATAGAGGGGATTACAGGAGGAATTCAGGATGTAGCTGTGCTTGAGAACAACTTTTCATCCCTAGATGGATGGTTTGATAGAGTAGACCATACATACCTTGGAGGAATGCTACGTTCTTACATCCTAGATTTTGGTCGCAGTTGGGAGGACCACCTATGTAACGACCCGAATCCGGGGCCTCATAAGTGGTGCCCCGTACCCGGTTCGCCACATGACCTCAAGCGCATTTCCCCAAATGTCAGAGGCTACCGACTAGTAGTGAGGGCATTAGTGAGTCGGTGGGGAAACTATGCCCTCATTGGATAAAGTATACAGCGGAAGAACAAAAATACACAATAGCAGAAACAGGAACAACATACGACAACTGAAACTAAAAGTAGAATCAATGTCTGATATAACAATGATGCAGTATGGTACATGTGTCTATGGAAAACAGTAAACAAAAAAACGTGCTGAAATACAACTGAAACCAAATACTAAAAGTAAACAGCAACTCTAGTAGCATCACGAGCCAAATCCCGGTCCCATGCTCTCCAGATCCAACCAGCAATAAAGTACCTGAGGTGGAAGGGCCACAATCCCTACCCACACCTACAACCATATAATCTTTTTGGGCTGAAAAACATGACCCAAACAGGGTGTGAGACTAATCCCAGTAGGCAACCACCACAAGATTTGTGCCCTATTGTCAGTGAGAAATATAGAAAAAGTAAAGGAAATAAATAAAGTAATGAACTAGGAGTACACCAGTAGAAATCCTACCAATTACCATTCATATTAATTTAATTAAAAAACCAGGGAATCTAACAAAGCTCTCTATTCCAAGGTAAAGCAAGTAACATAGCAGGTAACTAAAAGACTACCTAACCCAAAAGCAGTTCAAACCCAAGATTGTTCTTTGGCTTGGTGGACTCATCACAACCAACCAAACAAAATTCACACTGACTCTCTAGGTGGCTCAAACTAGCAGACCCCTATAGTCCAGTAATCAAACAAGGCACAAACACTCTAGGAATCTCTTATGTCAATTCCCCTATGGTCTTGCAACGATAGCTACAGACTCTCTGAGGAAGCACTTACGTCTAATTCATCTCGTGGTCTCGATACATGTGTAAACTAAGAACACTCTTGGGAAGCACAAAGTCCTATTCTTGTAGGTCCTGCGTATGAAACTAAAACCAACAGACCCTCTAGGGAAGCACTTAATCATTTATTCTCTCTTTGATCTCCCGCACCAGGTTCTCATAGCCCTGAGCAGTCCAGTCGAGCGTAATCGACTGTCAGCAGCTCTAAGTAATTTCAACAACTACTTGGATAATATATACAATGCATCAAGAACATTTAAACAACAGGAAACACCTGCAAGCAGTTATAACAAGTAAACTAGAAATTGCAATAGGGTTTAACTCACAGGCAAACGGTGCCAAACGATGATAAATAGCCAAATAGGGGAAAAAACCCATGGGGTGATCCTCAAACATGCTACCAAGCATACATTAGTATCAATTAATTATAATATAACAAGAAAACTAAGGATATTAAACAATAGGATCAAAATCCCAAACCTGGGATACCCGATACATGGGTATCCGACACTTTTGCAACCAAAACTCAAAGACATTCAATGTAGGGCAACAAACCACCTACCTCGATCCTCAGAGATTGATATAAGTGAACCATGGTGATTGATTCTCCTTAGAATGTTGAAGATCTGAGAAAACGTCCAAAACACTCAACCCATGATAACTTGAAAATGAGGAGGAATCATGAAACAAGGCTAAAGCAGAACCAAGAACTCACCACTACGATTCTATTGCAACCAATGGTGTTCGATTTGGATAGCCGATGACAGATCAGTGGCTCTGAGAATATTTGGCCTCCTCGGACGCTTTGGGTGGAATTAGGTGGAGAAGAAGACAAAAATAGGGTTAAGTCGTGACCCCAGTCTGATTAATGAAATAAAAAGAAAAGTACATAGCGTGTACTTTTAGAGTACACGACGTGTACCTTGGTTTTCCGTACTCCGCTTTAAGTGGACTCCATGTCACCCCACATAGCCGTGTGTGTGGCCCGGACACAGCTAGCACACAGCCTCGTGTGGGAGAAAAGTACATGGCGTGTACTCATAAAGTACACGGCGTGTACTCTGAAAATTTCCATATTTTCCCCTTTTCCTTAAAAATGACCAGAAAAGGAAAACATACCAGAAATGATGATCTGGGTTCTTACAAACTTCCCCCCTTAAAGAAATTCGTCCCCAAATTTCCCTAGCGAGGCGTATAAGAAGAAACTCTGAACAGATCTGGCCACTACGATCGTACATAGGCCTCATGCTCCCAAGTCTCATCCTGCACTCGCCCGTGATGCCATAACACCCGTATTAGAGGAACATACCGACCACGAAGAACTTTCGTACTGCAATTGACAATCCAGATAGGATTCTCTTAAAATAACGTATCCACTTCAAGCTCAACCTCCTTGGGTTGAAACACATGAGACGGGTCTGAAAAGTAATGTCGGAGCTGGGAAACGTGGAAGATGTCGTGCATAGCCTGATACCTATGAGGTAACTGCAACTGATAGGAAACTGGCCCAACTCTCTCCAATACCTCAAACGGCATGACGTACCATGGTGAAAGATTACCCTGTCTCTGGATCCTCTTATGTCCCAACATCGATGCGATATGTAGGAAAACCTGATCCCCGACCTCGAACTCCAGAGGTCATCTCAGCTGATCAGCATAAGACTTTTGCCGAGACTGTGCTATATCCATCCTCTTTCGAATCAACTCTATCTGCTCTGAGGTCTCCTGAACAAGACGAGGTCCCATCAAAGCTTTCTCTCCTGCCTCCAGCCAGCATAAAGGTGATCTTCATGGCCTACCATACAAGGCCTCGTAAGGTGCCATATGAATAGTCACCTTAAAACTATTGTTGTAGGCGAACTCCACAAGAGGGATATGCTTCTCCCAAGAACTGCCAAAGTCCAAAATGCAAGCTCAGAGCATATCCTCAAGCACCTGGATCATGCGCTCGGACTAGCCATCAATATGGGGATGGTATGCTGTGCTCAAAAGTACGTGTGTACCCAAATCCCTCTAAAGCCCCTTCCAGAACCGAGAAGTAAAGCGCGCATCCCTGTTAGAAACAATGGAGTGTGGAACTACATGCATACGTACAATCTCTCGGATGTAAAGTCATCCCAGATCATCAACACCGAAGGTCTCCTTGATCGATAAGAAGTGAGAAACCTTCATAAGCCTGCCGACGACGACCCAAACAACATCGTTCCCTCGAGGCGACCTCAGAAAATCAGTCACGAGGTCCATCGTGACATCATTCCACTTCCAATCCGAAATGGGTAACTACTGTAAAACCCCTGTTGGTCGCTGATGCTCTGCCTTCACCTGCTGACAAGTCGAGCATCTCATAACAAAACCAGCAACGTCTCTTTTCATACCTGGCCACCAGTACTAGCGATGTAGATCACGATACATCTTGGTGATGCCAGGATGAACTTCCCAAAACGAGGAATGAAAATCCCGTATCAGCTCCTCGCGTATGTCTGCTGGCACCCATACGAGTCCCTGGAAACGCAAGATCTCATCCTCGCCCACTGTCCATCCAGGAAGAGGTTCCTCTCTTGACACACTCTCTCATAGGACTAAGCCCTCTGAATCTGATAGCTTCCTCATCCGCACTAGATCAAGTAAAGTATAGGTAACAGCCACAGAAGAGAGAAAGGTCTGTCCCTATATGTCGTGAACCTCCAAGTGCATCTCGGAGAATAGAGCCATAAGCTGCCACTCGCTACTGGCCTCCTGCATTGCCTGTAACTGAGTCCTCCTGTTCAGTGCGTCTGCCACAATATTTCCTTTCCCAGGCGCATAGGCAAGCTCAAAGTTGAAAGAATGCAGGTACTCAACCCACCTACGCTATCTTAAATTTAAGTCACGTTGTGTGAAGATATACTTGAGGCTCTTGTGGTCAGTATATAACACAAAATTCTCTCCCAGAAGATAGTGTCTCCAACAATTCAAGACATGAACAAAAGTAGCCAACTCCAGGTCGTGTGTAGGGTAGTTCCTCTCGTGTGGCCTCAACTACCGAGACCCATAAGCAATGACCCCACATCCCTGCATAAGCACAGATCCCAGCCCAATACCTGAAGCATCATAGTAAAAAGTATATCCCTTGCTCGATTCTAGAAAGAACAGTATCGGTTCTGACGTCAACCTACCCTTCAGCTCCTGAAAAGATGAATCACAAGAATCTGACCATAAAAACTTCGCCCCCTTCTTGGTAAGACCTATCAGTGGTGCAGCTAGGCGTAAAAAGTCCTATATAAACCACCTGTAGTAACCAGCCAGCCCCAAGAAACTCTGTACCTCGAAGACATTCTTCGGCTGCTTCCATGTAACCACCACCATCACCTTTTCTGGGTCTACTGATACTCTTGTCTCTAAGATGACATGAACCAGGAAGTGAATCTCATCTATCTAGAAGTGGAACTTTGAGATCTTAGAATATAACTGATGCTCTCTCAGTGTAATCAAGTTGATCTCAAGATGGGTATCATGGTCGTGTCGATTGTGAGAGTACACCAAGATATCGTCCACGAAAACCACCACGAAGGAATCCAAATAAGGATGGAAAACTCTGTTCATCAGTTCCATGATGGCTGTTAGTGCGTTGGTGAGACCGAACGTCATAACCAAGTACTCGTACAGACCATATCTGCTTCGGAAGGCTGTAAGAGGTATATCAGAAGGTCTGACATGCAACTGATGATAGCCGGATCTCAAGTCGATCTTTAATAACACCCTGGATCCCCGAAGCTGATCAAAAAGATCATCAATCCTCAGCAAAGGATATTGGTTCTTGAACGTCAACTGGTTTAGCTTCCGATAGTCCACACACAGCCGTAAGGTACCATCTGCCTTCTTTGCAAACAACACCGGCGAACCCCAAGGGGACGTACTAGGTCGGATAAAACCCTTTTCCTGTAACTCCTCCAACTGTTTCTTGAGCTCTTTCAAATCAGGAGTCACCATCCTATAAGGAGGTATGGATAACAGTGCTGCTCCTGGCATAAGCTCAATAGAGAAGTCTACCTCTCGCTCCGGAGGCAACCCTGAAAATTCTTCTGGAAAGACATCCATAAAAAGATCAACTATCGAAGGAAAATTAATCTGAGAAGTCCCCTGGTCATCCAGATATAAACTAGAAATCTAGGCTGTAACACCACCCAACCCATGATGCTCTAGTCCAGCTCTGCTCGCCTGGACATCCCATTCGCCCTTGTGTAGAAAAGATCCACCCTCCGGTGATGTGAAACTCACCCTTTGGCGATAGAAGTCAACAAAGTCCTGGAAGGAAACTAACAAGTCTATCCCGAGAATGATTTCATAACCCATCATCTGAAGGACATAAGTATCCCACAAGAAGTGACACCCACCAACCTCAAGGGGGCACTCCTTGCACTGACGCAAACTAGCAGTTCTAAGTCCCAAGGGAGTGTCTAGTGTCATCATATCCTCAAAAGTAAAGACAGTAAGTCTAAGGCTCTCCACAGTGTGCACAGAAACAAAGCTATGAGAAGATCCGATATTGAAAATTGCAGAAGATAAAACTAAGGCTACTAAGATCGTACCTCGAACTGTGGAAGGTCCAGGATCTCACCCCTGATGAATCTACTCTACTGCAAACGTTTGACCAGTATCGCGGCCCTGTGTAGCAGCCTGATATCCATGGGATGATCCTCCCTGAGCCTGAACACTGCGTCCTTGACCTCTTCCCTGGCCTGAATGCCCTAAAGAACTCTGGTTGCACCCAAATTTACCCTACAGGTATGCGGTCGTTGTAGTACAGGTAGGGGTGGAATCCACAGGGACCGAAGAAGAAACCGAGAGACACTCTGATTTTGGAAGGATTTGGCTATGGAGTGACCAACTATTTGGATTGATTTGATTTTAATAACTACTAATTTAATATAAAGAAAATAAATTAAAACATACAATTACTTAGTCTAAAACAATTAATGGAGATGATTTGATCCTAAGTTGTTACTAGGGTTAGATTGGATGAATTTATTTTCTTATAACATTCGTTTCACTAATTCAAGATGTATCCAAAAAATGATATAATTCCTAAAAATCATTCACCAATTTAATCCCTACACCATTCCAAGGCTAATCACAAATGCACTTAGAGGATCAATTTAATTATCACTCCAAGGAATTGGATCATATTAGCACTTGAAATGTGTCATTGTTAAAGTTGGCGAAGACGAAGAAGAAAATAAATCATAAAATAGAAATCTTAAAATAATGAATTGATTATAGAAATTAAGATCATAAAATAACATCTAATCTACCCCATGTAACTCCCTAGGACCAACCCATAAGGTTTTATCCCTCCATTGATTCTATGATCTCAAAGGAAGCGGAAAGCAGACTCATAGGGGCGGAATTGAAGAAGCAAAAACAACAACAAAAATGATCACTCCACCGTTGTGTGAATAAATTCACAAGTACTGGTGTGAATAAATTCACACCTTAAAGCAATGGTATCAAAGTTATAATAATAATAAAATAAAAAGAGGAAATGAAGAACTTTTATTAAGAACTAATGTGATTCAAACAACTTACATGAGAATGAAGAATAATTACAACATCAAATGGACAACATAACATTATAATGAAACAAAGCACCCAATATCCCTAAATCCTCCACCACTACTGACTTAAATAGGAAGAAATAAATCCTTTTCCGAGTCCCCAACATCCCATGTGCCTTTAATTAATTGTGTTTGGGAAAGGTGGGTGAAACATTAATGTAGAGAGACTTTTCCACTTCTTGCCCCGAAGTTGCAGCCAGCTTGCATCCACCGGAAATACGTGCATAAAGGACCTTCTATAAGGCCGAATTTGAGTGGGATTTATAAGACTTAAATGAATCCCCGGATGTCCCCTAACATCCTGTAAAATTTAATCCCAAAATAATAAACTGTTCGCGAGATATGATATAATTAGTGGGCTGTTTTTATGGGCCATAGAATCTGGCCCAGAATTGAATCTTCAACTTGGGACGCCTTAATCACCACTATTTAGGACGAATTAGCACTGGCTCCAGAAGAATTATTTGTTCCTATATATGTATTCTAAATTCTCATGAATTTTGGGCTACATTGGGCATATATTATGGGCCCTACATTCCCATCAGTGGGATGATATCCAATCTTCCTTCTCCAGAATTGTTTCTATTCATCGCCAAATATCCCCATCATCCTTTATGAATCCTCCATTGATCCCTGAATGAAAAATGTTCATATTTATGTTTATATCCATTTAACAAAATATAAAATTAAAATATGGATAATTAAATTCTTTAAAATCATATGAAACATTGGGCCTAAATTGGTGCATATTAGGCATGAAGTGCACAAATGATGAGAATGGATGTTCAAAATTAAAATCCACTAACTCGGGCCCATAAGATCAAAAATTAACATTTAATACCCTTAAAATGTAATCAAAATATGTGTTTTTATTGTCTAATCACACCCCCAACTTGAGTTTTTCTAGTCCCGAGCAAAATATATCTCACAAAAATGAAATTCGAATGACCTTTTCCACAAACATTTTAATACACATTCCTCACCCAAAGATCTCATACCAAACAATTATGAAACCCATTAAAATAATTTAAAAACAAGCTATGTACATAGGAATATCTCAAGTCCAAGCCCATTCCTTTGTTCAAATTCATTTCCATATTTCATCCAAATTCAATTAAGCATGATGAAGTGTTGTGCGTTACAATAGACATGGGGGTTTATTTTCATTCGAGGGAGAAAAGATGGAAGCGCTAGGAGAAATCAAATTTTAATAATAAGATGAGTACTCATTTTTTTATTTTATTTATTTTTTTTGGATTTTTTGGATTTTTTTTGTAATTTTTCCTTGGTAATTGAAATTGAACTCAATCGAGTCAACCCATGTAGCAAGACTTTGCCGATGACTCCCAGGCTCAAAGACCTTAGGGTACCAAGTGAAGATCACATAATCGGGCATCATCTTGAGTTAAATCAATAAAAAACAAATTCAAATTACCACAAATAGAGATAAAATGCCCAACTTTGGGCCAGAAAACTATGGAGTCATGATCCCCAAGTGCCGAAATCCACACATTAGGTCAATTCATTGCTCTACGCACAATTGATTTTTTTTGAATACTCATGTTAAAATTAAAATGATCGCCAATCCTATGCTATTTATTATGGGTCCCCAAGAACTCAAACTAAAACCCCACAATCTAGAGGACGTTCATTGTGTTTTTTTATTAAATGGATGAAAATATAACATTGAAAAATCACATCGGACAACCACACTTTCCAATATCTATGCACATGAACATAAACTTGCATTAAAATCAGAATCAAGGCATGAAAAATTATTTGATATCTAATTTCAGAGTTTGGAATGTGTGTTATCATGTTCAAGGTTAATGAAATTTTTCCTTCCACACATTTTCATCTCCCCCCCAACTTAGAATAACACTGTCCCCAATGTTTAAATAATTGAAACATAGAAGGGGTAGGATAAAAGTTCAACGAAGACATTGAAAATGAAAATTATGGAATGCAGTCACCTGGTGGTTGATGTTGAAAATGCATTCCCATGTCTCCCTTCAGTTCTGGTTTGTCTCCCAATGGCTTGGACGGTTGTGACCAGATTTTCCCAATGACTAATGATTTTTTTTAATACATATATTTTTTTGTATTTTTTTAACCTAAAAAAACATAAAAATAACATAAACTGATGATACATTTCCTTCTCTTAAATTTCTGGGTAAGGTATTACTCAGGGATCACACCGCATGAAACGGATGAATACAGTGCTCCCCTTTCATACCCATCCTTGCTCATAAAAGAAGAACAGGTCAACAATCTATTTTTTTTTAAAATACCTACAAAAACATAAAATAAAATAAAATAAACTGATGATACATTGTCTTCTTTATATTTTCTGGGTAAGGTATTACTCAGGGATCACACCGTGTGACACGGATGAATACGGTGCTCCCCTTTCATACCCATCCTTACTCATAAAAGAATAACAGGTCAACAATCTATATTTTTTTTAAATAAAAAAATGAAGAAGAAGGAAACAAAAGATGATTCACAAAGATTAGAAACATGAAGACCATGGGTTTCCGCCCGTGCAACGCTTTTGTTTAATGTATTTAGCTCGACTTGAACCCCCCAACTTATCCAATTCCAACTTTAAAATTTTTAATGACCTCATATTTCTCCACTTTAACTTGATTGAGAATGAGTCTCCATTTTGGTTGGTAAGAAGGTTTTGAATTTGATTCATGAACAATCCTATTTTCTAAAATGAATGGGAAAATTCAAGGAATATCAGAAATGGTTGATCTTTTTTCTTCTGTAGTCTTTCCTAATAAATCAAATATCAACCCCCCTTTTGGGTTTCATGAGATGAATTAATAAAACCCCCAAGCTATTACTTAACACAAATGACAGGGTACTCAAGTGGTGAAGGAAGGAAAATGATTTTTAGCTTAGTTTGGATAGGAAATTTAGACACAGGTTGAGAATTTGAATCCAACTCAGTTTCATTTTCCAAATTTCTTGACAAAATTGTTTCATTTTAAATAGAAGATTCAAACAAAAAATTGGAAAGAATAGTGTTAGGAATGGGCATGGACTCAATTTTTTTGATTTCTCTCAGTGGTTCAGTGAATGGTGTTTTTTAAAAATCATCAACAGAGTTACACTTAGGAGACTCAATCCATGATGTCAAATTCCCCTCCTGTGAATACATGAAATCAATTTCATCCTGATTTAAAGACCCTTCAACAATTTCTTGATTCACTTACACTACCCCAAATCCAAAGGTCGGTTCTTCTATTAATTCATGAGAGGTTTGTGGGAAACTAGACACTCCACATAAGGTTTTGAAAGGTACAATTGGTATAGGTATGATTTCCTCAGAAGTATTAATGCGTTGTAGTTCTAATCTCAATGATGATACCTCAAAACTCATTATATCCATTTGATTACACAATTTTTCAAGAAATGATTGAGGAACAGATAGGATGGGATGTTGAACATTATGGACTTCACTAAGATTAGACTCTTCAATCATCCTTGAGAGGGAAGGAAACTGATCATTTAAACATTCATTATCCCATTGATTGTACGTCTCATCGGGTGCGGGGTAATCATTCAAGGGTTGATCAAAGAAATTTTCTAATTTAGGGGCTTCCCAACATTTAATTTACATTTGATTCCAGCATGAGTTTGCAACATGGTGATTTTGAAGATACTCCATTGGAGAAGACAGAAAGTTGGATTCTAGATTCTCAGGATACACACAAACAAAAAGGGGGAAAATATAAGAGAGATTGGGGTGAGAATAGAGAAAGTGGGGTGAGAAAAGGATGATAGTGTCTAAGGTAACTTACTTGGGTCCCCAGAAATGGCGCTAAAATTTGGCTGCTCCCAAATTTATCCTACAGGTATGCGGTCGTTGTAGTATAGGTAGGGGTCGAATCCACAGGGACCGAAGAAGAAACCGAGAGGCACTCTGATTTTGGAAGGATTTGGCTATGGAGTGGCCAACTATTTGGATTGATTTGATTTTAATAAATACTGATTTAATCTAAAGAAAATAAATTAAAACATACAGTTACTTAGTCTAAAACAATTAATGGATATGACTTGATCCTAAGTTGTCACTAGGGTTAGATTGGATGCATTTATTTTCTTATAACATTCGTTTCACTAATTCAAGATGTATCCAAAAAATGATATAATTCCTCAACATAATTCAACAATTTAATCCCTGAACCATTCCAAGGCTAATCACCAATGTACTTAGAGGATCAATTTAACGATCACTCCAAGTAATTGGATCGTACTAGCACTCGAAATGTGTCATTGTTAAAGTTGCTGAAGACGAAGAAGAAAATAAATCATCAAATAGAAATCTTAAAATAATGAAATGATTACAGAAATTAATATCATAAAATAACATCCAATCTTCCCCATGCAACTCCCTAGGACCAACCCATAATGTTTTAGCTCTCCATTGATTCTATGATCTCAAAGGAAGCAAAAAGAAGACTCATAGGGGCGTAATTGAAGAAGCAAAAACAACAACAAAAATGATCACTCCACCGTTGTGTGAATAAATTCACAAGTGCTGGTGTAAATAAATTCACACCTTAAATAAATGGTATAAAAGTGATAATAAGAAAAAAATAAAAAGAGGAAATGAAGAACTTTTATTAAGAACTAATGTGATTCAAACAACTTACATGAGAATGAAGAACAATTACAACATCAAATAGACAGCATAACATTATAATGAAACAAAGCACCAAAGATCCCTAAATCCTCCACCACTACTGAATTAAATAGGAAACAATGAAGCCTTTGACGAGACCCAAACATCCCATGTGCTTTTAATTAATTGTGTTGGGGAAAGGTGGGTGAAACATTAATGTAGAGAGACTTTTCCACTTCTTGCCCCGAAGTTGCAGTCAGCTTGCATCCAACGGAAAGACTTGCCTTAAGGACCTTCTATAAGGCCGAATTTGAGTGGGATTTAGAAGACTTAAATGAATACCCGAATGTCTACTAACATAATTTAAAATTTCAGCCCAAAATAATAAACCGTTCGAGAGATATGATATAATTAGTGGGATGTTTTTCTGGGCCATAGAATCTGGACCAGAATTGAATCTTCAAATTGGGCCGCCTTAATAAACACCATTTAGGACGAATTAGCACTATATCCATAAGAATTATTTGTTCATATATATGTATTCTAAACTACCATGAATTTTGGGCTTCATTGGGCATGTATTATGGGCCCCACATTCCCATCAGTGGGATGATATCCAATCTGCCTTCTCCAAAATTGTTTCTTTTCATCGCCAAATATCCCCATCATCCTTTATGAATATTCCATTGATCCCTGAATGAAAAATGTTCATATTTATGTTTATATCCATTTAACAAAATATAAAATTAAAATACGGATAATTAAATTCTTTAAAATCAGATGAAACATTGAGCCTAAATTGGTACATATTAGGCATGAAGTGCACAAATGATGAGAATGAATGTTCAAAATTAAAATCCACTAACTCAGGCCCATAAGATCAAAAATGAACATTTAATACCCTTAAAATGTAATCAAAATATGTTTTTTTATTGGATAATAAAACTCTAGCCCCCAGTCTACTGCGGAACTGGTAATCCTGCTCCTGTACGAGGAGTAGAAACAGATCCTCTTTCACTAGCCGCTGGAAGAAGAACCCTGCAAAAACGCTGCAGATGACCCATCTTGCCGCAATATCGGCACTCTACTGGGTATCTCGGGCATTGAGGATTCTTATGCCCGCTATTCCCACACTAATATCATACCACCTGGTTTCCCAAAGGGAGATCCTGTCTACCAGAAGAAATACCTCGCTTCCTCGAGTCACCTCGAGTAGACTCTCGGTGGCGCTTCCAGCTGTCAGTATGAAATGAATCAGCCTTGGGTGCTGAACCAACCTGGTCAAAAGCTCCCATATCCCTCAAATTTCATTCGGTGATCAACGCCTGGTAGACTATTAGAGTAATAGAAGTCAACTGGAAGATGTTCACCTGCGATATGATCTCTGACTTGAGGCCTTCCTCAAACTTCCTTGCCAAAAACAGCTCGTCATTTCCCAGAATGGGAGTGAAGCACTGTAACTCAGTGAAACAGGAGGAATACTCCATAACCGAAAGAGTACCCTACTGTAGGTTCATGAACACTCTGGCTCTGTCGGCCCTCATCGTCGCCGGATAGAAGTAGTCATAAAACGTATGCTGGAACTCATACCAAGCCATAGTCCGTTGGCGCCCTGCCTTCAAAACTACATCCCACCATCTCTTGGAAGAATCTCGTAGCATATAAGTCGCGAGATTCAACCTTCTGTCTGGGGGTGTCTCTAGATGCTCTAAGATGGATTTTTTTTTTCTATCCATGACTCTGCATCCTGAGGTCCTCCATCCCCGGTAAAAGTGGGAGGATGCTGCTGCTGAAAAACCCGCTTCAGCTCTGCCATAGATGGGGCAGGATGATGAGATCCCTAGAAGGTCTGCATGAATCTCATGAAACCCTCTCTGAACCGAGCATCGGAACCAGTGTCTGGAATCATTGCAGGTGCCATGTCCAGAACGATCGGCGAAACTACTGGTAGTCCTTGGTCTGCCGTATCAGGCGTACGGTCACTGCCTGGTTCCTAACGTGCAACGGGAGGTCGTCTTCGTGCCATATCCCTAAAAGGTCAAAAGCACACCTCAAAATTAGGATTAACAAGGACAGAAACACAAGGGTACAAAACAGGAACAGGAGAGAGAAACACTTAAGTTTTCCAAAACACGACTACATGGCGTGTATTTAAACTACACGGCGTGTTTGTTAAATCCATTCACATGGGTGTGTACTTCTGCCACTACTGGTCGTGTAACACCCCAGACTACATGGTGTGTTGTTCCAACACACGGTGTGTACTTGAACTCCACTTCCCTACATGAGTCTCTTTACATGGCTAACCTACACGGTCCTCTTAATCCTAAACTACATGGCATGTTCACTAAGGACACGACATGTACTGGACAGGTTCGGCAACCCGTGTAGCAAGTTACAGGGCCGACTACACGACTGACACTTACACGGCGTGTTCCAAACAAACATGGAATGTATAGGAGAAGATAACACCATCCTGTGTTGTTCATAACACGGCCGGGTACCTAGAACAAGGCTACACGACATGTTCTAAAAAAACACGGCGTGTACTACACGAGCGTCCCTGACCTGTGTTATTAATGACACGACCGATTACACGGTCGACTACTACACGACGTGTATTTATCTTACACGGAATGTCCCAGAAGACTTTCTACAACCCTGTGTCTCTGTTCACACAGTCAGTAACACGGTTTAAAAACTACACAGCTTGTATTAATAAAGTACACACCGTGTATTCTGGGTTTTTCCGGGCAGTAGCTCAAAAACTGCACCAAACGCCAGAAACACTGAAAAACAAACATCTATGTGACATATTCCGATCCTTGGGGGCCCATACTCCCCGTGAATCAAAGCTTGGCATCATAACAATGTATACACCAAGTAAACAACATAACAATTCAATGATCTTCCAAATTCCGATCCTCGAGGCCCATAACACCTCTAAGACCAAAGTTTGGCGTCCATGATAAATTAACTGCAAAAATAAACAACACCCTATCAACATAGCGGTATCTCTATCACAAAAACTATCGCAACATCATGCATAATCTATCATGGAATCTATCACAACAACATGCAATATCTAATGCACCCTAGATGACATAGAAAAAGGCATGACATGTGATTTCCTAACCAGTGCCTATATGATGCATGAGATGGAATACCCTCATCTCATCGGGTTGCAACAAAATAGAACCACAATAATATGAAATGTAACAGCAAAAAACATGAGCATCACCCAATGGTGAAATATAATAAACTGTAACACTTGAAAAAACTAAAAATTGCAATTACGGGGTAATATAGCTTTTCCATGTACACGGGTTAATTACTCCCGGGCATAGTTAAGTACTAAATACCCATTCCTTCCTATCCCGGTTCACCACATGACCTCAAGCATGTTTCCCCAAACGCTAGAGGCTGTCGACTAGCAGCAGGGGCCTTGGTGAGTCGGTGGGGAAACTATGCCCTCATTGGGTAAAGTATACAGTGGAAGAACAAACATACACAATAGAAGAAACAGGAACAACATATGATAACTGAAACTAAAAGTAGAAGAAATGTCTGATATAAAAATGATGCAGTATGGTACATGTGTCTATGGAAAATAGTAAACAAAACAACATGCTGAAATACAACTGAAATCAAATACTAAAAGTAAATAGCAACTCCAGCAGCATCGCGAGCCAAAGCCCGATCCCATTCTCTCCAGCTCCAACCAGCAATCAAGTACCTGAGGTGGAAGGGCCACAATACCTATCCACACCTGCAACCATATAATCTGTTTGTGCCGAAAAACAGGACTCAAACAGGGTGTCAGACTAATCCTAGTAGGCAACCACCACAAGATTTGTGCCCTACTGTCAGTGAGCAATATAGGAAAAGTAAAGGAAATAAATACAGTAATGAACTAGGAGTACACCAGTAGAAATCCTACCAATTACCATTCACATTAATTTAATTAAACAACCAGGGAATCTAGCAAATCTCTCTATTCTGAGGTAAAGCAAGTAACACAACAGGTAACTAAAAGACTACCTAATCCACAAGCAGTTCAAACCCAAGCTTGTTCTTTGGCTTGGTGGACTCGTCACAACCAACCAAAAAAAATTCACATTGACTCTTCAGGTGGCTTAAAATAGCAGACCCCTATAGTCCAGTAATCAAACAAGGCACAAACACTCTGGGAAGCTCTTACATCAATTCCCCTATGGTCTTGCAATGATAGCTACAAACTCTCTGAGGAAGTACTTACGTCTAATTCCTCCTATGGTATCGATACGTGTGTAAACTAAGAACACTCTTGGGAAGCACAAAGTCCCATTCCCGTAGGTCCTGCGTACGAAACTAAAACCAACAGACCCTCTAGGGAAGCACTTAATCATCTATTCCCTCTTTGATCTCCCGCACCAGGTTCTCACAGCCCTGAGCAGTCCAGTCAAGCATAATCGACTATTAGTAGCCCTAAATAAGTTCAACAACTACTTAGATAATAGCTACAATGCATAAAGATCTTTTAAACAACAGGCAACACCTGTAAGCAGGTATAACAAGTAAACTAGAAATTGCAATAGGGTTTGCCTCACAGGAAAACGGTGCCAAATGGTGATAAATAGCCAAACAGGGAAAAACACCCATGGGGTGATCCTCAAACATGCTACCAAGAATACATTAGTATCAATTAATTATAAGCTAACAAGCAATCTAATGAGATTAAACAATAGGATCAAAATCCCAAACCCGGGATACCCGATACATGGGTATCCGACACTTTTGCAACCAAAACTCAAAGACATTCAACGTAGGGAAGAAAAACACCTACCTCGATACTCGGAGATCGATATAAGTGAACCACGATGATTTATTCTCCTTAGAACATCAAAGATATGAGAAAACGTCCAAAACGCTCAACCCATGATAACTTGAAAACGAGGAGGAATCATGAAACAAGGCTAAAGCAGAACCAATAACTCACCAATGTGATTCTATTGCAACCGACGATGTTTGATTTGGATATCCGGTGATAGATCGATGGCTCGGAGAAGATTCGGCCTCCTCGGACACTCTGGGCAGAATTAGGTGGAGAAGAAGACGAAAACAGGGTTAAGTTGCGAACTCGATCCGATTAATGAAATAAAAAGAAAAGTAAACGACGTGTACTTTTAGAGTACACAACGTGTACCTTGGTTTTCCATACTCCGCTTTAAGTGTCCTCCATGTCACCCCACATGGCTGTGTGTGTGGTCCAGACAGGGCCAGCACACGGCCTTGCGCGGGAGAAAAGTACACGGCATGTACTCTGAAAATTTCCAAATTTTCCCCTTTTCCTTAAAAATGACCAGAAAAGGAAAACATACCTGAAACGATGATCCGGGTTCTTACAACCTACCACTGGTAGAGTTTTCATACAAAAACATCTATCACTCCACCATTGGCATGAAACTATTTTAAGCCTTGTATGAGCGACCTTGTAGATCACCTCTATGCTGGACAGACCCAGGGGAGTCAGCACTCATGGGTCTGGAGTTGGTATGGGCTACCACCAAGAAGGTGCAGATCATCCAGGAGTAGATGAGGACTGCACAGAGAAGGAATAAGTCTTATGCTGATAAGAGATAGAGACCCTTGGAGTTTGAGGAGGGTGATCATGTATTCCTTCGGGTCTCACCCTGATGTGGATTGTGGAGATTTGGCCGGGGAGATAAGCTATCTCTGATGTTCATCAGACCTTTTCAGATCCTGAGAAGAGGTAGAGAGGTGGATAACCACCTAGATATTCCCCCACAGACGCACCAAGTGCATGATGTTTTCCACGTGTCGCAGCTGAGGAGGTACGTGCATGATCCATCGCATGTCATTGACTGGGGCGAGCTAGACATTGATGATGGGGAGATGTTTGTGGAGTTCCCGGTGGAGATAGAGGATCAACAGGAACATTTCCTATGTGGGTAGTTGATTCCTCTAGTGCGAGTTCGGTGATAGAATGAGAATCTCCAAGAGAGCACATGGGAGCGGTAGGCTCAGATTTGTGCTCAGTACCCCCATCTGTTTGATTAGTTTCTGTTTTAGATTTTGGGGATGTAAAGCCCTAAGGTGGGGAGGATGTAATGTCTTAGAAATTATATGTATTTTTTTTAAATTATATGGAATTATTATGAGACCACACGCTTTGACGACACGTGATTTTGAGGCCCGATGATCCTGGAACGGAATTTTGAACTTTTTTAAGTATGCTTAAGTAAACATGCGAGCAGGTTTTTCTAAATTTTTAACTGGTACTCAGATTAAAAATTTGAGAGCACTGTTGAATTTAGAATTCTGAGATTCACCTAGAAAGGACTTAACTTTGGCCGGTATGGGCCGAATGAAAAAGTTAATTTTTATAATTTTTGAAAAATAATAAAATAACTTTAAAAAGTTATTTTATTTTATTTTTTCATCCTTTGAGCTGTGGATGACGACACTGCGGTGCAGGGACGAGCTACATTGATGAGGATCATTAATGGATCATTAAATTGCAGCGTAACGACACTTTAATGATGCGTAACAGTGATGCTATTTCATAAATGAAACAGTGTAATGACACAATGTCACAATGTAATAGAAATGCTGCGATGTGTTTTCCTTTTATTTTGGTTGACGCATTGGTGGAACGAGGAATTAAACAGTGAGGATTCTATGACGAACCTCTGAAGAACTTCCTCTCCAACAAAGAACAAGAAACCCCGAAAAACGTCAAACATCTTTGACACACCTCAAAGAACAGAGCCAGAAGCAACGAACGCCATCGACATCTTGAAACCTCGAGAACACAATTCTATGGAAATGAACGTCAAAGAAGTAGGGGTTTAATTTGTGCAAGTTCTTCCCCATTCTTATTCTAGAAACGAAGAATGTGGATCAACCCATAAACAGGTTGATCTGAGAATCATGCATTTATACGGGAGAGTGACTTTTCTTTTGGGAGTTATTATCCGGGATTAGTTTATCACTAGTTTGATTGATCCACAATCCCCATATCTCCCCATGATTATAACTTCTAACACAGAGGGAATGGGCTGACATGAACAAGGCCTGAGCCCCTCCTCATGTGTGCTCTTTGTGAACAGTTTGTTCGAATTGATGAAAAGGCAGGTTTGATACCTTCACGGTGAAGAGGACACTCCCCGGAGGCCGTAGGTGCATGCAGAATGAAGAACAAACCATCAGAGCGTGTCCAGTGGTCCGCTGAAGAATCTGTCAGTGCACTGGTGCCAGCGGCAGCATGCGGCGACGCCAGCCACATGCTAGATGGAGGGACAACAGGCTGCCTGCTGGGTGGAGTGGTGCGCCATGGTAGCAGGAGGCCATAGCCAACTGGCTGCAGCAACAACGGGGAGACGCGGCGCCTGCCTGGCATTGTGTGGAGGGACGACCCACGTTCGGGCCGTCCTGGTGGCTCAGCGAGCCACAGTCACTCGACCGCGACAGGAGTATCCCTCACGTCTGCAGGACCAGTGGAGGCCAGACACGGTAGCCGGTTGTGTCTCAGCTAGGCAGTGTACACCGGACCGCACCATGCGGGCAGGGATTCGGGCTGGCCGACCATGCCCCCAGCCAGCGGGCTCGACCTGCGGCCCAGCGGGTCGGACCCACGCCAAAAGGACAGACCCGCACTGGTGGGACAAACCCATACCCAGCAGGCTGGACCCGCGCCAAAAGGCCAAACCCACACCCTTTGGGCCAGGCCGAACTAGACCAGGTTGCCAGGCGACCCGACAGGCTGGACCCTATTCCAAATTAGGTTGGGTCCAACGAGGCCCGTTGGGCCTGGCTCACTGTCCAGGCCAAACAGGACCGACCCAGACCCGAACTAGGTCTGGTTGAGTTCGTCAAAGTAAACTGGGGTATGTGGGACCCTTGAGATGGGTTGGTTGGGTCGGTCTGACCGGGTCAGACCGGACCCAGACACAACCGACCCCTGTTTACTAAAATGCTAATAACTAAAAAAACGGACATCCGATTGATGATCTGTTTGTGGCGTTGGGACCCTATCGAAGATTCAGATCTTTTGGGATTACCCTAAGGAGGATTTCATGGAATATGATATGTGAAGAATGGATTGAGGAGCAGTTCTCCCAGGCACGCTACGTATGAAACCCTACAGTTGGCTGAGACCTGAAGACTATTGACTCTGACTTTGTGTGACTCGACTATGGCCCAATGGGAAGAAATTCTGTGTGAATTTTTAGGACCATGGTGGGAAGCACTTATGTGTGACTTTGCAGGCCCATGGTACACGATGAAGTGGAGTACCTCAGTTGACCAAGATTAATGGGAATCACTTATGTGTAACTTTGTAGGCCCACGGTACGTGATGAGGAGGTGTAGCTAAGTAGTCCAAGGTTAGTGGGAAGCATTTATATGTGACATGGAAGACCCACTATAATCAATAGAGGGGGATTTCTCCAACAACTGATGTGTTTGATGATGTGACTGATGATTCTTCTATCATTACCCTAAGTGTATACCTGGTGTGAGCTATCTTGTGCTTCGTTATTTACTTCAAGGATTACTGTGTGGTCTTCCCTTTTTGTTTTGGGGTCCCAACTAAGAATTTTGTTACTCACCCCTACACAGGCTTCGCTCGCTGAAGCACACCTATCATAGGGCATGGGAAAATCAATTTCTATGTTTTCCTAATACAACATAGTGGCTGACCAGGGTCGTCTCACTTGAGGAGCATTATCATTTGTTCAACTACTTAATCTATATCACCTAAAATAATTAATGGTTGCTTGTATTTAATCTAGTAAGGTAATGAAATTTAAATGAAATAAAAGTTAAAACAATCTTGTAGTGACAAAATGTAATTAAGGAAGAAAGATCTTGGTCCTAGGGTTGGATAACACAGGTTCATTCATTATTGATTTATTGTTTAAATTCAATTTGACAATTCATTTATTGAAACGTCATTTATGAATTACTTTCCCTTGATTTATTTAGTGTGTTATTTTAGTATGTGTCTGGCACACCAAACCACACCTCCTCTAATATTCAAATAGGATAACACCTCAACCGAGAATGCTATCCCAAAAAGACTCGGCTCCACTAGATGCTGTTTCATCCCTTATGGAAACCCCAACTCCACCGTATGAAGGGTTTGCCTAAGATAAGGGAGGGAAAATTAATTAATCAAGGAAAATAAATGGATTTGGGAATAGTGTTATGGTGGATGACTGCCGCACCCGTGCAATATTCCCACCTCCACCACAAATAGAATAAAAACATTTTGAATTGAAGTGTAATAATGAAGAACATCGTGAAACCTACCCCAGGGCCAAGACTTGGGTTATCCCCTCATTTTTTAGGATAATAGGCCATGGTGGATAGAATAAGAATAAAATAGAAGAATTATATGAGGGTTGGAAGATAAAGAGAGATGGAAGAAGATGGAAACACTTGAATTAAAAATATGCATATGCGTTACATGAGAAAAGAAATTTAAAATAAAAAGAAAAGAAAAGAAAATTCCTAAGTCAGCAGCATGTCCCTAAGACTCCTCTATAATGGTGGTTCCGAAACCTCTATTCATCATGGGTGAACTCCTCCTTATATAGGCCAAGGGATTCCATCCTTGGGTCTTTAAATTTCATATCTTCAAAATCTCATGCAGATTCTATCCACCGAAAGTTTGATCATGTTATTCCAATTTAATGGCCAAATTTTGGCATGGTGTCTTCATGAAAGATGTTCCAAAGTTACTTTTACGCCTCTCCACAAAATTTAAGCTTTATCATAACTCTTTAGTAAGATATATGGCTAATTAACTTCTATATTTTATTCTGACTGAATGTTTCCTCTTTCTTGCTCCAAAAGTTCAGCATCCATGGACCACCTTAATAAAGATAAATATTCATAATATTATAAAAAATAAATACCCATTTAATTTTATTTCCATTAAAATTATTATCACTCAAATTGGATATGTTTTTACCTATTTATGACCAATTCATTGAGGTGGGGTCCATCTGGTCGTCCAGAATAATTGTTCAACTTGATTGAATGTTTTGGACCCTTTTATGGCCGAATTAAATCCTATTATTCAATAAAAAGATGAATAAAATAAATATATAAATCCAAAAAAAAGGAATTAAATAAATTTGATTTATATTTTAAAATATATGAGCGAATTACCAAAGTGATTAAAATCTATCGATATTTCCAAATTAAGCAGTTTTCATATTTAAGCTCAAAACACCCTATAAATCCAAAATTGATGTAAATAACACAAATTGATAAATTATTAGTGATTAAATAATTTAATTATATATAAAAAATGACGAAAATATTATCTCTATCAATTCCCCCACACCTAAACTATTCTTGTCCTCAAGTATAAAATCTCAACATGGAATTCAAATGGCACCATTGTTACCAATATTCAAATTTCAAGCAATAAAATCAAACAATTATCAATTTCCAATAAAAATTTCAAGTTTCACAAAAAATGTCAATTTAATTTCCTATTTTTAAAAGAAACAATCAATTCACACATTTTACTTTTCCCTTTTGAAAAATGATGGAGCTTCTCCTTTCTTTCATTCAAGCTTCTCAATTTATCATTACTAAACATGACAAATCACGATCTACCTATATTTTTAATATTTTATCTCATCATTCATGATACAATTAAATTGGAGTTATTCTTATATCATGAGAACATGCTCCATATCCATAGTCTTGTAAAGGAACTAATTTCTCCACTTTGTAAAGACAAAACACACATAAAATCATGAGGACTTGCAAAAAAGGTTCAAATGAGTCTGTGGATTAGGGGTGGAGGGTAAATGATTGAAATAATTTAAGGCCTAAAGTATGGGGTTTTACTCTTAAGTATAGTTCATGATTAATCAGGTGAAAACATAGAATTAACCTCACTCAAATCCCCTTGATAATGTGAAACACAACACCACCCCTTTTTATAACATGGGATATGAGTCAAGAAATGATTACAAAAAAAAAACGATATCCTCCAAGTTCTCCCCTTTTAAAATAAAGCTCCAGAAAGGTAAAACTTAATTTATTTCTTTATTTCTTTTTTTTGGATTTTTTTTGTAAAGCTCTATAAAGGCATAACTTTATTTTCAATTTCTCTCTCTCTCTTTTTTTAAGGAAAACCAGATGAAATGAAAGAATCATATTGAAATGATGACTCATGCCCAATTTTTTAATAATACATTTCCCAAAATGATGACACACACCTCACACCACCCAAAAATGATACAAATCCCAATGAACGCACACAAAAGTCCCTTTCCCCACACTCAAACTTGAAATATCCATGAAAAAAATACTAAAAGTGCAGGTAGGTAAGGAAATATCACCTTGTAATGTGGATTAAACCTATAAGGAAATTCATGGATTCTATGGGATAACGAAGGATAAATGTAAGGGTGGGTATTAGGTAAATATGTGGCTAGACAAAGTAGTGCCTCAATCATTTTAAATGTTTTTTTTATAATCATATCTTTGACAAGTTTCAAGAAAAGTTCTGGAAGGTGGCATGTCCCAAGATCACTCAAGAAATATGCTCAAGATAAAATAGGAAATATTTTGTCTATAAATCCTCTCGGGAATGGGAATATGATATTGGAAAATCACTCATGGAATGATTAATAATAACAAATTAATTCACATGAATTTTATAAATTAAAAGCATGAAAAATGGTAAGGAAATTTCATTTACATGAAATAATAAATTCCCCCAAATCATGAGTCCTCAATTCAATATTCATGCTTCACTTTAATCATCCAATTCTCAATTTTACTCATTCAATCTTATTAACATTGAAATCTAAAACATGGAATCACTAGAATACTAAGAAACTCATGTCTCCTATATAAGTCAAGTAAAACATAATTCAACTGTGGGAATTCAATTCTAGTTTAAACCAAAAAAAATGTAAGGTGTTTCGAAGTTAAATATTAAAAGTGAACTCCATTTTGAAATGAAGTTTGGTTTTTTTGGGGGGTTCCCTTCTGCCATCTTGAACCTACAAAATATAATTACTCAATTAAGTGAAAGGATCATGTCATTAAATCTCAAAAATATAGGAGGGAGTGGGCTGCATGATAAGCTACTTCTATAAAAAGAAATTGGAATCTAAATTCCTAGAAAGAAAGTAAAGATAAGTCTTGGTAAGATCCCCCAAGTGGGCACTAGCTTCTTTTACTGCCTCTAGAGGGCAGTACTAGCTATTATCCATAATCTGATGGTGGGTGGACTTCTTGTACATAAACCACCACATGTTGTTCTTCCCACCATGTAGTTCTTTGTTCTTATTGAGGAGGACTCCATGGATAAAGTACAAAAGATCCCCCATTTTCAATGTGGTATAGCTTTCATGGTGGGGGTAGGATGAAGTATGGAACCTCCTCCTCTTCAGTTTCTACTTGTGCAACATCTTCTTCAAAATCCAGTGGTTACTCCAGATGTGCTTCATGAAAATAATAGTGAAAGAGAGATTCAAAATTTAAATTTGAAGTATTAATTTCAAAATATTCCCTTTTATGGTAGGCATCTTGTAGATTTGGTTCTTCAGGCATGGCCACTTTTATATTTTTATGGTCTTCCTCATGTAGATGATCAATGTCCTTAAGTAGATCCATGTTTTCCTCAATAGGTGAAATTTCTTCTTCTTCCTCCAAGGCATAGAAAATACTATCTGATTCTGTAAAACAAGAGGGAGTGTCATAAAAATCAGATTCAATAAAACTATAAGAGTCAATGAAAGGTTCAACTCCCCGAGTTGGTTTAGATTCAATCTCTTCTTGAGTTGAAAGTGCCTCTTGGAGTTGATCTTCACTTGATGGAGGTAGGTAGTCAGGATCCTCCAATATTTCTTCAAATTCTACCACTTGGGTGGTATCTTTATATTCCAAGTCTATAGAGATGTATAAAGGTGGTTTCTCTTCTACTTTGTAAGGAATTAGGAGATCATGTTGTATTTCCATTTCCACCCATTCACTCCAAAATTTATCCAAATTCACATGATCACCCTCTTATAAATCAGTATAGAATGATATTTCATCTTTCTCCTCTAGAATTGGTTGAGAGAGGTGGAATTGATCTTCAGAAACATCCTCTTTTACCCCCTTGGGTTATTCAACATCAAAAACTAGTGGGGAAATTTCTTCCATAGCTTGCTCAGGATCTTGCTTCAATTCAGGATCAGGTTGCTCAATTTGTGCTCGAACATAGTCAAATTATATTTTCATTTTTATCCTCAAGTCATCCAGAGTATTGCTAATCCCATCCACCTGAGCATTTAGATCACCATAATCTACTTCTGGTTCTTGATATTGCACATGAGAGTAATTATCCCATGCATAATAATTTGAATTTGAATACATAATGGAAAAGTTTTTTTTTGTAGTTTTTTTAAAAAAAATAATGAAAACTATCTAAAATTTTAAAATATAAAAATTAAAGTAAAAAACCGATTATCTCCCCAACAATGATGCCAGTTTTGACGCACGCCTATCATAGGGCATGGAAAAAGCAATTTCTATGTTTTCCTAATGCTGCACAGTGGCTGACCTGGGTCGTCTCACTAGAGGAGTATTATCAATTGTTCAAATAATTAATCTATATCACCTAAACAAATTACTGGTTTCTTGTATTTATTCTATAAAGGTAATGAAATTTAAATGAAATAAAATCTAAAACTATCATGCAGTGACAAAATGTAATTAAGGAAGAAAGATCTTGGTCCTAGGGCTAGATAACACAGGTTCGTTCATTCATTATTTATTGTTTAAATTCAATTTGATAATTCATTTATTGAAACCTAATTTATGAATTAATTTCCCTTGATTTATTTAGTGTGTGATTTTAGTATGCATCTGGTACACCAAATAACACCTCCTCCAATAGTCAAATAGGATAACACCTCAACCGAGAATGTTATCCCAAAAAGACTCGGCTCCACCAGATACCTTTTCATCCCTTATGGAAACCCCAACTCCATCATATACAGGGTTTTAATAAGATAAGGGAGGTAAAATTAATTAATCAAAGAAAAGAAATGGATTTGTGAATAGTGTCATGGTGGACGACCACCGTACCCGTGCAATATTCCAACCTCCACCACAAATAGAATAAAAACATTTTGAATTAAAGTGTAATAATGAAGAACACCGTGAAACCTACCCCAGGGCCAAGCCTCGAGTTAGCCTCTCATTTTTTAGGATAATAGGTCACAGTGGATAGAAGAAGAAGAAAAGAGAAGAATTATTTATGGTTGTAATAGAAAGTGAGATGGGAGAAGATGGAAACACTTGAATTAAAAATATACATATGCGTTACATGTGAAAAGAAAATTAAAATAAAAAGAAAAGAAAAGAAAATTCCTAAGTCAACAACATATTCCTAAGCCTCCTCTATAATGGTTGTTTTGAACCCCCTCTTCATCATGGGTTAACTCATCCTTATATAGGCCAAGAGATGCCATCCTTGGGTCTTCAAATTTCAGATCATCAAAATCTCGGTTTAATATTTCCTACAGATTCTGTCCACTGAAAGTTTGATCATGGTATGACAATTTAATGGACAAATTTTGGAACGGTTTCTTTATGAAAGATGTTTAAAAATATCTTTTACTCCTCTCCACAAAATTTAAGCTTTATCATCACTATTTAGTAAGAGATATGGATAATTAAATTCTAGATTTTATTCTGACTGAATGTTTCCTTTTTCTTGCCCAAAAAGTTCAGCATCCATGGGACACTTTAATTAAGTTAAATCTTCATAATATTAAACAGAATAACGTCCCATTTAATTGTATTTCCATTACATTTATAATCACCCAAATTGGATTTGTTTTGACCGATTTATGACCAATTCATTGATGTAGGGTCCACGCGGTCGTCCAGAATAATTGTTCAACTTGATTGAATGTTTCAGACCCTTTGATGGCTGAATTAAATCCTATTCATGAAGACAAAGATGAAGAAAATAAATATATGAATCAAATATAAAAGGAATGACATAAATTTAATTTATATTTTAAAATATATGTGTGAATTACCAAAGTGATTAAAATCTGTCAATATTTCCAAATTAAGAAGTTTTCATATTTAAGCTCAAAACACCCTATAAATCCAAAATTGATGTAAATAACACAAATTGATAAATTATTAGTGATTAAATAATTTAATTATATATAAAAAATGATTAAAATATTATCTATATCACTCACATGTGTTGTGTCTGGTGCAGACGATCGACATTTCGACAGAGACTTTGGTGGACCAGGACCCAGAGGTGCTCAGGGAGACGGGACTGACGGACACCACGATAGTGGACTTAGTGGCCTAGGACCAGGTGGGACCTAGTAGGATTAGGTGGAAAGGACTTTCTACTTCGGCTTCTAATAGATACACTACTCTCATGATAAGGTGGGGTTTTCCATGGATGACCATCAGAGTTTCCTTTTTTTGTACTTTTCTATTCTCAGTTCTTTATTGGGTTTGTATTCTGGCCACTTATATTAGTTGTACTTGTACTCAGTTTTTTTAGTTATACTTGTTTTTTTTCAGTGTGCGAGACTTGGTTGGGCGTGTGTGTGCATATAGGTACTCAGGAAAATTCCTACCACTTGCAGGTTGACGCCTTCAACGCTAGTCGCCAGCCCCTAGCTTTCAGGAGGCGGGCTTAGGGTAGTCACGACATGGGCCCCAGGGGATGAGTCATGACACAATTTTCTATGAATATAAGAAGGCATGTCATATTATACCAAATTTTACAAAATTGAAGAAGAAAGATTTAAAATCAAAGAAGACTCAAAGAGTAGATGTAAAGAGAAAATAAAATTTCTAGATACCTAGAGTTCCAATGAAGGTTATACTACTTTGGATAGTTCATTATAACATAGTGGATATGATAGTTATAAGATTGTTTGTTTTTATTCAAACATTACAAAGAGTGAAAAATGATTCATGGCTAAGTTAATTACATAATCTTTGAAAAACTTTACCCTAGCTTCTAAATTCACTTATACCTATGATGATGATTATTTAACCTCATCAAATGATGGAAAAAATAATCTATGAGATGCTGGAAACCAAAATTCATTGGATGATGAAGATGGTATGGAAAATTTTGAATAAATTTATAGATTTATAATCCTTATGGAAAAGGAAAATAAAACATTGAAAAATAACTATGATTGTGCAGAGGAAAATATTTTTAAATATAATAAAATAATTTCAAAACTAACATATGAGGTTTCTAAACATTCATTAGAATTAGATTCCAAGTCTAATTCTAAATCAATTATAAAAAAAAATCAGAATTTGATTGTTAAACTAAAATTTTATGTCAATATATTTTTATTTAAATAGAGTTCAATCAATTGGTTTTCATAGTGATTTTATTTCTAAAGAATTAGTAGCCGTTCAATATAAAAGAGTTGGGTAGATGTGGGTTACTTAAATTTTATTTGAGAATGTGATCAGACCCAAGAAAGTTTGGGTACCTAGAACTTAATGTAAATATTTTAAGGGGAAGAGGCTGAGTACCAACTACCTAAATAAATGGTACATGAAAAATGGTTGTTTTGGACATCTGAATAGAGACAAGTATAACTTTTTGAATTTGAAAAAGTCAAATGGGGTATGATTCACTTTTGGAGACAACACATTGGGTGAAATTATCATAATTTTTTTATATTCCTTTTATTGTAAAAACTTTAATCTCTAATGTTGTCTATGTACTAGGGCATAATGAAAAACTTATTAGTATTATACAAATATATGATGAGGGTTACCTTGGTAATTCTAGGAATGACAAATTCATTATCAAAATTATGAAGGTACTTTCATTAAATATAGAGATAAGTATGAGAATGTAGACACACTTGAATTAAAAGACTTAATACATTATAAATTACATTTTTATAGTGCAACTAAAGATTTATCTTGGTTATAGAATAAAATTTTATGAAAATATAATTTTTTTATTTTAGCTAAAATCTTTAGGAAAGGGAATGTTAGAGAACTACCATAACTTAATTTTAACTCTATTATTGTTTAATGATGCTAATTTATTTGGAAATAAACATAATTATAGTTTTAAACCTAATATAGGAGTCTAAACTTCTGATGAATTATTGTTAGTGAATATGGATTTATTTGGTCCTATAAAAACTGTGAGTGTTGGAGGAAATCACTATGTTTAGGTCTTGGTTGATGATTACACTAGATTTAAATGGGTTTATTTTTCACAAAAAAATATGAAGAACTTTTTCATTTTTTTTGTACTTCTATTAAAAAGGAGAAAAACCCACCTTTGATTACTTTATAAAGTGACCATGGTGGTGAGTTTGTGAACATTGATTTTGAAACTTTTTCTAGTAAGAAAGGTATTACTCATAACTTTTCAGCACCAAAAACACTACAACAAAATAGTTTAGTTGAACAAAGAAGTTTGATTCTTTAGGATATTACTTGAAATTTTCTAAGTTAATATTATTTTTTTGGTCATTTCTAAGCTGTGGTAATAAGTATTACTTTATATACTATAAATTGAGTTTTACTTTATCTGTTTCTTAATAAAACTACTTATGAGTTGTGAACCCTAAGAAAACCAAAACTTTTATTCTTTAGAGTCATTGGATATGAATTATTCATTCTGAATACTAAATATCTACTTCATAAATTTTATTCTAAGATAATGAAGGAATTTTCCTTTATTATTATAAAAATAGTAAGGCTTATAGAGTTTTTTTATAAAAAAAATATAGTTGGAGAAACTATTAATGTAAAGTTTAATGAAATCAATCATTTTTATGGAAAATGAATAGAAGTGAATCACCCAGATAATGTTTTTGAAAAATATCCTATATTTTTACTAAAATTTAATTCAAAACCATTAATAGTAAACCATATGGTAGGAACTTCAATGGATTTTCAATATCCATAAAATATTTCTATGGAAGATACATAACCAATAGTCAAAGATCAACTTACCACTTTACCTAAGAACCATTAAATCTTAAGGATCCATTCCACCGATAATATCATTATATATGTAAGAAATCCAATCAAAATAAGAAGTTCATTAAGAAATCAATGGGTGCACTATGCATTTATATACTAATTGAATCTCAAATGAAATATAATTCCTTGGGTGATAAATGCCGGATTAGGGAAACACAGTAAAAGCTAGATCAATTTGAATAGAATCAAGCCTGGACTTTGGTTGAGTGTCCTAAATAACTTCTGATGATATAAGTAAAATTGGTCTTTAGAAATAAATGTGATAAAAATGGAATTATAGTAAAGAATAAAGAAAGACTTGTTGCTAAATATTATTTTCAAGAAGGTATAAACTATAGTGAGAGTTTTTCACTATTATCTAGACTTGAATCCATCCAGATCAAACTAGATTTTTCATCACATCTATATTTCACTCTATTACAAATGGATATAAAAAATAAATTTATTAAATAGACTTTTTAGGAGGAATTTTATATTTCCCCCCCACTTTTGAAGATATTAAATTTTAAAAACTTGTATTTAAACTTAACAAAGCACTCAATGGTCTTAAACAAGCCCCAAGAGCTTGGTATAATAAAATTACCCGATTTTTTATGTCAAAATAATTTTGTTAATGGAAATGATAATCCAACTCTTTTTATTAAAACAGTTTTCAAAGAAACCATTTTTTTTTCAAATGTATGTCGATGAATTTTTTTAGCTCAACTCAAAAATCTATTTCCAATAGTATTTCAGAACTTATGAAAAGTGTGTTTGAGATGAAAATGGTGGGATAAATTATAATTTTCCTTGGTCTTAAAATCTCTCAAAAACTAGAAGGAAACATTTTAACTCAAAATAATTATATGAGAGATTTACTCAAATATTTTTGTTTTAAAAATGTTTCAAGTATAGGTACTAGAAGACAACATCTATCAAACTTTATCTTGATAAATCTAGGAAATTAGTTAATCAAAAACTTTATAGTAGTATGATTCAAAGTTTTTTTATCTAATAGTTAGTTAACCATACATAATGATTTTAGAATGGATATTTGTGATATTTCATGTGAATCTAAAAGAATCACATCTTAAAGAGGTAAAATGAATTTTCCAACATCTTAAAGGAATCTTAGAATTTGGTTTATTTTATTTATTTGGAAATTATTTTTTATTAAAATATAATCAAATAATGACCTTGGAGGCTATATATTGGATATGAAAAGTACTTAGAGAATGTTTAATTTATTAGGAGAAGATTTAGTTTCTTAGTCTAGCAAGAAGAAACAATTAGTTTCAATTTTCACTACTAAAGCTAAATATATGAAAAAAATTAGGTACAACCACGAAAGTGGCACACGAAACAAGGAAGAAAATACAGATAAATCATTGGCCCGAGGACTTGACCCCGCAACCATGCTCTAAACCCCTCCCCACCCTTACCACCCCACCCGAGCATGGGGGTACTAAAGCTAAATATATAGTATTCATACATTATTGTGAAAAAGTTTTTTGGACATAGAATAAAATAAACATTTTTGTTTGAGTTTCATTCAAAATCTAGTCCATTATGACAATAAAAGTTCCATTTATTTTTTTAAGAAACCAGTACACCACTCATGTGAAAAGAACATAAATGTAAAACACCATTTTTAGGGACCACACACAAAAAAGATATATTATTCTTTATTTTAACATAATTAAAAATCAGTTTTCTAATATATTTTAAAAACCTTTAAATTACAATATATTAAAATACATAAAAAAGAAGTTGAGGATGATTAACTTAAAGTGATTTTCAATTCACTTTCCTTTTCACCAATCTCATGACATTCAAAAACTCCTCAAGAAAGGGAGAGGAACTTTTTTTTATAAAGGTTTGTTATTTTTTAATATTAATTTTGTTAGATATATTTCTTTAATATAGGATATGCTAATTAATTTAACTTTAACTGTTATATAACTCTAATTATTCTTCTTTAAAGATTATATTCATTAACCTCTAAAAGAAAAAGAGAATATTCTTTAAAATATTGTCAGGAAAACAACCTTTAATGAAAAATGAAAAATTTCTATTGAAATTTTTCTAAAACCGTCCTTGAAAGAGGAAAATCATCTATATATTGGAAGATAACTTTTGGGAGGCTTAATTTATTTAACTATATCTTCTTCTATTCTTACCTAATTCCTATGAATTTGTTGAAAAAGTGGGGGGGGATATATTATTTTAAAGTGGTATTTTACTAACCATTTTTAATTCTTTATTTCTTCCTTGATTCTTTTTTAAAATAACAAAGGGGTAGAGGATTTAGAAAAATTGACAATTTTTAAATCTTGAAAAATTGTAATATTTATTTTCCTATGAGGGAGATATTTCATAATTGAAAGTCCTTATAAAGGGGGAGAATTTTTCATCTTATTTTTATATAATGTGTTTATTTCATATTTTTTTAAGTAAAATAGAAGAAATTTATTCCATTATAACATGCATGGAGTTTTGTTTTCAAAATCAGTGATCATATCAGTTTTAAGTGCATGTCTTGTGTTTTAAAAAAAGAGGGATATTGTTGAGTCAATGACTCACTTTCTCCAATTATTTTGAAAATAATAATACACTTAATTAGAATTTTATTTAACTTGAAGTATTTTTAATTATTTTTTTTGTGTAGAGGAAAAATGTTGAAAAATTAAATTCTAAAGTTTTTATTATAAAAACACGGTGATTAGAATTTTCATGATAGATTACATTCGTTAGATGTAAGAGAACTATACCAGTACTTGAATAACTACATCTAAAGATAAAGAGATAAGATAAGATCATCAAATGATGTTGATGAACATTTTTATGTGGTTTCAAATAATCTTGAATAATGAAAAATTTGAATGTTGGATTTAGTTATAATAAAGTTTATATATACTTATACAAATTCATGGATAAGGAGGACTGAGCTAACATAAAGAGACGTTACATGATTATTTTATTGTTTTTGGTCTTGTTGAATCCATACAATAGATTTTTTCCTTAAGATTACCTCTGATCCATGTAACTTTTTTCTAAGTGTTTTAGCTAAGAGATACCATTGTGTGAGGTTTTCCTTGTAAAGATCATAGTTTTCTCTTGTAATCATTGAGTTTTCAATCATTGAGATTGATGGATTCTGATAAGAATGATAGAGCTTCCTGTGTGTGAAGCGTACAACCGACCTATGTGTCAATGGATTCCAAGGATAGGAATATTGAGCATTTGATTATCTGGATCAAGGGATTTCAAAGACAGGAAGACATAAAAACTTTTAACGGGTTTAAATCAAGAAATTTTGGGGATAAAAAGATAGAACTTCTAATCAGTTTAAAATTAGGGATTCTTAAAGTTAGGTTTATATATTTCCTTACTGATTAAGGTTAAAGTAAGTTGGTTTTATAATATACTTTTTTGGGGTGATAAAATTATGGTTATACACTCCATGTATTGTTTTAATAAATTTTTTCTATTATGTTTTTAACTTCATTAGAAGTTGTTGAATTTTTGATAGTATCAATTTCTACTAATATTAAAATTATTCTGAATTTTGTAACTTTATCATAATATCATACTTCCAATAAATGTAAAACCTAAGGGTATTATAAATTGTAAGTTGTTTTTTAACTAAAATTCACCCCCACTCTTGTAGTGTATCTAACATAATTATTTTGGGAAAATAAGGATAACACAAAAACCAATCTAATTTAGTTTTTTGGTTAAGTGAGTGAGTTTTTTTATTATAAAGTGGAATCTCTAGTTTTTTTATACAGGACTTCAAAAAATTCAACTACTATTCATAATTAATTTTTTTGTATGGTAAGGTTAAACGACATCATTTCTATCATCTCATTCCTTGGGTGAATAGTTTTTCATGACACCAATGATTCCCAAGACATGTTCTACCATTGAACCAAGAGAGAAATTTAGGTGATTCATGAGAGAGTTTTCAAAGACTGGTAGAATATTATATATACAAGGTAATAGAATATTTGAAACTTGAATATACTTGAAGAAGTATTGAAGTAGAGAGTGAAGAAAGAAATAATTCCAAAGAAACAAAGTGGAGTATTATTATATATATATATATATCACGATATAGTTTATTATGATTATTTTTATAGGAAATAAGTAAAAGTATAGAAGGAATAAATGAGTTGTGTAAGAGTCATATTTCAAAAAAAATAGCAATATAAAGCTAATGAATAAGCTACATAAAATTGATTTTCCTTCTACATAATGGTTATTTGGAATGAACACTACATATTTAAGGGAAAAATAAAATAATTAGAGAATTATAAGTGTAAAATGACTCTATGTAAAGGTACTTCATCTTCATGTGTAAGGATAATTAAGTGGCTATATTAGGGTAACTATTTTTGTCCAAAATGTCAGACACTGCACTCTAATGTCAATGAGAAGTATGATTTGAAATTAGTTTTGATTCAGATCTTGATATATTTAAAATAGAGAGTTATAACATTCCATGATGTATCCATAGTTAATGTTTTGATAATGCCTTAGTTAAGTGTCTATGGTTTTACATAAGGCGTAATATACTATGGCATAAGCCATGGTGTAAGTTTTGATTCTAATGATTCCATGTAATCTGTGATATCAAGTTTCCAAATATCATGATATGATGGATCATGATTTAATAAGGAATAAAGGAATGATATTAATTATTAGAATTCATGATATTAATAAGAACCATGGGCTTTGCACAGAAAGGTAAGGAGAATCCAAGATATTAATAAGAGAGAGTCTTTAGCCTAGTTTTTAAGAGAATAAAATTGAATACTAAAAAATGTAGAAAGTCTAGAGAATGTGGAGTCTTTTAAGAGAGATTATCTCAAGTATTTTGAACTATCTATAATATTGGTAATTCAAAATCACTAATTTACATGTGCTGTGAATATAAAATGAAGAGAATTATGGAGGAAGACCCAACACTAATATAACTATTCTCTTTATATCTCTCCACATATATATTGATACAGGTTAAATATAGGTGATGTGATGAGAGTTAAAAATGGTTATTTTAATAAGAAAATATTTATTTCAAGAAGTTTGAAGATCTTATATTACATTATAAGTATTCCAAATCTATGAGTATCGGATTATAGAGAGAATGAAGAACCAGTGCTACTGTTCATGTGCACTAATAAAGAAGAAGAGAGTAAAATCTAGTAAAATATATAATAATTGAAGAGATAAGAAGAGGAAATTATAAGAAGAGTAATATATAATAAAAATAGTATTTTCACATAGAATATTTGACAAAAAAACAGACCTACATTCATGCAAGTAGATGAAGAATATGGTTGTGTTCTGTATTCCAGTTTGTACAAAAAGAAGAGGAAGAATAAGGTGCATTATTTATAGATTACTTAAATAAAGATCAAGGTGTGTCTATGTGTGCTTCTATACATATATAATAATATGAAGGTTCTTGTATGATACTATTCAAGTAAGAGGAAGAGTATAAAGATACCAAATTAATACACTAACGATAAGTCAAATTCTCTATTAGTGAATGAGATTCCTGTTTTCATATGCTTATTTCACAACTGTTATGGATGAAAGTAAAAATAACTCATCAAAATTATTATGCACTATTAAGAGACTATTATGAAATGAGATTTTATACATAATCCCTGTTTGCTGCAACTCATAGGCTTATTACTATTGGGTCATGTGATTATGGGTTTTTCCCATTTACACCAAGGATTATCCTTTATTATTAAAAGGTGACCCTTGTAAATAAATTTATCCTTTGTGTGTGTGTTTATATGTAAAAAAATGTGAGGCGGAGATAATGTGTGATAAATTCACCAAATAGTGATATAGACAAATGAGAAAATGGATTAAAAAGTTTAAAATGTTCAAAAAGGCCACCTACACTAATTCACCTCCCCTCTTAGTGTTGATATATTCATAACCTGTCCTTTTAATTGGTATCTGGGCCAGGTTCACCTTGGATTGAATTCTATTATTTATAATTTTTTTAATAATTTTATTCCCTTTAAGAATTTATAATGATGTGAAGTTTTTGTAAATATATGATTATTTCTATGCAGAATGTTACCTTTATCAAGACCATGATGAATAGAAAAAAGAAATAAAAGAGAAAAATGAAGAATGAATCTATCCCATTTTAAGAGTAATATGTTTTATTTTCTCTAAAAAAATAAATATTTAGATCGAAAAGAGATGAATAGGTTTTTTAGTTAACTACTAAGGAAATGGATAGTATTTCCACCTCAAAATATTCAAGGCATTTAGATGAAAAAGTCGTATGTGATAATTCTTGTCAAATATTTCCACATTATGAACCAAGTACCAATGTAAAAGATCACATATCTGTAGGTTCTCAACAAATTTCACTTATTGGAATAAAATATATTCCACATTGTATTCCAAAATAAATTATTTCTTTTATTTATGGGATGTTTGAAAGCATGTAGAAGGATATCACCCATCTTGAAAGAGAAAAAAACATTGAGAAATATTTAATAGAAAATGTTATAGAATGTATAAATCTCTCTAAACAATTTAGATCCATAGAAATAAGAAATATGAAGTTTGAGGTGAGATTCTCCATATCTGAGAATGGATGGATCAATGAAATTCAAGATAAGAAAGAAGAAAATAAAAAACTTAAGGAGAAGATCTATAACGACCCATACTTTACATACATTGTCATTAATTCAGAATTTAAGCACACTTATTACAACATATAACAAAACCAGGAAAGGACCGTATATGTATAGTGTCTTTAGAAACTAGGAAACATAAACAACTGGTTCATAAAGTGTCTACACTGTCTCCCATTTATTTCATCATATCTATAGTATCTTTTTGGCATATCCTACTTAATAACCTTCTTCCTGACCTGGGGAAATAAAACATACAAAAGGGTGAGCTCAAATGCTCAGTAAGGGTAAACAAAAGAAATATCAATCACATCATATACATAAGAACATAACATTTGGAAATCTTAACCTGCAAAAGAAATCATAATTTCATAACATGGGATAAATCATAGTAGTGAAATGTAATACCAATAATCATAAATTAAAACATGAAACTTTGTGGCATACACACATAATCATATAGAATCATTTCTTATTAGTCAAGACTCATTTCCAAGACTATCTTAGTGGACAAAGTTCATTTCTGAACCGAGTTCACTCCTCGTTTCAGTCCTGTTTCACTGAACTGGTTTAACCTGCCGTTCCAGCCATGTCTATCTCATGAGATAAAAAATCTTTACCCAATGCATTGGAGGGAGATATAGGTCCCACCCATCTCATAATGATACCATTCTTATGTGTGCCACAAAATCATAAACCATACATTATAGCATAACCCATGTAATAAAAATGGGATTCTTAAACATCGTGACATCATAAAACAACTCATATAAGATAAAGAAATTCATAAAAATAATTCCATCACAACATAATCAAATCAATGTAATAATAGAGATAGAAACAGAACCCTTTATTATCTTAGATGGAAAATAATTTTGATAAAACACTTGAACTCCATTCTTGAGGAAAATATCCTTTCAACTTCAAAAACGTTTTCCTTTCTTAACATGTCATACAATTTTAAACTAAAAGAAGTTGATTAAAAATAAACTTGAAAAATTGTAAAGGAAGCTTCTTGGAAATAATGTTTTAAAAATACATTCATGCCGTATAAGTTAAAAAAAATATTCTTCGTACTTTTGTTGGAAAAGTCAAAAAGTACCTGGTACAAAAAATGACATAAGATTCCTTTCATATCCTTTAATAAAAACTCACCGAAGGGTAAAATTGGATTTAAAAAATTGTAGGTGGATGGAAATAATATTACATATTGAGGAAACATGGATGTGGATGATAAAATACACCCTAGTAAATACTAAAGTATAAACAATCTCGGATAAAAATGAGATTGTGATATTTCCCTTACCTTAGGTCCAATTTGCCTCGTAATTGTCCGAACCTCCTGTATAATGATTTAAATAATGTTATTGAATTATTCTAGAATCATAATTATTGTTATGATATCATATATGGTCATATTCTTAGCTTCTTAGTAGTAATATTTCATTGCTACTTGTTATTCGGGTGTTTATAACTTTTTGTTCTTAATGCTTGTTTTGTCGAATAAATTCTTATTCTTCTCTTTAGGTTATAGATACATCATTTCCAGAATGGTATTAATGTACTATATATCATATTTATTCATTAAATTCATTTATATAATCATTATTCAATTAAGATCATGTAGAACGAATCACATCACATCGTGGAGACGGTATTCCGTACGTACGCACGAGCGATGATATCGTTCCCATGATCATGGAATTGTATTGGAGTGTATGTATACTATTTAAGAATCAATATCACTTTACAATAATCATATATAGTAATTATTTACACCATTATACCCATCCAATTAAGGTGGTGGGGGAAAATAGATTACACCACGGCGTGGAGACGGTATTCCGTACGTATGCACGCGCGGTGATTTCGTTTTCCATAGGATGGATAGATGTTGAAATAGGGTTGTTTAATACTTATAATAACATATCAGTATATGAGTGATACTGATGTTATTACTTCATAATGAAACAACTAATGAATAAGATGTTGAAGAAGAAAGAATTTGGAAAGGATCGGTAATGGATATTACCTCTTTTTGACGCACCTCTTCTTAACCTCCTCTTAGGGCACTAGGGTTGGTCTTTGAAGAAGACCAGAACCTCTAGGATGATTCTAGGGAAGTGGGGAAGTGAAATGGGTAGGGTTTGTCCGATATTGAAGGCTAAAATTGGTGTGAGGAGGAGAGGGAGGAGGTGCCCTTTTATAAGGGAGGAGAGGGGCACCTTTGGAAATATAAGAAATATTAGTTTATATTAAATCCCAACCCCACATAAAAACTTCCAAAATGACTCATATCCGAAGATTAGATGAGATAGGGTTTTAATATCATCAACCAATAAAATTTAGACATGTTAGGAATTTATTTAAAACATTACCAACTTGATTTATCCTCATTTATCAATTTAATTTTATTTGTGGTAATAATATTCTAAATTTTAAATTATTATTAATAATTACATATGTGTTGTGAATTTTCCATAAGTTGACACTTTATGACATTGTCGACCATATAAATTTTAATTTATAAGTTTTAAATATTTTTTTTGATTTTTAAACAATTTTATAATATGTTATTTTTATAAAATAACAATAGTGTCAATTTTGACACTATTCATTTATTTGAATTTAAATAAAATATATACAGAGGATATGTTCGAACTAAAAGCTTTAATAGATTAATAAAATGTCATATGTATCTAGAAAATTAGTGGATCACATTAAATAGTGCATATAATAATTATTTTAATATTTTAAAACCATTTATTTGAAATTTTAATTAATAAAATAATTTCAACATCACTATTGTGTCATAATTAATGATAATTATTTAATTCCTAAAAATTCTAAATAAATTCCTATGATATAGATAATTGTATTAGATTTCTAGAGACTATTCATTTTCGAAGTTTCGTTAAGTTTATCACCAAATTAAAATTATTATACTTATAAGATTTAAGAAAGTGACATGTTGTCACATTCTTTGGTTTTAATAATAATTACATTATTTTCATGGAAAAAAGTCTATTAAATGAATCTAATCTGACCCTTAGGTGATATGGGTTGACTTTTAGTCATCCAATAGGATTTTGGTAGGTGTTAGGGTAATTTTATAATCTTATATTTACCCTTAATTACCCAATTTACCTTTAACTATAGTAAATAAAATTTACCGTAGTTACTATTCATAATGCCCAAAAATAAAATGTAGCCTATTAACATAATTTGGACCCACTGATTCTGAATATGGAATCCATTTTTCAAAATTTAAAACATATAAGTTGCAGTAATTAATTTAAAATAAATCCTATTGTTAAGAAAATGGGTTTTAGAAGTTAAAACATTGCCAAAGATTGAAATGTTTTTACCTATGAATTCAATGTGAAATTAATGCTAATGACATACATTGTATTAAATGGTAAAAATATATTCTATATATACTTTAAAACTATTCAATATTATAATTTAACCATATAAATTATCTCAATGAAAAAAGTTGTTTTTAATTAAAAATTAGCGTATTTTTACTATTCATCAAAATATGAAAGTTATCAGAAAAATATCAAAAATTTATCCAAAGTAAATTTTTATATCATGATTCAAAAGAAGAATTTTATTTTGTCAAATTGAACTTATAAATGTGTCAAAAACTATATTTAATGTGGGTGCGCCATCAAAAGGCGGCAAAACTGCATTTTTTGATAAATACTTATTTTACCCAAAAAAAAATTATTTTGTTCTCTTACCATGTTCTAGAAAATGTGTAAGATGAATAATAATATTGTAAAATTTAAAATTCAGTTAATACTATTCATAACAGCTAGTTTATAATATTATAATAATATATCGTTGTTTAGTGGAACTCGGTATTGCGTACTACACACGCTATCGAGGAAGGTCGCGATTGCATGCAGCGAAAGATTCCTTTGATGATTTATATAAAAACAAAATATTTCTCATAAAAGTATCGGGTGTTACATTCTACCCCCCTTAAAATGAATTTCTCCCTCGAAATTCGTCACTTTGTAACAAACAGATGAGGATACCTCTCCCTCATCATATCCTCAAGCTCCCATGCAGCTTCTTCTAATTGGTGGTTCCTCCATAAAACTTTCACCAAGCGAGTGGTCTTGTTTCGTAGGACTTTTTCACTACGATCCAGAATCTCTATCAGTTGTTCTTCATAAGAAAGATCTTGCTCCAGCGGTACAACTTCTAAGCTGAGTACATGTGAAGGATCAGGTATGTACTTTCTCAGGAGAGATACATGGAACACATCGTGAACTTGAGAGAGATTCGGTGGAAGCACCAATCGGTAAGCTACCTTCCCAACATGATACAGTATTTCGAAAGGACCGATATATCTAGGGCTCAACTTCCCCTTCTTTCCAAATCTCATGACCCTCTTCCAGGGAGATATTCATAAGAACACTTTATCACCCACTTCAAACTCTAGGTCTTTTCTTCGGTTGTCGGCATAACTTTTCTGTCGACTCTGAGCTACTCTTATGTGTTGTTGAATAGATCGGACCTTTTCTACCATCTCATCAACAATATCAGGTCCTAATAGCTTTCTTTCCTCAACTTCATCCCAGCAAGTTGGAGTCCTGCATTTATTTCCATAGAGAGCTTCATAAAGAGCCATCTGAATACTGGAGTGAAAGATATTATTATAAGAAAATTCCACCAAAGGTAGGTGTTGATCCCAACCACCTTTGAAATCCATAGATCAAGATCTCAACATATCTTCTAGAGTTTGAATTGTTCTCTCAGACTGACCGTCTGTCTGAGGATGATAAGAAGTGATGAAACTCAACTCTGTATCTAGAGTATGCTGAAGACTTCACCAAAACTTTGAGGTAAACCTCGGATCCTAATCAGATATAATAGAAAGTGGTACTCCATGCAATATTACCACTTCCTTCACATATATCCTGGCAAGCTGATCTAGAGAGAAATCCTCTCTAATAGCGATGAAGTGTGTAGACTTTGTAAGATGATCAACTATGACCCAGATAGCATTATTGCCTTTGGATGTTTTAGGAAGTCCTGTGACAAAGTCCATAGTGATGTTTTCCCATTTCCATTCGGGTATGGGTAATGGTTGTAACATCCCCTTAGACTTCTGTCTCTCAACTTTAACTTGCTGGCAAACCAAGCATCGAGAGACATATTCAGCAACATCTCTTTTCATGCCATCCCACCAGAAGTACTCTTTCAGGTCCCTATACATCTTCGTGCTTCCAGGATGAATAGAGAATGAAGAACTATGAGCCTCATCTAGCATCTCCTTCTTTAATTCGGGGATGGGAGGAACACAAACCCGATTCCTGAACTTTATTATCCCGATTCCTGAACTTTATTCCCGATTCAGGAACATTTCTCACCTTCTTTTGCAACTCGACATCTTCTTTCTGTGCCTCTTTAATCTTCACATGTATAGATGGTTGAACATTCATTTGAGAAAGATACGATTTTTCCCCTTTCATTATAATTCCAAGATCCATCCTTTGTAAATCCATAAATATTGGATCTTTTGTGATCCTCATCATGGATAAACTGGCATGGTCTTGTCGACTTAATGCATCTGCCACCTTGTTTGCTTTCCCAGGGTGGTAATGAATTGAGCAGTCGTAATCCTTAATCAGCTCCAACCATCTTATTTGGCGCATATTCAGCTCCTTTTGTGTGAAAATATACTTTAAACTTTTATGATCAGTATAAATATCACACCTTTCACCATAAAGGTAATGCCTCCAAATCTTTAATGCAAAGATTACCACAGCTAACTCCAAATCATGAGTTGGGTAATTTTGCTCATGTATTTTCAACTGTCGTGAGGCATAAGCTATCACCATATCATTTTGCATAAGAACACACCCCAAACCCTTCTTGGATGCATTACTGTAGATCACAAACCTTTCTCCACTACAAGGTAGTGTGAGCACAGGTGCACTGGATAACCTTCTTTTCAACTCCGTGAAATTCTCTTCACATTCCTCTGTCCAAAAAAATTTAACTCCTTTCTGAGTCAACTTGGTGAGTGGATTAGATAATCGTGAAAAATCTTTCACAAAACATCGATAATATCCAGCCAAACCAAGAAAACTTTGGATCTTAGTCACTGTTGTTGGTCTCGACCATCTTTCGATAACCTCTGTTTTTGCTGGATCCACAGATATCCCCTCTTTTGAGATTATGTGACCCAAAAATGAAACTATTTGAAGCCAAAATTCACACTTGGTAAATTTGGCATAAAGATTCTCCTTTCTCAGGGTCTTCAATATAATTCTCAAGTGATCTTCATGTTCTTCCTTGCTCTTTGAATAGAAAAGAATATCGTCTATAAAGACTACCAAAAACTGATCAAGATAGTCTCTAAATACTCTATTCATCAGATCCATGAAGATAGTAGGGGCATTAGTAATACCAAATGGCATCACTATAAATTCATAGTGTCCATACCTTGTACGAAAAGTTGTCTTTGGTATATCCTCCCTTTTGACCCTTAATTGGTGATACCCTGAACGAAGATCAATCTTGGAAAAGTATTGAGATCCTCGTAGTTGGTTAAATAAGTCATCAATGCGTGGGAGAGGATATTTTTTCTTGATAGTGATCTTGTTATGTTCTCGATAATCAATGCAGAGTCTCATTGATCCATCTTTCTTCTTAACAAATAGAACAGGTGCTCCCCAAGGTGACGCACTAGGGCGTATGAACCCCTTATCAAGATTCTCTTGAATTTTCTTCTTCAATTCCTGCAACTCCATTGGGGAAATTCTATAAGGTGTCTTTGAAATAGGAAAAGCACCTGGTACGAGTTCTATTGAAAACTCAACTTCACAATTTGGTGGGAGACCTGGTAATTCCTCTAGAAATACATCATCAAACTCCCGTACAATGGGCATATTCTTAATCATGAGTTTCTCACCAACCATTTGAGATAAATAACCTTCATTTAGTGGAATCAATACCCATAAAATGGAAGAAATTTCCACTGGAAGGTTATGTTCATCCTTGCATCGATAGACGATCATAGATTGATCTGGAATATGAAATGTGACTTCCCTTATTTGGCAATTGATATGAGCTCCATGTAGAGAAAGCCAATCCATGCCAAGAATCACATCAAATTCCACTATAGGAAGGATCACAAGATTTGCAGGAAGCACTTTCCCACAAACTTCAATCGGAGAAGAATTATAAACTTTTGATGCAACTGTTGTGCCATTAGGGGTTGTCACAGCTAACTCAACATCTAACTGTTGAGGTAATACGATGATATCCTTAGAAAATTCTTCAGAAATAAAGGAGTGGGTGGATCCAGAATCAAATAAAACATTTGCTACTTTAGAGTGGATGGTAAGTGTACCTTTCACCACATCATTATCGTACTCTACACCGCTGATAGTAATTGCATGTGACTTTTCTTTGTCTTTAGCCTTAAGAGTTTGTTGACGTCGACCATCATCATCAACCCTTGGATTTGGGCATTGATTGGAATAATGCCCCATCTCCTTGTACTTGAAACATTGAAGTGTAGTAGGTTCATTCTGTGTGTCCCTTACTTTGTTTGCATCATTAGACATCTTCTTCCCATCATTGCGGCATTCAAATGTCCGATGACCTTCCTTTCCACATTTGAAACATTTACTTGTCCCTTTAAGAAAACTCCCCCCATGTTTCTTTCCACACTTTGAGCATAAGGGAAAGCTCATATTCTTTTCAGTGTGCTCTTTAGATTTTCCTTTGAATTCCATTTTCCTCTTCTTATCAAACCCATATGACTGATGGGTTACTCCAATCTCCATCTCGACTTTAAGAGAACATCAAACGATTTCCTCGTAGCTATTGAAGTCCCTTATGGCTAACGCCCTTAGAAGACTTGGTTTTAATCCACTAAAAAATCCACCGATCTTACTCTCAGGTTGGATAATAATACCAGAAGCGTACCTTGCAAGTCTTGTAAAATTTTCTTCATAAGTACCAACAGATTCATCATCCTTTTGCTTCAGTTCAAGAAACTCTTTCTCCATCTTTGTTCGGAGAATACGAGGGAAGTACTTATTGAAAAATAAGTTCTTGAACTCGTCCCATTCCATGGACTCAATTTCATCGCTTTTCCTTGTATTCTTAATAATATTCCACCATTGATCAGCATCTCCTTCCAAGCGATACACTGCTAGGATGACTTTATCATGTTCAGAACATTGAAGAACTGAAAATATCTTTTCAGTAGTACTAATCCATTGTTCAGCAACTAATGGATCAGTAGAACCGCTGAAAGAAGTTGGACGCTACCTCATTAAGGATTCAACAGAATGTTGCTCCTTCCTTTGCTCGTTTGGAAGTCCTGCATGATTCATAGCTTGAGAAAGTTGTGTGAGCATGGCTACAGGATTTTTCATTCCAGCTCCCATAACGTTTGGTTGCTCAGGGGGACAATCATTGCATTGCCCGTCGCATTCCGCATTAACACGGTTCCTTCGGGTTCCAGCCATTGACTAAAACCAAGAAGAATAGTGTGAGAAACACTAATTATAATAGGAAAACCACATAATCAAGAATAAAATTTCACACTTAAGGTCTTATCATAGGTTGTTCATGGCCATTTCTAAAACACTAAGATTGTGTTCTATACTAAGACTTATCCTTAGGATTCTTACTAAGGCTTTCACATCCTAGTTTCCAAATGTTGACTATAACCTCCCTCTGATACCAACTATAATGACCCATACTTTACATATATTTTCATTACATCATAATTTAAGCACACTTATTACAACATATAATAAACCAGGAAAGGACCGTATAGGTATAATGTCTTTAGAAACTGGGAAACATAAACAACTGGTTCATAAAGTGTCTACACTATCTCCCATTTATTTCATCATATCTATAGTCCCTTTTTGGCATATCCTACTAAATAACCTTCTTCCTGACCTGGGGAAATAAAACATACAAAAGGGTGAGCTCAAATGCTCAGTAAGGGTAAACAAAAGAAAAATCAATCACATAATATACATAAGAACATAACTTTTGGAAATATTAACCTGCAAAAGAAATCATAATTTCATAACATGGGATAAATCATAGCAGTGAAATGTAATCCTAATAATCATAAATTAAAACATGAAACTTTGTGGAATACACACATAATCATAGATAATCATTTCTTGTTAGTCAAGACTCATTGCCAAGACTATCTTAGTGGAAAAAGTCCATTTCTGAACCGAGTTCACTCCTCATTTCAGTCCTGTTTCACTGAACCAGTTTAACCTGCCGTTCCAGCCATGTCTATCTCATGAGATATAAAATCTTTACCCAATTCATTGGAGGGAGATATAGGTCCCACCCATCTCATGATGATACCATTCTTATGTGTGCCACAAAATCATAAACCATACATCATAGCATAACCCATGTAATAAAAATGGGATTCTTAAACATCGTGACATCATAAAACAACTCATATAAGATAAAGGAATTCATAAAAATAATTCCATCACAACATAATAAAATCAATGTAATAATAGGGATATAAATAGAACCCTTTATTATCTTAGATGGAAAATAATTTTGATAAAACACTTGAACTCCATTCTTGAGAAAAATATCTTTTCAACTTCAAAAACGTTTTCATTTCTTAACATGTCATACAATTTTAAACTAAAAGAAGTTGACTAAAAATAAACTTGAAAACTTGTAAAATAAGATTCTTGGAAATAATGTTTTAAAAATCCATTCATGCCATATAAGTTAAAAAAAACATTCTTCGTACTTTTGTCGGAAAAGTCAAAAAGTACCTCGTATGAAAAACGACAAAAGATTCCTTTCATATCCTTTACTAAAAACTCACCGAAGAGTAAAATTGGATTTAAAAAATTTTAGGTGGATGGAAATAATATTACATATTGAGGAAACATGTATGTGGATGATAAAATACACCCCAGTAAATACTAAAGTATAAACAATCTCAGATAAAAATGAGATTGTGATATTTCCCTTACCTTAGGTCCGATTTGCCTCATAAGTGTTTGAACCTCCTGTATAATGATTTAAATAATGTTATTGACTTATTCCAGAATCATAATTACTTTTATGATATCATATATAGTCATATTATTAGCTTCTTAGTAGTAATATTTCATTGCTACTTGTTATTCGGGTGTTTATAACTTTTTGTTCTTATGCGTGTTTTGTCGAATAAATTCTTATTCTTCTCTTTAGGTTATAGATACATCATTTCCAGAATGGTATTAATGTACTATATATCATATTTATTTATTCAATTAATTTATATAATCATTATGCAATGAATATCATGTAGAACGAATCACATCACATCATGGAGACGGTATTCCGTACGTACGCACGAGCGATGATATCGTTCCCATGATCGTGGAATTGTATTGGAGTGTATGTATACTATTTCAGAATCAATATCAATTTACAATAATAATATATAGTAATTATTTACAGCATTATACCCATCCAAGTAAGGTGGTGGGGGAAAATAGATTACACCACGGCGTGGAGACGGTATTCCGTACGTACGCACGCGCGATGATTTCGTTTTCCATAGGATGGATAGATGTTGAAATACGGTTGTTTCATAATTATAATAACATATCAGTATATGAGTGATACTTATGTTATTAATTCATAATGAAACAACTAAATAAGAAGATGTTGAATAAGAAAGAAATTGGAAAGGATCGGTAATGGATATTACCTCTTTTTGACGCACCTCTTTTTAACCTCCTCTTAGGGCACTATGGTTGGTCTTTGAAGAAGACCAAAACCTCTAGGATGATTCTAGGGAAGTGGGGAAGTGAAATGGGCAGGGTTTGGCCGAGCTTGAAGGCTCAAATTGGTGTGAGGAGGAGAGGGAGGAGGTGCCCTTTTATAAGGGAGGAGAGGGGCACCTTTGGAAATATAAGAAATATTAGTTTATATTAAATCCCAACCCCATATAAAAACTTCCAAAATGACTCATATCCAAATATTATATAATATAGGTTTGTAATATCATAAACCAATAAAATTTAGACATGTTAGGAATTTATTTTAAACATTACCAACTTGATTTATCCTTATTTATCAATTTAATTTTATTTGTGGTAATAATATTCTAAATTTTAAATTATTATTAATAATTACATATGTGTTGTTAATTTTCCATAATTTGACACTTTATGACATTGTAGACCATATAAATTTTAATTTATAATTTTTAAATATTTTTGTGATTTTTAAACAATTTTATAATATGTTATTTTTATAAAATAACAATAGTGTCAATTTTGACACTATTCATTTATTTGAATTTAAATAAAATATATACAGAGAATATGTTCGAACTAAAAGCTTTAATAGATTAATAAAATGTCATATGTATCTAGAAAATTAGTGGAACACATTAAATAGTGAATATAATAATTATTTTAATATTTTAAAACCATTTATTTGATATTTTAATTAATAAAATAATTTCAACATCACTATTTTGTGATAATTAATGATAATTATTTAATACCTAAAAATTCTAAATAAATTCCTATGATGTATATAATTGTATTATCTTTCTGGAGACTATTCATGTTCGAAGTTGCATTACGTTTATCACCAAATTAAAATTATTATACTTATAAGATTTAAGAAAGTGACATGTTGTCACATTCTTTGGTTTTAATAGTAATTAAATTATTTTCATGGAAAAAAGTCTATTAAATGAATCTAATCCGACCCTTAGGTGATATGGGTCGACTTTTAGTCATCCAATAGGATTTTAGCAGGTGTTAGGGTAATTTTATAATCTTATATTTACCCTTAATTACCCGATTTACCTTTAACTATGGTAAATAAAATTTACCGTAGTTACTATTCATAATGCCAAAAAATAAAAAGTATCCTATTAACATAATTTGGACCCAATGATTCTGAATATGGAATCCATTTTTCAAAATTCAAAACATATAAGTTGCAGTAATTAATTTAAAATAAATCCCGTTGTTAAGAAAATGGGTTTTAGAAGTTAAAACATTGCCAAAGATTGAAATGTTTTTACCTATGAATTCAATGTGAAATTAATGCTAATGACATACATTATATTAAATGGTAAAAATATATTCTATATATACTTTAAAACCATTAAATATTATAATTTAACCATATAAATTATCTCAATGAAAAAAGTTGTTTTTAATTAAAAATTAGCGTATTTTTACTATTCATCAAAAATATGAAAGTTATCAGAAAAATATCAAAAATTTATCCAAAGTAAATTTTTATATCCTAATTAAAAAGAAGAATTTTATTTTGTCAAATTGAACTTATAAATGTGTCAAAAACTAGATTTAATGTGGGTGCGCCATCAAAAGGCGGCAAAACTACATTTTTTGATAAATACTTATTTTACCCAAACAAAATTATTTTGTTCTCTTACCATGTTCTAGAAAATGTGTAATATGAATAATAATGTTGTAAAATTTAAAATTCAGTAAATACTATTCATAACGTCTAGTTTATAATATTATAATAATATATCGTTGTTTAGTGGAACTCAATATTGCGTACTACACACGTTATCGAGGAAGGTCATGATTGCGTGCAGCGAATGATTCCTTTGATGATTTATATAAAAACAAAATATTTCTCATAAAAGTCTCGGGTGTTACAAGATCCATGCATTTGAAACAAAAAAAGTATTGAATTAAGGTTAAGAATGCATAATTGGAATTTAAATCCTAAATAATCAAGGTATTTGATACATTAATTAAAGAAAAATATATGACACATAGAGTAGAATTTTATAAGGTGATTATATATTGTGAAGAGTAGGTTATATTGATCGAAGATTAGAAGAACACTCTCAAAATGAGATTCCTTGAATTGGAAGTAAAAATGGAAAATATGAAAATGACACATAATAATCTCTCACGATAAATATATAAAGGATATTATACCAAATATTATTCTATAGAGGATCTATTAAACCTTTAGTGATGATGTTGTATTTTTTTGACAACACCTTTTTAAGTGTGATTATTGATGTGTTGATATTCAAGAAAAATACATGTACTACCGGTGAGAGTACTTTTTTCAACATGTTCTAAAGATGTTTGAAGAGATAGTAAAATTGGGATATTGAATAAATATAGTTGGAAAGAAAAAAATTATCTAGAAGTTTGATGAAATCATCAAATTCATGATGATTTTTGAGTATGCTATAATTAGGTTTTTTAGATCTATTTTCATGAAGTTTCTAAGATCATTTGAGATTAGTTTTTTTTGGATGAAATTTTTTGGGGAATAAGGAAAGTGGTTCTAATTTTATTTGAAAAATTATTTAATTATTTAGTTTAAATGAAAAATGGTCAAAGGTTCCCATCTAGGTGAATCCATATAATAAAATTCATCTACAAACTGTATTTTAAAAAGTTTCAAAGTAAATTTAGCTTTGTGAAAATAAAATTTGAGTTTTCTATATTTGATAAAGGAAACTATCATTTGGATATTCATGGATAATGTTTTTGTGATGCATACAATAATTCATCTATACGAGTAGAATATGGAAAATGAATCTTACAGTGAGATTTGATGAGTCCATAAGAGAATTTACTTATGGTTAAGATATTTGGGACATTGTAATATAATTTACTTATTCACAAGTGCCCGTAAGAGAATTTAATTATGTGCGAGTGATTTAAGTTGCCCATAAGAAATATTTTTCTATATAAAGGTATTCTAGGAGCCACGTAAAGGTAAGTTGAGAATCCAAAATTTATATTCTAAGTAAACAAAATGAGGATTAATTTAGATTATGCATTTGTGATTTTTTTATGAATCAAACATCATGATCATTCTCATTGACCATGATTCAATCCAAGATGAAATGAGAACTGGATGAGGGAGTCATTGGGGAGTTGAGTTATTTTATACACTCTAGGAATAGGAACCATGTCATAAGCTGGTATTCTACCCTGTCATGGGTATATGGAAGATTTCAAGGTAAGTTTATAGAATTTTTTTAGAGAAGTTAAAAGAAGAAAATACCATGATATTTAAAATATTTTGCGAAGGAATGTTTCCTGAGTCTTAAGGTATATTTAAAGGAGGAACTGAAATTAAAGTTAAAAAAGGTTGAATGTGTCATTTAATTCCACAAATATTTGAGGAGATTTATATAAATATTATAGAAATAATATGCAGTCAATATTCGATGAATATAAATAAAAAAAATGAATTAAGATAAGGTTTGAGAATTTTTGAGGGAGGAAAACTGATACGCTATTATATCAAAGACTAAAAAATAGAATAATAGTAGAAAATTAATATAAATGGAATATAAAGAAGATTAATATTTGTGGAGTCTGTGTAGAGGCTCATACACTTATCACTGACCATTATTCATAATAAGTTACTTATTCTATTGATTGTAACTAGTTGGTGACACAGGTGTATGAGTTCATGGTTGCACCTTCTCTTGAGTTATTTTTGATAATAATAAGGGAGATGTGTGGATGAGATAATATCTTTGACACACTAAAAAAATTGTCATCCATAAAGGAGGTGAACTCATTAAAAAAATTTTATATGTTCATTTTATTTTGGCATCAGTGAGTATCTTGAGAGAGAGGTATTGAATAAGTATAACAGTGGAAGGGAAATTTAAACAACCATACACACTGATTCACCCCCATCTCAATATGTATCACCCTTTGTGTTATCCAAAATTTGGTATTAGATCTAGGTTAACTCTTTTATTTCTCTCAAGAACTTGTTATGAATCAACATAATTTTTCTAATAACAATGGATTCCAAAAAGTTGATGGAAAAAGGGTTTTATTCATTAAAAGAGTGAATGGTACCTTACATTCTTTCTCTAGGGCTTGAAGATCTTGATTTTATTCAATATATATTCACTATTCTAGATGAATCCTTGATATGGTGTTCGATTGAAAAAATAAACATTGAAAATGATGGGAAGGAAAAAAATTATTTATTATCTTTTCTATTTAAGAGGGATCTTAAAAAGGTAATGAGCTATAAGACTACTAATTATATTTGGAATAATCCTCATAAAACCTATAAATAATACAAAAAGGTTAAAGAAGAAAATTTAAAGATTAGTTGATAATAAATTGAGGATGTTATAATGTAGAAGGATGAAACTATTGATGAATTATTTACTAGGGTGAATCTAATTATAAACACTATTAGAGTGTTCAGATAAAATCTTAAAAACTCCACTATTATAAAAAAGGTGATAAGTATCCTTATAGATAAATTTTATGCCAATAAATTAGTTTTATAAGATCTATATCTTGATGACTTCACCATTGATGAACTCTACAACACTCTCATTAACTATTAAATTATAAGAGGATCAACACTTAAAAGATAAGGAAAATAAGAGAAGGAAATTGCTTTTAAGGACTTCAAAGTTTTGAAGATATAAGAGAAGTATTAATTATCAAGGAGAAAACTTGGAAGATTATAGTGAGAATCTTTCTCTCATGTCAAGAAATTTCACAAGAGTAAGAATATGTAAGTATAGAGGTAAACTACCTTTATAATGTTTTAATTTTTGAAGGGTTTTGAATTTCTCTACTAAATTTGTTATGAAGTTTGGAATAAAAATTCAGATGAAGAAGTTATAAAGAAAAACACTAATAGGATAGATATTTCAAGGGACCATTCAAAGGAAAAAAAATAAAATTTCACCTAGTTCCTTCTTAAGAAAATTTTTATCAATTGAATAAGATGTGTTAGTAAATAAATTGGTGATGATGATGATAAATATCTTAAAGGTATCTCTCAAAAAGTGATTATAGAATAAGAGGAAGGGGAAGAAAAATAATAAGATGATGTGACACAATACAATAGTGAGTATACTATATAGGAAGGAGAAACTACTAAGGAGTGCACGATGAGAATAGAAATAAACAATGATTATGCTACAGAGGATAAATAAACTGTTAAGGGGTATACTATGAGAATTTAAATCAAAATGCACTTGAAATAAATAGGATGGTTGATAGAATACAACAGTCCACTGAAAGGAATCTAAGAAATCAAAGAAAACTATAGATTGAAAAACATAACAAGGTCAAATAAATTAAGACATTGAAGATTGATATTACAAAATGGAAAAATCATTGATAAAATGACTTCCAATATTATCCTAGTGGATAAAATAATTGAAAAACTCTAAAATAAGATTACTAAAATAAAGAAGAAGGATGATAAGATTAAATGTAATATGAGAAAGGTAATTGAAGAACAAGGGAATGTTTCAAGAAACCTAAAAAAAGTATCTATTTCAAACATGATTTAAGAAATGATAATGGAAAAACAATATATTATCTACTACAAAGTGAATAAACTTATACTAAAAAAATAATATCAGAATACAATCTAGAACGTCTAATATTCCTAAGGTAAAGGTCAAATATACTCAAATCGGGGTAGAGAAAAATTCAAAAAATGGGTCTATATCAGTCAAAAATATTCAAGGAATAATCCAAAAAAGGGATTTATTGGATCTAATCATCTTAGGAATGAAAATAGAACAATATAACAACCCATTCATCAATATATTTTTATCAAAATATAATATTTTAGGGTTAATTCCAATGTTGTGGATGGTTTTGAAACAATGATTACACGTGATGGAATAATATTTCTTTACCTGAAATGATAAGAGAGCACAAATAAAGGGGGGTATACAACAATAATAAATGATAACTCAAGAAAGGACACAAAATCTTGAGCAGAAAATTATTATGAAAAACAAATTTGAAATCCTATAATAAGTTTGTGGATGATGTGTTCAAGGGGGGAACAACTCAGATGTGTGTGTTTATTTTATCATAGGATAGTTGAATATATTTTATAGGTTTGAAAATAATCATATTCAAATCCAAATTAGGAAACATGAAAATGTGGTTGAAGTTACATTGAAATTTTGAAAATATGAAAATCCTTGGATCATGGATAGTGGGTGTTCATATCACATGACATGCGATTTGAATAACCTAAAAAATGTTGAGAAATATAAAGGAGTATTTGTGAAATTTCATAATGATAGTTCAGTAATGATCAAAGGTATTGGTATAGAAAACATTAGTAAAAATAAAATTAATTAAGATAGTATACTAGTTGTTTATGGGATAAAACACAATTTTTTGAGTATATTTAAACTATGTGATGATGGATATGAGGTCAAATTCATTAAAAAAGGGTTCATAGTAAAAATAATAAAATATGGGTCTATTATTTTAAAGGGTTTGAGAACCCCATATTTTTTTTCATATTATGGAAGTAAGTGTAGAGTGTTACTTGAGTCAACAAGAAAAACATAATTTATGGAATAGATGAATTTTTCACCATGGCCAAAATAACCTCTTAAAAATAATCAAAGAAGAAATTGTGAGTAACATACCCATTTTTAAATATGAAACCACCACTATTTTTAAAACTTTTATAGAGGAAAAAATGGTGAATAAAAATCAAAAGTGAGTTGAAATTTAAACTTCAAAACCTCTGGAATTGATTCAATTTAATGTATCCGATCCTCTAACTAAGAAGTCAAAAAATAGAGAAATATATTTCATCACTTTCATATATAATTTCATAAATAAGACATACACCATGTTCATGTCACAAAAATCAAAGGCCTTGTAAAAATTCAAGAGTTTTAGAATACTTTCAGAGAATAAAACAATATTGTACTTGAAGGGATTGAGATCATAAAATAAGAGTGAATATTCTAATAGAAACTTCACTGAATATCTTAACAAACATGACATCAGACATGAATTAATTTCTCTGTATACTCCTCTAAATAATATAGTGGCTGATAGAATGAATAGGATACTTGTTGATATGTCTAGAACTATGCTGGAATAACACGACATCTCAAGGTATTACTGGTTACAAGCTATCACAACTGTTGGAATAATTTGCAATCGATGCATCATAAGTCCAAACTCAAAAATGAATCCATATGATATGTGGTAAAAAATAATTCCAAAATTTAAATACTTCAAGGTATTTAGGAGTCCATGTATGTTTTAGAATAAAGATAAAAGCATATGAATATTTGATGAAAAATAAGAATATATAATCTTTTATAAAAATAAACCAAATAGAAAATCCTATAGATGTTACATAAATAAATATAAAATAATTATTGATAGTGATTATGTGGTAGTTTTTTAAAATTAAGAATAAATCAGAAATATTATTATTGAAAATGATGAGGATGACATTAAAAATTTTAAAATAATTTAAGAAGATGAAAAAATTAGATAGATTCAAATTAATGATGTAGATTCTGCATTTTCCAGTGATGAAGATAGAGAAATGAAGACTAAAGGGGTGAATGAATGACTGAGAAAGCATGTTGATGATAAGAACATTATTAGTAATAAAAATTAGGGTGAATAGACAAGAAGGAATATCATGGAAACTATCCATACCAATATACTATCAAAGGATGAACCTTAAATAGTTGAGGAAGCTTTTGAACATAAGGAGTGGATTTAGTCCATGAATTAATCAGTATACTAGATTAAAAAGAATGAAACATGTGAAAATTTTCCCAAATCTACTGAAAATAATGTGATTGGAACCAAATGAGTTTTCATAAATAAAATTGATAAGAATTGTATTATGTCTTGAAAAAAATCTAGGTTGTTATGCAAGGGATAATTTCAAATTTAAGTGGTTGAATTTTTTGAAACCTTATCCCCAGTGGCTATGATTGAGTCCATTAGAATATTCCTTTCTATAATAGCTTATATAGGCTTAAAAATATTTCATATGTGTATTAAATTAGTTTTTTTAAATAGATATATTGATGAGAAAGTGTACATGGAATACCCTGAATAATTTTTTTTCTTGATTCAGATAGCATAAAGGTGTGTAAGTTGAAGATATTTATATATGTTTTGAATAAATCTTCAAGAGATTGGTATTTTAAACTTGATGAGTATTTAAAAATCATGAAATTTCAGAAATGATAGGTGAAAAAAATATGTATATAAAAAACACCAACACCACATCACTCTTTTTGATTGTGTATATTTATGATGCAATATTTTATAGTAATGAAGAAAAATTATGCGAGGAGTTCTCAATGCACATGAAAGAAAGTTTTGAAATATTAATGTTTGGAGAAATGTGTTTTTCTTTGGGTTGAAAATTGTTTAACCAGTAGGATATACTTATTTCTCATAAGAAAAGTATGAAAAGGATATCTTGAAGAATTTTGAGATATAGGTAACTAGAGGGGTGTCCACACTTATTCAGGTGGGTGAAAAACTGAGAAAGGATGATGAAGGGAAAACTACTAAAGAGAAGAAATTCATAAGTTTTATTGGGAGTCTTATGTACTTGATAGCATCTAGGATTGACATTTTTTATGTTGTAACTCTTTGTACCTGATATCAATCTAATATAAAGGAATGTCATCATTTGGATACAAATAGGATCTAGAGATACGTGTCAAATAATTTCAACTATGGGATGATGTATAAAAAGACAAGCAACCTAAATCTGAAAGGTTTTACTGATGTAGATTGGAAATGGGCTGTTGATAAATGGAAATAAAAATTCCAAGGATTTTTTTTCATTAAAACTAATTTTTTTTCATGAGAATGAAAGAAGAAAAAATCAATGAACCTCAAATCCACTGACACTGAATATGAGGTCGCATCACAAACAGCTACAAAGATAATATAGACGAGTACACAATTGAAAGACTTAAATGCTGAGGCTACCTATCCTTTGATTATAGGCTTTGAAAATTAGAGTACCATAATTATTTCAAAAAATAAATTACAACACTCTAAGAGAAAACACATTGAGAAAAAGTACCATTTTATAAAAGATAAGGTTGAAGAGGATATTGAAAGGCTAAAATTTGTTCCCTCAAAAGAACATGTTGCTGATATTCTTACCAAACCACTCACAATTGAATAATTTCAGAAGTAAAGGCTATAAATGGGAGTTAAACCCACTCCCTTTCATTGAGGTATGTAATCATTTTAGTTTCCTCATTTATTATTTCTTATAAAAATTATTAAGGAGATATTTTTTGTAGGGGAGATAGATGGTACCCTGTTTCTGAATTGTTTTAATGTGTGTGATAAGTGGTGCTGGAAAGATTTTTTTTGGAAATATGTTGTATTGAGGTGTGATGTTCCTAAGTAAAATATTTATGATTGATTAAATCAATCTTTTTTCAAAAAATATTTTGATCATTTAGACTTAGATATTATTGATTCATGACTCCTTTGATTTCAGAAGTTTTAGTTGACATTTAATAGTTACTCAATTTACTTTTAATAAGGGGGAGATGAATGATGAGTAATACCAAAAAAATACAAAGTGGGAGATTGATGAACCTTTGGTGATGATGTTTTATTTTTCAGTATTACCTATTTAAGTGTAATGATTTATGTGATGATATTTTATTTAAATAAAGGTGTTGCTTGTGAGAGTATTATCTTTAACATGTTCTGAAGGTAGTTAAAGAGATGTTCGAATGGGTATATTGATGAAATATTATTAGAAATAGAAAGACTAAATTGAAGTTTGATGGGATCATTAAATTCATGTTGATTTTTTAGTATTTTATTATTAGGTTTTGTAGACCAATTTTCATGAAATTTATAAGATCATTTGAGATGAGTTTTTGTGGATGATTTTGTAAATAACCTCTCTGATATTTTTTTTAATAATTTTTTTTTGAAAACTAACCTTTTTTATAAGATTTTTTTATTTAGGAATAAAATCCAGTTCATTGTAATGAGTTTTGTAAGAAAGTTGAAAGTTGTTGAAAGTTTAAACTCAAAGTTAAAATGGGGGGAGTTTTATTTTTAATAAAGTTGTTTTTTTGAACTCAGAGGATCAGACCGAGAAGCATTAGGTCCAAAATAATCAGAGGCATAAATTGTTGATTTTTGGAAACTTTCCTTTTTTGTAATGAGAGAAATAGAGAAGTTTCTAAGTTTGAAAGTCAGAAGTTGTTGAGTGAATAAGTCATATTATTTCTGAAGAGTTTTGAATGAAGATTTTAAAGTTAGGAGTTATAAATTTTTCATACTTTCTAAACAAAGTCATACGATTATTTTATGATGATGAATTTATTATAAATCATGAAACATAATCATGCTAAAATATTATGAAGAAATTGAGGAATCCTAATGATTGAATCGGTTCTAGTGATCAAGACAAATTATTCATCAGATTCAAGTAATCCATACATAGAAGATCGGATCCTGAAGTCAAAATGTGTGAAGATAAGGAAGTTTGAAGAAGTTTAAAGTTTCTAAGTAGATTCATTATTGAATACTTTCCATTATTATGGAAAAATATTTGTAATTATATTTTCATCAAAATGGTAACATCCATCGTAATGGAAATTCCATCATAATTAAAATTACATCATTATGAGGATTCCATCGGGCTGAAGCTAAGGAAGATGATTGTAATAAGTTGAGAAAGAAAAGAAGATCATAATGAGATTAGAAAGAAACATTATATTAAAGTTGAGTAAGATACATCTTATTGAAACTTAGGAAGTAAGCTGAGGAAGTTTTTATCATAATGAGATGAAGAGGATTCATCATACTAAAGAAAAGTCAATAAGTTCAAGAAGGATGATTATGGAGAAGAAGATATATGAAGATCTGAAGTGGTTAAACTTGAAATTAAATTTTGCATAAATAATGAAGAAATTAGAGGAGGATTAAAGAAGTCAAAGTTGAAGTTTAAATGTGAGTGTTTTTTGGATTTCTTAAAATTTTAGGAAGTGGGGAAAATTTTCAAGTTTCCTTTTTTTTTTCTGATTCACCTATAAATACTTTCCTATATCATTCATTCATTTGTAACTTCAATGTAAGTGTAAAATTTTTAGCTCTAGAGAATTGGAATTGAAAGTTCCCAATGAACTGAAGAAGATCATACTGAGAATTTGAGAAGAGTTTGAGTTTGTCAGATTGAGAAGATCATATTGAGAAACATCATATTGATAAGATTGTATTGAGTCATTCAGATTGAAGAAGATCATACTGAGTTTCTGAGTGGATTTTTAGAAAAAGATTTTGAGAAAGGGAGAATCATATTGACTTCATCATATTAATAAAATTGGATCCATCCAAATGAAACTGAGGATTTAGACTGAGCAATTGCGGAGTAGTTTCAAAAAAGTATTTATTATTTTGTTTAGATTAATTATCTTATAAGAAAAAATTGTAAGATGATGGGAGTTAGTATAATATTTATTATTAGGATATAGAAGGTGTCTAATGGGAGTTTAAACAAGTTTTATTCACTTATTATTAATAGTTAATTTCCATATACCCGTAGGAGTAGCTATGGAAAAGATATAGGTTCTCACACTGAGGATGAATCTTGTAAATATTGTGTGCTTTACTTGGGTTCCTACTTTTTCATACATGAGTATTTATAAAAATATGATAAGGAAATATATCTTATTATGTTTCAGGGTTTAAGTTTTTAAAAATTATTGAAATTTATAAAAGTGAACAACTAATTCAACCCCCTTCTCATTTGTTATTTGATAATTTGGAACTTCAATTGGTATCAGAGTGTCAGGTTCCCTTATTGAATCCTTACCATGGATAATATAAATTCTATGTATAGTATATAAATTCTTACCTTTGATGACAAAAATTATTATGGATGAAAGAATAAGATGATTCCTTATCTCCTATCTCTTGGTCTGGAAGTGTTGATGCTGTTACTGTTGGGTTTTCACCTATTGAGAAATATGCCCAGATGACCTTTGCTAATAATAGAAATATAAAAGTTGATGTAAATTATAGAAATGATATTCTAATATCCTTATCATAAAATTTTTATTAGAAGGTGATGGGTCTCAAAATTTCAAAGAGTATGTGGGATAAGCTGGGAAGTATTTTCGAAGAGAATACTAAAGTGAAGTAAGAAAAGCTAAAAATCTAGCAAAGTAAGTATGAAGTCATAATAAAAAGAGATGAAGAAACTATTAAGGAATAATTCATTGGGGTAAATGAAATTGTTTACAACATCAGAGGATTCAAAGATATCTTGGAAGATTCTATAATTGTGAATAATCTTATGAGGAACTTTTTGTACATGTTTGATTCTAAAATTTCCTCTTCATAAGATAAGGATGATTTATCTCTCGATGAATTTCATAACTTTCTTGTTGATAATGAAATGATGAAATCTCTAATGTTTAAAAATAAGATGAACGATGAAATGGATTTTGAATATATGAGAAGTATTAAAGTCCAAGATATTGAAGAAGCTGACCCCTGTGAGTCCGAAGATAAGGAATATAATGAGTTGAATGATAAGATTATGTCTCTTATCTATAAAAAATATCAGAGTGGAAGAGGAAAATATAGAGGCAAAATTACTCTAAAATATTTTGAGTGTGGTGGAATCAGACACATTTATATGAATTTAATGAAGAAGAATATTGGATAATATAGATATGATTCTAATAAAAAGCCTTGTTATAAGAAGTGGAAAAAAAATGATAAAGAAGAAAAGTAATCCAACAAATATAAGAAGTTTACTTGAAAAAAAATAAGTATGTTGAGCAAGAAAGTTGAATCAGACTCAAATGAAAACAATTCTTCTAAAGATGAAAGTTTAAAAAAAATTAGATGTAATGTCCCAAATTTTTCATGTATTTTTTAAAATTATATGGAATTATTCTGAGACCAGATGCTCAAACGACACCTGATTCCAAGGCCCGATGAGCCTGGAATAAAATTTTGAATCTTTTTAGTTCATTTAAACAAACGCGCGAGTGAGTTTTTCTAAATTCTAAAATAGTGCTCGGATAAAAAATCTAAGGTCATCGTTGAACTCAAAATGGTGAGATTCACCAAGAATGTAATTAACATCGACTGACAAGGGTCGACCAGAAAATATAGTTTTTAAAATTTTTGGAAAATAATAAAATAACATAAAAATTTATTTTCTTTTCTTTTATCATTGTTGAGCGGTGGCATGATAGCACTATGGTGTGACGACGAGGTGGAAATGGAATCCTTTAATGAGACTCCTTAACAAAAGAAAAACAAACATGATGTTTTATTAATCAAAAAATGTAATGATGTGGCGACACATTATAACAGAAACAATGCGACACATTTCTCTATTAATGAGATAGCACATTGGGGAATCAAACAAGGAATTCCTCTAATGAACCTATGGAAAAAATCCTCTACAATAAAGAATGAAGAATACCAAAGAATCACTTGAAATGTCAATACACCTTGAAGAATGGGACCGGAGAGCAATAAATACTGACAGCTTCGAACAGAACTTGAGTCCTCGCAGGTGGATTACTCCAACGATGAACTCCAACCAGGTAGTGGTTTGTTTTGTTTTATGATTCCTTGTTCTTAATTCTAAAACAATGAACACAGATAATCCGATGAAAAAGTTGATCAGCGGATCATTTTTTCTTGTGGGAGGGTGCCTTTTTCTTGGGTTTCATGTATCAAGATTGATTAAGTTGTGATAGAACTTCAATTCTATATCCCATGTTTCTAAACCTTTAACACAGAGGGCGCATGCCAACAAAAATAAGGACTAAGCCCCTATGCCTTATGCGTTTTGTGCATTCTTCGTGGCCGTATCTTCAAAGTGGTAGCAAGGAGGATTTGAGGCCATCACAGGGAATATAGCATCCCCTAGAGGCTTTAGGCTCAAGCAACGCAAAGAACAGAGCATCAGAGTGGACCTGGTTTTCCACGGAAGAGGTCGTCGATGGTGGCCCACGGCATCAGCTGCGAGTGGGTGGTGACATGCCCTGACAGTATGCTGAAGGAAACATCCATGTCCAGCTCGGGCCGTGATGAGGTAGCAGGGGCCGCCAGCTGGGCCGGCGGCTTCACCTAGCTTGCGGTACCCTGACTGCATGCGGAACCTGTGTGGCCGGGTTCGACCGACCGAGTGACACCGCCCCGGACGCACTACACGTCTAGGATGAAGAGAGATTGTCTATGCCCAACAAGACAGACCTGCCCCCAGTGGGCCAGACCCACCCCATCAGGCCGGTCCGGATGAGACCAGGTCACTGGGAGACCCGACGGGCTGGACCCCCGGTCGAACCAGGCCGGGTCCAATGAGCCCTAATGGGATTGGCACACTTTCCAGGCCAGAACAGGCCGAACCAAACCTGATCCAGGTTGGGTCAGGTTAGTTGAACTAAACCAGGGCATGTGGGGCCCCCAGGCTGAATGTGTCGGGTTGGACCAGGCCCAGACGCTACCAGTCCCTATTTACTAAAACATCAATATCTTTCAAACCAAGCATCTTATTGATGATAAATTTTCAGCATTCGAACACTCACGATGAGGAGTATATTTTGGAATAATCTAAAGATGATTTCATGGAAGTTGAAATACGATGAGGGTCTTGAGGATTGGTTCTTTTGAAATCAAGTGCACTACATGCGGAAACCCAGTGGTTGGATGAGACTTGAATACTGCTGACAAGGGACCCTGTGTGGATCAACTATAATGGCCCAATGGGAAGATGATTCTGTGTGACCTGATAAAACCATGGTGGGGAGCAGATCTATGTGGCCCGACAGACCCATAGTACTCAACAGGAGGAGTAACTCAGTATAGCCAAGTTGGGAAGCGAATCTATGTGTCCCGACATACCCACGCTGGGGAGCATCTCTGTGTGACCCAACATACCCATAGTACTCATTAGGGATGAGTACCACATCAGTTCAAGGTCCGTGGGAAGTGGATTTTGTGTGACCCGATAGGCCCACTGTACTCATTGAAGAGGAGTTCTCCAGCAGCCCAAGGTGTTTTGTGAAATGAATGATAGTATTACATTCCTACACTATATTATTCCTAGCGCGAGCTGTCTTGATTCAGGGTTTTCTTTGTGGATTTCTTTGTGGTATTTCCTTGTTGTTTTGGGGTCCCTACTGAGTATATTGTTACTTACCCCTATACGGGCTTCGCCCGAATTTGCTGTGTCTGGTGTAGACAACTGATGACTTGGCATAGGACTCGGTGGACCCAGACCAGGTTGTGTCCAGTGAGATCAGGTAGGTAGGATGTGCTTCTATGGTTTCCAGCAACAACTCTGCACTTACCCATCAAGTTGGTTTTCAGCAGATGACTTTCAGAGTTTCCTTATACATTATTGTTTTCAGTTCATCTATTGTTGGGTATTTATTCTGGCCCATTTGACCTACATTTTGTACTTTTACTCAATAGTTGTTTAGTGGCATGCATTTTTACCTTTACAGCTTTGGGACGTGGTTGTGTGTGAATGCGTAAAAGTACTCAGGAAAATGCCTCCCACTTAGGTTGATGCCTTCAGTGCTAGTCACCAACCCCTGGCCTTCAAGAGGCAGTTTTGGGGGTATGTCATGGAATGGGCCCTAGGGGACAGGTCGTGATAATGTGGTATCAGAGGTGGTCAGTTCTACCTCAAATATCGGGAGTCTGTATTTTTGATTTTGGGCAATAGTGTTAAGTGTTTCGAGTTCAAATTTTATATTTGGGGAGTCTAGTGTTGGTGCAGAGGCTGAAGAATCCATACACCAGGACCACGAATTCTTCTTTTTGACTCTATAAATAAAAACACTAGTTGCATGAACCATATAGGAATTGAGTGTTTCTTTATGTTCTTCTTGAATAAGATTCTGCTCACTAGGTATAATCTATTGACTGTGGTATATCTTGATCTGCATCAGGATTCCTCCACCTAGACAACCAACTAGGATTTCAATGCATGACTATGAGGATAGCCTTCCTAGCGATGAGGAATCAGTTTAGGGACCAGTGCTAGAGATGGCCCCACCGGGTGTTGCACCGACATTACCACCACCCGCTGATCAGTAGTTACTACTGGTGTTACCGGTGGAGGACGTATTCAGGATCATCACCTTATATGAGTTCTAGAGACAGAGACCTTCTAGGTTTAGGGGAGAGACAGATCCTTAGGCCGCTAAGGAATGGATGGAGGTAGTGATGTAGGTCTTCTTCTTAGTGAGGATGCCACTTAACCAGATGGTGATCTTAGCTGCGAGCCTTCTTTAGGGCTCGATAGGGTGATGGTGGAGCCTGATGATTCAGACTCATGATGAGGCAACCCTCTCTTGGGATGACTTCGAGTGGCTTTTTTAGGAGTAGTTATTCCTTGAAACCTTGCACTCAGTGCACATACAAGAGATACTTCACTTACAGTAGGGCATAATGTCAGTAGCTAAGTAATCTTAGAGGTTTACAGAACTCTCTCACTACTCCACTGACATGGTACGAGACCCTTTCTTCAGGGCCCAAACTTTTGAGCAGGGACTCAGACGGGAGATAAGGGCATCCATGATGTCTCTTAGCATCCCCACTCAGGATGGGGTGCTGGAGCGAGCCCTTCTTGTGGATAGCTTCCTAGAAGAGCAGGCACTGACAACCAGAGCCACTAGCAGACATCAGGCGATAGAGTCTTCAGTAGTGAGTAGCATCCAGCAGACGTAGGGAACCAAGCAGGTTAGATCTTTCAGGGGATGACCCCAGGACTTAGGGTTGGTAGTGCGGGGATCTCAGAGTAGAGGGAGTTAATAGGGAACCAGGATGTGCTTATCGTGTGGTGGGTAAGGACACATGGATCGTGACTGCCTGGCCCACCGTATAGACGATCAGATGATGGTCGAGGGACCGACAAGGTAGAAGCAGAGGTTTGAACGAGGAGGTCTGCAGGGCGGAAGACGTGGCAGGGCGCAGGCTGAGTGGTATGCGGTGGACAGCGGTTCGAGGTGCTACCACCACTACCCCTAGGTGGTTCACCACGGGGTCAGGGAGCCGATGGATAGAGGTGAGGCTAGCTTCGGGCAATGGAAAATTATGACCACGACGCTCCAAATATTATTAGAGGTATGATCTAGGTCTTCTCCACCTTAGCTTCAATTCTTATAGACACAAGTTCCAGTCACTCTTTCCTTACTATAGACCTCGCTCGGGGCTCAGATATTCTAATGGATCTATTGGCTTGATCCTTATGATTAGAGACTCCTATGGGAGGGGATTTCACGATTACACACTAGTGCCGGTAGTGCGGGCTTACCCTAGGATGTGAGAGATTCGACTAGGATATTCTAGTAGAGGTGTCGAGGCCTTATGATGTCATCTTGGGTACAGACTGGTTATATACAGTTCATGCTCAGATTGAATGTATTATGTACAAAGTGTGGTGTGTCCACAAGGATGGGACTAGGTTTTTCTTCACCGGTGAGAATAGAACTTTTACAGCACATGACAAACTTTCTTCGAGGAGGGTGAAACCAATCACTCACCAGTTAGCTAGCCTCACCCTCAGTGTGGTGGATGAGAGGAGTCCGAGTTTTCCTTTAGTGGTGGACGATTATAAGGATGTCTTTCTTGAGGATGTTCCAGGACTACCTCCTCACAGGGAGGTAGACTTCAGCATCAATCTATACCCCAGGACGACACCGATATCCACATCGGCATATCAGATGGCTCCTGAAGAGCTTCATGAATTGAGTATACAGTTGGAGGAATTGCAGGATAAGGGCTTCGTTTGGCCCAACATTTCACCATGGGCAGCCCTAGTATTGTTTTCCAAGAAGGAAGACATGAGATTGAGGCTATGCATGGACCTTTGGCACCTGAACCAGGTGACCATGAAGAACAAGTATCTACCACCGAGGATTGATGACCTCTTCAAACAGCTGAAGGGAGCAAGGTGGTTCTTGAAGATTGACCTCAGATCAAGCTATCATCAGCTTAGAGTATGGGATGAGGACATACCGAAGATAAACTTTATACGCTGGTATGACCACTAAAATATTTTGGTGATGCCCTTCAGTGTAACCAATGCCCCAATAGTGTTCATGGGACTCATGAACAAGATCTTCTATCCTTACCTCGATCATTTCATGGTGGTATTCATTGATGACATCCTGGTGTACTTGGCATCAGAGGAGGAGCACACAACACACCTATAGATATCCCTAGATACACTATGAGAGAACTAGTTTTATGGAAATCTCTTAAAGTTCAAGTTCTCGATTTGGGAGCTCCACTTTTTGGGATACATAATCTCGGAGGCTAGAGTTACAGTGGATCTGATAAAGATAGAGGAAATTCTTTCTTAGGAGCCACCTAGGAGCATGATTGAGGTGTGGAGTTTCTTTGGGTTGGTTGGGTACTACAAGAGGTTTGTGCCTGAATTTTCTAGAGTAGAATCACACTTATTGGGCTTGAAATGGAAGGTACAACCTTTTGTGTGGATGGAAAAGTGCCAACATAGTTTCCAGGAGCTGAGGTGGAGACTGATGAGTGCCCCAATCTTGAGACTACCAGAAGAGGGAGTTGGGTATGTAGTCTTCTATGACACATTAGGGATCATATTGGGTTGTGTCCTGATGTAGTAGTGAGCATTGATTTCCTAAGGATCATAGAAGTTGAGGCATCATGAGAATAACTACGTGACCCATGACCTGGAGTTAACAATAGTGGTCTTTGCCTTGAATATGTGGTGGCACTACTTGATGGGTAAATGGTTTACCATCTACTATGACCACAAGAGTCTCAGGTATATATTATCATAGAAGGACCGGAACCGGAGACAACGGCGATGGTTGGAGTTCCTCTTGGACTATGACTTTGAAATAGTCTATACTCATGGGAAGGGGAACGTGGTGGCTAACACACTCATCAGGAGGTCCAGTTTGCAGTTGCTGAGTGAGGTGACGGAGCAGCTAGCTATGATGAAAATATCCTTTGTGGATGATGATGGAGCACCTTAACTTTAGTCAATGACTGTCACTCTCCCACTATTACAATTATTTAGGGAGGCACACCTTGTGGATGTTGAATGCGAGTCCCGACATGCTCAATTATCCTTAGGACAAGACCTTGATGGATTTTTGATAGTTGGGGGCACACTATCCTCTTCATAGGATGCACTATAGTACCTATGAATTTGCATGAGGAGGTGTTGAGGGAGTTCATACATCCCCTTTAGCGATACATCTTGGTGTGGAGAATATATACTAGGACCTTCGAGATCAGTATTGGTGTCCAGGGATGAATAAAGCAATGGTAGAGTTCGTTTCACGATGTCTCACTTGTCAGCAAGTGAAGGTTGAGAATCAGGTTTTAGAAGGCTTGTACTATCCAATTGAGGTGTTGAAGTGGAAATGGGATGGTATCTCAGTGGACTTTGTGACAATATTACCATGCACGTCCAGGGGCCACGATTCTATTTGGGTGATCGTTGACTGACTCACCAATTCGGATCACTTCCTACCCATCTAGGAGTAGGGACCAATAGAGGGCTTGAGACGCCTCTACATAACATGGGGTGCCTTTGATAATTGTATCAGACTGTGACACTCGCTTTACATCTTGATTATGGAAGGGATTGCAGGAGGTGTTCGGGACTCAGCTATACTTGAGCACCACCTTTCACCCTCAGACATATGATCAGACGAAGTGGACCATACAGACCTCGGGGGATATGATTCATTCTTGCATACTTGATTTTGGTCACAGTTGGGATGACCACCCACCACTAATAGAGTTTGCATACAACAACAAATATCACTCCACCATTGACATGGCACCGTTTGAGGCTTTGTACGGGAGGTGTTGCAGATCACCTCTATGCTGGACAGACCCAAGGGAGTTAGCACTCATGGGTCCAGAGTTGGTACGAGATACCACTGAGAAGTTGCAGATCATCCAACAGTGGATGAGAACTACACAAAATTGGAAAAAATCTTATGCTGACAATAGATGGAGGCCCTTGGAGTTTTAGGAGGGAGACCATGTTTTCCTTCAGGTCTCACCTTGATGGGTATTGTGGAGATTTGGACAGGCTGAAAAGTTATCTCTGAGGTTCATTGGACCTTTTTAGATTCTCAGATGAGTTACAGAGGTGTCATACCACCTAGATCTTCCCCCATAGATGCACTAGGTGCACAATGTTTTTCACGTGTCGCAGCTGAGGAGGTACGTTCATGATCTATCATACGTCATCGACTGGGGTGATCTAGAAATTGATTATGGGGAGACGTTTGTAGAGTTTCCAGTAGAGATAGAGGATCGAAAAGAGTGGGTACTTCATGGACGGTCGATTCCTATGGTGCATATTTGGTGGCAATATGAGAATCTTCAGGAGAGAACATGGGAGTGGGAGGCTCAGATTTGTGCTCATTACCCCCATTTGTTTGTTTATCCTTGTTTTGGATTACGAGGATGTGAATCCCAAGGGGGGGGGTGTAATTCAATGTCCTAGAATTTCTGTGTATTTGTTTTTAAAATATATAGAATTATTCTGAGACCAGATGCTCAGACGACACCTAATTTCGAGGTTCGATGAGCCGAAAATAGAATTTTGAAAATTTTTTAGTTCATTTAAATAAATGTGTGAGCGGGTTTTTCTAACTTCTAAACTGGTTCTCGGATCAAAAATCTGAGGGCACCGTTGAACTCAGAATGGTGGGATTTTCCTAGAATGGAATTAATTTCGACCGATGAGGGTAGACCAGAAAAGATAGTTTTCAGACTTTTCAGAAAATAATAAAATAACTTAAAAAGTTATTTTATTTTAATTTCTCACTGTTGAGAGGTGGCATGCTATCACTACAGTGGGACGATGAGGTAGCGACGGGCCCCTTTAATGAGTCTCCTTAACGAAAGTGAAACAGATATGCAATTTCATTAATGAAACAACATAAAGATGTGGCGACACAGTGTAACAGAAACGCTGCAACGCGTTTCTCTATTAATGAGATAAAATGTTGGAGAATCAAACAGGGAATTACTCTGAAAAATCTACAGTGAAAATCCTCTCCAATAACAAACAATGAACACTGGTGAATCGCTAGAGACGTCAGCGCACCTTGAATAATCGGACCGGAGGGAGACAAACACTGACAGCTTCGAACCGAACTTGAATCCTCTCGGGCGGATCGCTTCAACGACGAACTCCAATGAGGTAGGGGTTTGTTTTGTTTTAAGTTTCCCCATACTTTGTTCTAAAATGATGAACACGGATCAACCCACGTATAGGTTTATCTTTAGATCACTCATTCTTGTAGGAGGGTGCCTTTTTCTTGGGTTTCATGTATCAGGATTGATTAAGTTGTGATAGAACTTCAATTCTATATCCCATGTTTCTAAACATCTAACACAGAGGGTGCGTGCCGACACAAATAAGTCCCGAGCCCCTACGCCTTGTGTGTTTTGTGAATTCTTTATGGATGCATCTTCGAAGTGGTGACAAGGAGGATTTGAGGCCATCATAGGGAAGATGGTATCCCCTAGAGTCCGTAGGCGCAAGCGGTGTGAAGAACAGACCACCAGAGAGGACCCAGTGGTCCGTAGAAGAGCTTACCGATGCGTCGGCACACCGGAGGAAATAGCTACGGCTGGCTCGGGCCGAGATGAGGTATCAGGGGTCGCCGGCTGGGCTAGCGGCTGGTAGAGGGATGCGGCCCTTTAGCTACGTTGGTGGAGTAACTTGAAACTACGGGCCACTGCTTTACCTAGCACGTGGTCCCCTGACCGTGTGTGGAACCCGAGCAGCTTGGTTCGACCTGCCACATGATACCGCCCAAGACACGCTACGCATCCGGGATGAAGAGAGTCGGTCCTACAGAGGTGGATCGATCAGGGTGCGACCATGACCAGCGGGTCGGACCCATGCCCCAACATGCTGGACCCGTGCCCAGTGGGCCAAACCTACCCCATTTGGATGAGCCGGATGAGGCCAGGTTGCCGGGCGACCCGACGGGCTGGAGCCCCGGCCGAACCGGGATGAGTCCAATGAGGCCCAATGGCTAGGCCCTACCATGCTGAACCAGATCCGAAATGGGCCAGGTCGAGTGAGTTGAACTAAACTAGGGCATGTGCCCCCCAGGCCGAGTTGGTCGGGTTAGTCCAACCAGGTCGGACAAGGCACAAATGCAAATAGCCCTTGTTTACTAAAAAGTCAATATTTTTTAAACAAGGCGTCCGATTGACGATCCATTTACAAATTTAGAACCCTTATAATGAGGTAGATCTTTTGGAATACTCTAAGGAGACTTTCATGGAAGTTGAAATGAGAAAAATGTCTTGATGAGCGATTCTCCCTGAATCAAGCGCACTACATGTAGAAACCCTGAAGTTGGATGAGACCTGAAGACTGATAATAAGAGACCTTGTGTGGATCAGCTATGATGGTCCAGTAGGAAGCGACTTCTATGTGACCCATTAGGACCAAGGTGGGGAGAAGATCTGTGTGACCTGATAGACCCACAGTACTCAATAGGAGGAGTACCTTAGTATGGCCAATGTGGGAAGCAAATCTGTGTGACCCTACATGCCCATAGTGGGGAGAGGCTCTATGTGACCCATAATACCCATGGTACTCATCAAAGATGAGTACCACAATAGTCCAAGGTTAGTGGGAACTAGCTTCTGTGTGACCCGACAAACCCAATGTACTCATTGAGGAGGATTTCTCCAGAAGCCCAAGGTGTTATGTGAAATGACTGATAGTCTTAATTTCATACTCTAGATAATACATTGTGTGAGATGTCTTACTTTTTGGTATTATTTGTGGATTTATTTGTAGTATTTACTTATTATTTTGGTGTCCTTACTGAGTATATTGTTACTTACCCCTGCACGGGCTTCGTCCGTATGTGTTGTGTCTGGTAAAGACGACCGATGACTTGGAAGAGGACTCAGTGGCCCAGGACCAGGCAGTTCCCAGTGATATCAGGTAGGCGGTATGTGCTTCTATGGCTTCCAGTAGCTACTTTACACTTACCCATCAGGTGGGTTTTCGGCCGATGACTTTCAGAGTTTCCTTGTAATTTCTTGTTTTCAGTTCATATTTTGTTGGGTTTGTATTCTAGCCCATTTTACCTATAGTTTGTACTTTTAATCAGTGGTTGTTTAGTGTCATGCATGTTTACCTTTCTAGCTTTGGGATTTGGTTAAGTGTGTGTGCGTACAGGTACTCAGACAAATGCCTCACACTTTTAGGTTGACGCCTTCGACGCTAGTCGCCAACCCCTGGACTTCGGGAGGTAGGCTTGGGGGAATGTCATGGCATGGGCCCTGGGGGACGGTTCGTGACATTAGAACCTTCATTTAAAAAATTTAGAAAAAAATATTTATCAGATAGTGAAGAAGGTGGTGAAAAATCTTATAGAGAGTATTAGCTCAGAACAAAACCCGATGCATGTCTTGAAAAAAAAACTCTCAAGAAAGAAATTAGTGTAATGAAGAAATATTTTGAATAAGTTGCTGATGGAAAAAAAGATGTCATCAAGCAGAAGTAAGTATACATCTAGGAGATATTAATTTACAAACTTAGAATTTATGAATAGGGAAAGATGTTTTAAGATCTTAGTAAGAAGCTAGAAGCTAAAGAAGAATAAGTTATTAAGTTTCAATCAAAACTTCTTGAGTCTGAAAGTACCTTGAGTAAGATGAAACAAAATTTCAAAAAATATTTGGAAGTAAAAAATGAGACTTCTAAAGTTGATGAGAAGGCTCAATATAAGAATTAGGTAAAATATTCACTCACCAAAATTAATGTTTCATATAATTATTTTAACATTTTAGGTTATAAAAAAGGTGTTGGGAAATATTGGGTGGAGAAAGGATGTGAGAAACCTATTAAATCTACAAAATTATAAAACTCACTCAAAAGAAAATATGGTCCACATCCTGAGTATGTTAGAGCTGAAATAAGTTACAAACCTCAACAAATTTTCTATCGAGAAATAAATTTCTTGAATAGATCATCAAGATTTAATAGATATTCCTAGTGTTTTGGAATCTATGGGAACTAATATTATAATTTTTGGCATAAATTATCTCTACTTGAAATAAGGTTTGAGAAAAGTGGAAGAAATAGTGAAATATAATTATTATCTTTCTTAACTTACAGAAAGTTGAAAAGGTAAACTCTCAAGATTCTAGAAACTTTCCAGAAAGAAAATAAATTTTTAATTTTTATAATAATTTTGTGGAAGATGTGATCAGGTAGGAAATCATACTGAAAGATGCATAAAACTTCTTTTAAAAAAATGTTTTTATGATAGAAAATAAAAGGAAGCTGAAAAGAAGAAAGTTGAGGAAAAAGATTTTTTTTTGGGACATAATTGAAAGCATGTAAAAGGAACGAACCATGGATACTTGATATTGGTTATTATTTACATATGATAGTTGAAATAAAAATCTTGAAACATTTTGAAATTCATGATAGAGGAGAAGTTACCTCTAGTAATTATAGTTCCTTAAAAATCATAGGAATTTGAATGGCTGAGATTGAAGTGGAAAAATTAAAATCTATAGAAGTTTTATTTTTTGATGGGATAAAACATAACTTACTTAGAGTAAGTAAAATTTTTAATGATATAAAAGAAATTGTTTTTAGAAAATATTTTTTGTATCATCAAAAGTGTGAAAAATGGAAATTTTATTACAAAAGGAAAAAGAACCAGTGAGAATCTCTTCCAAATATGAGAATTCAACAACTCCTATAGCTTGAGTGTTGAAGATGAAACCATATTATGGAAACAAAGACTTGGGAACCTTGAACATAAAAGTATGAAAAAACTTTATAAAGTTTATTCCATATGAAACTTTCTATAATTGAAAAGAAGAGAATAAGATGTTTGTGTAACTTTTCAAAAAGGGAAGATAACTAACAAAAGTCATAAAAGAGTTGAGATTCAATCGACCAGATCACCTGAGCTTATTCATTATGATTTTTGTGAGTTGATGAGACATTAATCAAAAAAATGAGATTTATAATTTATTAGTTTTATTGATGATTTCACTCAGATGAAAAACATCATGTTTATGAAGAACAAGTCATAGGCTATTGAAACATTCAAATTCATTAAAAAAGATATTGGGAAAGAAATAGGGGTTTCCATAAATTTTTTTAGAATAGATAATGTTACTGAATTCACAAGAAATACTTTTGAAACTTATCTAAAAAAGCATGGTATCAAGCATTAGTATAGTGCCCCCTGTACTGCATAATAAAATGGAGTAGGAAAAATAAATAATAGAAGTTTGGTGGAAATTGGAAGAAGTATGTTAGTAGTATAAAAACATTCAAAATTCTATTGGAGAGAAGATGTTAGTACTTCTTTACATGTTCAAAATATATTCTTATTGAGACTGAAAACTAACATGAATCTTTATGAAATGTGGTATAATAAAAAACCTTCATTTAAATACTTAAAAGTTTTTGGAATTCCATATTTAATTAAAATCTAAAATCCAGATCCGAGAAAGTTTGATGAGAAATACGAGAAAGAAATTTTTTGGGTTATTCACCAAATAAAAGAAGTAACAAATTTTGGCGGACTCATATAATGTGAAATTTATTGAAAACCAAAATTCATTAACAAAAGTTATTGAGAATTCTGAGGAGGATAAACTAGAGATTTCCAACAATAGTTAAAGTAATTCAAAACATCCTTATCATGATTCAAAATAATCATGTGATGAGGAAAGTTCAGTTGGGAAAGAAAATTTTAAATTTGCTACCTTAAAAAAACATGTTTAATTTGAAAATATTATTATGAATAATAAGGATTTTGTTTGGACCATAAGGAAGTTGAGATTAGAAAATCAGACTTCACTAACCTCAAAACTGGAACCAGAATTAGTTTTAGAGGCTATTCAACACAAATAATGGGAGGATGCTATGAATATAGAGTTGGATCAGATTGAAAAAAATAAAACATTGTAACTTTATCCAATGACAAAAAAGAAAAATTTTATCAGAACAAAGTGGGTTTAAAGAAAAAAATTGGATGAGCTTGGAGAAGTTTTAACAAACAAAGAAAGACTTATTTGTAAAGGATATGCACATGTGGAAGGTGTTTATTTTGATGAAACCTTTACCCCTATTATAAGAATAAAAACAATTTGAATGTTTCTTGCAGTGGATGCTCATCAGAATTATAATGTTTATTAGATGGATGTGGAGTCATATTTCTTAAATGGTGATATTGAGGAAGAAGTTTACATTGAACAACCTTGTGGGTTTCTATATGATGAGGATGAAAAAAAAGTTTTTAAATTAAATAAATCCATATATGGGAAGAAATAATATTCACATGCATGGTATTATAAACTTAATTTTTTTTTGATAATGTTGAAAATTTCTAAAGGAAAAGTTTATGGAAACTTATGTGTGAAAGATATTGAATCTAGAAATCTAATTGTAATTGTTTATGTGGATGATATATTTTTTGATAGGGATGAAGAAAAAGTTTGTAAAGAATTTTTTGATTAAATGAAGAAGAATTTTGAAATTTCAATGTTGGCAGAATTAACTTTCTTCCTTGGCTTACAAGTTCAACAAAAATAAAAATACATTTTCCTATCTCAAGAAAATAATTCCATGGAATTGTTATAAAAGTTTCTCATGAAAGGATTTAAATAAGTTTCTAATCCTATATCTATGAGCACAAAATTGTGTAAATATGAATTCGAAAAAAGTATGAATCAGAAAGAATTTTGGAAGCTTATAGGAAGTCTACTTTACCTTATAGCCTTAAGGTATGATATTATTTATGTTGTGACTTTGTGTGCCAGGTATCAAAGTAATATGAAATAATCACATATGTTGGAAGCAAATATAATTCTTATATATGTCCAAGGAACAACTTCACATGCGTTTTTATATAAAAGAAATTGTGAGATGAAGTTTCATAGTTTTATCGATTCTGATTGGGCTGGAGATTGTAATGATAGAAAATCAACCTCAGGAGGAACATTTTTCTTTGGTGAATTTTGTGTGAGTTGGCATATTAAGAAAATTTTTTAGTAACTTTGAGCATAGAGGAATCGAAATATGTTGTTTACTCAAATGTTGTGGATGAAGGTTCAATTGGAAGACTTGAAAGAAAAAATTTCTAAACCATTGAAGATTATTTTTGATAATCAGAGTTCAGTTGATATTTCTAAAAATCATGTTCAATATTCAAGATCTAAACACATTGATATAAAGTTTCACTTTATAAAAGAGAAAGTTTCTATTGGATATGTTTTTCTAGAATACATTTCAACAAAGTATCAGATTGATGAAATCTTTACAAAAGAAATGTTGAAAGAATAGTTTGTGGAATTGAGGCTACAACTTCATGTTCATCCTCATCCCATGACTTCCTAAACCTCATAAGGAAGAACCCCCACCATTCCTTGGATTATGTTGATAAATGGGGAGAGAAAGTAACAAATTTTTTACTTTGTAATAAGTTTTTACTTATCTTTCTTTTATGATTCTAAAGCTGTTCTTATCATAAAATGGGGGAGAGAAAAAGAAAAGTGAGAGAGGAAAAGATAAAAGTGAGGAGATTTTATCTATACAAGACCTAAAAATTTTAGTTCCACCAAGGGATTAAATTCCTTTCAAAACATTACTTTATCCAGTAGTGTGGCATCAGGACACTCTATTTTAAGAAAGGCTATGTTTTGATAAAAGTAAAAAAATGTTAGTTGATTACAAAAGTTGAGTTGTAAAAAGTTTCTAAGAGTTGGAAAAGTTGTTAATAAGGGTTTTAAACAAATCCAAAGGGGGATATTGAAGATCCTTTATGATTATTTTTTTATTTATTTATTGAAACTATTATTTTTGTATAAGAATGTTTTTGTATTTCAAGAATCAAATCCAGTCAATTATAATTAGATTTTTAAGAAATTTGAAAGTTTCTAATAGTTTAAACTCAAAGGTAAATGGAGAGAAAAGTTTTGTTTTTAAGAAAGTTGTTTTTTGAAATTAGAGGATCGAATTAAGAAGCATAAAATCCAAAAGAAATATAGGTATAAATTATTGATTATTGGAAATTTTCCTTTACTATAGTCAGAGAAAGAAATAAGTTATTGAGTTATAAAATCAAAAGTTACTAAGTGAAGAAGTACTATTGTTTTTAAAGACTTTTGAAAGAATATTGTAAAGTTAGGAGTTATAAATTTTTCATAATTTCTAAACAAAGTAAGATGATGATTTTTTGATCATGAAGTTCTTATAAATTATGGAACATAATCAATATAAATTCTTTTGAAGAAATGTAGGAATCGTAATGATTGAATTGGTTCTAGTGATCAATAAAAAGTCTTCATAGAATTCAAGAAATATAGACATATAATATTAGATCCTGAAGCCAAAATATGTTAAGTTGATGAAGTTTGAAGAAATTAAAAATTTCTAAGTGGATTCATCATTAAATAATTTCAATCATTATGAAAAATCTTTGTAATGAGATTTTCATTGTAATGGGAAAATCCATCGTAATGATAATTATATAGTAATGAGAATTACATTATTATGAGGTTTTTATTGGGAAAAAGATATAGAATTTGATCATAGTAAGATGATAAAGAAAGATAGATTATAATGACCTAAGAAAGAAATAGTGTATTGAATATGAGGATGTAAGTTGAGGAAGTTTTCATCATAATTTTTTGAGGAGGATTCATTGTACTTAAAAAAATTCAAGAAGTTCAAGAATTATGATTATAGAGAAGAAGATATGTGAAGATTTGAAGTGTTCAAACTTGAAATTCATTTTTTCATAAATCTCAGAGAAATTAGAGGAGTATTGAAGATGTCAAAGTTTAATTTTAAATGTGAATGTTTTTCAGAGTTTTTGAAAGTCAAGGAAGTGGATAAAGTTTTCAAGTTTCCCGCTTTTGTTTTTTGATTCACTTATAAATACTTTCTCAGATAATTCGTTCATTTGTAAATTTCATGTAAGCAAAAAAGGAAGAGCTATGAATAATTATAAGTGAAAGTTCCTAATAGACCTAAGAATATTGTATTAATCATTTGAACATAGTTTGAGTTTGGAAGATTGAGAAGATAATATTGCGAAACATCATATTGAGAAGATCGTATTGAGTCAATCGAATTGAAGAAGATCGTAATGAGTTTATAAGTAGATTTTGAGAAGTAGGTTTTGATAAAGGGAGAATTGTATTGACTTCATTAGGTTGAGAAAATCGGATCTAGCCTAAACAGACTGAGGATTTATACTGAGAAATTATAGAGCATTTTAAAAAAAGCCTTTATTCTTTTGTTTGGATCAATTTTTTTATAAAAAAATATTGTAAACTGATGGCAGTTAGTATAATATTTCCAATATAGATATAGAAGGTTTATAATTGGAGTTGGCATAAGTTGTATTCACTTCTTCTTAATAGTGAATTTCCATAGACCCACAGAAGTGGCTATGGTAAGGGTTTATGTTCTCACACTGAGGTCGAACCTTGTAAATCTTGTGTTCTTTACTTTCTTTCCTAATTTTTCATGCATGAGTATTTATAAAAATATGATAATGAAATATATCTTAACAAGTTTCAGGGGTTATGTTTTTAAAAAGTATTGAAACTTATAAAAGTGAAAAACATATTTAAACCCCCCATTATCAGCTTTTATTTGATCCTTTAGAACTCCAGCTTGGGACAAGAACAAGGAAAGTGGTTTTGAGTTTATTTAGTGAATTCTAGAATTTTTGAGATGAAATAAAAAATGGAAAATAATTTTTATATATGTGAATAATCATAATAGATTTCATCTACATCCTGAATTTTGAAAATTGGAGAATTAAATTTAGCTACGTGAGAAGAAAATGTATATTTTCTATATTTAACAATGGAAATTATCATATGATAACCCACACATTATGTTTTTGATCTATGTATAATAATTCATCTATGAAACTAAAATATGGAAAAAGGCATCATATAGTGACATTTAGGAGGCTTTAAGAGAATTTACTTCCACATAAGATATTTGGGACCCTGTAATATAATTTACTTATTCTCAATGTCACAAACTAGTCCGGGTACCGTAATAACCTGATAACCTAGTGACACTAACATGGCCTAAAGGGAATTCCCTATCCCCATGGGTTGGTGACTAGAACCTAAAATCATACAAAATGAAAGTGGGAATGATTTTTTCTATAAACATTGTAGAAGTAAAGGCAAAAAAGTCAGTATGAATATAAGAAAAACTTCACATGGATAATATCACCAGAATTAAAACAGGTATAACAACCCAAAGTACTATACAAAATCACCAGAAAATAGAAAAAATGGCTGAAGTCCCAACATATGCAACTCACCAAGTCCACGAATCAATAGCTAGAACCACCTCCAAGTGGTTCTTTACCCCTTATTGAACCTAGAAGGATATAATTTACAAACAACTGAATGTATAGGTATGGTGTGAGATAAAATCCCAGTAGGGTATCACCAAGGATTCCATAATAGATGCCAATATTTAATTAAGAAAATATAGAGCTTTCAATTTTAAATAAATAGGTTTTGAATTTCAAAATCATATTTAAACAAATCATGATTTACATATTAAATGATTGAAATACTTTAAACAAATGGATTAAATTTTTTTATATAAAATAGTTCATATAAATTATAAGACATGTAAAATAGTTTACAACAATGTCATATATTCATTTCAAATACAAACAAGTGAGAAACATGGTCATATGCCTAAAGGTATGATACTTCCAGGCTAAGGGACTCCACATACTAAATGTGACATAATAATATGTGGATACACATGTCCCTTTAGTATGACCAAATGCAACTTCATCACCACCCCGTTGGGAATGTGACGTGATGAATTTTTGTTTTAGAATATTATAAAATCATAGAGTTATGTCAAAAATAACTCACTAAATACTAAAGGATTACATATTATATAATAAAAAATCAATGACAATCAATTTAATTTATGTCTAATAAAAATAAAATTCAACCCATTCTCTATTTAAAATATGCCAATTTTCTATTTAAAAACTAAAATGGGTTTTTAATAAAAATATGCCTTTTTCCAAGATATAACCCAAATGTTTCTATCAAAACCATTTAAGAAATTATCATTAAATACAAATTTGAATACAATTCCATCAAATAAATTTCAAAAATTTAAATTCAGCAATTTAAATTTTACAACTTTACATCAAACCAATTTTACTATTTAAATCCAACAATTTAAATTTCATCAATTTTCAAAAAATTTACAACCACATCAAATTCAATAGAATTGGGGGATTTTTTCCCAATTTTATGTTAAAATTGAATTTCAAAATTTAAATCCCCCAATTCAATGAAATTGGGTTTTTAATAAATCAATTGAAATAAATTCAACAAAATTTAATTTAAATCAAAAAATTGAATTTAAAGAAAGCAATTTAGGTTTGATAAAAATTGGGCATTATAAAGGAACCACCTTCCTCAGGATCACTGGATCTCAAAATGCCAAACCCTAATTGGGATTCACCAAGAAAGAATGATAATAACATAAACTGGTTATAAAACCTAATTTTAGGATAAAAAACAAGGGTTATTAGATCTTCCAACAACATAGATATCCACAAAACCCTAGGTAGGAAAATAGAGAGAGCATGAGAAAGATAACGGGAAGAGGAAACTAATTGGGAGAAGATTGAACGTCATTTTCCTAGGTTCAATCAACTTCTAGGAGAGTTATATGGGGAAACAATTGCTATTAAGAGCTCCTTGGGAAGAAGAAATTATTATGGGATTATACAAGCTTGTCAGGGGTCTAAAAAGAGGGTTTTGGTAATTTTAAAATTAATTTTCAGATTAAAATTCCCATACACACTATTATCTGGGTAGAGATGCACAAGTTATACAAACCATGTGCCATATCCATGCACCCCTTTTTCTATAGGTGCATGATTTCTCCTTGGTGGAACATGATTTTTCAAACCGTGTGCTAACCATGAGAAACACCACTGTCTGGGTTTGCATGGTTTCTATTGAGAGAGTGTATGGTTTGGGAAAACTATGCACCAACTGTGCACTAGCCCAGAAACATTCAAAATTTTCAAAATTTCTCCCTAAACAACCCCCCAAAAAACCCAACCAAATCATGATCTAAAGATGTGTTTAGGAATACCTAAAAATAGTAACTGGATATTAAAAACTACCCACGATATAAAATTTATGTCCCTAAAAATCCAATTCAGAAGTTTCCATACCAAAAAGATGAGGCCACTACTCTCTCATCAGTGCCTCCCTCTCCCATGTCTCATGAGAATCATAACCATGTTTCCATATCACTCAAACCCAAGGTTTTATCCTCCTATAAAGTAATTTGGTATCATAATCAACTATCCTGATCGGAAGTTTAGTCATGAAAAAATCAGGCTTAACATCAAGATCAATTCAGATCAAAACATGGGATAAATAAGATATATACTTTTGGAGTTGAGATACATGAAACACATTATGTTTCGATGTCATTTTTGGTGGAAGTGATAAACGGTAAGCCACTTTTCCCACCTAATAAATAACCTCATAAGGTCCCAAAAAATAAGGATCAAGTTTCCCTTGCCTCCCAAGCCATCGATGACCCAAATGGGTTGAAACTTTCAAGAACACCTAGTCACCAACTAATAATTACAACAGTCTATGATGAAGATCAACATAAGAAAAATATCATCTCTAGGATGTCAACATTATCTGACAAATCAACTGAATATTTTTTGTCATCTCTTTGACCAATCTTGGTCCAACCAAAGAACTTTCACTAATATATGACTAACACAACAAAGATCTACATGGATGGTCATACAAGGACTCAAAAGAAGCCATTATGATCCTAGAATGGTAACTTTTATTATAAGAAAACTCAACCAGCCCCAAATGATCATCCCAAGCTCCATAAAAGTTGAGAACACTGACATGAAGCATATTATCAAGAATCTATATAGCTCTTTATCTCTATCCATCTGACTGCAGATGGTATACAATACTCAAACGGACTTAAGATCCTAGTTCCTCTTAAAGGCCTCTCCAAAAAATGATAAGTTAACCAAGTATATCTATTAGAAGCTATAGAATATAGAACTCTATGTAGATGAAAAATATATTTCACATAGATATTTCCCAACTCCTAAAATTTGGTTATATCACGAATGAGTATAAAGTGAACTGACTTGGTTAACCTATCAATCACAACCCATATCATATTCTTCTTCCTATGGGTACATGACAAATTCCATAGAGATATCATCCCACTTCCAAGTAGGTACTACAAGTGGATGAAGAAAACTTGAAGGTTTCTGGTTCTCAGCCTTAACCTGTTAGAACGTATAACAATAAGAGACAAAATTAGCAATTCCTCATCTCATACATGGCCAGTATAATTGATGCCTCATTCCATATAACATCTTCATGGTTTATAGGTACACTTCCCACTGGGATTCATGACAATCCACCATCATAGATTTTATTACTACTAACAGCAAAACAAACCAATTCCGATAGCATAGAATGCCCTATATGGAGAATGAATATTCAACTAGTCCCCCACCATAAATAGAGTCCCTAATACTAAGAAACTCATCATAAATATATTGTTTCTAAATAATAATCTCAATAATATTGGATTTCAACTTAACACTGGACAAGGAAACCTCAACCCCTGATTCCCAGACTCCAATATGGAACTTTTCAAAAAGTGTCATCGAATTTCACTCTTTGGTTGATTATTCCACAGACTAGGTCGTAAGTTTTCTATTCAAAGCATCTATGATGACATTCCCTTTCCCTAGGGTATAGGTGATGTCAAAGTTGAAAGACTGAATGTATTCCACCCATCAACACTGGTGGAGATTTAAATCTTTTTGAGAGAATATATAACTCCAGATCTTGTGATACGAAAACAGAGTAAACCTTTATCCATAAAGTTAATACCAAAAACTCTTAATCACATGTATCATAAATGAATGTTCAATGTCATGGGTCAGATAATTCTTCTCGTGTGGCCTAAGCTGATGAGATCCATAAGAAACAACATGATTACCCTATATAAGAATACAACCCAAACCTAAACCCGATGCATCAAAGAAGACCACATATACCTACCAAGCCTTTGGAAGAATCAAAACCGAAATAGTAGTCAAAATACATTTAATATAAAAAAAGAATTTGGACATTTTTTGTCCCAAGTAAACTTTACCCCTTTTGAGTCAGGTAAATCATCAGAGAAGAAAACTTTGAGAAGTCCTTAATGAACCAGTGATAATACCCAGCTAAACCTAAGAAGCTCCGAATCTAAAAAAAATCAATGGTAGTTCCATGTCATAAAATATTTTACCTTCTTAGTGTCAATTGAAATACCATGTACCGAACCACATGTCTTATGAAATTCACTTCCCAAATCCAGAAATCACATTTTGATATCTTGTCATAAAGTTTGTAATTTCTCAACAATTCCATAAATTCTCTCAGATGATGCACATGATCCTCCTCATACATAGAGTAAACTAGGATGTCATCCAAAAAAGACTACCATAAAGGTATCAAGATACTCATGGAAAATCATGTTCATTAAATCCATGAAAATGGTAGGATAATTGGTTAGAATGAAGGGCATGAAAAGGTACTCATAATGGCTGTACCTACTTCAAAAGGCAGTTTTATGAATGTTAGATTTCTTTATCCTCAACTGATGGTAACCGGATCGAAGGTTGATCTTCAAGAAACACTTTTACACTTTCAATATAAAAAATAGGTCATCAATATGTGGAAAATGATACTTTTTCATTACCATAACTTGATTTAGTTTTTGGTAATCAATGCAATGGTGAAGAGAACCATCATCCTTCTTAGCAAAGAGAACCAGTGCAACCCAAGGTGAAACACTTAGACATATAAATAATTTCTATAGAAGATCATCCAAATAAGACTTAATATCTTTCATTTAATATATTTCTATATGGTAATAGGGAATAGAAACTGGTTGAGTACTAGACAATAAATCAATAAAAAACTATACCTCCCTTATTAGTGGGAAATTGAGAATTCAGAAGGAAACACATTGGGAAACTTGATGAAAATTTGAGGGATATCACCACTAAAATATTCCTACTCTAGATCAAAAGAAAAAAACCAATATAACTTTCCCCAACTTTGGATAAGAAGGTCCAACTTTGCTCGTCCTTGTGTACCATTCTCCTTAGAAGACATGACACACACCATCAAGTGTAGCGAAGGAGATCTGTCGAAGATAAAAATCAATCTAGGATTTATTGTCAATGAGCCAATACATACTGAAAATGATATCAAGTGGTTTTATGTCGAGAACTAGAAAACCCCAAGTAGGCTCGACATTTGATAGGGATAAAACACCAGCAAGACTATGAAGACCCTAATCTCTCTTCATACCAAGGGGTGTAGTAATATCTATTACATTAGATAAAATATCTATATGAAGATTTACTAGATTAAAAATACAGGTTAAAATAAATGAATGAGATGTTCTAGTATCAAATAAATTAGTCAATAATAACCAAACTATAGTGTTTCTAATGATGAAATTGGACTTTAGTGGCTATTTTTTGTTGGTGATGTGGTGTGATGATGGGTTCGTTTTCTATCAGGGTTCGTGACATGAAGCGGGATGTGGCCCAAGGTGATATTGCAGTTTGTTTTTTGAATTTTGAAAATCAAAATTTGAAGTTTGAATCTAATGTTTTGTGGTTTAATTTATGGAAGTATAATTTTTTTGGTTCTCACATAACCAAAAAGTGGATTTTTTAAAATAATAAAAAAATGTATTGGAGTGATGAAGCTATAGTGAAGAAAACTCTCACGATCACCAGACTTGTATCTGCTTCCTTTAGAGACTCTTCCACTGTATGAAGAAGCTTAATTTCAGATTCCTATGGATGGAACCCCTTTTTCCTTGAAGCATCCAATTTCTACACAATTTTAAAGGGATCTGATGATCCCATGCCACTATGAGGAGTGGAATAGATATGGAATAACTTCTGTCACTGACCTGAGCATCCATAGGAGACACATATCTTTGGTTCCTTAGTGAAAACCCTCTTTGAATTATCCATCTTAACAAAATGGTTACAAATAAAAGGACCTATGATCAGAATTATAGGTGGTTTAGAAAAACCCTTCCCTGGAGAACAACTATGAGATTCATCAAGCTTCCACTTTCCTTTGAAGGAACTTGCACCGCCACTGGGAGAGAAATAAATTTCCTATAACCCTAACTTTCCATCTAGGTTCATTCAACACTATATCTAACACATCAATATATAAGGGAAGATTTAGAAATAAAACCTTATAATGAATATCAGATTTTAGTCCCAACTCAAACCTTCAAGCCTTCGTCTTCTCAGTCAATAATATCTCAGGTGCAAATTGTACCAGCTCAACAAAGCAGTTATCATATTCTATCATGGTCCTATGGGCCTACTCAAGTTTGAAAAACTCCATATCCTTATCCAATAACATCATATATAGATATAATTGTCCAGTAAAAATAACTTTTAAGTCTTTCCACTCTAATACCTTATGATTCTTTGTTATCACCATCATATCCCACTATCTCCTGCTCGGACCTTCAAGCACAAAGGTGGTACACTTTACATTGATTACATTAGGTGTTTCTAAGAACCGAAACAAACATTACATCCTGATAAAAAATTCCTCATAATATTGATAATAATTTGAGACTTTGAACATTGCTGGTTGCTAGAAAAATAGTTCCTGAGAATGATTTCGGAGATAATCTCCTTGAGGTTCTACAACTGGAGCCTGAATGAGAGCTGGTGCAGGTGACTATCCTAAAGCTTAAACAACATGCATAATCACCACAACTAGGGTCAAAAAGAGGATTTGATCACTAATTTTCAACATTATATTCCTCCTAGATCCTATTTTAATGTCTTCTTGGAGGCATGATTCTACACAACATTAGAAAACAACAAATAAGACATCATATTAACACTCAAATAGAGAAATGAGGAAAATTAATCCCAATAGATTGAAAAACATGATTTGGATTTCAATCCATTGAAATCAAAATTAGGGAAAATACTATAAATAATCCTCAAGATGTATTTCCAAAACCACCCCTAGTAACTTAAGGTTCATTATGGTGAGAGTTTTCTAAGAACTCAATCAAAACTACTTTATAAATCCTAATAATATTTCAAAAATTCATACTAACATCAAGATAAGAATCTCAACCTAGAGCTCTGATACTACTTTATCACAAACCATCCAGGGTACCCTGGTAACCCAAAAACTGATCCAATAATGGAATGTACTGAAGTGAGTTGCCAATCCGCATGGGTTGACGACTAGCACCTGGCATCATACAAAATGTAAGTGGGAATGCTTTTTTCTACAAAAATTACAGAAGTAAAGACAAACAAGTTAGTATGAATACAATAAAAAATCCATAGGGAGAAGTTTACCAAAATTCAAATAGGTCTAACAACCAAATGTATAATAGTAAAGTACCAAAAAATAGTAAAAACTTCCCAAGTCCCAAAATATGTAACTCACCAAGTCCATGAATCAACAACTAGAACCCCATTCAAGTGTTTCTTTACCCCTACTCGAACTAGGAAGGAGATAATCTACAAACACCCAAAGGTACAGGTAGGGTGTGAGCTAAAAGCCTAGTAGGGTATCACCATGGATTACATAATATATTCTAACATTTAATCAACCAAATAAATGGATTTCAATTTTAAATAAATAGGTTTGTAATTTCAAAATCATATTTAAACAAATCATGATTTAAATTTCAAATGATGGAAATACTTTAAAAAAATAGCATTACAGAATTTTATATAAAATAGTTTATATAAATAAGAAGGCATGTAAAATAGTTTAAAACAATTTCATATATTCATTTCAAATACTAACAAAAAAGAAACATGGTCATATTCTTAAAGGTATGAAAGTTTCATTCCAAGGGACTCCACACACTCAAGATGACACGATAATATGTGTATACAGACAACCATTTGGTATGACCAAAGGAAACTTCATGACCATCCCATAGGGGATGTGACATGCTATATTTATGTTTTGGAACATTGTAAAATCATATATTTCTATCCAGATAACTCACTAAATGCCTAAGGCTTGCATGTGATCTAATGACAAATGAACTATGAGAAATTTACTTTAAGACTACTGAATATACAATTCATCCCATTCTCCATTTCAAATATGCCAATTTTCCATTTAAAAACCAAAATGGGTTTTTCATCAAAACATTCTTTTTTTCAATGTTAAAACCCAAAGGTTTATATCAAAACCATTTCAAGACATTTTCATCAAATACAAATTTGAAGTCAATTCCATAAAATCAATTTCACAAATTTAGATTCAACAATTTAAATTACATAATTTTCCATTAAACCAATTTCACAATTTAAATTCAAAAATTTAAATTTCACAACCACACCCCAATTCAATGGAATTTCGGGGTTTTTCCTAATTTCATTCAAAAATCCAATTTCACAATTTAAATCCCCCAATTCAATGGAATTATGTTTTTAATAAATAAATTGAAATAAAATTCACACAATTGAATTTAAATCAAACAATAGAATTTAAATAAAGAAATTTATTGTTTATAAAAATTGGGCATCATGATAGATCCACCTACCTTGGGATCACTAGATCTCAAAATGCCAAACCCTAGTCGAGATTCGATAAGGAAGAATAAAAGAAATGGAAACTATTAATCAAACTTAAGTTTAATATCCAAAATAATGGTTATTAGATATTCTAATAACATGGTGACCCAAAAAACTATAGGGAGGAAAATAGAGAGAGTGGGAGAAAGAGAACAGGAAGACGAAACTAAGTGGGAGAAGAAAGAATGTCATTCTCCTAGCTTTGATTCTCTTTTAGGAGGCTGCTAAGGGTCCAAAAACTGCTCTTAGGAGCTCCTAGGGAAGAATAAATCATTATAAGATCATACACGCCCGTTGAGGGTCTAAAAAGAGGGTTTTATGAATTTTAAAATTAATTTTTTGAATTAAAATTCCCATACGTACGATTAGATGGACAGAGCCACATAGTTTAGAAAAACCATGCGCCCTATCCCTGCTCCCCCTTTTATACATGTGCAGCACCGACCATGAAATAGCCCACAAAGTTTCAAAATTTCAAAATTTCTACCCAAATAACCAAAAAAGAAACCCAACCAAATCATGGTCAAAAGAGGGGTATCAAAATACCTGAAAATATTAATAGGATGTTATAATCAAGTTATCCTAACAAAATTTACTTAAACATGGGTGTCTTAAAGTGTCTGTAAGTAAATTTATTCTAATTAAAGTTATTAAAGGAGCCTCAAAAATGTAAGTTGGGAGTCCAAAATTTATATTATTAGGAAATGAAATGAGGATTAATTCAAACAATGCTTTTGTGATGTTCTTTATGAATCAAACATCATGATCAAGCTCAATGATCACGATTAAACCTAAGATAAAAGGATAACTGGATGAGGAAGTTTTTGGGAATATTGGAAGAGCTCTAAGTTGTTAGAAGAGGAGTCACATCTAAGGATTGTATGCCACACTATTATGCGTATGTGGAATATTTCAATTGAATTTTATAGTGTATATTTTATGGAGAATTTAATGGAAGAATAAGGCCAATATATTTAAAAGATTGAGTAAAGTAATGTTGACCGAGTATTAAGTCAAATTAATAAGACCTTGACATGAAGTTAAAAGTGTTTGAATGTGTCTTTTTATGACATTGGGTGTCATGCCCCAGCTTCCGAATACCCAGAGCTGGTGCCATAGAGAGGATCAAATTCAGTCCAGGCTCTGAGAAACCAGATAATTATGAAATGTTTCATATGCCAAAAGATATTACCTAATTTTTTTTTAATAAAAAATGTAGGGTGAGAATACGAATTCCCAATAAGGGGAAACCAATATAATCTTTTAAAACATTCTTTAAAACTTTCCATAAAACATTTTTCTTAAAGAAAATCTATAACACATGCAACAAATCATAAAAGTGCGCAATTAAAAACATTCTAACAGAATTATAAGGATACATGATTCAATTATAGGTATTCTCATTTGGAGTAATAAATAAAAGACATTCAAAACATGTATGAAATATGCATATGAGAGCACAAATTAAAAAGCTAAGAGTAATGAATAATCAGTGTTGCGTGTAAAGGTAATAACTTCAATTTCATACACCGAATGCTAAATCACTGAGTGCTAAACATATGTCACGCCATAAGATTTTACTTTTCTGATACTCATAAGTACTGTCTCTTAACCATGGATATTCTACTAGTCAAATATCCAATTGGTTAATTAATTATCATACACATAATGAGGGAATGTATAATGTTGGACTTTAATTTATGTGTCAAGGCCTCAGCCAAGACCTTGGAGCTAACTGTAACCAGACCCCAACGCGGAGAGACTCTATAACCAGACTTCATCCTGGAGAGCCCCTATAACCAGACTCCAACCCGAAGAGCCTCTGTAACCGGACTCCAACTCGGAGGGTCTGCTGTAACCGGACCCGAACCCAGAGGGTTTACTTTTACCGATCCCCAACCCGGAACATACTAGTCCAATACATTCATCATATGTTTAATAAGGGAAATTTAAATTAAGACAGATGTCATTTGTACACAAGCATGCACTGATAAATGGTCATGTCTTAATAAATGGTCATACCATATATTGCATAGCATATATGGTCAACTGATTTGCAGCGCAAAATTTATGAATACATTCATGTGAATTTAATTAATCATATCAACAACATACTTCAAACACCGAAGTTTGTTTTAATCAATCCTATTTTGGATTATGGTTCAAACTCTTAGGTGAATACATATAACCACATATATATATAAAATATGTATATGTCACATCCTTAATTTATATATTATAAAAACTAAAATTACATATACATATATATATATATATGTGTGTGTGTGTGTATATTAATATCTTACAAGAAATGTAATTTGTTTAATAATAACAACCCTTAGCATCATAAAAGTAATTCTCATTTTGAGCAAATGAACTACCCTTCCAGAACCAGAAAATAGAGATTGTATAAAGTAATAAATAAATTTCCGTTACATTTTAAAAACATCATTGAAAACCAACACTTGATAGAATTAAAACTGGGTAGATTAAAACTATATGGGTGTATGCGTAATAATTATACCAATACATTTTAACCCGAAACTTTATTCGCACCCAAGCATCTATTTAAAGATTGTAAATCATCTTTAATAACATAAAATAGAAATAGATTGAATTATGTATGTATCTCTGAATATACACTAAGAGTATACTAGAAAATAATTATAAATTAAAATAACCCTTAACTTACATACACATAAAATAATAAGTTATATATATGTGTGTGTATATATATATGTATATACACACATATAACTACCGTAATTTGATCAAATTACACCCTCACAAACCATAAGATTTAGAGATAAATACTTAAAATTTAAAACCATTATCATTTTAAAAATTCCAGGTTATATAGATAGATACAGTTTCTTATATATATATATATTGACATGTATAACATTTTATTACAACATGGTTTAAGAAAAACAATTAAAATCCTTTCAACACATAGATTTTAAAATCATAACCCAGTTCGAAAAATAATATGTTATAATGAAATATATAGATTCATATAAAAATTTATACACAAGTATATATGTGTATAACATTGTAAAAAAAAAAATACAACAAATTGATCAAATTAACTAAACCCTTACAAAATATACATTTAATTAAAACATAACCCTTACATCCATTATATCACCTGAACCCGAAAACCTGAAGACCCAGGTTCAGCACAGAATAACTTTTAAACTACCACAAAGTTATAAAAATACCATTAGGAGCATATATAAGTATATACTCTCAAAGAAACATGATAAAAAAAATTTAAAACCCTTACATGATTGCAAGATCGTTGATCTGTTGTTTTGAACACACCAACAAAGCATCAAACAAGGCCTCCCCTCCTTTCAATTATGCAAGGAGCAAAGCCTTTATAGCCATACCTATACTATTTAACCATGAACATAAGATATTTTATTTATTTATTTATTTATTTAATAATTTTGTTATAGTGATGGGTCCAGATTTGTTGTGCAAGCTAGGATTACAGCTGCCTATAATTCACATTAAATCAATTAGAAAAATTAATGTAACAAAATTGACATAACTAATATTAAATAGAATTAAGAAAGGTAAGGGGGAACAAATTAGTAGACTAAAATGATATTCCCATTATTTATAGTCTAAAAGTAAAACATTCACAGATTAGTACAACAGATGACAACTGAAAAAAATCTATAAAAGAATGCTTACCTATGGTTCGACAAAACTGTGAACAGGAGAAAGACAAAACTAAAATCTGAAAGAGATTCAGAGATAAGACCTATCTAGCGAGGTATGAAAAAAACAAAGACCTCACCTCTGAGAACACCCTTACCAGCTTCGGTCTCATCCGCGCCTCGACTGGACTGAACCTGGATGACACACCTGCTGAAGCCCTCAGCGTCCGCTCGCTCTCTGGGTCGTTTCCCCCACCTCGGACGAAACCCATAAGCCACACAAACACCCTTAAAGCTACTCGAACACACCCAATAATCCCAACGCCATGATGCCGCTCAAATCCACCCCATGCTTGACGCACTAACCTGAGGCTGAACCTCCTTCCAGGTTGCATGAAATCCCACCCGACGCCCCTTGAACACCCCGCGACCGCGACCCGCTAACTCCCTAAAGCACGAAACCAGAAGACCGGACCCCCCCCGCGGTGTGACTCCTCAATCACAGACCTTCAATTCCCATTATGGGATTATTTTTTTTTATTTATTTTTTCATTTTTTCCCTCCTTTTGCTTTACATATTTTCCATACACACTTTCAAATTTCCTTTTGACTTTTTTTTGTCTCAAATTTAATCAAATTATCTCTTTATTATTATTATATATTTACCTTTTAAAATTTAAGTTATTTTATATAGTTTAACATATCATATGATTAATATTAAAATATTTATACCATTATAATTTTTACTAAACAAGAATCATAAAATTAATGATTTTATAAAAAATTAATCTAGTCATAAATTTATAAATTAAAACTATTAATTACTACTTTATATATATACTTGTGTATATATCATAACTCATATAATAGATCAAATAAATTTTATAATTGGTTACAAAATATTTGTAAAAATGTTAATATTACACACATATATATTATTTAAAGTAACAATATATATTTTTTATTAAAAGATCATTCATATATGTGAAATTTTAATCATTCTGTTAAAAATGGTTATATTATATATTTATATTTTTATTAAACAAAATCCAAAATGTTAATAATGTTATTAAACTTTAATCTAATCAAAATTTATAATAAGTATACATCATATTTTCAAAAATATATAAAACTCATGTAATTATTCATATAATAGATTCAATATTAGTTCACATAAGAAACAACGTTAAAGTATTTCCATGCAATAATTCTCAATGTCATATATGAAATTATAGTATTAGTTTTATGTAATTATAATTTAATTCTTGTTTACATATGCGTATATATATATATATATGTATATATCTTATTTGGAAAACAAGAAACAAATTAGTTGCATTCATATATTAGTATAATTATTATTAAAATATTCTATTAATTTCTAATTCAGAAAGAATAAAATAATTATTTTAAACTGTACTTATAATTTAAATAATATAAATTTTCTATTTTTATTTATAAGAAACTATATTTAAATTATATCTATATCCATTTAATAAAATACTAATGGTCATCTGATTTTAAACTCTAACGGATAAAACAACATTCACATGTCTTTAATTAGATAAGATATGCCTTGTTTTTATTTCGAAAGTTTATTCTGGATTGTACCATAGTCAGAATTTATCTTATAATGTCTAATTCGCAAATTTTGGAAAAACAAGTTGTACTTAAAAGTTTTTAGTTAATTCACCACAAGGACAATGATTATAATTATAGCCATTGGAATTCAACGGTCACACAAGGCAACAATCAAGTCATTGCCTTATATAAAACCATGCCTTAGGGTGTCCTAAAACTTGAGACAAAGAAGGAGATGGTTCATGTCATACCATTGGTTCTTAGTGTGGCAGCAATGGATTTATCCATTCTTATGTTCATTATGTCAGATTATAAGGACCCATATTACATTCTTAGGATTCTCATTATTTTAAGTGGTCTCCCTATAATTCTGATAGGGTTTTTAATAGGTATATTTGGGAAGAAATGTTTCTTGTGAAATTGTTACATTGTAAACACTACAGTGTTCTTGTTTAAATGAAAAGCCTTGTGTCCATTTGTGTGTTTTACTCGGTTGCTTTCTAATATATATTAAAACCATATTATTAGTTCCTCATGAGAAACATGTTTTGTTTAGTTGTTATGAAATTCAAAAAAAATGTAAACATAAAATTATCAATACATGAGGTTCGAGTTTTGGGGTGCTACATTATTACCCTCTACGAAGAATTGCATCCTCACAATTCATTCTACTTACACCTAAGAGAAAAACTCCCTCACCCAATTTACCACAACCTCTATCGTGGAGGGTCCTCCAGTGTGGCCAAGTGAATTCCCAAGTTGATGTTCAACTCTTTTTCTTCCCAGGCCCATATACATTTGGAGCAGAAAGGATTGAACCTTTTCATAGTGCATTCGGGCCTCCACAGAGATGCTCAAATGATGGAAAGTTCAAAGATGTCCAAATGGACCAACTCCCAAAGAATTCGTCGGTCCGACTCTTGATTAAGAACATCTAAGTCATAGACATTGTCGTATAAATTGAAACTGGGGAGTTGGTACATATAGGCTACAAAAAGGTTTCCCTCCAAAGAAGCCTCTTGAAATCTCTCTCTAGCTGTGAAGTTCCGGCCCAAAGTAAAGCATATAAAGATCCTTTGTGGTACTTCCCTCTTCGCCTGTACTCATCCAATTACACCATGGATATTCTATGGTATATGTAGGAATTCTCCTAACAGGAACAGAGAATTTCCAGGCTATTTGACACTTCATAAATTTTCTTTCACGTTTTTCACAAATTTACGAAAGGTATGTACTCCCCTTTATAGGTTTTGACCAAGATGGTATCTAGTATCTCAGTAGGGAGCAATGAGATGTGAGTCTATCCTTCCATCTGAAAATTAATTATAAAGGTTCAATCGGCAAAACCTATTCAGATATATAAACACAGACTAGATAGAAGAAAGAAAGGAGGGATAACAAATTGCGTTCTCATATCACCACTTGTTCATAAAAAGATAAAGGCTAATGGTTTCCCCAGTCCCCTAATATACGAATCCCCAAAACTAGTTCAAAACTTCCAATCTCCCTGAACCATATGCAACTCGAGCAATCTGTTTCGATATAGTAGGTCAATTGTGTTGTCTCCAAAGTCTGACATGTGGGGTGTACAACTGTGAGACGTCCGTATGTACTTGTTATCTCTACACAGAATGGTAGGCTTCGTATTAAAGGACGTCAAAGTCCATTACCAGACCAAAATGGCCATAGGACAAGACTTGACACATATATGCTGCATAGAGGTCTCCTGCTACTGTATATTTTTGGAAGGTTGTGAGGGACGTGATGCTTTCCACAATGGTGAAGTATCTAAAAAGCCCCTCGTAGTATTTCCCCCATCGTACATTGGATGGAAATTGGGCTTGCATCATGAAGATGTAATCTAGACCCGCTCTTCGGTGGAGTTGAAGTACTCAAGGAGAGTTGGATATGTCATAGAGGTGCTTACACATCATTTGTATATGGGCATAGTTTATAAAATTTTCATGGCTGGATATGGAAATTATGGTTTCCACGGCCTCATTGGGAAGAGACAGAAGAATAATACTTTCATTTTCCATTTGAAAATCAATAAAACTTTCATATTTAATAATGATTAAGTAGATTTTCTTTGTTCTAGATATGGTTTTCCATAGTTATCTAAATTGAATCTTCTGATACCAACTATCATGCCCCATCTCCCGAATACCCGGAGCCGGTGCCATACAAAGGATCAAATTCGGTTCAGACTCTGAGAAACCAGCTACTTCTGAAATGTTTCATCTGCTAAAAGCTGTTAGCTAATTTTTTTTAATAAAAAACGTAGGGTGAGCATACAAATTCCCAGTAAGGGGTTTTAAAATAAACTAATATAACCTTTAAAAACATTCTTTAAAACTTTCTTTAAAACATTTTTCTTAAAGAAAATCTATAACCGATGTAACGTATCATAAAAGTGCTCAATTAAAAACATGAAAACAAAATTATAAGGATACATGATTAAATTATAGGCATTCTCATTTGAAGTAATAAATAAAAGAAGTTCTAAAAAGGCATGACATATGCATATCAGAGAAAAAATTAAAAAACTAAGAGTAATGAATAATCAAATCTGCGGGTAAAGGTAATTAATTCAATTTCATACACCGAATGCTAAATCACAGAGTGCTAAACATATGTCATGCCATAAGCTTTTACTTTTCTGATACTCACAAGTACTGGATCTTAACCATGGATATTATACTAGTTTAATATCCATTTAGTTAATTAATTATCATACACATAATAAGGGAATGTATAAAGCTGGACTTTAATTTATGTGTCAAGGCCTCGGCCAAGACCTAGGGGATAACTATAACCAGACCCCAACCTGGAGAGCCTCTGTAACCAGACTCCATCTCGAAGAGCCTCTGTAACCAGACTCTAAATCGAAGAGCCTCTATAACCAGACTCCAACCCAGAGGGTCTACTGTAACCAAACCCCAACCCGGAGGGATTACTTTTACCGGTCATGAACCAAGAACATACTAGTACAATACAATCATCATATGTTTAATAAGATAAATGTTATTTGTACACAAGTATGCACTGATAAATGATCATGTCTTAATAAATGGTCATACCCTATATTGCATAGAGTATATGGTAAACTGATTTACGGTGAAAAATTTATGCATACATTCATGTGAATTTAATTAAGCATATCAAGAACATACTTTAACCACCAAAGTTTGTCTTAGGCCATCCTATTTCGGATTATGGTTCAAAATCTTAGGTACATACATATAACCACATATATATATACATAAAATATGTATATGTCTCACCCTTAATTTATATATTCTAAAAACTAAAATTACATATACATACATACATATACATATATATATGTATTAACATCTTAAAAGAAATGTAATTTGTTTAATAATAACAACCCTTAGCATCATAAAAGTAATTCTCATTTTAAGAAAATGAACTACCCTTCCAGAACCAGAAAATAGAGATTGTATAAAGTAATAAATAAATTTCTGTTACATTTTAAAAACATCATTGCAAACCAACACTTGATAGAATTAAAACTGGGTGGATTAAAACTATATGGGTGTATGCATAATAATTATACCAATCCATTTGAACCGAAAACTTTATTCTCACCCAAGTCATTATTGAAATATTGTAAATCATCTTTAATAACATAAAATTGAAATAGATTGAATTATGTCTGTATGTCCGAATATACACTAAGTGTTTAAAAAAAATTATAAATTAAAATAACTCTTAACTTATGTACGCATAAAATGATAAGTTATATATGTATATATATATATGTATATACACACATATAACTACCATAATTTGATCAAATTACACCCTAACAAACTGTAAGATTTAGAGATAAATACTTAAAATTTAAAATTATTATTATTTTAAAAATTACAGGTTATAAAGATAGATAGAGTTTATTATATATATATATATATATATATATATATAGACATGTATAACATTTTATAACAACATGGTTTAAGAAAAAAAATTAAAACCTTTTCAACACATCGATTTTAAAATCATAACCCAGTTCAGAAAATAATACGTTATAATCAAATATATAGATTCATATAAACATTTATACACAAGTATATATGTGTATACCTTTGTAAAAAAAATAGACAACAAAATTGGTCAAATTAATTAAACCCTTAAAAAATATACATTTAATTAAAACATAACCCTTGCATCCATTATATCACCAAAACCCAAAAACCCGAAGACTCAGGTTTTGCACAGAAGAACTTTTAAACTACCCCAAAGTTATAAACATACCATTAGGAGCATATATAAGTATATACTCTCAAAAAAACATGACAAGGAAAATTTAAAACCCTTGCATGATTGCAGGAACATTGATCTGTTGTTTTGAACACACCCACAGAGCATCAAACAAGGCCTCCCCCTCCTTTCAATTATGCAAGGAGCAAGGCCTTTATAGCCATACCTATACTGTTTAACATGGACCAGAAGATATTTTATTAATTTATTTGTTTATTTAATAATTTTTTATAGTGATGGGTTCAGATTTATGGTGCAAGCTCAGATTACAACTTCCCATAATTCATATTTAATCAATTAGAAAAAGTAATGCAACAAAATTGACATAACTAATATTAAATAGAATTAAGCAAGGTTGGGGGGGGAGAATTAGTAGACTAAAATGATATTCCCATTATTTATAGTCTAAAAGTAAAACATTCACAGATTAGTACAACAGATGACAACCGAAAAAAAATCAGTAAAAGAATTCTTATTTATGGTTCGAAAAAACTATGAAAAGGATAATGACAAAACTGAAATCCGAAAGAGATTAGGAGAGAAGTCCTATTCATATAGGTCTAGAAAAAACGAATCCCTCACCTCCCAGAACACCCTTAGCAGCTTCTGTCTCTTCTGCGCCTCAACTCGACTGAACCTGGATGACACACCTGCTAAAGCCCTCGGTGTCTGATCGATCTCAAGGTCGTTTCCCCCACATCGAACGAAAACCATAAGCCTCACAAACAACCTCTAAGAAACTTGACCAAACTCGATAATCCTGGTGCCGCAACGTCGCTCGAAGACACCCCATGCATGACGAACGAACCTTAGGCCGAACCTCCTTCCTGGTTGCACGACATCTGACCTAACACCCCTTGAAGACCCCACAATCGCAACCCACTGAAACCCTAAAGCACAAAACCAGAAGACCGGACCCCCCTGCGACGCGACTTCTCAATCACGAACCTTCAATTCCCATTACAGGATTCATTTTTTTTATTGTTTATTTTTTTTTCATTTTTTCCCTCCTTTTCCTTTACATATTTTCCATACACGCTTTCAAATTGCCTTTTGACTTTTTTTTTGTCTCTAATTCAATCAAATTATCACTTTATTATTATTATTATATCTTTACCTTTTTATATTTAAGTTATTTTATATAGTTTAACATATCATATATTTAATATTAAAACATTTATACCATTATAAATTTTATTAAACAATAATAAAAAATTAATGATTTTATAAAAAATTAATCTAGTCATAAATTTATAAATTAAAACTATTAATTATTACTTTATATATATACTTGTGTATATATCATAAAACATATAATAGATCAAATAATTTTTATAACTGGTTAAAAAATATTTGTAAAAATGTTAATATTACACACATATATATTATTTAAAGAAACAATAATTTTTTATATTAAAATATCATTCATATATGTGAAATTTTAATCATTCAGTTAAAAATGGCTATATTATATATTTGTAATTTTATTAAACAAAATCCAAAATGTTAATAATGTTATTAAACTTTAATCTAATAAAAAATTTATAATAAGTATACATCATATTTTTGAAAATATATAAAAATCATGTAGTTATTCATATAATAGATTGAATATTTGTTCGCATAAGAAATGGCGTTAAAGTATTTCCATGAAATAATTCTCAATTTCATATATGAAATTATAGTATTAATTTAATATAATTATAATTCAAATTTTCTTTACATATATGTATATATCTTGATTGGAAAACAAGAAACAAATTAGTTGCATTCATATATTAGTATAATTATTATTAAAATATTCTATTAATTTCTAATTCTAAAAGAATAAAATAATTATTTTAAACTGTACTTCTAATTTAAAGAATATAAATTTTTAATTTTTATTTACAATAAACTATCTTTAAATTATAACTATATCCATTTAATAAAACACTAATGGTCATCTGTTTTAAACTCTGACGGCTAAAAAAACAGTCACATGTCTTTAATTAGATAAGACATGCCTTGTTTTTATTTCGCAAGTTTATTCTGAATTTCACCATAGTCAGAAGTTATATTATAATTTCCAATTCCTAAATTTTGGAAAACCAAGTTGTACTTAAATGTTTTTAGTTAATTCACCACAAGAACAACTTCTATAATTATAGCCATTGGAATTCAATGGTCACCAACGACAACGGTCAAGTCGTTTCATTATATAAAACCATGCCTTAGGGTGCCCTAAAACTCGAGACAAAGAAGAATATGGTTCACATCATACCATTGGTCCTTAGTGTGGCCGCAATGGCTTTGACCATTATTATGTTCATTATGTCAGATTCTAAGGACCCATATTACTTTCTTGGGGTTGTTGTTGTTTTAAGTGCTCTCCATGTAATTGTGATAGAGTTTTTAATAGGTATATTTTGGTAGAAATGTTTCTTGTGATCTTGGTACATTGTAAACACTACAGTGTTCTTGTTTAAATGATAAGGCTTGTTTCCATTTGTGTGTTTTACTCAGTTGCATTCTAATATATATTAAAACAATATTATTACTTCCTCATTAAAAACATGTTTTGTTCAGTTTTTATGAAATTAAAACAAAATGTAAACCTAAACTTATCAATACATGAGGTTCATGTTTTGAGGTGCTACATTATTCCCCCTAAAAAGAATTGGGTCCTGACACTTCATTCTATATACCCCTAAGACAAAAACTCCCGCACCAACTTTACCACATCCTCCATCGTGGAGGGTCCTTCGGTGTGGACAAGTGAATTCCCAAGTTGATGTTCAACTCTTTTACTTCCCTGTCCCAGATACATTTTGAGCTGAAAGGGTTGAACCTTTTCATAGTGCATTTGGGTCTCCATAGAGATGCTCGAACAGTAGAAAGTTTAGAGATGTCCAAATGGACCAACTCCCGAAGAATTCATCAGGCCGACTCTCGATTAAGAACATCTAAGTCATAGACATTGTAATGTAAACTGAAACTAGAGAGTTGGTATATATAGGTTGCACAAAGGTTTCCCTCTAAAGAATCCTATTGAAATATCTCTCTAGCTGTGAAGTTCCGGCCCAGAGTAAAGCATTGAAAGAGTCCTTCGTGGTACTTCCCTCTTCACATGTACTCGACCAATTGCACTGTGGATATTATATGGTATATGTAGGCATTCTCTTGACAGGAATGGAGAATGTCCAGGCTGTTAGACACTTTGTAAAGTTACTTGCGTGTTTTTTGAAAATTTGTGAAAGGTAGGTACTCCTCTTCACAGGTTTTGACCAAGACGGTCTCTAGTATCTCAATAGGGAGCGATAAGATGTGAGTCTATCCTTCCATCTGAAAATTAATTATGAAGGATCAATCAGTGAAACCTATTCAGAAACATAAACACACACTAGATATCAGAAAGAAAGAAGGGATAACAAAATGAGTTCTCATATCACCACTTGTTCATAAAAAGATAAAGGCTAATGGTTTCCCCAATCCCCTAATACATGAATCCCCAAAACTAGTTCAAAACTTTCAATATTTATGAAGTATATGCAACCTGAGAAATCTGGTTCGATATTTTGGGTGCACTTATGTTGTCTCCAGAGTCTGACATGTGGGGTGTACAATTGTGAGACGTCCGTATGTACTTGTTTTATGTACGCAGAATGGGAGGCTTCATATTCAAGGACGTCAAAGTCCATTACCCGAACAAAATGGCCATAGGACAATACTTGACACATATATTCCACACATAGGTATCCCACTGCTTTAGCTTCTTGAAAGGTCATGAGGGATGGGATGCCTTCCGTAGCGGTGAAGCATCTAAAAATCCCCTCGTAGTATTTTCTCCGTCATATGTAGGATGGAAATTGGGCTTGCATCATAAAGATATAATCCAGACCTGCTCTTCAGTGGAGTTGAAGTACTTGGGGAGAGTTGGATATGTCATATAGGTTCTTACATGTCATTAAAATATGGGAATAGTTTATAAAATTTTCATGGATGGATATGAAAATCATAGTTTCTAGGGCCTCATTGGGAAGAGACAGAAGACTAGTACTTTCATTTTCCTTCTGAAAATCAGGAAAACTTTCATATTTAATAACTCTTAAGTATATTTTAATTTGTTTTAGTTCTGGTGTTCTAGAGCTATCTGAACTGAATCCTATGATACCAACTATCATGCCCCTGCTCTCGAATACCTGGAGCCGGTGCCATACAGAGGATCGAATTCGGTTCAGGATCTGATAAACCAGCTATTTATGAAATTTTTCATCTGGTAAAATCTATTACCTGAATTTTTTTAATAAAAAACGTTGGGTGAGCATACGAATGAGCAGTAAGGGGTTTTAAAATAAACCAATATAACCTTTGAAAACATTCTTTAAAACTTTCCATAAAACATTTTTCTTAAAGAAAAGCTATAACACATGTAGCGTATTATAAAAGTGCAAAATTAAAAACATGCTAAAATAATTATAAGGATACATGATTCAATTATAGGCATGATCATTTGAAGAAATAAATAAAAGACAATCTAAAAATGTATGACATATGAATATGAGAGCAGAAATTAAAAAGCTAAGAGTAATGAATAATCAGAGTTGTGCGTAAAGGTAATAACTTAATTTTCATACACCAAATTCTAAATCACTGAGTGATAAACATATGTCATGCCAAAAGATTTTTCTTCTATGATACTCAGAAGTACTGGCTCTTAACCATGGATATTCTACTAGCCGAATATACATTTAGTTAATTAATTATCATACACATAATGAGGGAATGTATAAAGCCGAAATTTAATTTATGTGTCAAGGCATTGGCCAAGACCTAGGGGATAACTGTAACTGGACCGCAACCCGGAGAGCCTCACTAACCGGACTCCATCCTAGAGAGCCTATGTAACTGAACTCCAACCTAGAGAGCCTCTCTAACTAGACTCCAACCTGGAGGGTCTGATGTTACCGAACCCCAACCCGGAGGGCTTACTTTTACCAGTCCCCAATCCGGAACATACTAGTCCAATACATTCATCATATGTTTAATAAGGCCAATTTAAATTAAAAAAAATGTCATTTGTACACAGGCATGCACCAATAAATGGTCATGTCTTAATAAATGGTCATACCCCATATTGCATAGCATATATGGTCAAATGATTTGCGGTGCAACATTTATGCATACATTCATGTGAATTTAATTAAGCAAATCAACAACATACTTTAACCACCGAAGTTTCTTTTAGTCCATCCTATTTCAGATAATGGTTAAAACTCTTAGGTGCATACATATAACCATATATATATACATAAAATATGTATATGTCGTACCCTTTATATATTCTGAAAACTAAAATTACATATCCATATATATATATATATATATATATATTTATATGTATCTTAACATCTTACAAGAAATGCAATTTGTTTAATAATAACAACCCTTAGCATCATAAAATTAATTCTCATTTTAAGCAAATGAACTACCCTTCCAGAACCAAAAAAAATAGAGATTGTATAAAATAATAAATAAATTTCCCTTACATTTTAAAAACATCATTGCAAACCAACACTTGATAGAATTAAAACTGGATATTTTAAAACTATATGGGTGTATGCATAATAATTATACCAATCCATTTGTACCTGAAACTTTATTCGCATCCAAGTCTTTATTTAAAGATTGTAAATCATCTTTAATAACATAAAATATAAATAGATTGAATTATGTGTGTATGTCTGAATATAAACTAAGTGTATGAAAAATAATAATTATAAACTAAAATAACTCTTAACTTATGTACATATAAAATAATAATTTATATATATATGTATATATATATATGTATATACACACATATAACTACCGTAATTTGATCAAATTACACCCTTACAAACCATAAGATTTAGAGATAAATACTTAAAATTTAAAAACATTATCATTTTAAAAATTCCAGGTTATATAGATAGATACGAGTTTTTATATATATACATATAGACACTTATAACATTTTATAACAACATGGTTTAAGAAAAACAATTAAAACCCTTTCACCACAGAGATTTTAAAATCATCACCCAGTTCGGAAAATTATATGTTATAACGAAATATATAGATTCATATAAACATTTATACACAAGTATATATGTGTATACCTTTGTAAAAAAAAATAGACAAAAAAATTGATCAAATTAAATAAACCCTTACAAAATATACATTTAATAAAAACATAACCCTTACATCTATTATATCACCTGAACCTTAAAACCCGAAGACCCAAGTTCATCACAAAAGAAATTTTAAACTACCGCAAAGTTATAAACATACCATTAGGATCATATATAATTATATACACTCAAAGAAACACAAAAAAGAAAATTAAAATCCCATACATGATTGCAGGAAAATTGATCTGTTGTTTTGAACACACCCACAGAGCATCAAATAAGGCCTCCCTCCTTTCAATTCTGCAAGGAGAAAGGGATTTATAGCCATACCTATACTTGTTTAATCAAGACCAGAAGAGATTTTATTTATTTATTTATAATTTTAATAATTTTTTTATAGTGACGGGTTTATATTTGTGGTGCAAGATCGGATTACAGCTTCCCATAATTCACATTCAATCAATTAGAAAAAGTAAAGCAAAAAAATTGACATAACTAATATTAAATAGAATTAAGAAAGGTCTAGGGGAACAAATTAGTAGGCTAAAATGATATTCCCATTATTTATAGTCTAAAATTAAAACATTCACGGATTAGTACAGCAGATGACAAATGAAGAAAAATTAGTAAAAGAATGCATATCTATGGTTCGACAAAACCGTGAACATGAGAATGAAAAAACTAAAATCCTAAATAGATTCAAAGAGAAGGCCTATCCAGCTGGGTCTGGAAAAAAATGATGCCTGCACCTCCCAGAACACCCTTAGAAGCTTTGGTCTCAACTACGCCTCAACACGACTAAACCTGGATAGCGCACCTGCTGAAGCCCTCGGTGTCCGCTCGCTCTCAGGGTCATTTTTTCCACCTCGGACAAAACCCATAATCCACACAAACACCCTCGAAGCTACTCGACAACACCCAAAAATCTCGGCGCTGTGGCGTCGCTCGAAGCCACCCCATGAACGACGCATGTACCTAAGGCCGAACCTTCTACCTGGTTGCACGACATCCAACCTGACACCCCTTGAAGACCCAGTGACCGCGACCCACTGAAACCCTAAGGCACGAAACCAGAAGATCGGACCCCCCCACGACGTGACTCCTCAATCACGGACCTTCAATTCCCATTACGATATTCCTTTTTTTATTGTTTTATTTTTTTTCATTTTTCCCTCCTTTTGCTTTACATATTTTCCATACATGCTTTCAAATTTCCTTTTGACTTTTTTTGTCTCCAATTCAATAAAAATATCACTTTATTTTTATTATTATATCTTTACCTTTTTATATTTAATTTATTTTATATAGTTTAACATATAATATGTTTAATATTAAAATATTTATACTATTATATTTTTTTAAACAAGAATAAAAAAATTAACAATTTTATAAAAAATTAATCTAGTCATAAATCTATAAATTAAAATTATTCATTATTACTTTATATATATACTTGTGTATATATCCTAACTCATATAATAGATCAAATAATTGTTATAATTGGTTACAAAATATTTGTAAAAATATTAATATTACACAAATATATATTATTTAAAGTAAGAATAATTTTTTTATTAAAAGATCATTCATATATGTGAAATTTTAATCATTCTATTAAAAATGGTTATATTATATGTTTATAATTTTAATTAACAAAATCTAAAATGTTAATAATGTTATTAAAATTTAATCTAATCAAAATTTATAATATGTATACATTACATTTTCAAAAATATATAAAACTTATGTAATTATTCATATAATAGATTCAATATGAGTTCACATAAGAAATAACATTAAAGTATTTCCATGAAATAATTCTCAATGTCATATATGAAATTATAGAATTAGTTTTATATAATTATAATTCAAATATTCTTTACATATGCGTATATATATATCTTATTTGGAAAACAAGAAACAAATTAGTTGCATTCATATATTAGTATAATTATTATTAAAATATTCTATTAATTTATAATTCATAAAGAATAAAATAATTATTTTAAACTGTACTTCTAATTTAAACAATATAAATTTTCTATTTTTATTTATAAGAAGCTGTCTTTAAATTATAACTATATCCATTTAATAAAACACTAATGGTCATCTGATTTTAAACTCTGACGGCTAAAACAAGAGTCACATGTCTTTAATTAGATAAGATATGCCCTTTTTTTATTTCACAAGTTTATTCTGGATTGTACCATAGTCAGAAGTAATCTTATAATTTCCAATTCGTAAATTTTATAAAACCAAGTTGTACTTAAATGTTTTTAGTTAATTCACCACAAAGACAACATCTATAATTATAGCTGTTAGAATTCAACGGTCACCCAAGGAAATTCTCAAGTCGTTGCCATATATAAAACCATGCCTTAGGGTGTCCTAAAACTCGAGACAAAGAAGGATATGGTTCATGTCATACCATTGGTGGTTAGTGTGGCCACAATGGCTTTGTCCATTCTTATGTTCATTATGTTAGATTCTAAGGACCTATATTACTTTCTTGGGGTTCTCATTGTTTTAAGTGGTCTCCCTAAAATTCTGATAGGGTTTTTAATAGGTATATTTGTGTAGAAATGTTTCTTTTGATCTTGGTACATTGTAAACACTATGGTGTGATTGTTTAAATGAAAAGACTTGTGTCCATTTGTGTGTTTTACTCAGTTACATTCTAATATATATTAAAACCATGTTATTACTTCCTCATGAGAAACATGTTTTGTTCATTTGTTATGAAATTTAAACAAAATGTAAACATAAAATTATCAATACACGAGGTTTGAGTTTTGGGGTGCTATATTATTTCTCCCTACGATGAATTGCGTCCTCGCAATTCATTCTATATACGCCTAAGAGAAAAACTCCCTCACCAACTTTACCACAACCTCCATAGTGGAGGGTCCTTCGGTGTGGACAGATGAATTCCCAAGTTGGTGTTCAACTCTTTTGCTTCCCTGACTTAGATACATTTTGAGCAGAAAGGGTTGAACCTTTGCATATTTCATTCGGGCCTCCACAAAGATGCTCGAACGGTGGAAAGTTTCTAAGATGTTAAAATGGGAAAACTTCTGAAGAATTCATCGGGAAGACTCTCGATTAAGAACATATAAGTCATAGATGTTGTCGTATAAACTAAAAATAAGGAGTTGGTACATATAGGATGCAAAAAGGTTTCCCTCCAAAGTAGCCTATTGAAATATCTCTTTAGCCGTGAAGTTCTGGCCCAGAGTAAAGCATATAAAGAGTCCTTCATGGTAATTCACTCTTCTCCTGTACTCTCCCAATTGCACCGTGGCTATTCTATAGTATATGTAGGCATTCTTCTGACAGGAATGGAGAATGTCTGGGCTATTTGACACTTTGAAATGTTTCTCGCACATTTTTTGAAAATTTGTGAAAGGTAGGTACTCCACTTCATTGGTTTTGACCAAGATGGTCTATAATATCTCAGTAGGTAGCGATAAGATGTGAGTCTATCCTTCCATCTGAAAATTAATTATAAAGAATCAATCGGTGAAACCTATTCAGAAACATAAACAGAGACTAGAGAGTAGAAAGAAATAAGGGATAACAAATTACGTTCTCATATCACCACTTGTTCATAAAAAAAGAAAGGCTAATGGTTTTCCGAGTACCCTAATACACGAATCCCAAAAACTAATTTAAAACTTTCAATCTCCCTGAACCATATGCAACCCGAACAATCTGGTTTGATATCATGGGTGAACTTGTGTTGTTTCCAGAGACAAACATGTGTGGTGTACAACTGTGATACGTCCGTATGTACTTTTTGTCTGTACACAAAACAAGAGGCTTTGTTTTCAAGGACGTCAAAGTCCATTACCTGACCAAAATGGACATAGGACAAGACTTGACACATATATGCCGCACAAAGGTCTCCCGTTGCAGCAGCTTCTTGGAAGGTTGTGAGGGACAAGATGCCTTCCACAGTGGTGAAGCATCTAAAAAGCCCCTCGTAGTATTTTCCCCATCGTACGTAGGATGGAAATTGGGCTTTCACTATAAATATGTAATCCAAACTCGCTCTTCGGTGGAGTTGAAGTACTTGGGGAGAGTTGGATATGTCATAGAGGAGCTTACATGTCATTCAGATATGGGCATAGTTTATAAAATTTCATGGCTGGATATGGAAATTATGGTTTCTAGGGACTCATTGGGAAGATACAGAAGACTAGTACTTTCATTTTCCATCTGAAAATTAGGAGAACTTTCATATTTAATAATACTTAAGTAGATTTTACTTTGTTTCAGTTTTGGTTTTCCAGAGTTATCTAAACTGAATCCGCTGATACCAACTGTCATGACCTAGCTCCCAAATACCTGGAGCCGGTGCCATACAAAGGATTAAATTTGGTTCAGGCTATGAGAAACCAACTACTTCTGAAATGTTTCATCTGCTAAAAGCTATTACCTAATTTTTTTTAATAAAAAACGTAGGGTGGGCATATGAATGCCTAGTAACGGGTTTTAAAATAAAACAATATAACCTTTGAAAAAATTCTTTAAAACTTTCCATAAAACATTTTTCTAAAAAAAATCTATAACACATGTAACATATTATAAAAGTGATCAATTAAAAACATGCTAACTGAATTATAGGGACACATGATTCAATTATAGGTATCCTCATTTGGAGCATTAAATAAAATAAGTTCTAAATATGTATGACATATACATATGAGAGCATAAATTAAATAGCTAAGAGTAATGAATAATCAGTGTTGTGAGTAAAGGTAATAACTTCAATTTCATACACCGAATGCTAAATCACTGAGTGCTAAACACATGTCACGCCATAAGATTTTACTTTTCTGATACTCATAAGTACTGGATCTTAACCATGGATATCCTACTAGTCGAATATCCATTTGGTTAATTAATTATCATACACATAATGAGGGAATTTATAATACCAGACTTTAATTTATATGTCAATGCCTCAACCAAGACTTAGGGGCTAACTGTAACCAGACCCCAACCCGAAGAGACTCTATAACCGGACTTAATCCCGGAGATCCTCTGTAACCGGAATCTAACCCGTAGAGCCTCTGTAACCGGACTCCAACCTGGTGAGTCTGCTGTAACCGGACCCCAACCCGGAGGGCTTACTTTTACAGATCCCGAACCCAAAACATACTAGTGCAATACAATCATCATATGTTTAATAAGGCCAACTTAAATTAAGACAAATGTCATTTGTACACAAGCATTTGCTGATAAATGGTCATGTCTTAATAATTGGCCATACCCTATGTTTCATAGCATATATGGTCAACTGATTTGCAGTGCAACATTTATGCATACATTCATGTGAATTTAATTAAGCATATCAACAACATACTTTAACCACCAAAGTTTGTTTTAGGCCATCCTATTTTGGATCATGGTTCAAACTCTTAGGTGCATACATATAACCATATATATGTACATAAAATATGTATATGTCACACCCTTACTTTATATATTCTGAAAACTAAAATTACACACACACACACACATATATATATATTAACATCTTATAAGAAATGTAATTTGATTAATAATAAAAACCCTTAGAATCATAAAAGTAATTCTCATTTTAAGCAAATGAAATACCCTTACAGAACCATAAAATAGGGATTGTATAAAGTAATAAATAAATTTCCCTTACATTTTAAAAACATCATTGCAAACCAACAATTGATAGAATTAAAACTGGGTGGATTAAAACTATATGGGTGTATGCGTAATAATTATACCAATCCATTTGATCCTGAAACTTTATTTGCACCCAAGTCTTTATTTAAATATTGTAAATCATCTTTAATAACATAAAATAGAAATAGATTGAATTATGTGTGTATGACCGAATATACACTAAGTGTATAACAGAAAATAATTATAAATTAAAATAACCCTTAACTTATGTACACATAAAATAATAAGTTATATGTGTATATATATATATATGTATATATACACATATAACTACCGTAATTTGATCAAATTACACCCTCACAAACCATAATACTTAGAGATAAATACATAAAATTTAAAACCATTATCATTTTAAAAATTCCAGGTTATATAGATAGATATGGTTTCTTATATATATATATATATATATATATATATATATATAGACACATATAACATTTTATAACAACACGGTTTAAGAAAAACAATTAAAACCCTTTCAACACATAGATCTTAAAATCATAACCCAGTTCAAAAAATAATATGTTATAATGAAATATATAGATTCATATAAAAATTTATACACAAGTATATATGTGTATACCTTTGTAAAAAAATCGAAAACAAAATTGATCAAATTAACTAAACCCTTTCAAAATATACATTTAATTAAAACATAACCCTTACATCCATTATATCACCTGAACCCGAAAACCTAAAGACCAAGGTTCAACATAGAAGAACTTTTAAACTAATGCAAAGTTATAAACATACCATTAGGAGCATATATAAGTATATACTCTCAAAGAAACATGACAAGGAAAATTTAAAACCCTTACATGATTGTAGGAATGTTGATCTATTGTTTTGAACACACCCACGTAACATCAAACAAGGCCTCCCCCTCCTTTCAATTATGCAAGGAGAAACACATTTATATCCATACCTATACGGTTTAACCAGGACCAGAAGAGATTTTATTTATTTATTTATAATTTTAATAATTTTTTTATAGTGATGGGTTCATATTTTGGTGCAAGCTCAGATTGCAGCTGCCCATAATTCACATTCAAACAATTAGAAAAAGTAATGCAAGAAAATTGACATAACTAATATTAAATATAATTAAGAAAGGTCAGGGGGGGGGAAATTAGTAGACTAAAATGATATTACCATTATTTATAGTCTAAAAGTAAAACATTCACGGATTAGTACAACAGATGACAACCGAAAAAAAATCAGTAAAAGAATGCTTATCTATGGTTCGACAAAACTTTTAACATTATAATGAAAAAAATAAAATCCGAAACAGATTTGGAGAGAAGACTTATCTAGCTAGGTCTAGAAAAAACAAAGCCCTCAACTCCCAAAACACCCTTAGTAGCTTCGATCTCATCCGCGCCTCGACTCGACTGAACCTGGATGGCACACTTGCTGAAGCCCTCGGTGTCCGCTCGCTCTCAGGGTCGTCCCCCCCCCCCCCCCTCAGACAAAACCTGTAAGCCACACAAACACCCTCAAAGCTACTCGACCAAACCCAATAATCCCGATGCCGCGACGTCGCTTTAAGACAACCCATGAGCGATGCACGAACCTGAGGTTGAACCTCCATCCCGGTTGCACGACATCCGACCTGGCACCCCTTGAAGACCCCACGACTGCGACCCACTGAAACCCTAAAGCACGAAACCAGAAGGCCGGACCCCCCCGCTATGTGAATCCTCAATCACAGACCTTCAATTCCTATTACGGGATTCCTTTTTTTATTGTTATATTTTTTTTTCATTTTTTCCCTCCTTTTGCTTTACATATTTTCCATACACGCTTTAAAATTACCTTTTGAGTTTTTTTTTGTCTCCAATTCAATCAAATTATCACTTTATTATTATTAATATATCTTTACCCCTTTATATTTAAGTTATTTTATATAGTTTAACATATCATATGTTTAATATTAAAATATTTACACCATTATAATTTTTATTAAAAAATAATCATAAAATTAATGAATTTATAAAAAATTAATCTAGTCATAAATTTATAAATTAAAACTATTAATTTTTACTTTATATATATACTTGTGTATATATAATAACTCGTATAATAGATCAAATAATTGTTATAACTGGTTACAAAATATTTGTAAAAGTGTTAATATTATGCACATATATATTATTTAAAGTAACAATAATTGTTTTTTATTAAAAGATCATTCATATATGTGAAATTTTAATCATTCTGTTAAAAATGGTTATATTATATATTTATAATTTTATTAAACAAAATCCAAAATGTTAATAATGTTATTAAACTTTAATCTAATCAAAATTTATAATAAGTATACATCATATTTTCCTAAATATATAAAAATCATGTAATTATCCATATAATAGATTCAATATCAGTTCTCATAACAAATGGTGTTAAAGTATTTCCATGAAATAATTCTCAATGTCATATATGAAATTATAGTTTTTGTTTTATATAATTATAATTCAAATCTTGTTTACATATGCGTATATATATGTATATATATTATTTAGAAAACAAGCAAAAAATTAGTTGCATTCATATATTAGTATAATTATTATTAAAATATTCTATTAATTTCTAATTCAGAAAGAATAAATTAATTATTTTAAACTGTACTTCTAATTTAAACAATATAATTTTTTTATTTTTATTTATAAGAAGGTGTCTTTAAATTATAACTATATCCATTTAATAAAACACTAATGGTCGTCTGATTTTAAACTCTCATGGCTAAAACAACAGTCACATGTCTTTAATTAGATAAGATATGCCTTGTTTTTATTTCTAAAGTTTATTATGTATTGAACTATAGTTAGAAGTTATATTATAATTTCCAATTCGTAAATTTTGGAAAACCAAGTTGTACTTAAATGTTTTTAGTTAATTCACCACAAGTCCAATATCTATAATTATAGCCGTTGGAATTCAACGGTCACCCAAGGCAACGGTCAAGTCATTGCCATATATAAAACCATGCCTTAGGGTGTCCTAAAAATCGAGACAAAGAAGAAGATGGTTCACATCATACCATTGGTTATTAGTGTGTCTGTAGTGGCTTTGGCCATTCTTATGTTCATTATGTCAGATTATAAGGACCTATATTACTTTCTTGGGGTTATCGTTGTTTTAAGTGGTTTTCCTGTAATTCTGATAGGGTTTTTAATAGGTATATTTGGGTAGAAATGTTTCTTGTGATCTTGGTACATTTTAAAAACTGCGGTGTTCTTGTTTAAATGAAAATCCTTGTTTCCATTTGAATTTTTTACTCAGTTGCATTCTAATATATATTAAAAACATATTACTACTTCCTCATGAGAACCATGTTTTGTTCAGTTGTTATGAAATTCAAACAAAATGTAAACATAAACTTATCAATACTTGAGGTTTGAGTTTTGGGGTGCTACATTGGAATTTGAGGATATTTTCATAACTATTATAAAAATAATATTCAAGAAATATTTGATGAATAAAAATAAAAAGTAATAAAGTAAGATATGGTCTTTGAATTTTTGAGGGAGGTGAATTGATACACCACTATATCAAATAATAAAAAATGAGAACAACTACAAGATATTTTTGTGAAAGGAATAGGAATATGATCAATATCTATGGAGTCTATGTAGAGTCTCATAAATTAATCAATGATCATTTTTCAAAAGGATTTGTTTGATCTACTCATTGTAACTGGTTGGTGCCAGTAACTGCACGTGTTCAAGGTTACACACTTTCTTGAGTTCCTTTTTATAATAATAAGGAATATTTGTGAATTAGATAATAACCATGACACAAAAAGGATATAGTCATATTTAAAAGAGTAAAAACACATTAAAAATGTGTTATATTCATTTTATTTTTTAATTAATGAGTATCTTGAGAGAGTGGTGTTGAATAATAATGGGAGTGGAATGAAAATTTAAATAACCCTACATGCTGATTTATCCCCCCTCTCAATGTGTATCACCATTTTTGTGATCCAACATGATACCTATGTAAAAATAAATCTAATAAATGGAAATAAAATTACAAAAATCAACTGATGATATTTCCTTTTCAACAACAAATAAAAATTTACAATCTATACTTAATTTTAACATTTTTTCCAAATCTATTTTTCACAAATAGTTCAACTTAAAAAATAAATTTTGTATAAAAAATAGATGATGATAAGTGATTATAAACCTAATTACATGAAAATGGTAGATAAAATAAGTTTTATAAATGATGGATCCCAAAAATAAGTCTATTAAGATGGTATAAATGCTCAAATATATTATGCTATCGGTTCTGGAAAACCTGGCGACATGTTGTCTAAAGAATAAGCCAAAGGTTGATGGTTGTACTATTTCCATGATAGGTTTGGGCATAGTGAATTGTATTATCAGTATAATCCATCAAATCCATATGTTCAAAGGAAGCCCATTTCAAGGGGTAGAAATCCCAAGACACTGTAACATTCATAGATTAATAAAATTCTATCAAAATAAAATATATTTAAAATTATTGAAAATATCTGTGATGTTTATAGTGGTAGTGGTCATAGTAGTGATTCATGTTCATCCAAGAATGTTTCAAATACTGATGAATAGATAAGTCCACAAAATTTTATGAAAAAATAATAAGAGACAACCTTAGGTCAGAAGATGAAGAGATTTTGAAAAAAAAATCTCCCACAAAGATATCAAAGAAGATAGGTGAGTGAACCTTAGGTAAAAGATCTAATAAGTTTAAAATATTTTCTATATATAAAGAAATTAATTAAATAAAAATCACTCTCAAGAATTTATATGAATAATCCAATGAAGATTCCAATGCACCCAAATATATTTAAATTATTTGGATAATAGATCTATAAAATGAAATGAAGATAAAAAAATCCTAATAAAAGGCCAGTTCTAATAGAAAAGAGAAGATTCGACATGAATATCCTAAATTTCATGAGAGGTTAACAAATGAAAACCCAAGAGTTAAAAAAGATCTATGTGGGAGATTCATGAGGGTTGGACATAATGAAAATGTTTTTTTAACAACACTACCAAAATAAGAAGAATCTTTTAAGATGATAAAACTACTTTGGGCATGGGGGATATTAAAAAGAAAAGGACTCCACAAAAAGAATCCAAATATGAGAAGAGTACCATACTTCCAAAACTAAAACTAGAATTTAATACTAGATATAGAAGCATGAATAATGGAGTAATTTGGTTGAGAAACTAATCTCAACCTTTATATTCACAATTAGGATAAAGAAATTCCATATAATTTCCTTTTCTTTTATATTTTTATATTTTCTTACATTATAGAAAATTTAAGATGAAATATGTTCTCATGGGGAGAACCTAATGAGTGTACACTATTAGAACTAGAAACATAAGTGAAGAAGAAACTATCTTGGAATGATTTTTAAATTGGTATTATAAAAAATATTTATTAAATAAGATCATATTTTGAGAAGATATAGAAGTTTTAAAATCTATATAGGAACATGAATGTAATGTCTCCTTGAGGGGAAGATAAGTGAAGAATGAAGAGGAATCTTCAAAAATTATCATTTCATCCAAATATGAATATTCTGGAATTTTCTTAAATGAATGTATTTATAAAATGCATGATTTCTTATTTTCTCAACCTTGGTTTCTAAAATAACATCTAAATATTAAGTGGGATAAAATTGATGTTATTTAATGACACAAAATTGAATTATCAAGAACAATCATGGTTGTTTCCTAAAATTAAAACCTTTCTATTGTAATATTTTTTGACCTATGTGTTGAAGTGAGTCTAGGAAACTAAGGTTGATATAATTTATGAAAAATGTTTACCTAAATTGCTTTTAATAAATTTTATTAACCTAAAATTGTTATAAAATCTATGAGAAAGGTAGTGAGAGTCTCATATCAGTTGGTATCATTTTATTTTGATAATGGAAAACTTTGATGTCTAAATAAAATCTTTTTTTTCTATATCGAGCATGGATCAATTAGACATAGAGTAAAATTTTTTATGAAACATTTCATTAGAATGAAATGATATCCTCTTCTCTAAAATACTTTTTATTTCTTTTCAATAAGGGGGATGTAGTAAAATGAAATAAAACATCGATGAAAAAGAGGGAAAGAATGAATTAATAGAGAGAGAACATATATTTACATATAATTTTACCAGGCATTGAAATCAAATAAAAAGAAGAATATTATTGAGATCACTTTGTATTTATTTTATTTTTTATCAATGATGTCAATAATCATGAAGAATCATAGAAAAATGTTGTTAATATAGTATTTGAATTAGAGAAATTTTGAAGAAGAACTTAGAAGTTGGATTGAATATTTGAAGGTCCATGGTCCATAGATAATTAATAACGAGAACTCATTTATCTATATGTAGAAGGATTTATAATTTCATTATTTTGGTTTCTGGTTTGATGTATAAGTTTAATATTAGCAATAAATAAAGATTAAGTTTAAATAAAAAATAAGAGAATATGTAAGGATAGATTTTGAATATCTAAATTATGGGCTATTATATTTTATTGTTGTGTTTTTTGAAGTGAAATTTAGGAAAATTAATTCTAAAAGGGTTTACCAAAAAAATTTGCTAGCTCAAGTATAACCATACACCCGAGTATCCAGGCTATCTTAAAATAACTACCCAACTAATATCAATGTTTATCCATACATCCATCCATGAGTGACTATGAAGGATCATAACGTCTATAAAAAACTACATATCCATAGAGAATAACAAGTTAGTGCATATAGTAAGACTATGCTTAGAATTATCCATGTAGGTAAACATAGAGGATCATATAAGAGAACCTACTAGAGTAGGATTTAGTTTTCTGGTGAATGGACATTACGTTTTTATTAACAAGTAGTATCCCCAATTTTTTTTCAATGCGGGACTATGGAAAATACAGATACTATGAATATTTTGAAAACCATGTGATATCAAGCTTAAAAGACATATTGTCTATCATATCTTTCCTAATGTACCTGGTTTTTCATGAAACTAGTGATTCTGGAGCCATGTTTTTTTCCATTGAAGTATGAGATAACTTTAGGTCATTCATGAGAGAATGTTCGAAGGTTGAGAGAAAATTTTTTAGTCATGGAAATATAATATCTGAAACTTGAACATACTTGAAGAAGTATCAAAGTATAAAGTGAATTAAGAAATAATTCTGATGATATAAAGTGAAGAGTTCTTCAAATATATATATATTATGATATGTTTTATCATGATTATTTATTACTGGAAAAAATAAGAAGTCCAAATGGAATAGAGTAGTTTCATATTAGTAACTTTGTAAAAACATTGGATACATAAAGGTAATTCATTGGCTACATAAAGATGATCTTACTTCAATTAAAAGGTAATAATAAAGATGCATTTTATACATAAGGGAAACTCTAAAATAATATGAGCTTCATAAGAATAAAACACCTATATGTAATGGTAATATAGATTCATATATAAAGTTAACTCAAAGAATATTTAAGGATAACTATTTCTGTCCAAAACATAAAACACCATTATGTAGTGTCTAGGAGAATAATGTTTTAAATGGTGTTTTGATTAAGATATTAATCTATTTAAAATAGAAAAGTATAATATATCATGGTGTATCCATGGTGAATATTTTTAGAAGTCTTCAAAGTAGTGTCTATGTTTTGACATGAGGTGAGCCATGGTGTGAGTTCTGATTCTAATGATTTCACATAATTTGTTATCTTAAGTTTCCAAATATCATGATATGGTGTATCATGATTCAAGTAGGAAAAAAGAAATGAATAATTATAGGATTTCCACAGTGAAGAAAGAAGAACTATGACATAAAGTGGGGTAAGTATTCTACCAAAGATTTATGAGAATAAACTCAAAGATTAAAAAATATAGAAATAGAAAAGAATAAAGATATTTAAATAATATAGTTCTTGAAGATTTTATGTTATCTAAAATCTTGGTAATTCAAAATCATGCATTCATGTGGTACTATGGATGTAGAAGGAAGAAAAATATGGAGTAAGTCCCAACACTACTATAGCTACTCTCTCTTTCTCTCTCTATCTTATTGTAGTTTAAAGATAAGTTATGTGATGAGAGTTTGAAACCATTATTCATAGAATAAAATATTTATTTCAAGAATTGTGAAGTACATATACTATATTCCAAATATTCCAAAAATATGTGTATTAAAGTATATAGAGAAGAAATAACTAGTTCTACTATTTTTATGCACTGAAGAAAAAGAAGAGAGTAAGAACTCTTACGATCTGTGTGCATTGAAGAAAGAGGAATATTAAAGGGAAATAATTGAAAGATAGGATAAGAAGATAAGTTTTGTGTATATAAATTTATATAGAAAATTAAGAGACTTGAATTTATTAAATTAGAAGAAAAATAATATTATTTTTTGAATACTAGTTTACATATAAAGAAGAGTAATAATAAGGTTAAACAATTAATTCTTATGGAAATAAAGATAAAGGTGTGTGTTTGAACTAAACTACATATATAAGAAGAGGAAGATGTTTGCATGTTACTATGAAAGTAAGGAAAACTAAGAAAAAGTCCCATGAAACACATTGATGAAAAGACAGATTCTCTATTGGTGAAATAGATTCCTATTGTCGTATGATTATTGTGAAACTATCAAGGATAGAAATATAAATACATAAGAAATATTTTGATTCATTTCTAGGAGAATATAGTGAAATTAAAGTTCATGGATACTTCTTGATTAATATATCTCATAGGTTTACTACCAGTGGGTCATGTGATTGTTATTTTTTCCCATTCACAATAAAGATTAGACTTTTTTATTGAAAGGTGAATCTTGAAAATCAATTTCACCTTTTTTTGTGTGTTTGGATGTGAAAATTAAGGTGATAAAGAGATAATGTGAGAAAAATTCATCTAATAGTTACATAGTTAAAAGAGAAATGAGATTAAAATTTTGAAATTGTTCAAAAATGTCACCAACACCAATTCACCTACCCTCCTAGTGTTAATACATCCCTAACTAGTCCTTTCAAAATGAAGATTCATTATCCATTAAATTTTCTTGAATAAAATTAATAATATAACATAGAAAATAATGTAAGCCTACATATACTATAATGGTGAAGTTATTTAGAATAATCAAGGATATTCTTATAGAATACAAATGCTTATATCATTTTTGAGAAAAAATAATATTTATACTAGGAGTCCAGGTGGAAAAATAAGAACATATTGGGTTTTATAAGTATTATTTGTTGAAATTAATATGAAAATAATAAAATTTAGTTTATAGTATATGTGTGTGATAAGTGGGAAATAAATGTGAATGAACCTAGCCTAAGAGTGAATAAAAAGAGAAATAACCTTTACTGGAGTGGTTTTCTCCTAGACAAATTTAATATCCAAACATCCTAATTAAATCTTCCAATCAACTTATCTATGAATATCAAGTAACTACCATTGTACCCTTAAGGATAATATTTCATGTCATTTCCATAGTCTTCATAATGTATCCATTGTTCCCTTTTAGGTTTTCAGATAAGATACTCTCTGGAGAATAATGTTCAGTGATCCTGGTGATGTTCTGATTCTTCCACTAACCCTAAATATTATGTTTGGTATATGGGTTATCGAGACATGCATGTATGGTTTGTTTGGAAACACTATAAAGGATTTCACTATACTATACAAACCTTAAAATGAAAAGATTTTTTTTGAAACTATTTATCAGTGAGAATTTAACTTTCATTACCCATATACAACAAAAAATAATCCATCCAATGTTTGAATGGATGATTAGTAAGAACATGGATGAAAAAATTGACACTCTATAACTAAAATAGTAAAAAAAATTAATCTAAATAATTCAAATAAACTCTAATTAGTTTCAGTATAGTGAAATACAAAAAAATAAAATATCTAATATAATAATGAATAATAAGAAATAGGAAATATCATTACATCTACACATGGTCCTATTTGAAAACTCCTCCCATTCCTTGAATAGGTTCCTCCCGCTATAACACAACTCCCTAGAAGTATCCTCTTCAGTTTTGTTCATGTAAAATATTACCTGTATACCTTTGATCAAAGGTAAATCCATTCTATGTGATTCTTGGGTGTAATTAATTCATCATCTAGAAGCTTCTCCCAATCCCTCTTCTAATAATTCAATCAACCCATATGTATCTTGTTGCTCATATCTTCTCTACATCATCAACTTTGGCTTTCCTTCCTGCTTAATATTGGATATGCACTAAAAGGGTGAATCATTTAGTATGATTTATCCATATCATAATCCATAATATAAAAGTGTTTTATATTATATGATACGATACAACCATATCATTAAAGGTTTATATAAGCATCATATTCTTATATTTTTTTTGAACGATATGGGATAACGGGTGTATGGATTATATTACATATTCCAAAATGGTTTCACATGGTTTTGAATATTGAATATGATTCATTTATGGTGTCAAAAAATTATAATTCTTTTAATTTTTTAAATGATTATATACAACTTAGTATAAACTATGGTTACACATGTAGGATGCCAAGAATTGGAAGCTGACTATCATCTTCCTTCATTTAATAAAGGAAAACCATATAAATGGATTTAATCTATTCCTTATTACTATGAGATACTATCTTGCATGATAGAGTTATTTATTCCTCATTTTTATCCATTAATCTTCAAAAAAGAAGGTACTAACACACATTTGGAGTTTGGTGGATCATCTCATAACATATGTGGATTTTTGTGGCTGGTGTACTACATGTGGAGGTGAGAGTCCCTTGGATTTTGATTGAAGATATCTATTAGTCAACATACACTAAGATCACCAAAGATGTATCATCTTATAAAATATGGATTCCTATTTATATTCTTGTTCTTCATTATCATTTTGAATCAAGAATAATAGATCTGTCTATTTAATGTGTTTCTTATGCTATTATGAGCATGAGATGTTTCTATAAAACCCATTAGTGGGATCAGATCCATATTCGTCTTTTAATTTACATGATGTTATAATAATTTTATAAATATTATATATTTTGTAATATGTTTGTGGAGATATCATAAGGTATAATATGACGTGGATAAATGTTATTTTTTTATTGATTTGTTTTTTCTTTATGATGTAGGATATTGTAATATGCAATTTGATGTTTTTATTAGTCATTGGGTACAACTGGTTAAGTTGTAGGGTATGATTCATTCAATCCCACATTTTTACAGTGTGTCATTGGCTATGATAATAGCTATTGTATGTGAAAATAGATAATTTGGGTTGTTCAAAATAAGGCACCATATCCTAAGAGTGATATAAGAACATATCATAATTTATGGCTGGTATAACTCTCATGTAAGAAACCCTAGGTGACCTATATAAAATACAACCAGTCTTATATAAGAATCCGTAGGCCACTCACATATTAATATCCATGATGGGATCACTCTATATATCATAAAATATGATATATTCTTAAAAATGAGAAAATTTTATTTTTATGTAAAATTTATTATGATTTATAAAATCTTTATAAAAGATAAGTGTTGGGACTTTTAAATGGAAACTATTTATGCCTAAATAAAATATAAAATATTCATATTGACATCTCATGTTTGGAAATAAATATATTTTTTAATTAATTATTTATTCCTTTAAATATTGATGTTTATAAAATGTTTATATAATGTGAATATTATGTGTGCTTAAATTTATGTGATATATTACTTCTTATAAAATTTTCATGCCATGCTAGGCGCAACAACATAAAATTGAGTTTTTATCTACCTTGAATTAGGTTTATTAAGAAGTTATTATCTTGAATTTAGAGGTTTAATATTGTTTATACATATTAGGTATTAGAGTTATAATGGAATTCAAATCTATCTTGAGTAAATTATCCTTTGGAATAGGGGTTTTGGGTCGGACTTCTCATTGTCCTAGTGGATCATGATTTGCCTATAAAAGTTGGATATGGCTATATGTGCCTTTAATATTACACTTATGAGGATCAATTATTTCATACAATTATAAAAATTTACATGAAATATTTTAATATACCACTTTCCTGAGATGAATTTGGATATGTGTAAATATATTTGACTTCTTTTTTTTTCAGCGAGTAACATAAAAATTGAGTTATTTAAAGAGTTACACATTAGTGTGATTTGAATATATTAATTTTGTGGATGGAATAATGATTCCAAAACTAAATCATTAGAATCTTTCATAGATAAAGGAATAAAACATAAGATAATAAAAATTAGATGAGATTAAAAAGTTATGTATTTAATATGCATGTGATGTATATTAAATTAGCGAGAATAAGAAAACCCATAAACACTTAGTGATTGATTACTTTCAAAGAAAACACTTGTCAAGACCTTGATCATTCAGTATGGGTAACCAAAACCATTAGGTGCTCATGAATTATCTTGTGTAAGACAAGTAGATTATATGTGACCCTAATTGTTGGGTGAATATATCTGATGTAATCTTTGGGTAACACTTATTTGAGAAAACCCATATTTTTGGATACTATAGGAATAAAATTGAGTGAATAGATATGATGGACTAGGATAAAGAGTTATCCAATCACCTATCCAAGATTCATACACAATATTATTGTATTATAGATATAGTTTTTGAATTATTTACATGATTAATTAATATATGTAATAATGAAATATGGGATATAGATTACTAAATAGATATAATGTATGTGGTCATTATTTTTAGGGGGTGTGATTTCATTAAAAGACCTTAATCAAAATACATAAAACGTGATACACAACCATAGATAATCCTTTTCTATAGATTATGGAATACATCACGATTGTCATATTAAGATATCTTATTGGTATGGAAAATATAAAGTAATTATATATTTGTATCTAAGGTTGATAAGTAATAAAAAATATAACCATGATTTTAAAATATATGTTAATATCATAGAAGTAAATTTCTCTAATTCTAACTCATGGTATTAGATATGGGGTGTACATCACACATTTGTGATGATAAACATAGACACATAAATAAGATATAATTTATGAAAGGTGAATCAGATCATCATACTAAAATGAGGCAAGAGTTTTTGTATTTAAGGTTGACACTTATGATTTAATTCTACTATATGGATTATCTCTAGATTTGGAAAGCTGTTATTATGTTCCTTCTATAAAGTTTAAATTTGATTTGTATATATTATATGAACCAAAAGGGGTTTTCATTCATTATTAAGAAAAAAATTAATTACATATATATGAAATAAATGATTTATGGAATTGGGAATATGGTGAATTGTTTATAAATTCAAGATATATATAAACCTTTTTTATAAAATTCAGAATAAGGAGGCCAAAATTGATTCTAACACTACTTATCTTTGGTATTTTTACCTTGAAAATATAAATGAGTAACACATTCAAAGAATCTATAGGTATTTAATGCTAGAATCATACGATTGTGAATTGTTTAATTCATGAAAATATTGTTTATTTGGGAAAATTTCCACATAAAATTATAGTGGAAAATGTGAAAGGTATATTAGACTATTAGATCTTAAATATAGTGATGTGTATGAACCAATGAGTACTCAATCAATTGGTGGTTATAAGAACTTTGTAAAATTTATCGATTTATTTAATTGGTATAGTTATGTGTTTATAAAGATTCAAAAGTTTGAAACTTTTGAAATGTTTAAATTGTTTCTGAATAACACATAAAATTAACTAATCAAATTAGTGTAGTGAAAACTTAAGAAAGGAATTTATTTATCATTTGAGATATTGTGTAATTATTTCATAATTAACTACTTATGGAACAAAATAATGGAATTGTGTATATGAGATAATGAATCATACCTTGTTAAACATGGTTTATTCGATGATGAGTTAGTGTGACCATCCTATATCATTATAGTGATATTCTACATAGACTAATGCATTCCTACTTAACTGTATTCCATCTAAGATAGTAAAAAAACACCATATTATATATTTTATAAGAAATATCCCAATTATTATTTTATAATGATTTTGGTTTGTGAAGAAAAATATGATGTTTGGATTTAAATAAATATTGATTTAAATTAGATATTTTTTTTTGGTTATTTGAAAGATATGAAAAGATATTACTTTTATAATCTTACTGAACACAAAGTGTTTGTGTTATGATGTTGTGATTTATTTAATAAAGAACACATTATTCTAGGATTTATTTGTAGGAAAGTTAAACTTAGATATGTTCAAGATCAACAAATAATAAGTTTTACTAAGATAAATTCAAGTCATTCCAAAAATAGTTTTGGAAGAAGAATCAACTTAGGCTACACAAGAACCTCAAAGGTTTGGTAGGATTATTTATGATCTTAAGAGATATAGATTTCTTATGGAAACTAATGATAAAGTAATGTTTATAGATGATTAAGATACTACTTACCAAGAGGTAATTAATATTTTTGAATCTAAAAAATGGTTAAATTTCCTAAAATCTAGGATAGAATCCTTTTATACTAAAAAGGTTTTTAATTTTGTTGCTTCACTTGAAGGGGTGATAAAAATAGACTGAAAATTGTTTTTTCATAATAAAAAAGAACATATAGTATAATGTATACTGATAACACTTTCCTGGTGGTAAAGGACTATAAAAAATTCATGGAATTGACTATGAAGAAACCTTTTCTCCAGTTTTGATGATAAAGACTATTTAGATATTTCTAGTGATAAAAAATCAATATACTTATGAGATATATTATATAAATGACAACACTAATTTCTTTGATGGGAATTTAGTCGAGGAAGTGTATATGATACAACCCAAAGGTTTTGAAATTCCAATTACTACTAATATTTGAAAGTTGCAACAAATAATTTATGGATTAAAGTAAGATTCTTAGAGTTAAAACATTCAGTTTGAGGATTCAATAATTTTTTTTGGTTTGGTCAGGAAATTAGATGATTATTGTACATATAAGTGTATTGGTGAAAGTGTTTTGATATTTTTGATATTTAATGTGGGAAATAACTCCTTATTGTAAATGACGTCCCCACATTACATTATATAATGGTTTGGTTGGGAAAATTATTTTCAATGAAATACATGGGAGAGGTAACCTACATACTGGGTATAAAGATTTATAGAGGTAAATAAAAGTGGTTTCTAGAATTGAGTCAAAACACATATGTTGGTAAAGTACTAAAATTATTTATCATGGTGAACTCCAAAAATAAATATTTACCAATGTTTTATGGCAAGACTATTCAGAAGATTCAAAATCCTGTGTTATAAAGGATGGATAATATTTCTTATGAATCTTCTATAAGATCTATCATGTATTCTATATTGTGTAATAAACCTAATTTCATATATTATTTGATCATTACAAGTAGATAAAAATATAATATTAGTGAGTATCACTAGATTTATATCTACAATATCCTTAATTACTTATAAAGAAGTAAGGATATGAATTTATTATTTAGAGGTGAGGATGTGTTAATTATAAGGGGTTAAATTGATACTAGTTTCAAATATAAAAAATATGATTTGATTTCTTAATATGGTTTTTTATTTTTTATAAATTTTGTATCTATTAGTTTGAAGAGTTCTAAACAAGATACCATAGGAGAATCAAATTTGGGATAGTTCTTAGTATTAAGGGATTAATTAAGCTTTACTATGATAATAATGAAGATATTTATTAATAGAAGAAACATCAGACTCACCAAAGGAAAAAACAAATATAAAAAAAAACCATAATATTTGAGAGATTGTTGAGAGGGGAGATATAAAGTGTTAGGACCAAGCTGATAAGGATGATCATATTCAAGGTATTGTATTTTGTTGTCAGTGAAGTTTAAGAAGAAAATAAAGTTTAAAAAGAAAAAAATCACCTCAATTTATAATTGGTGAAAATAAGGCGGACCATCATATTCAATAAATCAAAATCACAATGTTTGAAAGGGTTCATTGTATTTAGAAGAAGCTGGCTATAAGAATAAGGGTGCTTCAGATTAACACTGAATCCAGAATAAAAGGTTTGATTATAATTGGGAGAATTATAGTCTACATGGATATTATTAAAATGTGATGATTATTTTATGATATTTTAATTCTCATAAATCAAAAGTTTTTGGTAAACTTGTGAAGGAAGCTTGATGAAAGAAAGGGGGAGTGAAAGAGATGCTTCCAATTGCATTCATATTGATCGGATCTGGATTGAAAGAGAAAAAGGGTGACAAAGATCATATTCATCCTGATCATAATCATGCTGATCATAATGATGTCTATCATATTCAGGTTAGTTGTATTTTGGGGAACCATATCCAGGATGAGAAGTAACGAAAGATATTGCTGGAAGAGTAGGAAGATTCTTGAAAGGATGGGATGTTACAATACTTTCCAATATAAGACTGACGATGCTGAAACTATTCACAAATTTATTCAAAGTCATGAAGGAAGTCATGATAAAAGAAGTGGTTTGTGATTAAAGTAATTTTCTAAAGTTGAAGCTATCAACACCGGTCCATCGTATTCATCATACCATCATGTTCAGGTAAAATTGTTTTCAACAAGACTGATGATAAAGGAATTGAGTTGAAGTTGATGCAAAACATAATGATAGAGACCAATCAAAAATGTAGTCAACCATTTAAGATGGATGAATGCTTTGTCAAAATAAGAACTTAAATCTTGAATTCTTGGAATAGTTTTGAAAAATGTGAGAAAATGAAGGTACTAGTTTTTAGTCAGACCAAAATCCAAAGGATATAAATCTTCAGAGAAGGAAGTTGATGGGTATCATATTCAGAACAGAAAGATGAACTTTTATTTGTTTTTAATTATCTTGTTTTTCAATTGGGTCAAGATCCATCATATCAAAGTCGATACCAATTCATATTTTTAAAGAGAATATGTATTAGATGTTATTTAATCACTTCATTCAAGTGGATAAATAGAAGAGCTGAATAAAATAACTGGATGTTTTGTTGAGGGGGAGCTTGAAATTTGAAGAAGATATTTGTTTTCAACTATTGGAATAGAGAATCATAATGAAGAATCATAAAGGAGTTTTAAAAGAAGATGAAAGATGTCTATTTATTCATATATTTAATTGGTATGAAGCATCATAAATAAGAAATCAGATTAAGTGAATCAGTACGGGAATTGTAATCATATTTTCATTTGTGAAGAAATCCAAAAGAGAGATGAAGTGTTTAAAAGATTTTGGAAGGATCTAGAAGAATGGAGAAGCATTGAAGAAGTCATAATTGCACTTAAAATTCAAGGATACATGTAAATTTGGGTAATTTGGTTGAGCGGGAATTTTTTTAGGATTCCTTCCCAAACCACATTTGGGGTGAGTATAAAAGGGAAGAAGTAGATCATACTTCATTGAAGATGGATGTACTATTCACAGGAAGAGAGAGAAGCTCAGAATTTATAGGGAGAGAAGAAGAGGTTTCCAAATTGAGTATTTCACGAAGAAGTGTTACTAGATGGAAGTAGGAGAGGATAAAATATTACAACGTATTCAACTGATCATCATATTTAACTGATTACCATATTCTTCTTATAATCATATTTGGTTGATCATCATATCAAGATGGATAATCAAACCGAGATTATCGTATTGGGAAGAATTATTGTATTGGGATTTCCAGACTAAGAAATAAGGTGTTCAGAATTATCTCAACCATATTCTGGGAAAATAATATTTTCCATATTGATCATTCAGACTGGGAAAAAAATATTAGGAAATTATACTAGGAGATTCATATTGGCAGAATTATAATGACACTCATATTGGAGTTTTAAATAAAATTTCTTTGAGGTTCTTACCAGCTTTTGGGTAAGAAAGTGAAGAATTTTTTTAAAAAGAATACATTTGTTGAAGTTGAAAATGAAGCACAAGTAATATGTGTTATTACAAAAACATTTTATTATAGTATTTGTGATAGAAGGAGTACAAACACAATTGAATTGTTTATATAGTGCTACATGAGTGAAAGGGTATTTTCTACTCATTTTATTACACACAAAAGGATTATTTTCTAGTGGATTTTATGTTATTGGATCATTTCCAAACCATACCAAAGACATATCTATTCTTATTGAATAGTGAACCTTATAAATACATGTGTTCCTATATATGTGTGTTTTATTTTTTTTAGTAGGGAAAGAAATATTTAATAGGAGACGAAGGTTGTTTTATTTTCAAGGAAACATAAAAGAAAAATGTATCACTAATTCACCCCCTCTACCTCTGAGTGATACAATTATCCCAATAGGGAAATTAAAATTGGTAACATATCCAAAGGTTACCTTTTCTTATTATTTTCTGAATTTTTGAAGAGAAGTTGATGGAGAATCTCAATTGTATAAATAGTAAAGGAATTATGGTTTTTAATGGTATGAATTATCATATCTATAAATATAGAATGTTTCCATATATTATGTCTATAGGATATTATGTTCTTGATGATACAATAGATGGGTTTCCTCCTATTGATAAAAAAGTTCCTCTTACATCTGTTGATAATAAGGATATTGAAAATTATGGAAGGGCCAAGAATATTTTATTATCATCACTTTCTGAAAGTGAATTCCTAAGAATGGAATTTATTTCCACATCCAAATACATATGAGACAAGTTAAAAAAATATACAAAGGAAATACAAAAGTGAAGAAGAAAAAATTACAAATATGGAGGTTAAAGTATGAATATTTGAAAATGGGTGAGCATGAATCTATTGGGGACCATTTTACCACAGCGAATGACATTGTTAGAACTATAAAATGTCTTGTTGAAAAGTTATAAGATTATATAGTTATTGAAAAGATCTTAAGAATCCTTCCCAACAAGTTTGATGCCAATGTTTAATCATTGAAAGATATAGATCCTGAAACATTATCTCTTGATTATTTTCATAACAATCTCATCACTTATGAAATTATAAGGGAGAAAGATATAAAAAGAAAAAAAAATTAATAGAGAAATTTCTTTCAAGTATTCCAAGAAGGAACAATAAAAAAATATTCTCATTAAAGATGAAGTTGGTGAATCTGATTCTAAAAATGAGGTATGTAAAAATTTTGATGAAATTTTATCCTTTTTTTCTAAAAATGTGAAAAGAGGTATAAGAATATACAAATAGAAACTTCACTTAAAATTCTTTGAATGTGTATTCATTTTTCACTTCTAGACAAATTTTACTTGTATAAATAAATAATAATATAATGATGAAGAATAAAGAAATACAAGAAAATCGTGAAAGAAATAAGGTAATAAAGATAAATATTTTTCTAGAAGGAAATATAGAAAATTATTCAAATCCAAAATAATAAGTTTCTTATCTAAATATTAAGAAGAATAAGATAGTGAGGTTGAATACAAAAAATATATTGAGTATTTTGGTGAGAATAATTTTATTAAAATTGTGAATGATGAAGAATTTAGAATAAGTAGTTCTGACGAAGAAGAAACTCAACTTGAAATAAATTTTAAAGAAGAGTTGAAAGAACATTTGAGAAAGATTTGAATACTTGAAAAGAAAAAAAAAGAAGTTGGAATAGGAATGTTCCTCAAAAATTCAAAAAATATTTTTATAATAAAAGAAAAATATGTTGGTAGAGATTGGTAATTTGAATAAATCTATTGAAGAAGAAAAGAATCATAATGAGTATTTGGAGGTAAAGCTAAAGGAAAAATAAGAAGAGTTGGAACTTGTCTAACAAAAACAATCTAAAGATGAATTGAGGAATATAAGTTTCAAAGGAACTATTTTATAAGTTGTTGAAAGATTTGGAAAGGGTAAACCTAAGAAATACCAACAAAAGTTACCTTCAAAGGTTGATAAGAAATATGGAATTGTTTCTAGGAAATAAATGTTTGGGAAAGTTATATATGTGGCCAAGACCAAAAAAGTTAGGAATTTAGAAGTTTCACTAATTTATATTTTTTTTCTAAACATTATAAATAAAAAAATGTTTCTATTACTTATGATTCTGATAAGACATAAGAAATTAATATTCTGATTGATAATAGAAAGGTCAGTGGTTCAGATAAGAAAGACAAGAAGGTTGCTGAGAAACATGTTTACAACTCCAGTCAGTATAGAAGTTTTAGAGGAAAATAATATTTTTATGGATACTGTAAGTATTGCGGTGGATTTAGACATATGTAAAATATGTTTTGTTTCAACAAAAAATATTACAATTATTCCATAAGTTATGGAAGGAAAAGTTTGGGGTGGATTTAATCCTCTCAGAAGAGGAAGTTTGAAAAGGTTGTTTGAAATAAATCGAGAAAGTTTGTGTGAAAGTTGAAAATAGATTCCAACATTTGGAAACTATTTTTTAACCATGTAAACAACTAGGGAATCTTTCTAAGGGTTTTATTATTCTGTTACCGGCAAAAAAAAAATCAACAATTCTTAAAATAAAGAAGTGAAGAATAAAAATAAAGGAGAAAATGATATTATTGTTGAAACTACTCTAAATGTTTTGAATGGAGAAAAACCATATATTCTTGATTGTGGGTGTTCTTCTCATATGATTGGATATTTGAGATTATTTAATAATGTAAAACATTTGAAAGAAGGAACTGTGACATTCGGCAATGTTGAATCCTTAAGAATCAAAGGTGTTGGATCATCTATCATTGGAAAAGAAAAATTTTAATCCAAGGAAGATTTATATGTTTATGGAATGAAACATAACCTATTGAGTGTTTCACAATTGTTTGATGAAGGAAAAAAAATTTAATTTTAGGAAAGATGGATTTTTTTTGAAAAGTGATAAGGATAGAAAGATAGTTATAATAGGCCAACGTATAAAGGGAAACTTTTTTTTTTAAAGTTAGTGAAATAAAAAAATCTTGTTACTTGAGTATGGTGGAAGAGAATAAATTGTGGAATAAGAGGATAGAAAACACCTATCAGAGAAACATGATAAAGTTATCTAAAATAAATATTGTCTGATACATTCATGATTTTCCAATGATAAGAGATTGTAGTTTCACTATTTCTTAGAAAGGGATGATTACAAATGGTGTGCACAAGAAAGTTGACATTTGTTCAAAACAATCCCTAGAGCTTTTTCATTCGGATATCATTAGGCCAATGAGAGAATAATAAAAAAGTGGAGATTAATATTTAATTACTTTCATTTATGATTTTACTGACATTACTTGTGTTATATATATGAAATATACATAAGATACTTTGAAAGTGTTTAAAAGTTTTAGAAGAAAAGCTGATAAAAAATATGAGTATTCGGTATAGAAGTTGAGAACTGACAATTGTGGTCAATATAGAAATGAATAATTTGAAAGTTATATAAAGAATCATGGAATTAGGCATGAGTATATCTCCCCATACACTCCTTAAAAAAATGGGGTTGTAGAATGAAATAATATAAGTTTGGTAAAAATGGGAAGAACTATGTTACTTGAACATGATATTTCTCATTACTATTAGAGGAAATACATGAGTATTTCTATGTATATTTAAAACCAATGTTTCTATATGAAAATATCACATATGACCCCATTTGAATTGTTTTATAGCAAAAATTCAAGTTTGAAACTCATAAGAGTTTTATGGAGTCAATGTATTATAAAGAATAAAGGTGGAAACTATGGAAAGTTTGAGCACAAAGGTTAAGTTGGAATTTTTCTTGGTTATTATCAAGAAGGGAGAGGATATAAATGTTTTAAAAGATAAACATGAATAATTGTTGATTCTATTTATGTGAACTTCATTGAAAGATATGAGGGTGACAAACATATTTGGGCTAATAAGGAAGTTGAGTAGGATAAGGGAAGTATTGATAATAATTCTAATAAGGATAGAGACAATCGTAATCAAGAAGAATTAGACTCAACTATTTCCAATGATGAGGAAGATACTCTAAAATATCATCCTAGGTTGAGGAACCAAGTGGAAGCTTAGGATATTATTGGTGATCAACATCACAAGGTTCAAATAAAAAGAATAATAAATGATATTACACATAATTATTTGTATTCAAAAGTTGAGCTAAATGACGTGAAAGAAGATTTTGAGTATCTAGAATGTGTTCAAGCCATAAATAAAGAGTTGGATCAGATTGAAATTAATGATACATTAGAACTTGAACCCAATCCCAATAACAAAAATATTTTTGGCACAAAGTGGGTTTTCGGGAACAAGATAAATGAATAAGGTGAAGTAATAAGGAACAAGGAAATACTTGTGTGCAAAGGGTATTCACAAATTGAAGGTACTGATTTTGATGAAACCTTTGCTTTAGTGGAAAGATTCGAAACTATCAGAATATTTCTTTCTATTTCCACAAAATGAAGTTATTTTTTTTTTCAAATGGACATAAATTCAACATTTTTTAATGGGGATCTTGATGATAAATTTTAAATTAAACAACATTGTGTCTTTGTTATTGGGAAAGATTAATTTTTTTTGTGTAGATCGAAGTAGGCCATTTATAGGATAAAACAAGCTCTGAGGGATTGGTATTCCAAATTGGATACTTACTTAAGGGAAATGAGTTTTAAGAATGGAAGATTTGATAACAATATTTACATCAAAGAAAGTCAAGATTATTCCCTCATCATAATTCTTATTCTAATGATATTATCTTTATTGGTAATGATGAAATAAGTTGTGAAAGAATTTATGAGGAAATGAAAAATCTATTTTAAACGTCCATGCTGGGGGAGATGAAATTATTTTTTGGGTTAAATATTTTACAAAATAAGAAAATTATATTTCTTTCTCAAGAAAATTATTCTAAGGAACTTCAAAAGAATTTTGGCATGGAAAACTTAAAACCTGTTTCCACACCAATTTTAGTCAGAAAAAAGTTATATAAAGATGGACAAGGGAAAGAAGTTGATCAGAAAGGATTTTGAAAGCTGATTGGAGGTTTGTTGTATTTAACTACCTCAAGACCCAATATTGTTTAGGCTGTTACCTTATGTAAAAGATTTCAGAGTTCTCTAAAAAAATCACATTTACTTTCTTGAAATAGAATTCTCAGATACATCAAAGGCATAATAAATTTCAAAATCAGGTATGATAGCTCAAAATGTATTGATTTGTTTGGTTATTTAGATGCTTATTGGGTAGGAAATGTTTATGATATAAGATCTAAATTTGGTGGAATATTTTTTATGGGAAAGATTTATTTTAGCTGTCATTCAAATAAAAAGAATTTAGTAACTCTCAATATGGCTGAAGTTGAGTATATTACTACTACTCAAGATGCTACCGAATTTATGTGGATGAAGACTCAATTAGAATATTTTTAGAAGTGAAGTTTCCCCATCTCTTGGGTTGTGATAATCAAAGTAAAATCAATCTTACCAGGAATTCAGTTAAATATTCTCATTCAAAACATATTGATATAAAATATCATTTCATCAGTGAGAATGTGGATAATAATTAATTGAATCTAGATTATGTTCCTACATCATAATACGTTGATGAAATTTTCACAAAATGTTTACTGAAGGAAACTTTCTCTAAAATGAGATTAAATATATGCATCCAACCACTTTATCATTAAGGTTGAGGTATGTTTTACCCCTCTCTCATCTTACCTTTGGATAGTGTTGTCAAGGGGGAGAATTTTTTCATAAATCTATCCTTATGGAAGCATGTAAATAGGGAGAGTTTTGGGTAAGTTGTGAATCCAACATTGTATGTGTGTGTGAAATATTATAATTATTTTTTAGAGTGGTTATAGGAAAAAAATTATTTGTATTCCATGGAAATTGAAGAAGTGGATAAAGATGAGGAAGAAACTTGTGAAGAAAAGCTAAATAGGTTTCATGATTACTAATTTTGGACAACACAATTTTGCTGTCAATGATTTTTATTTCCTATAATGATTTAGCTCACGAAAACTTAGAATTATTTATAAGTAATCCAATATTCTAAGATACAAAGTTCAGTGGTATATGAATTTTTGTTAAAAACAAAATACAAAGGGGGATATTGTTAGGACCAAGCAGATCAGGGTGATCATATTCAAGGTATTTTCTTTTGTTGTCAAGGAAGTTTAAGAAGAAAATAACATTTAAGAAGAAAATAAATCACCTCACTTTGTATTTGGTGAAAATTTTACTGACCATAATATTCAATAAATTAGATTCACAATGCTTAGAAATGTTCATCTTATTTAGGAGAAGCTGTCTAGAAGAAAAAGGGGTCATCAAATTCACATCGAATCTAGAATGAAAGGTTTGATCATAATTGTCACATATATAGCTTATTTTAAATTTAAATTTATTTTAATTTCCATTAATGCTTTGTTTTGGGGGTTTCCAATGGTTTTATAGAGAATAGGTGAGTTTTCGTGGATTCGGCCAAACCGTGAGCCCAATTCCAGATTTAAAAATAAATTTTGATTCTTTTATAACTTATTCATTTTTTAATATTTTTCACTCATTCCAACTCCTAAATGTCCTCCCCTGATATATTAACACTAAAATTAAAATATGGAGCCTTTGGAAATCCATAACCATGGTTTAGTTGAGTTTTTATTTAAGGGATTGGGCCTGCCCGGAAGCCAATATCCAGATTTACAAATTAATTTTATTTATTTAATAATTTATTCAATTTTAAGTATTTTTCGGTGATTATAAGCCTCATATGATGCCCTTACACCCCGCCTCTCCCCCAGACTCTTTACCCCCCTCTTTGGAGCTCTTAGGATCACGATTTAGGGACGAACATCTTAGGGTTCAAAAATCGGGCAGATTTGATGAGGTATGTTCATTAAATCATAACTCTCTCAATTAATACTCTTTTCCCTCCATTCCAATTCCTAAATGACCTAATAATTCTTGTGAGAACATACCCTGTGTTTTGGCCGTTTTCAATTTCAGATACTGGTGTTTTGTGGAGATTCATTCTAGATTTCTCAAGTAAGTTTGTCCATTTATTTTCCCATTTCAAATTGATTAGGGTTTCATTCTATTTTTTTTAGGGTTTCCACCCTTTTTATTGAAGTGAACAATGACCAGTGGGTAGGGGTTCGAACCTAAGGTTTAACCTTGGGTTTTCTTGGTCCAATTTTCTATTTTTAGGTTTGATCTACCCTTCTTGAGGTGTGGCGGTGGTGCGTTTGTGTTTTCGCACAAAGGATTCAATGGTTTCATTTGATTTGGTAGGTGATTCCAATGTTGATGCAATATTTGTGTATTAGAATGCTGTATTTATCATATTTTCAGATTTATATAATTTTATTATTGCTGGAAAAATTGGTTCTAATGATGTTTCTATTGCAATTGAATTTAAAATGCCAATTTGGTGTGAAATTGGGGGTTTTCCAAAGAAGTGTTTTGTTTGTTTATTTGGGGATGCCCTATAAATACTTAGTTGTTTTTATTGATCTGTAATAAGGCATAAAATACTGTTTATAATGTTTATCCCCTTTGGTAATTGCTGCAAAAAATGGGTTTTATTTGTGTTTGTAAAGAAAGTGAAGTTTTGGTTCCACTTTTGTGTGAAAATGAAGGTTTTACAAAGATAACACTTCTTGTTTAACATGGGGATGACCAAAAATTGATTTGTTGTTTTAATTGATATTTATTGGGCTTCCTTTACTATTTTGGTAACTTACAATTGTGAACATCATGTACAAGTGGGTTTCTTAAGGGGTTTTGTGTGCAAAACTACACGAGATTTTGAGAAATTGATTTATTCAAATTCAAAGAGTTTGTTGTGTGTTTTAAGTGGTATAAAATGATATAGCTACTGTATTTGGTGTATGTGACCAGTAGTGGTGTTTTACATTAAAATGGATATGTGTTAAATCCTGAAATTGTTTGAGCACAAAGGGGGAAGCCCGGGTACCTAGGTGGGGCGGATTTGTACTAGTACGGCTAGTGGACCAGATGGGTTTTGTCCCTGTTTCACTTAGAATTTGGATAACGAAAACTCTAACTAAACTATGTGGATGATTATTGGGGACCACTAGGTTATGGGTATGTTCCCTACTAGTGGATCGTGCATGAGAAATGATTTTACTATGGTTACATTACACTGAGGTACGAGGTACATGGGGCCTGAGACTATCTAGTGCCTAGGGGTGTTCCCGGTTTTGTTGCTCAGTGGATTTGTGGTATTTTCCCTTGTATTTGGGTGTCTTTAGAATTATAATGCAGTATCTAATATTCCTATTTAAATGTGTTAACATTCTGAAAGTTTTATCTTGAAAAATGTTTTCAATTTAAAGTTTTATTTCGTGGAATTTGTCACCGCTTTTAATTGCATATTAAAACTGCTTGCTTTTTCACCTTGTATTGCATGCACCTTGGAATCATAGGGTGGTATCCTATTGGGATTAGGCTCACACCCTACTTACACCCCTTGGGTGTAAGTAGACCTTTTTTTGACCCAGGTAAAGGAAAGGCTAAGGGTGATGGCGGTTCAGGGTGTTATTCCTCATCCTTGGGGCGGAGTAGTGGAGACGACTTGGGGGTGATGACCCCTTGTCATGTGGAGTCCATGGGGATGTTTTGTTTCTGTTCCATTGTGTCTTTGGACCTTTTGTATTAACTCTAAATCTATGTATTCAGTTCTGGTTTTTGTTTAAACATCCTTTGGTATAAATTTTTCAGATTCAGTTTATTGATTGTTTTTAATGGTTTATGCCTTCATATTCGGGTAAATCGTTCCGAAACCTAAATAAATGATACCCGGGAACTTGTGACAGCCCGTGGGGATAGGGAACGCCCTTCGAGTCATTTCACGGGCTAGGTTTGGTGCCGGTTTTGGTGGAGACCAGATTCGGTTTGTGACAAAATGGTATCAGAGGAGGTTCATGTTAACTCTTTGGGTCATGTTATTTCGGGAAGAGTCAGGATATCAAGGAGTTAGGATTGTAGGGACTTGGTATTATAGTTATGGTTAGTGTGCCTAATCACCACACCTCATGACAGGATTCAATTTTCCTAGGTAATTCGGGATTTATCTAAGTCCTTTGGTTTTCTTGTTTTAATGATGGTTAGGGGAAATGAAAAGAGAGTTGGGTTAATGGTCTCAATAAGCTCGCAGGGCCTGGCAAGCCTTGTGGAGCTAGGGATATTCACTAGAACACTCTCTGTGACAGTGAAGTGATTGGAATATGGCCGCCAACCATATGTCCAAGTCACCCACTGAAACTAGTTTCCTCTCGCATTGTCTTGTGTTCTTTAGTTTTTAAATCTTGGAACTTTGGTTTTAAAATGACTTGGTTTTAAGAATTGTAAAGTTTTTGTGAAATGAGTTTCAAATAAATATGGAATGTTTTGATTTATGAAATGGTGGAACTAAATTTTCAGAATTGTTTTGAAATGGAAAATAGTATGTTTACACCTCTTTTGAAAGCCGAAACTATATTGAAGTTGGTTTTCAAAAGTGTTTCCAATATAGTTTTCTAAATGATTAAAGGGTGTTTTAATGGGATGCGATGTTTTGAAATTGATTTGAATAACTTGAAAGTGAGTTCTTTTTTTTATGTTTGTGTCCTTATGAAAAGTTTTGTAAGATGTGAATTTGGATTTTGATCTCATTGTTAGCAGTTTTGAGAAAAAGGTTGGGTTGGTTGAGCATTTTGTTTTTGAAAAGTGGAAGGAATTTTTGTTTTACCCTTTAGTATTTCCATGAGTGACCACATGCATGGGGTTATATGGGATGATGGATGGTTGATGGCATGACTGGATGAGTGCTGGGATGGTTATGAGGAGGGTGCCCGGTGTGACACAAAAACATGCATGTGTGAGGCCCATGGGGTACCATTGGTGGATACGCTTACTGAAAAACCGTTTGTTTTCAAAGAAATAGTTTTAATGCAAAACATGATGTATTGATGAATAGTTTGGTATATTTTGTATTATGGGTTTTTGACAATGTTGATGTTGTGGGATGTTTTGATTCCAAGAACCCCTCCTGTTTGAACTGTGTTTTGGGTTTGTGTTTGGTCGGTGAGCTGTGTTGTAGGGACGATTAGTGGTCTTTTTTGAAAAATGTTTTGGGATGAATTTGTGGTGGTTCCCTTCATGTGTTTGGATCTGGATTTTGGTATATCGTGACCAATAGACCATCTTGGTTGGGTCCTTTGGTTCAATCATTGGATAAGGTACACCCCATTAATGGTTAGTGCACAACTAAAGTGCAACCCGGATTGTTTTTCCTTTTGAAGACCCTCTAGTTGATCAATATAAGGAATATTTTTTCTTGAGATTTTTAGATTGAGTATACACCCTTTCCTTTATTTGATTTTTAGATCCTCTTGTAATGGGAGAGTGCTCATGGAAGGTTGACAGAGACCTTAGTTTCTTATGTTTCCTGATACGTCGAAGGTGGATGTGTTCTAGGGTTGTAAGTGTGGATGAGTGTCTCGATGGTGTCTAAGAGGACCTTTGGGTTCTTCAAGGTTTCTTTGATGCATTAATTCATGTTAAACCACCGGTGTGGGAAATATGGTCATGATAGGATATTGTGGCCACTTTCTAGAATTGTGTGTTGTTTGGGGATGTTGTATAAGGTCCCTCTCCATGAATTGTTTATATCAGTCGCAATGGTCATGTTTGGTGATGCCTTACGATGTCATGTGCTCGATTGAACATAGAGGTGAATGTCGTGAAATCCTATGAGAGTCCCTGTTATGTTGTGAGAATGTCTCCCTTGGAAAAACTTCAAAATCTTCCATTTTAGACGAAGGTGAGTGTTGGTGTTCTTTACTTCTATTGTTTCTCACCTAAAGAAACAAGGTGTGATGTGTGTGTATATTCTTAGCCCTTATTTCAGTGAAATATCGGGATCTGGTAAAGTGAGTTTGGAATGTGTTATGTCTGGAAAACTTATCTGGGATTGCATTGTAGTTGTTGGTTTCATTGAAAGAAGAATTATCGTTCATGGGGTTTCCAAAGCCTAATTGCGAGGCCGAAGATGCTTCAATCATTTGAGCTCCAGCCATAGGTCTCGGAGAGAAGCTGGCTCGTAGTCAGGGGAAATCACATGGCCATTTAAACCCTTGTACAAAGTCATTTCCTCAGTATGAAAGTTAGGAAGATTTTAAACCTATGGTGTCATAATCATTCTTCTGTTGTCCATGTTCGGTGGAAATAGGTGGAGGGCCGTGTGCCCATGTCATCACCCAATGTTATTCCCTCCCCCTTTTAGTTTCCATTGAGTCTTTAGAGAAAGGTTTGAAGTTTTTCTACACTGTTTGTGAACACAGTTTTCACTTGGATAATAGTGACCATGCCCTAGAAAACCATGCGGAAAGAAGGATCCCAACTATTAGTGTATGGCTTCCCAAACCGTGCAAACTAACGTTGTGGTCGCCCCAACTCTTTAAATTTTGGGGTCTTTCTTTACCGGCCAGTGCTGGTTGGTTAAGATGGTTAGTTCTTATGGTGGGGAGACCCACTATGAGTCTTATATAATTTATTTTGTAAATTTCTTATGGAAGTATATCCTTTGTACCGGCGAGTCCATTTAGGCCTCCCCCTGTTAGTCTCTTGATTATGTCTCAAAAAAAATATTGGTTGTCTCTTATGGTGGGGAGCGTATTTGTGTCCCCCCGTACCAGTAACTTAGATTTTTCCATGGTCTTGGATTGGTGTAGATAGTCTCGTTCAGATATATCTAGCTACCAACATCAGTCTTGAGTAAACATTGGGACTGGAGAGCACCCAATGGTTTAGTTAAAGTAAGGTAAGTGTAACCTTGTTCAAAGTTGTTGTTCGTTTGGGTGAATTGCTTGAGTATTGTTCAGATTGTGTTTGATGAGTTTTTATTTGGGATGAAGCCTGAATGTTCTTTATGGTTTTAGGAAAGTGGTGTAAGTTTGATTTGTGAGAGTATTCCTTCCTTCATTGATCACTGGAGGTGTTTTGGCCTTTGGGGAAGAAACCTGGCAAGGGAGTACTTCTTGGTTTCTCAGTTGGGTTTGGTTGTTGATTTGGTCTTGTTGTGACTTTCCGGGGCGGAAAGTTTTTATGGTGGGGAGAATTTCACATACATAGCTTATTTTAAATTTAAATTTATTTTAATTTCCATTAATGCTTTGTTTTGGGGGTTTCCAATGGTTTTATAGAGAATAGGTGAGTTTTTGTGGATTCGGCCAAACCGTGAGCCCAATTCCAGATTTAAAAATAAATTGTGATTCTTTTATAACTTATTAATTTTTTAATATTTTTCACTCATTCTAACTACTAAATGTCCTCCCCTGATATATTAACACTAAAATTAAAATATGGAGCCTTTGGAAATCCATAACCATGGTTTAGTTGGGTTTGTATTTAAGGGATTGGGCCTGCCCGGAAGCCAATATCCAGTTTTACAAATTAATTTTATTTATTTAATAACTTATTCAATTTTAAGTATTTTTCGGTGATTCCAAGCCTCATATGCGGCCCTTACACCCAGACGCTCCCCCAACCTCTTTACCCCCCTCTTTGGAGCTCTTAGGATCTCGATTTAGGGACGAACATCTTAGGGTTTCAAAAATCGGGCAGATTTGATGAGGTATGTTCATTAAATCATAACTCTCTCTATTAAAACTCTTTTCCATCCATTCCAATTCCTAAATGACCTAATAATTCTTGTGAGAACATCCCCTGAGTTTTGGCCGTTTTCAATTTCAGATACTGGTGTTTTGTGGAGATTCATTCTAGATTTCTCAAGTAAGTTTGTCCATTTCTTTTCCCATTTCAAATTGATTAGGGTTTCATTCTATTTTTTTAGGGTTTCCACCCTTTTTATTGAAGTGAAAAATTACCAGTGGGTAGGGGTTCGAACCTAAGGTTTAACCTTGGGTTTTCTTGGTCCAATTTTCTATTTTTAGGTTTGATCTACCCTTCTTGAGGTGTGGCGGTGGTGCGTTTGTGTTTTCGCACAAAGGATTCAATGGTTTCATTTGATTTGGTAAGTGATTCCAATGTTGATGCAATATTTGTGTATTAGAATGCTGTATTTATCATATTTTTAGATTTATATAATTTTATTATTGCTGAAAAAATTGGTTTTAATGATGTTTCTATTACAATTGAATTTAAAATGCCAATTTGGTGTGAAATTGGGGATTTTCCAAAGAAGTGTTTTGTTTGTTTATTTGGGGATGACCTATAAATACTTAGTTGTTTTTATTGATCTGTAATAAGGCATAAAATACTGTTTATAATGTTTATCCTCTTTTGTAATTGCTGCAAAAAATGGGTTTTATTTGTGTTTGTAAAGAAAGTGAAGTTTTGGTTCCACTTTTGTGTGAAAATGAAGGTTTTACAAAGATAACACTTCTTGTTTAACATGGGGATGCCCAAAAATTGATTTGTTGTTTTAATTGATATTTATTGGGCTGCCTTTACTGTTTTGGTAACTTACAATTGTGAACATCATGTACAAGTGGGTTTCTTAAGGGGTTTTGTGTGCAAAACTACACGATATTTTGAGAAATTGATTTATTCAAATTCAAAGAGTTTGTTGTGTGTTTTAAGTGGTATAAAATGAGATAGATACTGTATTTGGTGTATGTGACCAGTAGTGGTGTTTTACATTAAAATGGATATGTGTTAAATCCTGAAATTGTTTGAGCACAAAGGGGGAAGCCCGGGTACCTAGGTGGGGCGGATTTGTACTAGTACAGCTAGTGGACCGGATGGGTTTTGTCCCTGTTTCACTTAGCATTTGGATAACGAAAACTCTAACTAAACTATGTGGATCATGATTGGGGACCACTAGGTTATGAGTATGTTCCCTACTAGTGGCTCGTTCACAAGAAAGGATTTTACTATGGTTACATTACACTGAGGTACGAGGTACATGGGGCCTGAGACTATCTAGTGCCTAGGGGTGTTCCCGGTTTTGTTGCTCAGTGGATTTGTAGTATTTTCCCTTGTATTTGGGTGTCTTTGGAATTATAATGTAGTATCTAATATTCCTATTTAAATGTGTTAACATTCTGAAAGTTTTATCTTGAAAAATGTTTTCAATTTAAAGTTTCATTTCGTGGAATTTGTCACCGCTTTTAATTGCATATTAAAACTGCTTGCTTTTTCACCTTGTATTGCATGCACCTTGGAATTATAGGGTGGTATCCTATTGGGCTTAGGCTCACACCCTACTTACACCCCTTGGGTGTAATTAGACCTTTTTTTGACCCAGATAAAGGAAAGGCTAAGGGTGATGGCAGTTCAGGGTGTTATTCCTCATCCTTGGGGCGGAGTAGTGGAGACGACTTGGGGGTGATGACCCCTTGTCATGTGGAGTCCATGAGGCTGTTTTGTTTCTATTCCATTGTGTCTTTGGACCTTTTGTATTAACTCTAAATCTATGTATTCAGTTCTGGTTTTTGTTTAAACATCGTTTGGTATAAATTTTTCAGATTCAGTTTATTGATTGTTTTTAATGGTTTATGCCTTCATATTCGGGTAAATCGTTCCCAAACCTAAATAAATGATACCCGGGCACTTATGCCAGCCCGTGGGGATAGGTAACGCCCTTCGGGTCATGTCACGGGCTAGGTTTGGTGCCGGTTTTGGCGGCGACCAGATTCGGTTTGTGACAGTAATGAGGAGAATCAGAGTCTATATGGATAGGATCAAAATTTTATTATGATTTAATAATCTTGGAGTTCTCATAAATCATAAGTTTTTGGTAAACTTGTGATGCAATCTTGATTAAAGAAAGAGGGATTAAAAGACGCTTCCAATCGTATTCAGATTGATCAGATCTGGATGGAAAAAGAAAAATGGTGTAAGAGATTGTATTTAGCCTAATCATAATCCTGATGATCATAATCATATATACAATATTTAGGTCATTTTTATTCTATACAACCATATTCATGATGAGAATTAAATAAATATGTTGTTGTAAGAGTAAGAACATACTAGAAAGGATAAGAAGTTACAATACTTTCCAATATAAGACCGATGATGTTGAAGCTATTCTCAAATATATTCAAAGTCATGAAGGAAGTCATGATATAAAAACAAGTTTTTTATTGAATAAATTTACTGAAGTTGGAGTTGCTGAAATCGATCCATTGTATTCAGTGTACCGTCGTATTCAGGCAGAATTGTTTTCAATAAGACTTATGGTAAAGTAATTGAGTTGAAGTTGATGAAAAACATAATGAAGGAGTCCGATCAACAATGTAGTCAACTATTTAATATGGTTGAATGAGTTTTCAAAGGCATATATTGAATCTTTAAGTCTTGTGAGATTTGTAAAAAATGTGAGACCTAAGATATTGGTTTTTAGTCAGACCAAAAACCAAAATATATAAATTTTCAGATAATGAAGCTGATGAGTATTGTATTCAGAAGAGAAATATGAACCCTAATTTGTTTTCAATTGTCTTGTTTTACAATTGGGTCCAGAGACATCATATCAGTGTTGATACCAATTCATCTTCCTAAAAAGAAGAAGTAGTAGATGTGATTGAATCACTTCATTCAAGTGGATCAAGAGAAGAGTTTAATGAAATAGCTGGTTGTGTTGTTGGGGGGGGGGATCTTGAAATTAAAATAATATGTTTTCTTTTAACAATTAGAACAAATAATCATAATGAAGAATTAGAATGAAGTTTGTGAAGAAGATGAAAGAGGTCTATTTATTCATATATTTAATTGGCATGAGGAATTGTAATGAAGAAATCAGATAAAGGGAATCGAAATTGGAATTGTAACTATATTTTAATTTGTGAAGAAAGATAGAAGAGAGATGAAGTGTTTATAATATTTGAGAAGGATCAATAAGAATGGAGAAGCATTGATGAAGTCATAAAACACCCAAAATTAAATGATACATGTAAATTTGGGTAATTTGGTTAAGTGGGAAATTTTGCAGGATTCCCATCCAAACCACATTTGGGGAAAGTATAAAAGGGGATAAGTATATAATACTTCACTAAAAATGGATGTACTATTCACAAGAAGAGAGAGAAGATCTGAATTTACAGGGAGAGAAGAAGATGTTTACATATTGAGTATTTATTGAAGAAGTGTTTATAGATGGAAGTAGAAGGAGAAAAGACAAGATTGCAATGTATTCAGATGATCATGGTATTAAGCTAATTACCATATTATTCTTGTCATCGTATTTAGCTGATCATCGTATCAAGCTACATAATCAGACCAAGATTGTCATATTGGACAGAATTATCTTATTGGGATTTCCAGACTGAGAAAGAAGGTGTTAAAAAATGTCTCAACTGTATTCTGGAAGAATCATATTTTTCATATTGATCATTTATACTGGGAAAATCATATTTTGAAATCAGAATGGGAGATTCGTATTGGGAGAATTAGAATCACAATCAGATTGGAGTTATATATAAAATTTCCTTGAGGTTCTTACCAAAATATGGATAAGAAAGTGAAGATTTTTTTCCAAAAGAATACATTTGTAGAAGTTGAAAAAGAATCACTGGTAACATGTGTTGTTACACAAACTTTGTATTACATAATTTGTGATATAAGGATCATACACACTATTGAGTTGTTTATATAGTACTATACAAGTGAAATGGAATATCATACTCATTGTATTCCACACAAAAGGATTTTTTTCTAGTGGATTTCATACTATTGGATCATTTCCAAACCATACCAAGGATATGTCTATTCTTATTGAATAATTAACCTTGTAAATACTTATTTTCCTATTAATGTGTGTTTGATTTGTTTTTAGTAGGGAAATAAATCTTTAACAGGATGTGAAGGTTGTTTCATTTTAAATGAAACATAAAACAAAACGTTATCACTGATTCACCCACTCCCCCTCTCAGTGATAGAATTATCATGACTATTCAATTACAAAAAGATACATTGGGTGGATATAAAAGATAATATAGAAGATCTATTGACAAAACCATTAGTGAAAAAAAATCATGAGGGTCATGTTGAATCTCTTAGTATTAGATACATGAGATATTGGATGTAATGGTTGAAAAATATATCATGGTTTTGTTATAAAGGTATTCATAATCTATCATTAATTCTTGTGTGTTTCAATTATATTACATGGATAGTGGAATGATAATATATCTTCAAAGTATAACCTTGAGTTACCCTTAATCGATGATTATCACAAAGTATTAAGGGTTGTAATAATATGTGAAGAATAGAATGGGTAGAATCTAATGTTGTATATGACCTAAAATAGTTCAGTTATATTATATGATTGATTTTTATCATAGGCCTAGATATGCATGTGACGTATATCATAGGTTATGATACTCCCATATCATATAAATCATAGATATGCCTCTATAATATGGTATGAATGGATTAATACATGGTAAACCAAGTACTTAGTTTACTTCCTAATTTTCCAAATAGTTTCTATTAGTTTTTAATAATTTATATTTTTCATTTATAACATGATAAACATTTCATAATCATTTTAAATATTTAAACAGTTATTTTCTCCAATGGTTATGCATTATGAATAACGCATGTCAGTTTCCAAGCGTTAGCATCTGATGGTTTACTTCATTCATTAAATGATGAAATCCTTTATAAAGTATGAGATCCTCCTATTAGGGTGCGTGTGAGACTATATTTCTAGATCTAAATCTATCTTTCTTATTTCATATCCATTTATCTTCAAGGAGAAGGTTCTATCACACCTTTTGAGTTTTTATGGCCCTCTCATAGCATATGGGGATCCTAGTGGGTTGTATACGATATATAGAGGCAAGATTCCATCATTTTTCACTTGGTGATATCCCTCAAACATACTCCATTGGGATGAGGCTTGATAAAAATGAGGTACACCAATTTAGATTTGTCTTCTTCACTACATATTGATTTAATGATTATATATTCATATTTATATTTAATTTATTCCATTTTTATGGACATTTGATGATACTTTAAAACCCATCAGTGGTATCAATGCTTCTTTTATCATTGATTCAACACGTTTTTACACTGAATTTATAAAGGACATACATATTGTATACTATTAATGGATCTATATTAACGTATATTATTTCATGTCTAAATATTAGTTGTTGGATATATTTTCCTTTCTATATAATATATGATATTGTAAGGTGTGAATCATTGTTTTTTTGAAGTCAAAAGGTTTGGTTGGATTAATTATAGTGTATAATTCAATGAGTATCTAATTTTTTACATCGCATTGTAAGATATGTTATATGAGATCATATAACATGGCTTGAATTTCAAGTTTTTCAAAATATATTATTGAATAATAACAATGATAAAGTAGATATCTCCAACTATGGATAGCAGCCAATGATAGTTTTTATCATAAGTGGTGATTTAAATGTGTCTCGTGATAGATACTGTCCACTATATATCATAAAATAAAATTTAGGAATAAAAATGAGAAAAAATATTTTTATATAAAATTACTTCTGGTTTATAAATTTTATATAAATGATAAGTGTTATACACTATAAATGGAATATTTTTATTCTTAAATAAAATATGAAATGTTCATATTGATATCTTATTTTTTAAATATAAATATATTTTTATATTTATTCATTTAAAATATTAATTTAATTTTTTTAAATGATGTGAATTATATATATTCTTAAATTTATGTGATAAATTGCTTCTTATAAAAGTTTCATGCTATACTAGGTACAATAACAAAAGAATTAGTTTTCATCTACCTTGACATCAATTTGTTATTGAAGTTATTAACTTCATTTTTGAGGTTGAATATAGTTTATTCATATTGGGTATTAGATTTATGATGGAATCAAAATATCTCTTGAGTAAAGTATCCTTAGGTAGATGGACTTTATGTTGGACTTCTCACTATCCTAGAATCTTATGCCTTTCATATAAAAGTGTTGGTTTCCTATATGTGGATAAAATCTTACTCTTATGGGGATTGTTAACTCCAAATAATTATAAACCATTACATAAAAATAGTTTAATTTACCTTATTCCTAAGATGCATTTAGATATGTGTAAGCTTGTTTAAATTCTATTTTTGGGCAAGTAACACAAATAGCGAGTTGTGGAATCAGTTTTACATTAATATGGGTTGAACATATTAATTTTGTGGGAAAATAGGGATTCCAAAACTAAATAAATAAAATATTGAATACATAATGGAATAAAAAATTATATAACAAATATTTCATTAAATGAAATAATTATGGATTTAATATGCATATGATGTATATTAAAATGGCGACACTTTAAAAAAACCCCCTCAAATAATTAGTGAAAGATAGCATATAAAGTAAGTGTTGGAGTTGGTTCCCTAGAACCAACTTATGTGTAGTTTATGATTACCTGTATTCATAGTTTTGAATATTAATAAACTACTTATCACATCAGGATTGTTCTTCTTCGTGACATAGTATGTGATAATTTCCTAAGAGTAACTGTCACACTGAAAGGACATAGTAGTTCCATGTTATGATGAGAACCCAGAAGCACCACAAAAATATTCTTAAATATGTGTTCTACATATGGATGGAATAATTTGAGGGACAAAACTATTACAAGATATCAAGGGTGGACAATCATAGGACTTTGAGGTACCTTCTCATGGTTTATGCCCATACTAATTTATAGTGCAGAATATTATGAGAACGAGACCTGCCAGTAGGAAATCCACATTTATATGTGTCATTTGACGTTCTTATATGTGGATGTGTGTATTTTTCCTTAGACAATAATATTATTACTAATGGATGTTATGAGACATATACTTTTATATATTAATGAAAACCATGAAAACATATATTCACTGTGAAGTAGGATATGTTGGGTGCATCATGAGTAATAGTTCATTAATGAATAATGAGAGAAAGGATTTGACATTGATGTTCTTTAACAGAAGTTGATATCTCATACCCTATAATGAAAATTATATAGACTAAATAAATCCATGGTCATGGAGTTCTGTAGGAAAGTTTAAATTATAGAATTTCAAAGAAAGATACGTTGATCACATAGGTTAATAACATTTTCATACAACCTACTTGATTAGATATATCATGATAAAAGGATTATATTACATGGTAAGTGACTGTATAAGGATTTATGTCATTGAGACATTAAATTATTTTTCTATGAGTGCCTTGGAATGTTATTATATGCTAACCTTTTACTTTGGGATGCTTCACCTAATGACACTGAGAAAGTGGCCTAGAGGGTCACACACTAAGTGTATCCAGAACACCATTTAAATAATAATATTATTTATTATTTAACAAGTTGAATAAATATTATTCCCACATGTGGTTTAATAATTATTCATTTTTGATTGATTTCAAGTATTCCATCACTAGTTATTTGAGATAATATTTTGTGATAAAAATATTTAAGAAATATTTATTTTCTATTTGGTGAATATAATATTTATTTATTTATTTATTGGAAAATAGTGTAGCGATATTTATTTATTAAATAAATAGTCATTATCTAAATCCCAATATTTTTTTTGAGGAATGGAAGACCTACTTTATCAGTCTGATGATAAATAATATATATTTAATATTATTTAAAAATAATAATATTTAATTTAATTCACAAGTTTTACTCATGTCAAGAAATAATAATAATAATATTATTATTATAGACATGAGGTTATGTAGTAATTAAGAAAAATAATAAGGTCACATGTTAAATTGTTATTTTATAACCCTAGTGGTATATAAACCAAATTATATTATTTTATTAAGTGTTTCCATTTCATCTGTTGTGCAAAACAACAATTGGATAGAATTCTCTTGAATCCCTAGAAAGATCCCTCTCCAAGTATGCTCTCAAGAATGAAGAGTGATCCTTCTTCACCACCTCTCTCAAGTCTAGAGATATCTAAGTAAAGCATTCATTTAAGATATTCTCAAGGGACTTATAGATGCATCATGCTTGTGTTAGGATCTACCGTGCTAGAACATGATGATTCCTTCAGTGATGTTTAGAGGTTTGTGGAGTACTTTTGGGTCATCAGTAGAGGAAATATACTCTTGATTCCTAAAATAAAATTATGGTATGACATAGATAGGTTTTTTGATTCATTAATGAAGATATAATTCATATCAAGGTAATTATTTAATTATTTAAATTAATTATAAATAGTATGAAATGACCCTACATTTTGGTTCTAGCATTCAATCATCAATTAATCTTTTATTTAATTCCCTTGGTCATGGCATTTTTCATCGATGTACATATCAGATTAATCATCAATTAAAAAAAAAATCCAAGTTAGGCATGACCCATATGGTGTTTTCAATATGTTAAGAACCTTCAAGTGGTATTAGAGAAGTTACATAATTATTTATATTTATTTAAATATCATTGATTTATTTATGCATTTATCATGATTTTTCAATTCTAGTTTTTCATTATTTAATATAAATATTTATATCTTATATTCTTACTCATAATTATCACAAATATAAGAAAATCAATTAATTTTATGAATTAATAACATTCTATGAACTCATCCAGATGTTCTGATGATTCTAGCCCGCTAGCATAAGAGTACACATCATGTACCCATATTTAATGCACCATGAATTAATTAAACATTAATTTGATTCATGTTTATTTATTACAATAAGTGTGCATTTAATACACAGTGTGTTGACCATGTTAGGATGGCACACATTTATCTGGACTACATGACGTGTAACATCCATACATGATGCGCAGTCCATTAGTCAAAGACATGCCATGTATTCTATTACGAGTCTTACATGAGTAGTGACCATATAACCTAGTGACCACATGTTGCGTATCCCATGTACACACCGTATACTGCATTATTTTTCATGGAACAATTACATGCCAGTTCCCTAGGCATGTTCCATAGATAGATAGTGTTAAATATACCAGACGTGTAGCTAGATAGTACATGGCTTGTATATTACCAAATTACGCAAAGTTAAAATTATTTTATTATACTAATAAAACTTATTATCATGTGTTTCTTGTGTCATTTTTTTAATATGTACAAACCATGTGGTGGGATATATATATATATATTAAATTTCTAATTAATTTCTATGTAATGTTTAGAACTGCATATCATGTATAAGTCATAATATTGTTATCAATATATGCACATTAAAACATAAAATGCTATACAAATTCCATGTTTTACATGTTTTATTTATTTAACTATGTACACATCATGAAATTATGTGATAATCCATGCATGCCACATGTCGTATGAGAAAGAAGTATATGAATATAATACATGATGGGTAGTTTGGATGGGTACTCTTTTTGTTACCTCCAAGGAACAAGTTTTGTACATATATAATTTTAAATAAATCTATTTCATTTGTTTAAAATTATGAATGGATGAGAATATTAATAATTTTAAGATAATAATTAAGATTAAAGAATTGATTATTTAAAAAAGACAATTAATTGATTCTGGAATGATTTATCTTAAATAAGAACGATTATAATTAAATGATATTTTATTAAATTCATAATTAATTTCATTTATGTGAATGATCATGAGAATAGAAGAAACGTTTTTCTATGCCTGGTTTCCTTTTAATTCATTATTAAATTAAATTGATGGTGTATGAATAATCCCTAATCTCATTATGTAAGGGCCTGTGAGTCCATGGTATCCTTTATGTAAAACCCATAACCAATCATCCAATTCCCCTTACATTCAAGTGAGTAAAATCATATGTAATGGATGAAGTTCCCAATACATTGGACCCAATTTAGGTTTGGAGATGAGGTGAAACAAATCCAAGAGAGATGAAAAGGTGGATAGGTGGAAAGCTGTAACATGAACCATAAAATGGTTCAATGTATTTCCCCCCAGGTTGATGGTTAATTTATCATCCACTAGATGAACTAACCATTAGTAAAATATCAAGATCATACAACTTCATTATTTTATTTCTTCCAATTTTCATAGTTATTTAATTATAGATGTTTTTTTCAAAATCACCTGAATTAAGGAATTAACAAGCATGAAATATAGAACAAAAATAAATTGGATTAGGTTTAGACTTTATCTAATACATGGTTAATCATTTAAATAAATCCAATTAATATTAAAAAAAATTTAATATAGATAAAATGGGAAACTTAATAACAAAAAATTAAAAACCCCTTAATTATATATATTAAGTCGGTATAGGATTACATTTCTTAAGTTAAAATTGAACCATGGTTCAAAGTGCATGAACATAAAAATTTGGGTTGCTTTAAATTATTGGATAATACTAACTTAAAGTTTGGGTAGAATTAACTTAGTTCATATGATTGGTTGAATATGAAAACATAACTTAGTGTAACTAAGAATCAATGGTTGAGAAAATCTAATTTAAGGATTTCAGGATTGGGGAGTCCACTCAATAGATCATGAAGCTATGAGTTAATGCAGTTGTCAAGAATAATTCCTACCTAAAACCATTCAATTTTTTTGATCAACCAAATTCAGGGTGATGATAAGGGGAATATGGATCCATGACACTAGAATTACCAAGAAATTAAACATTCCAAATCCAATGGCATGGGCTATTAGGTTTCTATTTGGAGATTAATAAATATAATATTTATTTTTATCTAATTTTATTAGATAAAATACTAAAATTCTGCTCTTCTTATTTGTAAAAATGATAATAAATATGACTTCAAAAATTTCACTATGTTCCATACTTGAGAAGGATAACCATATCACTAGAACTAACTTCCAAGAATGGAAAAGGTTCTTATGCTTTATCCTATTCAATGAAAATAATCTCTATGTTTTGGAAGAACCTTTTCCTAAAGGTCTTTAAAAAATGGCCAGTGAGGAAGAGTTGTCTCTCTATGAGAAACATTTGGATAAAGCCACAAATGTCCAATATTTCATGTTATCATCCATGACCAATGAGATTTTATGTAAACATGAGGATAATGATGTGTATAACAATATGCATCACCTTCGGGATCCCTATCGAATGAAGGAATTACAAAAGAAATATGGGCTCTGCAATGCTTAGTTTACAACAAATCTTAGAGAGTCGGTGCTAGATGGGCCTCATGTAGTAAAGATTATTATCTACATTTAATGATTAGACATCTTGGGGATTAAATTAAAAAAACGAGTTTCATACATATCTCATACTTTCCACACTACCCAAGTCTTTATACAGTTTTATTTTTAATTATAACATGATCAATAATGAGAATATTCTTTTTCAACTTTTTTACTTTGATTTTCCAAGTAGATAATGATAGGGGGCAAGAAAAACCGATGGTTCATATATTGAATAAGAAAAGGAAGAAGAAGGGAAATGGGAACAAGACTCATAACTAGTCTACATCTCCCGAGCACTATCTTTCCTAGAAGAGGATTATCTAGAGGAAAGTAAAGGAAAAGGAAGTATTATGTTTTACATGTGGAAAATAGGTCCAATTAAAGAGGAACTACACCCAAAAGCAAAGAGAAGCTAAAGTTTCATTTGTTATCAAGTATTATTTTTAATATATACACATTGGGTATTAGATAATGTTTGTGGTGCAAATATCTATATCCAAATATAGAAACTAAGTAGATTTTGAAATATTTATAGAGAGGTGGATTTGGGAGCTTCTAATGGTTCCAGGTAGGCTACTCTAGCCATTTAATATTACCACATTTCATTTTTCAACATGAATGATATTGTAAATCAATAATGAATCATGTTCACATAAATCATATAACACCTAGCTATGAAATCACCATCTTGGTCATATAAACAAGAATATTTGGACAAATATATTTTAAGATGGTTATTTAGAATCTTTTGAGATAAATCCACTTGAAATATTTCATTATTGTTTATAAGAAAAAAATGAAAAAACCACTATTCAGTGGACATGGTGAAAGGGCCATAGATCCTCTAGGATTAGTACACACTAATGTTCATGTTCTATTAGAAGATAATGGTGGATATTCTTACTTTATAAGTTTTAATAATGACTTGATTAGATATGAGTATTTCTACTTGATGATGCATAAGTTTGAGTCCTTTGAGAAATTAAAATATTTCAAGAATGAAGTATATAATCAACTTGGAAAAAAGATAAATAATATATGATCTGATCGAGGTGGTAAATATCTTAACCAAGAGTTTATTGACCTTCTATGAGAGTTTGAGATTTTATCTCAACTCACTACACCTTACACACCATAGTAGAATGCTGTTAGTGAAAGGAGGAACCATACCTTTCTAGACATGGTAAGGTTGATGATGAGTCATACAGATCTTTCATTATCCTTTTTGGGGGATATGTATTATAAAATAAAACATACAAACCAAACCGAGTACAAACTAAATCGGAAAACAAAATTCCCTTTGAGTTATGAAGTTTAAAGAAAACTATTTTTTCACATACATGTGTATGGGGTTGCGATAATTTTTTAATGCCTTATCAGGAAACAAACTATCACCCAGGGGAATAAAGTGTATCTTTATAGGGTATCCTATGGAAAAAAGAGATAATACTTATAAAACTCTAAAATAAGAAAATTAATATTGTTAGATAATCCATATTTCTTGAGAGATAGAACATTATTAGGAAGGGTAGTTGGAGAAATATTTACTTCAATGAAGTTGATGCTCAACATGTACCTATTGAAGAAGTAGTTCTTGAAACACAAATACTACATATGAGTAAATGAGAAGTAATATAACCAGAGAGATATGGTTTTCTAGTCACCAAAGATAGTGAATCATTTTATAATAATGAACCATTATCCTATAAAGAGTTAGTAGAGAGATCAAAAGCTAAAAAATTGAATGAATCCATGAATTCTGAAACGGATTCCATTTATCAGAACCAAGTTTGGGTTCTACTCAATCTTCCAATTGATGAAAAACCTATTAGGTGAAAATGGGTATTCAAGAGAAAACTAAACATTTAAGGTAAATTAAGTACCTATAAATTATGTCTAGTGGATAAAGTGTTTAAAAAACATCAATTCATTGAATATTATTAAACCCTTTCACTAGTTTCCATGTTTAAATCAATCATAATTTTACTTACAGTAGCTATTTACCATGAATTTGAAATTTGATAGGTGGAGGTTAAAACAACTTTACTTAATGTGAACCTTCAGGAAGATTCTTAATGACAAAGACCAAAGGGTTTATAACCCCAAGTGATTCCAAAAATATATACAGTCTATAGAGATCCATTTATGGTTTGAAGCAAGCATCCAGGTTATGGAACATTTATTTTGATAAATCTATAAAAGATTTTGGTTTCATTAAGAATAAATGCAATAAATATTTTTATAAGCATTTTAGTGTGACTTTGGTCGTTAATCTATTAATATATGTTGATAATATATTACTTATTGGAAATGACATACCAGTATTATAGTATGTCAAGGTATGATTAAATGAGTGTTTATTTGTAAAGGATATAGGTGAATTATCCTACATTCTAGAGGTCAATATCATTATTGATAGATCCAAGAGGCTTATTGGACTAATTCAAGGTATATAAATTGACTAGATACCACAAATTTTTAGTATGGAACAATATAACAGGGGATTGATTTTAGTGTCACATGATATAAATCTTTCCAAGAAAATGTATCCTCAGACACAATAGGAGAAAGTGATAATTAGTAAGATCCCATACGTTTTAGTGTTGGGATCAATCATGTATCCCAAGTTATGTAATAGAATTGATGTTTCCTATACACTGAGAATGGTAGGAAGATATTGATATGATCTAGGAGAACTAAATTGGTACGATTTTAAGGCTATCCTTAAGTATATAAGAATAACTAAGGATATTTTCCTTGTATATGGTAGAGATGAGGAGCTAGTAATTAGGGGCTATTTTCCTTGTATATGGTAGATATGGGGTGTATGTGCTGTAGCAGGTCTTAAATGTTACATTGGTATCAGAGGAGGAACCTAGTCAGATGTGTGATGGCACTACTTGGGTTGAGATGTAGGGTCTATAATGAGGATGTTATTCTCAGGGTGGGGGGGTGAATGTAACCCTAGTATGATAAAGGGTTAAAAGGATAAATTTTACTACCCATGTCAACAAGGTGGCCCTTTCTTTTTATAATCCTACCTAATTAGAACTCCATAGTTTACTATGCTTATCCTGAAGTAGTGTTATGAATGGGTGACCTCATGGGAAGTTTCTCAGGGTTTTTTTAGTGAGGATAAAACAAAATAAGATAACATGTGTAGACCTATGGAGATTGAAATTAGTATGATGACCCGTTCAGGCATATGTGTGGGACCTAGGGAGGGAAAAAACATGTCTACAGGGAAACTAGCGGGTCATGGTGGTCCAGGACATGATGGCCATGTTAAGGTTAGGTGTCTGTGATTTTAGAAGGGCCCGATTGTTACATAGTGCAAGTGGGGGTCTGTTGAAGTTAGTGTCATCGAACCAAAATCTGGATACTTTATGATTACTTGTATTCATAGTTTTTAATATTAATAAACTAATTATCACATAATAATTTTTATCATGCATGAAATAGTATGTGATAATGTTCTAAGTGTAATTTTCATACTGAAAGGTTATAACATCTTCTCTCATTTATGAGAACCCAGAAGTTCCAATATAGTATTCTTAAACATATTTTCTATATATAGATGAAATCATTTAAGAGATAAAAATGATACAAGATATCGTAGGTAAAGACTCACAGGACTTTGAGACACCTTTTCATGTTGTACGCCCTTAGTAATTTATAGTATAGGTGATTCTTCTAATGATACCTGCTAGTAGGAAATCCGCATTTATATGTGCCATTAGATTTTCCTATTAGTAGATGTATTTTTTGGTTCTTAGACATTAATACTATTATTAATGGATGTTATGAGTCTCTTAATTTTAAGTATTGATGGAAATCATGATGACATATGTTGATGGTTAAGTAGAATTCATTGTGTGCGTCATGTGTAATATTTCATTAATGAATAATGCAAGAAAAGATTTTTCCATTATGTTATTTAATGGAAGTTAATATCCTAGGCCATTTGTTGGAAATGATATAGCCTAAATAAATCCATGGACATGGTGTCCTGTAGGCAAGTTCAAATGCTAGAAAGTCAAAGAAAGAGACATCAAACACATAGGTTAATGGCACCAACATGCAACCTGATTGATTAGATATATTGTTATAAAGATATTATATTACATGAAACGTGTCCGTATGAGTATTAATATAGTTGTGACTTAACTTATTTCTCTATGGGTACCTTGGAATGTTTCTATATGCTAACCTTGGACTTTGAGTTACTTCACCACATGCCACTAAGAAGGTGGTCTAGAGGGTCACACACTAAGTGTATTTAGTACCTCCATTAAATAATAATATTATTTAATATTTAACAATTTGAATAAATATTATTCCCCTATATGGTTTAATAATAATTATTTTTTTCTTTATCACACATATTTCATCACTAGTTATTCAAGAGAATATTTTGTGAGCAGAATATTTAATAAATATTTTTTTTTTAATTTTTTAAATCTAAAATTTATTTATTAGTGAATAATTTATTGACATTTATTTATTAAATAATTAGTCATTGTTCAAGGCCCTACAAATATTATGGAGGAATTGAGGAACTAGTTTAATGGTTCGATGATAAATAATATATATTTAACATTATTTGAATATAATAATATTTAATTTAATTCATGATTTTTGAGAATATCAAGAAATAATAAAAATATTATCATTATAGACATGGTGTTCTATACAAATTAAAAATAATAACAAGGGTTCATGTGAAATTATTATTTTTTAACCCTGATAGTATATAAACCCAGTTATATTATTTTCTTAAGTGTTTCTATTTTATTTATTATGCATAATGATATCTAGAGAGAATTATCTCTAAGCCCTTGAGATCTCTCTCTACATGAATGCTCTAAAAAATGAAGAGGGATCCTCCTCCACCACAACTCTCAATTCTAAATAGATCAAAGAGAACCTTTCCTTGAAGAGATTCTTGTAGAGATCAAAGAAAATTATGTAAGCATTAAGATCATCCACCCTTGCATCCAATGATTCCTAGTGTGATGTTTATAGGTTCAAAGAGCATATGTGGATCACCACCAGAGGGAATCTACTCTTTATTCCTATAACACAATTATGGTACTATGTAGAGACATCTTCAGATTCATCAACAAAGAAATAATTCATTACAAGTTAATTATTTAATTGTTTAAATTAATAATAAATAATATGTTATGATCCTATGTTTTGGTTCTATAATTAAATTATCAATTAATCTTTTATTTAATTATATTGGTCATGGAGTTTATCATCAATGTACATCTTAGATTAACCATAAATTACAACATTATGAAAAAACTTAGAGTTGGGAATAACCCATTTGACACCTTCACTGCACCTAAAACCATAGGTAATAATATTTCTAGACCATGATCATCCTATCATGTAATTTCATACAAAATATGGGTTACCATGAATTATATTGTGTAATGAATGGTATAAATAGGTAACACTAAGAGTTTGGTTACCAAATCCCACTATAAGTTTTGGGTGACACTTACCTATAAAAACCTATGAGATATGATACTAGTAAAATATATTTGAGTTTATCTACATGATAGATTTATATAAAGGGATGTCCAATCAGGTATATGATATGATTAACATGATGGAATACATAAATAGACATGTTTTGAGATGAGCACAATAGTAGACTCAAAACTTAGTGAAATATAAATCTTTCCCCACTAAATGAAATAATGTATGTGTTTATCATTTTAATAGGAGTAATTTCATTAAATTTCCTTAATGAAATGATATTTAAAACGATACTCAGCTATAGATACATCATTTTTGTAGATTATAGAATTCATATTGATATATATTATAGGCTTGAACTATGAAATAACTCTAATTTGGTACTTAAGCTTGTGAAGTGTTTTCAAAGAGATGTATTCTGAGCATATAAATGAAAATGTTAAAGAAATAAATTTCTTCAACAATAACTTGGGGATATGAGATACCAGGCGTGCATCACACATTTGTGATAATAAACATAGGCCTAAAGATAAAATATATTTGAATAAAGGATAAGTAGATGTATGTGTTGTAAATAGGAAAAGTTGTTGCATTAGAGGTCAAAAATTGTTATATAAGTCTACCTTGTATATTAGTTATGAAATTATAAAATTGTCATTATGTTCCTTCCATAAATAAAATTTTTATTTTTATATATTTTTTGAAAAAACTGATATTTTTATTCATTAATAATTAAAAGAGTTGTCCTATATACCTGATTGAAATGTTTTATGGAATTGGGAATATGGTGACTGCTTTATAAATTATAGACATGGATAATCCCATATATAAAATTCAAAATAACATGGTTGACATTGATTCTATCCCCACATACATTTGTAATTGAATCCTTGGAAATATAAATGAGAAAATAATTAAAAGAATCTATAGAGATATATTATTGAATTCATTTGATTATGAATCATTTGAAACCTGAGAATCTTGTTTGTTAGGAAAAATTACTAAATAAAATTTTAGTAGAAAAAGAAATAGATCTAGTGGACTATTGGATCTAATACACAATGTTTCATATAGAAAAATGAGTACTCAAGAAATTATTGGTTATCTTGATTATCAATGGATTTATTCACTATTTTTATGTGTTTATAATGAGACACATGTTTGAAACATGTGAAAAGTTCAAAGAGTTTTAAAGTGAAGTAAAAAATTAGTTGGACAAAAGTTTTAATATTCTATGATCTGATTGGGGTGGTGAATAATGAAGTTAGGATTTCACTGAACATTTGTGATATTGTGGAATTGTTTTACAAACCACTTATCCTGGAACACCATAATGGAATAGTGTGTTTGAGAGGGTGAATCATACCCTTCTAGACATGGTTCAATCAATGACGAGTCTGTGTGACCTTCCCATTTAATTCTAGCAATATAATATAGAATATTATGGATTCATACTTAAATTAATTCCATAAAAACTAGTCATAAGGATAATATAAGAGTTATGGATTGAAAATTGTCCTGATATGCCTTTTATGAATATTTAGGGTTGTAAATCATACATATAATGTTTTTTTATGATAAACTTATCCCTAACTCAAATAAAATCTTATTTATTGGTTATAAAAAGGAAACTATAGGATATTATTTATATAATCCTATTTAACAAATAGTGTTTTTAGATCGATATGGTGATTTAATTAAATAGAAACACATGAATGAAAGAGTCAATAGGAGGAAAAATGAACTCTAAGAAGTTTAATACCAATAAACATGAATTGTTCCTAAGATTGTAATTGAGCTAGTTCCATAAAGAGTTGTGGAAGAAATACCAGATCAAGTTACACAAGAATATCAATGGTTTGATAGGATTCATTATAATCTTGAGAAATATGGATTTCTTATGGAAAATAATGGTGAATTTAAATTCATATATAATGAACCTACTACCTACCTAGAGGTCATCGAGAATATTAATTCATAGAAAAAGTTAAATGATATGAAATCTAAAATGGACTCTATGTACACTAACTAAGTTTGTAACTTGGAATATTGATCTAAAGTGGTGAATCTCATAGGGTGAAAGTGGGTTTTATGTAATAAAACTGACATAGATGGCAATGTTTCTATTTAAAAATATCTTATAATAGAAAAAGGTTACAAAAAATTCATGGTATTGAATATTAAGAAACCTTTTCTATATAAATTTTGATAATTTATATTCAAATATTTCTAGCCATATAAACTCATAATTATTACGATACATATTATATAGATTTTCAAAAATCACATTCCTTAATGGGAATTTAGTCAAGGATGTGTATATGACACAACATGAATATTTTTAAGTACCAAATGATTCTTATAAAATTTTCAAGTTGTAGTGGTCCATTTATGGATTAATGTAATCTTCTTGGAGATGGAACATCTAGTTTGATAATGAATTCAAAGAATTTGGTATTATCAAGAATATTGATGATTCCTGTGAATAAAATCATAATAGTGGGAGTGTTATGGTATTTCTTATTTTATATATTGATGAAATAATAATTACTGAAAATTGTAACACTACAATATTTTATTAAATATTTTTTCAAATAAATTTAATTTTTTCGATAGCTTGTGTTATACGCAACACTATGTTTTAATGAACCACAATATATTATTATTATTATTATTATTTAAATATGATTGTTATAACATAGCTATTAAAATTGGCATTATAAATGTATTTTTTTTAAAATAAGAATAAAGGTTTTAGATAAAGAAAATATATTTATAGATAAGTACTTAATCATTAGTAAAGTCTCTATATACTTCAAAAATAAAATTTTCCTCAAAAATGATTTTTATTGTTTTTTGTAAAAAAATAATAAAATTAACTTTTAACAATTGAAAAAAATTATTTTAAAAAATTAAATTTATATTTTTAATCAACATTTCAAAGTTATATTAGATTAAATTTTTTATAATTTTATTAAAATATTAAATTTTTGATGAATTGTGGAAAATATTGATTTTAATAAAAACCACCTTTTTTGTTTAAATAATTTAAAAGTGCAATTTTGATTTAATATGGTATGAAAAATAAAATTAGTTCGAATATATTATTATTAATCTAATCATTATAATTTTTTTTTATTTTTAATTTTTATATAAGTACTTTTTATACGTATGAAAATTTTTCTTTGGAATATCATTTTTTCATCACGTCTGTGGGTTTGATTTTAAATGAAATTATAGAACTTATGTGAATTTAATTTGGTGAAATGGATTCTATATTTGGAATAATTATAATTAAAATTATATAATAAGTTCAAATTAATTTTTTGTCATAATTAATAGTAAAAATAGTAAAAATTAATTATTTTGGTTAAGGTTAAAACGAGTTTACTAGGAGGTTAAATTAAAAAGATAAGGTTTAAAATAACCAAAAAAATTATAATTTCTATTTTATGGTAATATTTATACCCTATATCATTTAATATTTGTAAATGATCCATTTTTGATCCATTTTGTGTGTGTAAAATGTGAGTATATTTTATTCTTTTCAAAAATTTCAAGTGTGTCCTCTCCCCCACTTATAAAAGTGAACCACCCCTCCTCTCATATTCACACGTATAAAGCCTTTTGGTTCAGAAAAGTACTACCCAAATACCTTACTTACTTCTATTATCATGTATTAGAGGCATTTTTATTAGAAAATCCTCATAGGATCGATTTTGGTGCAAAACTAAAGAGTTTGTTCGAAGAATAGGTATCATTCTTAATTAAGTTTTTTTGTTTTATTTTTTATTCCAAACACTTCAAATAAACTAAAAATACTATTAAATAATAACAAAAATATCTTATATATACTAAGATGTTATTATTTTAATTGTATAATCTATATTCATCTCATATTCTATTAAACAGGAAAGGAAACCATCGTTCATGTGTACGATGGACTACTACCTCACGAACCAATGTAATTTTTTCCACCAGTGCTTCTCATGGATTGATATAATTATGTAGTTAATGTGTGTATATATATATATGATATTTATGAAATAATTATACTTATTTAATTAAAATATAATAGCCCCTTGGGGGATTTATGAGGCAGGTGGTGATGTAGGCATGATGTGGGCATGTGGTGACTCAGGTATGGCACATGTCTGTTGATATAGGTAGAATGTTGTAGGAATGACATTGCAGTGAGCCTTTTGGCCATATTCATGGGCTACTTAGCCTTATTACTATGAGCTATTTAGTGGGTCTCCCTTTAACCATATATAAAGAGGTATTTTCTTTCATAATAGAAAGTGGCTCCAACCACAACTTAAAAAAAAATTAAAATATACCATCTACCTTCTTATGTTTTAATCTGTTGAAAAATGATAACGTCACTCATGTGTATGTGAAAACTACCGAATCCATGAAGCGATGTGATAAATTTTTTAATTCTACATTTACATGGATGGTAATAATGATATATTTAATGAATATATATAATATATATGATATAAAAATGTGTTTTTAAAGGTCAATTAATATTTACCTTTCTTTTGTTCCATTCATCAAAAAATAAAAATAGCGTTCATGCATACGTACGATCTACCATCTCAATTAATGATGTAATTAATTTTTCTATCTCAAAATTTTATGGTTGAATATAAATAAGTATATAATGAATATATAAGATATTTATATCATGGTTAAAATTATGGATATTATGGAACCATAATCAAAGTACATGGACTAAAACTACTGAACCAAAACATACATGAAAAACGAAGTAATTATCACTTGTAATAATGATATGAATAAATAATTTTTAATGAATGGGTGATAAAATTTTATAATTAAATTATATATGGTATTATAAATATGACTATTATTATAGAATATATTTTTGATAAAACTATATTTATTAAATATAAGGTTCAATCATGTATGAAGAAAGTCTAGACTTCAGGTAAGTCATTTTCATCTCACTTTTATTTGGGTGAGACACATGGCATATTCAACAATTTTTTCTTTTATATGATGTATATAATTCCCATTAATGTTTTTGTGATTATTATTTTTAGAAATATATATATTTATATATCCATCTAAGTTTATTTCTTTCAAGAGGCTTATGATTTAAAAAATTACCAAAGTGGTAAGAGATTTATGTTACAATCTCATTGTTTATAGAGCTTGGTTTTTATTATGCTTTAAATGATGAAATATTATGATTAAACTCTCAATAAATTCATGAATTTTTCTATCCTTTTTTTTTCTGGAGAATACATGTTTATCTTCCATTCTACTCTCTTTAAGTACTTAAGAGACTGAAAGAACGCTTTTTTTGAAAAATCGACTCTATTTCACTCTTAGGTTGAAAATACCTTTTCTTCCATATCCTTTTTTAAATTAATTTATCCATATTTTCCTTTTTAAAAAAAATTGTTTAAAATTAATCTTCTTGTTGTTTTCTGAATTACACACTGTTGAATTTTTTACCAAAAATGTGAAAATAATATTTTTTAACACAGAATGCATGAAAAAAATTTCCCACCATCATTACAACTCAATGATATAAATATTACTTTATAAGGATTAAATATTAATTTCATTTAAAATTTTTTCTTTTATATTTTGTAAATTTTTATATTTTAAAAAAGTGATTTCAACGGGAAGAGGATATTTTCGTCAAGAATTTTTTAATGATTTTTAGTAGTATCTCTATATATTAATGACAATAACCATTTATTATAATTATTCCCTACTAGGTATATGATCCAATTAAACCTTGTTGATGCATTATATATATTTATTATGATTATTTTAACAAGATTTTTATGAAACCTACTTCTTTTCCATGGGTTATGCAATGATAAAATGTTTATGAAACCCTTTTCTTTCCCATGGGTTATGATATAATGAAATATCTATAAAACCCATTTAATTTTTATGGGTTATGATATGATTGATATTTTATGATATTGGGGATAAAAAATGTATGGATTATGTGATTTATGGGACATATATCTCCCTCAAATGCATTGGGTAAAAATGAGTAATTCATGAGATAAATAAGGATGGAATGGAGAGTGAACTCAGTTTAGTAAGGGACTTTGTACACTACAATAGTATTGGGAGTGAAACTTGAATACCATGATGGTTTAGGGATTAAAACTATTCCACTACAATAGTCTTGATAATAAACCTTTACTATTAAGAAAATGGTTTTCTATACTTATCTGTATGCCAGAAATCAATGTCTTATGCTACTTTTATGAACTCATGGATTATGTTCTTTGATTACTTTATGATTAATATATAATGAACTACCAAGATTTATGAAATGTATCAATATTATGATCTTTTATATTAAGGGTATGGTTTTAAAATGTTATGATATTTTTCTTATAACCTTATACTCATGTTATATTGATATCTCTATTTTTTACCCTTACAGAGCATATGAGCTCACCCTTTCTTAGTGGGAGATGATATAGTTCACTTATGAACTAGTTGTTTACATTTCCATGTTTCCAAAGACACTAGACCTATATGATTATATAATGGATATTTATTTTATGTAATGAATATTCATATAATAAGATGTAATATCTATATATGAAATGTGTGTGTCTTTGTAGTTAATATCATAGAATGGTTTAGTTAACCTTTGAAAACAAGGGTGAGAAAACATTAGTGAGAATCCTAGGGATAAATCAAATTATAATAAAATATATAGTATTTTTTTTTGATGTATAGATTGAGTGGTTTTAAAAAAATTACATCTCTATTTGGATAATACAAGTGTATGTGGCTTTGGAATAGTTGTACCTAGGGGTAAAAACTATAAAAAGGGAGCATTATGATTTGAATTGATAATCAACTAGTGTAAAACAATGTTCCTTTCTTCATAACTAGTTTAAAACTCTAGGGGGATATGTTTTAGATATTCAAAAAATATTTATGAACCATCATTAATTATTTTAATAGATAATGACCATGAATAAACTAGGTTAAACCTAAGGTGTAATATAGATTGAAAAGAAGGTGTAAATATTTATACATACTATGAATTATTTTTCATTAGTGATCCCTCTGATCAAAGATACCTAATGGTCATGATAACTATTTTTTCTTTACTAAGGTATTGAAGATAGAATGATATAGTTTATGTGGTTACAAATATGCTCAAATATTGAAGTTCCTTATTTGTGTATAGTTATATGAATTCCCATATATCTTCAAATGTATCTAGCAATGTTAATTACTATCCTAAATGATTTTTTATATTAGTAGTGTGAAACCCTAATTACATGATGACATTATCTCAAGTATATTATTCTTCTCTAGTTGAAATTTACTGGTTTGTGCTTCCTACAAATCTCTATATTCTCCCTCTGGTTGAATTTGGAATTATATTATTCATATGATGATTTTTTTTACATAAATCCCATATCAATTTCCAAGAAATTTAATAAATGTTTGATATTAAAAAGAAAACTATGTTTTTATATTATTGAAATAATAAATATGAACTTCCAATGGAAATTTAATCCATTGTATGGGTCTTGATTCCTATTAAAAAGAGATGTTTATCTAAAATGGTCTAGAAAAAACTCAAAATCAATGATTTGCCTATTGTGTGGGAGTTTTTTTTAAATATTTATGAAAGTGTTACCTATACTTCCATTAAATCATGAATTTAATTTTTTAATATAACTCATTCTGGGTACTACGCTCATTCCAAATAATTCCTATAGAATGACCCCGATTGACTTATAGGAATTGAAGAAGAAACTCCAGAAGAATACTGATAAGGGATTTATTTATCCAAGCGTGTCACATTGGGGTTCAAATGTTCATTTTTATGAAGAAATACGAATCGATGTGACTCTGTATCAATTATTGAAAATTGAAAAAGATCACAATCAAGAAAAAAATACCCCCTACCATGTATTGATGACTTGATTTATCAACTGTGTGGAGCTAAATAATTTTTTAAGATTTACCTTAATTCATTTTATAATCAATTTTGGGTGAAGGAGGATATACCCAAGACAACATTCCGTATAAGGTATTGACTCTATGAATATATAGTGATTACATTTGGTCTTACTAACATCTTGCTATCTTCGGGGATTTGTTGAATAGAGTATTTAGAGATTACCTTGATATATTTTTGGTAGTCTTTATAGATGATATTATTATATATTAAAAAATTAAGAATAATCATAAATATCAGTTAGTTTTTGTGATAAAGACCCTAAGTAATGAGTATTTGTATGTAAAATTTACTAGGTATAAAATTTAGATACAAAATGTTTCGTTTGTAGGTTATATAATCTCAAGGGAGGGTATATCTACAGATCAATAAAATATTGAAGTTATTGAACATTGTCCTAGACAAACCACTATGACTGATATGAAAAGTTTTCTTGAGTTAGTTGGATATTATTGATTGTTTATATATACTTTTTCATTAATATCTAACCCACTCACCAAGTTAACTCAGAAGGGAGCCAAGTTCTTTTAGAAAAATTAATGTGAATAAAATTTCAAGGAACCAAAGAGAATCTTAGTTAGTGAACCTGTGATTACTTTAACCTATAGTAGATAAGGGTTTGTAATATATAATGATGCATCAAAGAATGGTCTGATATGTATCCTCATGCAGAGTGATATAGTGACATCTTAAACCTCATGATAATTAAAGGTTCATGAGAAAAATTACTCAACTCATGATTTGAAGTTAGTTATGGTAATTTTTTTATTAAAGATATTGAGGAATTATATTTATAGAGAAAGGTGATATATATATACTAATTATAAAGGTTTAAAGAATATATTCACACATAAGAGCTGAATATGAATCAGAGAAGATGGTTGGAGCTGATTAATGATTTTGGCTTCTCAATACATTACCTGACTGGGAAAGTGAACAAGGTAGATGGTGCTTCAAGTTAAAATGATCATGCTAGATTATCCATTTTTAGGATAAAAAAAGATCCAATATTTATAGATTTATAAAGGCTGGATCTGAAAATGTTGAAGGAAGGGGATAAATCTTATCTTTTACAAATGAGTGTTCAACCATCAATCTAATTGAATATTAAAGAGGCATAGAAGGAAGTTGTAGATATATAGAATAATGCAATAAATGTTCCTGAGTTTAACCATGAATGTGATGGAATAATAAGGTCTGGGAACCATGTATACGTTCCATCCATACTATATTTGAAGAAGTATCAATTATAGGGGGCACATAGTTCTTAATTCTCTATTCATCTAGAAAGTACAAAGATGTATATAGATCTGAAATGTTATTTATGATGGGAAAACATAAAGAGAGATATTTATAAGTATGTATCTTAATGATTGGTATATTATAAAGTTATGTTTTAGAGACAAACATCTAATGGGATGTTATAATCATTACCCATACTAGAATGGAAATGGGAAAACATCACTATGGATTTTGTCATCGGACTCCCCAAAACATCTAAAGGGTATAATTCTGTATGGGTTGTAGTTGATCACCTTATGATGTCGGAACTATTTATGTCCATCAGAGAAGATTTGTTATTGGATTATCTTTCTTGGATATAAATTAAGGGAGTGTTAAGGTTTTAGGGGGTACCACATTCTATTATATTTTATTGGGATCTTAGGTTTAGCTCAAAGTTTTACCAAAGTGTTCAGTAAGCCCTAGATACAAAGTTAAGTTTCAGAATTGGGTATCAAACTTAGAAATATGGATTGTTTGAGGAAACCATTCAAATCATATAGGATATTATGAGATTATTTTATATGGATTTCAAAGTATTTTGGTATCAACACCTTCTTATAGTTGAGTTTTCTTACAAAAATAACTTTAAATAGAGCATTCCAATGACTCCTTATGAATCCCTATATAGAAATAAGTGTATAAATACAATGTGATAGGATGAAGTTAGATAAAGAAAGCTATTGGGACTTGATATATAGGAGTAAATGATATATGAAGTTATATCCATTCAATATCCCATCAAGGTAGCTCAGGGTCCATAGAAAATATATACTGACAATCGTCGGCATGATCTAGAGTTTGAAGTTGGTGAGAAGGATTTTTTTGAGAATTTCTACATGGAATAAGGTTATAAGATTCATGAATAAAGGAAATATGATACCTAATTATATTGTACCTTTCAATATTCTTGATCAAGTAGGGATATATGATTATCTCTTGGCGCTTCCACTAAACCTATCTTAAGTCCAAAATTTGTTCCATGTATCAATCCTGAAGAAGTAGATACCAAATCCTTCACATATAATGAACTTAAAGGTTATACCAATGGATAATTATATTTACCATGAAGAATAACCTATCTGGATTCTGTATCATATAAATAAATTTCTATGAAATAAGACCACTCACCTGGTCAAAGTTTTGTGGTGAAACCGACAACTTGAAGAAGTTATGTTGGAACACAAGGATATGATGAGGCACAAGTATCCTTTGTTATCTGTAGTGATTTAATTTATAAGGATAAATTAATTTTAATGGGTTTATAATTTAACACCATTTGATTTTACGAATTATTTTTTTAAAAAAAATTAAATTTCTTTGATAGCTTGCATTACACGCAACATCAAGTTTTAACGAACCACAATATACTATTAATATTATTTTTTAAACATGACCATTATAAAATAGATTTTAAACTTGATGATATGAATATAAATCAACACATTTTAAATATTAAGTATACATGTTTTATATAATGAAAATATATTGATAGATAAGTACTTAGTTTTTAGTAAAGTCTCATTATGCTTCAAAAGACCAATTTTTACTAAGAAATGATTTTATAGTTTTTTTGAGAAAAAATAGTAAAAATAAATTTTGTAAATTTTATAAAATTTATTATAAAAAGTGAATTTTATTTTTTAATCAATATTTTAAAATTATCTTAGAGTAAATTATTGATAAATTTTAGAATATATTAATTTTTCGATGAATAGTAAAATGCATTTTTTATTATAAACTGCGTTTTATTTTAAAGAATTTACCATTTATATTTTGTTTTAATATGGTATTAAAATAAAAACTAATTCAATTATATTATTATTATTAATCCAATTTATTTCATTGTAATCAATTTCATGTTTAATTTTTATATAAAAACTTGTTATAATTATGAAAAAGTTTTATTTGGAAAAACATATTTTCAATGCGTTTGTGGTTTTTGATTTTCAATTAAATTCTAAAAATTATATGAATTTAATTTAATAAAATGGATCAAAAATTTAGAATAAAAATAATTAATATAATATATTTAGGTCAACTTAATTTTTGGTCATATTGAGAAGTAAAAACAGTAAAAATTAATTACCATGGTTAAGATTGAAATGTGTTTACTCGGGGGGGGGGGGGGGGGGGTTAAAATAAAATCATAAGGGATAAAATAACCTAAAATATTATATTATTTCAATTTTATAGATATATTAAAACTTTATCTCATTTAATTCTCTAGAATGGTCCATTTTGGATCCACTTGGTGTGTGTAAAACATGGGCATATTTTATTCTTTTTAAAAATTCCATGTAGCCCTCTCCCCCATAATAAAAGGGCACTACCTCTCATCACATATTCAAAAATTAAAAATCCTTTTTACACTAATAAATACCCAAATAAATTCATTAATTCTCTTCTAAAATCATATAGTACTTGGTTTGATTAGTAAACCCTCATAAGAAGAATTTTATTGCAAACTAAAAGAGGTTCTTTGAAGAAAAGGTATCGTTCTTAATTAAGAGTTTTTATTTTATTTATTCTTCCACCTAACTAAAATATCCATAAAATATGATAAAATAAAAAAAATATTATATTACATATAATTATATGTTATTTTTTTAATTTAATAATTTATATAAATCCCATATTCTATCAAATGGGAAAATAAATTGTCGATCGTGTGTACAATGGACTACCCCCATGTGAACTGATGCAATTCATTTTCTATAATCACCTCTCATGGATGGATATAATGATGTATTTAATGTATGTATATTATATTTATTAAAAAATTATACTTCTATAATTATAATATCACATCTAACTTCTTACCTTACAATCCATTGAAAAATGATAACGTTGCTTATGCGTATACGTGGACTACCGCCTCTACGAAGTGACGTGATAAATTTTTTCATTTTATTTTGACATGGATGGAAATATGGATATATTTAATGAATATATATGATATATATTATGTATAAATTATTTTTAAAGGTGATTTAATATTTACCTTTTTTTCATTCCATCCTTCAAAAAATGAAAATAGTGTTCATGTGTACGTATGGCCTATCATCTCCATAAATGGTGTAATTCTATTTTTATCTCTAACTTTTATAGATGAATATAAATAATTATATAATTAATATTATATATATATAATTATTATAATTTTTGATATTATGTAACCATAATAAAAGTAAAATAACCAAATCTACTGAACCAAAACATGTATGAAAAATGAAGCAATTATCCCCCATAAGAGTGATTTTAATAAGGAATTGTTAATTAATGGGTGATAAAGGTTGTAATTAAATAATATAAGGTATTATATATATGATTATGAAATTGGAATATATTTATAATAAACCTATATTTATTATACAATAGGTTTTAATGTGTATAAACAAAGTCAAGACTTGAGGTAAGAGATTTTCATCTCACATCTATTTCTATGAGACACATGTCATATTTACCAATTTTTATTTTATATGTTGTATATAATATGAATGAATTTATTTTATTCTTCTTATTATTAAAATTATGAGGATTTATATATCCATTCAAGTTTTTTTTCTTTCATGGGGATTATGATTCAAAAGTTACCAAAGTGGTACAGAATTTATGTTACAATATCATTATTTATCGAGATTTTTTTATTATGATCATGATGAAGATATATTATGATAAAATTATAAATAAACCCATAAGTTTATTATAAACTATTTATTTCTATAGAATACATGTTTACCTTCTATTTTTATCTCTTTAAGTACTCAAGATAATGAAATAATGTTTTTTTAAAATTGACTATATTTCTCTCTTCGGTCAAAAATCCTTTTTCTTCCATATCCATATTTTATAAAAATGTTTTAAGGAATATTTTTAATATTCCTCTAGGATTTTATAAATTCATTTTATCCATGTTTTAATTTTTACAAAAATAGTTCAAAATTAATCTTCTTGTCATTTTCTGAATGTGGCACTTTGGACCTTTTTACAAAAAATGTGAAAGGAATATTTGTTTTAACATGAAACAAATTAGTATAATTTTTCACTATCATGACCACTAAATTATTGGAAGTTTCCTTTACAAGGTTATAATATTATTTTCAAATAAAAAATTTTCTTTATTATTTGGAAATTTTTATATTTTAATTTAGTGATTTTAATGTGAAAAGGATATTTTTATTAAGAATAATTTAATGATATTTTAGTGGTACTGATATTTATGAATGAAAAAAACCATTCATTATAATTATATGATACTAGGTATATGATTCAATGATACTATCCTTACAATTTTTCTGGATGATTTATAATTATTTTAGAAATATGTTTATGAAACATATTTTATTCCCATGAGTTATACAATGATGAAAATTTTATAAAACCCATTTACTTTTAACAGGTTATAATATGGTGTGTTTTTATGATCTTGTGGCACAAAAATTTATGGATTATTTGATGGGTTAGACCTATATCTCCCTCCAATGCATTGGGTAAAAATTAATATCTCATGAGATAAACAGAGTTGGAATGGGGAGTGAACCCAGATTAGAAAGGGACTTTTTCCACTATGATAGTCTTGGGAGTGAACCTTGAATACAATGATGGTTTGGGGAGTGAACTAATTCCACTATGATAGTCTTGTAAATAATACTTTACCATTAAGAAAATGATTTTCTATGCTTATGTGTATGCCAAAAATCTATGTATTATGCCAATGTTATGATCTCATGGATTATGTTCTTTGATTCATTTATGATTCTTGTCTCATGAACTGTGATTCTTTATAAAATATATCAAGATTATGATCTTTAATATGTATGGTATGGGTTTTAAATACTATTCTCATGTTATATTACCTTATACTCATGTTATATTGATATCTCCCATGTATACCATTACTGAGAATCTGAACTCACCCTTTCTTATGTTTACTTTCCCGAAGTTATGAAGTAGGGTATTATAAATGATATGTCTAAGAAGGGTGATAGCTATGAAGAACTTAGTGGGAGATTATGTAGTTCACTTATGAACCAATTTTTTATGTGTCCAAGATTCCAAAGATACTCAACCTATAAGATTATAGCATGGATAATTATATTATGTACTAAATATTCATCTAATAAGATGTAATATATTGGTTTAAAAAGTGTGGACAACTATAAAAATGATACATTGACTTTAAATTCTATAAAGTTGTGTCTGATAAAATGGATATTGTTAAAAGAAATGAGTAAATAATCCAATATTCTAGGTATGAATATCTATATAGATAAATCAAACATGTTACTTAAACTAATTCAAAACACATATATTGGTAATATGATAAAGTATTTTATTAGGGAGAATTCTAAGAAGAGGTATTTACCAATGTTACAGGGAAAGAATATTAGTAATAATAAAAACCTTTAATTTTTTAAAAAAAGGATAGATGTCATTTCTTATATGTCTTCTATAGGATCTATTGTGTATTCCATGAAATGTACTCAATACGAAGTTACTTATTCTTTGATAATTACATGTAGATAAATATCCAATTTAGGTGAATGTCACAATAATTTTATTAAGAATATCCTTAAGTAATTAAAAATAATTAAGGATATATTATATGTATTTATAGGTTAGGATGAGTTATTTATAAGGGATTAAATTGATCCTAGTTTCCAATCAAACAAATATTATATGATATCTAAATATAGTTTCATATTTTTCTTAAACAGTGGAGCTATTAGTTATAATAATTATAAACAAGACAATGTAGGAGACTTGAATATAGTATAAGAGTATATCTCTATATCAGATATTATGAAGGAATCTATTTGTATCATTAATTTTATTACTAAATTTTCAGTATTTCCTAGAATCATGGGATTAATTTATATTATATTGACAATAATGGAGATATTTCTTAGGATAAAGAATTTCAGTCTCAATAAAGGTATAAACATATCCTTTTAAAATTCCATATATTTCATGATATCATTAAGAGGGGTAATATAAATATTTATTGGGTGGATATAGATTAAAATTTAGCAGATCCTTTGAAAAAAACTTTAGCATAGTAAAAGAATAATTGTCATGTTTAATCAATTGGTATTTGATATACGTGAGATTGGATGTAATGGTTATACAATGTATCATGGATTTATAATAAAGAAAATTTCTATTTATCAATAATTCATGTGTGATGCATTTATATTACATGAATAATGGAATTATAGTATCCCCTCAAAGTATGAATTTGAGTAGTCACTAATAAATGATAATCATGAAGTATTATGAGTTTTGATGATATGTTATGATCAACATGAGTAGAATACTTTATGAGATACAAGGATTTGTATACTACACAAAGAATAGTCACATGAAATAACAATTTGAGACTTATTATATTTATTGACCCAATAAATCATATGAAATGAAATATTATATTCCCACTAATATAAAGGATGTGATCCTCCTATTGGGGTGTGTGTGACCGCCTTTCCTTATATATGAATCAATCTTATTTTATAGTGTTCCATTTATCTTCAAGATAATATTATGGAATATGTTTATAGTTTATAGGGTCCTCTTATAAAATACGAGGATTTTAATTGCTAGTGTACTACTTGTGGAGGTGAGAGTCTATTGGATATCACTTAGTGACCTATCCCAAATATAATTTATCACGATAAAGCTTGCTGGAAATGAGGTATACCTATTTATTTTTTGTTAGGATCACTTGGAGATATGATCAACACTGTGAGGGGGGAGAAACACTATTGATAAAATTTAAAGAAACACCAATTCTCACTTGATTATTCAATATAAATCTCTCTAATTCACAATAGTGAAAAAAAACAGACGAGGCAAACAATTTGTTAATGATATTAACCTATAATGTGGATGAATACATACTAAATGTATGGTGGTTTTGTGCTCCCTCAATAGATTCCTTTTTTTTTTCAAGATGAATTTATAGTGAAGGGTATATCCTTGAACCCACTACAATCACTAGTACTAACCATTTCAAACCAAATGTTAACTTATTATTCAAAGAAATAAGATAAAACTTATTGGAAGAAATATCACCAATGTAATCATGATCCAAAAATGGATAGTATAATTTTGATCTTCTTTCTGACTTCATTGTCTATAAATCCAAGTGGGTTGTTCTCTTATCATAATTTTCATTTAGAATTATTTCATAATTCTCTATATTACCTTCTTCTTCTTACTCTTATCCTTATCCTTCTCCTCCTTCTTATTCATCTTCTTATTTTTTATATTATAAGTCTATAATATGATAATTAAATAATATAAATCCCAATTATTTTCTAAAAATCACGATTATGTAATTTTTCATATATCAACAAAACCATGTGAGTTTTATCCCCATGATTCTCAATCCATAACAAAATATCAACTGATCTCATGGGTTTACCTCCTATGATCCTCAACTAATTTTATATAACTAACCATGATATTATCATTTAAACTGGTCAAGAATATTATCAAGAAATCCCCCATCATTAGATATTTATAAATGGTCATCAAATATTTGACCTTGAATATCCAAAAAATAGTGTGGAATAATTTTCAACCTTTTTACACTTTTAATTATCAACTATACTTGGATTGAACCACTAATAAATTTTCCTTAGAATTATGATATTTAAGATTTTAAGAATATCTCATCATTTTTACATTTAAACCTCTTTAATTATAATTTTTTTTTCAGATTTAAATTTCATAAAAATAGAAAATCTAATTTATAAATTTAGTGAGTTTAGAATTTTTCTACACATCATCACATGTATCTTATGTATGAAAAAAAGAAACTTACATATCCTATCAGAAATCAGGATTTATCTTACATATGGTATGAATAAACTTACACATCACTTTGAATATCTTATGGATCATCCAAAATATATTATATATTTTAGTGAAAGATTTTCCTTTTTCACATCTCAGAGTTCTAGAACACATTATGTATTAGAAAGAATCTTACACATAAATTTAAATATCTTATATATAATCCAAAACATATTTTTTATAAACTAACATAAATTACACATCTAATTGAAATATTTTACTTTTTTGATTCTTAATCTTGAATATCATACACATTCCTTTTTTCACAAATCTAACTCCACCTCAAAGTTCTAGATCTTATTTAGATCAGCTTCAAACATCTTCAATCCTTCTTATGAAATCTTCACCAACTTCATCTCAACTAAAATATATCAAAAATCATCCATATGCATTGAAAAAAAATACAACACCATCCTAAAATGGGTTTAAAAATATACCCCTTTTAATTTTCTATCAATATCATACATTTCATCCTTACATCAACAATCTCAAGATTTTAGAAATTTTATCTACTCCCACTCAATCAGGTAGACTGAAATATTAAATTCTCATCTATATTAATAATAAAGATAGATATTCTTTTGAAATGGGTGGTATAATACTATTAAAAGTAATGATTCATGAACCAATCATCTTTAATTATAATTAAGATAACTCAGTATAGAAAACAAGAGGGAATAATTCACTCATTGAGGTAGTCCAAAAATCATGATATGAAATGATACCAACTCATAGATTTTTCAAGAAAACTTCCAATGATTTTCTGGAGGATATATTTCCATAATCCATATATCATATTATATTCTATATACTTGTTGTATTATATAAAATTCATAAGTATAATCGATATCTCATTCCTTGATATGTCATATCCTAAGGTAAAAATATAGAAGATAGTGCACAATTACCTTCATCATATTGTATTTTATGATTGTTAAGATAAGTTTACATTAATAGTAAATGTTTAGGAGTTCTTAAATGTTACATATCATTAAAATAACAATTTCATTTGATGAAAATATTTAGAGGTTATCTTTAATGATGTTTGAAACTGATGTAACTGCGTGCACTAACTCATAATGTACTAGTTAATGTACGTTCACTTAAGAAGAATCCTTGGGGGATTTATATAGAGGCAGTGCCCATATGATGGGTTGTGCAAATTAATTAAGACATTTCTCAAGACACTACTAATTATACCTAACTGATGTTCTAATCTTCTTACTCCTTTTTCCAATGAGGCACTAGCATGCCATGGTGATAAGAAGTATCCCACCTGAACATTATGTGATTCTTTCGGTCCATGGATACACTATGGAGGAGGGATATATTTCAATTACTTATTATGTTATTCCTCAACCTTATAAATGAATAATGGTACACTATATCACTGGTGTAAGTTACAATATACCATTCTATTAATTTTACAACAACATGTTTTTAATTATCTAACATAGTAGATCTTGGGTTTTAATGTTTTTAATTTATTTTGTTGTGTTTAAGAACTATTTTTTGATCTACATAAACAAAAGAGTGGTATCATATCCATTACAATATCCTTTTAATCACAAAATCAATTTTTAAATTGAATAATCTTGATATCATAGGTTTATCATATTCTCCATTATTAAAAGAAATTGATAATTTTTACAGTGGATTTTGGGTTATAGAATGAAATACAGAATATCATAGGCCATAGAATAATTAAAGTAATCGGGTTTTAAATTTATTATAGTATATGATATAGGGGTGTCATAATAGATAGTTGTGTCAATCATGGTTAAATAGTATGTTGTGTCATAGGGATGACAATGGTGCCTATTGTAGAATACAACTCCCAATATTAAAGGATTTTACACAATATAGTTTTAATCTTACACTTGAATTTTCATAATCTGTGAAATCCACATATATGGGATGCAATATATTAACCCTACATATCCCTATATCATAGGCCATGATAGCCTCCATGTCATATATCACAGGTCTTATCCTTACTCAGACCATCACCGTGTAAGTTTAATATGACATGTGATATTCTAAGCACCGCTTGGTTAATATGACGTGACACATAAATTAATCCTATAATAGGAAATATCATAAGCTATGAAGATAATGTTATTCTTATGTGAACTACCAATTTCACCATTTAGAGTCTTATATTAGGACATTTCATAACATACAATAGCTTGTTTACATAATTATTTCTACACAAGTAGTGTCTGTCGAATTCTATATACATGAGCCATTTTATCTATCATATTATATGACAGTTAGTGCTTCTCACTAATCACACATGACATGTTGTTTTATAAGACTCAACTGATATCATTAAAAATGATATACTAAGAGTTTTTTTCTGTAAATTTTAATTATGAATTGATTTAAATAATTTATAAATTGTTTATAAATTATGATAAAAGGTATTTTTGGATATTTATTAATTTATAAAAGTGTTTATTAATTGATTAATTATTAAATATTTATGATTAATTATTCAAATTTTTATGAAATATTTTTTAATTAAATATCCATAAATATTAAATGTTAATATTGAAGTACCTTTTACCTATTGTATGGAATGACTTGTAATTTAGATATAAAATTATTATATAGAAATTATAAGGGTAATTTGAAAAGGTTTTATAAATTACCAAATAAGACAAAATATAAAAGTTTTTTTTAAAATTATGAATAGTTCATAATTGTTAATTTGAAGTGTTAAATTTAGTAGTTGGTTCTTGTCTTAGTGGTAAACACCCCATAATAATACAATTAAAAATGGGGGTTCAAAACCCATTGGGTGTAGGTTACTATAGTAGTACTATAGCGTACTGTAGCAGTAGTGGAACTATTGACCAGAGATATTATAGCTGCAGCAGGCATTGTAGCTGTGTAAGAAATGTAGCGGTCTGGGTACTGTCGCATCACTATTCACCAGAGGGCCTTTGGGTAAAAAATTTGGGCTTTCAGGGCCATGTAATGGGATTTCATGCCCACTGATCCTATGAGCCATATAATGGTCTTCATTCCCACTGGACCTAAAATCCATGTATTGAATAAATAAGTCTTGATGGGTTCGCTATCCCCTTGGGGGGGGGGGAGATATAGCCTACCTTTCTAGCATGTCTGTGTGGTGTGTGTGTGTTTAAATGTAATTTTACCCGCCAAGAATTTTTCAATTTAAAATGTTACATGGAAGAATTTTTTCAAATAATAAAAAAACGAGTTCCAACTATTCATATGATTATGGTTTAAAATAATATTAAATATGTGAAATTTAGATTTTTAAATTGTCTACATAGTAGATATGGATTGAAAAATATTTATAGTTCTTTTAATATATTATATTTAATGTAAATTTTATATAATTAATAACATTAATGAGTCAATATTGGGTATAAATAATTTTTTTATCTTAATTTAAATATAGATTTTCCATAATGAATAGATTAATTATAAAATGTTGAGTTTTATCTTTATTTATGAATTGTTCACAATTTTTTATCTCATGTTTAATTACTTTAATTTTTTATTTATTTAATTTATTCCCCTATTTATTCATAATTATAATTGTTATATTATGAGTAAGTGTTTTCTTTAGTCTAATTGTTAATATTCTTCTATATTTTTTTATACATGCATTTAAAGAGTTATATGCTAGGTATGATGATGGATTTAGTTTCTTTATACCTTAAATTTGTCTTATACTAGGTAATGAGCTTAAATTAAGTAGTTAATTATGATTTAAATATATCATGTTTTAGAATTATGTTGGAATTTATATTTTTCTTGATAAAGTATCCATGGGTAGAGAGACTTTGGGTTGGACTACTCACTATACTAGAGGAATTTTCCTTGTCTAAAAAAGTGAGGGTTAACTATCTATGTCATCAAACATAATCATGTGGGGATTTTTGATTTCATATGATTCTAAAAATTTACAAGAAATAGTTTTATTTAATTTATACATGGGATACATTTAGATATGTGTAAATATAATTGGATATTTGTTTTGGTTAGTAAAGAAAGTTATGAGTAGTGTAATGAGTTACACACTAATATAGTTTGAACATATTGATTTAGTGGAAGGAATATGATTCCAAACTAAATTGTTAGAAGCATGTATAATTGAAAAGGTAATAATTGGGATAAGATAATTATATTAAATCCTCTTAAAAATAATAAAGATTAGATTCCTTCTAATGCAGACACTTTTTAAGATATCGATCATTCAACTGTTAAGGTCATTCCCAAGTAGGGTGCCTCTAGATTATCTTGTGTTAGGAAAGAAAGTAACGAGTTACCATAATAGGTTTAGGTTTCTATTCATGGAGTTTTATTTGGGTGAAAATTGGTTAGGAGACCCTAATAATATTAAGTTAGCATAGTAATAGAGTTTAGTTTATCCATTTGATGGATGGGATAAAGATTTGTCAACTCAAAAATCCATTATTCACATGTAATATGTTTGGGATGATTCCATACCTAAATAACTAAGTGATTATATAAAAACTAACGTGAACTCATTTATCAGTCAAACACAGATATTTTCCCACAAATGGATATGTTTAATTTAAATGGGGATATCATTTTAGTGGGATCCCATTTGATAAATTTCCTTATTATATGGAAGTAAAATATGATACTCATATGATAAGAGATTTTTTTGTAGATAAAAGACACCATCTTCATCCAATATAACTTTGAGATTAATACTTAAAAAGGAGAATCTTAATTTAATCAAATTTTGAGACTGGTAACTTAAGAAAATTTCTTAAGAAAAATACTATGTGTTAGAATAATTCCATCCTAAGTAACCAACCATTGAATTTTTTTAACCCTTGGAATCTAAAAGTGTATGAGAATCATAAATAGATTCACCTAAGGTTTTAAAGTAATTAGATTCAAAATTAATAAAGTAATTTTAGTCTCCATTTTCATAATCAATATTATTTAGTTTGTTAATTATTTTTTGAGGCTACTATGTTAGTGACTTGGTGAGACTAGAATTTTCCTATAAATATTGTTTTAGATTTGAAATTCATTATTTTTTAATCAATGGAATTGTTCCTACAATATAAATGAGTTCTATAAAATTTTACCCTATCTTCTCAAAGTGTTGAGGATATATGAACTGGGTATATGATTTCTAGGATAAATTGCTATTTTGAAAATACAAGTAGGTAAAAGTTTAAATTAGAAACAAAGTTTGTTTTTTAATGACTAGTCAAGGTCATTTAATCCTGGAGTTTTTAGGAAGGATTAATAATGATTTGATATGATGGAATTATAAAGGATACGTAAAAAAGTTTAAGAAACTACATGCAATGGTCATACTAGGTATCTATGTTATAGAAATCTATTTTTCAGTTTTTAAGGGTATATGATACCAAAAATATATTTACAAGTTTTATAAACATATTGAAGTTAAAAAAATCAAGAAACTAATGATTTTAGGAAGAATTAATAATGATTTTATATGATGGAATTATATGGGATACCTATAAAAGTTTAAGAAACTACATGGAATGGTCATGCTAGGTATCTATGTTATAGAAATCTATTTTTTAGTTTTTAAGGGTATATGATACCAAAAATATATTTTACAAGTTTTATAGACATATAGATGTTTATATAATCAAGAAAATAATAGTAAAGATTATAGTTTTCATTCAATTGATGAAGTAAAGAGTTGCTGCATCAATGATTTGAATGTTACAGAATATATAAAGATCAGATGGATCTTAGTAAAGGATGTATATAATCATTTATTTATGTTATATGATGATATAAGTTTCATGTTAAAAAAGATCTATTATAAAAAATATGAGTTATTATACATGGTTTATGACTCATTGGATTCCATAATATAACAAAGAAGATAATAAGGATAAAAATTTTATATTTGGGATGAAATATTTTATCTAGATGTTTGTTAAAATATGAGAGATTTGATCCTAAACTTTTAGTGTCATGTTTTAAATAATAATATTCATTTCTCAAAAGTTCTATAAACATATAGAATACCATATATGATATTAATTCAATAGTTATTAAATATTACTACTAAGAGGAAATAAGTATTATTTCCCAATAAAAACAAGTTTATGTATCTTAGATTGATATTCTTAAGAGGATATAGTGTCTAAGATATTATTGGGATTATTTTTTACTTAATAAGTTCAATGTTAAAAAATAAAAATTCACACCAATCAAAATTCAAAGTGAATGTAACATAATATCCTAAATAAGTATTGGATGTGTTGGTAAGTTAATAATGTAAACTATAACATTAGTTACTAAAATATTTCATGGAAACTATTTGATGGAAAATGTTCCAATTATGATAATGATAAACCTATAAAGAGTTTCAAGTGGAAAATAAATATTATTAAAATTATAACATTTGATATTTTGGAGTTAATGAGTTTGAATATGTTCAAGGTGTGGAAAATTATGAATATGATTCCTACATTTAACCACTATTAAAAATAGATTTCATCATATATGTTACTCACTAAATATTTTAGCGGGACGTTTTTATTAGACAATCACACAAATATATAAAAATAATTATATAAGGATGTAATGAGATTAATAAAACCCTTGAAAGTGTAGAAAACATAATGCATAATTGAAATTTTATTATATATGATATTTTATGAAATCACTTATGTATGGTAGTGATAATGTTCTTAGTTTAAGAATATAAAATTTGTCATGTTATACAAAAATATTTATCAACTCTATCATTCATTCACATTAAATACACACACATATATAGATATATATATATTTCATGAAATAAAATGAAAATTAACCTCTCAATGTATAAATTTGAGTTATACTTAATATATGTTATTCATGGAGTATTATAGTTTATGATTAAATTTTACTATTACAATGAGTACGATTCTTTTATTGGGATACAAAATATGACCATGAGGCATAAAAAAGGTTTTGGGGGATGGATGGACCATAATGTATATATGACATGGAGGGGCATAAAATATGTATTTGGTAAACTAGGGGTTAATGGTTTAATTTTTTTCTTCAAAAATTGATAATGTTAGAGAGATTCATAGAATTATAACCTTCATACTTTGACACATTTCTAATGCAAGCCTTGAGGCTTAGATAATCATGGGTGGTTGAGTATGTTATTAATTATGTATTCAGTTGGATTTTAACCCAGATATGATATGTCACCTCATATGAAATTTATTACCTCAATTGAGATAGACTAAGGAAGTGTATGACCATACCAATATTTTACATTTTATGTTCTTATCTATTCAGGTGATGAACATGTGATGTTCTTATCCATAATAGTGAATGACATGTGATGTATTCATCAATTTAGTTTATACCTAGATAATCAAGAAAATATGTGTTGGATAAATGGGATTGAAATAATCAATGTCTCATGGTCACTCTATTAGTAATACCCTAATATTTTAAAATAATAAAACTATGTTCGATAGCATATACGACACACAAAACCGAGTTTTAAGAAAACCGCAATATACTATTAAAATATTATTATTTAATAAAATCATTATAACTTAGACATTAAGTTGTCAAGAATGAACATTTTTAATCAAATTATAAAAATATTCATAGAGGTTTTATATATTATATTTATAAATATGTACTTAATTCTCAATAAAATCATTTTATGCTTTAAAAATACATTTTTTTCTCAAAAATGGATAATTTTACATTTTATATATGAGAATGATAATTAATTTATACCAATTTTAGAAATTTTATTTTATAAAAATAATTTTATTTTTGAAATAATCATATCAAAATTATTGTAAGGTAAAATTTTGTTATTTTTCTGAAAAGCGTGATTTTTAGTGAATAGTGAAAAAACCACTTTTTATAAAACTGTCATTTATTTTCAATAAATTAAGAAATTTAAAATTTATACTATGATTTGAGTCTGTTTTAAAAGTAAAATAAGTATTATTTAGCTATATTTATTTTATTTAATTACATTTGAATCATTTTTATACCATATTTTGGTATAAGTTCATTTTTAGGCTTAAAAACATATTTTTCTGAAAACTATTTTTAAATGTAAAATGTTCCTCTATTTTAATTAATTTAAATAACCAATAATAATTAATTATTTAAATTAAATTTATATATTATATATCTAACCATATGAATTTAATTCCATATGACAATGATCAGTAGTCATATAGTAAATGTAAGATCATCTTATGCTAAAAAAACGCATTTCTTGAAAAACTGTTTTCAACATGTTTTTTTGGGTTAATTTCTAAATTAAATTTTTTCCCTTATATAAATTAAATTATATAAAATGGATTAAATATTTTTAATCATAATATTTAGTATTATATAATAATTTCAACTTAATATTTTTTCATAAAAATTAGTAAAAATAGTAAAAATTAATTACATCGATTAAGGTTCAAACAAGTTTACCATGGGTTGGGGGGTTAAACCAAAATAGAAGGGATTGTTTTAAAATTAAACTTGTCAAAATCCTATTGGATGAAATTATTTTTTCCTTATCCTATCCCATAATCTAATATAAGGTCATTTGGAATCATTTTTCTTGGGAATTACTTTATCATTTTATATTCTTTTCGGAAATTTCCATGTGGTTTCCAAGAAGGTCCCCTACCCTACTTATAAAAGGCAACTCCTCGCCTCACAAATATACAAAAATATAGACATATATATTAACAAAAACCCACCAAAATATATCCCCCACATACTTATCCACATTTTATAGGTTTTGGTCTTCCTAAAAGACCAGCCCTAAGGTCCTTAATAAGAGATCTAAATGAGGTTATTCTAAGAAAATGTAATTATCTTCACTAAACTATTTCTTTTCACTTATAATTTTTTCAAATTAAATTATTTATTAAAAATTACATTATAATAAAATTATTATAAAACAAATAATTAGATGTAATTATTTTTATTGAATAATATTTAACTAACTCCTCCTCCATAAAATGAGAAACAAAGACATCACTCATATATATGGCGAACTACCGCCTCACAAACTAATGTAATTTATTTTCCATTACCGAATAAAATGGATAGAAATAATTAATTAATTAATTAATATATATGATAAATATTACATGATATTAATTTTTTAAAATTAATATATCATCCAATTTCTTACCCTTTTACCCATTAAGGGAATGATATTATCTCTCAAGCGCACGTACGACCTACCATCTCCACGAAGTGATGAAATTCATCTTCCATGTATACATATAAATAATGGTTCTAAAAATGTATCCAATTAATAAATATGATATTTATAAAATTAATATAACTATTTATATGATTTAACTATATCATATGCATAATAATCATAACTTCTGCGGCAAAATAATCATGAGAAAATGAATTAATTAACATCTGAAATAATGGTAATAATGGAATATTATTAATCAAGGGGTAATAAAATGTTATAATAAGATAATATATGATATTATAATTATTAATATTTATTTTTATAAATTATTACCACTTTTAAAACCATCATACAATAAGTTAAATCATGTTCAACTGAAGGGAAACATGAGGTAAGGGTTTTATATGAAAACTCCCTTCTTTGATACACATGTTCATTTATGCACCTAATTCCTTTATAATTCTATATATAATTAAAATTGAATATTTAAAATCATGTTTTATTATTATTCATGTTATTTTAACTTCAAATTCGAGATCATTCTCTTTCAAGTTGGTTTTATTAATTTGTTTCTTAAATTGTAAGGAATTCTATCTTAATTTCCCTTCATTGAGGAATATTTTAATGTTTTGTAACTAATTTATTTTATATGGTGTATATACTAACCAATTTAAATGTAATATCATGAATAATTCATATTTCATGGTATTTTAAGTTTAAATTTGAATTATTTAATTGAAGGGGATTTGACATGAAAGTTTCTAAGTGGTAAGGAATTTAATAACTCAATTTTTTTATTAGGTTATATCACTTCTCCAGTATCTTTAATATTATAAGATTATATTAGTGATATTTTTTTTATTATTTTATGTTACATTTGTTTTTTTATTTTACATTTTATATAAAAAATCTATTCATTGATTAAATCTCACTTTAACAGCATGGTTTTTCTAATAGATTTCATGTTAATTTCAATTCCATTGAGACATATTTAGTACTATGACCCTATTTATTTTTATTAGGTGTATCTAATTACCATTTTATATGTTTTATTATTATTATATTTATATTTATTTTGTTTAAATTTTCATTTAAAGTAATATTTTTCATGGGGGTTATGATTCAAAAGTTACCAAAGCATTAAGAGTTTATGATTCTATCTCATTTTAATTGAGTTTGTTTAGGATCAAATTTCCATTAAATGAGATTATTTGATAATTTTATTTTAAAAAAATTTCATTTTATTATCCTCTAGTTATTTAGTAAATTTTCAAGTAATAATACTATTTTCCTCTCTTTGGTACATAAAATGATTTAGATTTTTTTAAAGAAAATCCAACTTTATTTCTCATTTTGGTCAAAAATTATTTTTCTTACATATCCATATTTTCCTTAAAATGATATAAATAATATTCTTAAAATTATACTATTGTTTTTTAAATATATTTTAGTCCATGTTTTAATTTTTTTTAAATTGTTTAAAATGAATCTTCTTATCATTTTTTTGGAAAAGTTACTTTTTTGACATTTTACTAAAAATTTGAAAGGAATACTTGTTTTAACATACTCGGAATAAAAAAAATTTATTGTAATGATGAACATTGATTTATTGGAATATTAATTTATAATTTTACAAGTTTCCTTTCAAATAATTTTTTTCCCTAATATTCAGTTTTTTTTTTAATTTTTGAATGTGATTTTTAAAGTGAAAAGTGAATTTTCCTCAAGAATATTTTTAATGATTTTGGTGGTATTTCTATTAATAAATTATAATGACCCTATATTTTAATTATAATAATTTATGGATATATTTTAATTATACCATAATTATCTTTATATAGATATTTTATGATCAATTTGATTAGAAAAAGTAATAACATTCACTTTTTTGAATAATTTTGTAGTCATTAAATTTTTCATGGAACATCACCATTCTTATGGTCATTGGAAATTAAATTTCTCTTAAATATATATATTATTTTTTTCAGGGATTTTATTATTTATTAAATAATATACAATTTTTACATATGGTGTTTTATTATGAAGGGTATTTTACTAACTGTGGAAAATTTTGATAAATTCATATTCTTTACTCAATACATATATTTTTTGATAAGGAATATTTTTCATAAATTAAATAAATCATTAAATATATGAGGAAGTATTTGGACATGAAATGACAGGTGGAGCCTAGAATTATATAGTCCCTCAATTCATCGATGGGTCTCATGATAAAAATCAGTAATCTAGCATTAAATGGGGTTTTAGTGTATACCTACCCATCAATTAAACTATGTTGGCATAATGTCATGATGGTATTGATATCATGATGTAAAATATTAAGAATTTATTTTATTTATAATACAATTATTATTATCCATGAGATTACTATATTGATATTATTCATGAATAGATTCAAGATCATGTGATTATTTATATATCATTATTTGATCAACATTTATTCCTACTATATTATTCTTTGTGATCAAGTTATTTATCAAATGGATTTTTTTTTTCTATTATTTATATTTCCATACTATTTATAGATTATTTATTCATGATAGATTCTAATTAATGTAACCATTAATGAGCATACGATCCATCCAATTATTTTATTTCCTTTCTCCTTGATATGAATAATAAATATTTGAATGATTTTGAGGATGAAGGATATTTAATTTCACTATTTTGTAATTTATGTCTTCAAATATATTGTTTGATTCAATTATGTATCTAGTTTACCAATACTAGTAAACTATTCGATACTTTGGGATGTGATCAGTTGTAACTTATTATAATTTAATAATTTAAACATCTATTCTAGGCTACTAAGGTTAGGGTCTTTATGGTTGATATCAGATAAATTTTAGTAGAAATATTGGAAACTAGATTTAGGAAAACATATATTAGATAACATAACCATATGGATAAATATTAGGATAATTCTAAGTATAGAATAATAATCTAATGTTTTGTTAAAGTTGAGATTATGTGGTTTTCCTAGAAATAAATCCATGCCTAGATACTACAAGTGGATGTGGCTATGACACAGTTTTAACTAGGAGAAATAATTATGAAAAGGGAATATTGGGATTTTACTTGATTCTTACCAAGTGTATGATAATGGGAATTACTGCACACATGGTTCGAAACTCCTAAGGGATATTCTTTGGTTAATTTACATTTTCTCTATGAACAATTTTGATTAATTAAAGACTAGTACCTATGGAAACCTATTTTATTTCATAATGATAAGGGAAAAACCTAAGGTGTCTTGGGATGGTATGTATAAGGCTATCATATGTTTAAAGGCATAGATACCCCTTTTGAGAATTTTTGTGATGGGAATAACATGACTAAGGATATTTTTTGGAAAACATTTATGGTAAAATAACCATTTAATTTAATATATGTTTTATTAAAAATGTTATCTAATTTTTTTTCTTTAATATTCTATGAACATAATTTCAATGATATTAATAAACTTTATGGTTAATATGATCATTGATGTTAAAGTAGTGGCATTAAATTACGATTATTTTATTTTTTTGAAAAAAATCTATATAGAAAACCTTAGTGGTTAAAAAGTGACTCGATGATTAATTTTATTTTTGAGGATGTTCATAATTTTTTTGGAAATTTTATATTAATTATATTAATATAGTTTTAGAAAAAACAAAACTCACATGCCAGGTGACAACTCATCATATCTGGAAAGTTCATGGATCTTGAACCCACAACTGAAGGTCTACATGGAAGCAGTTCCTATAACCAGTCTACATGATGTTTTAATTAATATGGTATTTCTTTACTTAAAAAATTTGAAGGGTAAATATTAAGTTTAACTGTGGGTGTAACTATTGAGGTTTTAGAGATTAATGTATTATATTGGATAACTTGTGATAACCATTTTGGTTTTGGTCAATATTTAGTGATAGATGAAAAGACTTTTAAATTTTTATAGATATTATGATCTATCAATAGTTAATTTTAGTACTTCAAAAATAAAAATTCATATTGAATATTAATTACTTAGAGTATGAAATGACGTATAAATTGATAAAAGCACAACCAAAGGATAAAATTGTGCATATGAAATAAAAAGATATCAAGTAAGTATATTTTTGGGTTTTCTCTATCTTGATAGTAAAATAATCTATAAAATTTTGGAAAATTCACTTAAAATTGATAGGTTATCCATTTACCTTCATTTTCTATGAATTAAAGGTTGTTTTCGCGCCTCTTTAGTTTATGGTTTTGGGGTCATTAAATTTATGCTGATCATTCAATTTCTTGTAATCAAAGATTTCTATCACTTGCCATAATTATTTAAAACTTTCTTAAATGTCCCAAAAATAATTTCCTACTAGGAAACCATGTTATATTTTATTTTAAATAACCTTCATACTTCCCTTTCTCTCTTATAAAGAGGAAGCTTTAACAACACTTCTATAATGTGTGATTTCAAAAAACGTATTTTAAGATGGAAAAAACTTGATTTATGAGCACAAGTTCAAATTTTGAGGATGAAATTTATTTAATGTGAAAATAATGTAATACCCCAATATTTTAAAAGAACACTATAGCATATAAGACATGCAACACTAGGTTTTCAGTGAACCACAATATACAATAGAATTATTATTATTTAATGTAACCATTATAACCTAGATATTAATTTGGTGATAATGAAAAATTTTAATCACATTAGGAAAATATTTATAAAGTTTTTATATAATTTATTTGAAAATAATTGCCTAATTATTAATAAAATCATTTTATGCATCAAAAATATATTTTCTTCTAAAATGGTTTATTTCATATTTTATGTTTGTAAATTATAATTAATCTACAAAAATTTTAGAAATTTTATTTTATAAAAATAATATAATTTTTCAAATCAAATTATCATAATTATTTTAAGGATAAATTTTGGGATTTTTCTAAAAGGAGTGATTTTTCAATGAATAGTGAAAAATATCGCTTTTTTTAAAGCTATCATTTCTTTTCAATAAATTAATTAATTTAAAAATTATACTATGATTTTAGTTTTATTTAAAATTAATTTAAGTTTTATTTAGTAATATTTATTAAAATTAATCTTTTTTTAATCTTGTTTATACTATATTTTAATAAAAGTTTATTTTTAATCATAAAAACACATTTTTCTGAAAATTGTTTTTAAGTGTATAATGTTCCTCCATTTTTATTCATTTTAATAATGAGTAATAAGAAAATATTTAAATTAAAAGTATATATTATATATCTAAATATATGAATTTAAATCCTTATAATGATGATCACTAGTCATATAGTAAATTTAAGACGATCTTATGCGTGAAAAACATATTTATTAAAAAACTATTTTTTGACACATTTTATGAGTTCATTTTTAAATGCCACTTATATTAATTGAAATTTAAAAAATGGATTAAATATTTGGAATCATAATAATTAATATTGGGTAATAATTTAAAAATAATTTTTTTTCATAATTAATAGTAAAAATAGTAAAAACTTGTTACCCCAGTTAAGGTTAAAAAGAGTTTATCATGGGGGGTGGGTTAAACCAAAAGATAAGGGAAATTTTTCCAATTAAACTTATAAAATACTATTATATAAAAATATTTATACCTTATAAAATCCAAAATTATAATCTAAGGTAATTTTTAAGCACTTATCTTAGGAATTACTTTATCATTTAATAATCTTTTAGGAAACTTCCAAGTGGTTTCTAAGATGATCCCCTCCCCCACTTATAAAAGGGAACCTAATACCCTCACTTGTTCATAAATATAAATATAAATAGATAAAAAAACCCACCAAAATCTCTCCCTAAAATCCTTATTAATGTTCTAGAGGTTCTCATATTCCCAAAAGATAAACTCGAGGGTGCTTGATAAGGGATCCAAGGGAGGTTCTTCTAAGTGAAGGTAATTATCTTCACTAAGTTCTTTCTTTTTTACTTATTCATTTATCACATTAAATTATGTCTTAAAAATTACATTATAATAACACTAGTATATATCATATACTAATATTTTATTATTTTTATGGAATAATTTTTATCTAACTCCTCCTCCATCTAAAGGGAAACAAATTCATCGCTCCTGTGTATGATAGAATACCGCCTCATGAACCGATGCAATTTTTTTCCATAAATAAATCATATGGATAGAAACAATTATGGAAATAATTAATATATATGATAAATATGAAATGATATTAACTTTATAAAATTAGTATATCGTCCACTTACTTTCCCTTTCACCCATTAGGGGAATGATATTATCGTTCATGCGTACGTATGACTTACAATCTCCACAAAGCGATGCAATTCATTTTATAGGTAAAAAATTCGATAATGGTTATAAAAATGAATATAATAAATAAATATTATATTTATTAAATTAATATAATTCTGGATATGATGTAACTATATCATATGCACAAGAACCGAAACATCCATGAAAAAACATGCATGAGAAAATTAATTATTTAACACCTGAAGCAATGGTAATAATGAAATATTATTAGTGAATGGGTTATAATATATTATAAGTAGATAATATACGATATTATAAATATAAAATGGTTTTTTATAAATTAATAACATGTTTAAAACCATTATATCGGAGGTTAAATCATGTTCAACTAAAGAGAAATGCGAGGTAAGAGTTTTCATCTCAAAACTCGTTTCTTTGAGACACATGTATTTTTATGAACCTAATTAATTTTAAATGATGTATATACTAAAAATTTAATATTTAAAATCTTTTATTATTCTTATTAATGGAATTTTAACTTAAAATTCAATCTTTTTCTCTTTTAAGTGGGGTTTATTAATACTTTTCTGAAATGTTAAGAAATTCCATCTTAATTTCTCCTCATTGAGGAATATTTTATAGTTATGCACCTAATTTATTTTATATGGTGTACATAAAATCCATTTTACATTTAATATCATTAATAATTTATATTTCATGGTATTTTAATATTAAATTTTAATTATTTCATTGAATAGTATTTGAATTGAATGTTACCAAGTGGTAAGCAATTTTTGTAACACAATTTCTTTTCATTGGGTTATATTACCTATCCATTTTATTTGATAATTTAATATTATGTGTGTAATGTATTTGAATTATTTATTTTGTATTTACACTTTTTTATTTGGATTTATAGTTGATAAACATAAGAAATTAATTGATTAATTCTCACTTTAATAGAATGATATTTGTTAGAGATTTCATCTGAATTTCCACTCCATTGAGACATATTTGGTATTACACACCTATTTATTTTTATTAGGAATGTATACTACCCATTTTATTTTATATATCATTAATATATTTATATTCATGGTATTTAATGTTTTATTTGAATTTATTTATTTCATGGGGGTTATGATTCAAAAGTTACCAAAGTGGTAAGAATTTATGCTTTAATCTCATTTTAATTGGGATTATTTATGCTTGAAATTACATTCAAATAAATTATTTTATCATTTTAGGATAAAAATTTTAATTTTATTCTCCTCCGATGGTTCAATATATTTTCAAGTAACTATACCATTTTCCTCTCTTTGGTACATAAAATTATTGATATTTTTTTAAATAAAATCCAACTTTTTATTTTTTCAATCAAAAATGATTTTTCTTCCATATACATGTTTTTACTAAAATGTTTTAAAGAATATTTTTAATATTATCAAATGATTTATTAAATCCATTTTTACCCATGATTAACTTTTTGGAAAATGTTTTAAATGGAATCTTCTTATCATTTTCCAATAAAGTTACCTTTTGAATTTTATAAAAAAATGTGAAATGAATATTTATTTTAACATACTCACCATGAATGGAAATTTAAAAATTATATCCAATCATTACTTTAAATATTCCTTTATAATTTTACAAGGTTCTTTTAAATGAGTTTTCTCTAATATTCTTATAATTTTTAAATTTTAAGATTGATTTTTAATGGAAAAAATGTATTTTCTTCAAAAAAGTTTTTAATCATATTCTTATGGTATTTATATTAATAAATTATAAAAAATATTTATATTACTTATAATACACTCGTGATTTATTTTAATTATACCATATTTATTATTTATTTGGATGGTTTATGGTTAGTTTGAGTAGAGAAAGTATTTACATTAAATTTCTTGATTAATTTGGTATTCATTATCTTTCTCTTGAAAAATTAAATTTATTATTATAATTAAAAATTTAATTTATATTAAATATATATATTATTTTTATCATGGATATTATTATTTACTAAATTGTAAACCATTTTTATATGTAGTTTTTTACTATGAAAGTTATTTTATTGACTAGATAATTTTTTTATAAATCTATATTCATTAATAAATCTAGATATTTATTGATAAGTAATATTGTTAATTATTACATATATCATTTTATATATGAGGAATTGTTTAGACTTGAAGTGAGCGGTGGATACCAGAATTATATAGATCTTAAATGCATCAATAGGTATCATGATACTAATGAGTAATCTAGTACTAAATGGTTTTTTGATGTATACCTACACATAAATTAAACTGTATCAGCATAAGATCTTGATGATATAATATCATGATGTCTGAGATCTAGATGTCTAATATTAATAATTTCATTTATTGATAATTAATTTATTTTTATCCATGAGATTAGTGTATTGATAATATCCATGTATTAACTTCAATATCACGTGTTTATTTATAAGAAATTATTTTATATTCATTTATTCTTTCAATATTATTATTAATGCTCATGTTATTGATTAAATGGATTGTGTTCTCAGTCATTTACCTTTTCTTATTGTTTATAGATTATTGATTCATGATATCTTCCACTGCATGTAACCTTTAATGTGCATTTGAGATCAATATTTATTTGTTTTCCTTTCCCTAGGACATGAAGAGAGAATATTTGAATGAGTTAAATGATATGTAATATTTAGTTTCACTATATTGTATTTTATGTTTTCAAATGTAATGAGATATTAAAGTATGTATCTTGTTTACCAAGATAAATAAAATATTAATTCCTTTCAGATTTGATTGCTTATATCTTATGCCAATTTAATAAAGTATCCACCTATTCTAGGATACTAGGGTTAGGGTCTTCACTTGATGTATTTAAAAAAATATTCATATGAAAATTGATTCTTTTATATGATGTGGCAGGTGAAAATAGGTATATAGATACATTTTTTAAGGGATATCACACTAGATCCCTTTATAGCCAAGGCAATATTGATGTTTTTAAATTGGAATCTCTTTACTTACATTTATCAATTTAGGAATTTATATTTTTTGTCAACAGTGAAATAGAATGTGGGGTCACACTTTGTGGTTGAATGAATATTGATTGAGTTTGAATCAGAGAGATGATCTAGGCTGCTTATAGTATTCTTTAAAAGTAGTTTTTTATATATGTATACAAGGTATTACATATGATACGATACACAGTGAAGTTAATGATACCTTTCCAAAAGTGCTTTGAAAAATATCCAAAATGAGTTTTGGGTGTAATTTCATATGTTATTGTATATGATACAATATAAGGTTGAGTGACAAAAAATCTATAAGGATTTAGTGTAAGTGGATTATTGAAATAGATATGCACAAAATCCTTATATAATAGTATATGATATAGAAATTCTATATTTTATAACATGAATATGTCCAAGACATATCATATTCCCTGGTGAGGAATATCGTAATGTGAAATATAATGAATACTGCACCACAGTCTTCATAATATCATATTGTATTATTTATAATGTATCTAGACTTTAAGAGTTAAATTTATGGAGTCCTTCTATGTTGGTTATCATTAATATACCCATTTCATTTGATGAAACCCTTGGGATGTCAGCATGTCCAAGGGTTACAACCTATGTAACCCCAATCATTAACTAATAACATATGAGTTAATTCATATTCCCTAAAGGAGTTCCCTTAAATGATTTATATAAAATTAGTACCCATATGATGGGTTATGTGAGTTTATGAGAACCTTATCCCCATTTGAATCTCTCATCTTCTTCCTCCTTTGAATTAAAATGCACTAACATACCATGATAAGAATAAGATTCTCACCCAAAAAATAAATGATTCTTTAAACCCATGGATGAAGCATAGAGGACTAATTTAATTTTGCTACCTCTTATGATCTTCATCAACCATATGAATGAATAATTAAGTAGAAACTAACTGGTGTTAAGGTATACACATATAATGCTCTTAATTTTACAATATCATGGTTTCAGTTATCTAGATTGGTAGACCTTGGGTTTTATGGTTTCAAATTACTTATGATGTGTTAAACAACTGTCATTTGATCCATAAAATCCCAATATTTTCCTATTATTATCTTAACAAATGGATTAAAACAATTTAATCCAATTATGTTTCTAAACTATTTGTATTTAAGAAAAAACAATTGAAAAAGTAGAAGATACTCAGAAACATACCTCAATGTTGTTGGTAAATGAGTTTCACACCAATTTGCAACCTTAACTTCTCATATGACTCTATTTTATGTAGTTTTGTGAGAATATTATCAATTATCTCCTTGTATGTAATAAATTCCATCTTAAATGTGATTTTGGATACATTATCCTTTAGAAAATGATACTTAATATCATTGTTATTTGATATTGAATGTTTCAATAGATTCATGGATAGATTTATATCACTTTGGATATCACAACCAATGGCCAGTGGGTATTAATCAATGATATGAATATCCTAAAGTTGTGTTATCATCCATGACATCTATATAGAAAACTATGATATAGAACATACTTAGATTCAGTGGAACACATAATGTATGATGATTTCTTCTTGTATTTCCACATTTGAAACCTTCCAATAATAAATAAATCTCTAACAGATGTGGAATTTCTATCATTAACATGCATCTATGAATCTCAAAATAATTTTTTAAATTTTTAGAATACTAATTTTAGGGTAAGTGGGAACCCCAAATCATCCAAAACACACAAAATATATCAGAAATATGAAATTGAAAAACCATCACACACAAAATACAGTGGGAAATATGAAATTAAAAATCCATCAGAAAAATTAAAAGCCTATGGCATATAAATATCATGTCAAATCCCATGAGATACCTGAGGAACCTATCTTGAGGAAAGTCATTTCATGTCCACAAGCCACCACCATCATCACATCTCCGGCACCAACATCACATCACCGTAAAAAACCACCGGATAATCCCACTACAAAATCCATCACGAAAAACACCCTCATCGTCATCACTTCACCCTCATTATGACCGCTAACATTGATGTCAATCAACATACCAGAATTGAAAATCATATAAATTTATCTGAGATTAGCAGAACACCAATAAATGAATACCACCGATGGCCACCATAGAAAACAAGATCCATCATCAAAGGAGAAATATTAGAGTACATATTAACTAGAGAAATCCACTGCATGTCGTACCTCTTAGGAACTCTTATTGCTCCTTAGATATATCCCAAAACTCCCATGGTATCCAATGCACCTGACTGACCTTTAAGGGAGAAAGGAACCTGTAATCCAAATTTGGGATGAGCGGTAGAGAAGGTGAAAGGATGAACATGAACCACCATGGAATGAGAGAGAGAGAAAATGGGATATAAACCCTAAAGAAAAACATATATTAAACCATATAACTAGAAGAAATAGGATTGAGGAAGTGGTAACCAGGATTGAAACCCTAAAAGGAAACTAATACTGAATCCCAAATGAGAAACCCCAAAAATATTGAGAGAAACCAATGGAAGAATCCATAGAAATAGAGAAAACCATATTTTCTTTACTTCCACTACCACAGTCCCAAAACCATCTGAAAAACCAACACACCCAACCAAGATGGGGTTGTGTGTGTTGGGCCATATCATAAGAGGAGGGATGTAAGAGGGGAAAATAGGAAAACTCCTTAAAAAACGGAGACATAGAACAAGTGAAGTGGAATCCCAAAGAATATAGAGAAGGAGAAATGACCCATCACCATCAAGGAGACAAAAAAACCTAAAGAGGAAGACAGTGAAGCCAAAAGGTGAGGAATCCAATGGAGGAGGAGAGGTCTATCGCCTTGGGGGGAATACTCTTAGCTTCTTGGAATTTTCTTCTTATTTTATATTGTATTTATATCAAACATAAGTATTTATAGATTACATAATTGTTGGATATAAAAACTCTGATTTTATAAGTATTAATTTATAATATTATATGGTTTATTTTCAGAGCTTGGTGTTGAGATGGTGTGAGATTTTGAGGCCTGATGAGTCAAAAATTAATATTTGAAAAATACTAAAAATATTAATATCACACAAATGTAGTTTTCCTAAAAAAGTGTAATAACACTTAAATAGAATCTTGAATCAGAAATTTGAGTTCTATATTGAGTTCATAACATAGACTTTACCATTAGTGAAACATAATATTTGTAGGCATCATATGTTTTTGTAAATTTCTATCGTGGGCACAAATAATAAAATAATTTACTTTACTTTATTTTTTTTATTATATTGATGAAATTACCCGTTTACTCTATAAATATATGGTTATGATGAGATCTCAGGGTTGGCTGGTTAACCCTAGAGATCTAGAGGACTATTAGAGGAGATAATTCTCAACAGATAACATCAGATCATATCGAGATCAAGGATTATTTCACCATCAGAGTTCACTGATCTCTCCAATAATAGAAACAAAAGACTGTTCTTCATCAAAGATTAATTCAAACTCTAGGTAGGATGTTTGATTTTTTTATTTCATCCCATTTCTTTATCCCAGTCAAAAATGGATTGTGAATCAATGATCTATTTATTTATTGAAGATTTTTTTTGATTATTCCCTCTTTTTTTGTCTAATTATTTGACAACAGATCAAGGCCAAAACAAACAAAGACCATGGCTAATTACTAATGTTTTTGGTTTATGGATTTATCCCCCATTTCTCTTCTAGTTAATCGCATACAATTTATTTGGACCATGGTTCGATGAATAACACATATATGATCATTACATGACCATTATTTAGTATAATGGATCAATTCTGTGGGTGAAATTTGTGATTAAAGGTGAAATAAAGGTGCGATGATGATAGAAGATGATCAAAGGTAGATCATAATTTATCAATATTTCCCATTCTCCCTGGTTTGACTCGCAGTCGACAACATGGATAAACAATGCCTTTTTTGAGAAGAATAAAATCCTATCTTTGGATCTTCATGAATGGGAGGGTTGGAAAACCTTAAATATGTGATTCCCTAGTTGGAATCATGGTGGAATAAGCATAGAAAAATACATGGAGAAGAACCCATGGGTTATAAAAAATCCCAGATTACATGACATGTAATATAGAGATACACACTGTGTGGGACCCTGTATGTGGATCTAGGGTTTTTATTGAGAATAAAATATCAAATTCCATGTGAAAGCTGTCACATTAGATGTGAACCATGATAGAATCTTGACATGTACCACCAAGTATAAACAAACATGGCCAGAGTACATGGTAAGAGCCATATAATCAGACATGGCTAGGTGTACTTGGTCATGACCTGGTGTACGTAGGTTGGTAGATGGGCATGACCATAAGTACACATGTATGGAAAAAAGGCATGGGTAGGGTTCTAGAAAAACTCTACACACTATATATATATACTTACACACATTTTATTTTTAGGTTTACATGCAGTGTGAGGTAGTGACAGATTAGTAGACTAGGGGTTGGATAGAAAACTTGTGCACTCCCTAGTACACACTGTGTAACCACTTTGAGGGTATTTTTAGCCCTTTTCTTCTTTAGTTTGGACTAGTATTGGTTGAGTGTGTTCCCTTTTTCCATACCCTCAATGTTATAATGTAGAACTATGTTCACAACTTTGGATTGTGATCCCATCTGGATGATGAGTCTCAAATAATTTTCGTGGTGCACCTCCATGATACTGGAGTGTGATCCCCAATAATTCCATCTCATACCCAAGGTAGAGTTTGTGGAATTGATGTGAAATCTTTGAGAAGGGTGTTGATACAATATCTATTAGTCTATTTTAGTTGGATTCATATTTTTATTAAAATATGATCACTTACATAAATGGTTGATCTAGATTGGTTTTGTGGTTCCCCCAGTGGTCGTACGTGTGATCCCCTATCTGAGTATCATGGTCTCCAGAGATCAGTGAGTTTTATTGGGAAGTAACCAATGATCATGGCCTCTTGGATGAGTATATCCAGTGACATCATGGCTCATGGAGTGTTTTATACTAGAACTATAATTTCCTAGAAGATTCAATTAGAATCTAGTGGATGGTAGTTTTGTTGAGACCACATGGAGGCATAGTGTCCTTCCTGAGTATATTTGTGTTTTTTTATTTCTATATCTCTTTTATGAGATGAATAATACTGATGATTTGTGTTCAGTGTTTTCAAGGTGTCCTATTGGGTATTTTTATACTCACCCCTAAATGGGATATGCCCGACCATGTCATGTCTTATGTGGACAATGACCCTTTTGATAGTTTCCTGGGAGGACATGAACTAGGTGTAACTTAATGAGATAGATAGACTAAGGTGTGTATTGGTTGTTTCCTTTAATAGTATTTACCACCTTATGATTTTGTTTTACTCTCTACTATTTTTGGTTGGGATTGTATATGTACCCTTTATCGCTTTCTGTACATTACTGTTGTACTATGATTGTGATATTATAGATATATGTATGCATTGATTTAAATTTTTTTTTACATTTCAACATTGTATGAGATTGTAGATGTGTGTGTGTATCTATAGGTACATTAGGATAACACCTCACATGTGTGTGATATGAGTATATTCTGCTGGTCTCTATCCCCTAGCCTCTTGAAGGTGGTGTTGGGGTAGTCACAGTTCGGGCCCCGTTAAGCCAGTTCGTGATAGAGTGGTATTAGAGGGGTCAGTTCTATCATAATACTGAAGTCTTTGAAATTGTTTTGGGTTTTATAGAAACCATGTTAAGTGTTTTGAGTTTATATTTCATGCCAGGGATGTTGGTATTGGTGCGGTAGCTAACACGGCCATTCACCAGGACTCTAAAAACCAAATTTTTGACTCCGTACATATAGATACTACTTACTGGGGAATCATTATTATCTGAATCATATAGGAATGGGTTGAAATTTCTATTTCCTTATTGAGCTATCTCCCAAGATATACTCTTTTACCATGCCACATATTTTTTATTTCAGGATGCCTCTATGAAGACAATCAACCTAGATTAAACTATGTGATCATGAGGATGAACTGCTGAGTGAAGAGGATAATGTACAGGGGCTTATAATAGAAATAATACCTTTGGGTGGCTTACCACTAATACCACCACCCATTGAGAATTAGTTAACACCAACAGTACCAGATGAGGATACATGTTATATGAGTGCGCTATATGAGTTCCAGAGGCACTAAACTTCTAGGTTTTAGGGCATTCTAGACCCCTAGGTGGATGATGACTAGATAGAGGTAGCCACTCAAGTTTTCCACCATACGAGGAAACCTAAAGGTAAAATTTCAGTCCTTAAGGTGATTCACGTTCAAGGTTTCAATAGGTGATGGTGGAGTGTAGTGACTCAATCACAAGATGACTTCAAGCATCTCTTCAGGGTGGAGTTTTATCGGGCCACATTATGATTGGTGTGCATATAGAATCTTATGCATCTAAAATAGGGTAATATTACCATGGAAGAGTATTCAATGAGGATTACCGATCTGTCACAGTACTCCATGGATATAGTGTGAAATCTTTTCTTTAGATCACAGACCTTTGATCAGGGATTACATCTTGATATCATGGATTTAGTGATATCTCATTGAATTCCCACATATGTTGGAGTTATTAAGCAGGTATTTGTAGTGGAGTTATTCCTAGAAGAGAAGACATTGAAAATAAGTTCTAGTAGTGGGAACCTAGGAGTTGAGAAATATGCAGTAGGTAGTCGATGATAGTTGTAGGGATCTAGGCATTTTAGATGATTCAGGTAACAATCCAATGATATATGATCAGTGAATAAGGGCTATAGAGATAGATTAAATCATACATGAGAGAGTTGATGTTTCTCCTATTATGGTTAGGGAAATCTTTCATGGGATTGTCTGAACCATCGTACAACTGATCGAAAGATGATTGATGGACAACCTAGGTAGGTGCATAGGAAGGATCATGGAGGCCCTCAAGGAAATGAACATGGAAGAGGGGTAGGTCGAACAGTAGGAGGTGGTTGGAATCCCCACCCCTAAGTGGTCCATGCCAGTCTCAAGGAGCTGGTGGTCATGGAAAAGGATAGCTATAGGCTATTAATCCCTATGAACCCAAGGTTCCATAGATGATATGAGGTATGGTCTATGTCTTTTCTACCTTATCTATAGTACTGATATACATGAGTGTGAGTAATTACTTTATATGAACTTATTTGGTTTAGGACTTAGAGATTCTGGTGAAGCCATTGGCTCAACCTTGGTGCTTGGAAATTATGATAGGAGGTGACTCAATGATTGAAAACTTCTACCAACCATGAGATCTGACACTTGGAGGCATAATATTTGTATGGTATCTCTTTATAGTATCATTGAGTCTTTATTAAATCATCTTAGGTATGGAATGAATATCCATTGTTCATTACCATATTTATTGTTTTAGGTAGAGGATACATTGTGTCCATGGTGATGGGGCAAGGTTTTACTTTGTGGGGGAAAGGGAACATTGGAAGAGTAGGATGGGATTAAGCATAAGAGAGTGAAGCTGATTACTCACTAGTTGACTAGCATGACTCTTGGAGCAGTGGATGATATGGGCTACTAGTTTCCTATAACAGTGGTATAGTATGAGGATGCCTTTGATGAGGACGTTCCAAGATTACCTCCCCACCGAGTGTTAGAATTTTACATTTACTTACACCCTAGGATGACGCTGATATATTCGACATCATATCAGATGACCCCTATAGATATTTGTGATCTAAGGGTGTAGTTTTAGAACTTTTAGAATAAGGGATTTGTGAGACCTAGTGTTTCCCCCTGTATATCCCCAGTGTTGTTCTCCAAGTAGGAAAGAAGCATGAGGTTATGTTTAGATTACTAGTTCTTGAACCAGGTGACCATAAAGAATATCCACTTCTATAGATCAATGGCCTTTTCAATCATTTATAGGGGCGTTATGGTTCTTAACAATTGAACTCAAATTAGGCTATCAGAAACTATGAGTATGGGAAAATGATATACCGAAGATGAAATTCAAATGTCACTATGGTCACTGTGAGTACTTGGTGATGCATTATAGAATGATGAATTCACCAACAGTGCTCATGGGAGTCTTGAAGTAGATATTTCATCCTTTATTATATCGTTTTGTGGTTGTATTCATCAATGATATCCTAGTGTGCTTGGCCTCCAAGGAGGAGTATAAGAGACACTTGATAATGGTACTAGACACACTATGAGATCACCATATTTTGGGAATCTATTGGAGTATCATTTTTGGATTTGAGAGGTCCACTTCTTGAGACACATCATCTCAGAGGAAGGAGTGGTAGTGGACCCTGTAATGGTTGAGGTAGTGCTATCTTGGGTTCAAACTAAGAGTGTTACTGAGGTGTGAAGTTTCTTAGGGTTGGTAGGGTACTATCAGATGTTTTTACTTGATTTATCTAGAGTTGAAAGAACTTTTAAAACTTTGAGTAAAAAGGGAAGCCTTTCATATGGAAGAAAAATTTCCAGTAGCATTTATAGGAGTTATGGTAGATGTTGTTGAGTTCCCCCATCTTGAGATTTCTAGAGGAGGTTGTCAAGTACATAGTGTTATGTTATGACTTAGAGACCAAACTTGTTTTTTTCCTAATGCGGAGGTAGAAAGTGATTTCCTATGGGTCCAATTAGTTGACACCACATGAGAAAAACTATATGACCCATGATCTTGATCTAGAAGCAATAGTCCTATCCCTATAAATGTGATGACACTACCTTATGGGTGAGAAATTTATTGTATACTATGATGACAAGAGTCTTAAGAATATATTATCTCATAAGGATGTTAACTTGAGACATAGGAAAGGGCTCTAATTTCTATAGGACTATGAATTAAAGATTTTCTATACTTTAGTGAATGGAATCATGGTGGAAAATACTCTAATAGGAGATATTTTTCTTAGTTGTTTTACAAGGAATCATAGTAGTTAGACTAATTAAATTTTTCCCTAGTGGAAAAGGATAATGATACATATATTCAGTTAATGGTTATCACCCCAAAACATTTAAAATGTGTTAGGGAATCTCAACAAGGAGATACCCATGGTGAGACCTTATATACTGAGGTATCTACTGGACATTATCCTGATGGATTTTATGAAGGTGGGGAGAAAATTATCCTGTTAAGAGGATACATGATGATACTAGAGAAATTGTAAGAGGAGTTAATTATGGAGTTTGATACACCCCCTTTGGAGGTACATATGGGTGTGGCGAAGATATACCTAGACCTCTGATGTTAGTTTTTGTGGAAAAAATTAAAGATATGTGTTCTAGTGTTTGTCTCTCGATGGCTCATTTGTTAGTAGGTTAAGGTTGAACACCAGGTTCTAGTTGAGTTAGATCAACCACTTGTGGTTAAAAAGTGTACGTGGGATGGTATATCTATAGAATTACGGATAGGGTTAACCCATAAATTTAAGGGGCATGATTCCATTTGAGTGATTGTAGACTAACTCACCAATTTATCCCACATTCTTATTATTTGATAGCATATTTCAGTAGAGATATTGGGATGATTGTACATATAAGAGATAGTCTAGCTCCATGGAGTTCCCATGAATATTGTTTCAGACTGATATCATCACTTATTTTCATGATTATGGAGAGTATTATAGGAGGAATTTGTGACTTAGTTTCATTTGATCATGATGTTTCACCCCTAGACTAATAGCTAGAATGAGATGACCTTTCAGTTCTTGGGGGGCATACTGCAGGATTATATGTTGGATTTTGGCTGTGGTTAGAAGTATCACCTGACCTTGCTAGATTTTTAATTCAATAAAAGCTACCATTAAACCATAAATATGACACCATTCTAGGATTTTTATAAGAGACACCATAGGTCACCACTTTGTTGGAATGATCCAGGTGATTCAACACTGATGGGATTATAGTTAGTGAAAGCTATTAAAGAGAAGGTACAAATCATCCAGAAGAATATGATGACTAAAAAGATCTATCATAAGTCCTATGAAGACCAAAAATGGTGGCCTTTGGAGTTTGAATAGGGAGACCATGTGCTTCTGAGGGTCTCACATCGATGTAGATTATAGGTATTTGGATGAGAAGGAAATATATATTTGAGATTCATTGGCCCTTTATAGATAATGCATAGAATTGGTGAGGTGGTGTAACTATTAGTTCTACCATCATAGTTAGACTAGGTACATGATGTATTCCATGTGTTAAAAACTGAGGAGGTATGTTCATGAACCATATTATGTTATCAACTAGGATGATATGGACATTGAGGATGGGAATACCTTTGATGAGTACCTAGTGGAGATCAAGAATTGGAAGGAGGGGATCCTTTTTGGTAGATCGATTCCTCTAGTGTATGTTCAATGGTAGCATAAAAATCTTTAGGAGAGGAACTAGGAGCATGAGACCTAGATGCGAGCTCAATACCCTGATCTTTTTGAGTATATATTTTTTTGAGATAAAAATACCTAAGGATGAGAGAATGTAATGACTCTGATTTTCCCATGTATTACTTCATATTATTATATAGATTTTTTAGAGGCTGGAACTAAGATGGAGTGATATTTCGAGGCCTGGTGAGATCATAATTAATATTTTCAAAATAATAAAAATATTATTATCATGAAAATGAAATTTTCCTAAAAAAATAGAATAAATATCAAATAGAGGATTGTATTTGAATTCAGAGGTCCCCATTGAGTTTAGAATTTGAAATTTACTCAATACATAATATAATCTTTGTTGACATCAGGAATTTTGGTAAAGAGCTATCACATGCACAAATAATAAATTAAATTAAATCAATTAATTAATTTATTTTATTATGTTGATGTATAAAGTTTTTTCCTATATAAATATATAGTTATGATGAGATCTCAGGGTTAGGCTCTTAACCCTGGAGATCCAAAGAACTATTGTAGAAGATCATTCTTGGTGGAAGACATCAGATCAGATCAAGATCAAGGATTGTTGTTCCCTCAGAGTTCATGGATCTTGACAAAGAATACAAAAAATGATCGTTATTCATCATAGATTGATCCAAAATCTAAGTAGGATATTTTATTTAGATAGTTTATCACATTTTTTTCCTTATCGAACTCAGATCAATTCTTGGAAGAAGAATTGATTTGTGCAGGAAATGTCAATTTATTTATGGTATATTTATTTATTCATTGATTATTCTCTATTAGTTCATCTATTTCTTTGACAAAAAATCAAAGACAAAACAAAAAAGGATGAGGTTTGTTCCTCATGTTTTTGGTTTATGGATTTCTCCCCTGTATCTTTGCAAGTTTATCATGGGAAATTTCTTTGGCCTGTGGTTTGATGAATTGTTTTTATATGATTGTTTCTTGGTTGTTATTCAGTGAAATAGATCAATACCATGGGTAAAGTTTATGATTGAGGATGCGATCGAGAAGAAACTTTTATGGATGATGATTGGAGGTATATGAGAATGGATCAATTATTTCTGTTCTTCTTGGTTTGATATATATAAAACACCATAGATTAACAATGAATTTTTCAAGTAGATTTGATGCAAGGATTTGGATATCTAGTGAAGGGAAGGTTGGAGAACCTCAGAACTATGATTCCCAAGCTGGAATAATGGTGGAAAAAGTTTGGATAGTGGCATATATAATAACTCTTGGGTTCTGGAAAATTCTGATTTACACGATGTGTAATTTGAAGACACACACCATGTGAAACCCTCTATGCGATGCTAGGGTTTCCACTGAGAAAAAAATATCACATGCCATGTGACATCTGTCACTTTCTATGTGAACTATGATGGCATATCAGTTTATACCTAAGAGGGTACATGGACACATGCAAGTTAGTGTATATGGACATGGCCAGAGTACTCTAGATGAGTTTTGTACTCAAACACGACCATGTGTACATGGGCCTGAACAGGTGTTCACGGGTTGGTACATGGACACAACCAAAAGTATATGGTCATAGAAAGATGACACATGTAGTGTTATGATAGAACTCTACACACCATGTATACATACTTACATTCCATGTATTTTGAGTTTTACATGCTGTGTAAGGTAGTGACACATGAGAAGACCAGGGGTTGGCTAAAAATTCCATGTACTCTTTAGTACATGCTGTATACCCCCTTTAAGGGTGTTTGGAGACCTTCATTTCATTTTGGACCAGTATTGGTTGAGTGTGTTCCCTTGGTCCATCCCCTCATGGGTAAAATGTGGCATTACATCCATAGATATGGATTGTGATCCCCTATGGAGGATGAGTCCCAGATATAATTTTTAGTGTCCCTCTTTGAGACCAATGTGTGATCCTTTATCATTACCTCTTATACCCTATATGGGGTTCATGGAATTGGTGTAACATAATTGATTAGGGAATTTATCCCCCTTATAGAAATCCATTTTTTAGGGTTTGTCATATCATTAGCATAATATATCCTATATAGTGGGTTAATCCAAATTTGGTTTGTGGTGTACCCCAATGATCATGGGTGTGATCATATATCTGAGTACTAAGGTCTTAAGATAATAGGGAGTTTTATTGTGCGGGGTAAAATGATCATGAACTCTTTTATGAGCGTCTTTAGTGATTTCATGGTGATCATGTCCCAGAAGCTTTGAAGCAGAATCCTATGGCTGACAATTTGGTTGAAAATTCTTGGAGGTGCAATGTCCATCCTAAGTATTTCAGTTTTTTCTTCGATTTACATATAATTTTTCTGATATGGATACTCTTTTTTTCTTTGTGTTTTGTGTTTTCATGGTTTCCTACTCAATATTTTTATACTCACCCTTTCATGGTCTCTTCCCACACATGTCATGTCTTATGCAGATGATGACCCTATTGATGGTTTCTAGGGAGGGCAGGGACAAAGTAATGTTTAGTGAGCTAGATAGACCGAGGTGTGTAACCGTGGTTGTATTTGATAGTAGTACCAACATTTGGAGTAGGTTTAACTCTATAGAGTTTTTTGGGATTGTATTTAACCCCTTTATTTCTTTTAGTACATTATTTTCATACTCTGATTGTGGGTTTATAGATATATTCATGTGTTGGTTTCAGTTTTTTACATTTCATCAATATATGGGATTATATATTTGTGCATGTGTTCTTGTATATTATGATAATTCCTCCCGTGTGTGTAATATGCTTACTCAGTGCTAGTCTCTAACCCCTGACCTATTTAAGGTTGGATTGGGGTAGTCTTGGTTTGGAAACCATCAGGAAGTGTGATGACATTGGTGTTGGGGTAGTCAAATAAATAATAATACCAATAAACATTATAAATTACTTCTCATCAATAAATTTACCTAAATAATCCTTTATAAACTTTTCCCCCATTTGTATTAGTGTATACATGTATCTTAATTCCTCCATGTAAAACCTCTTTAATAACTCATTTTCATATTTCTTGGAAAAAAAATCCAATAAGAAAATTAAGTAACTTGAAAACCGAAGAAAAATTTCATCTACCTAAGAAAGGAAATTTCAAATTTCTTATTCATTTGTTTAGAAAACTCATTTACACAAATTTTTCTAATTATTAAAAAAGACAATTTCACCAATATAAACAATCACAATGAGTGATGTACTGTTGTTGTTATTTATATAAAGGTTGTAGTACACCTATCCCTTTTTTTGAATTCCATGCTTCTTATATACTCATATAACCTAAAATACTAAGCTCTTGGGGATTTATTTAATCTATATAGATCTTTTTTCATTTTTTATACTACACTAAAATATTCATCAATCATGAAACTCTCAGGTTTCTCTATATATATCTCTTTATTTAGGTCACTATTTATAAATGTAGACATTATATCCATTTATAAAAATTTGATTTTTTTAGCTATAATTAAAATAATAATTCTTATGGTTTCAATCCTAGAAATAGGGGAAAATGTTTCATAAAAATCAATGATTTCAATTTTTGATTACCCCTTTCACATTAGTCTTTATTTTTTTCTTGAAATTTCATCTTCTCATTTAGCTTATTCCTGAAAACCCATTTTTTCCAATGATGTTTTTATCCTTAGGTTTAGGAATAAGTCCTTGTTTCATTATTTTAAATTTGATCCATCCCATGATTCATAATAAGAACCTATTGTTTATGCTCTAAAGCTTCATCAAAGGTCTGTAGATAAAGTTTTGAAAAAAGAATAACGTGGATAGCTGTAACAAACCATCTTAATATTTTCACCTATTGAGTTCAATATCTAATGATGTTTTTAGAATTAACATGTTTCTTTATCATTGATTTTTCCCCATGGTTCTTGAATTCATGGATTCATCACTAAATTAAAATGAATTTGAATCATCATTAAGAATTTTTACATTATCTTAAAGCATTATTATAGGTTTATAGGATATAACATCATCTTAAAAGACCGTCACATAATCAAATTTATTTATCCCATAATTTTTTTGTAGTATCTATATGATCTTCCATTTTGTGTATATCCAAGAAATATTCAATATTCAGTTTTATCATCAAAATTTCAACAATTTTATCTTCTTCTTAATTATATATGGAGTCTTAAACACTCTAAAGTTTCACATATTTGGTTTCTTCTTGAAATATTTTTCAAAATGACTTATATTTGAAATTTGCCTCAACAAGAACCTATTTTTAGAGATTCTATTATAGATATATCTTGCGATTAGAAATATCTTAAATTTTCATGCTAATTTAGTATGGTACTTAGAATATCAATATGACTTTTGTTTTTTCCTTTCATACACTCCATTCTCCTTGTATGGATCTGACCTCCCTTGTAAATTTTACTCAATATATTCCTCTTTTAACATGTCTTTAAATTAGTGATACCATCTTCTTTCAAGATAGGAATATTTCAAAAAAAAATTGTTCTTTTCTAAAATTATTCATGTTTATCCAAGTATTATATGCCACAAATTTTTATCATCTTGTATACTCATAAAAAAATTTATTTTGGATTCTCCAACTTGAAAAAATTTACATGGGTTATTAGACCTCTCATTAAAATAACTATATATTTTATTCTATTCATAAATAAACCACTATTTATAAAAATAATTTAATTGTTATCATCAAAGAGCTGTGATGTAGGAAAAAATTATTCTTTATCCCATCAAAAAGTAGAACATTGTTGGGTTTTATTTGTTTTTTCCCAATCAAAGTTACTTTAAAATAATTTGTTTTCAATGAATTATAATTTCCAAATATAGTAGATAATATTATGTATTTTTCAATATTATTCATATTAACTGTCTTGTGAAAAGAAAAACCACTATTAATAATCCATGGATTATTGTACTTTTATGATTTGAAAGAAAAGCTAACAATATTTTTTTATTTATTGAAAAGCCTATTTTTTTTGAATATTCCCAGTTCCCAAACTTAGATTTAATTGATCTATTAGGACTATAAGAAACTCATGTGAAAGGTTTACTTATTTATTACACTTTACAAAAAGTTCCTTTAAGCTCTCAAAATTATTTTTAGCTCAAAATTTATTCTCAAATAATTTTAACTGATGATTTATTCTAAGTTTATATTATCTTTACCTTTATTCAGGCACCCTTATTTTTACCAGTATAGATATTTTATAATAGAAACTATTATATTTATGGAAAAAACCCCAAAAAACTAGCAATATATTTTGAATCAACCTTTTTTATAAATTTGGTGTTGGTGTTAATTTTTTTTCCAATTTTTTTTCTTTCTATATATGAGAAGGTTTGACCCTTTATGTATACTTCTTTGTTAATACAAACTACTATTTTTTCCTTTATTTTACAAAAAAATGATATTATGTTAATAAGTTATACTGAAAGACCTAATTTGATCATATCCGTCATTTACTTCATTAATATAACATTGTTTTTGTGGCATTGAAAATTTATTTAACTTCTTAATAAATTTAACAAGGTTCTAAAATTTCTTTGAACCTTCACTTGATCCTGTGATATCTGTATTAATATTAGGATTTTTTTTACCATTTTCATATTTTATTTAACAATTTTCGTCTTTAACTTTTCAATATATTTATCCATAAGTATGATAGTAGATGTTATATAATCAATTATCTTTCTTTTCACAACATTCTTGTGTTGTAACTCATCAAATTATTTAACATGAATTTATTGAGCAATTATAACCAATTTAATTTTATTAAGGCATTTCTTGAGATGATAATTTTCATTTCTTATCCTTTAAATTTACATTATTCATATCTTGATCTCAATTCTAATTCTGTATTCCTTGATTGTTTCTCCTTTTTTTGATAAAAAACTCACCATAATTTTCAGTTTCAACCTCTAAGGATGAACTAATTTAATCTTCTTAAGACATAAGCAATTTGTTAAAATCTTATTTATAGTTTACATAATTATCAAAACATTCTACACTTTTAGAAGTATACTCTTCCATAAATTGAAAATTCATCCCAAAGTACTTGGATGAAATATTCTCTTTACCTTTTGATTGAGACTAACTTTTCATGAAGGAATCTCCTTTCTTAAAGTGTCACTTAGTTACCTCTAACCTTTACATTCATTTGTGATTCTAGAGGAACAATTGGAAGATAAGTGAGAAAATTTATCACAATTAAAACATTTAAAGATAATTTTAACTTGATACTTACCTTTTTACTTTTTTAAGTTTTTTAACATCATCGATAGAATCTCATCAAATCCTTCTATATTATCTTCTTCATCAGAGTAATTGTACTTATATTCAATCTTTAAATTATTTAGGTATTTAAAAGTTTTTTATTTTTATTTCCTAACATTTCTTTGGTGAGAATTTCCTCTTCTTATTTCATTTTTATTAAATTTTTGTGTAATTGATCAATTATAATGTCATTAAGTTCTTTACATTCAAGAGAAGATATGATTACATCAAATATGGAGTGATTATTAAGAATTTATTTACCAAAATGGAATATTTAATAGTTTCTACATATCCTTTGATAATGTTAAAAGTCATATTAACCATGGTAAAAGATTCATTAACAAATTCTTCTTTATATATTCTCAAATATTAAAACTATATTTTACATAGTTTCAAATTTTCTTATTTAATCTTTTTATCTCTTTCATAGATTCTGTGATGTTTTTACAAAATTTATTTAGTAGTTTTTTGACCCATAAATTTTGTAAGTTTCTTCATAGATAAATAGGAAAATGATTTGTTTCTTACCTTTACATCACTCTAAAAATTCTTTTTATTAGAAAGATACCATACATTAGTCTCACTTAGAATTGTAAAACCATGTCAAATTGAATCCATAGCATTAATTCCAAGTAGGAGAGTATAGTGTTATATACATTCCTTCTAAATATTAAAGACATTTCTATAAAAATTTGAATCTACTTTATTGTTGAATGAGTTGTGATAATCCCTAAAAATTTAAAGATAGATCTCAAGATAAAATATTTCCTATAATAACAAATTTTAGGATCAATTTAGATGCAGTCAACACGAGTGGGGGGGGGGTAGTGTTGATACTATTTTTTAAAAACATCAAATCCATCATTTTTATTAAGAAAGAATATTTGTAACTCATAATGGTACTCAAAAAATATGAAATAAAAGATTTGTTAATGAAGTATACCTCTAATGTGGATGACTAATCTCCAATTTATAATGGGTTTTATCCCACAAAAAATAACCACCCTTTCATTATCAGTATAAAGCTATATAAAATGGTATATCCTATAACATTCTATAAAAGCTAGTACCAAATTGTCCAAAAAAGAACTAACCTGATACTCAAATAAATAACATAAACCTTCTCCAAAGAAACATCACCCATATAAGCATGGTCTACTAATGGACTGCTTGATCTTGATCTTCTTCCTCCACTCCTTGTATAATAATTTGAGTTGGATTTTCACTTCATACATGAGTTTGTTCCCCATGATCCTCAATCCATAAAAAACTCCCAACTGATATCATGTTTATGCCTCCCATGACTATAAACTAAATTTACATACTTATACCTGATTTTCACATTTAAACTAGTTAAGAATATTCCCAAGAAATCATATAGATTTTAATATTCATAAATGTTATCTAAATATTAAACCATGAATAACCAAAAAATAATGTATAAATATCCTCACACTTTTATACTTTTAATTCACCAACATTCTCAGCTTGAATCACTACAAAATCTCTATTAGCTTCATGATATTTAAGATTTAAAGAACATATTTTCATCATAAAATTTAAATATCTTGAAACATCCCATTTTAAAGATTTATATTTCATAAGAAATAGAAAATATTATGTATCATATTAGAGAGTTTTAATTATTTCTTACACATCCTCAAAAGTATCTTATATATGCTAAAAATAATCATACATATCCTATGAGAAGAAAAACATTGTCTTATATATACTCTCAAAAAACAAGCATGTCACTTGGAATATATTGCATATCAACCAAAATATATTACATATTCCAATGAAAGTGTTTCCTTTACCACATCTCAAAATTCTTAAAGATATTTAGTATAAAAAAGAATCTTACCCATCACTTGGAATATCTTACATATTGATAAGTCTTCTTTATATCTGTAAATTAATGGGTTTTTATATGTGTATTAATTGAATTTTAAATGATTAATGTTATTTTTATGGAATATATTGATGTATTGTGTGTAGGATCAGAATAATGATGTATATGCTCAATATACAGGGGGGTGAATTGTATCCTTTAAAAATTCATTTGGAACCTTTGATGTTGGTTATAAAACTTTCATTTTTAACCTTAGGGAAAAATATGTTTAACAAAGTTAAACATGGTAAATTCCCAAAACCTCTTAGTTTTACAAACTTGCTAAATTCTAGAAATATGGTTCTGGAAATGAAACTTAAGAAAAGTTTACAAGGAAAAAGATTCTACCTTAAAGCATATAGAATCTTACTAATCAGATTATACATGTACAAGAAATTATAAGATAATTATACTTTCCTTATTAATCGAAATGCAGTGGAAAACAAACTTGAAACAATACAAGTAACAATATGAAATCTTTTAACCCAAAGAGTAGGGTGTCCAACAGCCTTGGATAAAGGTCCCTTGATTTATACTTTCAAGAAAGTCTATCTTACCCACAATAGGGTAAGCCCTCGATAGGAATATCAGAGTCTATCTTACTATCCATACAAGTCCTCAAACTTCAAGGTAGTCGGCACCTCTATCTTCCTTATCAAGGAAGTCCTAGAACTTTAAGATATTCGACACCTCTGTCTTCTTATCCCCAGAAACCCTCGATTGTACACAAAAACAATCAGAGTCATATGAAGCAAGATGAACAAGATGTTGAGTGCACATAAGGCATGGGAGTCTCTCTCTATAGAAATCACTTCAGTTTCATGTAATCTCTAGAGTTATAGAATAATTAGTTGTTTTTGAGATCGTTCAAATGATATCCTATTTATAGGCATTTCCCAACAGTCGACTCCCTCTTCCAACGCTCATATTTTTCCTTGAATCTCGGAGGGACCTGTACACGTGTCACTCAAACAATGGTTAGTTAGAAATAGAATCCATGACATCATTTCATAACTAAAACAAGGGTAAGTAAAATATGGTTGCTCAGACAATTATATTTTTCAGAGTATAAGGAAAAATAATATTTAGAGTCTAAGATAAAATCATACAGAGTCTATATTACATGAATATTTAGATTCTATTTTTCAAGGAATTTGGAATTAGAATTCTATAGACTTCGTAGTCTGAATTCTAAGGAATTCAGAACCTGAATTAAAAGGAATTCGGAGTCTAAATTCAAAAGAATTGGGAAATTTAATTCTAAGGAATTATAATTATGAATTCTTAGGAATTCGGAACCTGAATTCTAAGGAATTCAGAGTCTAAATTATAAGTAATTCAGAACCTGATTTCTATGGAATTAAAAATCTGAATTTTAAGGAATTCAGAACCTGAATTATGAGTAATTCGGAGTCTTAATTTTGATGAATTTAGAACCTAAATTCTAAGGAATTCAGAGTCTGAATTATAAGGAATTCGGAACCTGAATTCTAAGGAATTTAAAACGTGAATTTCATAGAATTTGGAATCTGAATTTTAGAGAATTCGGAATCTAAATTTTAGAGAATTCAGAATATGAATTTCAGAGAATTTGGAATCCGAATTCAGAACATGAAAATAGAATAATTTATATCTAAGTATTTATAGAATTCTAAGGTTTTATAAATGAAACCAATTTTCCCACTTATAAATAAAAAGAGTTAGGTTTAGTGAAACTAATTCATGAACAATGAAAACAAAGATAGGGAGAAAATTTATTTAGGATGGAAAATTTTCCTTAATAAGATAAATCTTATGGGAAATGAAATTTCACTTGATATAGAGTGTTTGTGATTTTCAAAATGTAAAGGAATCTAAAATTAATAAGAAAACCTTATTGAATCAACAATCTCCCCCATTTTGGAAAGAAAAAACATCCATACTGAAAAGAATCTAAGGACTTAGAAATTTTATGGACTTGAAAATAAAAAATTACCTCCCTTTAATTATGGAACATAGTGAATATAACTAAGACCCCCTTAGGCTTTGGAAACACTAAGGATATTATTCTTGATTTCTGGAATTATATTTTTCATTTTATTGCATTCAAAAAATATAATTGATAAGAACATTGCTCTAAATGAACGCCCATTACTTAGGGAAATCTATTATTTACTTCGTATTCTTTTTATCATTCCTTTCTCCCCCTTTGTGATTTTCAAAAAGGAATAAAATATAATGGAAAAAAATTAGTACCTAAAACATTAGTACTTAACAATGAAATGTATGAAGAACAAGAAAAATTTCATTCATTGAAAGAATTTGTACAATAAGGAAGATACAAAAAAATATCGGAATGAAATGAAATTGTCCCTCCTTATCCTTCGGAATTAGCTTCTTCTAAATGGTCTTTAGCTTCTTAATCTCCATGTGATCCTCTTGTGATCACTTAATCAACTAATCCTAGTCTTTACTTTTCTTCTCTAAGGCTTGAATTTTCTCTTCCTGAGCCTTAAGAATGTCTACCTGAGCTTTCAACAGTACTTATTTATTAACAACCTTCTATTAAATATCCATTCTAAGATCTCTTTCCCTCTTCCAATTCATGTCCACTGAGTTAAGAATTCCATTCAGATCCTTAACCTCTTACTTCTGAGTTGTCTGTTCTAGTATTAACTTTGTTTAAAACAATTTGAAAGATCCTTGATCTTCCCATCTTCGGTATCAAATTAATCTTTGAAATTATCATGGAATTCATCAAAGATTCTCATTTCTTCAATTTTATTCTTTAACAAGCTTGTTATCTTCTTGAACGATATTTTATGTGCCTCATAACCAATGGGGAAGGTCTTGAAATCTACCTCTAGTGAAACACATTTTTCCATCACCATGGAAACTGAATCTGACTTTTGATTTATCGTATGATAAAGCATCTGGAATCGTGAATCTATACTTGAGAATAATGGAATAGTACCAATGAGATTCTTCAATGACTGAAAAACAAAGTCATGTCCAAGAGAAGATGATTCTGATTCTGAATGTTTGGTTGGTGATGATTATTTTTCTATGACTTCAGCTTTCCTCTTTGATGAAGTACCAACATCTTTCTTCTTCACAGTAGATTTACTAGGTGTGTCTACTACCACCTACTTTCTAGTTTCAGCTTTTGGAAATATGTCTTGTTCTTTGGGAGATTCATGATCACTATTAGATATTTGAACAATATTATCATCCTCAACTTGTTATTTCTATGCATCGGCCACTAGATCTTCCAGATAAATAAAATCATGATTACTTATTTTATCATCTGTTGTCTTATTCACTTCTTCTTTACCCTTTTCATCTTTTCCTAGTGTAGAAATTTTTGAGGATTTGTCTTGGGAAGTCCGGATCGATAATTTTATAGAGGGGATTTCCTTCTCATGATAATATTCAACTTTATTTATGATATCATCAGTTTAATTTCCTTCTTCTTCCCTCTCTTATTATTATTTTATTTCCTCTTCCTTTTCCTGAGCAATTTATTCTTCTTGATGTGATTCCAGAACCACCACTTTATTTCCCGGAGTCTCTGGTAATGGTTCTATCCAAAATGATTCTGGTACCAAATTTTTTTTAGAGGATCTTTCAGTAGCCTTGAGAAGAGAGTGAATGACTTCAGCTTCCAACAATTTCTTCCTTTGCTTCTTTTCTTTTTCTTCCTTTTCAAGATTATCAAAAGCCTTTTTCCTTCAATGATTATTCCTCAGCAGGGTCCAAGACAAACTTAGGATCCCCTTCCTTCCAGTTCTTCTTATCCTCTCTACACTTAAACACTACTTCATCATGATACACTTTTTTCTTCTTTGGATTTGGAGGTGCTGACTAAGTTTACTTGGCCATATGATTTTTTGCTTTCTCTTACAGCTCCCTAGACTTTCTCTACCTTCCACCTCTCTTAGAGGTTTCAACCACTTCTAGATTCTTTGAAAAAGCTTCTATTTCATCTTCAGAAAGATCATAGAATTGTCCAGATTCACTGAAAAGACCAATTTTCATTCTCCTTTAGGTGTCATCACTCACCAACATCACTTTTCAATTTCTCGGCTTGGAACTTCATGGGTTTTTGAATGACTGAAGGAGAAGAACAATAATATTTTAAAGGAAATATGAATACATAATAATCTGAGACTTTATATTTCCATTCATGATATTCTCAATCATTACCAAGATATACTTAACCAAGTTTATCTTTCTGAGGTTCAACAAGAAATCCAATATATAGATATCACTTCAGAGTATCCTTATCCCCTTTCCTTGGAATTATAAAGACTTGAACCCACAATTCAAGAATCCAAAAATTCGTAGAGAGATGAATGATCTTCAGAGTATTTACTCCTTTAAAGACAAGACACTCTATTGACTTTTCCTTATGAAAATATCTATATCCATCAGGTAGTTTGTGAGTAAAAAACTCTGCCTCACCTTCATAAGAAATTCTAATAAGATTGGATACCTTTCTGTATGAAAGAGAGTAGGTCTTTCAATAACTCTTGAAATAAAATTTATTTCTTCCCACTTCATTGAAAACACTAACAATTTCATAGAACTCCACCATCCACTCCGGATACACCAGATCCTGTGCCTTTGATTTTGAAATGAAAAGGCTCTCCCATCCATTCAAATTAATATTCTTATAGATGATAGAATCATATTTGTTGAAGAATATCAGATCAACTAACCTCTCTCAGTATATCTTCCACTCAGAAATTTCCTTAACAATCGACATTTATTTTTGAGGAGAGGTTTCAGCAGACATCCGGAATTGAGGAAAATTTTGAATATTCAGAACAGCCTTAAAATATAGAGTTAGAGATTTAATGAACAAGAGATTGAAAAACCCATGTGGGACAACCATTGGGGGGGGGCTTTATATAGGCTATTGAAGCGATAGTTCAACTTCCATGGTTGATCCAACGGTTGAAAAAATTCTGATCAAATCTGACAGTTGAGATGATAATCAAAGGAGGATTTTGATAGGTTCCGATCTTTTGAGTTTTTTTAAGATAGACATTCAGATTTAAGAAAAAGTGAATCCAAAAAAGTTTCTTAAACAAGATAAATATACCATCAAGTAAAAATATGATTACGAAAACTTTAGGAAAGAAATCATAAATTCTGGATTTCTAGGAAAATTATTCATAATGAGGAAAATTTTTCTTGGAGAACTTTAGATTCTGGAAAAATTTAAAAACAAATTTAAAGAAAAAATATGATTCAGAAAATTTGATTATGAAGAATTATATTCTGAAAAAAAACTTGATTACAAAAAATTTGATTCCGAAAAAAAACATGATTATGAAAAAAATATTTACTAATAAGAAAATGTTCTCCTCCTATGAAAAGGATATATTTACTATAAATAGATAGGTTTCAGTAATAAGTTAATATGGAAGATTACCTTATGATTATCATTCCTAACTTATGTTTAATATATTCAAACCTATTGGAGGGTAAAGATTTTGTGATAATATCAGCAAGTTGATCTTACATTCTGATAAATTGAAGAATGATATCTCCTTTTTGTGTGTGATCCCTGAGAAAGTGATGCCTAATAACTATGTGTTTTGTATGAGAGTGATGTTCATGGTTTTTACATAAGCCAATGACACTAAAATTATCACACAATATTTGTGTTTTGGTAAAACTCATACCATAGTCTGTGAGTGTGTGTTGTATCCCCAACACTTGAGCACAATAACTTTTAGCTGCTACATATTCAGCTTCAGCAGTGGAAAGTACTACTGAGTGTTGCTTTTTTCATGAATAATAAACTAATGAATCACCTAAGAAATGACAAGTTCTGGATGTACTTTTCCTATCCATTCTATATCCACCAAAGTCAGAATCTGAAAAACTTTTTAATATAAAATCATTTCCAGAAGTATAAAAGAGTCCTAGATCCATGGTTCCCTTTAAGTAGTGAAAAATCATTTCCACTACCTTTAAATGAGATTCCTTAGGATTGGATTGATATCTTTCACATAAGCATACTAAAAACATCAAGTTTGTACAACTATCTTTCAAGTAAAGTCAACATTTTATCATACCTCTAAATGATGTTTGGTCTACTGGTTTCCAAGCTTCATCAAGATCAAGTGAATTTGAGGTACCAATGGGAGTACTTATACTCTTAGTGTTGTCATATACATACTTTTTAAGAAGATATTTAATATACTTATATTGGGATATATACATTCCTTCTGGTTTTTGAGAAATTTTAAAACCAAGGAAAAATCTTAACTCACCCATCATACTCATTTCAAACTCATATTTCATTAGATCCACAAAGGAATCAGTTAAAGATTACTGAGTTGAACCAAATACAATGTCATCAACATAAATATGAACAATGAATTTTTGTTTCTTATCTTTCTTTATAAAAAGGGTTGGATCAACATTTCCCTTAACATAATTGTTTTAATGAAAAAACCCTATAAGTCTATCATAATAAGCTCTAGGAGCTTGTTTAAGTCCATATAAAGCTTTGGAAAGTTTGAAAACATGTTCAAGATGTTTTTTATCTTCAGAACCAGAAGGTTGTTCAACAAAAAATTCCTCTTGAACATAACCATTAAGGAAAGCACATTTAACATCCATTTGAAAAAGATTGAAGTTAAAGAATGATATAAAGGAAAGTAGACTACGAATAGATTCAAGTCTGGATATTGGAGCATAAGTTTATTCATAGTATATTATTTCTTATTGATTATAGGTTTCATATTTCTTTTCTAGAAAATAGACCCATGTAAATCTAGTATAATCATTAACTAAGAAAAATACATAATATTTTCCTCCAATGCTTCCAGTTTGTGTTGGACCAAAATGATCCTTTTGCACCAACTGTAATGAATCAGTGGCTGAGACTTCACCGACTGATTCAAAACTTTATTTATGTTTCTTTCTATATTTACAAGTATGACAAACTTTTTAAGAATCAAATCTAATATCTGGTAGATCTTTAACAAGTATTTTCTTAGTGAGTTTGCACAGGTTCCTAAGGTTACAGTGTCCTAACCTTCTATGCCATAACTAAGAATGATCTTCCATTACACTAAGACAAAGTTAATCTTGACTACTAAGGTATTCTAAGTTTAGTGTGTAAACATTCTCTTGACTATGGGTAGAAAGAATAAACCCTTCTGTGGAATTTTGTATTAAACACTTATCATTCCTAAAATTCACAAAGTAACCTTAACCACATAACTGAATTATTCTAATAAGGTTGTTCCTAAGACCCTTAACAAATAAAACATTTGAAATCAAAGTTTTTTCTAAGAAGAATAATGTTACCTATACCAAAAATTTATCTATGAGCAATATGTAAAAAATTTACCTTTCCTCCTTTCATCTTGATAATATTTTCAAAGAAGTTTTTATTACCAATCATGTGCCGAGAACATCCACTATCCATGTATCATTTATTATTGTGGGTACTATCTTTACTTTCTTGAAAATAAGAGTGTTAGACTTTCAGAACCCAAAATATCTTGGATCTAGAAACTTCTGAATGAAAAATTTTAGGAATCCATAGTTTTTTGAAAAAATAAGCTTTATGAAAACCTAAAGACCGATTTTTGCTTAAGGAAATTTTTTTTCCCAATGCCCACAACACTGACACTTAATGCAAAATGGATCACTTTGAGGAACAAAATAATTATTACTAAAAAATGGTTTTGAATGAGTATAACCAAATCTAGAATTATTCCACAGAGGTTGTATTTGGGAATACATCTTATCAATGTTTTTTTTACCTAAGGTAAAGTTTGAAAAAAACTTCTTCAAGGAAAATATTTCCAACTCCATTCTAATAAGTAAGTTTTTATCCTAAAAAACATTAGTTTTAGCACTAGGGTTAGTTTTAAAAACATTTTTCTTAGAAATTACTTTGTTTAGATCCTTAGAAATTTTATCCTTCTCAGAATTAACTTCCTATAGGGTTTTTTAAATACTTTAAAAATCATAAAATTTATTATTAAGATCTTTAGAAAGATTTGATACTTCTTTAGTAAGAATAGAAGTTCTAGAATTTTACTTATCAAACTTTTTCTGGACTTTAGAATTTTCATTCTGAAGGAGCTTAGAAAACCTAGAAACTTCTTCATAAGTAGGTAAAGTATAATCTTCATCATAAGAAGATTCTTCATCCAAAGATTCATAATATTAAATATCACTATAATTATCATTCAAGGATACATTTGTTATAGATTCAACATTGTGTACCTTGGACGTTAAACAATGATTTTAAATAGGAAACTTGGAAAGTAAACCAAGATTTTTTCTGATAAGAAGATTCATATTCTGAGGATTAATCAAAAGAGTCTCCACCAGTGGCACTCCAGGTGTCATTATCTTTCAAAACTTTCTTAGCTTTAGCTTTATATTACTTCTTTATATTCCTCTCAGAATGATTTTCCTTTCTTTCCTTTCTCTTAAGCATATGGAAATTTAGCCTAATATTCCATTCTCGTTGGCATTCATAACAATTAACTTCAGGGTCTTTCTTGTCCTTTAAATATTTCTTCTTATATCTATACTAAAAGTCTTTTGTCCCAACTATCTTGTTCATCCTTTGATCATGATTAGCCAGATCATTCTCATAATTTTCACTTTCACTTGATTCAGATAAAACAGTAACCTTCTTCGTCTTTGATCTAGTAACTCTTTCAGGAGTCTTTTCTTTAGTATATGTCAAGGCTACATTCCCATTTTCATTCTTCTTCTTATTGAAATCAAAATCTCTTTTCATTATTGTCTCATGTTGAATAAGAGTTCCAAAAATCTCATCAAGAGTAATTTGAGAGATTTTCCTATTCTCATAAATATCTGTTCTCTTAGATTCCTAATCATTAGGCATGATATCTATAATCTTGTCCACAAGTGCCTCATCATCTAAACCTTTCTCACCCATGGATTCTAAACTGTTTACAATAGTCATAAACCTTTGTTGTACCTTACACACTAGTTCTCCATAAGGAAATGGAAATCCATGATATTCTTCTCTAAGAATAGCTCTTTTAGTTTCTATAACGTTGGATGTACAAAAATGAGTAACCTACAATTTCATCCAAATACAATTTTCAGCTTCAAAAAAAGAAAACTATCTATATATATTCTTGGTTAGGGAAGACAACAAAGTATTTCATACCCTTTAGTTTAGATTATATTTTTACTTTTATTAATTAGTAAAAGTTCTCACTTCCTCATCTAGAATCTTGTAATCTCTAATAAGCATAACAAATTTGTCCACTCCAGTATTAATAACAAAAGTCTTCATACAATCTCTCAAATATTGACAATCATTCCAATCAAATATAGGTGGTCTAGTAGGGTTAAGATTTTTAATCAAACCAACATTCATTCCTGCCATCTATTAGAAAATATCTTTCCACAGAAACTTGTTAATAATAAAAGTTTGTAAACAAGGATAAAAGTACTAAGCAAGGAAAATATATAACAATAAAAACTTGAGCAAGAAATAACTTATATGCTCAATATAATTATTTCATAGACCTCCTATGCTACCAATTGTTGGATTGAAATAATTATGTAGATGATCAATATAAAATAGGGGGGGGGTGAATAGTATCCTTTAAAAATTCCTTTGGAACCTTTAAAGTTGGTTATAAAAAATCATTTTCAACCTTAGGGAAAAGTATGTTTAAAAAAGTTAAAGAAGGTAAATTAACCAAACCTCTTAGTTCTACAAACTTGCTAGATTCCAGAAATATGGTTCTGGAAATAAAACTTAAGAAAAGTTTACAAGGAAAAAGATTCTACCATAAAGTGTGTAGAAACTTACTAATCAGAGTATACAAGTACAAGAAAGTATAAGATAAATATAATTTCCTTATTAATCAAAATGCAGCAGAAATAAAACTTGAAACAATACAAGTAACAAGTATGAAATATTTTAACCCAAAGAGTAGGGTATCCAATAGCCTTGGATAAAGGTCCCTTGATTTATACATTCAAGAAAGTCCGTCTTACCCACACCAGGGTAAGCCCTCGATAAGAATATCGGAGTCTATCTTGCTATCCCCGCAAGACCTTGAACTTCAAGGTAGTCGGCACCTCTGTCTTCTTTATCAAGGAAGTCCTCAAACTTTAAGGTATTTAGAACCTATTTCTTCCTATCCTCAAAAGCCCTCGATTGTACAAAACAACAATCAGACTCTCATGAAGTAAGCTGAACAAGATGTTTAGTACACACATGGCATGAGAGTCTCTCTCTCTAGAAATCACTTCAGGAGCATGCAATCTCTAGATTTGTAGAATAGTCAGTTGATTTTGAGCTCGTTCAAATGAGATCCTATTTATAGGCATTTTCCCAATGGTCGGCTGCCTCCTGCAACAGTCATATTTTTTCTTGAATCTTGGTGGGACCTGTACATGTGTCACTCAAACAATAGTTAGTTAGAAATAGAATACATGACATCATTTCATAACTAAAACAAGGGTAAGTAAAGTATGGTTTCTCAACAAATTTTATTTTTTTGGAGTTTAAGGAAAAATAAAATTCAGAGTCTAAGAGAAAATCATTCAGAGTCTATATTACATGAATATTTGAATTCTTTTTTTCAAGGAATTTAGAATCATAATTCTATAGAATTCAGAGTCTTAATTATAAGGAATTAGGAGTCTGAATTCAAAGGAATTTAGAACCTGAATTCTATGAAATTTAGAGTCTGAATTCCAAGGAATTCGGAACATGAATTCTAAGGAATTCAGAGTCTGAATTGTAAGGAATTCAGAACCAGAATTCTGAGGAATTCTGAGTCTGAATTATGAGGAATTCGGAACCTGAATTTTAAGGAATTCAGAATCTGAATTATAAGGAATTTGGAACCTGAATTCTAAGGAATTTAAAGCCCGAATTTCAGAGAATTTGGAATTGTTATTTCAGATAATTTGGAATCTGAATTTTAGAGAATTCGGAATCTGAATTTCATAGAATTCAGAATCTGAATTCAGAACCTAAAAACAAAATACTTTATATCTAAGTATTTATAGGATTCCGAGGTTTTAGAAATGAAAATTATTTTCCACATAGGAATAAAAAGAATTAGGTTTAGTGAAACAAAATCATGAACAATGAAAATAGAGATAAGGAGAAAATTTCCTTGGGAAGGAAAATTTTCCATAATAAGATAAATCTTATGGGAAATGAAAATTTCCTTGAGATAGAGTGTTTGTGATTTTAGAAACATAAAGGAATGTAAAAGTCATAAGGAAACCTTATTGAATTAACATTGTGTATTCTTATGTAGGGATGACATTTGGATAAATATGGAAGAAAATGTGGCAATTGAGTAACAAAAATCACTTTTCACCGATTTTTGAAGTGGTGTAGTTTGAAAACAGATTTATAAAAAAGTTGAGATTGAATATTGAAGCTAAAGAGACCCAAAATCTAATGAATGAAGATTTTACCATGATATTGGATAGTCACAGGAGGTTCCATAAGAACAAAACTGATGAACTGAAGTATAACAGAGTTTCTTGATTTGGAAACACAATTTACACATTATGTCAATTTACAAGTCAGGAACCATTTACAAGAAGTTAAGAAGAAGCTGATACCCCAAAATGATATTAAAACATGTCACGGTCTGAAAAATAGTTTTCATTCCAGGACACTTCCAAAAATTTTCCAAAACAGTTTTTAGGTTATGCAGTATGTCATGAAGGTTTTGAGAGGCCCGGGGTTTACACACCATGTAAACTTTACATGATGTGTAAGTATCAAACATAATAGAAATATGAGTATTTTTAAGGAATCTTTTGTAAGAACCCAGATCTTTGTTTTAGGTATGTTTTCCTTTTCTGGTCATTTTTGATAAAAAGAGGAAAATCTGGAAATTTTCAAATTACACACTGTGTACTTTATAAGTACATGCCGTGTACTTTGATGCCGCGTAAGGCCATGTGCTAGCCATGTCCGGGCCACACACACGGTGTGTAGGGGAAATGTGGAGGCCGCTTAAAGAAGAGTATAGAAAGGCCAAGTACATACCTTGTACCCAAGAAGTACACGCTGTGTAGTTTCTTTTTTTTTTTTCATTAGACAGACCGGGGTCGCGCCTAATCGATAGAAACATCTTCTTCTCAGGATTATTCGACTAGGAGCATCTGTACGGCCACAAAATTACACTAATCCCTAGAGCCTCCATCCGTTTTCCGAATCGACCGCCGTCGATTGCATTGGAAACGCAGTGGTGAGATCTTCCTTCTTCTTGAGATTCATTCCATGATTTTCCCTCTTTCTTGAGATATTGTGGGTTGAATGTTTTGTGTGTTTTCATAGGTCTATGCCATTCTAAGAAGAATGAAGCCTCTTGGTCAAAGTATATTGATCTCCTAGCACCAAGGTAGGTGGTTTGTGCCTTACCTTTCGAATTCCTTGATTTTTATATGCAAATTTCCACCAATACTCATGAACGAGGTATTGCGTGTTAACTATTTTGCCCCTGTTGTTTTTCTGCCTTGCTTGTATGCTTGTGTAGAGGTAATTTGATCTTGTATGAGGATAATTTCTATGATTTTATGTTTTTCCATGCCTTGTTTTGTTACGAACTTTGGGTCTTTTTAGCCTTTGACCGTTATACCTGTTTTCCATTCCTTGTTATCATAGGATGGAGTGATATTCTTGACATGATTGTTGTTCTGTAGAATGGTTAGCCAAGTAGTTCTTTCGGTTTACTTTGACCTTATAGCATTATTATGCATAGACTGGAATGTGACTATGATAACTTGGTGCTATAGACTATAAGAGATAGACCGAGTGAGCTTCCTAGAGAGTCTTGGATATTATAAACTACAGGAGGGTAGACTGAGTGAGCTTCCTCAGAGAGTCTTGGACATTATAAACTACAGGGGATAGACTGAGTGAGCTTCCTAGAGAGTCTTGGATATTCTAGACTACAGAAGGGTAGACCGAGTGAGATTCCTCAAAGAGTATTTACTTGTTTGAATTTCTTTAAAACCTTTACAGGCTAGAGAAGGAATTGACTGAGTGAGCTTTCTTAGAGAGTCCGTGGTAGACCTGAGACTATAAGAGGAATTGACCGAGTGAGCTTCCTCAGAGATTTTCTAGTCTTTGGGGATATAAGAGGGTTAGACTGAGTGATCTTCCTCAGAGAGTTCCTGACTACCCAAGACTATAAGGGGAATTTACCTAGAGAGCTTCCCCAGAGAGCCTTATAATTTCGTATGACCAAAACAGAGGGTTTAGGCTGAGTGCACTGCCGAGAGGGTTGTTGGTACTTCTTGGATAGGACCACAGGGGTTGGCTGCAAGTACTTCCCAGAGGGTTCGTTGTTGTGGTTAGTTGTTTGATTCATTTCTGCTCGTTGTTCGGTGGATTGATTACTATTGTATATCATCCTGTTACTGCTTACTGATTACTGATTGCTGTTTACTATTACTATTTACTGCTTACTGTACTATTACCTGCCATATGCTCACTGACTGCGGGGAAAAGATATTCAGGTGGTTGGCTACTGGGATTTAGTCTCATACCCTATTTGGGTCATGATTTTGGGCCCAAACGGACTATGTTGTTGCAGGTATAGACAAGGGAAAGCACCCTTCGACTTCTGGTACTTGATTTCTTTGGAGCAGGAGAGCATGAGACCAAGATTAGGCTTGCGATGCTGAGGAACTATTTATCTTTTCATTTTTACTTGTTTTGGTAGTATTTGTATTTCCATCATTGTGACATGTTTGGCTGTTTTCCTAGATATGTATCGTGCATCGTTTCATATATACATATGTGCTCTAGTGGTTTATTATTTTAGTCTTATGTTGTTTACTTGTGTAATATTGTTGGATATTTACTACTTCTGATATTTTATGTTTTGTTTACTTCCACTGTGTACTCTTCCAATGAGGGAATAGCTTCCCCACTATCACACCCAAGGCCCTCACTGCTAGTTGGCAGCCTCTGGCATTTGGGGAAATGTGCTTGAGGCCATGTGAACAACCAGGTATGGGGAGCCTCTGGGTGGCTTCCAGAACTGGGACGTTACAAAGTGGTATCAGAGGGTTCCCGTTCTCTTGATTTACTGTTTGGAGCATTTAGCCAGGGATAGGATGGATTCGGTACTTGGTAATAAGCGGTTTCTGGTAGTAGCTAACCCCTATATAGGGAAAAGCCAATCTACCTTGTTATTGAAGTTTTCTGGTTTCAGATTTTACGGTTGATATGATTTCACCTAGAGTGATTCACATGCCTTGTGTTGTTATTGTTGGGCTAGTGCGATTCTATTTCTATCACAACCTGATGAGATGAGGGTATGCCATCTCATACATCATATAGGCACTTGTTAGAAATCACATGCCATGCATTCTTGCCATGCCATCTAGGGTGCATTAACGATTTCATGTTGTTGTGATAGACGTTGTGTAGATTATTCATGCTGTTGTGATAGCTGCTTTGATAGAATCCCTGCAGTTTGATAGAGGAATTGGTTATATTGTGCCTTGCTTAAATGAATGCCAAATTTTGGTTCTTGAAGTGTTATGGGCCCTCACGAATCAGAACTTGGTGGATCATTGACTTGTTTCCCTTGGACATGATATATAGAAGATTCCAAGTTTCGGTTCGCGGGGAGTATGGGCCCCCACAGATCAGAATTTGGCACCTTTATGCTTGTTTTTCAGTGTTTTCTGGGCTTCGGTGCAGTTTGTGAGTTACTACCTAGAAAAACCTAGAATAAACAGTGTGTACTTGACTACACGTTGTGTAGTTTTAAACCGTGTCACTGGATGTGTGAGAAAAAACTTGGGGTGGTGAAAAAGCTTTCCTAAACACATTGTGTACAGTCGTTACATGCCATGTAGTAATGATCCGTGTACCCAGCCGTGTCACTAACAACATGGGTCGGGGAATCTCATGTGTTACACGCCGTGTTGGGTACAAACACGTCGTGTAGTCTTGTTCTAGGAACCCGACCATACCACGGACAACACGGGATAATGTTATCTCTCCTATACATGCCGTGTTTGTTCGGAACATGCCGTGTAAGGGTCATGAGAGTAGCCGACCATGTCACTAACAACTTGAGTTACCGAAACCTGGTCTAGTACACGCAGTGTCCTTAGTGAACCCGCCATGTAGTCTAGGGTTAATAGGACTATGTGAGTTAGCTGTGTAAAGATACTTAGGCAGGGGATTGGAGATTAAGTACACGCCGTGTGTGGGGACAACACGCCGTGTAGTCTGGGGTGTTACACGACCAAAGGTGGCAGAAGTACACGCCCATGTGAATAGCCTTAAGGAGAACGCCGTGTAGTTTTATACATGCCGTGTAGTTGTGTTTAGTAAACTTGAGTGTTTCTTTCTCCTATTACTATTTTTTACTCTTGTGTTCTCTGTCTTTGATAATCCTGATCTAAGGTGTGCTTTTGACCTTTCAGAATTATGCCACCAAGACGTCCTCCGGTTGTACATCAGCTGCCAGATGGTGATCAGACACCGGATATGTACGATTAGGAACCTTCTACAGATCCTCCTACTGTTCCAGCCTTGGAACCAACAATTATACCTGTTGTAGGCGCCGATACACAGTTCATGTAGGACTTACTTAGGATGATGCATACCTTTTAGGGAGCGCCGCCTCCTACCCCATCGATGACTGAGTTGACAGGGGTTTTCTAGAAGCAGCATCCTCCTACTTTATCAGGGGATGGAGACCCAAGGCTACAGAGTCATGGCTAGAGGCCATGCTGACAATCTTCGAGCATCTGAAGATGCCTCCAGAGAAAAGGGTAAAGCTGGATACTTATATGCTCCGGGACACAGCCAAGAGGCGGTGGGAGGTGATCTCACAGTTAGGACGCTAGGAGGGTATGAATTGGGATGAGTTTCAGTGCATCTTCTATGATTACTTCTACCCAGAGACCTTGAGGGATGACCAAGCCCGAGAGTTTATGAGTCTTGAGCAGGGTACTATTTCTGTTATGGAGTACTCGTCTTGTTTTACCGAGCTGTAGCGCTTCACACAGATTCCAGCAGGTGATGAGTTGTTCCTTGCTAGGAAGTTTGAGGATGGTCTCAGGCAGGAGATCCATTCCTAGGTAAATATCTTAAGGTTGACTTCTATATCCTCTATCGCCAACCAGTCGCTGATCACTGAGCGCAATCTGAGAGATTCTGGAGCAGTGAGCCAGCGCGGTTCGACCTCCAGAGCTATTATTCCTCCTTCTGATAGCAGGAACCACCGCGGGGAGCTATCTCGAGGAGATCAAAGTCAGAGGAATGTATCTTAGGGAAGCCAGGTTTTATTCTACCAGTGTGGTAGGAGCGGGTATACTAGGCCTCAGTGTTAAGAGACCTGATGGAGTACTGATTTTGCGGCAAGATGGGCCATCTTCAGCATTTTTGTCAGATCTTCTCACCTATAGCTGGTGGTAGGGGTTCTTCTATGACCCAACGTACCAGAGATATATCACCAGTTTCTCACCAGTCTGGGAACTAGAGTTCTTCCAGCCATTCGGGCCGAGGTTGAGGTCACGAACATGGTGGTTAGTCACCAGGTTACCAGCGACATAGAGTGGATCAGCTATGAGTGGTCAGCTAGGGGCACAGGGCCACGGTACATGCCAGACTTTCTCCGTGGAGCAGACCCATCAGGAACAGGATTCCGACCCTTCTACAGTTCGAGGTACGATCTTAGTAGCCTCAGTTTTATCTTCAGATCTTTTCAATACTGGTGCTTCGCATAGCTTTATCTCTGTTGCTGTTGTGAAGAGCCTTGGGCTATGTATCTTTTCGTCTGCCGACATGTTGACTCTTGAAACACCATTGGGAATGAGGACGTCTAGTGTATATCAGTAGAGAGAGTTCCCTCTTGAGGTTGCAGGGGGTCACTTATTATGGGACCTCTATGTCCTAGAGATGACAGGCTATGATGTCATTCTCGGTATGGATTGGTTAGTTAACTTCTAGACAGTCGTCGATTGCTATCGCCGCAGGGTGAGTTTCGTATCACCAGAGGGCAGATCGTTTCTCCATAGAGGCAAGTGGGATGTCCAGGTGGGTAGAGCTGGACCAAAGCATCATGGGCTAGGAGGAGTTACAACCCAGATTTCCAGTCTTTATCTAGATGACCGGGGGACTTCATAGTTAGACTTTCCTCCAGTAGTGGATCGTTTCAGGGATGTATTTCCAGAGGACTTTTTTAGGTTTTCCTCCGGAGTGTGAGGTATAATTTTCTATTGATCTCATGCTAGGAGTGGCACCAGTGTCCATTCCTCCTTATAGGATGGATACACCTAAGTTATAGGAGCTCAAGAAGCAGTTGGAGGAGTTGCAGGCAAAGGGTTTCATCCGACCCAGTACTTCTCCTTGGAGTTCACCTGTCCTGTTTGTGAAGAAGGCAGACGACACCCTTTGGATTTGTGTGGATTATCAGAAGTTGAACTAGTTGACGGTCAAGAACCAATATCCTTTACTGAGGAGCGATGACCTCTTTGATCAGCTTCGAGGATCCCGTGTGTTCTCAAAGATTGACTTGAGATTCGGCTATCATGAGTTGGGCATTAGACCATCAGATAAACCTCTTATAGCCTTCAAAAGAAGGTATGGTATATACGAGTATATGGTCATGCAATTTGGTCTCACAAATGCGCCACTAGATTTTATGGCACTGATGAACCGAGTGTTCCATCCGGACTTGGACTCATTCATGGTGGTCTTCGTGGAATTTATCTTGGTGTACTTTCACACTCTACACGACCATGCTACCCATCTTGAGATCGTTTTGAGTACACTGAGAGAACATAAGTTATATGCTACGATCTCTAAGTGCCACTTTTGGATGGATCAGATTCACTTTCTGGGTCATGTTATCTTAGAGGCCGGAGTATCAGTGGACCCGGAGAAAGTGAGAGCTGTAGTTTCCTGGGAGCAGCCGAAGAACGTCTTTGAGGTGCCAAGTTTTCTAGGGATGGTTGGATACTACAGGCATTTCATACAAGACTTTTCATGCCTTAAAACACCATTTTCAGGTCTGACCAAGAAAGGGGAGAAGTTCTTATGGTCAGATTCTTGTGAGTCAGCCTTTCAGAAGCTGAAAGGGAGATTGAAATCAGCACCGATACTAGTATTGCCAGAGCCGGGAAAAAGCTATACCATTTACTGTGATGCTTCAGGTATTGGACTGGGAGCTGTACTTATGTAGGGATATGGTGTTGTTGCATACGGGTCTCGGCAGTTGGGGCCACATGAGAGGAACTACCCAACGCACGATCTAGAGTTAGCAGCTGTTGTTCATGCCTTATGCTGTTAGAGACACTATATTCTGGGAGAGAACTTTGTAATTTTCACTGACCATAAGAGTCTCAAATACATCTTCACTCAGCGGGACCTGAATCATAGACAGTGTAGGTGGGTAGAGTATCTTTAGTCCTTCGACTTTGAGCTTGCCTACACGCCTGGGAAGGGCAATGCAGTTGCTGATGCACAGAGCAGGAGAACTCAGATACAGATAGTTCAGGAGGCCAGTAGTGAGTGGCAGCTTATGAATCTATTCTCTGAGATGCATTTGGAGGTGCACGATAGACAGGGACATACTTTTCTATCTTCTGTAGCTGTTACCTCTACCTTTCTTGATCAGATACAGATGAGGAAACTATCAGACTCAAAAGGCCTAGTCCTGCGGGAGAGTGTGTCAGGAGAGGACCCTCCTCCTGGATGGACCGTGGGTGAGGATGAGATCATGCATTTATAGTGACACGTATGGGTGCTAGCAGACATACGCGAGGAGACGATGCAGAACTTTCATTCCTCAGTTTGGTCAGTTCATCCTGGTGTCACTAAGATGTATCAGGATCTACACCGTCAGTATTGGTGGCCAGGTATGAAGAGGGATGTTGCTGGTTTCATTATGAGATGTTCTACTTGTCAGCAGGTGAAAGCGGAGCATCAGCGATCGACATGGTTTTTACAGCAGTTACCCATTTCTGAGTGGAAATGGAACGATGTTGATATGGACTTCATAACTGGGTTGCTGAGGTCACCTCAAGGGAATGATGCTGTTTGGGTTGTCTTCGACAGGCTTATGAAGGTTTCTCACTTTTTTCTGATCAAGGATAACTTTAGTGTTGATGATTTGGGATGGTTGTACATCCGAGAGATTGTACGTTTGCATGGAGTTCCACACTCCATTGTTTCATAAAGGGATGCACGTTTTACTTCTCAGTTCTGGCAGGGGCTTCAGAAGGCTTTGGGTACACAATTACTTTTGAGTACAACATACCATCCCTAGACTGATGGCCAGTCCGAGCATCTGATCCAGGTGCTTGAGGATATGCTATGACCTTGCATTCTAGACTTTGGCAGTTCTTGGGAGAAGCATGTTCCTATTCTGGATTTTTCCTATAACAACAGTTTTCAGGCAACTATTCTGATGACACCTTACGAGGCTTTGTATGGTAGGCCATGCCGATCACCTTTTTGCTGCCTGTAGGTAGAAGAGGCAGCTTTGCTAGGACCTCTTCTTATTCAGGAGACCTCAGAGCAGATAGAGTTGATTCAGAAAATGATGGGTACAACACAGTATCGATAGAAGTCTTATGCTGATCAGTGGAGACAACCTCTGGAGTTTGAGGTCGGGGATCCAGTATTCCTACATGTCGCACCAAGGTTGGGACACAAGAGGATTCAGAGATAGGGTAAGCTTTCACCACGGTATGTTGGGCCATTTGAGGTGTTGGAAAGAGTTGGGCCAATTTCCTATCGGTTGCAGTTACCTCAGAGGTACCGAGATATGCATGACGTCTTCTATGTCTCTCAGCTCCGATGTTACTTTTTAGACCCGTCTCATTTCTTTCAACCCGAGGAGGTTGAGCTCGAAGCGGATGCATCGTTTGAGGAGAATCCTATCCGAAATTTTGATCGCAGTATGAAGGTTCTCCATGGACAATATGTCCCTCTGGTATGGGTGCCTTGGAAACACAGGCGAGTACTAGATGAGACCTGGGAGAGGGAGTTTGATTTACGATCGCAGTGGCCAGAGCTGTTTGGGGTTTCTTCTTCTATGCCTCTCTAGGGAAATTCGGGGATGAATTTCTTTAAGGGGAGAAGTTTGTAAGAACCCGGATCTTCATTTCAGGTATGTTTTCCTTTTCTGGTCATTTTTGAGAAAAAGAGGAAAATATGGAAATTTTCAAATTACACGCCATGTACTTTATAAGTACACGCCTTGTACTTTGATGCCGCGTAAGGCCATGTGCTGGTCGTGTCCGAGACACACACACGGTGTGTAGGGGTGATGTGGAGGCCGCTTAAAGTGGAGTAAGAAAATGCCAAGTACATGCCGTGTACCCCAGAAGTACACGTCTTGTAGTTTATTTTTTTTCATTAGACAGACCGGGGTCACGCATAATCAACAAAAATGTCTTCTTCTCAGGATTCTTCGACCGGGAGCGTCCATACGGCCGTGAACTTCCACTAAACCCTAGAGCCTCCGTCCGTTCTCCGAATCGACCACCGTCAATTATGTTGGAACCAAAGCGGTGAGCTATTCTTTCTTCTTGATTTTCATTCTATGATTTTCCTTCTTTATCGAGATATCATGGGTTGAATGTTTTTTTGCGTTTTCGTAGATCTATGCTGTTCTAAGGAGAATCAAGCCTCGTGGTCAAATTATATTGATCTCCCAGCACCAAGGTAGGTGGTTTGTGCCTTACCTTATGAAATCCTTGAGTTTTATGTGAAAATTTCCACCAATAACCATGAACGGGGTATTGTGTGTTTACTGTTTTGCCCCTATAGTTTTCCTGCCTTTCTTGTATGCTTGTGTAGAGGTAATTTGATATTTTATGAGGATAATTTTTGTGCGTAGATGTTTTTCCATGCCTTGTTTTGTTATGACCTTTGGGTATTGTTAGACTTTGTCCGTTATACATGTTTTCCATGCCTTATGACCATAGTATGGAGTGATATTCTTGACATGCTTGTTGTTCTGTGGAATGGTTAGTCAAGTAGCTCTTTAGGTGTACTTTGTACTTATAGCATTATTATGCACTGATTGGAATAAGACTGTGAGAACCCGGTGCTATAGAATATAAGGGATAGATCGAGTGATCTTCCCAGAGAGTCTTTGATATTATAGACTATAGGAGGTTAGACTGAGTGAGCTTCCTTAGAGAGTTTTGGACATTATAGACTATAGGGGATAAACTGAGTGAGCTTCCCAAAGAGTCTTGGATATTCTAGAATACAGAAGGGTAGATCGAGTGAGCTTCCTTAGAGAGTCTTTACTTGTTTGAATTTCTTTTAAAACTTTCCAGTCTAGAGAAGGAATTGACTGAGTGAGATTCCTTAGAGAGTCTGTGGTATACCAAATACTATAGGAGGAATTGACCGAGTGTGCTTCCTCAGAGAGTTTCTAGACTTTGGGGATATAAGAGGGCTAGACCACGTGATCTTCCTCAGAGAGTCCCTGACTACCCAAGACTATAAGGAGAATTGATCGAGCGAGCTTCCCCAGAGAGTCTTATAATTTCGTATGGCCAAAACAGAGGGGTTAGGCTGAGTGCACTGCCCAGAGGTTTTTTGGTACTTACTGGGTAAGACCAGAGGGGTTGGCTACAAGTACTTACCAGAGGGTTCGTTGTTGTGGTTAGCTATTTGCTTCACTGCTACTCGTTGTTATGTGGATTGATTACTATTTTATATCATCCCGTTACTGCTTACTGATTACTGCCTACTATTTACTGTTACTATTTACTACTTACTGTACTATTACCTGCCATATGCTCACTGACTGTGAGGCACAAATCTTCGGGTGGTTGCCTACTGTGATTTAGTCTCACACCCTGTTTGGGTCATGCTTTTGGGCCCAAAAAGACTATGTTGTTATAGGTATAGACAAGGGAAAGTGCCCTTTGACTTCTGGTAGTTGATTGCTTTGGAGCAGGAGAGCATGGGACCAAGTTTAGGCTTGCGATGCTGAGGAGCTGTTTATCTTTTGTTTTGTACTTGTTTTGGTACTATTTGTATTTCCAGCATTATGACCTATTTGGCTATTTTCCTAGATATGTCTCATGCATCATTTCATATATACATATGTGCTCCAGTGGTTTATTGTTTCAGTATTCCATAATTTACTTGTGCATTGTTGTTGGATATTTACTACTTCCGCTATTGAATATTTCGTTTAATTCCACTGTGTACTCTACCAATGAGGGTATAGTTTCCCCACTATCACACCCAAGGCCCTCACTGATAGTCGGCAGCCTCTGGCGTTTGGGAAAATCTGCTTGTGTCCATGTGACTAACCAGGTACGGGGCGCCTCTGGGTTGGTTTTGGAACCGGGACGTTACATATTTGATGGGGGATAATTCTGTTGACCCCCGAATAACCATTAATGGCTACAATTGACCCGCATATGCCCATTTATGACATGGAGGCTTATAAGTATGGATTTTATAAAATAGATATTCATTCTCTTCCATTCTTGAGGAATGAACACTTGGATGATACCATAGGGTTCCGACCCATCGTTCTTCATTGATAAATTTTCTTTATGGTGTTTTATTTTACTTTTATTTATTTAATTTAATGTAAAATTATTTCAAGTTTAATTTAAATATCTCTATTTTATTAATTCTCTAACTCATTCACTCTCATATATTTTATTCTACTATTTTTTATTGTTTATTTATCATTGGTGATCACCTAATGATGATCAGCTAATCCTCTTAGTGTTATGGGTCAAGATTAGGGGTGGTTTGAACATAATGAATATCTATAACCGGAACTAGGTAAGCCTATTTTTTGTAACCAGGTTTAAAAAAACTATCAATATCATTCTTTTTCATTATCCCTGACCATCAAAGGTGGAAATTGAATGACCATGACTTAGTTCGAGAAGATCCAAGTAGGACCAATAGCCTGCAATTCTTTCTTCCTAGATTCCAATATTTCTGTTCTTAGGTTTTCAATTACTATGGAGTAAGGAGTCTCTTCCATATTAGGTTGATCTAATTGATTGGGACTAGATCAATAGGTGTCTTTTTTCCCTACTATAAAGTATACTCTATAGGTCTATCCGAAGCTAGATCTAGGATTACCCTTTGCCTATATCATGAAATTGACCCTGATACATTCTTATCTTTCTACCTACATTTTAATTATTTATTTTATGTAATTAGTTTAGTAAAATCAAACTAAAACTGGGAAAACCTAACCATTAGTCAAAATACTTCTGATGTATTCCATTCTCTTTGTGGGATTGACCATGTGCTTCGATTTTTCTATGTATTTATAGTTAGTGTCGTTTATGTTTCATATAAATTTCTACTTTGTTATTTCCAGAGGATTTCACAACATATTTTGGATGAATCACAAACATAAAGACCCATAAATTTCAAAGAATATTTTTTCTTAAATTCTTTGCGATCTTATGAGCACACAGTTTCTGACGGCACCTGATTCCGAGGCCCGGTGTGCCCAGAATCAATTTCCGAAGTGCTCGGGTACGTTCAGTGAACGAACGAGCGAGTTTTTCTATCTTTTGTACCGATGCTCGAAATTGAAATCTGAGAGCACCGATGGGACCAAAGAGCCGGTAATTGCTTAATAGGACCTTTAACGAAGATGCGTCTGCTTAGGAGGAGTTGTTAAAAAAGTGGATTAAATGAAAAGTAAAATAAAATTGTGTTACAATTTTATTTCTTTTTCTAAAGTGGTTCTAATCTACATGGGGAAGTTGGGGTGGGACCCACAAGTTTCTAACTACTCATGTTAGAATATTTGTGAGGTGGGTCCCACACGAGCCCCAACGTTTCACATTCCCTAACCCCTTAACTCTCCCCCTTTAAACTTTTTAACCCCCCTTTTTATTTATTTAACTCTCCCACAATAATTCATGCCACCACACTTAATCAATTAATTGAATTGAGTGTTTAAATTTTGTAATTTGAATGCATGAAATGTTTTAATAAAATAATAGGAGCCTTATTTTATTTGGGGGTTAGTTTTGTTGTGTGGGGGATTTTGGGAGAGAGCTCTATTCTCTTGAAGAACTTTATCTCCTTCATTGAAGAACGCCAAGACTCTGACGAAGAGCATCGACTCGGCGACCCAGGTTTCTTCTTCCTTTTCCTCCTCTGTGGCAAGGAAGAAAACAACGACGCGGGAATTCACCAATGATGTCACTCATGTTCTCTCCATGATAAAAGGGGAGACGCCGCTTCCTCCTAGGATGCTCTCCGTCGATGTCTATGAAACCTCACCACGTGATGGCGTCAACCACAGTGCCGACGTTTGTCATCGTTTGTTGAGGTAGGGGTTATCTTCGTTCAAGTTCAATTTAACGTTATTCGTTGATTAATTTGGCCACTTGTTATCATCATAAAGGGAGGAGATCAGACCGGAAAAACACGGCCGATCCTCATCCCCTTTTCTTGTTGATCCTTGTTGATCTTTGTGGCGAAGGCGGTACGGTGCCGTTGCACCGCGCGGGAGCAAAGAGGACCGTGGCCGGAGCGGGCCGCGGCGGTGGTGTTCGGCGCCGTCGCGTGGCGCCGGTGAGGTCGAAGGAGGCCGCAGCCAGGAGTGGACTGCAGTGGAGGGGCGCGACGCCGTCATGCCGGGCTGGTCAGACAGGAGTCGCGACCTAAGGCCGCGGCGGTCGGGCTCGGCCAGCCGCCGACGTTCCAGGAGGCGGGACCCCCATGGGTGCCTCGGCGGCTCAACCGACCGATCATTATGGCAGGCCGTTTCCAAAGAAACAGGGGGGCGTAACCCCCCGGACCTTCCTAAGGCGGACCCCACCAGGGGGGCCGCCATTTCTGAAACAAAGGGGGTCGTGCCCCCTTCGCACCCTGCTCGCCCGCGAGCCGAGCCGCAACCGACCTCTGAGCCGGGCCGCAGGCCGTGCCCAGCCGGGCGGAGCCGCACCCCGCTGGGCCGGGCCGCGCCCAATTAGGATGGACCCGGACTCGTGTCGGGTCGACCCAATTTGGGCCGACCCAGGGGGTATTGGGCCAGGTCGGACCGGGCCCAAACCCCCTACTTTCAGATCAGGTTTGTTCAAATGCCCATATCTTAGGCTACGGACCTCCGATCGATAAACTGTCAGTTGCGTTGGGATCCTTGGATTGAGACGGTCGTTTAGGTATATTACACTTGAGGTTTTGGAAAATTTTGGGTATGTACGGGTTGGTTCGAACCCAAAACCAACCGGGCCCTTGGAGCGGAAATGTTTATAACTTAACGACCGGACGTCCGATTGACGTGCCATCAATTACGTTGATTTACTCTTAGTGAGATAGTTCTTTTGGCTTACTCCACTCAAGGTTTGGATGCAGATGGAGTATTTTTGGGTTTTTTTTAGCTTAAAAACCAACTGAGCCCCTAGAACGGAAAATCCAATATCTCTCAGAGCGGGCGTTCGATTGACGCACCGTCTGTCGCATTGAGTTCCTATTGACGAGATGGAACTTTGTGATACATCGACTCTGGACTTCGTGAAATTTGATTTATCAACCCCCCTTGTAACACCCCAAGCTTCCACGGTACGTTTCCCTTCGAATAATGCAATGGCGTGCATTGTACGCAACTTTGAGATTTTAACACACCACAACCAATCAAACTAGCCGTTATGAATAGTAATACCTACTTTTTGAAATTTTATAAATTCTATCTCTCAAAATGGACTTCATTTTTGGATTCAGAATATCAAAATTAGCCTAGGGTGAAATTTTGGTACTTTTCGGATAACTTTCATATTTTGATGAATAGTAAAAATTACTAAATTTTAATTAAAAACAACTTTTTTAATAAAAATAATTAATAGTGATAAATTATGAATTTGAGTAGTTTTAAAGTATATTTAGAATATATTTTTACCATGTTATATAATGTGGGTCATTGAACATAATTTCACATTTAAACTAGACATAAACAAGTGCCAATCTTTTGATAGTTATTATCTCTTAAAAACACGCTTTTTGTTTTAACAACGAGAATTAATTTTAAATTAATTTCTGCCACTTCTGTGTTTTGAATTTGTAAAAATGGATTCCATATTTGGAATCAGTATGTTCAAATTGTCTAAATAGGTAACTTTTATTTTTAGACATTTTGGATAATTACTTCGGTAAATATTTTATTTACCATGGTTAAAGGGTAAATCTGGTAAACAAGGGTTAAAAAATAATATTATAATAATACTAAATTACCCTAAAACGTGTCTTAACCCTATTGGTTAATACATGGTCAACCATGGGAATATTTGGGTCGATTTTGGGACCCCATGGATCCACTTGTAAGTGATAATGACACTTTATTTTAATTAAGTTAAAATAAATAAAAAAATGACACAAGCATATATCTTTTAGAAAAACAATTGTTACATAGGGTTATATATGTTGGCTTTTAGACTATAAATATTCATTAGAAAGATAAAACGACTTCCTAAATAATTATATTTTATTTATAATTTTTAGACATTAAATAAGTTAATTTATTTATGACACAATAGTGATGCAGTAATTACCATAATAGTGACAAATTAGAATAATTGATATTATAAATATCCAAATAAATATAATTTGAGACTTTTATTGAATTAGACTAATTTTCATGGTTAATATTACATATTAGGATTTATTTAATTAACTTTTTTCGAAGTAATCATTCTGTTATGTGTTTCACAAAAATAAACTATTGAATAATGTCAAAATTGACATAAAAGAGTTTTTAAAACAAATATTATATTATTAATTGATATTAAATTCCTAAAAATATAAGTTTCGGCCAAGAGACTTATATAATGATAGGTATATCATTAATGGACCACTTGGTGGTCGCTTGGATGTATATTGTAAGTTTATTAACTATATAATATAAAAATACAAAGTGACATGGTAAATGTCAAACTAAATAACTAAGAGTTAAAACTAAAAGATAAGGTTAATATAGTGACACAAACCTGTCTAAATTCTATTGGATGAATGGTTTTAGACCTATTACCACCTTAAAATTTTAATAATCAACTTTGGAGCCATTAGAAACTGACTATGAATTTATTATAAATTAATATTTCTAGCTTTTCCAAAGGTGCCCCTCACCCCTCTTATAAAAGGGCACTCCTACTTCTCATTTATTCACACCTTAAAAGCCTTTTGGTTCGGCCAAACACTTCCCAAATACTCTCTCAAATTCCCTCACTACAGCCTAGAGGCCTTAGTTTGATCATAAATCCAACCTAAGGAGCCCTTTTGATCAAATCAAAAGGAAGAACCCGAAGAAGTGGTAATGTTTTCACCACCCCTTTTCAAGTTCCTTTCTTCTTCCACTTCTTATTTCATTGTTATTAACATTATAAAATAATAACTCCAGTATCATATATATACTGTGATGTTATTATAAATATGGTACAACCATATTCAGTATTCTATCCATCCTTTGAATAACATGTCACCATACGTGTGTACGTACGGCTTACCGTCTCCACGTCGTGGTGTAATTGTTATTCAATATATTATTATTTGGATGGGTATAATAATGATGTGTAACTCATGTAAATAATATATATAAAATGTTAATGATTCTGTATATATGATATACCATCCAATTATATATTATTTTAATATAAAAAGAATGATATTGTCACTCGTGCGTACGTACGGACTACCGTCTCCACGAACGCGATGAGATTAATTCTCCATCATATCCATTCAAGTATAATTATAATTTGATGATTTAAGAATACTATCTAAGGACTTGATATAATTCTGGATATGAATAATATACATCCAATTAATAATGAATATGGCTCACATAACAAAGAATATAAAGTAAAATGAACCCGTTAACACCCGAAATGACGATAATTCTAAGATATTATTAACAAATCAATGTTAAAAGATCATATATGATATCATATTAAAGTAAATTATTCTTGTATAATTCAATAAAAATTATTTAACCATTATACAGGAGGTTAACCTACCGTCGAACAAGGAAAAAGTACAAAGTAAGGGGTTTCTAATCTCACTTTTAATTTCGTGAGATTTCCATTATTCACCACTTATTTATTGCATGTGGTGTGTGTACTGCCCATGATTGTATTCATTGTTTAATATACTCTAATTTATGGATATTTACATCATCATTTTATGATCCTTCTTTCGTGGGTGTTTGTTTCGTAAGTTACGAAATTGATAAGGGAATTTGATATTTCAATTTCCACTCATTCGGCTTTACGCATACTTCATTGATTATTTTACTCCAAGATTATGTGTGGAATTACTATTAATTTTCTTATGTCATATTTTCCACTCCCCTTTCTGTGGATATAATTTTGATACACATAATCACTCCATTGATAAATTCTCAACTGATCGGTATGAAATTGATAAGAGTAATTTTAACTCAATCTCCATTTGTTGAGTTAAATATCCAATTCATTGGTGTTGTTTTTACAAGAATATGTGTGAATGTCATCTGATTGATTTTAGCTAAATATCCAATCATATTGAGTGTATTTATATTTTTCACACATAATTATGTTGTTGATTTATCCTTAACCAAAGGATATGGTCTTTATAAGAGAATTCATCTCAATTTACATTCCATTGAGACTTCTTTGTTGTTATACACCAAATCACTTTTATATGGTGTATATATTTTACTTTTACATAGTATATCATGAATCCATTTATTCTCATGATATTACAAAGTTTTTATTACCTTAATTATTTGTATTCAAGTGTCTCTCTTTTGGTTATAATCTCTAACTAAAATACCATTTTTAAATGTTTTAAAGACTTATTCATATAAATATTTCTCATTAATGTCCATGTTTTAAAAAAGGTTTTAAGGATTTATTTATATGGACATTAAAGTTTTAAAATTAAAAATCCTTTTAAAAAGTTTCAATGTGGTATGGGACACTTTGATTCAAAAATCTATTTTTAAATGGATTCTTGACAAATAGTGTGACTTTTAAATGATTTCAAGAAAAAGGGGGATATTTCTCTCAAATAGTTATGATGATTATTTTCATCTATGTCAACATCCATCATTATTCTTGATTGAGGTTAATGTGATACAATACAATCTTCCATATTGTATCGAATGAGTTATGTTTGACCATGGATGTGCTATTTTTATACCATTCATGGTTTGTGGTTAAAGTATTGACATTTCGTATGCTAGTTTTAATAAGAATGTTTATGTTATGTTTAAACCTATTCATATGAGGAATGAATTGGACTTAATAAGTGACGGGTGGAGCCCGCTATAGCTCCTCGATGCATCGGTAGGTCTCATGAGACAAAATAGTGTCTTTCCACAAGGCCTTGGCAAAATCTTATTTGTAGTCTTGGAACGAGGCCTTGGCTATGTGGTTATGATAGTCTGGCATTATGCATTCCATCATTATGAAAGTGGTTATTGATATTTCATGTGATTGTTTGACTAGTAGAATATCCATGTGAATAATTAAATGGAATTATTTCATTTTATATTTTCCATATTATACTGAAGTTCAAGTTTAAAAGGCTTTTGTTTTAGTTACAAATTGTTTTAAGTTTTTATGCTTATCTATGAAAGCCTATGCTATATTGTTATCCTTACTGAGCATTTGAGCTCACCCCTTTCAATGTTTTATTTTTCACAGGATGTGAAGAAGTAATTTATGAATGACCTGTAGGGATAGTATGAGGGGATATGAAGACAAGATGTTGTTGTAGTTTTTTTTACCTTATGATGTAATGTAAGACTTATGAACATATCTAGTGTTTCCAAGACTACTAAAGTAATCGGTCTTTCGAGACTTGATCCTTTGTGATCATGAAAATGTTATGTAATAATGCACCGACTCTGGGTATCTAGGGTCGGGGCGTTATAGTTGGTATCAGAGGAAGTTTAGTACAAACCTTGGAAGCTAGATTTAGATAAACTCTGATTAGAGCACGTAGACCTAAGATGAACTTTGAGGATTAGTATAGAATAACTTCCTAGAATTTTGGTATTGTAGAGATTTTGTGAGTTTTTTGAGCAATACATCCCTGTCTGGATACGAGTAGGTAGAGGCGGCTCTGGCACAGATGTACCTAGGGGTAAAACCCGAAAACACCGCTTTGATCTAGACTCGAACGAGAACTGGTGCACAACAATGGGCCTTGCTGCACTCTTGGTTACGACACTCCCGGGGGATATGCTTAGGATAATTTACATTTTCTTTACAAACCGATTTAAGTAATATATATATAAGATGAGAGTAAATGACCTTGGTTAATCCTAATATGTTTCAAATTGAGAATATGGTGACATGTTAATCTCTAAATGATTTTATGACTACTGTTACTCACACAATGTTTTCTGGTTTTAGTCAATGGCTGGATTCCAAGGAAGTCATAGTGACTTTGAGAATTATGTACAAGGTGGGAACAATGGTGGTAATGAGCAACAAAATGGAATGTTGATAGGCGTAAAAGATATCGTCTTTATGCCAAATCAGTTTTCAAAAAATATGATCAACAACATATATATTAACAAACTCCCAGACTCAACAAGGAATATAAAGGTGATGAATGATAAGAGCTCCAGCAATGGAGACCATGGAGAAAAGAACCCTCAATTTTCATCATGCAGGAAATGTGGAAGGAGACACCTAGGAAAGTGTCTCAATGGGACAACGAAATGCTTTACGTGCGGGAAGGAAGGACATAAAGTGAATAATTGCCGATGAAAAATGAAGAGTACTATGGAAGAAGATAAAAATGGTCCCAAGAGTCCATTTACAGTCATTTGACATAAATGTAGGGGACCTGGCCATTACCCGAGTGAATGTCCTATTCTATTGGATATTATCTTGGTCAAAGAAGAAGCTATGTGGAAATAAATGGTCGGAGAAACATTTAAAAATTATTAGCGCTCCTTGTTGATGGGTTTACTTTGGAATAATTTTCTCTTGTATTTGTAACCCCGCAGTTTGCCATGTGAGAATGATATTTGAGGAAGAATTGTCTCTTCTCTTGTGGATATAGGTATAAATAACCATTTGGTTTTATATGATCATTGGGGTTTGAGATAATTATAAGTTATTATAATTTGGGATGAAAATTCAAGGTATGATATAACATTTGTGGTTAAATTATGTTATTTTGAGGAATTTATCTCATTTTGGTAATATTATAAAATATAGTTTTTGAAAAAGGACAACACGTAGACCGTGTGACAACCCGTCGCGTCGGACAAAGCTGTGGGAATCGAACCCACAACCAAAGTGCGATTGGGATTTATCGCCTACCACTGGACTACGTGAAGTCCCTGGTTAGTGTGACTATTTTTTTTAGTTAAATGATTTTATTGATCAATAATATGTTGATTTGGGTTCTTATGTCTTATCAGATGAATACACTTAGTATAGGAAAATGATTTGGTGATTAAGTGATAAATGTTGTTTTGGAAGATGTTCACTTTGTTGGGAACACTATATGTCCAAGGAAAATAGAATACTATGGGATGTCATTAGAGGAGTAATGGTGGATTTTTATCTATGTTTTTATTGTGGATCTATAGTGATTTGGGTTATTTATGGAAATGATTAACCTATAATACAGAATATGTGATTAGGTTAATTACTTTTAAGTATGTGACTTTAAGAGTAGATGATGTCATTTGGAGATACAATTTTACGTGGAAGACTACATTCTTATAAGTTTTGGGTTTCAATATTAGTTTGGATTATATTGAAGGATTTTAAGGAAAATTTGTTATTGAATGGTATTTATTTAACTTTGGGGTATTGTTGGTTTAATTTTAGAAATTAAGATTAGTATTTTTTTCTTCCTCTAATGAAATATACATTTGGGGGATCATCAGATCATATACTAACCATTTTGGTTTTGATTAATCTCCAAAGACAAGTTAAATATATAGTTTATCCTACATGGATCATGTATTTCTATAGAAGTTTATTCTAGCTCTTTTATTATGACCAGGTCTTCTTTAATACTCATTGTTCAAAAAAAAATAAGTTAGTGGTAAAAAGTTATTAAATAATGAAACTATACTTAAAAATTAAGTATATTTATTTATGTTCTTAGTCAATATCATAAATGAATTCCTTTTCCTTATGTAATGTAACTTAAAACAAAAAAAAATGTTGTCCGTTTACTTTCCTACTAGGAGACTAATGGCCGTTTGTCCCAACACAAGTTTGTGGTTTTCTTCTTGTTAACTTTCTCCTGATCATGATTTCTATCCCTCTCCATTAGAACTTGACACATAGTTTATCATCCATATCCATGTTTTCCTACATGGAATCTGAGTATGGGTTATCTTGGATGACCTTTATACCTCTCTTTCTTTCTTTTAAAGTGATAGTTTTATTGACTCTTTTTCTGATGTGGGACTTTACATTTTATTCCCAAGAGAAAATTTAAAAATTGTGAGGATGCAATTTATTGAATGAGGGTAGAATGTAACACCCCAAGCTTCCAAGGTACGTTTCCCTTCGAATAATGCAATGGCGTGCATTGTACGCAACTTCGAGATTTTAACACACCACAACCAATCAAACTAGCCGTTATGAATAGTAATACCTACTTTTTGAAGTTTTATAAATTATATCTCTCAAAATGGACATCATTTTTGGATTCAGAATATCGAAATTAGCCTAGGGTGAAATTTTGGTACTTTTCGGATAACTTTCATATTTTGATGAATAGTGAAAATTACTAAATTTTAATTAAAAACAACTTTTTTAATAAAAATAATTAATAGTGATAAATTATGAATTTGAGTGGTTTTAAAGTATATTTAGAATATATTTTTACCATGTAATACAATGTGGGTCATTGAACATAATTTCACATTTAAACCAGACATAAACAAGTGCCAATCTTTTGATAGTTATTATCTCTTAAAAACACGCTTTTTGTTTTTACAATGGGAATTAATTTTAAATTAATTTCCGCCACTTCTGTGTTTTGAATTTGGAAAAATGGATTCCATATTTGGAATCAGGATGTTCAAATTGTTTAAATAGGTAACTTTTATTTTTAGACATTTTGGATAATTACTTCGGTAAATATTTTATTTACCATGGTTAAAGGGTAAATCCGGTAAACAAGGGTTAAAAAATAATATTATAATAACACTAAATTACCCTAACACGTGTCTTAAACCGATTGGTTAATACATGGTCAACCATGATTATCTTTGGGTCGATTTGGGGACCCCATGGATCCACTTGTAAGTGATAATGACACTTTATTTTAATTAAGTTAAAATAAATACAAAAATGACACAAGCATATATCTTTTAGAAAAACAATTTTTACATAGGGTTATATATGTTGGAGTTTAGACTATAAATATTCATTATAAAGATAAAAATATTTCCTACATAATTATAGTTTATTTATAATTTTTATACATTAAATAAGTTAATTTATTTATGACACAATGGTGATACAGTAATTACCATAATAGTGAAAAATTAGAATAATTGATATTATAAATACCCAAATAAATATAATTTGAGACTTTTATTGAATTAAACTAATTTTATAGGTTAATATTACATATTAGGATTTATTTAATTAACTTTTTTCTAAGTAATCATTCTGTTATGTGTTTCAAAGAAATAAACTATTGAATAGTGTCAAAATTGACATAGAAGAGTTTTTAAAACAAATATTATATTATTAATTGATATTAAATTCATAAAAATCTAAGGTTCGTCCAAGAGACTTATATAATGATAGGTATATCATTAATGGACCACTTGGGGGTCTCTTGGATGTATATAGTAAGTTTATTAACTATATAATATAAACATACAAAGTGACATGGTAAATGCCAAACTAATTAACTAAGAGTTAAAACTAAAAGATAAGGTTAATATAGTGACCCAAACCTGTATAAATTCTATTGGATGAATGGTTTTAGACCTATCTCCACCTTAAAATTTGAATAATTAACTTTGGAGCCATTAGAAACCGAATATGAATTTATTATAAATTAATATTTCTAGCTTTTCCAAAGGTGCCCCTCACACCTCTTATAAAAGGGCACTCCTCCTTCTCATTTCTTCACACCTTCAAAGCCTTTTGGTTCGGCCAAAACCTGCACAAATACTCTCTCAACTTCCCTAAATACAACCTAGAGGCCTTAGTTTTATCAGAAATCCAACCTAAGGAGCCCTTTTGATCAAATCAAAAGGAAGAACCCGAAGAAGTGGTAATGTTTTCACCACCCCTTTTCAAGTTCCTTTCTTCTTCCACTTCTTATTTCTTTGTTATTACCATTATAAAATAATAAATCCAGTATCATATATATACTTTGATGTTATTATAAATATGGTACAACCATATTCAGTATTCTATCCATCCTTTGAATAACATGTCACCATACGTGTGTACGTACGACTTACCGTCTCCACGTCGTGGTGTAATTGTTATTCAATATATTATTATTTGGATGGGTATAATAATGATGTGTGACTCATGTAAATAATAAATATAACATGATAATGATTCTGTATATATGATATACCATCCAATTATATATTATTTTAATATCAAAAGAATGATATTGTTTCTCGTGCGTACGTACGGACTACTGTCTCCACGAACGCAATGAGATTCATTCTACCTCATATCCATTCAAGTATAATCATAATTTGATGATTTAAAAATAGTATCTAAGGACTTGATATCATTATGGATATGAATAATATACATCCCATTAATAATGAATATGGCTCACATAACAAAGAATATAAAGTAAAATGAACCCGTTAACACCTGAAATGACGATAATTCTAAGATATTATTAACAAATCAATGTTAAAAGATCATATATGATATCATATTAAAGTAAATTATTCTTGTATAATTAAATAACAATTATTTCACCATTATACAGGAGGCCAACCTACCGTCGACCAAGTAAAAATTACAAAGTATGGGGTTTCTAATCTCACTTTTAATTTCGTGAGATTTCCATTATTCACCACTTATTTATTGCATGTGGTGTGTGTACTGCCCATGATTGTATTCATTGTGTAATATACTCTAATTTATGGATATTTACATCATCATTGTATGATCCTTATTTCGTGGGTGTATGTTTCGTAAGTTACCAAAATTGATAAGGGAATTTGATATTTCAATTTCCACTCATTCGGCTTTACGCATACTTCATTGATTATTTTACTCCAAGATTATTTGTAGAATTACTATTCATTTTCTTATGTCATATTTTCCACTCCCCTTTCTATGGATATAATTTTGATACACATAATCACTCCATTGATAAATTCTCAAGTGATCGGTATGAACTTCATAAGAGTAATTTTAACTCAATCTCCATTTGTTGAGTTAAATATCCAATTCATTGGTGTTGTTTTTACAAGAATATGTGTGAATGTCATCTGATTGATTTACACTAAATATCCAATCATATTGAGTGTATTTATATTTTTCACACATAATTATGTCTTTGACTTATCCTTAACCTAAGGATATGGTCTTTATAAGAGAATTCATCTCAATTTACATTCCATTGAGACTTCTTTGTTGTTATACACCAAATCACTTTTATATGGTGTATATATTGTACTTTGACATAGTATATCATGAATCCATTTATTCTTGTGATATTACAAAGTTTTTATTACCTTAATTATTTGTATTCAAGTGTCTCTCTTTTGGTTAGAATCTCTAACTAAAATACCATTTTTAAATGTTTTAAAGACTTATTCATATAAATCTTGCTCATTAATGTCCATGTTTTAAAAAAGGTTTTAAGGATTTATTTATATGGACATTAAAGTTTTAAAATTAAAAATACTTTTAAAAAGTTTCAAAGTGGTATGGTACACTTTGATTCAAAAATCTATTTTTAAATGGCTTCTTGACAAATAGTGTGACTTTTAAATGATTTCAAGAAAAAGGGGGATATTTCTCTCAAATAGTTATGATGATTATTTTCATCTATGTCAACATCCATCATTATTCTTGATTGAGGTTAATGTAATACAATACAATCTTCCATATTGTATCGAATGAGTTATGTTTGACTGTGGATGTGCTATTTTTATACCATTCATGGTTTGTGGTTAAAGTATTGACATTTTGTATGCTAGTTTTAATACAAATGTTTATGTTATGTTTAAACCTGTTCATATGAAGAATGCATTGGACTTAATAAGTGACGGGTGGAGCCCGCTATAGCTCCTTGATGCATCGGTAGGTCTCATGAGACAAACTAGTGTCTTGGAACAAGGCCTTGGAAAAATCTTATTTGTAGCCTTGGCACGAGGCCTTGGCTATGTGGTTATGATAGTCTGACATTATGCATTCCATCATTATGAAAGTGGTTATTGATATTTCATGTGATTTTTTGACTAGTAGAATATCCATGTGAATAATTAAATGGCATTATTTCATTTTATCTTTTCCATATTATACTGAAGTTTAAGTTTAAAAGGCTTTTGTTTTAGTTACAAATTGTTTTAAGTTTTTATGCTTATCTATGAAAGCCTCTGCTATATTGTTATCCTTACTGAGCATCTGAGCTCACCCCTTTCAATGTTTTATTTTTCCCAGGATGTGAAGAAGTAATTTATGAATGACCTGCAGGGATAGTATAAGGGGATATGAAGACAAGATGTTGTTGTATTTTTTTTACCTTATGATGTAATGTAAGACTTATGAATATATCTAGTGTTTCCAAGACTACTAAACTAATCGGTCTTTCGAGACTTGATCCTTTGTGATCATGCCAATGTTATGTAATAATGCACTGAATCTGGGTATCTAGGGTCGGGGCGTTACACCCCTTGGCTCGTGGAGCAGACCCTCCCAGAATCTGCATGCTGTGTGCGGGAACCCTAGAGCTGGCTGCGACTGCGACGACGATGACGACTATACTTTGATCCTACATGGGTTCGGTAGCGAGGAAAACTGTACTTAGATCCTACGTGGGTTCGACAATGAGGACGACTTTACTTGGATCCTCCGTGGGTTCGGAAATGATGATGATTGTACTTGGATCCTACGTGGGTTCGGCAGTGATGGTTTCTGTACTTGGATCCTATGTGGGTTCGACAGCGATGACTTCTGTACTTGGATCCAACGTGGGTTTAGCAGAGAGGATGATTCAGAGGTTACATCTATTCATCTCCACCCCTCTTAGTGAGTAGTATACCCGTGTGAGCTGAGTCTTGACTTCAATCATTATCATCGATGTGATTGACTTACTTTCCTGTGTGGATTGGGTTGTGCTTTCCTGTGTGGTCTGGGTTGTACTTTCCTATGTGGGCTGGGTTGTACTTGGGCTCGTGAGTTGGAGAAAAAGAGTAATTGATGAATTAAGTATATTTATGATAATATACCTAAGTAGAGTTAGTTGTTACTTTGTGTTTGTATCTTTTCCTTTGTGGTTTATCCTTTGTGGATTCTGGGAGACCTTTGGGGGTCTCAGGGTCCCTACTGAGTATTGTATACTCACCCCTACAGGGGATATGCCTTCACTACATTGTGTGGGTTGCAGAAGACGGACAACGCTGATCGTGGTTGAGGCTTGTGGAGTGGGACAGTACCCGGAGGTGGACTATCAGGCAGATATACACGGTGCGGACGGAAGGATTCGAGGAGCAAAGGAGACCATCTGTACCCACCCTTCACGTGGGGTTTCTGGAGGACGACTTGGTGGTTGCTGCTTTACTTTTCAGCTATTGTACTTTCTTTTCTCAGTTGTACTGTACTTTCAGTTGGGTTTGTATACTGGCCCACTTACATTCCATCACTTACTTTTGTACTCAGTTTACTTAGTGTTTACTTCAGCTTGCATACTCTGTTGTGTTTTTTACTTATATAATGGTAATTCTTTCCATTTTATTGGGATTTACACCTTTGGTGCTAGTTTCCAGGCCCTGGCCTATGGAAGGTGGGCTTGGGGTAGTCACGGCATGGGCCCCGAGGATGGGTCATGAAAAATTGGTATCAGAGGAGTTGGTTCTACTGTAGAACTCAGGAATCTGATAATTGCTTCTATGTGAAGTAATAGTGTTAAGGGTATTGAGTGTGGTTATCAGTCCAGGGAGTCCAGTGTTGGTGCGGTGACCGACGTATCAATACACCAGTACCTTGACTTCTGATTTCCGACTCAGTGCCCGAAAAAATTGATTGGATGTGTGTTTCAAAAGTTTTCATTATGATTACTTTGTGTCAGGTCACCAGGTATACTGTATTAACTGTGGCACACCTGTTTCTTTTCAGGATGGCCCCACGATGGCAGTCAGCTATGGTTCCGAGCTTTGTGAGAGATGGAAGCCCACCGAGCAACGAGGCCTCGGTGTAGGGCCCCATTACAGCGGAGGCACCGGCGGTACCTCTACCCGCCGAGCTACCGATGCCACTAGCCCCAACAGTTGAGAGTGCACATCACCTGAGTGCACTGCATGAGTTTTAGCATCAGAGACCACCCAGGTTCCGTGGGGAGACAGACCCTCAGGTAGCCGAGGATTGGCTGGAGGCTGTTGTTCGATTCTTCAGATTTGCAGGGACACCAGCAGATCTTATGGTGATCCTTGTGGTGAGTCTCCTACACAAAGAAGCAGGTAGATGGTGGAGCCTAATGCTCAAGGTGCATGACGAGCCATCTCTACTTTGTAAGGACTTTGAGAGACTCTTTCGCTCGGAGTTCATTCTAGCCACCCTTCATGCGGTGCGCATCCTGGAGTTACTATAGCTGCAGCAGGGCAGTATGAAAGTAGCCCAGTACTCGACAAGATTTACCGACCTCTCGCGCTACTCCACAGACATGGTATGAGACATATTCTTCTGGTCCCGGACCTTCGAGCAGGGATTGAGGAATGAGATCAGGGCTTCGATGATCTCCCTCAGCATTCTGACACAAGCAGGAGTACTGGAATGAGCCCTACTTGTGGAGAGCTTCCTTACTGAGCCTATTCCAGCAGTGAGGCCTACTGCAGGGTGACACATTGCAGAGTCTTCTGTATCTGGCATTAGACATATGTCACAGAGGTCCAAGCGAACCAGACCATCAGGCGAGCGACCTCAGGATACTAGTTCGGAGGTGCGGGGCACATGCGGCAGAGTCAATCATTCGAGAGGCAGGCAGTGCTATGCATGTGGCGGGCTGGGCCACATGGCTCGTGACTGCAAGACCCGCCATGCAGAGGAGCAGCAGACTGTTGAGGGACCACCCAGGTAGAGGTAGAGGTTCGATCGTGGTGGTCTGTAGGGAGCAGACAGATGAGGTAGAGGAGCTGGCTGAGCAGCAGGTGGCGGACGACGCTTCAGGGCTCTACCACCACCACCACCAGGAGGTCCACCCCGACCACATGGAGTTGGCGGGCAGAGGAAGGCTTAGCTTCAGGTAGTGGAGTCCTATGACCACGGTGCACCTGAGATGATTTGAGGTACTATCTGTGTCTACTCCACCCTTTCTGCAGTTTTTATAGACACAAGAGCAAGTCATTCTTTCATTGCCAGTGCCCTTGTTCGGAGCTCGGAGATTCTGACAGAGCTGTTGGCTTGATCCTTACGGCTAGAGACTCCTATGGGAGCAGAATCAATGATTACACACTGGTGCTGGCAGTGTGAGCTTACTCTAGGAGGTGAGAGATTCAGCTGTGATCTTCTTGTAGCGGCGTCGAGGCCTTACAACGTCATCTTGGGCATGGATTGGTTATCTATAGTCCATGCTCAGATCGACTGTATGAGGTGCAAGTTATGGTGTGTCTGCACCGATGGGAGCAGGTTCACCTTCACCGATGAGAAAGGAGCCTTTGCAGCGCAGGATGGACTCACATAGAGGAGAGGACAACCGATCACCCATTAGTTGGCTAGTCTCATACTAGGAGTAGTAGATGTGTGGAGTCCGAGTTTTCCTATTGTGGTGGATCAGTATGCAGATGTTTTTCCTGACGACATTCCAGGACTACCTCCTCGCAGATAGGTATAATTCTATATTGACCTGTACCCTAGGATAGCCCCGATATCTACTCCAGCATATCGGATGGCTCCTGCTAGGCTTCGTGAGCTGCAGGTATAGCTAGAGGACTTGCAGGGCAATAGATTTATCCGACCCAGTGTTTCACCCTGGGCTTCCTTGATTTTGTTCTCCAAGAAGGCAGATGAGAGCTTGCGACTGTGTGTCGACTACCATCGCCTGAATCTGGTGACCGTAAAGAACAAGTATCCACTCCCGAGGATTGACAACCTCTTTTATCAGCTCAAAGAAGCACGATGGTTATCGAAGATAGACCTCAGGTCAGGCTATCATCAGCTCAGAGTTCGAGACGAGGATGTGCAGAAGACGGCCTTCAGGTGTCGGTATGGCCACTATGAGTTATTGGTTATGCCTTTCGGCATAACCAACACTCCAACAGTGTTTATGAGTCTCATGAACGGGATCTTCCAGCCATACCTCGATCAATTTTTCGTAGTCTTCATCGACGACATACAGATTTACTCGACTACCGAGGAGGATCATGCCTACCACTTGTGGGTTGTACTGGATACACTCCGAGATCACCATCTTTATGGTAAGCTCTCGAAGTGTCAGTTCTGGATTAGAGAGGTCTACTTTTTGGGGAATGTCATCTCTATAGCGATAGTTACAATGGATACTACGAAGATCTAGGTAGTACTAGCCTGGGAGCCACCCAGGAGCGTGACGGAGGTGCGGAGTTTCCTAGGTCTCGCTGGGTACTATCGGAGATTTGTGCCAGACTTCTCCAGAGTTACAGCACCGCTTTCAGCTTTGACGAAGAAGGGGAAACCCTTCGTGTGGTCAGATAGATGTCATCAGAGCTTCCAAGAGATGAGGCACAATGCACCCATCTTGAGGCTACCGGAGGAGGGTATAGGGTACATAGTTTACTGCGATGCATTAGGGACCGGACTCGAGTGTTTCCTGATGCAGGATTGGGCATTGATCGCTTATGGTTCACGACAGCTGAGGCAGCACGAGCAGAACTATGCTACCCATGACCTGGAGTTAGCAGCAGTGGTCTTCGCCTTGAAGATGTGGTGACACTATCTGATGGGAGAGTGCTTTACAGTCTACAATGACCACTAGAGTCTCAGGTACATATTCTCGTAGAAGGACCTGAACCTGAGACATCGGCGATGGCTCGAGTTCCTCCAGGACTATTAATTTGAGATAGTCTATACTCCTGGGAAGGGGAATGTAGTAGCTGATGCTCTTAGCAGGAGCTCGGGCATTCAGCTACTTGGAGAGGCGACCGAGCAGTTAGCCACTTTGAAGATATCCTTCGTGGATAGAGATGGGGCATCCTTTCTACATTCCATCACAGTCACTCCTCCACTACTTCAACGGGTAAGGGAGGCACATCATGGGGACGATGACTGTGAGGCGCGACGTGCTCAGATATCCTCAGGGCTGGCACCTGATGGATTTTCTATAGGAGGAGAGAACATCATCCTTTTCAGGGGACGTACCATGGTACCAGTTTCATTACAAGAGGAGGTGCTGAGGGAGTTTCACACTTCCCCATTGGCGGTACATCCAAGAGTAGTGAAGATGTACCAGGATCTCATACGACAACACTGGTGGCCAGGTTTGAAGAATACTATAGCAGCGTTCGTTTCACTATGTCTCACCTTCTAGCAGGTGAAGACCGAGCACCAGGTACCAGCAGGCTTGGTACAACCCTTAAAGGTCCCATAGTGGAAGTGGTACGAGATATCTATGGATTTAGGGACAAGACTTCCATGTACTTCCAGAGGACATGACTCCATCTGGGTGATCGTAGACCGACTCACCAAGTCGGCCCACTTCTTACCTATCAGAGAGCAAGGCTCAGTGGAGATCTTGGGATGCCTCTACGTTCAGGAGATTGTACAGCTTCATGGTGTGCCATCTTCTATCTTCTCCGATTGAGACACTCATTTTACTTCCCGGATTTGGAAGGGGTTGCAGGAGGTGTTTGTTACGTAGCTACAGCTAAGCACCGCCTTTCATCCTCAGACGGATGGTCAGACGAAGTGGACCATTCAGACTCTCGAGGACATTCTCCATGCATGTGTCCTCGACTTTGGTCGCAGCTGGTAGGATCATCTACCCTTGGTGGAGTTTGTGTACAACAACAACTACCACTCCACCATTGGGATGACACCATACGAGGCATTGTAAGGCCGACCTTGTAGATCACTTCTGTGCTGGACAGACCCTGGGGAGTCAGAACTTGTTGGACCATAGATGGTCCAGGCCAAGATAGGGAAGGTGCAGATCATACAGGAGCAAATGAGGACTGCACTGAGCCGACAGAAGTACTATGCTGATAGGAGGCGGAGACCACTAGAGTTCGAGGATGGAGACCATGTTTTCTTACAGGTCTCACCTCGATGTGGATTACGGAGATTTGGCCGGGGCGACAGGTTATCTCTGTGCTTCATTAGACTATTCCAGGTTCTCAATAGGATAGGTGAGGTGGCTTATCGCCTGGATCTTCCACCTCAGTTGCACTGGGTGCACGATGTTTTCCACGTATCTCAGCTGAGGAGATACATGCACGACCCGACACATATCATTGATCACGAGGAGATGGACATCGATGACGGGGCGACATTTGCGGAGGTCCCGATGGAGATCGAGGATCGACAGGAGCGGGTCCTATGTGGACGGTTGATTCATCTAGTGCACATCAGGTAGAAGCACTGGAACCTCCAGGAGAGCACATGGGAGCGGGAAGCTCAGATGCGTGCATAATACCCTCATTTGTTTCCATAGTCTTTGATGTAGCTTTACGGGGATGTAAATCCCTGAGGTGGGAGTAATATAAAGACCCGTAAATTTCAAGGGAATTTTTTTCTTAAATTCTTTGGGATTTTACGAGCATGCAGTTTCTGACGGCACCTGATTCTGAGGCCCAGTGTGCTCGGAATCAATTTACGAAGTTTAGCTCGGGTACATTCAGTGAACGATGGAGTGGGTTTTTCTATCTTTTGAACCAGTGCTCGGAATTGAAATCCGAGAGCACCGATTGGACCCCAGCCCTTATAATTGCTTAATAGGACCTTTACCGAATATGGGTCTACTCGGGAGGAGTTCTTAAAAAAAGTGGATTAAATGAAAATTAAAATAAAATTGTGTTACAATTTTTTTTTCTAAAGTGGTTCTAATCTACATGGGGAAGTTGGGGTGGGACCCACAAGTTTTTAACTACTCATGTTAGGATATTTGTGAGGCGGGGCCCACAAAGGACCCAACCTTTCACATTCCCTAACCCCTTAACTCTCCCCCTTTAAACTTGTTAACCCCCTTTTTATTTATATAACTCTCCAACATTAATTTATGCCAAAACACTTAATCAGTTAATTGAATTGAGTGTTTAAATTTTGTAATTTGAACGCATGGAATGTTTTAATAAAATAAGAGGAGCCTTATTTTATTTGGGGGTTAGTTTTGTTGTGTGAGGGATTTTGGGAGAGAGATCTATTCTCTTGAAGAACTTCATCTCCTTCATTGAAGAACGCCAAGACTCCGACGAAGTGCATCGACTCAGCGACCCGAGTTTCATCTTCCTTTTCCTCCTCCGTGGCAAGGATGGAAACAATGACGCAGGAATTCGCCAACGACGTCACACTTTTTCTCTTCGTGATAGAAAGAGGAGACGCCGCTACCTCCTCAGACGCTCTCTGTTGACATCTACGAAACCTCACCACAAGACGCCGTCAACCGCGACCCTGACGGTCGTCCTTGTTTGTTGAGGTAGGGCTTATCTTCGTTCAAGTTTAATTTAACGTTATTCATTGATTAATTTGGCCGCTTGTTATTGTCATAATGGGAGGAGATCAGATGGCACAAAAACGGCTGATCCTCCTCCCCTTTTCTTATTGATACTCATTGATCTTTGCAGGGAAGCCAGCGCGGTGCCGTTGCACCACACAGGAACGAAGAGGACCACGACCGGAGCGGGCCGCGGTGGTGGTGTGCGGCACTGTCGCGCCGCGTCAGTGAGGCCAAAGGAGGCCGTGGCCAGGAGCGGGCCACGGCGGAGGGGCGCGGCCCCGGCGTGCCGCGCCGGTCAGACATGCACTGCGGCGTAAGGCCGCGGCGGTCTTCAGCAGGGGCGACCGGGCTCGGCCGACCACCGACATTCCAGGAGGCGGGACCCCCGCGGGTCCCGCGGTGGCTCAACCGGCCGGCCATTATTGCCGGCCGTTTCCAAACAAATGGGGGGGGGGACATAACCCCCCGGACCTGCCTAGGGAGGACCCACCAGGGGGGCCTCCATTTCCGAAACAAAGTGGGTCGCGCCCCCTTCGCACCCTGCTTGGCCGCGAGCCGAGCTGATGCCGGCTTCCGAGCCGGGCCGCCGGCCGCGCCCTACCGCGGGCTGGGCCAGGCCGTGCTAGCTAGGCCGAGCCACGCCAGTCGGGCCGGGCCATGCCCAATCCGGCTAGACCAGGACTCGGGTCGGGTCGACCTAGTTCGGGCCGACCCAGGGGGTATTGGGCCGGGTCGGACCGGGCCCAAACACCATACTTTCTAATCAGATTCGTTCAATCACCCATATCTCGGGCTACAAATCTCCGATTGATGCACCTTCAGTTGCGTTGGGATCCTTGGATCGAGATGGTCATTTTGGTATATAACACTCGAGGTTTCAGTGAATTTTGTGTACGATCAGGTTGGTTCGAACCCGAAACCAACCGGGCCCTTGGAGCAGAAACATTCATAACTTAACGACCGGACGTCTGATTGATGTGCCTTCAATTATGTTGATTTCATCTTAGTGAGATAGTTATTTTGGATTAATACACTCAAGATTTGGATGCAGCTAGAGTACGGTCAGGTTGTTTTAGCTTAAAAACCAACCGGGTCCCTGGAACGGAAAAACCAATATCTCTCAGACCGGGAATCCGATTGATGCGCCATCTGTCACGTTGAGTACCTATTGACGAGATAGAACTTTGTGATACATCAACTCTAGACTTCGTGACAATTGATGTATCGAACACCCTAGTATCGTGGAGCGGACCCTCCCAGAATCGAGCGTGCTATGTGCGGGAACCCTAGAGCTGGCTGTGACTGCGACGACGATGACAACTGTACTTGGATCCTACATGGGTTTGGCAGGGAGGATGAATGTACTTAGATCCTACGTGGGTTCGGCAGCGAGGACGACTGTACTTGGATCCTCTGTGGGTTTGGCCACGATGATGACTGTACTTGGATCCTATGTGGGTTCGACAGCGATGGTTACTGTACTTGGATCCTACGTGGGTTCGACATCGATGACTTCTATACTTAGATCCTATGTGGGTTTGGTAGAGAGGATGATTCAGAGGTTACATATAATCATCTCCACCCCTATTCATGAGTAGTATACCTGTGTGAGCTGAGTCTTGACTTCAATCATTATCATCGATGTGATTGACTTGCTTTCCTGTGTGGATTGGGTTCTGCTTTCTTGTGTGTTCTGAGTTGTACTTTCCTGTGTGGATTGGGTTGTACTTGGGCTCATGAGTTGGAGCCGAACAGTAATTGATGACTTAGGTATATGTATGGGCATATACCTAAGTAGAGTTGGTTGTTACTTCCTATTTGTATCTTTTCCTTTGTGGTTTATCCTTTGTGGATTCTGGGAGACCTTCGGGGGTCTCGGGGTCCCTACTGAGTATCATATACTCACCCCTTCACGAGCTATGCCTGCACTACATTGTGTTGGTTGCAGACGATGGACAATGCTAATCATGGTTGAGGCTTGTGGATTGGGACGGTACCCAGAGGTGGACAATCAGGCGGATGTACACGATGTGGACGAACGGATCTGAGGAGTAGAGGAGACCATCTGTAGCCACCCTTTAGGTGGGGTTTCCGGAGGACGACTTGGTGATTGCTGCTTTACTTTTCAGCTGTTGTACTTTGTTTTCTCAGTTGTACTATACTTTTAGTTGGGTTTGTATACTAGCCCATTTACTTTCCAGCACTTACTTTTGTATTCAGTTTACTTAGTGTTTACTTCATCTTGTGTAATCTGTTGTGTTTGTTTACTTATATAAAGGCAATGCCTTCCCTTTTATCGGGATTTATGCCTTTGGTGCTAGTCGTCAGACCCTGGCCTATGGAAGGCGGGCTTGGGGTAGTCACGGCACGGGCCCCAAGGACGGGTTGTGATAACATATCATCCAAAATATATTATGTATTATCCAAAAATATATTATGTATCCTAGTAAAAGAAATTTCTTTATTGGTTATGTATCTTCAATATTATATGTATGACTTTATTCGAACTAAACTCCACCTTATAATTCTATAAATTATTTAGTATAACTTAAAATATATTTATCCTTTCTCAGGTAGTCTCCTCTAACTTCAGATCAAATAAAATGTATCAAAACTCTTCCACATGTATTAAATACAAATAATATATCATCCTTAAATGGGTCCAACAGTTTTATGCTTTAAATTGCATGTTAATTCAACAATGAATTTGTATTGAGTTTCTTCCACTGTTATAAACATGTGATGATCTTACACAACCCATAATATTATATATTATACAAATTGGATACAAAGAGAAGTATCATATGATAAAAAGTATAGGCTTATTATATCTATTAACCAGCTAAAGTATATCACTTGTAATTTCATAAGACCACTTATATAATTAGGGGCATATGATTATTATGAATCCACATTATCCAAGGTTGGAGAGATACATAGAATGAGAACCTTTATAGTTTGATACCTTTATTATGCAATCTTTGAGGCTTAACTAATATGGAGTGGTAAGGATTTTTTTAATCATGTCATCATTTTGAACTTAACAATGATGTTATTTGTTCATTTGTATGATGAGAAAAGACATATAGGGTCATTATTAAATTATAATGATGAAATAAATGGCCATACAGAGTTGAGTGACATGTGATGCGATTGACTAGATGGTTGAATGAAATGTGATGTATTCATCCAAGTTGTTCAGTCCATTTTGGATAATCATGAATGTATGAGATAAACTATACTAGATTAACATGTTCTATGTTTAGTGGTCAAAAATGTTATATAAGTGTATATATAATGTATCTGACACATAGTGAAGTGGATATGTTCAAATAGAGATATGATCATGTTTGATCAACATCATGCCAGACCCCTTTGTAGATTGAGCAACATTGAAGTTTTTCTAAAGGAGAATCTTTCTTTATTTATATAAACTAGAGAATTACTTTTTGTTGTCAATGCAAAAAAGGCCTGTAGGGTCACAATGTTTGGACATAGAATAAATATTTAAATTTCAGACACATTTTTTGTTCCAAAATTAATTAATTTTTATAAATTTTATCTAAAATAATTTTTCTAGATTCAAAAAGAGTTATGATGTTTTTCAAAAAGTTCTTATGCAGGTTTTAGTGAAAGTGGGATATTCTAGGATATGCACTAAAGAGAGAATTTTATATTATGATTAATCTATATCATAATGAAAAATATTCAATTTTTTATATTTTAGGTTAGATACAACCATATCATTAAATATTTATATTATATAGATATGCCTATATCATTTTGAATGATATGGATTATGATATGGTATATCGGGTGAATGGATTCTACCATGCCTTCTAAAAATATTTTCTTAGATTTGGAATCATTAAGATCATTCATTTATGTCACGTAAAATAAATTATAATCATTTAAAACATTCAAATGATTATATACCAATGGGTAGGTGTTATGATAATGCATGTCAGCTGCCAAGCATTATAAGATGATGACCAAATTCCTTCATTAAATGAAGTAAACCTATATAAAGGTATTTAATATCTTCTTATTTAACGTGAGACACTAAATTTTCAATACAATTCTCTCTTTTCCTCCCTTATCTATATTCATATTTATTGAAGTATGTTCTACAACACCTTTAGAATTTGATGGACCCTCCTATAATGTATAAGGATTCTAGTGGATGGTGTACTACTCGTGGAGTATAGATTATTTTGGATGTATCTTGGTTTTCTCCATAAATTATACTCAATTGTGATAATCAGATATATAGAAAACTTGAAAACCCATATGTCTATTTATATTCATGATGTTCATTACCATATTGAATCAAGGATGATAGATTATACTATTTAATGGGTTTCCTCCTCTATTATTAGCACATGATTTTTCTATAGAACCCATTAGAGGACTCATACCCATCTTCAGATTTGAATGGATATATTTTTATATTGATTTCCTGAATAAAATTTATTTATTAATGTGATTGTGGTGATATTGTAAGGTATGATATGACATAGCTAAATCTTATCCATTGGATCAGTCTATATTTCTTTACAATATAGGATATCAAAATATACAATTCATTTTTCCCTTTTTTATTAGGTATAACTAGTTTAGTTGTATAATATGATTCATTAAATCCTATATTTTTTGTATTTTTCCATTGGATATGATTTGAGTTATCATTAGTAGTGATATATAATTTGAGTTACACAAAATAAGGGATCATATCATAATAATGATATAAGTGTATATCAAAATTTATACTTGGTAGAAATCTACTTAAGAAACCACATGTGGCCTATATAAGATACAACAAGTCTTGTGTAATAAACTGTAGACCAATTAAATATCATTATCCATGATAGGAGTTAATCATATATGGCTGGAGAAAGACATTATGTGAACAAGGAATTACTTATAATTAACTATTTGAAAATCTATGTTACTCTTATATAATCAAACTCCCTTTCATTCTAGTTTTTTCGTTGAACCATGTTTGTTCCTTCCAATAATAAATTAAATATTAAATGTTATTAAATGTTAATAAAAATAAAATTAATTTAAAATCAATTATATATATATATTATAAGATCAAGATATATTTTCAAAAAAATAAAAAATATTATTTAAATGTTAAAACAAATTATAAAATGAAAATATTTGTATTTAAGTATGGAGATAAATGTAGAACAATGATAAAACAATTTTATTAAAAATAACTCTATTTTGGAAATAAAATACAAGTTTTAAAAATTTTATATATTAACCCTAAACAAGATAAAATCAACTAATGACATGAGATTTTATCATTAAATAACACAAAAATAGTTCAAAAATGATATAAAAAATTACTTCAAAATTTCATTAATCACCCCATGAACATAAACCATTCTTTTCATCTAGAATAAACCTCAACATTTACACAAGGAATTTAACTTCATAACAAGTTTTATCATTATATTCATCTTAAAACCATAAATAATGGATTTTAATGAATTATTTAGCCTAATAAGACGAATCTTCTCATTTTATCACTCCTTAAATAAAGTCAATAAAAGTTATTAAAAGTTACTTTACTATAAATGTTTACCCAAAATATTTAATTGATATTGAAAATTAAATTATCAAAATAAGAAATACACATCCTCTTCCTCTATTATCTCCAATATTTTTTTTCAAACACACCATAATCCTTTTATATTCTTTCTTTTTTTGTTTATTTTTTAATAGAGATATTATTATTAAATTATGTTTATATTGAACTAAATCATTTCAATAAGTATGCATAAACTCTGGTTAATTTTAATAACTAGGGAATGATTTTTTTTAGAATGTAGGTTCTTAAAAATATTTTTACTCAATATGAGTTTTAGTTAATCAGGTTCTAAGTAATTCTAACAGCAGTATTGAGACTATTTATGATAGTTATGACATTAAAGCATAGTGAAAAAGAAACTCTGAAATATACTCTAACTATTATTTATGTATTTTATTTTATACACTCTTTATATAATTTTATACTCACATAACCCATCCATATCTAAAAATTTCAAATTATCTTTGTTATATAACACATACTACTCCAATAATTTCTAATATCAGTTTTAATTTAAAACTAAAAGCTTAAATTTTATTTTATATAAAAACTCATGAACCAACCCATATTGTGACGTTATTCTGACTATTCCACCCATACACTACCATTTCCCACAAAAAACAAACCCAAATTGGTGGAATATAAAGTTCTATAAATTATACATAACATAATAAGAAAAAATTTCAATAAAAATGTGTTTAAAAAAAATTCAAACCTAAATATAAAAAATAAAGTTCTTATTATATTTATTTTTGTTTTTTTATTTTTTTTATTTTTCTAATCATTAATTTTTTTCTCTGTTAAAAACACAAGTAAACCGAATAACCCATCCCCAACAACAAATCCAAAAGTGCTGGATGAAAATTAACAGTCACTGATATATTCACTAAAAAGTTCACAATATCATTATAGTATAATAATAGTGAATATTAGGTTATTTCTCTCTATAGGAAAATTTGTGGTTTATAAGTTCTCTTGGTTATATTTAATAATAATGTAGTTAAAATGCGTGCAAATTTTTGATATGAATGAGATAAATGTGAAATTAGGATGGGATTTACCTTACTTAGAGTGGATAACCAGGGGTCAGATTTTACTTTTAGTGGGAAACTATTATCCAATAAATAGAAATCAATAATCTTTTTTGAGACCTCTCTACAGGTCGTGTAATGAAATTTTAAATCACTATATATTACTTAGAGATACTCTTTCAAACCACCTTTGGTTATTTTCAAGAAACATGTAGTTTCATATAATATGAATCACCCTACTCAATGGAAATAATTATTTCACACTTTTTGGGTACTGGTGATACCACTATATCTCAAGATTGGGTATTTTATTTAGGGGTTTTCAGAGCTAAAGAAGTGTGGTTTTCAATCACACATATGCTTGGTGTCACTACATTACACCATATTTACTATGATTTAAAGTGTATTTCCTTGAATTATTTATTATTATTTAAACTCTAAAATTTACCTTACATTCAAAAGAAATATCCACGGATATTTTATTTATTCTAAATGTGTTTTATGAGTTTACACTTTTCTCCATCAAACACAAACTCATTGGGAATCCATGAAATATCTAAAAGGATTTAATTATGACTAGGAGACAATATAATAACAATTAATAAAGATAGTAGTTCAATGAAATAAATTAAATTAAAAATGAATTACCAAATTAAAATACAAAAAAAAAATCTAAGAAATATCAAATTCAAATATAGATATGAAAGATAAGGGATAAGAATGGATCAGTGATCTCATGAGTACATGTTGATAAATCCACCCAAATCTAATTGATATCCTATAGATGTAACTCATTATTTAGTAAATATCCTCCATATTTTCTAAAAATATAGCTTATATCAATTTTATTATTTTATTACAAGTGTATTCCACCCCTCATTATCTTCTATCAACTTTTATATAGCATCTAGAATATTCACTTGATTACATACTTATTATGTGATTATTTCATGTGTATCATGAATTGAGAATTTTCTCTACATCATCACATTTTACCTTCCTTACAACTTAATATAACCAATTTAATTTAACCTCCCATGTTATATAGTATGATATCATACTAGGTAGAGATTCTATGGTCCCATTTTAGTATTTTTTTAAACAACATGTTTGAGGAAATATTTGTTGAACCTCACACTCTTAGAGTTGTTTTAATGATCAAAAAATCATTTTGGTATTCTGAAAATATTATTTCATGAATTTTTAACGCTCTTTTTTGAGAATATTTATAGGGTTTAAACTGACCAAATGGATATGTGCAAGAGGAGCATGGAAGGTCATTTGAGAAGGTGAAAAAGGATATTACCTATAACTATCTAGAGGAAGACCACTGTCCTGTTTGGGGAACTAGATATAGTAACTATAACTATAATAGGTCCAAAATATACATTGTAAGTCTCATCAGATAGCTGGTGGGTTCTATAATATTCTAGAAAACTAATGGTATCCCACTGAACTCCCAATAGAGGATATCAGTCAACTGGTGGCATCGAGGCAGGTGGTTAAATGGTATATTGAATTTGGTCTTCAACAGCCCCCTTGAAGTTCTAATGGCTCTATTGACTCATTAATGCCTAAAAATAGACCTTTAAACCTTTGTAGTCTATAAATAGACTCATAGGGAAGCTTGGAAATAGAAGTTGTTATGAAAATTCTTTATGTAATCAACTTCGTTCAATCTCTAGGGTCAATAATGTCAACAATCCATCTTTATCTAGATACATCTACCATGCTTAATTGTTAAAACTTATTTATCTATCATATTTTATTCTCATTATATATAATCTATTATGTTCCTCTATTTTAATAATTTAGAGTATGTAATTCAATAGGTTTTTCCCTAACAAGCCTTCTCTTCTTATTCCTATTTTCTTTCGGGTTCCTTGTTACCTTTGAAACCAAGATTCTTTTGGTTTCTTTCTTTATTATATTCAAAAGTAAAGATATTTGAGTTTATTACCATATTCTAGTAAAAATAAACTTTCTAACTTCTATTGGGTTCTTGGATTCATCTAAATTTAGGGAATTTATTATAAAACCTATCAATCAATTTATGGGGGAGTCACGAGGACTCATCTTGAGTTATTGTAGAACTCCTTTATCAAATTACATATCATTTTTATTTTCCTCTATGATTACTTTGTTATGTTATATATATTATTTATTATTATATGTTATCGGTTAATTTCATAATTGAATCATATTATTTAGTTTTAAATTATAATATGAAATTTACCCCCTTATTTCCATCTTACCCTAATAAATAGTTGGTATCATGGGAGATATTGTTTTCAATTCTTTTTAAAAATATTAATTTGTTTTAAGAAATGATATTTAATTATGGTATCTAATTCTTACACATAAGGGGATCTTAAAGGATATTAAATGGTTTAATCCCCTTTATTTGATGTAAAATGTGATACTTATTTAAAAACTCACATGTCTACTTATTTTTAAGTATTTTTTGTCCTGTTTGGAAGATTATCATGGATGGTTATAGGCCTACTAAAGAATCAAAAGAAAAATAGACTCCAAATGATATTTTGACTTTTAAACTTGATGGAAAATCCATGAATTCACTTCATTATGTTTTAGATTGTAATGAATTAATTGAATTTATACATTTATTCCCATGAAATTTGTAAATTGGGTGAAGTAACACATGAAGGCACAGGTGAAGTTGAAGATACTAGACTTGATAAGTATCATTGAGATTTTGAAAGTTTTAGAATTAATTCTAATGAATCAATTTTTGAGATGTTTACTTTATTTACTAAAATTTTCAATGGTATAAAATATATTGGGGATGATATTTCCACAAAAATACTTATAAAGAATATAATTTTGGGTTTTCTAAGTTATTAGAAACCTAAGTTAATAAAGAATAAAAAAGAAAAAGTCATCAAGAAAATAATGGTTAAAGAGCTTATTAGTTCATTCTTGATTTATGAGATCACCATGAAGTGAAAAGATTAAATTTGAGTAAAGTAATTTTAGGAAAAGAAGGCAATAAATTTTAAATCAACTGATTATTACTCTTCTATAAGAGAATTAGATATTCCATATCTTTCCAAGAAAGTAAATGAATATATTAAGAAACAGAAATTCCTTCATCATTCTATAAAAATAATAATAAAAATAATATGAGGAGAACTATTATTATTCAATTAAAAAGGTCACATAAAACTTGAGTTACCCATATATAAAAATATATTGAAATAAAATTATCAAATAAAGAAATCAATCATCATTTCAACTTAGAGTGAAAGTGATGATCCACTCTCCTCTTCTTAATCAGGTGATGATAGAAAAAAATGTCTCATTTCCCAAAAAGGGGCAAGTGAAGAGGTTAGTTATTACAATTATAAATCTTCCATATCTTCTTATTATTAAACCCATTTAAACTCTGAATATATTAAATATATTATAGTTTAACCCTCAATTGTTGTTTCTTAACTTACTAAAACTTTTTAGGTTCTTAAAAAAATATAATCAAGTAGTTTTTTAAAGAGATAAAATTTCTAAAGAGAAAGATGGATTATTATTGAAATTAAAACAGTTACTCAATTTTTTGAACTAGAAGGTAAAATTATATATATTAAAAATTACCTTTCTATGTTCCCCCATGGTGATTTTTTTAAATAAAATTTCAGGTTCCCAACATCATATAAAAAATCATTGTTTGTTGGTATCTTTAAATCATTATAGCCTGTATAAAGGTATAATTTTTGCAAGATTATGATAAAAAGATAAAATTTTCTGTTTTTTTAGAAAAAATGCATCTTATTTATGGATGTTATTATAAAAATTATGGTTATGTTGGGCCTAAATCGATACACTACTCTTATAATATTTATAATGGAAAATCTTATGATAAAAAAGTATAGATTCTAAAATTACTATTAGATTAAATTATTAGAACCAAATTTATATGAGAAACAAATTACTATTGATTATTTTGTAGAAAATACATCTCAATAAAAAAATCCAAGAAGCTATATGGTAATTGGATTACGGGTGATCAAGACACATGTGGAATGACTACTGCGAGTTCAATCATCTCGAAAAACTTGATGAAATCCACTAATCTATTAGTGATACATTAATGAGTAAAATAATAATTACATGAAAATTTGGTTGTTTTAAATTTTACCATTATTAAGAATTTTTATATGTTTGTATTTTGTAACTTGTTTTAGTATCAATCAATAATTTTTTCTCAAAACCCATTTCTCTAAAACATTTTTTCTTTTATTATGGGGGAGTGATTTATGAAAATTTTATGTCACTAATATTTTTTTATTAATAATTATTTAAAAACATGAGTTTTATTATTTACTTTATTCTAAAAATATATTTAAAATTCAAATTGATCTTTTATTTTTTTCTCGTTCTTTCTATTGAATATGATTTTAATAATGTTTTATATTGTTTTCCTTTTAAAATATTATAAACCTTGCATGATTTTTATGAACTATAACTTTTTTGATCTTATTTTTTAAATTATGAATTTTATATTTAAATTGAATTCAATTTATATTCTTTTGATATTTATTATATATATCTTTTGATCTTTATTTTTTGAAATTAATGATAAATCAATATCTTTATTGTCTTACCCTCACTCTATTTTTCTAAATATAAATTCTTGATTTATTCCTATTTCTTATCTCTCTTTTATCCTTAAGATGATTCTCCATCTAAGGGGGTTCTAACACTTTCCTGGAAATCATATTTGTCATTGTTTGAAGCTTTTATCCTCATTATGAGATTCAATTACCCTTTTTATAAATTTTTTTTGACTTTGAATATCTATCCTTATGAAATAATTGAATCTCTTTATGCATGAATCTATATTTTATAAATGATATATACTTTGTTTATTTAATCCTTATGATGAGAATATTTATTTATTAAAATCCTATTTATTGAGATTTTTCCTCACATCCAATTTTATTTTATATGAATTTTCTATTTAACCATTTTCCATGAGTTTCTTTTTAATAATTACAAAGGTAAAAATGTTTTGGTTTCTATAAAGGGGGAAGAATAAAATAGAATGAAATATTTTTTTTATCTCATAGTTTTCTTTATCTTTTTTTATGTAAATTATTCTTATTCTAATTTTTTATATAATTTCAATTGCTTAGGAAAATTTAGTAATTTCATCTTAAAATCATTTTTATAATATTTTTAAATTTCATTTTGAAATATTAAAATTCCTTTTTAATTTTTTTTGTTTATCATACGTGTTATACATTTCTTTTTTTAAAAAATCTATCCAAAATTAATTTCTATTTACCCTTACTTAACTTAAGGATATAAAAATATTTCATGTAATCTTGAATTTATTGATCTTTTAAGGGATAGTATTTGGCCACAATGATGAGTTGTTGTTTTTGATTATTTCAAAAAATGGGGTTTAATATTGTTTTCATTTTTGTTATTTTATAACCATCAATTTTATTAATATATATCAAATGTGATTTTCCTCGAAAATAAATCCATATCTAGAAATAAACAAGTGGATATGGTTTTGATGTAGATGAATCTAGAGGTATTAATCTTAAAAGGGTTGGTTGGTTATTTATCTAGTATTCTTCCTTGGCATAATTATTGGGCCTTTACTACACACATAGTTTGACACTACCAGGGTATTTTCTTTAGATAACTCAGTTAACCTTTACAAGATTTGTTTATGTTTTTATTTTCAAAATAATTTTTTAAATTCACTTATGGTATGAAATTATTTCTCTAATTTTATTTGAAATTAAATTCATTGACCCTTTATTAATATTTTTTGTATTTATATTTTTCCTTTTCTATTTATTTTTCAAAGGAATTTCTTATTTTAATGCATGTAAAGATCGAATCTTCTTAATTTAGAATATTTATCTCTTGAGATTGAATCTTTTTAATTATTTATTTTTTAAAGGATTTCATGATTTTAAAGTGTAACGCCCCGACCCCAGTTACCCAGAGTCAGTGCATTATTGTGTAACATTGGCATGATCACAAAAGATCAAGTCTCGAAAGACCGATTAGTTTAGTAGCCTTGGAAACACTAGATACATTAATAAGTCTTACATTACATCATAAAGTAAATCAAAACTATAACAACATCTTTTCTTCATATCCCCTCATACTATCCCTGCATGTCATTCATAATATACTTCATCACATCTTGGAAAAATTAAAACATTGAAAGGGGTGATCTCAGATGCTCAGTAAGGATAACAATATAGCGGAAGCTTTCATAAATAAACATAAACATTTAAGGCAATGTATAACTAAAACAAAGGCCTTTTAAACGTGAACTTTAGCATAATATGGCAAAAGTAAAATGAAATAATGCCATTTACTTATTCACATGGATATTCTACTGGTCGAATAATCACATGCAATATCAATAACCACTTTCATAATGATGGAATGCATATTGCCAGACTATCATAACCACGTAGCCAAGGCCTCGTGCCAAGACTACAAATAAGATTTTGTCAAGGCCTCGTGCCAAGACACTAGTTTGTCTCATGAGACCTGCTGATGCATCGAGGAGCTATAGCGGGCTCCACCCGTCACTTATTAAGTCCAATGCATTCCTCATATGATCAGGTTTAAAAAAATCATAAACCATAACATAATAGTATCACATAAAACATGCATGAAGGAAACATAACATTTACACACTTCAATCGCAAGATATCAATACAACACATTGATATAATAAAAACTTTATCAAAACCATTTTCAATACCAAAATAAAAGAAAAGTAAAACATGGTATTTATTTTTCTTTAAAAAAAAGTTATGGCTTATAGAGGAAGCCAAAACTCAAATAATAGTCACGGCGGCGGAGAAGTCGTTGTCGCTTCATACATAAGAAAAAAATTCCTTTTGTCGTTTAGTAAAAACGATTTGTATAAAAATATTCCTTTTGAATAAAAGTAAAAGTCAAAGGGGTTTATACACCGTATAATGGAAAGTTGTGTATAAAACAAAATATGCCTCAATGAAAGGAGATTGAGACAAAGTCCCTTACAAAGATAATTTTTTAAATAAAATAGATCTATTATGTGTATTCACTATAAGTACACATAAAGAAAATAAAAATACAAGATAGGACATAATAATATCATGACATTATTTGAAAATAGGAGATTAACCCAAAGAATGGAAATTGGGTTAAGAAATTCCCTTACCTCGTGTCCGACTTGACTCGACCGTTCTTTAACCTCCTGAATAATAAACTAGAGTTAATCTCTACCTGCTTAAGAACCTTTTTCAAGTTCATTATTCCTTTTATATCACTTATTACCATGTTGTGAACATTATGTAATTATTTAAGTTACTAACGGTCGTTTTTTCGATCTTAGGTACTTGAGTCAAAAATAAACTTCTTATAATTACACTTTGTTCATGTGGTAAAATATCCATTATATACATAATTAAATTCATGATTTAGATATCATATACATCATATATATCCATTATATACATTCATTTATAATATTACATAACATTTAGAGGTAAGAAATGAAATGCACTGTTCATGGAGATGGTAAGCCGTACGTACGCATGAACGCTACTTTCATTTCTATTTCGAATTAAATGGAATTAAGTTATAATTATATAAAGGTATAATATAATTCCAGTATAATATAATTTATAATACCATTTAATCCATCCTTTATACATCCCACATATGGCATTAACGATTCAAATCACTTTGACGGGGCGGTAGTCCACACTTCCTCAAATGAAATTATCGCATTTGCACAACATGCAAATCATAAATATATGTTTTAAATATAAAATACAGAAGCATATAGAGGAAATAAATATAATATATATCATAAATAAATATAGTGACATCATAATGGCCACCATTAGAGGTGGTAGGAGAAGATAGAACAATCATCGTTTCATGAGGCAGTAATTCGCCATCCACGGAAACAGTATGTTCTTTAATCATTAGACAGAGGTGTGTGTAAGTGTAGCTCGAATACTTATCATGAAAACATACTAGTATATTGAAGATACTGGTGTTTTTACAAAATAAAGGAATAAAAATAGTTTAAGGGGTTGGAGAAGCAAAATAAATCAAAATAACATAAGAGAAGACATTACCTTAAAATCGGGTAACTCTTTTTTGATTTGAACCAAAGGCTTCCTTGGGAAGAATTCTGCCCAAAGTGAGGCTTCTAGGAGTAATAGAGGAATGTTGAGAGAGTATTTGGGTAGAGTTTGGCCGAGATAAATGGCTTTAATGTGTGAATAAGGTGGTAGTGGTGGGGGCATTTTATAAGAGGAGAGGAGAGGCACTCTTGGAAAGATTGGAATGTTACATTATTATGAAATGATTTTCGGATTATAAAGGTCCCACAATGATATATTTTTAGGATTAGGTGATAAGGGTTCGAGATATTCCCTTAAAATAGGTTTTAGACAAGTGTAAGCCTTATATTTTACATTATCTTTTCATTTTATTTAAATCGTTAATTAATGAGGAAATCACCGCATCATCATTGTGTCATAAAAAATTTAATTTATTTAATGTCTAAAAATTATAAAAAAAAATATCACGACGTATTAAATCTTTTTATCTTTACAATTAATATTTATAGTAAAAAAGGTAATTTATATAACCCCATGTAATAATTGTTTTAGTAAAACAACACATGTTTGTGACAATTTTATTTTTACCTTAAATAAAAAGTTATTAATGTCATTATCTTACCCAAGTGGCTCCATGGGGTCCCCAAGTTGACCCATGGATTTTCTAGGTCGGCCATGACTCATCCAATAAGGTTAGGACAAGTTTAAGGGTATTTTCATATTTTTATAATATCATTTTTACCTTAAATTTCACTAATTACCTTTAATCACGATTAATTAAACTTAAAAGTTACTATTCACCAAAAATTATTTTAATCCCATTGAATCAAATTTTACTTCCTAATGAAAACCATGTATGTTGGATTTTTGAAAATCAAATCACAGAAGTGGTAATGTTTCATTTAAATGAAAAATCAGTTTTTAACTACTACTTCGTGGTTTCACTATTCATAAAAAATTAAAGTTTTTCAGAACAATTCCAAAATTTCACCCTAAGATATAATTAATATTCCGAATTCAAAAATGATATATATTTTTAAAAATTCAAAAAATATAATTTGCATTAATTAATTTTTTTAATAATTCCTGCTGTCACAACAAATAGCGTGTTTTTAAGAAACAATATATATCAGAAGATTGATAATTGTTTATGTCCAATTTTGAAGTGAAATTAATTCTAATGAACACCATTGGATAAAATGGTAAAAATATATTCTAATTATACTTTTAAACCACTAAATAGTATAATTTATCACTATAAATTATTTTTATTAAAAAAGTTATTTTTAAGTATTTTTTACTATTCATAAAAAACTGGAAGTTAGAAAAATACCAAAAATTAAACATAGGCTAATTTCAATATTCCGAATCAAAAAATGAAGTCCATTTTTAAATATAAAATATATATAATTTCAAAAAGTGGGTATTACTATTCATAATGTCTATTTTGATTGGTTGTGGTGCATTAGAATCTCGAACTTACGTACAATGCAAGCTATTGCATTATTGAAAGAGAAGCGTATCATGGAAGCTCGGGGTGTTACATAAAGTGTTATTTCTTAATATTTTATGGTTTTTATTTTATAATTTAATATAATTGTTTTGTATCCCTGTATCTTTAAATAATTAATTGATTGGGAGATGACACCTTTTAAAATTCTAATATGTTCATAGAAGATACAACCGTTTTGATACAAAATTCGTTCATATTGAAATTATATTTTATTATTCAATTTTCATGATTTATTTTAGTGATTAAAAGAATGTTTTTTATACTTTGATCACATGAAATGAATATTTTTTAGTTTTTATGTTATTTTTAAATGTTGAAATATTTTGAAATTCTAATTCTTTCTTCAGTTTGAAAATTTTAAAATCGGATTTGGTCTCTCATTTTCATCGGATAAATTTATATTGACTTCTATATCTCTAGTCCCTTTTTTTATAACCATAAATTGGGATAAAATTATGAGATATTTTTAGTTATAAAATAGACATGCTTAATTTCTCTATATTCTTTGATTTTTATAAATATTTCAATCAATTTTGAAATTCAATTGTTTTAATCTATTATGAGTACAAAAATGATTTATTAGCATATATTAAGTTTATTATTAAATATTTTTAATTATTTTTAATAATACATTGTATTCATTCTTTTGAAATAAATCTTGTGATATTCCAATCATTTTATATGAAAATATTGTCATATTCCAATCTTGTTATATGCTAATCTCATATTGTTTTTATCTTAAATGTTTGTGATTATAAAAAAAGAGGATATTTTTGTACCTCACTATATTAGATGTATTTTAATGAATAAAAACACCTTTTGGTGTTCTAATAATTTAATTTCATGTATTTTCAATTTTCTTTTTTTTATTATAAATATAGGTTTTCAATAAAACAAAGTATAGGTGAAAGAGGAGATTGGAAGGTCATTTGAGAACGCAACAAAGGTCATTACCAGTGACTAGTGGGATGAAGACTACTAGAAAGCTAGTAAAACAAAATAGAACCACCATATCTTTAATTGGAGAACAAGATACAAGATGAGTCTTAATAGCTAGCTAGTGGGTTCTGCAGAAGCTTAGAAAGATATAAGTAACAAACCAACCACTTGTTAAAGGCTACCGGGCAACTGGTGGCATCTAAACAGGTGGTCAAAAAGTTCAGAGATTTTGGCCTCTAGTGACCCCTTCAAGTTCCAATGACTCTATTGACCCATTAATGTAGCGACTAGTCCCCAAAAAGCCTAGATATTGTTTCCACTATCAATTACATTGACATGATTACAAGGAATAAAATCATAAAGGATCAAAGAGTTTTGTAGTCTTGGTAAACTAGATATATAAATGAGTCTTGTATTAAAAATGACTACACTAATTACAATATAAATTTTTTATTTTCTCCAAATAAATTAATTCAAGGATAACACTAATCCATCTAGTAAATCCCTGCATATATTTCATAGTATTCTTCTTGGATTCTTGGGGAAAGAAACATAATACGGGTGAGCTCAAATGATCATTAAGGAAAAATATAGCAGAATAAACAATGAATCAATAAAAATAATAATTCTGGTATGATAAATAATAAAACACACATACCATATAATTATGTAATTGATAAATAATTACATAAAAAATGGCATGGTACTAAATGGAAACAAATTCCATTCAAATAACTACATAAGGGAAAATAAATATGGCAAGGAAAGAAACTAAAAAACATTCCATTTAATTAATGAAATAAAAATAAAATGTATCCATAGACATGTCAATGAAAAATATCATTGATGGATAATAATTGAAAATTAATGAAGGAAATTATTTCTTAATGGACGTCATGTCTACGGGCATGAAAACCTATACTATCAAGACCTTTCACAAGATGGTTTAAAAATAGAGATAGAAACACATTTAATTTGTGCAACTACTTTATCTCATGAGAACCTATCAATGCCCAGAGAGGCTAAATAATGTCTATGCCCCACCTATCTTTACTAATTCAAATCATTCCTTATATCAAATAATCAAAATAAATAATATACCTTATCAAATATTATCATTGAATAAAGAATACAAAATTATCAATATTTCCCCAAAAAATAAAATAACTATCAAAGTAGAAACTGTATGTAAAATGGAATATGGTTTAGACAATAATAGTATCCATGATAAATGAAATAGATAATTAGGGAAAAATTCAATGTTTAATGATCATACGTGATTGAATATTTCAAGGCGAATAACAAATGGTTCAAGGAAGTGAATGTGAATTCTATACTTGTCCAAATCAATAATAAACTATCTTGTTTAATAATAAGGATGGTATCAATACAAAAAATACCGAGTGGAGAAAAAATAAGGTGTTTTTTGTTGATGAATAGAAATATTATAAAAATATATTTTTAAAAAAATTCTTGAGGAAAATATACTTTTATTATGAAAAAAATTGTGAATTTTTTTTCTTTAAAAATAAATTTTGAAAACATTTTATTTTAAAAGTAGACTTTTAGACATGAAAAGTAATTTTCAAATAAATGACAATAAGTAAATCTATACTTGTCATATGAGGTAAAAGAACATTCTTTTTTCATAGTAAAAAGGGTTGAAAAATTCCTTTTTGAGAAATAGACAAGAATATTACTTTTAAAACGTTAGTAAATGAAAAAAAGTGTAACAATTCCTTTACCAAATCATTTTAAAATAATTATTGAAAACATTTTAATAAAAAATGCTTTTTAGAAGAAAACAGGTTCTCTGAAAAAAGAGAGAAGTAAAATTGGGTTTTCTTAGAAACATTTTCTAAAACATTTTGAGTATCAAATAGTAAAAAAATGATAATAATAATTTAAAATGGTCATGAATAAATAGAGTAGAGAAAATTAAATGTTTTTTAAAAAATGGTCATAAAATTTCCTTGAATGGAAATACCATTGAAATATCGTTAAAGTTATTATTGAAGAAGATAATATGTAAACATTCCAAAGTTTCTCATACCAATTTGAAAAATGTTAAATCATAATAATCATGAAGGAATAATATTAAATTTAATTTTAAATAACATGAAGATAAATTAATTCATGATATAATAAATATAAATGAACATTTGATACTCTATAAAAAATAAGTAAGTGGTGAACATGAAATTTAACTCACTAAAGTAAACATGTGAGATGAAAATCCCTTACCTTGTGTTTCCTTTTGGGTGAATGTCTATTAACTTCATGTATAATATAATTATGTTAATAATATAATTTCTTGAAAGCATTTTTCATATTTATCATTAATTTTATTTCACTTTTTACTATGTTGTGTACAACTACTTAAACAATTATTTTTACATCTGGTGTTTACAAAAAATTCAGTTTATGTGTCAAAAAAAACTTTGGTAGGTCACCTATGGTCGAATGGGTCATTATATAACAAATAAAAAATAATAATCATGAAATAATTATCATATTTATTTATAAATTATACTTTTAGAAACAATCGTTACAAACAGTTATGAAAAATGAATCAATGTTACAATCATGGAGATGGTAGGCCATACGTACGCATGAGCAACATTCTTATTTTTCAATGATCATTATGGAAAGAAGGTAAGTAAAACTATATATTTCTTGAATTATAATTATATAATAAATTCCATAATTTTTAATAATATATACTAATATATATAATTATTGTGATGAAAAAGGAATCACATAATGTTGAGGAGGTGATAGTCCACACGTTCATGAATAACGATATGAATTTTTAACTGTGTGAAAGGGTAATAAAGGAAATGATATATATTTATATTTACATAAATTTTATTATTTCATGTATATCATATATATATTTTTTATGTATTTTATATTTAATTATAATCATCTTTTACAAATTCCATGTATTGTGTGAACGAATCACTTCGCTTTGAGGGGGCAATAATGCACACTTTCTCAAACAATGTTATCTATTAATGAAAAATGGAAAGTATTAAAGGTATGCGTTATGAGGGATTAAATAAGTATAAAGTGAAAATAAATATCATAAATATCATATATATCATATATAAATATATTTTTCATCATAATGGTCACCATGATAAGTGGTAAAGGAAAAATGAACAATTATTGTTTCGTGAGGCAGTAGTTCACCATACATTAAAATAATATATTTTTTACCAATTAGATGGAAGTGTGTGTAAGTGTAGGTAAAACCTATAATATCAAAAAATATAAAAATATTGTGGATAAGTTTTTTATTATATGAAAATGGGATAAGAATATTTGAGGTGGTGGAAAAGTAAATGAATGAAAAGAGATCGTTGAAAATAATTTCCTTAAAAACTGGGTAACTCCTTTTGGTGTATTCCAAAGGGATTACTTGGATGTATTTATGTAAAAAAGGAGTATTAAAGTTCTATGAGATGGATTTTGGGAAGCTATATTGGAATATATTGGCCTAACCCAAGTGGTTTGAGAGGTGTGAGTAAGGGGGAGAGGTGGTGGCCTTTTATAAAGGTAGAAAATGACTTATTTGGTAATTTTGAAAAGAAATTAGGTGTACCCACGTTTTTACCTGACCAAAGTATTAAAAAAACAACAAAATTAAATAATGGAAGGTTTATGGCCTAATTATTTCCATAAAATGGGTGTTGGACAGGTGTATAGGTCATTTGGGCCTTTAAGTTAATTTTTTTGACCTTTATTTGGCTTAATTTTACCTTAATAATTATAATTAATTTTAACTACTTGCACTAATATTTTTGGTCAAAAAAAACTTAATATTATTAGAAATTATAAATTAATCTTATTCTAAATATAGAATATATTTTTTCAAATTCTAATCATATAAGTTGTCGAAATTAATTTAAAATTCATCCCCTAGGTAGTATGACAATGCATGTTTTTAATGTAAAAACCTCTAAAAGTTTGCTATGTTTTTATAATCCATTTAAATGTAAAATTTAATAAAATTACATAAATTGTATTAAATGATAAAAATATTATCTAATTAAACATTTAAAAAAAATTAAAATTAAAATTTAACCTTATAAATAAATTTTATGAAAAATCAATTTTGAACTAAAATTCAGTATTTTTAACTATTTGTTAAAAAAATGAAATGTTTCCTAAAAATATAATAAATTAACCCAAACCAAATTATTATATTAATTTTTCAAATATAAATTTTATTTTGACATATTAAATCAATTAAAGTTTCAAAATTAATATTTAGAATTGGTTCTCCATTAAAAGACGGTAAAATTGCCTAAAATACATGTTTTTATGTGTGAAATAGAGTTTGTTCTTATCATATGTCAATCAAACCTAATATATGAATATCAAAAATATTTTATTGAATATTTAACTTATTTATTTCATTAAAATCATTAAATAGTTGTAATTAATTATTTTTATTATGAAAAAACACATTTGGAAGCATAACTATAATAATATTTCTTTTTTATATCCAATTAGTTCTTATTTTCGTTTCTAATTAATTGGTAACCAATGAATTAATTTTATATTTATATAAACCATAAATTTTCATTAGTTAGTTAATACTATTCATAACCGTTAACATAACAACTAGTTTATATCATATTATATTAAATAATAACATTTTAATAATATATTACTATTCAGTAAAACTGGGTCTTGTGTGTAATGCAAGCTATAATGGAAGGTTGTTATTTCATGTAGCACAAGTATAGTGGAAAACCACTATTGAATTTAATGCAAGCTAACTTAGTGTTGTGATTATTATAATCTATGAAATATATTATATTTATTTAATATAGTGAATATATTATAATGTATAAGGTTAATATATTCCATTTTCACACATGGTGTTGCGTGTCATACATGCTATTTAATAAAATGTTTTTACTTTAGAATTTTAGGGTGTTACATTATTCCTACCTTAATTAAATTTTATCCTATTAATTTAAACTTGATCTTATTTTTTTTTTGATATTTCCTACATTTAAATCCTACATCCTTAAAAGGGTTTGTAAAAAATCCACTAGAAAAAAGAGAATTGGAAGTGAAAAGTTCACATGAACTAGCATATTACTAGGTTTATATATATAATAACATTAGTGGAAAGTGAAAATATGTACTTGGAGGAAAAGCATAAATATTTATATAGAGTGAATGAGGTTATCAATCAAAAATAAGTGATTGATCAATAAAAAGTTGAGGTCCTCAAATCGATAAATCTGAGACGATTTAAAAGACACTGATTCAACAAAAATTAAGGTATTAGGACAAATTTTTTTGTTTGAAGATACATTTCCTAATGTTGATGAATTATTTTACTACTAAAAAATATAAGGAAATATACTTAATTTATAGGTTTATATTTCATATGATCAATCTTAATTTTTGGTTTTGGTTTGATCAAATTATAATTCATTCCTTTAATCCCAGAAATTAATTACCAATAATTACTTTTTTATGCTTGAAGTACTAAAAGAAACTTTTAAAGGATCGTATGGTATATTAAAGGGTGAAAAGTCTTACTATTTTTCATTAACTATCTTCCAAAACCAATATGGCTAATAGATTAATATCTAACCATTAAATTTAAAACTAATTGTTTATCATTTACATTTTTTCATAATTGTTTTAAATAAAAACAGTGATTAATTAACCAAGACATTGCACATTTCAGTGGTTGGAATGAAACCCTTATCGTCCTTCGGTCATGGGTTCAAGACCCATGGCCTTTCCAGATTTTATTGGTTGTCACCCAAATTATGGGTTTTCCTTTTATAAAACCATATTTATATAATTTAAAAATAAATTAAATGTCCTCTTTGAAATTTAATAATTAAATAAATTCTTAAATATGTTTTTCAATACATCCATTTTTTATAAAGTATCATAATCTTATTTGATTATTAGTGAAATTTAATTACTGATCATATGAACCCTAGAGGTTATCAATACCTTTAAAATTACATCTATATAAATTTAGAGGAATTATTCCTCAAATAAACTTTTCCTCCAAAACATATGATTCTAAAATCAAGCATATTCATTAGTTGTTTTATGATTCTTATCGCAAAAAAACCACTGGTAAAATAATTATACAATTTAATTATTGAATATTCAAAATAATTAATCAAAATATGTCCTTCCTTAGTCTAAGTTTTAACCATAATATAATTTTTTAGATTTCTAAATCATGACATTATATTTTTAAATATAAAAAACTAGGTCATTAATTGTCATTATCGATTAAAATTCCTCATAATGATTTGTAACTAAAACGTAGATTATCCTAATAATATACTCTAGGAGTAACAAACTAGGTGTGAAGTAAGGCCCATTGTCATATAACAAATTACCCTTAGTCAAGTTCAGAACACCTTTTCAGAGTTATTACTCCTATGTACATATGTGTCAGAACCATGTCCACTTGTAGTATCCAGACTGGTATTTTTTTATAAGAAAACCCACATAATCTCCAACTTTACAAAATTTTAAGATGTTATTCTATACTTATCCTCAAATACTACCTTAGGGTTAGGTTCTCTAACCTATATTTTTCTAAATCATGTTTCCAAGGTTGATACTAAAATTAATTTGAAACCAACCGTAGAAACCAAACCTTAGAAATCCTAGAGCTAGTGTATTTTATCAATTAAAATGGAATTATTATTCGGAATCAAATCCAGAAGGACCAAAGAGTTTAGTATTCTTGGTAAAATAGATACTTAAATTATTTATGTATTACAAATGAATAAACTAATTAGAACATAATTTTTTCTTCTTCCTAAATAAATAACTTTGATAATAACTCTAATTCATCTAGTAAATACCTATATATCTTTCATAGTATTCTTCTTGGTTTATTGGGAAAATAAACATAATATGGGTGAGATCAAACGATCACTAAGGAAAAAATATAGCATAAGAAATAATGAATCATTGAGAATAAAAATTATGAAATGATAAATAATAGAACACACATACCATATAATCAACAAACTGAGAAGGAAGTGCGTTAACAATATGGAAAGGTAAAAAATAGAAAAACTTTCCTTTTAAATAACTTGATAAGGCATAATAAATATTAAAAGGTATGAAACTAAAACACATACCATTTAATCAATGAACTAAAAATGAAATATATCCATAGATATGTCGATATAAAATCTCATGGATGAATAATAACTAAAACCGGATGAAGGGAATTCTTTCTTAATAGATATCATGTATAAGGCACATGAAAACCTATACCATCAAGAACTTTAAGAATATGGTTTAAAACTACATATAGAAACCCTTTAAATTTTCAAAACTAGTTTGTCTCATTAGAACGTATCGATGCAATGAGGGGCTATATAAAGTATGGTCCCCACCTGTCATTACCAGTCCAAATAATTCCTCATATCAAAATTCAAAATAAACAATATACCTTATCAAATATCTTAATTGGATAAATAATACATAATTATTAATATTTCTCCAAATAATCAAATAACTATCAAAGTTTCCACTGTATGTAAAATGGTATACATTTTAGGCAATAGTAGTATCTATGATAAATGAAATGGATAATTTGGGGAAATTCAATGTTCAATGATCATAGGAGATTGAAGATTTCAGGGGGAATAAAAAATGATTCAAGGAAGTGAATGTGAATATTTTCCATATAAAAATCAATAATAAACCATACAGGGGAAGAATAAGGATGGTATCAATACAATAAATCCCAAGTGGAGTAAAAATAATGAATTTTTTTGATGAATAGAAATACTATAAAAATATATTTTAAAACTTTTTTGAGAAAAATACCATTTTATTATGGAAAAACATTGGAAAAAACGTTTCTTTGAAAATAAATTTTTAAAACACTTTTTTAAAAATTTACCTTTTATACATACAAATTAAGCTTCAAATTAATGATGATGGGTAAATCCATACTTGATATATGTGGTTAAATAACATTCCTTTTGCATGGGAAAAATGTTTGAAAGATGAATTGTGGGGAAATTAAAAATAATATTCTTTTGAAAACATTATTAAAAGAAAATAATGGTAAAAATGTCTTTACCAAATCATTTTAAAATCATTTTTGAAAACATACCAATAAAACATGGGTTTTAGAAGAAAACAGGTCCTCCGACTAAAGAGAGAAATGAAGTTAGGTTTTCTTAAAAACATTTTATAAAAATATTTGTGTACCAAAGAGTAGAAAAATGATAAGAATAATTTAAAATGGTCATGAATAGCTAGAGTAAAGAAAATGAAATATTTTATTGAAAAATGATCATATAATTTCCTTGAATGAAAATACCATTGAAAGTTTATTAAATTTATTATTGATGAAAGTAATCTTTAAGCATTCTGAAGTGTCCCATACCACTTTCAAACATTTTATATCATAAACCTCATTAAGGAATGATATTAAATGGATGTTTTAAATTACATGAAGATAAAGGAATTCATGATATAGTATATAAAAATTTAAAGTATATACACCAAGAAAAATAAGTATGTGGTAAACATGAAATTTATCTCAGAGAAGTAGAAAGTGAGATGAAAATACCTTACCTTGTGTTTCCTTTTGGGTGAATATCATTTAAATTCCATTAAAATAAACTTATGTTAATTAATTAATTTATTGAGAACCTTTTTCATGTTTATCATTAAATTTATTTCACTTTTTACTATATTGTATACAATTACTTAAATAATTCTGTTTACATCGGATGTTTAGACTAAATTCAGTTTATGTGTCGAAAAGAACTTTGGTAGGTCAACTATGGTCATTGAGGTCATTATATAAAATATAAATAATAATAATCATGAAATAATTATCATATTTATACATCAATTATATTTTTAAAAACAATAATTACATATGATTGTGAAAAATGAACCAACGTTACAATCATATAGATGGTAGGACGTATGTATGCATGAGTAACATTCTTATTTTTAAATGATCGTAATGGGAAAAAGGTAAGTAACACCATATATTTACAGAATAATATCTATATCATATATAACATATTATTTAATCATATATAATTATATATATAATTCATATGATGAAAAAGAGATCACATCATATCGAGGTGGCGGTAGTCTACACATCCATGAATAACGTTATCACTTTTTTAAGTGTGTGAAAGGGTAATAAGGAAATGATATATATATTTAAATAAAGGTAATTATGTCATTAATATAATATATATTTTATATATGTATCATATTTTTAATTATAATCATCTTTTATAAATTGCATGTATCGTGTAAACGATTCACATCGCATTGAGAGGGCAGTACTCCACACTTCCTCAAAAGATGTTATCGTATTAACCCAAAATGGAAAGTATTAAAGATATGTGTTATTAAAGGATTATAGAAGTATAAATACTTAATAAATATCATATATATATTATATAAATATATTTCCCATCATAATTTTCACCATGAGAGGTGGTAATGAAAAAATGAACAATTATCATTCCGTGGTGCAATAGGTCGCCGTATAGAGAAACAATATGTTTGTTACCGATTAGATGGAAGTGTGTGTAAGTGTTGTTAAAACCCATAACATAATAAAATCTCAGAATATATAGGATAAGTTTTTTATTATATGAACATGGAATAATAATATTTTAGGTGGTAGAAAATTAAATGAAATAAAAGAGATCATTGGAAAGTATTATCTTAAAAATCAAGTTACTCCTTTTGGTGTATAACAAATGGATTAATTCAAAAGATTTATGCCAAAAGAGAGGATTCAAGGTCAAGGGTATGGGTTTTTTGAAATCTATATGGGAATATCTTTGCCAACCCCATGTGGTTTGTGCAGTGTGAGTAATGGGAAGAGGTGGTGGCTTTTTATAAGGGAGTAAAAAGACTCACATGGTATTTCTGAAAAGAAGTTATCTGTACACAAATTTTACACAAAAAATGTCTTAAAAAACAAAAACAACTCAGTAATTTAAGGTTAATTTACTACTTATGTACATAAAAATGGTTTTGGACAAGTGGATAAGTCATTTTAGCCCTTAAGTTAATGGTTTATTTTGTTATTAACCATAATTTTACCATAAAAATTTATTTAATTTTAATTACTTTCACTAATAGTTTTGGTCAAAAACAAATATGGTATTATTAGAAATTATAAATTATTCTTATAAAATATATGGAAACCATTTTTCAAAATTAAAATCATATAAGTGTCAGAAATTAATTTAAAATTCATGCTGGAGGTAGGATGGCAATGCGTGTTTTGAAAGTAAAAATATCCAAATGTTTTCTTTGATTTTATAATCCATTTCATAGTGAAATTGATTATAATGACATAAATTTTAGTAATTTATAAAGAAATTATCCAATTAAACTTTAAAATTAATTAAACATATAATATAAACCTATAAATATATTAAATGAAAAAGTAGTTTTGAACTAAAATTTAGTATTTTTAACTATTCATTAAAAAATGAAATGTTTCAGAATAATATCAAAAAATGCACCCTAAAATAATTTTTATGTTCATATTTTAAAGGTGAATTTTATTTTTACATATTAATCTATTAATGTGTCAAAATTTAGATTAAAAATGTGTTCTCCATTAAAAGGCGGTAAAATTTCCAAAAATATATGTTTTTATTTGAAAAATATTTTTTGTTCTTATCTTTTTCCTATCAAACATAAGAAATGAATATAAAAAATATTTTATTAAATATATAATAAGTATATTTCACTAAAATAATTAAATAATTATAATTAATTATTTTTATTAAGACAAAAATATTTTGGAAGCATAAATATAATAATATTTATTTTTTATATCCAATTGGTTCTTATTTTTGTTTCTCATTAATTGCTAACCAATGAATTAATTTTATTTTTTTATAAACTTCAAATTCTAATAATTTAGTTAATAATATTCATAACTGATAACATAATGTCTACATTATATCATATTATTTTAAATAAGAATATTTTAATAATATATTATTGTTCGGTAAAACTTGGTCTTGCGTGTAACGAAAGCTATTGAAGAAGGTATTTATTGCATGTAACACAAGATATCAAGAAATTTCTCTATTACATGAAACACAAGATAAATCAATTTGGTGTGTATTATAATATATGGATTATATTATATTTTTTTAATATAGTAAATATATTATAATGTATCATGTTAATATATTCCCTTTTTACACATGGTGTTGCATTTTATACACGCTATTGATTACAATGTTATAATTTATAATTTCAGGGTGTTATATTTAAATTATATAAATAGAACTAAAACATTTGGATATTATAAATAAACCCATGGGGAGGCTTGATAATGAATGATTTTGTGATAATTTTCCATGAAATCAAGTGTGATCAATATCCAGGCTCAATTCTGTCAATACTCTATCTTTCTCTAGAGAAATTCATTATACTTAATTGTTAAGACTCATTTTTCTATCATATTTTTCTATCATTATCTCTCATATATTATTTTCTTATATTTTTAGAATTTAGACTGTTTACTTCAACAGGTCTTTCCCCAACAAATATTTTCTTATTATTCTTTTCTTCTAGGCTATTGGTTATAGTTGAAACGAAGGGTATTTATGTTTCATAATTTATTCCATTAAAAATAAAGGGACTTTCAGGTTCTTGAATTATTAAAATTAAAATTAAATGTCTAACTACTTTTGGGTTATTTTTTACCACTAAAGTCAAGGGATTCAATATAAATCCCATCAATAAATTTAGGGGATGACATATAGGGACTAACCTTGTGTTATTTCTGAACCCCTTTATCAAATTGTGTTACCTTTTTATTTTCCACTATGAAAACTTTGTTTATTATATATATATTACTTATTCTTGTATATCATATCTTAATAAAATAATCATATCAGATTATTTAGTTTTAAATTTTAAAATGAAATTCACATATTTTTTCTGTCTTACCTTGACCAACACTCTTTTACTTGTGTAAATACTCTACATAATAGTGACATGATCCCTATGGATCATATTTACACTTCTCAATATTTTTTCATTGTCCAACTAATTTATTTACATAATGAAGTATAAAATCTCATGTAACTCAAGGACTTGAAAATCCTTTCATGCACACTAAATTGCCTTAAATTAGTTTTAGTTATGCTTATATAAATATTATATATTCTTACATAACCTTTGAAATTTATTATTTAATATTATATAGCCCACGAATCTTAAAATTTTTATAATAATGTGTGAAATCCTTACATAACCTCTACATCGTTCGGGTTACTTTTACCAGAGAACATGAAATATTATTTTTCTATTATATGGATGGATGATTATTATTGCATAGATTTTTCATGGATAAGGTTATTCTTACATAGGTGTTGATTAATTATACATACCCATGAAAAATTTTTATTTAATCATACAAGGATAGAAAAATTCCTTACCCGAGTAAGGAGTTACTCTTACATAACTAGATAAAAAACTAGGTTACTTTTATACAGTTGAAACTCCATTTATTTCTATGGGTTGTATTCAACCATATCTGTTCCTTCAAAAAAATTATTTAAAGAATCAATGTTAGTAAATTTTATCAAAAAATAAAACCAATAAGAAATCAATTATATATTTTTTAAAAGATCATGATATATTTACAAGACAATATAAATATAATTTAAATTATAAAAAAAATTATATAATGAAAAAAGATATATTTTTTCTTTTGAATCAATATTCAAAAATGAAAAATCTATTATATTAAAAAATAACTCAAATTTTCTATAAAAGTATATCTTTTCCAAATTATATTTATAAAACCCCAAAACGACAAAATCAACTAATTACATGGGATCTTGGAGTAAAATTAAACCAAAATAGTCCAAAAAATGATAGAAATAATTAGTTCAAAATTTCATTAATCAACAACTTACATGAGTGGTGAATATTTGTGATTGTGTAACACTTTATAATGTTTGTTTATTAATTTGTGATCGATTACACCTAACACCTGATTAATTAATCCAATAAATTAATTATACATATATATAATACTAGGAGAGGAAATTTTATATAGCATATCCATTACTTGAGGAATAATACTAGATACAAGAACCAATAATATTCTATAAATAGTTTAATAATGGTTTAATAGAATTATAGCTAAATATTTCTATTATTGAATAAAAACATAAATCTATAAAAAACAGTCATACAAGAGATGTTTAATATGGTTTATCCTAAGGTTATTAGGACATTATGTATCCTATAGAAGGAAATATTCCACTAGAGACTTTGGATATGATGCATGATCAATTTTATGATGATGATATATTTGATAATTAAACAAGAGTAGAAGAAAATGATGAAGTGTGGGAGGAGGAAGAAGCTAAAGAATGTGCTAGTGGTAATATAATAGTAACACAATAGCCACTATTCAATATAAACCATTCGTACCACTTTGCATCATATCCATAAGTAATTTCAAAGTTTTTGTAATTTAGATATAATTTTATCTCACCTCTGAGTGACTTTATTGGAGTAGCATTAGGAAGATATAATTTAAATGAAAATACACTATATGATGAGAGTAAATTTGAAGTTAAATATTATTTGAAAAGTATTATAAAACAATATCATATAGAGAGGCACATTAGATAGATAACTACATAAATAAAATGGGGATGATACAAAATAATAAGTTACATGTGTTTAGATAACTATAGAATATTATTAAAGGATATAAATGATTTAAATTTTAGAGGTTTTAAGTATTATGATTTTTAATCCCCACACACTTATGTCCAACCTATCCTTAGATAGGTCTATATGACATTAGATAATGAATTTGTCTTAAAAAATATTTTTTGATGATTAGGATGTGCCAAGACATTCCTATGGACTTGGATTTGGAACAAATATGAAATTCTATGGGATATATGATTTGATAGAGGAAGGATTGGAGGGAAAAAATCACTTGTGAGTTTTTATAGTGATAGAGATGAATCTTTTTAGGTGATATACCAATTTCTATCTACATTGAATCAAAATAACCAAGTTGTGTACCACCTTAATATGAAATGAATTTTGTTAAAAAATAACTAATATTATTGGGATTGTGTTAGAATTCATTAGTTCTTCTATTAATTCAAACATTATATTTCCAATTTCAAATTCTGAAAATAAGTTATACATATTTATGAATGATTTCTATATAAAAATTACACCAATATACTTATGATTGTTGCCACATAATATTGTAATTGTGATATTATTCTACTTATATTTTGGATTTCCATTAAAAAAATATGATTCACATAGTCAGTTATTTGATTATACCAACTGTCATTTCTTGAAAAAATATGGTGGAGCATTGGTATCATATCATTGTCAGGTGATCAAGTAGGTAATCAGTGCTAATAATATTATTTTGTTATCCCTAAATGCATTCCATCGATACCATATTTAAAACATCATTGAAAATGACAACAATACTTTTCACAATTATGATACAAATAAATCTTTTTCCAAGATATGTATATAATAATACTTTGAATATTTATAATAATAAATACAAATTATCAACAATCATTATATAATTTTTTGAGTTGTTAATACCATCCAGTACTAGTTAGAGAAGGTTTAAGTAGAAATTATAAGAGATTAAAAATTATAATCCATTTTTATTACTATTTGATGTAGATTACTAAGGATATGTGGTATTTATCATGCAACAATGTGAAGTGGTATGGACACTTAACCATAGATATTTTGGAGTCTATCAAAGGAATTTTCAAGAGGATATAAAAGCTACCTATAAATGGACTTATTCATGGAATATTCACTCATTATGTAATGTTTATTTTCAAATAGGAAGGCAAGATGAATATGGAATCCAACATGGGACACAATATGGATAAAACATTCAACGAGAAATTAATAAAAACTTCTATTAATATTCATATTATTAGGTGTGAATGCTCAATTGGGAAGCACATTAATTCAAAGTGATAGACTATCATGACCCCAGTATCGGTATAAATTGTCGGTTGTTAGTGGTATTACTGGAGTAATGGTGTTTTTTTTGTGGAAAATTATAGGCTTAGAGGTATCCATGTAAACACATCATCACTACATTCACATTACAAACATATATTAGGACTAATATATTGATATAATGTACCATCTTAACACCATTTTCAACAGTTATAGTGAACCTTAGATACCTATAGGGGAGTCTTCGAATATTTGGTTATCCACCGAATAACCTAATGGAGATATATTCACTAAATCCACATAGTATATGTGATGCATGGATATATCATTTTTCATGGATTATTATGACCATGTATTTAATGGCATGGATGGAAACTTGAGTAATCCTCCACTTAAGTTATCATTTAATGAATAGTTTCCTAAAATAATAATTATGGAGGTGTTGTATTCATATATTATATGTGTGAAATAGAATTTGAATTATCACTTTTAGTATAAACACATGATTTAATGATAACATCACCAAGGAACATCTATGGTTTTATTAAAATCCACTAAAAAATTATGGTAGGTGTTATATGTGGTTCTTAATGATTGGACGAAACTCCTAAAAACCCAAAGCTCTCATATTTATTTCTCTTTTGTGTTTGATGCACTTTTATTCCAAGGACTTATAATAGATCCCACACTAACGTAAAATGATTTCTCTTAACCCATGGATACCTCATGATGTGGGAAATATTTGGATATTACTAAATCATCTCTCTCAAACCCATGTGGTGGTGTTTGAATATGTAGTAATGGATTCTTTGGTGAATGGTACACATTTACAATATTTTTGTATTCCATTTTATAGGGTTTCACATATTTCTTCATGGGTGATAATGTGAAAGGGATACAATCAATTTTTTAGGTTTTAATAATAATTATTAATGCCTAATGAATCATTTTAGTGGTATTAGACCCTTCAATGCATTATATTTTTGAAATATTACTTGAAATTATAAAGAAAACGTAAAACATAGGATCATTTTTTTTCTAGAAATTCTGTTTACCTTTATTTTTGATGGATCTGTGTAAAGGTTGTTGTATTTTACCCTTATGTATAATGGTTTATGTAAGGTTAATTTCATTTTAACTTTACATAAATTATATTATTTAAAGGTCATATACATTTTACTATTACATAGAGTGGTCTATATAAGGTTATCCCTTACTTAAAATTACATATATGAAACTATGTGAAGGTTATTTAGATTTACTATTATATAGAACAATTTACGTAAAGGCCACAAAGATTTATCCTTACATAGAACAATCCACATAAGGGTCATTCTAATTTACCCTTACATAGAATGGTTTTCATAAAGGTAAATGAATTTACCAATATATGTAATGGTTCTATACAAAGGTAATATAAATTAACCTTATGTAGAATGATTTTTTATAAAGGTAAATGAAATTACCTTTATACTAAATTGGTTTCTTCCATAAAGGTAGTAAAAAAATAACATTTTTTTTAATTTTTCTATGTTTTCTTATAATTTATAATTTTTTTTATAAATTATAATAAATGTTATTTGGGGAACATTTATTAATTAATAAAGGGTTTATTAATTAATTAATTATAGAAGTTTTATAATTAATTAATAACTATTTATGAAATATTTATTATTGATATTAAAACAACATTTATACAAAATGTCTTATGATCTAGAAATAAATTATTTTTTAGAAATCATAATAGTTAATTTATTAAGAGTTATAAATTACATAAATAATAAAAAATAAAAAAATAAAAAAAATTATATTTAAATTATGAAATTTTCAAATTAAAGGGTCTTTTTTAGGTTATTATTTAAGCCACATGAAAATGGTTTTGATATTTTAATTGTTCACGGTTTAAATAATATTAAGTATATGATATTTAGATTATGTAAAATGTTTATGTAATTGAAATTTTATTATAAAATTGTTAATAATTCATAAAATATCATATATTTTAAATAAAATAAAATTCAATGAAGAATATAAAAGAGTTCACATTGGATTGAATTTAAAATTCTTGGGTAAAAAAGTATGGAATGTCCATAGTAATAAGAATGCTCATAGAATGGTTATAGTAAGATTTTATTGACGAGTTAGTCATAAATGGTTATATCAAGTTTAAATACTTTAGTTGTTAATTTATTTAAAATTTTATTCCTTATTTTATTCATAGTTATAAACCATTTATATTATGAATCATGAATTCTTTAGTTTAAATGTTAAACTAATTCTATGAAATAGAGCCTTGTTTTACATTCTAGGTGTGACAATGTATTTAGTTTTTTATCTAACTTAACCTTGGTTTATAATTAAAGATATGAATCTGAATTTATTTATTGAATATAGTATATGAATATTTGGTTTTAGAGTTATGATGAATTGAATTCTATTATGAGTAAAATATCTTAGGGTTGTGGGAATGGGGATTAGACTACCAATAATCCTGGAGACTTATTCCTTGTCTAGAAAGGTGAACTGGGTAGGTTTTCTATTACTACGAACTTACACATGTAGAGATTGTAAATCTCATATAACTCTCCACCTTTACATGAAAATGTCATGCAACGTATGGTTAAAAAGAATTCAAATATGTATGAATATTCTTAATATCTATTTTTGTGTGAGAAAAAAAAACATGGGGGTATTTTAAAGAATTACACATCAATATGGTTTTAACTTATTAGTTTTTTGGAGGGAATATGATTCCAATGTAAATTACATGAAGTATAAATATATAAAATGGAATAAAATGATATAATATGGTGAGATTAAATCCCCTTAAAATACAACATTTTAGATTCCTTCTTAAAAGGTACTTGTCAAGACCTTGATTATCTAACAGGGGAGATCATATTAAATTCATGTTACCCTAGATTATCTTGGGTAAGGTAAAAAAACATAAGCAACTCTAGGCCATCCTTGTGTGGGTGATGCTAAAGTTTAATTCCTCTAGATTGCTTGTTTTTAGCCTATTTTTGTTCTATTTTTGGGTTACACTAACTAGGATAACCTAATAGGATTAGGTTACTAGATTAATAGAGTTGGTTTTATCCATACGTTTTCTTGGAAAAATATTTTTCCACTCAACTATCCAAGAATCACAACTGTTTTTATTGAGATGATTCCTTATATAAATATCTATGTTATGGGAGAAACATTAATGCAAACCAATTCTTAGTTAAATATGGATATTTTCCCACTAATTGATTTGAGGGATTTAAAATGGGAGTTATCATTTAGTGGGATATCATTTAATAAAAGATATTATTAAATGGTTAATAAATCATGATATTCATCTCCTAAATTATTACCATTGATTAATAGTGTCACCATCTCAGAGATAAACTTCAATATTAGGTTTTAGAAGGTTAAGCTTAGTGTAATCAACTCCTAAGACTGGTAAATTAAGAAAAGTTCTTAAGGTATGATTGTTAATTTAAAATTCATTAAAGTAAAATAAATATTCTATCTATTTGAGAAATAAATAATCCTGAGTAATAAAGTGTTGAAGTTATTCAACATATGAATCTAGATGAATATTGAAGCATAAAATTATTTAATTAATATTTCAATTGAATTACATGAAAAAATACCAAATGAATTTTAGTCTCTATTTATGTACTCAATATTATTAGGTATATCAATAATCTAATGAATTTTAGTTTCCTATACCCAATATGATTGGGTATGAAAAATTATATTCAATATGGTTGAATAGGATAATAACTTGGTGAGTCTAAAGGTTTTATTAATGCATTATTGGTTAAGAATTCAGTTATATTGTTTTAAAAGATACATGATATCGAATATGTGATTTATAAGTGTAATAAATATATAGAAAGTCAAAAAGATAAAAGAATTGAAGAATGATTCTTGAACTAATAGAGAAAAGATGTTACTATATTAATAACAAGGATGCTTCAAAATTGGATTAACATGTCATAGGATGCGTATTATCTTATTTTTATCTTGATAAGAGCATGTAAAATATTATTTTTCCACAAAATGAGATAGGTATTTTAAATTCCCATAGTTTATGATTTATCAAAGTTTATATTATTCTTTAAGGGGGACTAAAAATTCCTTGTTTCGGTTAGTGAATCCTTTCTATTGTCATTTATGGAAATGTTTTTAAAATGTGAATGAGTTTAAAAAAAATTTACACAATATTTCAAATTGTTGTTAATAAATTAACTAGAAATACGATTTCTATGTACTAATGTTGTATAGAGCGTAAAAATGGTTAAAATTTCAAACCATAAGTAGAAAATTTTACTGAAAATTTTAATTTTTTCATTGAAAATATATTCATGGTCATTTGAACCTATGAGTTTCAAGAAGGAGAAATAATTATTCCATATGATTACATTATCTACATTACCTGATGGAGTTTATGAAAATCCATGTAAATACATGTCTGGTATAAATTTATAGAAATAAATTCTTTAATTAGAAGGGTTTGTGAGACCAAATGTATAATTTACAAGTGTTATAAAAAAATAGGAGTTAAAATAAAGGGAATAAATTATAGAACCTATTTTTTATATGAAATTGATGAAGAAAAGGTTTATTACATCAATATATTGAATGTAAAATAATATATCTATATTAGATGAATTTAAATAAAGTATGTATATCTTCATCTCATTTATCTTAGGTGATAAGAGAGGTGGTTCGATAAAAATAGTTGTTTTGAAAAAAATAAAGATGATTATTTGTATACACATGGTTTATGAACCATCAAATTCTATAACATATTTTGAAAAGGTGAGAAAGATAATTTTTTTATCCAGGTTAAGGTGTTTATATAGATGTTTGTTAAAATTCAAGGGAATGTGTTCCAACCTCCCATCAATGTTATATTTTCATAAATTCTTCTTTTCAAATGATATTTCTCAAAACACATAAAATAACATATCCTAATAGTATTTTATATTTTAAATATCCCTATTAAAAAAAATGAAAATTATTTCTTAACAAAAAAGTGTTTGGGTATCTTTATAATATATTTAAAGAAGAATATAATGTCTAAGAGGTAAGTGAGAGTATATTTTTACTTATAAAAGTTCAAAGTTAATAAATAAAGTATTAATATAATGTAATACTAAGGTTTCTTTCACTTAATATCCTAAAATATTTTTAGGAAACGTTATGGTAAGTAAAAATGAAAAGTGTTACTTTTAATTACCATTTATAAAGTGAATTTAACTATTTATTAAAGAATTTTACCAGTCTAAAATTAAAATGATATTTCAATTAATATCCTAAAAGGTTTTCGATATATGATTATAAAGAAAAGTTTAATGAGTTGCATTTAGTTATCTTTAAAAGTGAATATCACAATTTCCCTAAGGATTTTATAATTCAAGTTATATAGTGCATTACACTTAATATCCTTCAAGAGTTTAAGATATGATGGTAAAGATAAATGTAAAGTGCAAAATTAGGCATTATAACCAAGTGGATATTAATTTATCCTAAAAGTGTATTGGGTATTTTGGTAAATATAAATGTAAACGGTGCATTTAGAACTATATAAAAGTGATTTCCCCTTTATCTGGAATGGGTTTGGGTGTTTTGGTAAAGTAATAATGTAAATTTTAATATTATTTGAAACAATTCAAGAGAACATTTTATTGGAAAGTGTTATAAGGATGATAATGATGCATTCAGAAAGAGTTATAAGTATAAAACATAAGTGGACATCATAAAATTTGATATGATGAATTTAAGAAGTTTGAATATGTTTAAAGAGATGAATAGATCAAAATATGGTTCCTAGGTCCCACTATTATTCAAAATTTCTTTCTTAATAGATGTTACTCACTATATGAGTTAAGTGGTATGGTTTTTTACATGGTCACATAGATATGGGACAATAATTAAATATTATGAAATGTGTTAATAAATTTATCTAAAAGTTAAGTATAAATAAGGATGATCTCGGAGTTTATCATATATGATTTGATAGATGGGAACATATGTTGGTTTTTTTAAATTCTTAAAACAGTTTTAAGAATATAAAATGTATCACATTAGATATAATCTCCACTTTACCATTCTTTCATGTTGGATGCATAAATGTATATAAATATATATATTTCTTGAATTTTATTGAAAAAAGACCTCTTAAAGTACAATTTTAAGTTATCCCAAACTAATGTGTATTATAAATTATTATATGTTATAAAGAAATATTAAAGTTATAATGAGTAGAATTCTTGTTTGGAGATACAAAATATAATTATAAGGTAAAAAAATAATAATAAAATTATTTGTATGCATTAGATGACCCACTAAGTATATCACATAGAGTAACAAAAAAATTTCATTGGTATACTAGTGGTATATGGATTATATTTTAGTCCCCACTACCTATGTTTGATGAGATACCTAGTATGAGAACCTTCATAAATTGATACCATACTTTTGAAAGTATGTATATTGAATTAGATAATATGTAGGTGGTTGGGTATGTGGTTGATCATGTCATTTGCTAGAGATCAACTGAGATATAATTTGTTAACTTGTATAAATATTATGACATCTTGTACTTTGATTGAGATAGATTTTGGAGTGTGCATCCGTAACTAGAAACTACATATGATGGGATTATCTATTCAGATGTGTAACATGTTACATGCTTATCCCTGTGGATGAATGAAATGCGATGTATTCATCGACCAAGTCAGTTTATACTTTTAGAATCTGGAACATTTGATAAGGCTATTTGGGATTGACATATTCTATGCCCCATGGTCACTCGATGTCTTGTAAAAAGGGAAAATATTAGAACACATGTTTCCAAATGATTCAAATGAGTGGAAACAACTATTAAGATACTTGTGTTTGATAGAGATCATACCAAACCACTTTGTAGTTTGATTATTACTATTGATTTTCTAGAGGCTCCTCTTTTATTAAAATTAAAAATCCAGTGATTTTTTTGGTATAAATTATATAAAGTCCCATGGGGTCACACATTGTGTTTTACTAAATAGGTATTGCGTTTTATAGAGAGAGTTTCTCTAAATGTGTTTTAGATTTTATCCAAAAAGGAGTTTTGGATGGGTATTCACAAGGTGTTTCATAAGATGTGATACGAGGTGAATTTAATGATAAATTTCTAAAAATGTTTTGGAAAATATTAAAAAGGAGTTTTGGATATGATTTTACAAGTTATTATATATTATAAAATATATTCTAAAATGTAATCTATGTGGCATTAGAATAATTGGGATATTGAATAAGATATATTTCATAAATCCATATCCAATATGTGATGCATCACAATATGATTTCACATGGAATATTATGCCACTAATTTTGATGATGTTTCTAGACACTCAAAAAATTCACCACCAAATCTATCATTTAAAGATCATTTTCATAAAATGAAACATGAGGGAATTATTTTATTTATATATGTGATGTATGAACTATAAGTTGAATTAAATCACATGTTTTAAACACATTAGTTAATTCTAATATCACCAAATAGTGTCCTTGAGTCTATTTAAATCCACTAATATAGAATGGAAGGTGTTAAATGTTGTTATTGATTCTTGGATGAAACTCCCTATATCCTGAAGCTATATTCATTCTTCCATTATGTGTTTGAGGAACTGTCATGTAGTGGGGATTAAAAGGACCCCATTACAACATTGGATTATTCACTCAGCATATGGATACCTACTAGGGTGGGAAATATTCAGGTTACCACTTAGTGATCTTTCTCAAAGCTATGTGATGGTGTTTGAGGATGTAACTTGGATTATTTGGTTAGAAACAATATTTCATAGTATTTATTCATTCCATTTTACATGATTTCACATATTATTATATGGGTGATCTTGGAAAAGGGATAAAATCATTTTCACAGTTATTATGATTGTTATTAGACCCTAAAAAAATTCATTGACAACCTAATTCGGTAGCTAAAATCAGTAGGTAGCATCCATGATGTAGACCAAAGTCCATACATTTTTGAAACAAAATAGATTCACCTAAATAACAATCCGCATGACTATCATAGTATATATATCAAGGAGATGGTTATAACTGAAAGTGATGTACTAACATTTTTGGACCTGGTTGAAACTATAATTAAGAATGATATATTATATTATGCTTATATTGATGTGTATATGTATATTATTTGATACATATTTTATTTATTTCATGATAGATTTCTATATCTTTCCTTATATAAATTGTAACATAAAAACCCTTTAACTCATGAACTCATTGAGTTATAACCCCATTAAACAATATTCCACAACTCATATAGTTATTAACTCCCAAATATTATTGTTTAAAACCCTAATTATTAAAGACTAACACCTTTAACCACACCTATACTAACCCACTCATTAACTTATTAAATCATCCAAATATAAACCCATTAACTAATATATCTTATTAAACAGATTTATTACATAATTAAAATGAAAGTTATTTTGGGCCTAGAGATAAAATATGTTATTTAATTCACTTATTTGTAAATACAAGCTCTACGTGATGTGCTTGGTGGGTATGAAGTTTAATAAATTATAATAAATATGTTACATTATTATCATCAAATGAATACTTCCCCTAATATCATCCATTATCTATGTTGATCCAGTTTCTAAAACATCCCTACATGTTATCTCATATTTTTTTATTACTATATTATTACTTCCCTTATTTAGAGTTGGAGACATGAGGATCACACATTGATCCTGCCTGAGGGGAAGATGACCATCACCCTATTAGATATAGAATATATCTTGGGCATCCCAATTAAGGGTTCCATAGTTACAATACCTAGCTATAAAAAGTAGTATGAGATTGTATATAGACTACTTAGACTTAACATTTAGGGTGATGGTAGTGAATTTGATGATAGTATCTTATGTATGGGGTGGATTGATAATCACATCACAAATACAATAGGGATATTGATGAGTATACAATCATTTTTATGCATACACATATATCTTGTAACTCATTTGAGGGATATTTTTCACTAAAAAATTATTTGAGTTTGTTCTCATGATTTAGTTGGGCTTACCCGAGGACTTCTATTTGGTTAAGAGATATAGTCATACCTCTGAATACTTTATGTATATGTATAGAGAATTATGAATAGTATTCCATTCAAACAAAAAATATATTTGGGGATGTGTCATCCTTATTCAGATGTTGGAATAGGAAAACCTTCCTCAAACCTCCTCTATACATTTCTAGAACGGGATTCCTGTGGAGGTTTTTCATGATACTCCTCATGTAAAGTGGTATGTTTATAATTTTAGTATTAAATAATTTTTGTGTGACTAATATCATAAATGAGTTTTAATCAATTATTTCTTTATATTTTATATTATAAGTGGAGTTTATCACACTATTATGTCATGATGACAATACATAATTTGATAGTTTATCATATCATGGTAGAATATATACCACTTGATTATGTATGTATATAATTATTTTTTTTATTAAGATTATTATTCTGAAACTAAATAATTTTGATAAACTTATTATAAAATATTTTCAAATATTATATTTTATCATTTGAGTTTTCATGGAGGATGTACCGATGTGTCTTTAAAAAGATCACTGCACACAACACTATTGAGATTGAGGATTACATGGTTCTAGGACCTATAATAAAATTTCACATTTTCATGCATCACCACCCTGATAGAGCCACACACTAATTTGGTTATGTGCAGTGTATTCCCTCAACACTGATACTTTTTTACTCTATTTTGTATATGAAAATCACAGGATATGGATGTAGGTGTTTTTAATATTAAATCTTTATATTACCTTATCTATTATATAGTTTATCTCAATGTCATCTGTTATATTTTTATAGACTAGTGATTTTTATCCTATCATCCTGACATATGATCATGAAAATCATATATTATTTATTCAACTAACAAAGCACTCTATGAAACAAAATCTCTTATCGATTCTACAAGATATACATGACATTATATTATTTTATAAAAAATACATATGAGGTACTTGATCAATCACCTTTATCAGTAGATGATGATGCTTAGAAACAACTAAGAATATGTGGATGGTTTAAGTCTTCTTATACGCCCACACATATTCCAGCAAAAGATGTAGTACCTCCTGTATATGTGCCTCAACCTTTGGTGGTGTGTTTGAGAATACATTTGATCCATGTTTTCTTTTTTGGATATACATTTTATATTTTAGGTCAACTGAATCCTATCTCTCACATCCCTTTTAAACACCATTTCTGATTGATCTTGAATCGATTCAATGTATTTCTTATTGGATGTGTATCCTTATACTTTTAAGGTGAAAAAACCATCTAGTTAGCTATAAACAAATCTCCATAGCTCAGAGAAACCCACTCATGAGTTATCATAGATATAGGCACCACATGTTTTATATAAATAATATTAAATAATATTTTTTTATGATCTAATACATATTATTGGGTTTTATTTTTTAGTATTATCTATAAAAGGAATTGTTTCATAGTATAAAAAATAATTTTATCAAAGGTTAGATAATATGTATTATGTTATTTAATTTTTTATAAGATTTTTATATATCTATATTTGTATTAATTTTATGAATTTGTAATGATATTTAATATTTTTAATATATTATAAAAATATTATGGTATGATATAAAACAAGTATATGATTTTTTTGGTTTAAAATGAAATATCTATTATTCTCAGAAAATGCATATATTATTTTATAAGTTTTATTTTAAAATTTAAAATTTAATATTAATAGATGTATTGAATTATAATTAATAATATATTTTGAATAATCATATAAAAAATTGATGATTTTTTTTAAAATTTATAAGAATACGGTATGGCATTAAATAATAAATGTGAAATATATTCACTGTTTCTTAAAAAATAAATAAAAGTATATAAATGATATTTTTATCTTAATTTATGTTATTAAATATTTTAATTAATTAAATTTCAAATTAAATATTCAAATCTAATATGGTTATATTGTGGGTAATACATTTTAATTCAAATTCCATTTAAAATAAGAATTTGAGTTTAGATTTAATTCCACTTAATATTATTATATTTTTATCTAAAATAATATAAAAAATTCTAGAAACCTATTTCATTTTTATTAAATGATAATATTATAAAAATATTCTATAATTTTTGTTCAAATAATATAATATAATTTTTATTTCAAGATAAATATGAACATAATTTTTTTTGTTGACATAGTGCTTACCAACATTGGAAAAGTAAATATCTGTGTCCTTGATATAATATTTCTATAAGGTATAATTATATTCAATAATTGTGAGATAAATATTATGAATAATCATTTATTTTTATGAATATTGTTAATTTTAAAATTATATTACATGTTAATTATCAATTTTCTTACCTAGTGCTTGCACGAGATAAAAAAATCAAAATTCATATCATAAAATTGTTATCAAGGTATAAATTGGAATAAATAATATTATGAATAATTTTAGATGATATATTTTTTTAATAAAAAAATATATTTATATTAGTGATTTATTTTTAAAATTAAATAATAATATTCTTATCCTAAATGCTTATGTTGTGTCGATGTAGCGCTTGCGAAAGATGTAGAAAAGTCAAAATAAATAGTTTTAAAAATATTTAAAGTGATAATATTTAGAAAAATTATATTTTTTTCTGAACATTTTGGAAAATTATTAAATATAAGTAATTATTTAAATACTAATACACGAATTTTAAAATTTTTAAGCTATTTTAATCTCAAATTATAACAATAACCCTAGAAATATTTATAATTGATTTTTTTTGTTATAAATGATGTAAAAATTATTAAAAAAATAAAAACAAATTTCATGAAATATAAATGGATGATTAATTATTGAACCTATCTTATCATTTCTAGTTTTGTGCCACCTAAAAATGTAAAATGAAAATTTTAACCCCTAAGAAATGAATATTTGAGAAAACACCACTGAATATTGTCTATAAATTGGGACTTTTCTCTATCTTCATAATAAATTATTTTTTCAATTGGTTTTTTAGAATTTAATATATATATATATATAATATATAAATTTATATTCTATAATTTCCTAAACTCTTTTAAATTAATTACTCAAACAAATAAGTGGACCAAAGTAGTTGTTTTATAGATAATCAAATATATAATTTACCATTATTTTTTAAATTGAATAATTCATTTTTTTATTATTTGTTAGGGATAAAATATCCTTGAAATTTATGTGATTTCCAAAAAAATTGGTTTTAATCCTTCATTTTTTATTCTTAAAAGATAAAACACACAAATATTAACTATATTATACCCATCAATTTGTTTAAATTTTATTTTCTATTTTCATATCCTTTTATTATCTTTTATTTTCATTCTTTTTATACCACTTTTGGGATTGATATTCCACTCAAGTATAGATTATTCATACTCATTTACCATTATATTAAATTTATATGGTATAAAAATTATTTCCCATGGTGGATATATACTTGTATACCTATATATAATAGTATATTAGTTAAGTCTCCACTTAGTAATTTGAATAACTAATATATTTTTATTCTTTTTAACTTTTACTAACTCAATTACCATGGGTGGGAAATCACTGAACATGTTTAATTATCTCATTTATATATGTATATATTCATCTTGTCTTGGTATCATCACAAAAAATGATACATATGTTTAAATACATGTTTAACAATGTAAATGTAAGATTTCAAAAATGCCTAAATTATTATTACACTATTTATGAGTGATAAAATATAAAAATTAAATAAAACACAAAATTAATATATATACTATTAATCTAAAATAGAAATTTCATATTTATTTTTTCACACATGCATTGATAAAACAATATTCCAAAATGATACAATTTTGAACTACTGTGATTATTGAACTATAATAAGCTAGTAAAATGGAAATAAAACATCAATTTTGTTTCAAATATGATATTAAATAGATTATAATAGCCATAATTAATTATATAATAAAATTATATTAAATTATTAATAAGTAATATATCGTTAAAATTTACTTTTAGATAGGAAAGATCACATGGAATCCATTAGGATAGAAGAAAGGGGATTTATTTTAAAAACTTTCTATAATAGTTTTCAACTATTTATATCAAATCCAAATATAATGTTTTTAAAGAATTATGTTCTCATTTAAGGTCGATGTTTTTGGTTTTATTTCTTCTAAAATATATTTTTTCCAATTAGATGTTGTTTTGAAGTTTTGTGAAAGATTGCGAATAATCTGGAGATTTTCTTGAAGTTAAAAAATGGAAGTTCACACTAAAAACCATGTGTCATGAAATGATGATGATTTTTTTAGTGTTAATTTGGAACTATTTAAGGTTTATTCAGGGAAAAGGTTTATATGTCACACTATAATGAAGGTTTGATTACATATTTTCTTATCCTTTACTAAACTTAATGATTTATGTTATGCACCATGACACATTAAGTAACACCATGAAGGTGGGTTGATCAAAATTTATGTAGTCTATATATTAGAGTTTATTACATTAAATCCTTGACATACCTCAAATGTGGTTTAATTATTCTTAGTGATTATGGAAAGGATATATACACATTAGGACATAAAAGGTTATAACGTTAAGGGGTCTGAACATATTCGAGTGTTTCTGGAGTTGAAGCTATCATACATTGAAAAGGTAAACCACACCCCCAAATATATGGGTATATTTTAGTTACATTTTTATGAAATTTTCACACCATTAACACTTAGTTAATATCATAATATATCTATATATTGATATAATTTATTGATAAAATATCATATTCTACTATGAATAAGCAGGTCATGATGTGATTTAGGTTTTCTATAGTTTCCACAATGAGGTGTTGATGTGGCCTAATCTTAATTTTTGGGTAGTTATCTAAATATCAAGTAACTAACAGTTATAATTCAATGGTTGGGATCTAATGTAAGAAGATTCAAGGGCTATTTTTGAATAAATGAAAGTTTAAATTTAGTAGTCATTTGAATTTCAAATTTGAAATTCGAATATCCTATGTATTTAGAGGATCTTATACATAAAATGAAAAAGGTAATCACACACATAACAGAAGAGTTATAAATTAAATATTATAAATGGGATATTAGAATTCAATATTACTATTAATTAATAGAAGTGTGTGAGGATAAAATTATATTTAATACAATGACTAAAATATATAGTTTGGTGTGTATTTCATTAAAGAAATATAATTGGAGAGAGAATCATCATAGAGAATACCCTTACAATTTAGTGTCATAACTTTTATTGATATCTTGTAAGATAAACCTATGTGTTGATATCATCTTTTTATCACTCTTTAAATAATTTTTTTTGGAATAATAAAGAGGATATAAACCTTGACTTGGTAGTTAGATCTTCTTAAAGGTGTAATCATATACTAGTAAAGTTGTGATATTTCAACATATCAAAAAATTATTGACATGTTATCCTTGTATGTTTCCCTTTTTTGGGTGAACCTAGTAAAATTGTGTTTTCAAACTCTTTATTTTTTGTGCATTGTAGTTATTCCAATAAAAATAGATTAAATATATCATTTATAATATAAAGAAAATATATTATTTTGTTTTAAAGAAAAAGAAATATTATAACACCCTAATTAAACCCTACCCTCTTAAGGTCTTTAGCAGGAAGATTGGGTAAAATAATTGGTATTAGAGCTAAATTCTATTTCATAAACATATTGGAAGAAGTCTATAATCATGGATTTTTTTTGAATTCAAATAGAATTTCCCTTTTTCAATAGATGAAACTATTAGATATGTAATACTAGAATGTGATCAGATACACTATCTCTAAGACTAGATATATGTTCATCTATGTCTAATAGGATTCAAGTCAGTGATCACACTATTAAGTCAATGATATAATCTAATAATAAGATGTTTAGCGTTGACTGAAAGGTTCATATTACTCTATAAAAATCATTTTCCAATCAGATTTATAAGAATATGATAAACTATTACACGAAAAAATAAATTCTGGATAAACTCTCTAATATTTTTAATGGTGTCACTAAAGTGAAGGATACATAGTTGTTGGTTTTATAGAATAGATTTGATGACATGAATATGAGATCTAAATAAATTATATACCATTTCTTTAATAATGTTAATGAAGTTTTTAGTTCTATTCAAGGAATTCTACAAGTGTTCAAGTATTTAGATATTTTAAAGAATATTATCAAAAATTTATCTTTGATGTATAATAAAAAAGTCTTAGCACTTGAAGAAATAAATCTTAGAGAGTTATATCTTGAAAAATTACATAGGAAATTGGTTGATTATGAGATATGGGAAAAGATAAAGAGATAATTATAACATTAATCTAAAGAGATATCATTCAAGGTCCATGAGAAGTTGTAATTTTAAGAGGATTAAAATAAAGATAATGTAAGTGATGATTTCTTATCACATATTTCATGAATATATAAGAGACATAAATAAATATTTAAGGTAAATATACCTCTATACTATTTCTATTGGGTAAATGTGAGAAATATCATTGATAGTTATCCAAAGAGATATGATGAAGAGGTTGTTGAGTATAAATAATAACTAAAACTAAAGAAGAAGTTTACTCATAAAAGGAATTTCAATAGTAGTAATTCAAGTAGAAATATGTTTTTGGGGAAATATTTTGTTATAATTGAAGAATAATATGTTGAGGAAGATTCATTAAAATATTTTGACACTAAATTTACCTCATATGTATAATGTGAAATGATGGATTTAGTGGAGATGTATAAAACTGAAGTTGAAAACAATGATCAACTAGAATGTGTTTTAGATAATCAAGTTTAATTATAAGGGGATCTTGAAGAAATTTATTTAAATATAAATAATTATAGAAAAATTAGAGGATTATTGGAGTATCCTTTAGTATATGTTGATGAACTTGATGATGAATTTTATCTTCTAGAGAATTTTTTGAATATTGTGAAAATAATCTTGTGAAATTTGAAGACACAATGAATTAAAGATTAAAGATTAAAGAGAAGACAATGATCATTAATTATTTTGATAGTACTTTCAAAGATAATGTTGAGAATATTTAAATTATTGATGAAGAAATTGTATTTTTAAGAAATAAATATAAAACAGACATTAAAACAGGTGGTTCAAATAAGAGTATTTCATTTGGGAATCTTTTAGATAATTTTTTCAAATAAAGGGTTGAATGAGACAATATTTTTTGAAGAAATGCTATATTCCCAAAGATAAAATGGTATGGGAAAAAATATAATGGTATTGAGTCTAGTACACCAATTTTTTTTATAAAATAGAAAAAATACATGGAACCAAATTAAGGGAATAATTTCTCTACCATCAAGAATTTATAAACAACAAAGAATATTTTCCATTTTTGGAGATATATGGTGTGAAAATAGTAAAATATTTTTCCATTTATGAAGTAATAATTTTTTGGTTTCTTAGTCAAAACTATGTAATATTATGTAGAATCTAAAATTTACCTAATAGGTGAAGGTGTTCGAAGTTATCAATGGATTTTTAAAATATACAATTCACATCATAACAAAAATTCTTTCTATGGTTACTATTTTTATTACTCAAATATTTGGCATAAAACCATAGATTTTAAGTAGAAAAGAGGAATATATTATTATGAAAGAAAAATGAATGAGGATGGAAATAATTCTAACTGAATACCCTTGAATAATAGGTTTCACTCTTTGTATAAAAATAATTTTTTATAATTTATTGTGTATAAAACAATGAGAAGAGATAAAAAACGTATCAAATCATTTGGGAATATTTTAGTATGAGAGAAAGAATATTTAGAAGATAATTTTGGCTGAAATATCCCTAAAAAAATCTATTAATAAGAACAACATAATTCTAGATAGCATGTATTCAGATTATATAGGTAATATTAATTTGTTAAAAATGTAAAGGGAAGAGTGGATAGAATAATGTGATTTAGAAATGATGGAGTATTTAAGATTAAAGGAAGTGGGAAGACAAAGTTTATTTGTGACGAGTTATAGAATACTAATGTTCATTATAATGATTCACTTCATCATAACTTGTTATGAATTATTCATATTTGCGACTTAGTTTTAGAAGTCACACTTAGTCATAATGGTTATAGCATGAAATGTAAGACTAAGAATTATCTAATGAATGGTTGGTATAAAAATTGATATATTTATCTGTTAGATAGTAGAGAAAATACTTGTATTCTTACTATAAAAGAAGAAAACATTTTTTGGCACTAGAGGTTGGCCATATCAATAAAAAAAGTATGAAGAACATTTAAGAATTGGGATCTATATTATATATTTGTAATTTAAATAGAAATTAGGAAAATATTCTCCCAACTATATATGTTTTTATTTTCAAAACGTAATTTTATGGTTTATGTGGGAATCATTATTGAATCCTTCTCAAATACTACACACATAAATAAAACATGCCAAAGAAATAATATGAGACTACTTCAAAAAGTGACAAATTATGATACTTTCACGATACTTTAGAAGTTACAATAGAATTTATGTAAGTCAAGGTTTGGATACATTTTCATGTTACCTTCCATCATGAATGTTATGAATTCCACATAATTAAGATAATCATAAATCGAGAGACTTAAATATTTACATTATAAAGTAGATACATCCTATTGCAATTCAAACTATTGCTTAGTCTCTTTTTTAATCCAATAATGATGACTTTATTCATTCACCTTTTGGTCCTCCTCTACTGTTATCTCACTCTCTATACTCTATGTAAATTTGTGATCTTCTTAAAAATACCTTCTAAACATGATATAAATCTCTTTGACTGTTTCAGGAACGTGATAAGTGAATAAAGATTTTATAGGGTACTATTTATATAATCTTTTTTACCTTGGATGAAATGAAAACACCAACCATCATACTCTAATCCAACCATGAAAAATCCATGAGATCCTAATGTTCGGGTGTATCAGGCTCAATAACAGGCCTCTCTATGGATATTGTAGCTTCCTCCATCCTTGAATTCTCTAACTTAATAGAAGGATGCTGATTTTATGGTAACTTGCTTCTCATTTCTTCTCCTTTTTTGGTAATTTTATTACTTGATTTGGGTATATATTTTTTATCATTGATATAATGGCCATAAGTTTAATAATATTATAATAGTAATTCATAATTCAAACTTTATTACAATTTTTTACTAGATAAATACCTGAATCATATCTTACCTTCTTCATATTTTTTGAACATGATAAAAAAAATCAACCACTTGATCATCCATATCACTGTCAGAGTATCACTATGATAAAAAAATACCCCTTAAAGATAACTTTTAGAATCAATAAGCAACCTGTATGAAATTAGTATTCTATCTCATTATCTTAATCCTTAAAATTGTAGTGTTTATTTTTTCACTTTAATTTAACATCTTTCCAACCATTAGAGTCATTGTTTCTCACAACTTCATCACCTTGGATCCTAAAACTATTCTATAACTTAACTCTTAAAACCTTCACCTTAGTACTAGCAATTTATATTGGGGAGATCGCCAATACAAGGTTCATATAAGTGTCTTCATTCGCCTCCATCCACCACATAGATAACTAATTAACACTATAATGGATACCTTAAAATCCATATAGACATTATCCATGAGTAGGATCCTCATCATGAATCCTCATACTACGAGGAGTTAGAACAAGAAACACTACATCTATATGAGTCACGTAAGGAATTGAAACTCCGCCCACCAGACTTAAGCCAAAACACCCATATAGTGATTCCCCTTACTCTAAATAAATAACATCACCAACCTTGTAAATCATAAGGTTTTGAAATCCTATGAGAGCAGTACCATTTGATAGGAAAAATTGAACAAAATATCCCTTGCTCAATAGACTGTGAAGATTGACCTGATGGAGATAACCCAAGAAGAATAAAAGTGACCACTCTTCCACTCATGACTCACAATGCATCTTCTAATACTTTTGAAGCCATTCCTCAATCTCAATGAAAATTTCTTTAATCCAATCATTATAGATATAAATCACAACACATATTCATGAAGACATGAGATGAAACATTTCCATGGATATTTTGTCAACAATAAAAAAATGACTAATAAGATTTCATAAGAATTTTATAATAACATGATTTTGGAAGGGAAGATTTAAAATTGGAAAGGAAATCCAAATAGGAACAAAAAAAATATCCCGATTCATATGAAAATAATAAGACCACCTACAGAGAAAGAAAACTAGGCCATCTAAAATACTAATAGATTTAACCTATGTGATATAAAATTTATCTTAACCATCAAACTTTATAAGAATATGGAATGAGTCCAAAAATCCCACTAATGTATGGTTCTTCAAACCCATGAACTTTTGACTTATCAATAAATACAATTCACTGATGCCTATTTCTAACTAAATAAATCAATAAATGAATACTAGAGTATATCTAACTAGTTGGTAAGTTCTAAACAGGAGAGTGGTATCCTCAGAATCCTATTACAGAGGGATGATACCTTTGGAATGATTGATATGCAGGGAAATGGTAGGAGAGATTCCAATAGGGAAAAGCGGTAAATGGTAGGTTTATAATCCAAATATGATTAAATGGTATTTTATTTATTTTGTGGATGATTTTAATAGGATGGGTTGTTTCATGTTCATACATTCAAAAATGGAAGTGTTGAATTTCATAAAAAGGCTCTATAAAAGAGAATAAAATGAATATGAATTAAATATTAAAATTATATGACTAGAAAATATAATGGATTACACATCATATGAGGTGGATATTACTTTAAAAATCATGGTATTAGACATAAAAATTATTTAGTGTAAACCCCTCATGAAAATGTAATTATGGAATGAATAAAATACACTGTCAATAAAATGAAAAAGACGTTGTTTTTATATAGTGTAATCTCATGCCCCTACTGGAATGAAGTGGTTCAAGTGGACTTCTATACTCAAAATAAATAATTTCTCAATCTAAGAATAGATAAGTTGCTATAAAAAATGTGGTCTAGAAAGAAAACCTCTTTGAAGTATTTCATGGTGTTTATAATAAATTTATTCTTCTAAAATAAATTATTAAATAAAGTAATATTTGGTGATATAGTGGATTAAGTTATATTAATAGGCCACACAATAAAGAGAAAATCCTATAGGTGTTATAATAAGTGAACTAACAAGATTTTTTAGAGTAGTTATATAATGGTTATTGTGAATGAAGTAAAAAAATTCTATAATTTTTTGGAAGAAGTATTTAAAGAAGATAAAACAGTAAAATAATATTTGTGACAATCTTAAAATTTTTAGGCTCATGATGATTTTGATATTGGATCATTTAAAGAAAAATTTAAAGAAGTTAGTCAACATGTGACCCAATTAAGAAGGAAATGGGATCTATTTTATCAAAGAAAAATCATTGGAAAAAATATACTCTAATTTAGACTCAAAGAATGATGATAATGGAGTAAATTGGTCTATTTTATGAGATATAACAAACTTCATTAGAATAAGTAGAATTGGAGAAATCATGGGTGAAATCCATGATTGTATAATTTGATTAGGTTTATAAAAACCAGTCTCTATGGCCATGGGTAGACTATAAAATATTAATGTTATTGGTATAAATTAATTCTTCAATAATAAGTTTGATGAAAATGGAAAATTAATTTTGAATAAAGAGAGGTTGGTTTTCATGATATATGTTAAATTATAAGGTATAGATGTTAAAAATAATTTTACACCAGTTGAAATGATGGAGTATCTTAGAATATTCTTATATGTGGATACCCAAATTAAGTTAAAAGTACTTAAAATGAATGAGAAGACAATGAATTTTTATTGGAATTTTGAATAAAGGGGTTTATATCAAGAAACTAGTTGGATTTGCTATTGGAAATGACGATTCAAAAGTGTACAGGTTGTGAAACAATTTTTATGGTCAAATAAAAGCACCCTCTTATAGTAAAGAATGATTGGATACATTCTTGAAAAATTTGGATTTTAAAAGATGAGGTGTTGATCAAAACCTCTATATAATAATTTCTAAATAGGAGTAATTAATGGTATAGTTTATATATAAGAAATAATATTTTGAGGGACCAAGTTGGATTCTATTAATTTCTTTTCCAAATTATTAAGAACTAAGTTTGAAATTTCAATATCCTTAGAGTTGATTTTTATTGGGTTTTATGTCCATCAAGATAAATATAATACATATAACTCACAAGTGAACAATTCTAATGAACTATTAGATAAATTCATAATTACAGAGAGAACGTGTATTTCAAAATTAAAATATATTGGAAATAAATTTTGAATGAAATAAATTTGAAAAGGAGTAGTCTCTACACTATATAAAGTAATCATTGGGATTTTACTCTATATTACTACAAGTAGACCAGTTATCTTTGATTCTATGTGCTTAGTGGAACATTTCCAGATCAATCCAAAGAAATATTACTTTTAAGAAGTGATGATAATTTTGATATATATATAGGTAAAACTAAATTGTTTTTCTATTGTTCATGGATTAAAAAATTGTATTTCTTGACCTATATAGATATATATTGTCTTTGTTAAAATATGGATAAAAATACACAAGTTTTTGAGTGTTCTGTTTTGGGAGAAATTGTGTTGGATGGCTAAGTAAGAAACAAGAATATGTTTCTCTAAGTGCAGTGTAATTATAGTGTATTTATATTACTAAATATTATATAGAGATTATATGGATGAAGTAGTAATTGGAAGACATTAGTGAAGTTGTGTAACAACCAATGATTATTGAGTGATAAAAATTTCTATTTAATTAATGAATAATCCCATAAATTAATCTCACATAAAACACATTGAAAATAATTTACATTTCATAAAGGAGAATTTGGAGACCAATGTCATGATATTTATGTTTATTGGAATGCAAAATTATGTAGAAGATATCTTCACCAAGCCATTAGAAACTCTAGTGTTAAAGAGGAATATGTTGAACATTGGTGTTCAACCATTATCCTCAAACTAAAATTGTTTAAATATCCCTTTTCACATTGAACATAATGTTATATTGGGTTATTATTTGTGTTATTAAGTTTATATGATTATTAGAAGAAAAAATGTAGGGGTAGAAAACATCTATGGGGATTAAGAAGAAAATAAAGGTTTGATTAGCCTAATGATAAAAATTGTTTCATTTTATTATTTATATGGTTTCTTATATAGAGATTTGAATGATGTGGGATAATATGTTTATTAAATTTTATTTGAGAAGATTTTTAATTGTCGGAATATCAAGGAAACTAATATCATGGTTTGATCAAAATTTAAAGAAAACTTTGAATTTATTCTAAAAAATTGAGAAAAAAATGAAGGGTGAAGAATCAAATAATGAGGAAAAAATCTACAGGGGGACCTTTATATTAATGTCAGAGAGATTATATGTTATATGATGATAATCATTGTAACAAATTGACCCAGGTTTCCCTGAAACTCAACACCCGACTTGATCCACCATATACCCGAAGGGCATTCCCAATCCCCACAGGTTGGAAACAAGCACCTGGGCATCAAACAACAAAACCGAGGGAATGATTTTTCCCAACCTGAGTAACCACACATCATATATATATAGAATAAGAAGAAAAGTCGGTAGAAAAACAAATATATATGCCTAAAATTCAAGGAGAATAGTGGAATTAGACCAATTATAACAGTAACTAAAACCCAAAGGACAAGTATGACCGCAAAGGACTCAAAAACCAAACAGCTACTCTAATGATGGCATGGAATAAATCCAACCATCTCTCCACCAGCTACCCATACCAGCTGACATGAACCTCATTGACTCACTTCGGTGCCTAGCCTTTCCCTACACTATAAGACAAATAATGTTCTACACACCACCATAATTGGGCGCAGGGTGTGAGCTAACATGATTAGTAGGATCCTACACAGGTGTTCCATAACAAGTCTTTGTATAACAAATCATGTATTCCCATTTTAAAATAAAACATTTAATTATAAGCAGTAAAGAAGTTTTATAGAAAACACAATAAATTTATCTTTTTCCCGCAATTCTAAACAAAAGCAGGTATAACAGTTCCAAATAAAAGTTTCCATTTCATTTTTCACAAGCATAATCATGCATAACAAGGCTAACTCAGAAAGAAAAGATATAGAAAATATAATCACAAGTATCACACCACCATGGAATACTACTGGTCTTGGCATAAGACTACTCATACCAAAATAATCAAGTTCACAAAAACTAATCCTAGAATAATGGGCCTAGGAAGAAGCTAAATACCCCATGAGTAAACCCCCCCAAAAGACACTATCGGTACTCTAGAAAAAAAATCCTAGGAAATTGAGGGAAGCACCAAGACAAAACTCCTTGATAATCACAAATAAATGGACAGTGACCTCAATATAACATTCCACATAATTTCCCAAAGTAACCCATGTACTCTTTTTCACAAACCAATTTCAATGCCTTTAAAAACCATTCAAAACCATATCAAAATCCATTTCAAAAGCCAGGGAAGAACCATTTTTCTTTCAAAAATATTTTTTCAACACACATAAAAAACCATTCCAATTTAATAAATCAATTTATAAAGCAATAGAAATTTGGATCATTATCATAGGCTTAGAGATGGAACCACCTAACTCAAAGTCTGGGTCACACACACCCACAATGGGATCCAAAACCAAGAATGAAACTCCGCAACACCAATAGAGACCCTAGAATCCAATCCATGATAAGATTGATTAAAATATAAACAAAAAAGTTTAGTAGAAGAGGGGAACCCACATACCTCGAAGAAGAACACCCACCACACCACAACCAAAAAAGGGTAAAGGCCTCCATAATGAGATATCACAACGAATCTAGAAGAAGACGAAAAAGATCAATCAACTTAGATCAAAGGATACAATAACATAAGGAAAGGGGGATACCGTGATCAACTGCAAAGAAGAACAAAAAAGAACACTTACCCATAGAGACGCACCGTAGAAGAAACAATCAAACAGAGTCGAGAAGATCAAACCAGAAGGTGAGATGCCTCTGAAAAACACTTTGGAGAAAGTAAGGGTCAAGATACAAGAGGTTCAGGAGAAAAAGGCTAAGAAAAACTGAAAAACATGTGACTTAAACTAGGGTGCGGACTGGGTTATGACCTGTACCCCTTTGTCACTACTTGTAGGCCTTTCTAGATAAGTTATGCCGAAAATCCCATCTCCCCGGGTTGAAAAACTGATATTTATCTACTACACGATGTGTACCTTAGGTACACAAAGTGTACCAGCTCATGACATGATCCCCAAGTTCACGGCGTGATCTCCCTGTCCTCAACATGCGACCATCATCAAGTACACATCGTGTACTTCTGGTACATGGCATGTACCTATTCAGAAGTCTGTAGTAAACCCAGAGAAAAACATATAAAAGGATTTTTAGAACTAGAATGGAATTTAGAAAAAGGAATCTTACCCAATCAGGGTAACATGATGTTATATACTCCCCACCATAGATACTTTCCATCCTTGGGAAGTCATGTGGAAGATGTAGTCCCTGAAAAAATATGGGGACACTACCCCCTCATTAATGAATCATGTTCCCAAGTCTCATGATAATCCGATCCTTGTTTCCATAGAACTCTGACCAATGGAATCGAATTTCAATGCAAGATTTTTTATTGAGAGTCAACAATCTCAACTGGTTTCTCCAGAACAGAAGCATCCGACTCTAAATCAATTTCTTCCCAACTCAGAATGTGAGCGAGATTAGGGTGATAGTTCCTGATCAAAGATATATGGAAAATATCATGAATTCCTATCAATTGAATTGGTAATTCTAACTGATAAGAAACATTCCTAAGCCATTCAGTGATCTTAAATGGTCCAACATATGTTGGATCCAACTTTATTTGTTTTCCAAGCTGATGATGACCCAACTGAGGATAAAATTTCAAGAAAACCCAGCCACCAACAAAAAAATCCAGAGGATGATGCCACCAATATACATATGATTTAATTCAAATTTGGGCTCTAACTAGATGCCTTAGAACCTCCTGAAAATTTGATGATGTCTCCTGTAATAGACTTGGTCCAACCAAAGCAACTTCACCCCCCTTCACCCAACAAAGAGGTGATCTATATGGGCGACTATACAATGCTTCGAATGGATCCATTATGGTCGAAGACTGATAACTATTGTTGTAAAAAAACTCAACAAATCCCATATGGCTATCCCATGATCCACCAAAATCCAAGACATAAGAACAAAACACATCCTCCAGGATCTGAATCACACTCTCCGTCTGACAGTCTGTCTGTGGATGGTAAGCTATGCTCAAATTTACTTGAGTCCCCATTGCCTGTTGAATACTCCTCCCAAACCATGAGGTAAACCTAGGTTCCCTATATGAAACAATGGGAAATGGGATACCATAAAACCACACAATCTTCTGCACATACAACTTACCCAGATCCTCAAATTTAGTGGTGTATTTAATCAGAATAAAATGATTAGACTTCATAAACCGATCAACAACCACCCAGATAGAATTTTTCCCTCGGGGCATTCACGGTAACCCAAAAACAAAATTTTTGGACACCTCTTCCCTTTTAAAAAATGACATCATAATAGGCTGAAGAAAACTAGAGGGTTTCAACTGCTCTACCTTTATCCATTGGCAGGTGTAACCGTGGGACTCATAATCTACAATGTCATGCATCATACCTGGAAACCAGAACCACATTATCAGGTCATAATACATCTTTGTAGCACCTGGATGAATGACCCATGAAGATCTATGACAATCAAACAAGACTAAACTCAAAAATTCTAGGAAGAAAAATATCTTTCCAAAGTGAATTATTCCATCTCAAGAAAGAGACCAACCTAAAATGGTCTCCCCACCATAAAGGATTTCCTGAGTCTTCTTAAACTCATCATCCTAATATTGGATTTTAAAAACAGACTTCAGATGAGATGATGATAACTGAACATTGGTTAGAACCATACTTGAAGCATCCTATTGAGTGTCCAAGTGAAACTAAGAAAAAATCCCCATAAGATTCCACTCCTCCTTTGATTCCAGAATAGCCTATGATGGTATCTTCCTTCCTGAAGTTTCCACAACAACATTCCCTTTCCCCGGGGTGTAGGCGATGTCAAAGTCAAATGTTTGGAGGTATTCCACCCATTGTATCATTTTGAGATTGAATTATTTGTAATAAAAGATATAGCTCAGACTCTTATTATTAGAGAACACTATGAAATTCTCCCCAAAGAGATAGTGCTTCCAACACTTAAGTGCATGCATCATCGAAGAAAGATCTAAATAATGAGTGGTGAAGTTCTTCTCATGAGGTCAGAGATGAAAAGAACCATAAGCTACCACATGATCATCCTTCATTAGTATGCATCCCAAACTAGTGCCATATGTATCACAAAACACCACATACCCCCTATCGAGATCAGGTAAGATCCGAATAGGTGTCGATGTCATTAGTCATTTCTGTTCATTGAAAGAATATTGACACTTTGCATTCAATGATAATTTCACCGATTTCTTGGTAAGGGAAGTCAGAGACGATGCCAACTTAAAGAAATCCTTGATGAACCGTCACTAGTATCCACCAAGACCAAAGAATATTTGTATCTCAAAGACATTCTGTGGTTCCTTCTATAAATAAAAAACTTTTACCTTCTCTGTATCAACTGATAATTCATGCTAAAAAATTCTATGCCTCAAGAATTTCACTTCTCAAATCCAAAAACTATTCTTTGAAATATTTCGATAAAAATTGTGATTTCTCAGAACTTCCAAAACTAAACTCACACTGTGCTCGTACTCACTCTCGGATTTGGAATTTACCAGAATATCATCTACGAGCACTACCAAAAAAGTGTCCAGATACTAATGGAATATCCGATTCATCAAATCCATAAAAACTATAGGAGAGTTAGTTAGACCGAAAGGCATCACAAGATATTCATAATTGCCATACCTACTCCTGAAGGCTGTCTTTGGTATATCAGACTCTCAGAATCCGAGCTGATGATAACCTGAATGAATTTCAATCTTCAAGAACCACTTCCCCCCCCTTAACTGATAAAAAAATTCATCCACATGAAGAAAAAGGTATTTTTTATTAACCGTTACTCAGTTCAACTTTCGATAGTCCACACAGAACCAAAGTGAACCATCCTCTTTCTTGGAAAAGAGTACAGGGTCTACCCAAGGAGAAACACTTGGGAAAATGAATCCTTTATCTAATAGGTCATCCGAATGAATATTTATCTCTTTCAACTCTGCTGGTTCCAGACGATAATAAGGCATCGATATCGGTTATGTAGCTGAGACCAGGTCAATCGTATACTCTACCTCTCTCTATGGGGGAAGAATTAAGAAGTCGTATGGGAAAATGTTAGGAAAGACTCAAATAAAAACATGAAGATCACCAATAGAAGAAAAGTCATCAATCTAAAACACAATAGTAACCAACAAACTCTGGAGCTCTAGGAAGGAAGGTCCTGCACGACCTGACCTCAGGTCCCACTCTCCATGAAATACACAAGAGAACCCAATGGTAGTAAGAAATGAAACACATTGATGATAAAAATCAACCTCATCTCGATGAGAGATAAAACAATCCATACCGATGATGACATCAAACAGATCCAAATCAAGAATGAGAAAATACAAAACCAAATCCTTATCAGCTATCGTTAATGAACAAGAAGGACACCAAAACCCCAACTCCTTCCTCATTCCAAGAGGTGTTGCTAACTCTATTGTAAAGGGAATAAGTTCCATTGAAAGTTTAAGCATATCAATAAATTGTGCAGATATAAATGAGTGGGAGGCCCCAGTATCAAACAATGCAATTGCTACTGAAGCTGCAATAAGGAGAGTACCTCTCACTATTACCAGAATTGTATCAACATCCATTAGAAAATCATCTACTGTGTGTAAATGCTTCAATCATGAGGCATGTGGTTGGAGCCCTATAGTCTTTGAAGCTTCTGACTGCACCGCAGTATCCTTTGGAACCGGCGAACCCTAACCATAATGAGGTGTATTCATCGCCTAACAGAAATGCTGCAGATGAACAACATGTCCAAAACTATTGTACGTCTTTGGAGGAATAAGACAAGAATGTCTAGTGTGTCCTCCCATGACACACTAATAGAAATTCAGAGCCACACTGCCAGCTATAACAAACAGTATAGAGGAGGCTCACTGCTGAGACCCACCTCCACCACTTCTGTGACTATCCAACCACTTTCTCTTTTTCCCAATCATTCCACTTAAGTTTTCACCTATTGGAAAAGAAGTGGCAGTAAAGATGACTTTTTCTACCATGTTCATCTCGGGAATCATTGATCTGTCTACCGTCTCTGCATAGGTAGAAAGCTCCACATGAACACCTGTGATTGAATGTCCGGTCGCAAACCCCATAGGTACTTCTATGCCTTCATATCATCATTATTTACCACATCTGGATAAAAATAGACAAGCTCTATAAAAATATTGGTGTATTCTGACACATAATGCTATCCCTGCTACAAATACAAGAACTCTAGAGATTTTTCCAACATCAGAGACTCTGGAAAAAACTACTGAAAGAACAAGGTCTTGAAACACTTCTAATCCAATCCAACATGTCTATCTTCCTGGAAAACAAAGTCCCAATAACGCTTTCCAGAACCCTCAAGTATGAATAATACACAATTCATCATGATATTCACAGTAGTCTCCAAGAATTAAATGATTTGATCGATCCTGTCCAGCCAATCCTCCATCTATTGAGGTTTGGTCGTCCCTTTAATAGACGGTGGATTCTAGTGCAAGAACTCCCACAATCGATCTCTTTCTCCTTAAACTCTTGTATGTACCTCAACCACAGTATTCTAATCTCGTGGAACATCCTGGCCAACAACACAGACTGCTCGTGTGATAGTCTCGATAAGATTCTGATCCATAAGTGGATTTCCTTAGGGAGAAGTAGCTACACCCTCCTGAGGAACCTGTGGAAGATGTCTCAGAGGCATACTGCTGTACACAAAAACATAAGAATGATTAGACCCAGACCAAATCTCAATTCAAACTAGAAACCCATAAGCAAAAACTTTGATTTTAAAAGAAAAATCCAACACTAGAGACACATATCCCGATATCCCATGGTAACTTGAGTCTTGTTACGATAAGAGATGGCTAGAAACTAATCACAACATTCCTATCAAGTCCCGATATTCATATCTACAGTTTAACAAATATCCTAATAAAAATATTCTTGAGGAAAAACCTGCCTCTAATACCAAACTATAACGAACCGAACTAGTTTTCTCGGAAACTCGACACCCGATCCAATCCACCACATAGACGAAGGGCGTTCTCGATCTCCACGGTCTGGCGACAAGCTCCCGGGCATCGAACAACATAACTAAGGGAATGATTACACCCAACATGAACAACCACAAAACATATATACATAGATCAAGAAGGAACATCAAAAGACTAATGAATATATATGCCAAAACTGTAATGAAAATAGCAGAAAGAGAACAATAATAACAATAGCTAAAAACCAAAGTACAAGTCTCACTACAAAGGAATAAAAACCAAAAAGCTACTCCAACGATGTCATGGACGAACTCCAACCATATCACCCATAGCTACCCATCCCATATGACATGAACCTCAATGCCTCACTACGATGTCTTTCCTTTACCTGTACTAGAAGACAAACAAAGGTCTACGCACCACTATAGTAGTGTGTAGGGTGTGAGATAACATGTTCAGTGGAATCCCAACTTGGTGTTCCATAAAAATTCTCTATATAAAAAATCATGTATGCTCATTTTAAAATAAAACATGGAATGATAAGTAGTAAATATGTTTTATAGAAAACATGGTAAATTTCTCTTTTTCCACTGTTCTAAAAAAAGTATGTATAATTGTTCCAAAGTAGAGTTTCTATTTAATTTTTCACAAGAATAAAAATTCACATCAAGGCTAACATAGAAAGCTAAAAATACAAAATAGAAGCCCAAGTATCACAACACCATGGAATGCTACAAGTCAGGGTAGCAGACTACTCGTACAAAAATAATCAAGTGCGCAAAAACTGATCCTAGAAGAAAGAGCCTATAAAGAAGAGGAATACCCTATGAGTAAACCCCCCCAAAAGTCACTATTGACCCCTAGAACAACATGCCTAGGAAATAGATGGAATCCCAAATAAAATCCTCCTTGATAATCACCAAGCAATGGACGATGGTTTCAAGCTAACCTTCCTATTAAGTATCCAAGGTAACCCATGTGATCTTTTTCATAAACCAATTTCAATGCCTTTGAAAACCATTATAAACCATTTCAAAATACATTTCAAAAGCCATGGAAAAACAATTTTTTTATCAAAAACCCTTTTTCAACACACAAAAATAAACATGTCAATTTCATAAATCAATTTGTAAACAAAAAGCAATTAGGATCATTATCATAGGCCAAGAAATAGAACCACCTACCTCAATATCCAAGTCACACATGCCCGCAATGGGATAAAAAAACCATGAACAAAACCCAACAACACCAATAGAGACCCTATAATCCAATCCATGATAATATTGATTCATATATAAACAAGAAAGGTTGGAGAAAGAGGGGAAACCCACATACCTCAAAGAAGAATTCCCACCACACCACAACCAGTGAAGGGGAAAAGACTCTCAAATGAGATATCACAATGACTATAGAAGAAGATGATATAGATTAACCAACTTAGATCCAAGGATATGATAACTCAAGGCAAGGGTGCTACTGAAATCAACTACAAAGAAGAACTAGAAAGAAAACTTACCTGGAGAGATGCACCATAGAAGTAACGATGAAACAGAGCCGATCAGATCGATCCGGAAGGTGATATTCCTATGAAAAATTCCTTGGATAAAGTTAGGGCCGAGAGCAAAGAGGTTTGAGATAAAGGGACAGAGAAAAATCAAAAAACCCATGACTTAAACCTGGGCACTACCTGGGTCACGACTTGTACCCCTTGGTAATGATGTGTAGGCCTCATTGGATAAGTTATGCCGAAAACCCATCCCCTCGGGTTGAAAAAATGATACTTATATCCTACATGATGTGTACCTTAGGTACATGATGTGTACCAGATCACGACATGATCCCCCATTTTTTGACGTGATCTCCCAATCCTCGACATGCAACCAGCACCAAGTACACATCATGCACTTTAGGTACACGATGTGTACCTGTTCAACAGTCTGCAATAAAACCATAATAAAACACATAATATGATTTTTAAAACCCAAAGGGAACTTAGAAAAAGGAAACATACCCAATAAAGGTAACAAGATGTTACAATCATTGACATATATTGATATTTAAAAACATAAGATGGTTTTGGTTGGTCTTGTAATGGTGGCCTTCCACAAAATTCAATGGGGAAGACTACTATAACCAGAGTTTTCATTGATTGGATTTGTTGTTGTCACAAACCAACCTAAATACCCTGGTAACCTAATAACCAAGACAGTCCTGACATAGCCCAAAAGTAATTCTTAATTCCCATGTGCTGGTGACAACCACCTGGCATTAAACAATATGAATGTGAGAATGAATTTCCACACACACAATGGAAGAAAGAGATACAAGTCAGTATGCAGAAAAAGGAAACTCCATAGGGATAACTGCACCAAAATTCAAAGAAGTAAAATAATACAAAGGTATAACGACAAATTACTAGAAAATAGGATAAAAAACCAAGTCATAGAGAAACAATTAGCTCAAAGCTCAAAAATCAACAACAACTACCACTTCTAAGTGGATCTTTCCCCATGGTCAAACTTGTCTTGAGGAAATCTACAAACACCCAAATGCATAGGTAGGGTGTGAGATAGAAGCCTAGTAGGTCCTCACCAAGGATTCTATACTAAGATGAAATAGTTAATTATCTAATTAAATATTATAATTTTAAATAAATAGGTATGTAATTTCAAAATAATATTTAAAACAAATCATGATTTTCATTTCAAATGATGGAAATACTTTAAACAATTATATTAAAAAATATTTTTATATAAAATAATTTTTATAAATTCATAGGGAACATGTAAAATAGTTTATAAACAATGGAATATATATCAAAACATTAACAATGAGAAACATGGTCATCTGACAAGAGGTACGATAGTTCTAGGCAATGGGATACCCTCACACTTGAATATTTATTAGGAAAATATGCGGACACATGCCCCTCCTGCACTAGTCAAAGAGGACCCATCACCGTCCCATTGAGGATATGACCTGCTGCATAAGTATTATTAGTGTTTTAGAGCATTAATATAGTGATGTACAAAATAAATAACAAACCACCTTGGCTTGCATGTTCTCAAACAACATTAAATAATGATCAATTTATTTGAATAATTTTTAAAATACTATTCAACCTATTTCAAATTTCAATATGCCTATTTCCATTTAAAAACAAATATGAATTTTTAATCAAATCATGCCTTTTTTTAGGATAAATATAATGGATTTCTATCAAAACAATTTAATCCATTTTCCCAAATTTACTTTTGAAATAAATTTCACAATTTAATTTCACAATTTAAATTCAACAATTTAAATTTCCACATTTTTTAATCAAATACTTATCACACCCCAATTAAATAGAATTGGGATTTTCCCCTAATTTAAAACCAAATTTGATTCAAATACCCAATTCAATGGAATTGGATTTTTAACAAACTGATTGAAAGTAATGAAATTTAAATGAAGAACTTTAATTTGAATCAATCTATTTAGGGTTAACCAAATGGAAAATCTTAAATGGAACCAACTACCTCCTGATAAAAGGATCACAAACCCCAAATACCTAAATCGAAAACTCCAATGAATAATGTTGGAAATGAGGATCCATTAATCAACCCTATATTCAAGATCTAAAACAACTTTGATTAGATCCTCCTATAAAATGAATATCTAACAAACCCTAGGGAGGATATAAAGAGAGGGTGAGAGAGAAGGAACTTACTGGGAAATGACCAAATGAAGATCACTTAGCTTTGATCTACCTTGGAAGGGGTTAGGAAGATCCAAAATGGATCCTTGATAGATCCAAGACATAGTAAAATCATCCTAGGTCGAGTTAGGCCCAAGTTGGGGATAAAAAGTGGTGGTTCAATAATTTTAAATGAATTTTCAAATTAATAAAAATCCACACATGTAGTTTTCTAAGTAGGTACGTATGATTAGAAAAACCATTCCCCCTAACCTGCACTCATGCTGGTGGGGTTGCACAATTTATTTTTGGTGGGTGCATAGTTTTTCACTCTGTGCAACAACTATGAAATCCCTCACTACTTGGGTTTACACAAGTTTCACTATCTGGACACATGGTTTGGGAAAACCGTTTGCCAACCATAAACAACCCAAAAGACCTTCAAAATTTACAAAACTTTTACCTGAAGAATCCCTAAATGAAACCCAAACAAAGAATGTCTGAAATAAGGGGTTAAGGAATATCTTAAAATATTAGTAATATGTTACAAACTACCCACCATAGAAACTTTCTATCTCCATAAATCCTATTAAGAAGATTTCATGTCAAAAAGATAAAACCACTTCTCTATCATCAACACCTATCTCTCACAAGTTTCATGAGTATCAAAATAATAATTCCATAGCCCTAAAATCAAAGGTATCTTCCTTCTATGAAGTACCTTGGTCTTAGTATCAACTATCTCAACTGGATGTTCAATCACTAATAAACTAGGCTCTATATCAGGATCACTCTAGCTCAGAATGTTTGATGGATCATAAAGATACTTTTGAAGCTGTGATACTTAGAACACATTATGTATCGACATAAACTATGGTGAAAGTGATAAACGGTAAGGCTCTTTCCCCACCTACTAAAAACATCAAATGTTCCCACAAAATTAGGGGAAAACTTCCCTTGACTCCCAAACCATCAATGAACCAACTGAGTTGAACTTTCAAGAATAGCTAATCACCAACTGAATATTCCAATGGTCTATGATAATGATCAAAATAATATTTATACCTTATATATTCCAAAAACATCCCATGATGAATCAAATGAATATGTTATATCTTATATTGAACAAAGATTGGTCCAACCAAGGAAATTTCACCGATCTACAACAAACACAATGGAGATTTATAAGGCCGAACAAACTATGCATCAAAAGGATCCATTATGATTGAGGACTAGTATCTGTTGTTATAGGAAAACTAAACTAGTCTTATATGATCATCCCAATATCCACCAAAGTCTAGGAAACATGTTCGAAGCGTATCATAAATAATTTTTATAGATATTTCTTTATATCCATCTGAATGCGTATGATATGCAATACTCAAACAGATTTGAGATCTTAGTGACTCTTGAAGACCTCTCCAAAATATAGAAGTAAACTGAGGATATTTATTAGAGACTAAAATATATGTAAATATATTAAAACAATCTATTTTAAGTATATATTTAACAACTACTCAAAATTGTTTGTATCATGAAATGAGTATAAAGTGATCTGATTTATTTATGTTATTAATAAAAACCCATATCACATCCTTATATTTATGGGTATGTGATAACCCAACAAAGATCTCATCACATATTCAAATTTGCACTGGAAGTGGATGGAGAAATCCCAAAGGTCTCTAGTGTCCGACCTTGAAATGTTGGATCGTATAACAAAGAGAGAAAAAATTCAGAAATTCCCCATATGATACTTGGCCACCAAAATCTATACTGGATGTCCTTGAACATTTTCATGGTTCCTGGGTATACAGCCCATAAGTTGTTATGGAAATCACCCATAACAGATTTCCTGACTGTTAGTGGTACAACGAAAGGATTCTACTATCATATAATTCCCTTCTGTGGAGAAATAATAGTTAAAAACGGTCTCCTGACCATAAAGAGAGTTTATAATGCTACAAAATTCATCATCAAGATGCTTTTACTAAAGAATCATCTCTAGAAGAATGAAGGAAAATAGAAAAATGTCTAAGGAAACATAGATCCTTGATTCCTAGAATCCAATATAAAAATTTGTTAAAAGATCCCTTAAGTTCCACTCTTCTAATGATTCTTTCATGACTTGGGTTATACTCTTCCTACTCAATGCAACTATGATGAAATTATCTTTCCCCAAGGTATAGTTAATGTCAAAGTCCGAATACTGCAGGTATTATAACCAATACCTTTGGTGGAGATTAAAATACTTTTAAGAGAAGATATAATTAAAGCTATTGTGGTATGAAAACATGGTAAACCTTTATATGAAATGTTAATGCCACTAAATCTTAAGAGCATGCATTATAACTGTGAGTTCTAGGTCATGGGTTGGATAATTATTCTCATGTGACATAAGATTCCAAGATCCATAGGTAATGAAATGAACACCCTGCATAAGAATGCATCCCAAACCTAAACATAATGCACCACAGAAGACCACATAGCCCTGCCTGGACTTTGTAAGAGTCAACACTAGTTAAATAGTCAAAATATGGTTTAGCTCAATAAAAAAACTCTACCATTTCTCATCATAAGAAAAATTTATTCCCTTATAAGTTATATTTGTCATCAGAGAATCCAACTATCAGAATTACTTTTAAAAACAGGAAATAATACCCAAATAATCCTAAGAAGCTCTGAATATTAATAACATTTCATAGTTGTTTCCATGTCACAATAGCTTTTCCATTCTCAGGATTAACTGTATGCAATGTCCTGACACCATGTGTCCTAATAATTTCACTTCCAAAATCCAAAAATTACATTTTGATATCTTGGAATAAATTTGGTGATTTCTCAACAATTCTAGGACTATTCTCAGATGGCATAAATTATCCCCATCAGATTAGAGTGAAAAAGGATATAATCCAAAAAGACAACCATGAAGGTATCAAGATACTCAAGAAAAATCCTATACAATAAATCAATGAAGACTACATGATCATTTTTAGGCCAAATGTAATGATAATGTACTCATAATAGCCATTCTGACTCCGAAAGGTAGTTTTATAAATTTCATATTCTTTTATTCTCAACTAATGGTAACCTGATCAAAGATCAATCTTCGATAACCAATTTACCCCATTAAACAGATCAAACAGATCATCAATCCATGGAAAAAGATACATGTTCTTTACCATGACACTTTTGAGTTTTCAATAATCAATGAAATGGTAAAGAAACCTATCAGTTTTCTTATTAAAGAGAACCGACACAACCATATGTGACACACTCGGGTGTATAAATCATTTCTCTAGAATATCATCCAACTGAGTCTTCATTTATTTAATTTTAGTTGTTTCCATGTGGTAAGAGGGAATAAATACTGTTTTAGTAGTTGGAACTAAATTGATATGAAAATCTATATTTCGTACTGGTGGAAACCTTGAGAAGTCAGAATGAAAAACATCGGGAAACTCAACCACAATTGGAGAAAGATCACTGTTTAAAGATTTCTGATTTGTATCAAAAGAGAAAACTGATATTACCTCCCACCACTATGAATAATAATTTCTATATCTATAAAATCCCATTCTTAAAATGTATAGAAATTTCATTATTTTTGTTTAATACTTAATACATTACACAACATATACCCAAAGATCATATTAGTTTAGTTCCTTTGGAAACATGGAAACATAAATGATGGTACACGAGTGAGCTACATTATCTTCCACAATCTTATATAGGACTAGATCCCCTCTTAGTAATATCATAAATGAAATATATCTTCATAACCAAGGAAATGAAAAAATAAATGGGGTGATCTCATATGCTTAGTAAAGGTAAACATGAGAGATATGTAAGTATAAACATGATCATAAGGGTATGTGAACATGATCCTAAAATTAGAAGATCATGCCCAACATATCAAATATTATAAAAAATAATCATAAAATAAGGATTAGTAGTTAAAAATACATGAATTATAAGAAAATCAGGAACACGAACCATGTTAACATATCATAGATATAAGATACAGAATTTTGGAATACACATAAACATATAATATGATTCCCTATAAGTCATGATGAATTGATATAACTTATCAGGGCACTTCATGGGGACTACACCTACTAGGATATACACACCACCATCTCTAGTCATAGTTATTTCCTTGTAAGGGATCAGGTTTCCTCATCTTCCCATAGTAGATATGGTTTCTATATCATTCCATAGTGGATTGAGTTTCCCCATATTACACAGTGTATTAAGCCCATCTACTTGAATCCCATCATTATCTCAAGATATATAAATCTTTAACCAATTCATTAAAGTTATATATAGGTTCTTCCTATCTTATAATGAAATCATACGTACGTGTGCCAAAATATCATAAATAATCATATCATAACCCATGAAATGAAATGGGTTTCATAAAAATGTCAAAATATCATAACCTATAGAAAGGTTACAAGTTTCATAATCATTTCATCAAATAGAAAACTGTGAAAAGAAGTAGGTTTCATAAACATATAACATGTGAAATAGAAACAGGTTTAATAAATATATAACCTGTGTGAGAGAATTGGGTTTCATATATATATATATAACTAGTTAATTAGAAATGAGTTTCAAAAACATATATCATGTGAAATAGAAAAAAGTTTCATACATATCATTTAATCAAAAAATAAACCATTCATAGAAAGAATATGAATGGAACCTTTGGATAATTTCCCAAAAATTCATGAGTAACACCAACAGAAGTCCCCTTAGGTGGAAAATAATTTTGAAAACACATTTCTTGAGGAATATATCTTTTCTTCTTTGATTTTTTTTTAAAACATAAAACTTTTTGAAAACCATTACCTTTTAAATTAAACTTTAAAACTTACAAAAGATTATAGAAATAATTTGAAATCATTTTTCCTTGAAAACTTATAAAAGGATATTGAAAATATTTTGAGAACATTTTCCCTTAATTTTTTTTTAAAATAATATTGAAAACATTTTGAAAACCTTTTTCTCTGAAAATTATTTGAAAACCTAAAAATATGGTTTGAAATAATTTGAAAACAATTTTCTAGAAATTTTCTATGAAAAATTATAAATATATATTAAAATAATTAAAATCATTTTCTTTTTAAATAACTTTTTAAAAGCATTTAATAGAATCTTCCAAAATCATTTAAAACACTTTTTAAACATAATTTATTTAGAAAAATTTTTTATTTAAAAACCAAATTAAATTAAAAAATTTCCAGAATATTAGGAAAATATTTTTTTAAAAAATAAAGTTTTAAAATAAAAAATTAATCTTTAATGAAATGTTTTTCATGTTAGTGGGTAAGTTTGTACACGGTGAATCTTTTTTTGTACCATAAACTATTAGAAAAGTGACTTGACTGGGAAAGGATAGAAAGATTAATTTTAAAACTATATTTTAAAAAGATAAAAAATGGGTAAAAATTTCTTTTAAATATCACAGGATAATAGAAAAAAAAATTGAATCTTTTTTAAAAACATGGTTTTGAACGAACACAGATTTCCTACGGAAATGAGAAATAAATTCAAGTTTTTTATAAAATACATTTTTTAATTATCTTAAGTACCAAATAGTGGTAAAACATTACTAATACATGAATAAATAATTATTATACATAGGGGAATAAAATAAATGGGTTCTCTTCAGATATGGATCACAGTATTTCATCAATGGAATCACATTGATAAACAAACTCGATAAATGATGAGATCATTTCAATAAAATCTCAACACTTGGTAAGTTTGAATTATACTCTCCATGTAAGAAGATGAAATTACATGAAACTTAAAATATAATTAAAATAATTATTTTCATTATATAATATGTAAAGTTAAATTATATACACCTTTTAAAATAATATAGGTTCATAACATGACATGTGTCTCATAGAAAGAAAATTGATACAAAATTACTTTACCGATTTGGTAAATTTTGAAACATAAAACCATTGAATGAAATATCATAAAATGGATATGTATATAACCATAAATTTAAGTATAATAATCATATAATACATCCCTAGTTAGTATATACACCACACAAATGAATCGAGTGGTGAATATGGCATGTATCTCACGGAAACAAATCGTGAGATGAAATTTCCTTATCATAAGTCTTGACTCTATTCATACATGTTCAAACCTAATCATTAATGAATATAAGTTTATTATAAATCAAATAAATAATAATAATATTATATATAATATCATATTTTATTTTTTTATGACTTTATATTACTCTTTCACTAACAAGTCCACATTAATGTTACGTATGGGGTAATATCTACTTTGATTTTATTATCTTTTTTGGCTTGGTATTATTGATCCTATTACTTAGATAATTATTAAATTATATACATAATGTAAATAATGATGTAAATATCATATATATTCAGCATATATATATTTATAATCATCTATAAAATATATAATTATGAAATGGAATACACCGTTCATGGAGATGGCAGGTTGTACGTAAGCGTGAATGATATTTATATTTTATTGTCATATTGATAAAATGAATGTAAATGATATATATATATAAATAATACCATTAAATTATAATTATTATTTAATATATATCATATAATTTCACTAAACCCATCCTTAATACATTCCTTGTAGAGTGTGAACGAATCACATCATTTTGAGGAGGCAGTAGTCCACATTTCCCCAAATGAAATTATCATATTTATTGAAATTTGAAATCATGAAAGTATGTGTTATATAATAATTTAAAAAGCATAAAAATATCCTAAATATCATATATATCATATAAAAATAGAGTTTACTTCATAATTATTAACCATGAGATGTGGTAAAAGAAAACGAACAACATCATTTTGTTCGGCGATAATTTATCATACACTAGAAATGGTAATTTTGTTACCCATTAGATGGAAGTGTGTGTAAGTGTAGGTATAAAAATTAAAATAAAAACATATCAGTATATATATGATACCAAGGATATTATATAATTATGGAATAAGAATATTTTAGGGGTTGGAGAATGAAAATAAAATAAAGGAGTTTGAGGAAGGATGTTACCTTTTTTTGGGGAAACTCCTCTTGGTTTTCACCAAATATCTTCCTTGGTTGAAATTATTCCAAAATTGAGGTTTATAAGATTAATGGAGATGTTTTGGTATCTTATTGGAGTAGATTTTGGGTAGGAAAAAGGGATTTATAGTTTCTAATTAGTGGGAGGGTTTATTGTCTTTTTATAGTGGAGGAGGAGTGACATTCTTGTAAATTTTTGGAAATGGAATTCCATCTAGATTTTTACCTTGGAAATTGTATCCAATAATGAAAAAAATTAGAGAAAATATATTATTGTTTATAAATATTTCTATAAATGGGTTTTTTAAAAGTTTATAGGTCATTTTGGCACTTAAGTTTAAGGATTAGTCTCTTGTTAAGCCTCATTTTACATTAATCCCTGTAATTAATTTTAATTACATTCACAAATATTTTTGGTCAAAAACTAAATTGAGATCATTAGAAATTATAAATTGTTTTTATTCCAAAATTTAATCCACCTTTTCAAATTAAAATAAAATATTTGGATGAAATTAATTTAAATTTAATCCTGCAAACGGGACGACAATGTATAGTTTTGATGTAAAAATGTCCAAAAGGTTGCATTGTTTTTATATCCAATTTAAAATTTAAGTTAATTAAAATGACCTAAATTGCATTAATTTTTTATATAATTGATCCGATTAAACATTAAAACTAATAAAAAAATTTAACCTCTTAAATAAATTTTTGAAAAATTAGTTTTGAATTAAAATTTAGTGTTCTTCATTATTTATCAGAAAATGAAACTTCTCAAAAAAATAAAAAACGTTCACCCAAAGTAAATTTTTATGTTTCAATTTTCAAAATTAAGTTTATTTTGTTAAATAAGAATTATAAAAGTTTCAAAAATCACATTTAAAATTTAATATGCATTAAAAGGCATTAAAATTGTCTTTTTATTCATAAAATCGTATTTATTCTTATCTTATGACTATAAAATATATTGTATGATTATAAAAAATATTGATTAAATATATAATATATGATTTGTTTTTGAAAAAATTCATAAAAATTGGTTTGTTTAATTTTATTGCGATAAATTTGTGTTTGTACATAGAAAAAATAGTTTTCTTAGAAAAATAAATTTTTCATTCAAAAATTGTTATTAATTTAATTTATTACTAACTAAAAAAAGATTAATTTTATATAAATGTTTAAATAATATTTTCAATATTTATTTAATATTATTTTTTAATTCCCACTTCATTTTTTTGTGGTAATGACACTAATGAAATTATTAGAAGTATATTATTGTTTAGTATAACTTAGTCTTGCTTGTTATGAAAGCTATCTAAGGGACTCAATATTGTAGGTTATACAAGAAAAACATAGAGTTGTGTGTGCCAAAATCTAATCTAAGTGTTTAATATTTCACAAAATTGAATTTGTGTTTCATATAACACAAGCCACACTTGGTGATTTTGTATAACAAAAGTTATATTCACTGTTGCATGAAATGAAAAATATCAAAAAGATTTGAAAAAAATAGATCATAAAATATAGGGGTGTTACATTATACCCACCTCAAATTGAATTTCTCCATCAAAATTCATCTGGGTTATTAAAGGTTTAATACTTGAAATTTCCTTTCATAGAAACCCACATAAAAAAAATTAATACTAAAACTTTCTTTAAAAAGGAAAAGTTGGAACCATAATGGCCACCCAATGTAATTCATAACTAGTTTACCCCATAGGAGAACATAGGTGGGAAGTGAAAACAGGTAAATTAAATAGAAATATAACTATTAAGTTTTGATGGAAAGTGATAGTCAACATGGTTATGAGAATGTTAATAATCACAAAGCCACAAATCTGTGGTGATATAAGGGGCCATTTTATTCATTATAAACGAAGTTACTAGGATCACATTTTTGTTTTCATGGTAATTTTTCTTTAACATTAAGAAATTTTACAATAATATATACTTAATTTATTTTATTTATTTTTATATGAACAATATCACCCTATGGTTATGCCTTGCCCAATTTTCACTTCATCTCTTACTCTAACAAATGAAGGTGAATTTTCCATTCCCAAATCATTTTAAGATTATGAGATCTATAAATAAAATGATGGGTAATTAAATATATCACAAAAAAAATGTTATCAGAAGTTATAAAATATGCACAAATCGTCATATGATGAGATGACACTTTAATATCACAAACATCATCCAAAGTTTAACTTAAAATTTTCTTAAATGGTTAACCTTATAACGCTTCTGAAAGATGAAAATACAAAACTTTAGAAAGAAGGTCATGAAATAAGATTAAAATTGATCCCTTAGATATCACAAAGTATCTGTTGGTTTTTACATTGCAAACATGTGAATAACCTCATCGTAAATTCTCTTAAAACATGGAAAAAACCTAAATTACCATAAATTCTTTCGGAAAACATGCATGATTCCTTATTCCAAAGATTACTGGATATATTCCTTAAATATAAGAAGTTGTAAACTTTATCCATGCTAAAATAAACCACTTTTTCGACAAATTCTAAATCAATACCAAGGTTATAAATACTATCCAATTTACTTTATTCAAATCAATCATCTCTTTATCCAAGATAAACACAATATTATCTATATCTTGAACAAAATAAGGGGTTTCTTTCTTTAATAAAAATATAACCTTTCTGTTAAATCACTTTTCAATATTTTCATCACCTTACAAAATATCATTTTCAATATTTATTAAAAAAATTATACTGAAAATACTTATATATTTCATGATTCATATACCATAATCTTTGAATTATAAAACATAAATACTTCATTCATCCAGTTTTTTTGTAAACCATTACTCAATATTAATAAACTTATTCCTTAATACTTATTTCCTAGTTTATGAAATTTATGAGATTTGAATCATATTTTAAGATACCTAATCCTCAATATAATAATACAATTTACATTTAATGTAAACAATACTGGATAAACATCCCATACCTTTCACATGTCATTCACGATCTCTTTATCATCAGTAGTATAACCAATTCTCATGCCTCCTTCCCTATTCTCTTTATGATATTTACACTTAGGAAATTGATTTTCATAATGCTGATAATGTTTAAATCTGTAAAATTCACTGTAAACCAAGTTCCTTCTAGTTCCCACCATTGACTAAAACTAGAAAGCATAGTGTGTGAAACATTTATCAAAATGGAAAACCACATAATAATGAAAAGAATCACTTATAGGATGTATAAATTATGAAAATTTCTTTAATATATGACACTTTAGGTTTATCCTAGGTTATTCAAAGACAAATTATTTTTAAATCTATCATGATGGTATATGATGTTTTTTGTGAATTCCCAAAGCATATCCCCCATGAGTGTCAAACTAGGTGTTAAATAGGGCCCGCTATTATACACCATGTTATTCGTGAGTTAGTCCCAACACACCTTCTTGGAGTTGTTACCCCTATTCCAGAGCCACATCCACTAACAGTATCTATACAGGGATGTAATTCTAGAAAACCACTCGCTGAATCAATTACCAAAATTCTAGGTCATTTTCCTATAAATTAAATCATCCTTAGACTTATCATTAGTGAAATACCTATACATATCCTTAAAAATATTCATAGAGATCTCACAAATATTTTCTCATCATAGTTTACAAAGTTTGACTAAACATTCAATATAATACTAAATACAATGACCCATGCTTAACGTAAATATAAATTTCATCATTTTTGTAGAATACTTAAAACATTACACAATTAGCACCCAGAGAACATATCATTTTAGTGCCTTTGGAAACATGTAAATGTAAATTCTAGTACACTAATGATATACATTATCTCCCACTATGTTCTCTAGGATTATAACCACTCTTAGACATATCATACATGAAATATATGTTCACAACCTGGGGAAGGAAATATTAGAAGGGGTGTTATCAGATGCTCAGTATGGGTAAACAAGAGAGACATGTAAGCAAAAATATGAGCATAAGGGTATGATAATGAGATCATAACATTATAAGATCTTACCTGTCATATCAAAGATCATGAACATGAATCAAGGAATAAATATTAGTAGTTCATAAGACATGATTCATAAGAAAATCAAGATCCTGAACTTTTTGAGCATATAATAGGAATAGGATATGGAATTTTGGAATACACATACACATGTCTTATCATTCCATATAAGTCAAGATGCATTGCTATAACTTATCAGGACACCTCATTCAGAAAAAACCTATTAGGAGGGACACAAAACCATCCCCAGTCAGAGTCCTTTCCTTGTAAGGGATTGTATTTCCCCATCTTCCCATAGTGGATCTGGTTTCCACATATCCCCACTGTGGATTAAGTTTCCCCATCTTCCTATAGGGAATTGGGTTTCCCAATCTTCTTATAGTGTATTAGGTTTCCCCATTTTCTATAGTGGTTTAAGCCCGATGACTTGAAACCCATCATTATATCATGAGATATAAATCTTTAACCAATGCATTTGAAAGAGGTATAGGTCCCACCCATCTCATAATGAAATCGTACATACGTGTTCCATAAAATCATAAACAATCATATCATTACCCATGAAATGAAATGAGTATCATAAATATGTCAAAATATCAAAACTTTTATAAAAGAGATAGGTTTCATAATAATTTCATCAAATCATAACCCTGTTGGATCTTAATATAGATGTATATGTATATTATATGGCACAATAAAAGAGGGGGGGGGGGGGAATTGTAGGTTTAAAAACTATGTTTTTAAACACTTAATAAAGGACTTATTTTAAGAGTCATTAAACTAATAAAATTCACCATCAATACAATCGACCATATAGGTCTTGGATCCTGTGGTAATACAGTGATGTAATGCTACAAGTAATGTAAAAAAATTGTATTTTAATTGTATAAAATGACCAGAGTAATAAAAATGTTAATGATTCTACCACATAGTGTATATAATCTCTTAATAAAATATGAATATTAATTGAAATAATTACAATTGAATTGAATATGAAAATAAATAGGAAATAATACAATTCCCTTAAAATACATATAATAATGGAAATGTAAAATTATTAAAATTATTTTATACCAATGATTAGGGTATCCTTTCACCTAGGATAAAGGTCTATCTTACCCCCACCTTGGTAATCCCTCAATATGATGATCAGCAAGACTGTCTTCCTATCCCTAAAAGCCCTCGGTTAATAAGGAAATCAAAACCTCTATCTTCCAAGAAATTAAAATCCCTCGATACAATTATCAGAAGCATTTCTTCCTATTCTCATAATCTCTCGATCGTTATCACAAGGATCAATAACAAAAATTAGAAACAAAGAACATATAGAAATACAAGAACGTGGAACAAGATGTTCACTTCTTGTATTTTCAAGGATTTCACATGAAGTAAGACAGAAGTCACAACATCTCTCTCTAGAACATTATACAAGTAAACATTGTGTATTCTAGTTTCAATGAACTTCTATTTATAGGCTTCAAGTTATAATGATCATATTTCTTCCAATGATCATATTTCTCCGAAAAAATCAGAGGGACTTGGACACCTGTCGTTACAATGGTCAAAACAAATAGAATACACGATATCGTTTTGATTGGTAAATAAGCAATTAAACAAAATAGTTTTAGTTAGAAAGTAGTAAGTAAAAAAGTATGAAACAATGAGTATGAGTAGTATATAATCATAATTGAGGTTATGATAATACTATAATCCATTTCAAAAGTACAATGCATAATTTGATTACTAGGCTTATCATGATAAAAATGCATATAAATTACAATTTATGACCTGGTTACGATTCTGAACATGGCTACGATGTATGATATTTAATCTGATTACGATGCTTGGATACAATGCATAATAAGAGTATAGTACATAACATGATTATGACACATAACCTAGTTATGATACATAACTTCGTTAAGATTCTTGATTATGATACAATTATTAATCCTGTTATAATGCATGATTACGATGTATTACTTAACCCAGTTACAATATATAATTAAAATATGGTACTTAACCTTGTCATGATACATATTTATGATGTGGTACTTAACCTGGTTATGATGAATATTTATGATGCAGTACTTAACCTAGTTATGAGGCATGTCAAATCTATGAAGTATATAATCTGGTTACAAATCCTGATTACGATGCAATACATAGTCTGGTTACAATTCCTGATTATGATGCAATACATAATCTGGTTAGGATTCCTGATTATGATGAAATACATGATATAGTTATGATTCTTGATTATGATGAAATATATGATCGGTTTACGATTCCAGATTAAGATGCAATAAATGATCTGGTTACGATTGTGAAACTACATATAAAACAATGTGAGTGAACAACATACACAATTATATTAAGAAGGAAACATATAAAAAAGGAAATGTGAGTGATAATGATTGTGAATAAACACATATTATAAACAATATATATAATTATGATCTGTGTGGTTTGTGATTTCCAAAACAAATGATTGATGGGAATGTCGAAACAAATTTTGACCCTTTTTGGAAAGCACAAAACAAACAAACCAAAACAAATAATAAAGAAATTATCTTCCCTGAGTTTAATAACTCATATGAAAGTAATAGTGAATACGACTAATTACACCCTTGGTTTAAAAACAACTGATAAGGGATCGTATTCTCTTTACTTATACTTAAGATTTCTCCCCCTTAATAAGGCATTCATAAAAAAATTTCTTTTCACAACCATTCTCCACCTTTGTGATTTTAAAAAAGAATGAGGTAAAGAATTAATTTCATGAAAATGGTTATAGAAATAGAGTATGAAATAATAATTTTTACTTGAAACAAAAGTTTATTACAACAAGAGTTCAACCATCATTCTTTTCCCCTTTGTTTTTCCAAAAGATTAAACAATGAGAGTTTCATCTTCTTGAACTATTTTCTATCCTCCATGATCTTATCAAAAGATTCTTTCTAAGCCTTAAGCTTCTCATCCTATTAATAAATAATCTTTTCTCACTTCTCGAGATGATCTTCATGAATCTAATAAATTGCTTCTTGGGATTTAAGATTTACTTACTAAGTTTTAAGCCTTTCTTCTTGGTTATTGAAATCATCCAACATAATATTATAGGATTTCTCAAGTATGAAAAATTTATTTGAGAGTGAAACAATCTCATTACTCTCATATTTCATTTTTCCCTTAAAGTCTCAATCTCTTCTGAGGATACTCCTTTTGAGGTACAAGGTATTTGAAATTCTTGAATATATTCATTCAAATCATTAATCCACTTTAAATAGTGAGAGTTGAGTTTGTTTTCCCAATGTAAAAATTCTTCCTACTTGTCTAAATAGTTCTTGAGGCTTTCATCAATTTTGTAAGACAATTTCACAAGCTTATTCCATGCCTTAATGTGATTAGCAGCACATTCCTTGAAGATCTTGAAATTAGCTTCAAGACTTAGAAATATGTCCATCAAGATCTTAATAGAATACGTTCTATCATTATGGGAATTATAAAGAATTTCCATCCTAGTTTAAAATTTTGGAATAAATGGTACCAACTTCTTCAATCTATTCAAGGATTGTTCAATGTACTGAAACCCTTTCATAGTGATTGTTCTTTCAGTATGCCTATATTCAGTATAATGTGGAAGATCACCAAAATAAGTATTAGTTTCGATAACTTGAGTTAGAGAGTTCTAATTCTTATCAAATTATTTCTCATCTTCTTCCTCTTATATATTAGAAATCTTAATGACTCTCTTGGAGGAAACCTTTTTTGATACTCTCTTGGAGGTATGAGGATTCAGAGATGGATAAACAATAGATGATACTTTTGATGAATCTATGGTATGGCTTCTCTTTTTTGTATCTTCTTTTTCTTAAACATATATTTCCTCATGTTCCTATTCTTTGTGATCATGTTCCTCTTGGCCTTATTCTTGTTGTTATTCTTCCTCTTCTTCATGTTATTTAGTAAGAGATTGTGCTGGTGATTGTCCAGAAACTTGTTTCTCTCTTCCTTTCTATACTGGAACCGATTGAATTTTACCAAATAGATCTCTTATTTCAATTCTGGATTTTAACTGCTCAGCTATTCTGAGAAGGCTATCAATGTCAATATCCTCATCCTTTCTGTTCTTTAATCTCTTCTTTCTATATTATTCTTTCAAAGTTTCTTCGAACCTTACTTTCAAATCCAAAGCTTTAGCATGATTCAATTCAAACTGAGGATCCCCTAATTTATTTTCTTGATTTTTATTTCTCCATTTAGTAGAAACTTCATAGGATATAGCATTTTCTTTCTTTTATAGATTCAGATTTTTATTATTATATACCTTTATTTTTTTCAAAGTAGTCTTTGATGGCTTAGAAGGTTTCTCACTACCTTTAACAACTTCATTTTATTTCTCAGCATCTGGATATTTTTCAAACAATTTCGATTCAGGATTGAATCATAACTTAAGATTCCTTATAGTATCCTTATTTATTAAGGTCTCTTTGAAGTAAGAGGGATCTTACTTGATTTCAATATTACACAAGACTAAACATTCTTTCAGAAACTTACTAATAATTGTGAGAAACATTATAAGCTATGATTTTATACCACCAGATTAGATCTTCTTAATTGTTTGAAATATAAAACCCATAAGGTTAAACTTCCTCAGGTTCACCAAGTAGTCAAGCACATAACATCTGAAACTTTTAAAGTTTCCTTATCACCCATTGTCGGCACGAAAAACGCTTGCATCCAGAGGGCCATGAGTTTATTATCTCCTGATAAATGACTTAATTTTCTTTTGTCGTTATGAATCTCAAATTTTTTTTTCTTTGGATTTAGTCCTATAAAAATTTCAATAAGGTTCTGGTAACTTATGATAAGGACGTAATGTATCTCCCTCAAAAGGAACACTTAGAAATGTAGCTTCCTATTTTGAAGAGGTTGTATATGTATTTTCATACATCATAAAAGAAATCTTAAGATCCTTGTCTATCTCTACTGATTTGTAAAATTATAAAACCTCACCATGATAGACCTAATCCTGATCAGAACCCATTCTTTCAACACAAATTGATTCCAATCGTTGAAAACTTATAATAAATTTTAAATACAAATCAAAAGAATCATAAAAGTCTTGGGAGACTAACCTTTCACCCTGAAAGGTCGTGGAAGAAAAATATTTTGGAGCCATTTACTTTGGAGAAGAAGCAGTAGACTCAGTAATGAAAGACTAACTTGAACCCTCAAGATCCATCTAATTACAAAAGTTGAGTAGATCTCTGATTAAAAAAACTGAGGTAGGAACTGATTTGAAACCATGCTAACTACTTATAGAGCAACTGATCTTGAAAGAAAAATAGACGAGTTCGATATGGGATAGGTTATTTTAAAAAGAAATTAGTGGTCAATATTAGATATAAGAGATCCAATGGTAAAGAATGATTTCTAACTCTCGAGGTTTTCATTAAAAGAAAAATGTATTCAGACTAAAATAATTTGGAAATAAAATAGAGAAACATCCAAAATAAGGTTTTAGAAATTGTACTTTTTGGAGTACTAGGATAGATTTATTGGTATTAATATATTGTTATTATATAAAAAATACAAAAACAACTATAAAAGAAATTCTAAAACTGACAAGGTTAAATAGACTAGTACTGATTAATTAGAATAGATAAAATAATCCACAACCAATAGTCCAGTACCGTCAAGGTAATCCAATACCGATACTTTAGTACCGATAAAGTATTTTAATACTAATAGTATAATCTAATAAAGATAATCATGAAACTAATAAAAACATGAAATCAAAAAAATCATGAAAACAATAAAATTATGAAATTGATACAGTGAAAAAAACTAAAGATTATAACCTGTTATAGTGAAACTCCTAAACTGTAAAACAAAAAAGTGAAATTGATCAAATATGAAACATAAAGGGTAAAACCAATAAAATATAAAAAATAAATGGTAAAACCGATAAAATATAAATCATAAAGGTTAAAATTGATAAAATATATCGGGTAAAACTGATAAAATAAAAAACATAAGGAAATGGAATGTATACTCACCCATTGAAAAGGAGTAACTTAGTGTAAGAAGATGCGTTAAAAAATAAATAGATGTGAATTATTACTTTACAATGATTATTCCTAGTTTCTATTTAATGTATTGAAATCTATCTCAAGATAATGGTTTTGTGAAAATATAAGCAAATTGTTCTTGCGTTCCAATAAATTGTAAAACAATATCTCATTTTTCTGTGTGATCCCTAAGAAAGTGATGCCTAATATCTATGTGTTTTTCACGTGAGTGGTGTGCATAGTTTTTACTAAGAGCAATGGAACAAGTATTGTCACATAGTATTTGAGTTTTGGAAAAACGCATTCCATAGTTAATGAGTGTGTGTTGCATTCACAACACCCGAGCACAACAACTTCCAGCTGTTACATATTTAGTTTCAGTAGTAGAAAGTGCTATTAAGTGTTGTTCCTTACATGAACAAGAAACTAGAGAATCTCCTAATAAGTGACATGTTCTGTATGTACTCTTTTTATATATTCTACATCCACCAAATTCATCATTTGAAAAACATTTCAAAGAAAAATAATTTCTAGAAGAATAAGATAGTCTTAAATCTGTAGTTCCCTTTAAGTAGTGAAAACTTATATTCCCTTATTTTAAATGATATTAATTTGGATTAGATTTCTATCTTGCATATAATAATACAGAAAAAACTAAGTCTGGATGACTAGTTGTCAAGTATAGCATGATTCCTATCATACCCTTAAAAGTTATTTGGTCCACTTGTTTCCCAACTTCATCAAGATCAAGTAAATTTGAGGTACCGATTGGAGTACTAATACTTTTAGTGTTGTCATATCCAAACTTTTTCAGTAAGTATTTGATATAATTATATTGATATGTATAGGTTCCTTCTAGTTTTTTGAGATATTTTAAAACCTAAAAAGAATGTTAACTCCCCCCATCACACTCATTTCATACTCATATTTCATTAGATTTGCAAAATAATCAGTTAAGGATTGCTGAGTTTAACCAAATATAATGTCATCAACATAGATTTCGATAATCAAAACATTTTTGTTTTCCATTTTTATAAATAGAGTTGGGTCATCAGTACCTTTTTCATAATTGTTTTGTAAAATAAATCATATGAGTCTATCATACTATGATCTTGTGGGTTATTTAAGGCCACAAAAATCTCAAGTAAGTTTGAAGACATGTTCAGGATGTTTTAAATCTATAGAACAAGGATTTTTTTCTAGAAAAACATCTTCTTGTACAAAACCATTAAAAAAATCACATTTTACATCCATTTGAAAAACATTGAAATTGAAGTATGCTACAAAGGCTAATAGAGTTCGAATAGATTCAATATTAGCTTTTGGAGAATAGTTTTTTTCATAGTCTATTCCCTCCTTTTGATTATATCACCTTGAAAAAAGTATTTATTTATTTCTTATGATGAATCCATTTTCATCAAACTAGTTTCTGAAGACCCATTTTACACTAATTACACTTTTTTTCTTAAGTCTTTCAACCAAAGTACAGACTTGATTCCTTTCAAATTAATTTAGTTTATATTTTATTTATTTAATACAATCTTCACCACCTAAGTCCTCACTAGAAGTTTTAGGTTCCAATTGAGATAGAAAATAAAGATTTTCTATTTCATTTATTAATGAATTTTTGGTCCTTATAGGTTGATTTACATCACCAATGATATTTTTACTGGGATGATTCTTATGAAACAATTGATTTGGGTTTTGTAAAACCTGTTAATCAACATAATAAAGAAAATATTATAGGGTAAATGTTTGAGAAACATTTTCTTGAATATTCCCCTTATCAGAAGAGTTTTCAATCAAAGGTTGATAATAAGTTTGTGAAAATACATCTGTTGATGTAGTTAAGGATTGTTTAAAAACAAAGAGATTAGTTTCATCAAAATTAACATGTACTATTTCTTCAATAGTACAAGTGTTTTTATTAAAAAACACTATAAGCCTTAGAATTTGTGGAATAACCTATAAAGATTCATTTATCAGATTTGGGTTCATATTTATGTAAATTCTCTTTTGTATTCAATATGAATACTTTTCAACCAAACTCTCTGAAGTAAGAAACTTTTAGTTTTCGGCTAGTTCGATAATTCATAAGGGATTTTGTTAAGAAAGGGTGTAGTTAAAACACGATTTATATGTAACATACAGTAATAACAACTTCATCCTAGAAATTCTTAGCAATTGAGTAGTCAATCAACATAGTTCTTTTCATTTCCTCAAGAATACGCTTTATTCTATCAACAACACCATTTTGATTAGGGGTTTATGGAGCTGAAAATTTATGAGTAATACAGTTCTTACTACAAAAGGTTTAAAAATCCAAATTCTGAAATTCTCCACCACGATCACTACATATAGTTATCAATGGTAAGTTTTTCTCATTTTTAACTTGGGATCTAAATTTTTTGAAATAAAAAAGGCATCATATTTCCTTACCAGAAAATAGACCCACATAAATCTAGTGTAGTCATCAACTAAAACAAATACATAGTACTTGTCCCCAATGATTATAGTTTGTGTATGACCGAAGAGATCCATGCGAACTAACTATAATGAATTAGAAGTTGAAACATAATTGATTGATTTAAATATAGTTTTATGTTGCTTCCCATATTGACAAGGGTAACAAAAAATTGAAGACTCATACCTTATATCCCGTAGATCCTTAACAAGTCATTTCTTTGAGAGTTTACAAAGGTTCCTTAGGTTACTGTGTCCTAACCTTCTATTCCACAACCAATATTGGTCTTTAATTTCCCTTGAGCAAGGTAAGTATTGAATTATAATATCTTCTATGTTGATTTTGTATACATTCTCATGTCTATGGGAAAAAATAATGAACTCATCCCTGTAATTGTGATATAAACATTTATCATTCCTAAAATTATTAAGGTAGCATTCATCACATAATTGCCTTATGCTGATAAGGTTGTACTTAATAAATTTGACAAACAAAACATTTGATATTAAATTTTTTCCTAAAATAATGATATTACCTATATCAATGATCTTTCCCTGAGGATTATCTCGGAAGGTCACTCTTCCACCTTTCATTTCAATAAACTTTTTAAAGAAATCTTTGTTTCCAGTAATGTGTTGAGAATAACCACTATACATGTATCAAATGTTCTTATTTTTGGTACACTTATTGTTTTCCTAAAAAAGAAACAATTATTTTTTCGGAACCCAAACTTATTTGTATCCAGAAATATTAGATAAAATAATTTTAGGAATCCACATTTATTTTTGAAAAATGGGGTTTATAAAATTATAATGATTGATTTATATTAAGAGAACAATTTTTTCCCAATGTTCCCCACAGTGACATTTAGTACAGAATTTGGCACTTTGAGGAACAAAATAGTTATGACTAAAAATCAGTTTTGGGTGAGTGTAACCAATTCCAGAACTATTTCTAAGAGGATGAATTAGATAATACAATTGATCAATTTCTTTTCCTCCCAAGGTTAATTTTGATAAAATATTATTAAAAGAAAATATTTCATATTTTAGTCTAATGACAAAATTATTATTCCACAAGAAATTGTTTTGGAATTGTTTTATGTTTTAAAAACATTTTTCTTTAAAACAAGTTGTTCAAAATCCATAGAAAGTTTATCTTTCTCAGAACATACTTCCTTAAGGGTTTTTGAAATATTCTCAAAATCAAGAGATTTCATATTAAGATATTTTGAAAGATATGAAACTTCTTTTGTAAGAATAGATATTCTAGAATTTTCCATATCAAGTTTTTTTATTGAGTTTAGAATTTTTATTCTCAAGTAACTTGGAAAATCTGGAAACTTCTTCAAAGGAAGGAAAATTTTCCTCTGTTGAGGAATATTATTCTTCTGAAGAGTAAGAATGTTTCTCATCAGGTTAAATTTTATTTAAAGATATATTTGTAAGTGATTCATCATTGTGTACCTTATCTATGAAAAAATGATTTTTAATATGTTGTCTAGATATAAGTCCTATATTATTCTAACTAGAAGATTCATATTCTGAGGATTCATCGGATGAATCACCACCACTTGCACTCCAAGTATCATTTTCCTTCTAGAATTTATTTCTACTTGACTTGTAATAATTTTTCTTATTTCTTTGAGAATTTTTATCCTTTCTATATTTTATTTTTAGTATAAGAAAATATGGTCTAATATGACCTGCTCTTTTACATTCATAACATGTTACTTATGGGTCTTTTTTCCCTTCCTGTCTTTCTTTTTGAATATATACTGAAAGTCTTTCTTTCTAATAATCTTGTTCATCCTTAGAGTAAGATTGGATAACTCATTCTCCGGGTGATCACTATCACATGATTCTTATATGACAATGAATTTCTTAAATTTGGATCTAGTTATCCTTTCCGGTGTCTTGACTTTGGATGGAGTAGTAAAAGATACACTCTCATTACTATTCTTATTCTTATTGAAATCAACATCTCTTTTCATTTTTTTCTCATGTTGAAGAAGAGTACCAAATAACTCATCCATAGTAATTTGAGTAACATTTATGTTATCATTAATAGCTATCCTTTTTTATTCCCATTCATTGAGAATTATATCAATTATCTTGTCCACAAGTGATTCATCAACAAGACCCTTTTCACCCATTGATTGTAGACTATTGAATATTGTCATAAATCTTTTTTGCACCATGCATAATGCTTATCCATAAGGAAAAATAAACCCATGATATTATGCTCGAAGCATTTCTCTTCTAGTTTCTATAACTTTGGAAGTACCAATATGTGTGACTTCTAATTTATTCTAGATACAATTAGCTGCTTCACATTATGATATCTGAATATATATATTCCTGGTCATGGAACACAACAAAGTATTGCGTACCTTGTAGTTTAATTGATATTCTTGTTTCTCTTGATTGGTGAAGGTACTAACTTCCTTGTCTGGGATTTGGTAACCTCTAGTAAGCATGATAAAGTTGTCTACTACAGTATTAATAAAAAAGGAATTCATTCGATCTCTCTATTACTTATAATCATTTCAATCAAAAATAGTTGGTCGTTTTGGATTTAGATTGTCAACTGATCCAATATTCATTCCTACCATCTTATAAAACAACACTTTTCCACTCCACATGTTAGTGTAGTAAGTAGTTATAAACAAAATGTTTGTAAGTGAAATATAATTTTATTTCTAAAATAAATAATGAATGTAATAAAAAATACTGAAAAACTCCTCTGATACCAATTTTTGGATTGTAATATAGATGTATATGTATATTAGATGGAACAATACAAGAGGTGGGGGGGGGGGGGGGTAAATTGTAGGTTTAAAAACTATGTATTTAAAAATGTAAGAAAGGAATTAGTTTAATAGGTATTAAACTAATACTATTAAAAATTAATAAAATATACCATATAGGTATTGGATCCAATGGTAATACTACATGTAATGTAAAACAATTTTATTTGAATTGAATACAATTATCAAAGTAATACAAATGTTAATGTTTCTACCATATAGAGTATATAATCTCTAAATACAATTTGAATCGCAATTGAAATAATTACAATTGAATTGAATATGAAAAGAAATAGGAAACAACACAATTACCATTCTAATACAGATAGAATAGGAAATTTAAAAGTATTAAAATTCATTTATCCCAAAGGGTAGGGTATCCTTTCACCTAGGATAAAAGTATGTCTTACCACCACCTTGGTAATCCCTCGATACGATGATTAGAATGAATGTCTTCCTATCCTCGGAATACCTCAATAAAGAAGGTAATTGATACCTCTGTCTTTGAAGAAATTTAAATCACTCGATATGATGATTGAAAGCACGTCTTCCTATCCCCAGAATCCCTCTTTCGTTATCATGATGATCGGTCACACAAAGAAGAAACAAAGCACTTATAAACATACAATAACATGGAACAAGCTATTAAATTCTTGTATCTTCAAGGATTTCACATGAATAAAGAGATAAGTCACATCATCTCTCTCAAGAATTTGATAGAAGAAGAATTTGTGTATTCTGGTTCGAATGACCTCTTATTTATAGGATTCAGGTTCCGATGGTCATATTTCCTCCAATAGTCACATTTACCTGAATAAATCAGAGGGACTTGGACACGTGTCATTACAACGGTCAAAACAAACAGAATACATGACATCATTTTGATTGGTAAATAAGGAACTCAAAAACATCATTTTAGTTATAAAGTAGTAAGTAAAAAATGTTTGAAACATTGAGTAGGAGTAGCATGTAATCAGAATTGGCATTATGATAATAGTGTAATCTATTTCAAATGTAAAATGCGTAATTTTATTACTAGGATTATAATGATAACAATGCATATCGATTACAATTTATATCATGGTTATGACTCTGAACATGGTTACGATGTATGATATTTAATCTGATTACGATGCTCAGATACGATGCATAATAAGATTATGGTACATAACCTAGTCGTGATACATAACCTAGTTATGATTCATGATTATGATACAATTATTAATCCAGTTATGTTGCATGATTACAATGTGGTACTTAACCAAGTTATGATACATAATTACGATGTAGTACTTAACCTAGTAACGATGCATATTTATGATGCGGTACTTAACCTCGTTACAATGCATATTTATGATGTGGTACATAACCTGGTTACAATGCATATCAAATCTATGGAGTATATAATCTGGTTATGAATCATGATTATGATACAATACATAGTCTAGTTACCATTTTTGATTATGATGCAATACATAATCTGGTTATGATTCATGATTATGATCCAATACATGATCTAGTTACGATTCTTGATTACGATGTAATATATGATCTGGTTAAGATTCCTAATTATAATGCATACATGATCTGGTTACGATTGTGAAAAAACATATAAAATTATTTGAGTAAACAACATACATGATTATGTTAAGAATTAAATATATAATAAAGACAATATGAGTGATTATGATTGTGAATCAACACATATGATAAGCAATTTATATAATTATGATAAGTGTGGTTTGTGATTTCCAAAACAAATGATTGATGGGAAAGTAAAAACACATTTTGACTCAACAAACCCATGAAAAATATGCAAGTTTCATAAAAATATAACTTGTTAATGAGAGACAAGTTTCATAAACATATAACACATGAATGATAAGTGAGTTTCACAAATATATAACCCCTGAAAGGGAAACGAGTTTCATAGACATATAAATCATGAAAGAGAAACTCTATAAATAAGAATAATGTCATCAAAACATAAACCATTATAGTAAATAATATGAATGGATCTTATGTTTCATTAACCACAACATATGTCACCTTAGGTGGAAAATAATTTTGAAAAAACATTTCATGAGGATAATATCCTTTCTTCTTTGAAAAAAGATTTTTAAAACATAAAACCTTTCTAAAACCATTTACTTCTAGAATAAACATTAAAAAATATAAATAAGTATAGAAAACACTTTGAAAACATTTTTACTTCAAAACTTATAAAATAATCTTGGAAAATTTTTGAAATTATTTTTCCTTGAAAACTTATAAAAGAAGCCTGAAAACATTTTAAAAACCTTTTTTTAAAATACTTTTAAAATCTAAAAAAATAATTGTAATAATTTAAAAAACCTTTTCTAGACCACTTTATTTGGAAAATATCCTTTTTAAAACATATAAAGGAAGCATTAAAAATCATTTAAAACACTTTTGAAAAATAAAAAAATTTTGAAAACCTTTTTCTTTGAAAACCAATTAAAAAAAAACTCCAGAATATTATGAAAATTTTTTCTTTAAAAATAAATCCGTAAACATACAGAGTAAGCTTCATGGAAATGACTATCATGATGAAAGATAATTCCATACATTCCTAACATTACTTTGCACCTTTAAAGTTTAGCAGAGTGACTTGATCGAAAAACAACAATAATATTTATTTTAAAAATATTTTTTAAATAGTTAAAAGTTGAGTATAAATTTGTTTTAAACATAATAGGATAATAGTAAAACATTTTTGAAAACATTTTTAGAGAACATGATTTTTAAAGAACACAGATTTCTAACTGAAAGGAGAAATATAATCATATTTTCATAAAAACATTTTATTAATTAAAATTATTACCAAAGAGTAGAAAAATATTAATAATATATAAAAATTAATTAATATACATAGGGGAATAAAATTAATTATTTATCTTGAGATATGGATGATACTATTTCATCAATAGAATTATAATCATAAACAATCTTGATAAATGAAGATATTGTTTCAATAAACTCTTTCTGCTTGGTAACTTTGAATTATACTCCCCAGGTAAGAAAATAAAATTACATAAAGCTTAAAATATCACAAAAAATTAGTTTTATTCTATAACATGTAAAATTATGGTATATACTACATGTAAAATAATACAGGTGTATAACATGTCTTGTGTCCTAAAGAAGGAAAATTGAGACAAAATTACATTACTAATTTGGTAACTTTTGAAACATAAACCCATGAAATAAAGATAATAAAATGGATAGGTAAATAATTATAAATTTAATTATAATAATCATATAATACATCCATGTTAATTATATACACCACACAAATGAATTTAGTGGTAAATATGTCATGTATCTCACAAAAATAAAAAGTGAGATGAAATTCCCTTACCTTAAGTCTTGACTTTATTCATACACCTTCAAACCTCCTATATAAAAATATAAGTTTATTATACATATAAAAAAGTAAAATCATATTATATATAATATCATATATTATTTTTATAAATTTATATTACCCTTCTACTAAAAAATCCATGTTAATGTCACGTTTCCGGTAATATCTGACTTTTTGTATATGTTTTGGCTTGGTATTATTGATCCTCTTACTTAGATAATTATTTACATATATTCAGAATATAAATAATGATATAAAAATCATGTATATTTATTATATATGTGTTTATAATAATATATAAAATATATAAATATGAAATGGAATACACCATTCATGGAGGCAGTAGGCCATACGTACGCATGAATGCTGTTTTTGTTTTATTGTCATATTGAAAGAAAGAAATTAAATTACATATAAGTGTGTGTATATATATAATATAATTAAATTAGAATTATTATGTAATATATAACATATAATATCACTAAGCACATACTTAATACAATCCATGTAGAGTGTGACCGAATCACATCTATTTTAGGGGGCGGTAGTCCACAATTCCCCAAACGAAATTATTATATTTACATAAAATGAAAAGAATAAAGATTTGTGTTATATAACAATTAAAGAAGAATAAATATACCATAAATATCATAAATATCATATAAAATTAGAGTTTCCATCATAATTACGAATCATGAGAGGTGGTAAAGGAAAAATGAACAACATCGTTTCGTGAGATAGTAGTTTGCTGTACACAAGAATGGTAATTTTGTTACCTGTTATATGGAAGTGTGTTTAATTGCAGGTTTAAAACATAGAATAAAAATTTATCAGTATATTTTTCATATTTATGATATCATAAATTAATTTAATAAGAATATTTTAGGGGGTAGGGAATGAAAATAAAACAAAGGCTCTTGAGGAAGGATGTTACCTCTTCTTTGGGTAAATCCTCTTAGTTTGCACCAATGAGAATATTAGGTTGAAATTATTCCCAAAGGATGGATTATAGGATGAGGGTAAGGATTTTAAGATTTTTGGATAGAAAAATGGATTTAGAGGTGTGAATTTGTGGGAGGGGTAATTGCCTTTTTATCGTGGAAGAGGAGTGACATTCTTGTACATTTTTGGAAGGGAAACTCCACCCAAATTTTTACCAAGTAAACTGTCTTCAATAACAGAATAAATTAAATAAAACAGAGTATAATTTCTAATAATTTATATTAAATGGATTTTGGACTATTTTATAGGTCATTTCGGTTTTTATTTTTAAGGTTAAGTTAATTATTATGAATAATTTTACCTTAATCACTATAATTAATTTTAATTAAATTCACTAATATTTTTGGTGAAAAACTAATTTTTACTCATTATAAATAATAAATTATTATTATTCCATATATATAAATCATTTTTCTAAATTTAAATCATAAAAGTGTAAGAAATTAATTTAATTTTAATCCCACAGATTAGATGACAATGTGAGTTTTTAAAGTAAAAAAGTTCAAAAGTTTGATAAGTTTTTATATCCAATTTCATAGTGAAATTAATTATAATGATCTATATTGGATTCAGTTTTGTTAAATTTAACTAATTACATATTAAAATCAATCAAAAATATAATTTAACCTTATAAATAACTTAGATGAAAAAGAAGTTTTGAATTAAAATTCAGTATTCTTAACTATTTCTCAGAAAATGAAACATCTTAAAAAATAAAAAATTCAAACAGAGTACTATTTTATTTTTAAATTTCAAAAAAAATTTATTTTTTCAAATAAATTTTTCAAAATTGTCAAAAACCACATCTAAAATGGGTCCACCATTAAAAGGTGGTAAAATCACCTTTTTGAAAAATACATCTTTTTTATTCATAAAATTGGATATATTTCTATTTTATACCCATAAAATCTATTGGATGAGTATCAAAAATATTGAATGAATATATAATATATAAATTTTATTGAAAACATTCACTAAAATTGGTTTGTTTAAATTTATTGAGATACAATTGTGTTTTTACATATAAAAAATAGTGTTCTTTGAAAAGAAATTTCTTTATTCTCAAACAGTTATTACTTTCATTTCAAATGGATTGACAACCAAAGAATTAATTTTATATAATTTTTTTAAATCATATTTTCAAAATTTAGTTACTCTTAATTTTAATTTCTATTCCAACATTTAGGTGGTAATGATATGAATAACAACATTAATATTATATTATAGTTTGGTAAAACTTGGTCTTCTGTGTTATGCAAGCTATCAAAGGGACTTAGTATTATGTATCATATAAGACAAACATAGTGTTGTGTGTGCCACAAGCTAATATAATTGTTTCCTATAAAGAAATATTGACTTTGTGTTATATATAAAACAATCCATACATAGTGTTTTCATATAAAAAATTTATATTCAGTGTTGTGTGAAATGAAAAATATCAAAAAGATTTGAAATAAATATTTCACAAAATATTAGTGTGTTACAGGTTCTGCTCTACCTTGGGTCCCATTCTCATTGAAATACATGACACACCGCATCAGGTGTATTAAAGGAGACCCTTCAAAGATAATAATAAATACGAGATTTATTAGAAATATTCCAATCCATCCTAAAAATGAAGTCAACCAGTTTCATGTTCAGAATAATAAAACTCTAAGAAATCTCGATATCTGATAATGAGAAAACACAAGCAGGACTTTGAAGACTCCACTCTCTCTTCATTCTGGGGGGTGTAGTAAAATCCCTCAAATAAGATAAAATCTTCATAAAAATATTAATAATATTTATAATATAGGTTGAAATAAATTAATGAGATGCACCAATATCATATAAAGCAGTCACTAAGGATGAAGATATAGTGATGGTACCTCTAAAAGTCACTAGGACCATATCTGATTCCATTAGAGACTCTTCCATTTTGTGAAAAAGCTTTTTTCCAGATTTAAGTGGCTAAAACCCATTTTTTCATGAAGCATCTGATTGCACCACAATTTAAGTAGGTGCTAAATATCCCATGCCACTATCTAGAGTGCAATATACATTGATGGACTTTTGAAAGTTACCTAAACATCAAAAAAATACACATATATTGGGTGCCTTAGTGACAACCCATTTTGAGCACCAATATTTTCCACACTAGTAAAAAATCAAAGGGCCTCTGCAAGGAACTGTAGGAGGTCTAGAAAAACCATTCTATCAAGAACCACTATGAGAATAATCACATTCTCACTTCCCTTTAGTGGAATTCATAAAACTACCATTGGGAGAAAATGGAAATAACATCAACACTGACTTACCAGCAAGGTCTATTTCGACCATTAATGCTCTATGAAGCACCTCAACATAAGAAGGAAGTTTCAGAAAGAAAACCTAAGAACAAATATTAGATCAAATTCTCATATCAAACCATTGAGTCTTCATCTTTTCATTCATTACAATATCATGTAAAAAATTCACAAGCTCAACAAAAAAATTTGAATATTCTCTCATGGTATTTTACGCCTTATCATGTTTGAAGAACTATAATGAATTTTCCAATTCCATAGACTTTAGATATAATTGTTCAGTGAAAATAAATTTGAATTATTTAAACTCTAAGACCTTATGATTCTTCACCATGACCACAATGTTCCACTATCTCATGCTAGGTCCCTCTAGCTTGAAGGTGGAACATTTCACCTTGATTTTGATCTGTCATATCTAAGAACTCAAACAAAATCTTTATATCCTTCATCCAATACTTAGACAATTTAGGATTATTAGATCCTTGAAATGCTGGTGGATTTTGGAGAAGTAAATCCCTAAGAATGAACCCTGAAGTCATCTCTCTAAGGTTCTATAGATAGAGTCTAAATAGGAATGGGTGAAGGTGTCTGTCCTAGGTCTTGCAAAGCACACACGATATTTTCTACCATATTCTCATCCACCAGAGGATATTCTCATTGTTTATCATCAGAAGATTCCTGTTGGATCCAATTTATATGTCTTCTTAGAGGCATGATTCTACAAAAAAATTATCATAAAAAATTTGATAAATCCTAAAGGATACACATACAAACACTCAAATATGAAAAAAAATAAACTAATCCCAATAAACAGACCAAAAGGATTTGGATTTCAATCTACTCAAATCAAAATTAGGTAAAAGACTAGAAATAATCATCAAGATGCCTTTCCCAAACCACCCCTAGTGACTTAAGGTTCATTATGGTGAGATATGTCTAGGAACTTAGTCATAACTTCCTCATAAATCTTGATAATATTACACAACTACATATTGAAATAATGGTATGCTGATAAAACAATTCCTTTTATATCTATTTTTCATGAACTATCCTAGATAACCTGGTACAATGATAAATGAGTTGGTCCTAACATAGCCCGAAGTACATTCCTGATCACCATGGGTTAGTGATAAGTACCAGGATTTATGAAATATGAAATTGGGAATGGGTTTTCCACAAACACAATAATTTAAAGAGATATAAGTCAATATACAAAAAAGGACAGTCAATAAAGAAAAATGCACCATAAGTAAAATGGGTAATCAAACCAAAAGTTATAAAAACCAAGTACTAGAAAATTGGATAACAACCCAAGGCTCATAATGCATAGTAACTCAACACTCAATGTTCAACTACATCTACCACCTCCAAGTGGTTCATTTCTCTTGCTCGAACTTGGAAGGAGGAAATATTCAAATTTCCAAATCCACATATAGGGTGTGAGATAAAAGCCTAGTAGGGTCCCACCATGAATTATATATGAGTATAAAATAATTAATTAACCATGTAAAGATTTCAATTTTTAATAAAATATCATGGAATTTCAAAATCATATTGAAAAAAAAATCATGATTTACATTTCAAATGACGAAAATACAATAAACAAATGGATTAATAAACATTTTTATATAAAAAAGTTTATATAAAGTCATATAGAATGTTTAAAATAGTTTAAAAACAATATAATATATATAAAAACATTAACAATGAGCAACATAGTCATTTTCCATGAGGTATGATAGTTCTAGGCTATGTGATCCACTCACACTTGAATAGTTATTAGGCTAATATGTGTACACACATTCCTTTGACACTAGTCAAAGAGGACCCATCACCATCCAATTAGGGATGTGAGTTGTTATATATATATTATTAGTCCTGTAAAGTATCAATAAAGTGCTGTCTTGAGTAACTAACTAACTACCTAGGCTTTCATGTTCTCAAACAACATTATATATTGGTAAAGTAATTCAAAACCTTTTAAAATACAATTCAACCCATTTCCAATTCCAATATGCCTAACCAAAATGAGTTTCTAATAAAATATTGAGTTTTTACAAGATAAAACTAATGAGTTTCTATCAAAAACATTTAATCAATTTTTATAAAATCCACATTTGAAATAAATTTCACAATTAAAATTCCACAATTAAAATTTCAACAATTTTCTACTAAATAAAAATAAACCCCAATTCAATGGTATTGTTTTTTTTTCAAATTTCACGCGAAATATGATTCAAATACCCAATTCAATAGAATTGGGTTTTTAACAAAACAATTAAAAGAAAACAAAATTTAAATCAATAAATTTAATTTAAATCAAGAAATTCAGGGTTAATCAAATAGGAAATCTTAAACAGAACCACGTACCTCAAGACCATGGTATCATGAATCACAAATCCCTAAATAGGAAACTAAAATAAAGAACATTGGAAATAAATATCCAATAATAAAAGCTAGATTCAAGATATAGAACTAATTAGATTAAATCCTCCAAAAAACATAAAGATATAACAAACTCTTTGGAGGAAATAATGAGAGAGAGTGAGAGAAGGAACTTACCCTGAAAGGACCAAACAAAGATCACCTAGATTAAATCCACCTTGTAAGGGGTTTAGATGATCATAAATGTTTCTTTGAGAGCTCTAAGGCATAGTAAAATCATTCTAGGTTGAGTTAGGCCCAAGAGGGGGATAAAACGGGTGCTTCAGGAATTTCCAGAATAATAAAAAGCCAGACATATAGTTTACTGGGAAGGGACACACTATTATAAAAACCATGCAACCTAGTCATGCGCCCCTTCTAGTGGGGTTTCACTGTTTTTACTTGGTCGGTGCACGATTTTAGAAATCATGTACCAATTTTGAAAAAACTCACTACCTGGGTTTATACGGTTTCCACTAGCAGGGCGCTCAGTTTGGGATAACCATGCACCAACCATTCATAGATCAAAATTCTTTCAAAATTTCCTAAATTTCACTTGAAGAATCCCAAAATGGAGCCCAACCAAAGCATGATAAAAATAGAGGTTAAGAAGAACCTAAAAATAGAAACAAGATGTTTCAATTTTCAAGAAAAATTATTGTTAATTATAGGTTTCTAGATTTTTTGTGAAATATTTTGATGAACATAAAGCTAATTTTTAATGTTTTAGAAAAAGGGAAGTTCATACCCCAATCTATGTGTCACGCGATGATGATGAGTTTTATAGGTTTTATTTGAAACCATGTAAGGTTCATTCACATAGTGAGTTAAAAGTTAATTCTGCAAAGGTGGTTTTAGTAAGGTTGATATTATCATTTTTTGATTTAGATGATTTAAGATAACAAACAAGCTTAGTCTGACTTGACATGTCACATGACCTAATTATCCACCAGGACCAAAGGGATTTACCGATCCCTATAGGATAACAACTAGAAAAAAAATCTTTGCAAACACACTTGGGAATAGTTTCACCCTCAAAATAGAGTAAATACCCAGTATAATTTCAGTCGAGAATCTGGTATGGACCATGCATACTTTGGATGTTTTTCCATCATCAAATAAGTATAACCAAAATAAAAAGTAAAGAAAGAAAAGTCAAAACCAATATTTATGATTCATGAAATTTTTATAGAATTGCATACAACTATAAATAACACATATCATGATATAATAAAGGAAACTTACTATAAAATAAAAAATAAAATCCATCTTGAACATTACACTAGTAACTAAAAACTAACAACCCAACATGAAATAACCATTCAAATACCTCCATGAAAACTACATATTACCTATGCATCCCAACTCACTTGTCAGCCCAATGAAAATGATAATGAATCTGAGATGGAACCTAGAACCTATATAAGAAATTAGAGATGCATACACGCACATGAGTGTGTATGCATAGTTTGATCTAATAGGCCTAATAATATCTCACCAATGATTCTATTAAATTCCTTTAATTAAATAGTTCATTAATGATAGTTTGAAATAATCTAATAAAAATATGATTTTTCAATCGCAAAAGTATATTTAAAAAAAATCAAATATTCATACTAAAAAATCAAACCATTATTTTTCTATTAAAATCAAGGAAAAAGTATCCATTCTTAAAACCTGACATGTGAATTTTCCTTTAAGTAAAACCAAACAAAAACCTTCATTTATTCATTTAAAAGTATTTTGTTGAGGTAACATCTGAAAATCATTCCATTTAAAAATTGAAAAAAACTCTCCAAAATCCAATTTAAAACCATTTTAAAAACAAAAACATGAGCATAAAATAGATAAGTAAAATTATAAATGGATATCAATGATCAAGGTATAATATAAAATAATCAATAAGCATACATGGTTCTACTATACAATCAAGCATAAGGGGACACACACAAGAATAAATTCCCTAAGTAGAACCCCTAATCAATGAATATGTATCTTGAGAAGCTCCCTAGATACTAAATGGAGATAATCCAATAATTTACCAATTATATGAGGCTATATTAAGGCTTATGTTTCTTCATAAAAAATACACAAGTCGCTCTACTGGACTATACTATAATTATCGAGACAACATTCCCCACCGAGACCTATGTCATGCTAGAGGGGACCCTAAAAATTTTCGTACCAACTAAAATAACATAAATCTACATCTCTCACTTAGTTTTCTAGTTCCCATGGACATTATAGTATGAATTTGAGTAAATAATCAAACCAGGATTAATGAAAAAGGGAAAATAAATAACTCTCCCTCACCTACCTAACCCTCTCATAGAAAACCTATTTTTTCACATTGTATATCCATAACAAAATAAATAAACCATAAAAGGATAATAAATAATAAGGTGAAACCAATGAAGGTCTCACATTACAAAAATTAATAACTCATAATCGTGAGTTTCTTTTTTCATTATTTGAAATCAAACATTTTATAACCACCTTTTCACATTCCAAAAATATCTTTAAAAAAAGTTATAATTATTTAAAACATAATACATAAAATAATCCCAATTTTTTTAATTAAAATACATTTAAAAATAATAATAGTCCCTTAAGAAAACACTTTTAATTCTTTAATATTTTGTTCAATAGAATTATGTTGAAATCCATTGAAAACATTTTTTTCTAAGCATGTAAATTTCTCAAAAATATTTACTAAATCCATCATAGACTTCATATATAGAAAGAATTTAATTTAAAATGAATTTAAAAAGTTTAATCACTTCTTTATTTGAAAAATAAATCAATATTATAGAAAAAATTAACATAGGGAAATTAGAACAATATAGAAACAAATCTCCTTATATGGAAAAACCCAAATGAGAAAGAAAACACACTATATGGGTATATAAAGAAAAAATAAACCCAATATTTCATAGTGATTTATGGTTCCATGATAAAGGGATAAACTCTGAAAATATAAGAGGAAGACAAGGGCATGATGAAGTATGAGAAAGAGGGGAGTTTATCTTAAAGAATGCTTGAATATGAGGGAATGTGGAGTCAAAATATAAAGAAAGGGAGGGTAAACTATCACTTGGGATCTATGTGTGTTGAAAGAACATGATGGAGAGGAAAAGTGAAGGGGAAAAATAAAATCAAAAGGGGGAAAATGATTAATTCCATCTTTAAATGAAATTTGGGTATACTGTATGGTTTGGAAAACCATGTTATAGTAAAGAATATGAGACTATATTATATATAACATGGTAAAATATTAACTCACATGGATTTTAATAACAGTGCATAAACCATGTTCTACCACCCTTATGCATAATCATGTGGAAAAGTCTACCACATGGTTTCCTTTAGGACTTGAACTAACCAAGTGTTACCTATGCACATAAGTAATGAACATTCAAAAATGAAATGAACAACCTTATATGTAAGGGTACCCAAATGGTTTAGACTAAACCATGAATGATAAAATATTTATATATGATTAATATATGTAAGGTTCATCTTCAAGGTTTCCAAAAAATTTTAGTGACCATGCATAAATTGTGCGTAAAGTAAATTTTTAAAAAAATTTAAAATTCAAGACCGAATTTTGTAAAAATTAAAATTAAAACAAAATAACATTAAATAAATATACCCACAATAATATGGAGTGTTAAATTACTCCAACCATAAGGATTTTTTACCTTAGAAATCCATTGGTTAAAAAAGGTAATGAGACACAAAAACTCTATTAACTAGGAGAAAAAACTAGATATAGGACAATGAATCTCAACACCTCGAACTACACAAAAACAAAATCAAACATAAATCAAACCATGACCATATAAACCAAATACCAAAGAGGGATTTAAACCCATTGGGGTATCTACCCATTTATAATTCTACTATTTTTTTGAAACAAAAGGAAACACTCTAAATAAGGAACCACCATGAATGATAAACTCATTCACTTACCATAACCAATCATTCCAAGAATAATTATATGAAAACTAAAAAATAAAAACTTCAAGGTCAACCAATAACCAATAAAATTAAGTGATATAATTAATTCCAAAAAATATTTCAATAAAAACTCCCCAACCCAAAATTTAAAGGAAACACAACAATATCCAATCATTAATGAGAAAAAATGGGCACTCACCTCGAGCAATCACTTAAAATGGGTAAATTAGGACATAAACTATGGGTAAACATCTCTTAGTGAACCCTCAAAACTAATATGACACCCTCGAATTATCACAAAAAGGAAATGGTGGTCCTAATTACCCAAGAATGGACCCAAAGGTCTACTATATCCTACCCATCCCAAATCAACCTTAAATGACCCAGAACCAAAACCAAAAAGAATCTCACTATAATTGGTTAACCTAAAAAACACATTACTATTAATAATTAGATCTCCAAAAATTTATAAAATACATTAACATGACCAAACAACATCCTATAATAATTAACATACATGAGAGCACTAAAATAATCCAAATAAAACATCCTGAGGTTAACCAGATCCAAATCCACAAAAGAACCTGCCAAGTGATCTAATGTTCCCAACAAGGTAACACCCATGACTTATTATAACAAAATAAATTATCTAATTCATATATATAGTATTGAAAGACATAATTAAAATGAAATATAAAATACTAAGAGACCCTCTATCACAAAATTAGCTCCAAATAATCATAGCTGGGAATCTCAAGAAAAGAACTACCAACCCCAAAGGAAGATTCAAGAAGTACTAAATATGATCCAAAAGTAGATTTTTTGAGCCAATCAATATATTTAGAGTTTGGTTAGAGACTATAATTGGAGTAATCTACTCAAAACAATGAGAGGTTTCACCTTAAAGATCAAACCAGACACATGCCTTAAAATGTTTTTCTTAACAATTATAGGAGGAATACTAAAATAACACTTGGAATAAGCTCACAAGGTCATGCCTCAATTTTTTTTAAAAAATAGTCACACTATCAACCTGAAAAAAATAAAAAAACATAAACCCATTCTCCAAATAAATCGCACTATTCATGTAACCCAAAAATCATTTCCTTTAAAATTAACAACTCTTAATATAGGGTTTGTTGACCATTTTTCACTAAGGCACACACTTGAATAACAAGATATTGTAACATCATTATTTTTATGCTCATAAATAATTTTTATTATGTTTTTAATTATATTATTATTTTATGTTATCTTTTTTTTACTTTATTAGAAAATATAATAAAAAATGTTTCTAAGTATTGGAATGAGACACCGTTAGTTCCAAAAAACTCACCACCAGCTTGAATGAGTTTTAGTTCAAATGTATCACCACTAGAATATTTGATCACCAGACTTGAGATGCCACTAGCCTTAGTCACACCCTACTTGAGAAACCATTATTTAAAATTAAAAACTTCCATAATGAGTCACCACTAGACCTGAATCACTGTTAGTTCAGATGATTCACTACTAGATTTGAATTACTGTCATTTCAAATGAGTAACTTCCATAATCGACTCACCATTAGTTCAAATGAGTTATCCCCAAACCTGAATCACTATTAGTTCAAATTAGTCACCGTGAGAATGGATCACTGCTAGAGATGTCTATCCTTCAGAGATGTATAACAACCAGATATTTCTTTCTTATAGAAAATTATTTGTCTTTTTTCTTTCTATTTGGAATTAAATTATTTAATGGATATATTAATAAAATTAATGAAAAGTTTTATTTTAGGACTATTTTCTTAAATAATGTTGGGATGAATTGAAGGAAAATTCATAGTAAGTAAGAGGATACAAAATATCTCAATGATTATTATTCAACGAGTGCATGAAGTGACTTATATTCTCAGAAGTCTCCCTTATGCGTCTGGTCTAAAAAGTGAGAGCATATAATCAAGAAGTGTGCAAATTTATAAATACTATAATGATCATCACAAGAAATATTACACATTAAATTCCTCCTAAATTTCATCTATGAAAGTCTGGAGCTCATTAAAGATAAAGATCCCTTCCTATAGACAAAAAATAGAACCCTTCAGATGCTCTGTTTTACTGCTATTTTCAAAGAAATAGATCGATCTCTTCCCCAAGATAGATATGAGGACACTCAATCATCATATGGACTAAAGAACAAGAAGAATTTCCTTTTATATATCTTATTTATTTCTATTTCTATTTTTTTTCTTTTCATTTGAAGAGTGTTTAATTTTCTCTGTTTATCAACATACAATGACTATTAGACTAGAACTTGAGAATACTAGATATTATATTATATATCCTTTCATATGTATACCCATGGTATTGGTGGAAGAGATCCCTATGTGGCCTGTATTATTTTTCATTCCATGGTTATTGTGGAAGAGATCCTTGCATGGCATGGATAGATTGTAAGATTTTTTGTATTCCCGATCTAGGCTATGGATCTGATTATAGTTATATATTATTATTGGTAGTAGGTGATTTCCAAGTGGAAGGGATTAGGTCTCAACTTGAGTCTGAACCCCATTTTTTATTCTTCTATGTTTTTATGTTTTTTTTTTCATCATTTTAAATCTTTAAACTCTATTCAATTTTATTCTACAAAAAAACTAGTACTTTGATAGTTAGTCTTAACTAGTGTATATATAAGGATTTTTTTAGTAAATTTATTTTATAAGTAAATGTAATTTATTATATTATTTTATATGAGTAGTAATCATTCTTTGATAAATATTTTAAAATATCATGCTTATATCAAACTAGTATTTCAATTAATTTGGTAATATTTTTAATTGGGGGATTTTATTTGAACATGTTTTTAATAATAAATTTTACTGGTAACTAAATTTACCCCCATATTGAGTTAGTCACTCTGACCAACATTTGGTATCAAAGGTTTCTTGATATTTTTTCAACTGTGATTTTAGTTATGTTTTAAAGATCTAAAATTTCTATTAGTTATAAATTTAGTTCTTTATAGATAATATACAAGAAGTTTCTGCTACCAACCAAACCTCCTTTATTTAATTGAAAAAACTATTCTCAGTGGGAAATTATGATGAATATTCATACAAAGAGAATGGGTTTTTAAAATTTGAATATAATTGTAGATAAATATGAAATACCAAAAACAACTAGAAATACATGAGATGATACAACCAAAAAATCTTATAATAATAACTGTAAATCTACAAATGTGTTGTATTATGATTTGAGAGATGAATAATTCAATATAATATCTACATTCATACGAAATTTTGAGGTTTGGGACACATTACCTATTTCCGATGAGGGAAAAGCTAATATTAAATTTATGTATTTAATTATATATACTATTAAATATCATAATTTTAAGATAAAATATGATGATCTTAATTGTGATATGTATCCTAGGTTCTCTATGATCATAAATACCATGCCCTCATTAAGGGATCCTATTAATAATAAAGACTAAGTCATGCGACTATTTGGGGGTCAACTAGAAAGATGGTTATGAACCTTAGTTTTAATCATAGAATCATGTGATATTAGTAAATTACTGATTAGCGAGATGATTGAAAATTTTATAATGTATGAGGAAGAACATAAAGTGAACATATAATAAGAATATGAAAATAAAATGAAGTTTATAACATTAAAATCCATTACCTAAAAAAAGGGGAATGTTTAAGATGAAACTCAGATGGATTCAGAATCACTAGCTGATAGTGATGAAGAGATGGACCATTTGGAATGAACATTTAAGAATTTTTATATGAAGAAAAATTTCTTTATGAAACCAAACAAAAAATTTAAATATGACTATAGAGGACATTATAAGAAGGATTATAAGATATATTATACTTCAAATGAGATCATATTCTATGAATGTAAGAGTAAAAGGCATGCTAAAGTTGATGTTCTGAGTTGAAGTAAAAAATATATGTTGACAAGGATAAAAAGTTCAAGAAAGAAATGAAACCAACTTGATGTTCCTTTAAATATAGATCAAGTAATTTAGACACAAACTAATATGAAAATCATGAAAGATCTAATATGTATTTCATGAATAACAAATCTGAGGTATCCAATGCCTTTTATGCTTCTCATACACATATTTAAAATCATTATGAAGATAAAGATAATGACGAGAACATGTATAATGAAGAAATTTTTGAGAAATGTAAATTTTTTGAAGATACATTTAACGAACATAGGGATAATTATAAGATTATGAAGAAACAACATTCTTTAACTATTAATTTTTAGTCTGATCTTACTATTGAAAAACAGAAAAAATGCTCAACTTTTAAAATAGAAAAATGAGTTGAAATTTTCTAAAGATAAATTGATGAAATATTTATAAATATTTTATATTGGTAAAAATAATCTCACAAAAGTACTTGGAAAATGGATAGAACCAATGTACATTACTATTTTGGGTTATCAACATAAACATAGAAGATTTCTCAAGCAAGATTTTATTCCTAAATCCAGTTCTTGAAAATATGCTATTAGTTTTTATTCAACTGGACATAAAAAATTCTTTATTTCTAAAAGTTTAAAAACTACTTATAGGAAACCTTTTAAGAAATTATGGTTTCTTAATGACTTAATTAGTAGAATTTTATGACCCAAGAATATTTGGGTACCAAAATCATTTTTGGTGTAAAAATTGTTTTGTTGTGAACATTCTTGAATAACTCCAGTAAGAACCTATGGTACTTGGATATTGGCTATTCTAGAAACATGATTGAAGATTATCAAAGATTTCAAAATGTGATAAAGGTGGATCATGGACATGTCACCTTCAGTAAAAACACCAAAGGGAAAATAATTAACCTTTGACAGGTTGCTAATTAAAATTCAGTTTTAATTTCAAAATTACTACTAGTAGATGGTTTGAAATATGATTTTATTATCATTTCACAACTATGTGATGATGGTTTTTATGTGAAATTTGGAAATAATTCAGGAAATGTCTTTTATTCTAAAAATTATTTACTGTTTACTACATTGATAAATGAAAATGATTTTGCTGTTAATTTAGATTATTTATTATCTCAAAATAGTTATTGTCTAAGTGCCTTTCACAAGAAATCTTGTCTTTGGAATAAGATATTAGTCCATATCAATATTCAGTCACTTGGAAATGTCACTAGGAAAGGGTTATTATAAGATCTACCTAAGCTTTATTCCTCAAATGATAAAGTTTCTAACCCATGTCAAAAAGGGAAACACCACAAGATATCTTTCAAATAAAAGAATGAAGCTTTAACTTCTCAACCCCTAGAGTTAGTTTATATGATCTTGTTTGGAAAATCTAGACTTTCTATTTAAAATGGGAAACACTATTTTTATGTCCTTATAGATGGATTTTCTTGGTAAACCTGGGTATTATTGTAGCTCACAAAAGTGAATCCTTCACTTATTTCACTATGTATTATAAATATTTATAAAATCATAGTGGTTAGAAAATTAATAATTTAAGAAGTGATCTTGGCCATATGTTTGAAAATCAATAATTTGAATTTTTTTTTTCAAGAAATGGATATAATAATAATTTTTCTATTCCTAAGACCCCACAATAGAATGGATATGTAGGAATAATGAATTGCATGCTTGAGGAACTTTCCTAGAAAATTCACGATGAGTATGACCTTCCTATTTATTTTTGGGTAGAGGCTGTAAATATAGCTTGTTATATAATCAATAAAGTCCTAATTAGATCTATCTTAAAGAAAACCTCTTATAAATTATGGAATAGTATAAATCAAATGGTTAATTACTTCAGAGTCTTTGGTTTCACAGCCTTTATTCTTAACATAAGGGATAATCTCGACAAATTTTGTTCCAAGAGAAATAGAGGAATTTTCCTTGATTATTAAATTTATAGTAAATCATATAGAGTTTTCAACAAAATATCAAAGACTGTGGAATAATCTATTCATATCAAGTTTGATGAAATAGGTCCAAATGACTCTAAAACCCATTTATAAAACATTTAAGATTATTTTTCAACTCTTAATATTAATTCCAAATATTCTGACACTTTAATGAAATAATAAGAAAAATATTCCAGTTCTGTAGAAAATTAACAACCTGATCATGAATCTATAGAAGACTATGAGATGACCAATACTTCTTTTAAATGATCCGTTAGGACCCTTAAATACCATCCTCTAGATTCTGTTATTTTGGACCTAGATATAGGTACACAAACTAGATATTCTCTTTGAAATCACGCTGAGAGTTTCTTGAACCTAAGAACATCAATGATGAAATTAATGATGAATTTTAGGTTATGGAAATGCAAGAGGAACTTAATTAGTTTGAAATAAATAATTTTTTGAAACTTTTAGTCTGTATTAAAGACACTCTCATTTTTATTACAAAATGGGAGTTTATAAACAAGGTAAGTGAGTCTAACACTATAGTAAGAATTAAAGCTAGGTTAGTTTCACAAGGATATAGTCAATAAGAGGGTATTGAATATGAGGGAAATTTTTCATCAGTGGCTATACATTAATCCATAATAATACTACTTTCTATTACAGAACATTCGTATTTCAAACTACATCAAATGGATATCAAAATTGAATTCTTAAATGGTTATATAGTTGAGGTTGTTTTTTGATGAACAACCTCCTAGATTTCAAATTCTTAATTTTCCAAATCATGTTTTCAAATTAACAAAATATTTATATGGTGTAAAAAAATCCCATAGAGCTTGGTATGATGGGTTAAACCCTTTTCAAATTTCTAATGTTTTTCAAAAGGTATAGACGATCATACTATTTTTATGAAAATAATTTTGAAAGATGTTTTAGTAATTCAAATATTTGTTTATAATATTTTTTTTGTATCTTATAAAAATTATTTTTTTGTAATTATTTTTCGAAGATGATGCAAAATGAATTTGAAATGAGTTTAATGGGTGAACTTAAGTTCTTTCTTTATTTTCATTTTTTTCAAAATAATTATGGAATTATTTTAAATCATAGATAGTACATTAAGGACCTTTTAAAATGTTTTGTTCTGAGTAAAACTTAAATTAGAAACACTCCCATGAGTACCACTTATAAGATAGATCGTGAATAAAGCTTAAAAACTAATAAATCAAACCAGTTACAAAGGTATGATCGGATGTTTTCTTTACTTAACTACTAGATAACCTGATATTATGTTCACTATGTGTAAAAATAAAGGACATAGTTTAATTTATATTAAAATTATTTTCTGATAACTCAAATATACAACCAATATAGGACTATTCTATCCTAGATGACAAGAATTTGGCTTGGTGAGTTATTCAGATGTTGTTTTTTGTCATTGGAAGTTAGAAAAAAACCTCTATCACAGTGAAATATCAGGATTTTATGTTTGAATTTGATTCACCCTCACTTGTGTCTACTTCCTTCAAGCCATTTCACCTTCCATTTCTATGCCTAACTTAAGTATTCTTACATGCTTTATTCCATTTTTCTTTCTCTACAATAGTGATGATTAAGACCCATTCCTTGTCATCTCCCTAGGAATCGTGTCTAGTGAAGAGATCAAATGGATAATCGAGCTAAGAAACTATCAAACCAAGGAACCCATAGTTGTAAAATTGTATAGTGATTTCAGAAAAGGAAATAAATGCAGTTGGTTTCTTTACAAATATTCATTGGTGCTAAGGGTGACCCAGGACCGATAATGGGTAGATTGGTTCTCTCAAAATGATCAACCTTTATATCCTATGTTGGTTCATTATTTTTATCATTATTATGAGTTCAGTTTTGGGATAAATAAAGATCTAATTAGAAGTATTATTTATGGTAAAGAGTTTTCCTTTTCATCAAAGGAATGATAAAGATGTTTGAATGTGCCTCATTGATGAGTCTTTGAAGATTATCAGTGTATGATACCCAGTGACTCTAAATAATTCATCTATAAAAATTCCTTGCAGCTGTTTATTGGTGATAGAAATATGAGAAGAACTATTTCTACTGAGTTAGATGGTGAATGAAAGATTCTATTTAAGTTTTTTTAACAATTGTTATGTCATAGTAAATGGACTTAAATATGTTGAGACATCAAGATGCGTACCACCTATTCCTTTTGAAAATAAGGAATATGATTAACTTGTGAAGATAACTTATTGCACACATGATGAAGATGTGTAAGTCATCCTCTATATTCAACTCTTTAATTTATCCTAATTTTATTTCTTTTATACTAGAAAACAAATTTTCTATTGATGAATAGGAATAAGATGAAGTTAAATATGGTGGTATTTGTCTTACTAAAGTTATTTGTAAAATGATGAGGGTAATATAGAACCCTTGGTTGAAATAGTGGGCTAGAGATAATGAAAATATCTATGAGGATTTTAATCAGATTGATCATCCTACCAAAACCAAGAATTTAATGGATCCTAGATTGGATCTAGACAAGTTAGTAGAGTACCCTAATGAGTAAGAAGAAGAGGAAGTTTCTATTGATGAGGAGGTGGCTACCTTAGTTTATGTAGGCCGTGACCCTAACATTAAAAAGAGCCTAGTTATGTTTTTGGGCATACAAAAACCCCCACATCTCTCCATACTCTAGAAAGTTTGTTAAGTGAGAGAGAAGATGATGTTGATGAGAAAAATATTTCTGGAAATGAGAGTATTATATGTACCTCACCTAAATCATACAATGATGTTGTGGAATTTTATGATGAGAAAAATAGAGAATATGGGAATAATGGTGGAAATAGAGATGGTGATGAGGATGAAAGTAGTGATAGCGGAGGACCTGATCATGATGCTGATGTTGTTTGGAGCCAGACTCCTCATTCATCCTCTAATGGTTCTTTTGATTTAGTTAGGTTTATGGATAGACCTGGCTCACCTAGACTTGCACATGTTGAGAGACCTAGTTTGGAAAAATTATTGACCTTGTAGAGATCTATTCTAGAGTACCTAGTTGATGAAACTATATCTACTAGAATAAAGACCTGTGTTTCTACTTAAAAGGAGTAATCCCCTGCTTATGTCAGAGTTTTTATTGATCATGCTGAATTGGAGAAATTACTAGGATATATTCATCTTGGATTAGAATATTTAGAGTCTAAGGAATTTTTAGAAGATTTTAAAGAGAATAGGAATTCTTAGAGAGAGGGTGAGTTATCTTTTATGTGGGGCCTTCCCTTGGTTACCAAATTCATGCTCTAGCATATGCAGATTCAGACGATGATGAGAGAATTCCACCAAAGGATGGTGGACCTACTTTCACTACTGAATATGGGACAAATCATAAAGGATATTTGGGTGAACTCCAAGATTTTGGTTTATATGAAACTACTGTTATACCAGAGCCTATATATGTTGTTGCTCATAGTGCTGGGAGGTCTATTGATCCTTTACCATATACTACTCAAGTTTCTAGAGATTATATTTCTATGGAAGACTTAGAGTCTTTTAGAAAGTGACTTCTTACTGATTATGGTAGATTTTTGATGTCTTATTCACCTCTGGTCACTTAGATAAATGAGGCTAGTTCAATACACTCGTTTTAAATTATTGTGCGCCATATATTTTAAAAAATGGATTATTACATTCAAGAATTAGAAATTGAGAAAAGAAGGTTGGCCAGTGAGATGACAACCATGAGATTTTTAATAGAAGATATAAGATCCTCCTTTTCCTTTAGTGAATCAACTTTTATGTAGAGGTTGGAGAGTGTACCTTCCACGGATTCTACATCTTATACTCCCCTCCTTCAGTTTTGGTGGATAATGAGTTGATCTGGTCTATTGTTCGAGAGGAACTTCATACTACTTCGAAACAAACCAAACCTTTATCAATGGAATTTCCACTTCTTATAGTAATTAAATATAGTATAAATCACATAAAATCCCTTATAGACCATAATAAAACCATTATAAATGACTCACTAACTAAATACGAAGTGTTTCTAGATGTTATGGAACTTATACTGATGAAATAGTAACTTTAACTTTGGAATAGTAATATGAACCTTATGAATAGTAAACCAACAAAACTAATAGTAACGACACCCAATATAGTATAAATAAAATTTAGGAATATTATAAATGAAATTATGATATAATCATATCATATTATAAGTAAACAAATGTTTTAAAAATTATTAGTTATGGGTTGGTATTTTTTTGTATGTCATAAATATTTAATGACATTTTTTTGATTAATTGAATAATTTAGAAGAAACTTTATTTACATAAAATATATTAATAAATTTATATTTTTATGTATTATGATTTTAATATAACTTTGTGATACGTTAAATAATATTTCAATGCGTTATAAAATCAGTTATAATTTTAAAATCAATATTTTTTAAATTAAATTATTATTTTAATTAAAAATTGAATTTATAATATTTATAAATTTATTTTCATAAAATGGTTTCCATTTTTTAAATCTTCATGTCAAAATTATCCAACAGTTATTTTATGGTAATTTTTTGAAATACTTCAATTTTCAAGTGAATAGTAAAAATACTGTTTTTTGATGTAATTGGTATGCCTTAAATTACATTATTCATGACGTAATAGTAAAATAATTCTTTATATAACTTTAGGTTAGGACATGTTTTATTTAATTTCTTTAATGGTTCCTTATAATACAATAAACTCATTTTATAAACCTGAAAAGAACTTTCCAAAACCTAAAGTCAAAAGTGATTCCTTAAAATATCATTTTCTCTTTCTTTTCACTTTCCTTTTAATAAATTAATTTATTAGAATTATAAAGATTATTTAAAGTCTGAAATTAATTATATTATATTAATATATGATTTATATTGTAAAAAAACTACTATTATAAGTCTAACCTTTTGATATATTATATTATTTAATATTTTATTCTAAAAATACCCTCCTCAAGTATAAAAAACCCCTATCCCTCCCCTTGGAAAACCACTCCTCCCATCCATTAATAAGCCTAATATATTAACATGTCCCCCCTTTCAATCCCCTTATAATACCTAGGTATAGTCTGGAGTCCTCCAACTCCAATCACTGAGGGTGTTATAGTTTCGTGCAAGAGAAGATACATTAAGGGGAGAGTATGTCTATTCAATCTTCTCCTTTTTATTATTCTCTTTCCTTTTTACCCTCTCCCATTCAAAACAATATGATAAAAAATTATTTATAAATTAATTAAACACTATATAAATGATTTTAATCTTCTTTAATTATCATATTAATGAAAAATATAAATGTCATACTTCCCTTTCCTACTCTTTTGACGACGTCCCATTAAACGACGGTTAACCACCTACGGAGATGTTGCGAAGAAAATTATTATACCCACATTCATTCATGGATAGTATAAATTATATATAATATATTAATATCAAATTACATGTATTATATGCTTCTGAAACCAAAATATTCTTATTTATAAATTACATTTATTAAAATAGTGAAATAGTTGCAACACGGGAAATTTTTATGTAAAATATTATATCTAAATGCTTCAATTTCATAAAGATAAATTAATAAATATAATCCAATGAATATAATTGATAAATATTTTTATAAAATAACTACAATTAACTTTGGTATCATTGTTTTAATAAACATAAGTGTGTTATTCAGGAGGCACAAAAGCGACAAAATTAAGCGAGAATTAAGATAAGGCGATTTCTCGAACCCAACTCTTTATCCTTGGGTTTTCCCTATTTCACCCCATGTTCAGTATGGTTAATAATTAAAAATAATTTTTTCATCATTACATTAACTTTTCTAGGATATACTTGTTTTCTAATATAGTTTATGACAAACACAATGTTTTCCAAAAGAACTCTTCTTAAAAAAAACACACATTTTACTTCTCACTGAAGGTTGATGACTATTATTTGAAGCATGTTATTCCCTATATCATTTAGGAACCCAATTTTTTTGAATTTATTCTTATGAAATGAAAACCATTCCATTTCATTTGTTATTATATGTTCAATTTTTATATATGTTCTATGTGGAATTCTTGATAATGTAAATGTTGTGATATGAAAGGTGCTACCTAAATTGTATAGCACAATGTAAATGTTATGATGTGATGGGAGTGACCAAAATTATATAGTGATCTAATTAATTGGTTAATTTGAATAAACTCATGAGTAAAGGTAAATATGTGGGAACATGATGCTAGCTTTTTTCACAACTATGTGTGGTAGTTGACAACTAAGACATGGTGTTTTATTTTTATACATTTCCACATTCCAAGTCTTATCTTAATGATTCCTCTCATGATTATGATCTTATAACTATTTTATGTTGATAATTATTATACTCACCCCATTTTATATTTTTATATATCCTATTTCTAGGCTTTCAGCTCAACCCTTTTTGATGTATATCCTCAGGTGACTACTTGTACTAAGGAGAACTCAAGGGACAATAAGAAGCTAGTGTCGAAGGAAATATATAAATGTTTCTATTTTATATTGTAAAAGTTATGTATGGTCCTAATATTTCCATGAAACTAAACCTTCAGATCTTCACTGTGTAATTTTTTTATGTTTTTTATCTTTAAAATAATGTAATAGTAATTTAAGAAAAATATGGTTTTCTATAGTTGGTATTAGAGGATGGTTAAGTTAATTTGGGAATTAGGATTATAGAACCTTAGTAAAAAACTTTAGTATGAGACTAAGTAGAAGTAAGCACTCAATGTACATTTCTAAACATAGGGATCCCACAAGATATGCCTTTATAATTCATTTCACAAAGGAATAAATTGTATTTTCTTGAGTTTTTGACTTATGTATTGTTCTGACCTTTTTCTATTTTAGGAAATGGTGGTAACTAGGGGAAACCAAGACAACAACGTGTGTGAGGGATAGTAAAACGATTGCTTGAATGAAATCCAGAATTCTTTGGGAGGTGGTGTTAAAAACATATCGGCGATGCTTACCCAAATATCTTAGGTTGTTAACAGTAACCTAAAAAATGTGGAATGTCCTCCTTCACATAATAGGGAGTAACTGGATATTGAGTGTTTTATGTGATAATGACCACTGATTTTTAGTGGATCTCCTGATTCAATAGTCACAGAATAGTGGGTAAACTCAATGGAGAAGATATTTTCTTTACTTCACTGTTCTGAGATAGAGAAGGTGACCTTGGCCATTTTTCATCTAAATGGAGGGGAAAATCAATGGTGGGTGTTGATTAAGAACCCCAAGCTGAGGGACAAGATTGAAGTGATAAAGAGGGAATAATTTCAGATGATGTTTATGAAAAGGTATTACCCTATTACTATTTCATCTAATATGTAGAGAGAATTCATAGATAGGAAGAAAAATAAAGGATAATCTTTCACAACCTATGAGAAAAATTTCACATGTCTTTCAAGGCATGCTTTAGGTTTTTTTTATAAAAAACGATAGAAAAACTAATGGATTATTTAGTGGTTTAAAACCACACCTTCAAAAGGATATTTCAATTCAAGACATTGGGAGTTATGAAGAATTATTTCAATGTTATCTCAAATTAGAGATGGATTTTTGATAATGGTCCCATGACTACGGGGATTAGAAAAAAGGATGGAGTTTCAAGTTGGAGGATCTAATGAGAAAGTTGGAAAGAAAAATAAACCACACACATGTCAAAAATATGTTATGTATAATCATGGAAAGTGGCTCAAAGGGAAAAGGAATGCTTCAAGCGTGGGAGAGATGTCAAAAAATCTCCCAAATGTCTAAAAGACATGAAAATCTTGGACAATGTTGTGGAGGAAAGGAGAGCACCACCCATGTTCAAATGCAACAACTGTATGGAGAAAGGAAACTATTTAGGACGGTGCACTAAACCTCTAGTCCTTGAGGGTAACCGGTGTCAACAACCACCAAAACCAAAGTAGAAAGGGAAGACTTATAACATCAATACTGTGTAATTAGTTCAATATAATTAATTCATACAAGGAACACTTACTATTCACTCAAGCATGGAAACAATTATTATTTGATTATGGTTCAACACATTAGTTTATATATCATAAGTTTTATTGAACTATTGAATCTAATCCCCAAAACCTTGAAGTAGAGATGTACATAAAAAGACTTAGTGGTTCAATCATTTCAACCCAAGTGTTGGAAACTTCACCTATTGGAGTTTGTGGTAAGATTCTTCCTTCAAATCTCATGATACTTCCCTTGGTGGAATTCGATACTATAACGGGAATGTATTCGATCTCATTATATATATAACATATCAACTTTTAGGAATTGGTAATATTTTTTCATATTTTGAACCATCCCATGCTCCTCTATAAATGTAATGGATATCATGACTCTTATTTGGAAAATCCTTTAACGGTGTGGGCCTTTATTCCTTTTGAAGAAGAATACCTTGATCAAATGGTTGAGTTAAAGGATGTTATCCACCTAGGGGAAATTCCCATCATAAAAGTATACAATGATGTATTTTCTGAAGAGTTACCAACAATACCTCTAGAACATGAGGTAGAGTTCTCAATATAACTCATACTCAGAGATACTCCTATATCAAAGTGTCCCTATAGGATGGATCATATCGAACTAGAGGAGTTAAAGAAGTATCTGTAAGAGAATTTGAATAAAGGTTTCATATGACATAGTGCATCACCTTGGAGTGTTCCAGTTCTCTTTGTGAAGAATAGGGATGGATAAATGTGGTTGTGTATAGATTATTAGGAACTCAACAAGAGCACCATAAAGAAAAATTATCCTCTTCCAAGGATTGATGACTTGTTTTATCAGCTGAGAAGAGATAAATACTTCTCAAAGGTGGATATTTTTTCTTGATATCATCAATTTAAGGTGAGGATTGAAGATATTTAGAAGGATAACTTTCGTACAAGGTATTGGTACTATGAATGTTTTGTTATGCCCTTAAGACAAACTAATTCCCCTACAATCTTCTTGGATTTTATTATTAGAGTCTTTAGACATTACCTTGATAAATTTTTGGTAGAGTTTATTGAGGACATTATCATCTACTCCAAGAGCAAGGAGGAACATTAAGAACATATAAGACTTATGTAAGAAACATTGAGGAAGGATAAGTTGTATGCCATGTTTAGCAAGTATGACTTCTGGATGTATCAAGTCACATTTTTGGGACATGTGTTCACAATGGGGGAATTTATATAGACCCTTCAAAAAACAAGGAAATTTAAGAATGGAACAAACCCTCTAGTGTCACAAAAATCCATATTTTTATTATCTTAGAATGGTACTATCGATGTTTTGTGAGAAATTTCTCATGATTGTAAATCGATCTAAAAAAGTTAACAATGAAGGGGGTAAAGTATGTCAAGATGTAGAAAGTGAAGAAATATTCGAGGTGCTAAAGAGATGGCTTTTCATGGCACATGCACTCACATTACCAAAAAGTGGAGAAAGTTTTTTTGATATACAATGATTCTTACAAGATAGTCTTGGGTTGTTTACTTATGAGAAATGATAATGTGATAGCCTATGCCTCATGATAGTTAAAGATCCATGAGTAGAACTACCCAACACATGATTTGGAGCTAGAAAATATGATTTTTTCCTTGAAAATTTGGTGACACTACCTATATGGTGAGAAGTGTGATATATATACGTATCATAAGAGAATAAATAATATATTAACACAAAATGTTATCAACCTGCGTCAAAGGATAGGGTTAGATCTGTTCAAAGAAAATGATTACTCTATTCACTATAATACCGACAAGGGGAACAGGGTAGCTGATGATCATTGTAGAAAAGAACCTACTACTCTATCCATGTAGTAGATTGAGAAATACCTTATCTTCATGGATATGAAATGGATGTATTTGGAAATCATAATGGCAGGGAATAAATCTTACCTTGCCCAAATGATTTACAAACCATCTATCCAAGAGAATATTAAGGAGGAACAAAGGGATAATATAGAGTATAAAAAGTGGGTGAATGCAGTAAATGAATGAAAGATACAAGATTTCCATATCAATGATGATGGTGTAATTTAATCTATATTGAAGCTTTTTGTGCCTTTATCACCTGAAATAAAGTAGGATCTATTGGAAAATGCACATAGCTCAAATTTCCCTATCCATCATGGTAGCACTAAAATGTACCATGATATCTGAGATCAATTATTATGGGATAAGATGAAGAAGGATATTTTTGAGTATATCTCAAGGTTATTGATATGCTAACAATTTAAAGAAGACAGACAAAAGTCTAAAGGAATGATGAAACCATTGACTATACCCATGTTCAAGTAGGAGAATGTCACTAGACTTTGTCACAGGACACCCAAAGACATTCAAAGGAAATAATACGATATTGGTTGTGGTGGACCAAGTCACCAAGATTTACCACTTTATCATTATTGAAGAAGACCTCTCACTTGAACAAATTTCAATGATATATGTGAAGGAAGTGGTGAGACTGCATGGAGTTTCACTCTCGATTATTTCATATCATGATCCAAGCTTCACATCTAAATTATGGAGGGGTCTTCAATATGCTTTGATTACTGAATTAAAGTTGAACATGGCCTATCAACCCCAAACTGATGGCCAATATAAAAGGACTATTCAGATTCTCAAATATGGTCTAAGATACCACACTTTAGAATTCAAATATGGATGGGATTAGCATCTCCCATTGGTTGAGTTCTCATACAACAATAGCTTCCACTCGAGTATTCATATGGATCTATATGAAGCTGTATATGGAAATCGTTGTAGAACTCTAACCTATTGGGATGAAGTTTGTGAAAGAAGTCTACTTGAACAGGACCTATGCAAGATATGACACAAAATGTTCAAGTCATCCAAAAACATATAATAACTTATTAGAGTTGGAAAAGGAGCTATGCTGACAAATGTCGAAGGGACATGGAGTTTGACGTTGGAGATAAAGTATTCCTTTAAATATCACCATAGAAGAGAGTCATGTGGTTTGAAAAGAGAGGAAAGATAAGACCAAGGTATATTGTCCCCTTTGAGATCCTTGACTGCAGAGGATCCATGACCTATCAAGATGCACTTCCACCAAATATTGATCAAGTTCATGATGTGTTTCATGTATCACTCCTAAGAAAGAACATATTAGATCCCTCACATGTTCTGAACTCATAGGTGGTACCACTAGAAAATGATCTCTTTTATGAAGAGAATTATGTAAATATTCTAGACCAGAGAGATAAGGTTCTACACAATAATACAACTCTCCTTATCAATGTGTTGTGCAGGAACCATAAGTATGAAGAATAAACTTGGGAAATGGAGGAGGTAATGAAAGATAAGTACCCTCACCGGTTTATGTAAAAACAATTTTGAGGGAGAAATTTCAAAAGGGGGTAAGAATGTAATGACCTAAACTTTTATCAATGGAATTTCTCCCTACTTATAGTAATTTCATATAGTATAAATTACATAAAATAACTTATAGACCATAATAAAATCTTTATAAATGATTATTTAGTGATGTAATAAGTGTTTCTATATGTTAATCAACATATACTGGTGAAATAGTAACTTTACCTTTGGAATAGTAATATGAACCTTATAAATAATAAACCAAAAAATGAATAGTAACCACACCCATAAAAGTAAAAATAAAATTTATCCATCTTATAATTAAAATTATTTTATAATTATATCATAGTTTAAGATAAAGAATGTTTTAAAAATTATTAATTAAGTGTTGGTATTTTTTCGGAAGTCATAAATATTTAATTAAAATTTTATGATTAATTGAATAATTTAAAAGAAAATTTATTTTCATAAAATGTATTCATAAATTAATATTTTTTGTTCTACTATTTTAATATAATTTTGTGAGATTTTAAATAATATTTCGAAGTGTTATAAAATCAATTATAATTTTTAAATCAGTATTTTTTTCATGTAAATTATTATTTTGATTAAAAATTAAATTTATCACATTTATAAAATTATTTTCATAAAACTGTGTCCATTTTTGAAATAATAATTTCAAAACTATCCAATAGTGAGTTTTTGGTAATTTTCTAAAATACTTTAATTTTCAGGTGAATAGTAAAAATACTATTTTTCACATAATCGGTATACCTTAAATTACATCATTCATTATATAATGATGACACAATAAATTATAGAACTTTAGTTTCGGCCATGGTTTATTTAATTTTATAAATGGTTCCTAAAAATACATTAAAATCATTTTATAAACCTAAAAAGAACATTCCAAAACCTAATGTTAAAAGTGATTCCTTAAAATATCATTTTCCTTGTTTTTTAACTTTCCTTTTAATAAATTAATTAATTCAAATTATAAATATGATTTAAAGACTAAAAATAATTATATTATATTAATATATGATTTATATTTTCAGAAATCTACTATTACAAGTCTAACCTTTGATATATAATTTTATTTAATATTTAATTCTAAAAATACCCCCTCCTCAAGTATAAATAACCCCTCTCACTCCCATTATAAAAGTACTCCTCCTATAAATTCCTAATCCTAATATCTTCCCAAATCCTCTCTATCTATCCCTTTAGAATACTTAGCAACGTTCTGGTGTTCTCTAACTTCAATCATCGAGGGATTTATCCTTTCCCACAAGAGAAGCTACACCGAGGAGAGAGTAAGTCTCTATTAAATCTTCTCTCTTTTCTTCTTTTCATTTATTCTTACCCTCTCCATTTGGAAACCATATGATAAAAAATTGATTATATAGTAAGTTAAAATTTTATAAATTATGTTAAACTATTTTAATTGTCAAATTAATGAAAAATATAAATGCCATACTTCCCCTTCCTGCTCTTTCGACAATGTCCCGTTAAAGGTCGGTTAACCACCTATGGAGACGTTTCCAAGAAAATTATTATAAACACATTCATGCATGGACAATATAAATTATATATAATATAATAATATCAAATTATATGTATTTTATGCTTATTAAACAAATTATACTAATTTATAAATGACATTTAATAAAATAGTGAAATTGTTGTTAGACTGGAAAATTTTAAGTAAAACATGATATCAAAACGTTTCAATTTCATCAACCAAAATTAAGAAATATAATCTAATGAATAAATTGATAAATATTTTTAAAAAATGACTGTAATTCACTTCTGGATCATTTTTTTAATAAACATAAGTTTATTTTTCAGGAGTCGCAAAAGAGACGAAATTAAGTGGGAATTAAGGTAAGTCGATTTCTCGAATCCAACTCTCTTTGTTATGGTTTTCCATATTTCACCCAATTTTTGAGTATGGTTATTTTTCAAAAATTATTTATTTATCATTATCTTACCTTTTCTTTGATATACATGTTTTTTATTGGAGTTTATGACAAACACAATGTTTTCCAAAAGATTTGTTCTTAAAAAAACACCTTTTACTTCTCACTCAAGGATGGTTATTCTTATATCAAGTATGTTATTACCTCATTAAATTGAGTACCCAAATTTTATTAATGTATTCCTATTAAATAAAAAAATTCTTTTCCATGGGTTATTTTATGTTCAAGATTGATATATTATCTATGTGGCATGCATGATAATGTAAATGTTGTGATGTGAAAGGTGCACTCAAAATTATATAGTGCAATGTAAATGGTATGATCTGATAGGTGCACCCGAAATTATATATCACTCAAATTCATTGGATAATGTGAAGAATATCATGATTAAAGTGAAACATGTGTGAACATTATGCTAGATTTGTTCAAAACTATGAGTGGTATTTTACCACTAAGAAATGATGTTTCCTTTTTATGAATTTCCACATTCTAAGTCTTATTTTAATTCTTCCTCTCTAGATTATGATTCTATGATTATGTTATGATGATAATAATTATGCTCAACCCTTTTTATATTATTATATATCCTCTTACAGGGATTTTAGATAACCCCTTTTTTATGTATATCCTCAGGTGACTACTTGTACTATGGAGAACACAAGGGATAATAAGAAGCTAGAGAAGAAGGAATTATATAAATGTTTAAGTTTTATGTTTTAAAAGTTATGTATAGTCCTAATTTGACTAAGACACTAAACCTTTGTATTCTTAGTGTGTAATGTTTTTATGTTGTTTATCATTAAAATGATGTAACAATATTGTATGAAAAAGCAGGGTCACCATATGGTTCGGGTGATGTTACTACTACTCCTCAGGAGGATCTAAAGAAGATTTTTCACCATGGTGATCATATCTACAAAATGGAAAGGGATTTATTAAATGAGGAAATAATTGGTAGATAAATCATCATTGAGTCCATTAAATATTACCTTTCTAGTGCATATAAAAAAATGAACTAAATTTACATTTCATGTTTTTGGCTAAGAATCTCAAGATGCCACCTATAACCAAGGATTTCAGGGAACATATTAACCAGTTGAATATTTTGGAACACCTGGTTATGTTGTTTAGGAAGGAAAATAAGGATTTATTTTCCGCTATGGAGATGAGGAAATATTATCATGGACATTTTCAACCTCATGAAGCCTTTCCTATATGTCTTAGGTACTTTAGTGGTTTATCCAAAGGCCATTCCAATGATAGACTTCACCTAATATTCTTCTTTAGATTCTTTACCTCACCAGTACCAACACTTAAACCAACCTCTTGTGGAATACATCTTACATATCAGGACAATAATTATCAGATAGATGGCTTGGCCTATTTTAGTATGTCCATTATTTTGACAACATCCTCATTTTCTGCATATGTCCATCCTACCTCTAATAAGGGCAATATACCTTCTAATACTAGCTCTTGATTTTAGAGTGAATTTGATTGACATTAGTATTTGATAAGGTTTATTGTTTTCTTTTTCCCTATATCTTTTTTCGGCTGAAATATCATAAAATTTTGTGATTAATGAAATCTATCTCTTTATATTTATTTCTTTGATAAGTTTTCCTTTGATACTATATTTATCTATGATACTTATTATTCATATCTTTAATTTCCCATTTCTTTTTTTACTTTTTATTAATCCTAAAAGGTGGAGAATGTTATAGAATGTTGGATGGAATTTACCTTTGAACTCTAACTACAAATGTATCTTTGATACTTCATTTATATATCCTTTGTTATGTTATATATGGTACCAAGTTAATATTAGGAAGCTTACTCATTTTTATTTTCTTATCCTACTTGATTCATTGATACCATATTTATTTGGATGTTATTATTTGATAAAAGTTATTTTTATTACTTATCATTTGATATCATCCCTCTATTACACTTTCAGTAAAATTATCTTTGAAACCAAATTTATTTATCTTTGATACCATTTCTTTTTTTATATCACATTTTATATTTGAAATGATAATAATATTTTTATCCTTTAAATTAATTTTTGAATATATTAGTTTATATTATACATGTTTTATAAAAATTCCATGATTTGTGATCATAAAAAAGGAGGAGATTGTTGGTACATCCATATTTTAATACTAAAATTTATGTTTTTTTGTTTATAATGATATTACTATATTATGTTATCTTTTTTTATTTTATAAGGAAATTTGATCAAAATTTTCTTAAGTGTTGGAAATAATCACTATTTTCTCAAAATGAATAACTACCATCTTGAGCGACCATTAGTTCAAATGTCTCACCATTAGAATGTCTGATCACCAGACTGGAGATTCCTCCATATTCAGTCACCATCAGCTTGAGAGACCATTAGTTTTATTTATTCACCATAAGACAGAGTAAAAAAACAGAACTAACTCACTATTAGGTTAAATGAGTCACCACCAGAATTGAATCATCATTAGTTCAAATGAGTCACCACCAGACCAGACTGACCATTAGTTCAAATGAGTCACCGCCAGACCTGACTCACCATTAATTCAAATAAGTCCCCACCAGATTGACTCATCACCATAAATTTATCACCACTATAGATTCCTCACTAATAATTATGTCTTTCAAGTAGAAGATCTATTATCTCTATTCTACCTATTTTGAATTAAATTCTTCAATAGATATATTAAGTAAATTAATGAAAAGAGTTTTTTTACGATTAGTTTCTTAATTATTATAGGAATGAATCAAAGGAAAATTTAGAGTCAGTATGAGTATCCATAATATCTCAATGATTATTACTCAATGGGTCCATGCAACACCTTATATTCTCATAAGACTCCCTAATAAATAAGGGAACGAAAGTGTGAAAATATGATCAAGAAGTGCGTGAATTTCTAAATACTATAAGTATCATCATACAAGATCTTAAACACTGAATTCCTACTAAATTTCATATGTGAAAGAGTGGAACTCATTGAACACAAATATCCATTCTTAGAGAAAATAAGAGAACCCTTATGATGCCCTTTTTTATTTCTATTTGAAGATAAATTTCTCGAGCTCCTCACCAAGCTACATCTGAGGAAACTCAATAATATAAAATACTACACACCGAATGTCATTATCTTTTCCATATCTTATTTATTTATCTTACCATTTTTTTCCTTTTCACTTGAGCAATGCTTTGTTTGCTCTGTTTATCAACACACACAAAATCAAACATTATAACTGGAGAATACTAGATATTACCCTTTATATCCATTAATATGTATACCTATGTTATTTTTGGAAGAGGTCCCTATGTGTCCTGTATAGTTTTTCTTCCCACGATTATTATGGAAGCAGTCCCTGCCTAGCATGGGAAAATTTTAATCTATTGTTTGTATACCTGATCTAGGCTGTGGATAATATTTTAGTTATATAATATTATTGGAATTAGGTTATTTTTAAGTGGAGGGGATTAGGTCTCGACATGATACTAAAACCCTTTTTTATTATACTATATGTTTATGTTTTGTTTTCTTCATTTCAAATATTGAAACTATATTCAATTTTAATCTGTAAAAAAATGTACTTTGATAGTTATTATTAGCTAGTGTTTATATAAGGATTTTTTGATTAATTTGATTTTAAAAGTTAAAGAAATTTCTTAAATTGATTTAATTGAGCAATAATAAATTGTTGATAAATCTTTTGAAATATGAAGATTATATCAAAATACTCTTTTGATTAACTGGGATATTTTTTTAATTGGGGGATTTTATTTGGACTTTTTAAATATAATTTGTTTATTAGGAACTCCATTCACCACCTCTTGAGTTACTAACTCCAACCAAACGAAGTAACTTCATTCAAAAAAAAAATCATCCTTGGTAAAATATATCCCCTCACTTTTAGAAAAAACCACCGCAAAAATTTATTAAAATTTGAAACCATTTTGAAACTACCTTAAAATTTTAAATCCCAAACCTCTTATAATAAAATTTAAAAATGTTTATAAAAATGTCCAATTTCATTTTAAAAAACATTTCTATTACCTTATTAACATCTACCACTTTATAAATCCCCTTATTTCAAACAAAGATATCATTTTTAAAATAATTCTCAAAAAAAAGTTTTAAAATCATTTTTTTTTGTAAAATTATCATTTTTAACTCAAATGGACCATGAAAACATTAAAAACATACATGAAATAAGTAAACAAAATAATAAATTCCAAAAAAATCATCTAAAGAATCTTGAAAATATCATCAAACCCCTCTTCATTCCATCCCTAAAAAGTGGGAACCATTTTAGGGGTAGTCCAAATTCTGGAGGGATCAAAACAAAAATTCAAATAGTTATGTAGATATATTAATGGTTTTAATACATGGTTTGTTAGGATTCTTAGAAACAATGTGATATTAACTTCGATGTGTTTAGAACCATCTTCCCAGGCTCCGTATAGTATAAAATTCTATACAACCTTACTATGTAGCCTAATTTATACTTCTACTTTCACAAAAAAATGCAATGAGTCTCCAAAAAATACCTATAAAACTCACAAATAATCCTAATATCATCCTTATACATCAAAATATATCTAATAAAAAAAAATCAAAATAAAAGATTCAAAACCCAAGTTCCCTTGGGAACTTGAGGTTCTGAATTGGAAAGAGCCCATGAGGCTCTCCCCTATACTCACCACCCATGTTTTGATATTCGAAACTCCATACTAATAAAGAAAAATCCTAAATAATAAGAGGTAGTACTAAAGAACATAAACCCTTAAAATGAACCTAGTATCTGATACCATTTATAATTAACTGGACTAGAAAGGCCTAACACATCACCTGACCTGATTATCCATTCGGATAAAAGGGTGTTTCTGATCTCAATAACATGGAAAATAATTCTTTATCATCATAGGAAGAACACTGGGGAAGGGGTTTTCCCTCAAATCAGATTTAACACCTATCAGATCTTCTATAGAGAATTTGAAATGGAAAACCCATACTTCAGACATCTAAGAAACACAAAATAAATATAACAAGAATAAATTTACAATACAAATGATTCATAAACAACTGTAATGGTTTAACCCATTTATATTAACATGCACAAGATAACAATAAAAATTTCACAACAAGGTATGCTAAAGGAAATTGACTATAAAAAAGAAAGAAAATATAGTCTATTTAATTGATAATGTGACACACAAATGTCATTATTGATTATTAATTTATATTATGTTATCTTATTTTGGGATAATTTAACTTTCCAGAAAGTTATATTTGAAATTTTGGAAATTCTAGAAATTTACTTCTGTTCTAAAATTTTTGTTCATTGCGTAGTGGTGAACGTGTGGTTTCATATGAGTACATATCATTCCAGTTTATTTTAAAGGTGTGTGGTTTTCCCTATAACGGTAGTTCATGATTGGGTATAACCCATATGAATCTAAGTAGAAATCATTCAAGACCTTTGATGAATATGGGTACTGGTGCATGGATTTGTCATGGTTCTTGGTAACCATGTGATAAGACTCTAAGTGGATTTGTAGATTTTAAAATTTATTTTACTTTGTTGGAACACTCTTTATAAATCATATGGTGAAACCATGGTAGGTTTCTTTATGGTAGAGTAATCTACATGGTCAGCACATAGTTTATCTAACCAAGCATATAAAATTGTACAAAGACCATATTTTGTTGATATTTGAAAATAACATTCCCCCTATTTGGGTTTTTGGTATTTTCTCCCTATTTTTCTTATATTTATTTAGATGCACTAGGAACACCAAGGGAGATCCTATACCTCTTTTCTTTCTTTGTTTTTATGTCCATATCCCTTTATTTTGAGGGGATTATCTCAGCTAATCCCCCCTTTCTTTTTTATTTAATCTCCATCTTCTTCCAGTCTCCCATTTATCTTGGATTATATGTCTCCCATGAACCCTAATATTTATCTTCGTCCAAAACTATGGTTCATGGTGGGTTTTAAAATCGTAATTTGGTTTCTAGGTCTTATAGAGGACATTTTATTACATCAATGAGTTTTTACCACCATAGGAAATGCATTTCCAAATGGTTCCACCCATTTGAGTTATTTTTTTTTATTTTTCTTTAAATACCATATTAATTAATTCTTGATTTTTTTATATTCCTTATTTTTTTAAATGATATATATATATATATGAAATCTATGTAAATTCCTAGAAATGTTTTAAGTATTGTACCACTTGACTTATAGGTTTGGAAATATTTTCCTTGGTTTCTAAAGAGTTATTTTAATTCAAAGTGTCTTAAATTGGCTAAGTGTCTTGTTTTTAGAGTTTAGAATAGTTATTTAAGGTGTTTTACTTCATTTTGGTCAAGAATGGAGTGAAAATTTCTTCATTAAAGAAGCCAATTTAATTTAATGTGTCAATTTGGGAAGTTAAATAGTTCTAATGGAAAAGTATTATTTGAAATAAGATATCAAATGACTTATAAATGTGAATGAGTTGTATTATAATTCCAATAATTTTATTTTAATGAACCATTAAGAACTTTTAAGAAATGTTACAATGTTTGTGATACCCTATATTGTGCTCCTTTATTTTCATTTTTGTTGGTGAGTTAAGACCCCATAGAAAAATTATTTTATTGATGTATGTATATTGATTCTTATATAAGATTTTTAAAAAAGTGGATGTTTTGATAGAGAGTGTATTAGGTGAGGTGTGAGTTAATTTCAAATGTTTTATATATGTTATGTCTTATTTTTGTTTGGTTACATCCACTATTTGACATGTTCTAAGAGTCCAAGGGATTTATACATGACCTGTATGAGTTCAACCCATAGTGTATATTTTTCAATAACTAGGTAGTGTTTCCTAGATAATATAAGATAGTCATACCAAAAGGGGTAGTGGGAAGTATGGTGGGCCATGGGCATGATGTTATATGGGGAGGTTTTATCGCTAAATAATTCGACCGGACTACCGAGGATGCAAATATATGTCCCTCATTTCTAGTTTGGGTCTTTGTTAAATGATTCCTAGGAGGATTACCATTATGGTTTGATCCTATTAATTATGATTTAGGAGATATCATTTAATATTCCATGTTGGTTTCCCTTTCCATTGATTATTTTTTATAGAACTACTTACTTGGTTGACTATTTTGATATTCTCTATTAATACATGGTACATATTGTGATTTTTTAATCTTTGTTATTACTTGGACTAAATTTTAAAATTTATTTGAAAAATTATTTTGAAGGAGAATTATATATAAATTTAAAAGTGGTGTTGTTTCATAAAAATGGAATTTTTGAAACATTTTTTTGGAAAATTTGAAGAAATTGTATATTTTGGGAACTGATTTAAATTTATTATTTTCTTTGTTTAAAAATATATTTAAAAATAAAACCTTCATTTATCACTTGTGTTAAAAATTATGGTTTTTGAATAGATGAGATTCATTTTTTTCCAAATTTTTTACCCTGGATTTTAGAAATGTTTGGGTTCTAACAATTTTTTGTCTTTTTTAAAAAGGGTGATTTTTTATAAAATGAATTTTGGAATGAAAGTTGATTTTATCTATGATACATGTGAAAACCCTAGTTTCTATTTATAGTTGAATATATCATTAATTAAATAGTATTTTAAAAATAAACAAAAGAACTCATTGGTGAAATCTGATAAGGCATATTTTTCTCAAACTCTTCATACACTATGTAACATCCCAACCTGACTCACTATGAACCGTAATTGGATAGGATCGCCACATGACCTAAAACACACCTTCCTAAAAACAATAGGCTATGTAATAGTTGTGAGAATCTCATAAGGTACCATGGGGAGGCTATATACCATATACTAGATGAAAAAATAAAAATAAAAATAAAAATAACCAAAAATCCATCAGTATAAACATCCATAGGATTATGAAGATGAATAAATAACTAAATATGATAAAAAGTAAATGTGAAATTTTGGAATACAAGATAGATCTCCCACTGGGTTGATCCCATATAAAAGTATAAAAGGAATAAATAAACTAAAACTGAAATAAATGCATATGAGGCTCTACTATATCCTTAAGGACCACCTCATCATGAACCTAAAATATAATTTGAGATGATCCATCTTGATCACACAATTCCATTCCTCAGCCCAACCTATACCTAGAATAATTGAGGGCTTCCAAGGTACCCAAGTGCCATGGTGGCCCGATAAGTATGTGAGTAAAACTCATTAGGCCTCCACTAATGGAATCTCTAAAAATAACCGGTCAGTTTAAGTTTTCATGCATATGTTTTCAAGTAAATGGTACAAATATAACTGTTTAAACATGTGATGGAAATCATCAACAAACACTGATCTTGGTTTTTGGGTTCATCTATATAATATTATATATCTACTTCAACCAGTGTCGGGGTATCTTTGAGCATATTGTGATGACCATGCCAACCAAAATTTTAATATCACAAAATCCATAATCCCAGAGTTGGTAGTTATATTAAATTATTAGTTGAAAACAAAAGGTTTCCCATAGGATCAAAAAACTTAGTAGTATTGTAAGAATATATTCATACTTAAATTAAATTTGAAAAATTAATATACAATATGAACACATTACGAAAACATAATTATCCCATCCATCATATCATTGAAAATTACACATTTCCCCTATAGTTTTCCAGAAAAATAAATAAATAAGGGTTAACTTAGTTGATCAGTAAGGAGTAGCATACAATGGAATAATTTTTAATATAAACACACCATAATTGATATTATCGGAATAAATAAACAACACGAATCCATAGTGAACTGAAAATGAGGCAAACTATAACCATGAAAATAAATGAAAACTAGGATAACAATAATCATTGATCTTATACTAATGGAATGCACAATTAAAGACATCAAAATAGGATTTCAAGGCCTTATTCTAAGAAACTATCCTATTATGGGAAGTGGTATACACCAAAATCCAACGTTTTTTTTGTCTCATGATACATATCTATGGATCAAGGGGATATATAATTCTATGACCCTCTAGTTACCTAATTAAGTCCAATAAATTCACCATAATAGTCAACAATATCATTCCCTAAGGAACCTATTAGTGAATAAATACATTACTATTTGGATAATGATAAATGTTGGAATAAAATAATTCCCCATTAAATAGAATAATTGGGATGTATAAGAGAATATCCCTTAATCAAACTTGAATCTATGAGGTATCATCAATGTAAAATTAAGTATCCTTATCAAAGAGATATAAGGGATAGGAAACTTTCAATGAGAGGGGTTATCCAAAGAAGATTATAATTGGGTTCATTAGTATATATTGGTATGATACCAAGAAAATGGTAGGGAAAATCCTTCATCATGGTTTATAATAGGCATGTGAATATTTCTATGAATATCCCCCAGGAGTGTCTATTTATATTTGTAGTATTATGGCCAATCATCATGAATCATGGTGATGATTGAGTTAATGCTCGACAAGCCTTTTCAGTGTGATTAAACCTAGGAACATGTTTTCCACAACCACATTCAATTTCTTGTATGTTGACATGGATTTATTTTCTATGAAACTATATATACTTTTACTTTACCAAAACAAATGATGGATTTTACACTATAAATCATATTAAGTTCTACAATGTTTTTGGTACCTATATAATCAAAATAATTTGAGGTAGGGATAACAATATTGACTTATAATCCCTTAAATTCCATGATAAATATGGTAAAATATTTCCATGGATATGTATTCACAATGAAAAAATAAATAGGTGTTTAATATAACATGATTCCCAAAAAATGAATATTGAGAAGGAAAAATCCCACTTATGGATTGGGTAACAATTCATTAAGAAAAACATAGAAGAGACAGATTAAAATTTATCTTCAAATACCATGAATAAATTTATTTAATGATATAATATTTCAAATAGGAATTTTATAAACCACATAAAAGAAATTAGGTTCATAATACCAAACATGTCTCAAAGAGAGGAATTTAAAATCAAAAACTCTTACCTCTTCTCTGGAATTTCATGAACATACTTTAAACTCTTATATAATAAAGATATCTATCATAATAAATTAATATATAACACTAATCAAATCTATTTTAAATTATAATCTTCCTAAATATCTATTCTCTATATTAATTACAACTATTTTTCACATTAGTTGTTTATAGTTTTGATAATTTGTATTAGTTTCATAATAACAATGTATATAATCATTATTATTATAAATTTTTTCATTTATAGGTTATAAAAGTTACTAATATGAATTTTTTATAAATGTTTAAGATGTTTATAATTCCATTAATTAGTGTTTTAGTATTTATCCTTGAAGAAGAAATTGATAATAAACATGTTTTAGTAATTTCTTATCGATCATAGAGTTTTTTAGAACTTAATAAATTAAATATAGATATAAAATCACCATAATAAAAAAATTATTTACACATTTATATTTTATAATACCTATAATTATGTTCCCATATTCATTCATGATATAAATTCATAATATTATTTATATAGACAGTTAAACTGACCCAAACATGAATATACCCTGACTTAATTAATTATTATGTGGTGATTTTGTTGTAAAATAATTATAATAGAAGAATAATCATATAATTTAGTTTTTATTAGTATGATATATCAAAATTATAAATTAATTAGAATAATAAGTAAGGAATAATAAAATATAACATAATTTGTTTAAAATTTTTTCTTCTTAGAAAACTAATTTTGTATGATTGAATTAACCAAGTTCATTTTTTGATCATATAATTAATAAATTAACTAATGTTTCATACTATAACCTTAATGGTATCATAAACTTAAAATTTTCTCATTATTTACATTATAGGAACCATAAATAATGGTTGGTGATTACAAATGAATTTAATTTCTAGTGGTGGTGGTAGTCCGCACATATGCAAAACCGATGATTTCATTTTTACTAATGATTGTGATAGATGAATAAAAGATTATAATATCATTAATATAGTTTAATTAAGTATAACAATGATACTAATATCATTATATTAAAATTTCATGAATAAATTTGATGACTAAAATTAATAATAAAAGCTATGTAGTTTATAACTCTCCCATTAGGGACTTGAATTTTCCATGGAAGTATCCTTGAAAATGAAGGAATTTTGGAAACTAATGGTGACCAAAAGATTTTGAATTTTGGAGGGGTTTCTAACATGAAAAAAATTGTATAGTTTCAAAGATAATAATTAATTATAGGCAAGTCTTGTAGTGGTGAAAATGTTATCTTTTTATAAGTGATGGAAAACATTCTTTTGTGATTAACTCTTATAATATCAATAATGTAAAGGTACCTTTTAAGGTTCAATGTAAAAAATGGAAAACATATGAGTGTATATTGAGTTTGGGTTTAAAATCACCTTAAAAACTCTTTTTTGAGACAAATTTTAGTTTTAAGTCTTTTTGGTTTAACTTTTTCTAGAATTTAATTTTACCTTTGTATTAATATTTTATCCTTAGTAATTAATTTTAATGGAAAAAATTAAAATTTATACTATTAACTAATTTTATAATTATTATTTAAAAATTTAATACCATTTTTTCAAATAAAATAAAAAAAAGTGTGAAATGTTTATCTTAAAATAAAAACCCTTAATCGTATAAAAACATATTTTAGAAAAATTACAGTTTAATAGTTAAATTTATATATAAGGTAAAATTATATTGTATATAAATTATAATAACATAAATTGATTTGATATAAGAAATATTCTGTACTAGGATTTCAAGGAAATAAAAAACGAATCTCCCTTGAGAATAATTGATTAAAATAAAGGATGAAAACAATTTTTAATTTATTAAAGTATCATTTTAGTTCGATCTAAAAATGTTGGGAATAAGAATTATATGATAAAAGAATATTTTAAAAAGAATATTTTAATTATTTAAATTCACATTTGATTAAATAAATAGTTTTTTAAAATTCTAGTTCATTTTTATGTAATGATAAATTCATATAAATTAGAAGTTTTTTAAATCTGTAATTTTTAAATAAAAACCATGCTTTTTTGAAAAAGATTAAAAATTTATAGTAAGATAATTTTGATGTGATGATTTAAAAAATGAATTTAATACTTTCAATTTCAAATTTTAAAATTTAACTTTTAAATAAATTTTTGAATAATAGAACTTTTGAGTGCACATTGTGGGATAATTTAAGATATGTTGTTTACCCACAATAGTTGGGTGTTAGGTATTACATTCTACCCCTTAAATATTTTTTCCTCAAAATTGGGGTTTTAATAAACTATTAAAAAATGTGGATATTCCTTCTTCACAGCTTCTTTTGGATCCAAGGGTTTCTATTCTAGTTTTTGATATCTGTAAATATCATTCACCAATCGATTTGTCTGATTCCACAAGGGTTTCTCTCTAGTGTTAAGAATATAGAAAGGCTCTTCATTGTAAGAAAAATCAGGATCTAACTCTATTCCATCGGTTCTGAGCACATGTACTGGATATGGAATGTATTTTATTGGTATTGAAACATGGAAGACATCGTATAGTTTATAATGGTTGGGAGACATATCTAATCAGTAATCCACATCTCTAATTATTTCTAGTACTTCAAAAGGCCCAATGTACATAGCGATTAAATTACCCTTTTTATCAAATATTATATCTCCCTTCCATGGAGAAAACTTCAAGAATACATTATCCCCAAATAGAAATTCCAAGACTTTCTGTTGATTATGACCATAACACTTTGATCTGCTTTGGTCTGCTTTAATATGATCCTTAATAGTCTGTATTTTAATAGTTGTCACCTCCAGAAGCTCTAGGACTACAAGTTTTATTTATCAAACTTCTTTCCAACTGGTTAGAATATGAAACCTCTATATATATAATTATTTTTATGGATCTATTTATATAATAAAATATAATCTATTATTATATGAAAATTCCACCAAAGGTAGATACTGAGCACACATACCTTGGAAGTCAAGAGAACACGTTCTCAATACATCTTCCAAAGTCTAGATAGTCTTTCTAAATGGTCCATGAGTGCATGTATGATAGGATTTGATTGAAGGCATCTCCGTGTTGATATCACTTTGAGGACTCTTCCATAATTTAAATGTGAACTAAGGGTCACAATTCAATACAACAGTTAGAGGTTCACTATAAAGCCCTAAGATTTCATTAATATAGATATATGAAAGATGCTAAGGGGGTCAATCTTATATTATTATTATGAAATGTATATACTTAGTTATATGATCAATTATGAACCATATAGAATCATTCTTCCTTTGATTTCTTTGGGATTTTTGTAAAAAATTACATTGTGATATTGTCCCACTTCCATATAGGTATAGGATGATGTTAAATGAATCATTTGGGATGTTTTCTTTTTTTCCTTTACCAAAAAAAATGCTAAGAATCTGGACACATTTTCCACAACATCATGATTCATACCATCCCACTAGAAATATTCTCTTAAATCCCCATACATATTTATGCTACCAGAGTGTATTAAGAAATTTGAGCTATGTGATTCATACAGATATTTCATCTTCAACTATGGTATGAATAGAACACATAAACTCATCCAAAACTTCAACACTTTATATCTAGAGATGACGTCTATCAATTTACCATTATTTACTACTTTAATTTTCGTTTTTAATTTCCCATCATCCTACTAATACTTATTTATCTTCTCTTGTGAGTATGGTTTATAAATTTATTGGAAATCAAATGATGGATCCCCAATCCTAAAAATTACCATATCTATCTTTATTGGATATATATATATATAATATTTGTTATTTCACATCATTTTAAAAACTCCATGCGCTCTCCTACTCAATGAATTAACCTCCTATTTTACTTCTTATGGTGGTAATGTATTAAGAAATAGTAGTCATTAAGTAGTTCCAACCATCTTATTTTCCTCGTACTGAGCTCCCTCTAAGATAAGGCATACTTAAAACTCTTATGGTATATATATATATATTGAAACTTTTATAATATAGAAAATTCCTCCATATTTTAAAAGAAAATACTACAACTCCTAGCTCAATTTTAGGAGTTTTATACTTCTATTCATGAATTTTCAATTAACTAATTTCATATACAATCACTCTATCATTATATATAAGGAAACAACCAATTCCTTTCTTTAATTCATTACTATATATTAAAAACACCTCCTTACTTAATGGTAAAGTTAATATGAATTAATTAATTATTCTCCTATTCATATCTTCAAAACATTCCTTGAGTTATCTTTAATATGTGAATTTAACCCCTTTACATGATAACTTGGTCAATGGGTTGGACAACTAGGAAAAATGTTATAGAATCCACTGATAGTAACCTGTTAGAATCAAGAAACTTTAAGCCTTGATTATGTTCATCAATATATTCCATTATTTGATAAATTTTGTCAATAAATGGTCAATAGATAATCCATCCGTAAATAAAATATGGATAATAAAATAAATATCATGTTTCTAACACTTTCACCGGGGTACGCACGTCCATCTGATTGAGGATGAAAGGTGGGATTTTGTTGCCCCACAATCCCGCTTTCCAAAGGTGGGTGACATCAGTCGCTTGTTCAGGGATGTTTTCTCCCTGATTGAAATAGGATTATGAGATGTCAGTTCTTCCTTTTGTGGATTCCTCCTCAGAACTCTTCACCTAGTTCGGGTCACCATTATAGACTTAAGACATTTTTCATGAAAATCTTCCTAGTGCCATATGTTCATGGACACCAGTTAATTACACTGCTTCTGTCGGGACATTCCAAAAGGTCTGGTGAGGGAAACAACCCTCGGTCAGGGGATTAGTCACGTTGGACATCACTGGCGGGTCTAGACGCTAGAACACTGACACGTCTAGGTTTCTGTCCCATATTATAGGGCTTCTCGATGGCACAAAATCTTGAGGTACCCCGCGTAGAATGCAAGGAATTATATTACATAGGCTTGTATTTGAGGTTTTCCTCAGCTTCCTGTGTTTAACATAGGGTATGCCGCAAGTTTAACGTCCAGCAGAGATGTATTGGACTGATCAGAATACTAACTAGAGTGGATCAGATGAGTGTAACCCCTAGAGGACACACTGATGTAGATGTGTTGACATGAACTCACAGGGATGTGGCAGCCTGGGTAAGAATATGGATGATGGGGTGCTGAGTGAAATGGGTGGGGCATGGGATGGAACCTCCATGAGGATGATGGTAATGTTGGGATTGAGTCTTAGGGAGACTTCTTATGTATCCCTGTGGCAGGGAATCAATGTCCACATAGTTTAGGAAGGCGATGGGACGCCTAAGGAGACAACCCATGAGAATGAATGCATAGATGGGACCTAGAGGAAGTGGAATCTCTGGGTTCGGGCATGACCTTCCCGAGACACATAGGCTCGAGGGAAAAGTCGGGTGATGAGCTTGAATTGGGGTGTACACATAGGGCAACAACCCGATGATGTGTGTGGGGGATTATGCGTGGTTAGCAGACCGGGTTGGTCTGACGCCACTAGGAAGGACAAAAGATGTGGGTCCCAGTTAAGGGGATTACAACGGCTTGCCGCTAAATAGGGGACACAGTGTCCTACAGCTGATTGAGATATAACGGTTTACCACTGATTGAGGGACACAATGACTTACTGTTGATTTGGGGACACAACAGCTTACCGCTGCGTGAGGTTTACAGTTTAACGTCATGCGGGATGAAGGGGAACCGATGTGAATAAGGACCTGGGGTCCAGATGGATGGAGTGGATGAACCAATGTGAAGGGGGGTTGGAATGATCGGGTTTTGGGATTGAACCTTATGGAGGCTTCCTACGTACCCTGCCTTGGCAAGGATCAAAGACTACATAGTTCAGGTGGTGCGGGAACCAACGTGAAGGGATTAAAAACCAATGGGTGGCAGGCTTGAACCTTGTGGAGGCTTCTAACATACCCTAACTTGGCAAGGATAAAAGACCACGTAGTTCAAAATGGTGTTTCAGGCTTACATTGTTGGCTGCCCGAGGTGTTGGTGAACCGATGTGAAGGAGGTCAAAATGATCGGGGATGTGGGCTTGAACCTTGGGGGGGCTTCCTACGTACCATACCTTGGAAAGGATAAAAGACCTTGTAGTTCTAGATGGTGTTTGGGGCTTATAATATAGGCTTCCATAGGTGTTGGTGAACCGATGAGAAGGAGGTCGGAACTACCGGGGTGGTGGGATTGAACCTCATGGAGGCTTCCTATGTACCCTGCCTTGGCAAGGATCAAAGTACTCATAGTTCAAGATATGGGTGTGGGGCTTACACTCTAGGCTTCTCAGATAGGATTTCATGGCCGATGCTTACTCTAAGCCCACGTGAGTCATTCTCAGGGTGAGAAACAAGAGGCTGCAGAGACCTGATGATCACATCGTGAAAGGTGCTTCCGTGGGAAGTGAAGTGGGGCTCATGCGTGGTAAGTGGACCAAAGAGGAAACAAGGGATTACGCATGATTCACAGCCTAGGGAGATAGAGATTGGGACTTACTCTAGGGTTGAGGCTCGGGTGGTGACAAATCCCAGTGGGAGAGGGATTCGGCACCGAAGAGAGGAGGATAACCATTCCCCATCACGATCTTTTTTGGCCTTGGGCACTGGAAAAGAAAGGAGGAGTAGCGGTGCTACCTCCTGTAAGAAAGGATAGGGGCTTACACCAAGGTGGTTTCCCTTCCCCACGGATAGGCTCTGCCTCAGTAAAGAGGATCTCATTCTATGTGAGGAGGATTTCACTCCCATTGAGATGAACAGACGTGCAGAATGTCCAATGTGGGGGACCCTGCATAGGATGCATGGGGTGAGGTCATAGTTTAACATCATGTGTTGAGGAAGATGGTGCTTGGTAGTTTAACATTTTTTATCTCAGATGAGGGAGGGTTCACTCCGCACCCCTAGGACTTACATAACTAGTACCCTCTACACCTTGGTGAAGAGAAGGGATATGCAATGCCATGACAGAGGGGTGTCGTGAGGTGATCCCATTGGGGGTCCACATTAGTGTGGCTATGTGAAGAAGAAATAGACTTTAGAATGCCTATGCAAAGAATCATAAGGCGAAGCAACTAAATGTAAAATACCACCCAAGGGACTTTGAAGTTACTTCGTATGGACCTAGAGGGTTGTACAAGAAAAGGGTGTGTGACAGAGATCTTTAGGGTGTAAGAGGCACCCGAAAATGATGTCCAAAAGAGGGACATCGAACACATGCAAAAGAGAACACCCTAGGAGGATGGGTTGTGTGAAAATGGAGAAACATTGGAGAAAAGGCCAGGGTGAGGGGTCCTGGCGGATTGTGCACAATCGTGGAGGTTTCCATGCAATTGGCACGCAATAGGCACGATTGTGCAGAAAAGACTGGGTCGGCGCAAAAATGAAGGGATATTGGCATGTAAAGTAGAGCAGTGGTTTTTCTTGTAACTGGAAGGGATTGCACACAAGGAGTAAGGGTTACATGCAATTGGAACAGATTGCATGAAAGGAATGGGATTTCACGCAATTAAAGGGTATTGCACAAAAGGACAGGGGGTTGTACACACAGACTAGGGGTTGCATGCAATTGGCAGGGAGGAGATGCACAATTGGCATGGATAGTGCGCAAGGAATCTGGGACGTGTGCAATTGGCTTATTTTGCATAAAATTGGTAGGGCTGCACACAAATAGAAATGATTGAGTGTAGGGGACGAGACTCGAAGGGATTTGGACGCGGGTTAAGCTAGAGGGTTCTCGCGTGAAGGCAGACCCCTGGGTGACCTAGCACGAAAAATCCCATACATGAGAGACATATTTTTCATGCACGGGAGGTGGATTTCATGGAGGGGAGATAGTTCAGATTCTTCAGCCCCTAAAGTCGAAGAGACGCCCTTCTATTTATAGGCGTTCGAGGTTGTTGGATCCGCGCAGAAACTGGCCCGCGTGAAATTTTGCGCGCCGGTGGCGGCAGTGCACAAATTTAACCGCATGAGGGAAACCACTCCAACTTTTCATAATCGCTGTCGGTGGCATGAAAATTTCCACGTCTATCTAGAAAACTTTCATGGATGCAGGAGTTTTCTACATGAGAGATTTTTTTTGCACAACACTGAATTTTTTTCATGCTGCCCCTTCAGGCCCCTCGAAATGGATCACTAGGTCCAAATACAGATTCACTTTGATGCTCCAAAACCTCCTTTAACCCTTGAGCCTTTTTCAGCATCTAAAAATGACCCACCCACCATATAATTAGATTGTAGAGGGGACGCAAAGGTCAGATTCCAAGGGAAATGCTGAGATGCAGAACTCCCTGGGGCCGGTGCATGCTAAAACATGGAGCAGCTCGTAAAACTGAGAAGGTGTGCAAAATTACCCTTTTCACGTGCGTGCGAAAGCCCATATCCACATATATAAAAGCCATCGCATGTCCATACTTCCATATATACTTTCTTGCGTGATAATTCATAAGTTTTCATTCATGAAAAATTCCCCTGTCTTGCATGAAAAATCGTCTCGGTTATGCATAATTCCCCGATTTCAGCTTTCATTTTTCATGTAGACCTGGGGTTTTTCGCACCACCTCTCGATTTTTTACACTGACTCCTGCTTTTTCACATGAAATCATGATTTTTTATGCAGACTGCCACTTTTTCATGCAAACTCCTTGAGACCTTGCCGGAAGAATATGTCTGCTATCAGGCTGATGCTAAGGGAGAGGCCACATTCGCCACTCGAAGGGATGAGATGGTTGCCAAACCTTAGGTACATGGTGCCCGAAGGATAGTATCTAGAAACCATAATCTCTTTAACATGTTGAACCCTGCCCAGAAGGAGTATTCACTCTCCGACAACTTGCCGATATGGGACTTCGGTATCTTGGAGGAGGTACCTGTGCGAGGATTTGATGTTGACACACAGTGGTCATGCGTGTCCTGTGAGGATGACCTACCACGGTATTATATCACCAAAAATGGTAATCCTACTAGAGAAACTAGACATATGGATGTTTACATCCTGAATCCTAGGACCAAGACCATTTCGGGGAGTGACCTAGTTGCGGAAGATTCTCCGGCCCTTTACGCAAGTACCTTCCGTTATAGTGTCATCGATGAGACAAAAGGCCGGCTGTAGGATTAGGACTTGTGGTCTGAAGGAAATTTCATGAGGGAATGGGAATTAGCTTATTGGGTTCACCAGACATGTGACCAGTTTGGGGATGAACTGTGGCACATCAGTTTATTCGAGGCGGTGTAGAGGTCACAATTTCATTTCTACCATCAGCATGGGCTCAGGCCGGAGCTATTTAATCAATGGTCCCCGATACTAATACCTTACATATTCACCATGGAGAAGGTGGAATCAGCCTCTAGGACATTAATTGCATTGGGGGTATCCCTTTGGATGGGAACCAGTATGATGAATTCCTCCTGATAAGGAACATCTGGTGGGACATATCACGAACTCCTATGCTAACATGGCATCTGTATGAGGTGGCTATGGAGAGGCTGGGGGTCAAAGATTTTTTAAAGGATATCACCTATAATAAATGTTTTATCTTGTTCCTGTAAACGGATCCAGAAGTGATGATGTCGGGGCGATAAAGACGTTGTCCGACTGCGGCATAGAAAAGTAGAAGCGGATCGTACTGGCAGATCTTGGAGGTGGGGGAATATCAGTCATGGGGATTCAGTATAAATGAGATTCGGGACCCGAACGTCCAGTATGTCGGCTTTACTGCAACGTTCCTGAGTGTTTGGCTCCTCCCATTGAGGGACGTAAGGATGGGGGTTCATCTAGAGACATTGGTGATGGCTGACATCATGGCTGCGAATCAGAGGTTCAACCTGGGGGTCCCCGTGTTAGCCCATTTTTACACCATTCTGGGGAGCATCTCGAGAGGGGGCTCATCAAGGAGGATCTGTGGTCCCTTCCAGATCTTTCATGGCTATATCATGGCTCATTGTGATGAATATGCCTTTCCAAATGCTATTTTTCCTCTGTGTAACGGCCTGTGATCTTCGTTGCTGAACATTGCTGGGTTTATGCCGTTGATGATCAATGAGGAGGGAGTAAGGATCAGAATTGGAAATCATGCCAATTTCACTTTTATCTCATTCCCCACTCTAATTGGACAAATGATAGACAACAGGAAAGTCTCACTAGGGAAAAGGAAATATTTCCAGGGCATCAGAGGTGGGTTACTTGTGGCTCAGATTGATGAGAAGATCCTTTCTGAGCCCTACATGCCATCATGATACACTAGGAAGTTTGGATGCCTCCAATGGATGCCGAAGAAAGTGTACAAATATGTCCAAGAGGAAAGGAACCCCTACATTCTCTGCCAAATGTGGCTAATGTTTACAAATCATGGCTCTGGCGACGTCATTACCTTTCCCCCCACCGGAGTCGACATTGGCCTCTCAATAAAATATACCGAACATTGGGCCATAACGTACCCTGAGGGACTTTTTCGGAAGCATGTTCAAGAACTCAAGGTATCTAGTGTCGACCCCGGGAGACGAGAGATCAAACATGGAACTGTTGGGGAAGAAAGGTCAGAAGCGCATCAGGTAACTGGGCACGCACATTCCGGGACTTCAGTAGTGGGGATGTCGCACAACATGTTCTTTTCCTCGTCACCTAGGGGGAGAGGAGCTTGTAGAGTGGATAGGGAACTTCCTGGTAAGCAGATAAGTTATCTAATTCAACCTTCTGATGACACAATCTTCCTGGTTCAATGGTCGGCCTGGATGACCCTACGATAGTCGATGGGTACCGAAACCCTCTAGAAAAAGATAATATGATATGGAATCCAATTTCCAAAGGTCACGATCATTCGTATTGATGAAAAGGTGAGCTTCCATCATCGACACACATACTTGAAGTCTATGGATGCATATGCACGCCAGCAAGGTCGACATGAGGAACCATCCCTCCCACTGAAGGTAATGCTTGGTCATGGGTATGTTCCAAACAAGATGCCATCCAAGGATAACGACAGCGATGAGGAGCCGGAGGGCAGTGAGACGGAATAGGATGCAGAAGGAGAAGGTGAAGGAGGGGGTGGTGGAGAAGAGGAGCTTGGAGGTTGAAAGAATCAGGGGGTTTCTCACCAAGTGAGTTTTCTAGAGATTGGCGAGATCATTGGATTTGATATACATATAACTGAGATACTTGAGGTATGTCTCAGCTCTTATCTATCCTTTCCCCTTTTGTTTTTTTGTAACTCTCAATCAGATCTCCTTATCCTGTTCAGTGGCATATTGGAGCTGACCAAGAGTCTCTATCTGAAAGGGGGGAGGAGGTGCCAATAAAACATGGTGGGGAGCCGACACCCATTATTGATCTAACGAGTGCTGAGGGATCCCCTAAAATGACAGCTCTTATAGAAGCTAGAACACCCGAGGCTGACGCTTTGGGCTCCTGTAAGTTCATTTTTTCAACACTGGTATTTACCATCGGAGAGCTCAGTTGATCAGGGTGTTCATTGTTTGCGCAGTAATTATAGCCTTGGAGGCTTGTTGGGCTGCCAACTCCAGGTCATCCGCAATTGATTCAATAGAAAATGTTCCGTCCCATTGAGGGCACACTTCCCAAACTGAGCTAGCACCGACACTCGGTGAGAAAAGAGCTGTGGATGTCAGTGATACTATTGTTAGGGAAGGGCCTAATGTTGGCGAGGGAGCTACCAAGAACGACGCGAGAGGGGAAGGTCGCTCGGGTGTTGAAGAGCCTAACCACTTGGGAGGAATACTGAAAGAAGACACTACTGCTAGTCTCTTGGATGCTTTCCCCAACTATCGGCCTGCTAATCCTGATGAGATAGACGATTCTGATTCAGAGGCGGATGAGGAGATTCGGATGACACGATGCAAAAGATGGAAGTGTATCAATCAATTTATCGATCAGCCTAAGACAGAATTGCTAAAATGGATGGGATCACTCCACACCTGGCTGCACTTTCTCTATACTGGAGGGGTGGATGCTCATCATGTCTATTTGACAGTCCGTGACTACATGGTCAAGAAGTTGCATGAGTGCATCTGACACTCCAACGTGGTCTGATGTCAGAAAGAGTCATGGGGTACCTAAACATTCCTAAAGGTGGAAAAAGAGGCCCGACGCCTTGAAGAACAGATGAAAGAAAAGGAAGTACCTATTTCAAACTTTCTAAGCTTGTAAAGTAGTTGAGAGCCTAGCTGACGGATGCCCAAGAGCAGTTAGTGGAAGCGGGTCACCAAATGAATAAACATCATACTAAATAGGCAGAATCATAGGCTAGGTAAAGTGCACTTTTCTCTATGGCCACTGATGAAGAGACGGTTCTCAGGGGGTGGGAAGTAATCTTGGAGGCCACAATCCCAAAGGTAGCAGCGCTGGAATGATCTATCCAAGATGCTGATTCTTAAGGGCCCTATTTTGGTCAAACTCATAAACTAATTTCTCTTTACTACCTCTTGTTCTGAACTAGATGTATGAATATATTCATTTACTTTTTTTTGGTTTAATGCATTCAACCACAATCCTGAAATAAATAGAAATCCATTTTTAAGCTCATGTGGGTCGTACCTGGTGTGAGAAACAAGGGATGTTCGTATTATTATGTCAATTTTAAATGTGGGAGTGCCTACCAGGATTCAGGAACACGAGGGTCAAAAAACCAATCTAGATTCCCAAGAAGATAAGGGAGAGACCTAACTAGAGGATGAAGTTCTCAAAATAGCTGAATTACCGTTTTCCCAGTGCGCTCTTGTGCACGAACGGGGTAACTCCAGGGGCACTGGAATAAATCTGAATAGGGGGGGATGAAAGGTGTGAATCACAATACCTAAGATTCAGAACACTGTAGTGATGGCATGAAAATTAAGAATGATTGTTGACCATGTTCCAAACACAGTATCCTTATTTCTTTAGCCTGAAATGGGGAAAACAAATGATGCCTGACTGCTAACCATGTTCGAAACACGAGGCTTGACTTGAAATGTCATCCATTAGTCATCCGGAACATTAGTCCAGGACAGTAGGTGGGCCATAGGACAAGAATCCATTCTATTAGGGGGTCCCTTTAGACATTAAAGAGGACAAGGTTCCAAATAAAGGGCACACAAAGCATGGAAGGTGGAGTGGTGGTTTGTTCGAACAGAATCCAACACTCTTGAAATTGCACTACCTTGGTGGAATCATTGGTCTGATCATGGATCATTCCTTCTCTTAGATAGGACCTCTCTGGCGAGGAAACTGTTGCTTCCCAACATTATTGAGGGGCATCCTGGACTTGTTCATGGTAAAGGTGGAGGGTTCCCCTAAATAACTCAGGCCGAGGGGCTAAAAAAGAGGGGGGGGGGGGACCAGATTTGAATTCTTGGGGTTGGACCCAAAGGAAAGATTCTTGGGCATTCCTACGTATCCCATGAGGATGGGAATCAGGAAATAAATAGTTTTGGAAGATGTCATGAAGTTTAACATCTTGCGGAAAGGATGCAAAGTGGTCTTAGTTTATGGTCATAGAGCTCGGACCATGGATTGAAAAGGAATGTAGGGGACACATGGTGAGGTAATTATGAAAACCAACGTGAACGAGGACTTGGAGTCCAGATTACTATGTGATCCTTTGGGAGGTGTTTAAGTCAAGGGACCAAAAAATGAAATTTAGGCTGTGCCCATAGAGAAGATTCCAAGTGTTCCTACATATCACATGAGAATGAGAATCAAGTCGAACATAATTATGAGAGGTGGCATGATAAGGTACTAGTGACAGGGATAAAAGGGGTGTATGGGTCTAGACCTTGCACCAAAAGAAGTGGTATTTGATAGGTCACGTTTGTTCTTTAGGGTGAATGGAGGTGTTTTTTTATGAAGCTATGGGCCTAGAATAGCGACTCCAAGAATCACAACAAGAATCAAGCCAAATGAAGGCATTGAAAAATGGTATGGTGTTTGACCAATGCCAAACATGAGGTCCCTTGAGCAAGGATATCACAATGTAGTGCCGTTGTTCATCATACGACCAAGAAGATATTGTCACAGTTTATGGTCATGTGATGGGACCAACCATGCCTTCTAACGTCATCCGGTATAGACATACTAGAGATGAGGCTAAAGGGGAAATGTTCATGGTGCGATAAAGAATACCTGATGTGAATGAGGATAAGGTCCACATCCTACCACACACGATTCCAAGAACGAAACCTCGGGCCGAAGGGCCTAAAAAAGGTTAGGGGATATGGGACATGATAGGCTATCTCTCAGTTGATATGGACCTAAAAATGAGTTGTCCGAGTGTTCCTTTTTATCCCATGAGGATGGGAATCAAGCTGTACATAGTTCATACAAAGGGAAATATGAAAAGATCTTAGTTTAAGGCCATAAAACTTGGACCATGGAAAATTTGGACTATTCCTTGTAAGTGCAGACCTTAATTCGATCCCTAAGCATACGTGAGTCGAACTCAGTGTAGTAAACAAGGACGGATAAGGTATTTGAAATACGTGAAATACATGCAAAGGGGAAATTGGTGTGGATCCCCAAATTATTTCCTTATCACAACTTTTTCCTCCTGACGTGTGAATGTGCACCGAGGAATAGTACCAAGAGTTTCGAAGTTCAATTGGACATGATGAGGTGGAGAAGGATGTGAGTCATGTAACCCAAATTTTGGGCCTAATTGGGTTGGTGTGACGATGGAGGATAACTATTGACTATATTCAAAACACAACATCCATATCGTGTGACATGAGATGGGAACAACAAATGAGGATTGATCGCTGACCGTATTCGCAACGCGGGACTTGTATCAATTTGTTGTTCGAAATCCTTGAGGACGTTGGCCCGAGATGGTAGGATGGCCCTTGGGTCGAGCATCCATGCCATTTGGGGTTCCCTTTGGATGTGAAAGGTGATGAAAGCCCTAATGAAGGGGAACACGAGGCCTGAGAAATGGGTGAAAGCATGTCCGGGTAGAATTCGACATTCCAGGTGCTAAACCAGAGTACCCTTGGAAAAATTGTTGAATCACCGAAGAGGATCGAGGGGATCATCTTGAGAGAGATCGATTTGAAAATTTAAGTATAGAACAAGGGGATAGAGAACTCTCAGGAGAAGGAGGTAAATTGTGTGGTTGTTACAAAACCTGACGTGAATGGGGACATAATCCCATACCACACTATATACTCCTCTCCCTAGGGGAATACAGGCCAAGGGGACCAGATGAGGTTGAAACTGAATACTAAATGTCCAGGCGGTCCTACGTACCCCATAAGGATGGGAATCAACCCATACATAGTTCTAGAAGAGACAAAGATAGGGGTAGGATACCCCAATGAGGTGTACGACACGACCAGTAACCTGACATGAATGAGTACGTAATCCCATACCACACCGTATGACCCCGAGTGAGAACTTGGGCTAGAGGCCCAAGAATTCAAAGGGACCTGATATTGGGCATTCCAGCCAACTGTTGACATATGACCTCTTATGCGGGTTCTGCCTCCTCATAGCTTTTACGCCCATGTGAGAAATGCTCAGTGTGGGAAACAAGGAGTAGTACTTGGATCTGCCCATTATGTAAGGGTTAGATAGCTGGAATCACCTAAGGGAGACCACAACCTAAAGGTGCGATGAGGTAGGATGAACCGCTACACTTACTATTTGGGTCTTATGGGGGTGGCAATAATGAAAAAGGATAGTTGTGGACCATGTTCGAAACACAACATCCATATCGTGTGACCTGGAATAGGAACAACAAATGAGGATTGACCACTAACTATAATCGCAATGCGGGACTTGTATCAATTTTTTGTTCAAAATCCTCAAGGATGTTGGCCCAAGATGGTAGGAGGGACCTTGGGCTGAGAATCCATGACATTCGGGGGGTCCTTTCAGACATGAAACATGATGGAGTCCGAAGTAAAGAGTGTGAGTGAAGCATAAGTGTGCCTGTACATTTCAAAAACAAGAAGGATGGTGAAAGAGGTGGAAGTATTTGGGGAATGGGATTCACGGTGGGACCCTGATGAACTCAATGTGGATTAAGGCAAAATCCTGCACCACACCATATGCTTTGACCAGAGGGGGGACTCCAGAGTTTGGGATGGGCCCATAGAAAAACTGTCCGGGAGTTCCTACGTATCCCAAGAGGATGGGAATCAAGCCATACGTAGTTATTGATGGCCATGCAGTTTAGCGTCATGTGGTGAGGACGCAGGAGAATAGAGGAATGAGGAGGAAGCACATAGTGTGGTCATCACAATTCTAAAATGAGTGGGTCCAAAGAAGCCTTCACTACACCATGTAAGGACCCTCTGGGAGGACTAAACCCAAGGGGGGATAGTCAAAGAGAAGAGTTTGGGGCTGGAATCAAGATGAGGCATCTAAGCATTTCTACATATCCCATGCAGATGGGAATGAAGCCATACATTGTTCTATGGGTGTAGTTTAGCGTCTTATGGGACGATATACAATTTAACATCATACGGGACGTAGTAGTTTAATGTCCTGTAGTACCCAATATAGTTTAAGGTTGTGTGGGACCTAAGTAGTTTAAGGTCATGCAGGACCCAACAATTTAGGGTCATTCAAGACCTGTAGGCTTAGGTAAAGTATTTCTTGAGGAACTTGGCATTAGTGGGAGGAGTTATACACTCACCATCCTTGGTTACCAAAGAGTATGCACCATTGGGACAGACCTTGTGTACTACGTAAGGTCCTTCCCATTTGGGCTCCAACATGGGTGGTTTACTGCCAGGTATCATTGGTGTCTGAAGGGATAATACCAAGTCACCTTGCAAGAAGTAACAGAGGCAAACTTTTTGTTGAAAGCTCTAGCCATATTATTTTGATGCCTTTCCAGATTGTGCAGGGCATGAAGCCTGTTCTCATCAAGTTCTTCCAATTTGGCCAGATGAATTTTAGCTACTTTATCTTGTTCCTGCTGATCATAGAAAACTGTGCATATTGAAGGAAACTTAATCTTGATAGGCAGAACGACCTCTGCCCCTTACCCTAGGAAGTATGGGGTCCCATGGGTGGAATTATGATTCTTAGTCTGATAAGCCCAAAGGGTGTTGAGGAGATTGTCCGACCAACTGTTCTTGTTCTGACCAACCATTTCTGCAAAATTTTAGAGAGGGTTTTGTTGAACTCCTCAATCCTATTTGCTTACATGTGGTAGCAGGAGTTGTGGTTAGAACGGATTTTGTACTTGGTGTACAACTTCTTCAACTCGGCCGCCCGGAAGTTGGTGTCGTTATTGGTGATGACGACACGATGGACACCAAACTAGTAGATGATATTGGAGCTCACAAAGTCGACGATAGAACGAGCCTTGACCTCCTTGAGCGGGACTACATCTTCCCACTTGGAAAAGAAATCCTTAGCGGTCAGGATGAACCGACACTAGCGAGCTGTCGGCGGTGGATATGGTCCCACAACATCCAGTTCCCAGACTGCGAAGGGCCAAGAGTACTTGGTAGTGTTGAGGGGATCTAGTGGCCAATGGATGAAGTTGTAATGAAATTGACACACATGACATCTCTTGGAGATATCGATGCAATCATTGATCATGGAGGGCCAAAAGTACCTCAGTCTCTGGATATGGTGAGATAGCTTTAGTCCGGTTTGATGAGCCCCGCAGGAACCGGCGTGAACCTCCTGCATGACCTTAGAAATCTCGACTCCTTTGATAAAATGGAGAAGAACACCATCAAAACTGCACTTGTAGATGATCTGCTCAAGGCTGGGACCACATTGGAGGGTAAACTGCAACGTACAATCTTGTATACACTCATGCTCGGCCCGATCAGTCAGGAGGTAACCATTTTGAAGATACTCGACAAAGGGGGATGTCAAATCAGGATTCAGTTCAACCACTACATCCGAGGGTCCTGGGGGTCCTGATGTGGAGGATCCTGTGGTAATATGGCTCACCTGCAGTCCTTCGTCGTCACTAGGGGTGACTAGATAAATGAATCGTTGATGTTCCACATGGATAATCAGATCATCCTACTCAATTTATGCAAGTGATGCAGCCTGGCCAGCCATGGTGTCAGCTCGACCATTCTGAGATCGAGGGACATGAGTAACTTCCGGAAGAGATGGGAATTGGGCCATTAGCTAGAGAGTGCGCTCCAACAACAGTACAAGGTCTGGATTTCTGACGATGTAGTCACCGATGATCTGTTTGATGACTAGTTCAGAATCCCCTCTACATGAAAATGGGGCACATCAATCTCAAGGTCCAGCTCAAGGCCAGTAATAAGAGCCTGATACTCTACCTCATTGTTGGTGCAGCCTTCTGACAATAGGAATGAGTACAAAAAAATCACTTGTGTTGTGGTAACAAAGATGATAACCAAGCATACCCTGTTGAGCATGGGATCATTGAACCTCCTACTAGTGGGACTCTGGGAAGCAACATCTAAGTGCATCTACCAGCACGACCTAGAATGATCTACTGAGAGGATTGCCTCATTAGGAAAATCAAGATCCAAGAACTGGTCAGCAGGAGCTGGATGGGTAGCAAGGAAGTCTACCAATGATAGCCCCTTAATAGCTTTCAGAGGGACAAACCTGATATCGAACTACTAAAGAATTACTATCCACCGATCTAGATGACCTATCAAATTGGGGCGGTGTAGAATGTACTTCAGGGGCTCTAACCGAGACACCAGCTGTACCTCGTTGTGCTACAAGTAATGCCATAATTTTTGTACTACGAATACCAGTGCAAGTAAGCTCTATTTGATGGGGGTGTATTTGGTATCTGTATCGATGAGCATATAACTGAGGTAGTAGAGTCTGTTTTCTGTCCCCTTATTGTTCTTCTGGGCGAGAAGGGCACCGTGAGATCGTTCTAGGGCGGTCACATAAAGGACCAATGACTTTCTATAGATAGGTGGCTTTAAGAATAGATGCTAGAGGAGGTACTGCTTTATTTCATCAAATGCGGTATGACACTCTTCATCTAACTGATAAACAATACCTTTCTTCATGATCCAAGAAATGGGCTTACATTTTCTATCCAAATTTGGAATGAATCAAAATATGTAGGCCCAGTGTCCTTGAAAATCTCTAAGTTCCTGAATATTTCTTGGGGGAGGCATCTGGATGATGGTCTTGTTCTTCTTAGGGTCAATCTCGATACCCTGGTACCTAAAAAAAATCCGTGGAAATTCCCAGAGTTGACCCCGAAGGAACATTTCGATGGGTTCATCTTCAGGTGGTGAGAATGGAGGAAGACGAACACTTTTTCAAGGTCCTTGAGATGGACACAATGCTGGTGAGATTTGACGACCAGATCGTCTACATATCATTCCACCAATGTCCTGAGGAATTGCTTGAATATGCGATGCATGGCCCACTAATAGGTGTCACCTGCATTCTTTAAGCCGAAAGGCTTGACATGGTAACAAAACGTACCTTGTGTCACCCTAAAGGATGTAGAATCCTCATCCTTGAGGTTCATCTGGATCTGATTATATCCAGAGTACAAATCCATGAAAGGAAGGGAATGGAACCCCTCCATAGCATCAATGAGAAACTCTATCACTGGGAGGCGAAAATCATCCTTCAGGCACTAATGGTTGAGATCTTGGAAGTCGATGCCGACTCTGATCTGCCCATTCTTCTTCCTGACTCTCACTATGTTTTCTAGCCACTTGGGGTACTGGACCTCCTTGAAGAAGTTGGCTCTGATGAACTTGTCAACGTCAACCTCGACCATGGCATCGTTAGAAGGGTTCATTTTTCTTGGAGGCTGCTTGAACCCGTGATGATTTTCTTGGAGACCGAGGCGATGAATGAATACCTGAGGGTCTAGTCCTGGAATCTCACCATATCTCCAGGAAAATAAATCAAGATGTTGTTTCAGGAAGTATATGTATCATCGCTACTCCTCGAGAGGCATGGTGGTGCTGATCAATGTGGGTCTCGTATCTACCTCTCTACCGAGGTTCACTTGTACCAATTCATCAACTGTGGCAGAGACACCCTTTTCAAAGGTGGGGGGAGCATCCTCCAAATCCTATTATTCACATGCGGAGGAGGTATCACCAGTAGGAGGAGCTTTCTCTGGGTCAGAAAATTCTGACGAGAGGCTGGGACCAGCCTTAGCAGCAGTGGTCACTGCATCAGGAGATTCCGGTACTGTCGAAACCATAACAATGAATGCTGTCGACCCGATCCTATCTTGTCTTCGGCCCAAGGGGCCACATTTGATGATGTCAAAGTAATAGTGGCATGTTGGATTGATCCATTTGATTCCAGCCTAATGAAATAGGCATTTATGACGTATCTCCATTTCCATGGGGCAGACATCTCGATACCTTATGAGAGTAGGGGGCTCAGGGATCACTGAGGATTTATTTGTATAAGAATACGAAGTCATCTCCTGACATTGCTTAGACCTGAGAACATGCTTCCCCCCCATTCTGGAGACAAACAAAACATTTCCCCATATCGGGGGTCGTGACCTCCAATCGATGGATCAAGAAGACATAGGCATCATCAAGACCTGCCTAGGGGTCGGCTGCAACCGTGACATGTATGACCTCACTGGCCTGAATACGCTTGTCCTTGCTCTTGTAATAGTTGTAATCTAGGTAGAGGGATTCAGAAGAGTAAAAAGGAGACACACCACCTTTGAGAATGGACACACGACCATTGAAGGAGTACTTGAGTCACTGATTATATGATGAGGGAACCGCCGTGTGAAGGTGGAGCTTTGGTCTACCCATTAATTCATTGTACGCGGTGTCTTGGGAGACACACATAAACTCGGTACCGGAAAATAGGCCACCGAACTAGGACTTCAAAAGGCTCTTTCAAACCGGGGTCTGCTCTGTCCAGTCATATTCCTGGATCTTTAGGTCGAAGGGTGTCGAGTCATCTTCAGATAACCCCAGCTTCCGCAGTGTCTATGTCGGGATAAGGTTAATCCCGGAGCCGGTGTCAACAAGACAGTGGTGAACCTCCACGCCATTGAATTGGACTGTGATGTACAGTGGGAGAATGTTCCCCTGTATGGGAGAACCTTCATCTTCTCCAGAGAAGGAGATAATGTAATGGAATTCAGCATTCTCTATCACTTCCACATGAAATTCCTCTGTAGCTGCTACCTCCATCTCAAACTGAAGGGGGTTCTTAAAGCCTCTGCGAGGGACTCATGCGTATCTATAGAAATACGAAGGGCCTAGAGGATGGAAAGACTTGCTGGGATGATGGAAAGGTTCTTGAGAATGTCACACTTCCACACTATGCATGAACTTCTTCTTGCAGGAGGTCACTCTATGACTGGAGGTACAGTTGACCCTGCTGGCTGTGCCGGGGATAGATTGGTGCTAGGCATAACCCACTGCTCACTAGTCGGAGCCTGCAGAGTGGATTCCAGATGATGACCAGAGGACTGAGATCGTCCTGTAGTAGGGAATGTCTGGTCGCGTCATGGTCAAGGTGGATCAGCCTGATCCAGTAGAACAAACTGCAGTGAAGGCGGTCCTGATGATACCGGATGAGGAGGCTATGTGCGCTAAGCTCGGAACTTGGCCTGCTATTTAGTCTCAGTGGTGTGCATGACCTAGATGGAAGTGCCAACTGATGTGCCTTGATGAACCATATGGCCATGTCTCCACCATCGTTATCATCAGTTGGGGACGTTGGGGAGATCCGTCTGGCGATCCCCGTCGTTGGGAGTCATGTGGGGGTTTACCAACTCTACAGTGTTAACCGAAGCATACCCTTGACTATCACTCAAAGATTTGTCGACTACTAGGTGGATCCTAGGAGGAATATCCATCTATGAGGGAATGAATTTTCTAAGAGTATGGGACAAATATGGTATTGGTGGGGCACGTTTCTTTCCATTGCGCTGCCGGTGTTTGCTCTTCTGGGAAGAGGCCGACTGAGATGACGATGCAGAAGTGGCGGCCATAGCTTCTAAAGGCTCTGGACAATTTAGGCATGCATGGATGGTACCATGGGTACAAACGACCGTTTTGCGAGCCATCCAGTTATCATACTTTTGATACCTATGGTTAGAAACCTGCTGCCACTCACCCTTGCTGTCACTACTGCTATATGGTCTTACGACTACGCATGCCACATGTGCCGAGGCTAGACCCAACCTCACTATGTTGTTATCGACCTGGTCTTGAAGCCAGTATTTGAACACAGAGCACTACTTGAGAGCATTCCCCAGGATCCAGTTATAGGGACAGTAGTTGGGGCGATTAGTGAGGTTCACCTCTTCTGGCCTTCTGCACTAAAAAAAACGCACAATCCCCTGTTCCAAGGCACTTTGGAAATAGCTGGGAACCTGATTCTCATTAAACGAGTAGGTTCAGTTTATTCTTTTCAGAAAGGGGGTCCTTGGAGCTTGAACCAGATGAAGAGATGGAGAAGCCTGTCCAAGAGGTGGATATTGGTTATCCTTCCTGGGTGGTGGCTATGCGTTGCTCGGGGGTACTTACCGATTCTAAGGCGGCCGCTGCTGGGCTAGAGGCTGCGCCTGTGGGGGAGGACCTCTGTGAGGTTGCAGAGGCGGCTCCACTAGTAATAATTCTAGCTATTTGGGGGCCCCTATTTGGGCCACCATGGCAGGCTCGGCTCTAGAATCCATCCTTGTAGGAATTACAGGGGCAAAAAACATTTTGGGCAGGCCTGTTGCAGGGCTTCTTCCAGGCACTAGGCCTTATCAAAAAATTATTTAAATCCTCCAGGGTAGTTCAGGGTGATCAAAGAGGGAACTGGTTCTATATTAACATTTCCCACACACATATTCAGTAATTTCTCTTGATTTAGTGGCATGTCAAGGGAGTATGTAAGCCCTTTCCACCAGGTGATAAAGTCCACGACACACTCATCATGCATCTGTTTTCACTAGAAGAAGTCTGCAATGATCGTTTTCTGTGTGGTGGAGTAGAACTAGTAGAGGAATTACCTATGGAGTTCCTCCGAGCTGGTTACTGATCCGATGGGGAGCTGGATATACCAGAAAAATGTAGGCCCCTCTAATGTCCACACAAAACATCAGATCTTGGCAGCCTCCTGCTGCACTTGAGTCCCTAACATGAGCCTACACCTTGAAGTGAAGTGGGCTAGATGTTGTGGCAGATCACCCATCCCATAGAAGTTGGAAAATGAGGGATTCTTAAAACTCGAAGGTGCTGTAATATCATCCATCCATGATGGATATATCTTTCCATCAGATGGGAGTTCCACTTATCGCGTTTCCAGTGCCTCAAGGTAGTAAATGAGTGCCTCCATTAGATCATCTGGGAGAGGGTCCCAGTCTTGAAGGGGATCCCTAACCACGAGCATGTTGGCGGGTTCTAAAACATTGTAAAGTGGCTTAGTGGCTTGTGGAGCGGATGGTGGAGCGACCTATGGGGTAGATGGGGGAACCTGAACTAGGTTCCTTGGATAACCGTGCCGTTTTGGAGGGTTTGGAGAGACATACCGTGCCCTATTTCCGTATGTTCCAGTCACAACCTTGTCTGTTGGGGTAGGATGGTCAGGGTCACCTAGAGGCAGCTCGTCGAGGGGAAGTTCTTCCTGCCCCTGCTGCCCTGGCCTAGGATTGTCGTAGTCTGGTGGTCTCTCTACAGTGCATTCAACGAGGAGGTCATCAACCTAATTCTTCTGTTTGGAATGTTTTTGGTGCAACACGACCTTCTCAGGGTCCTCCTCCATCTTCTTACACTGAGGCAGACGTGTCAGAGTGTTTGGAAGCTTCGAGGTGCTCTTTACCCTCATCATGATTTCAGCTAAGGACCAACGCCTCGATGGGCGCAAAGAGACCTAGAAGATTCCTCTACCAGTGAGTAACTCTTCCCGATGGATCCAATAGAGGTGGGATGCCCTGAAATGGTATATCCCCGCCAAGAAGATCCATCTTGTTCTCCTGGTCAAATATGTTGGCCATGTTGACCGTGACCCTTCCTGGGGGTATGTCTTCAATATCAGCTAGCAAGTCGGGAAACTTTCAGATGGGACTGAAGATGATGGCAACATATTTCCACCTTCCACGGATTTCCACTTCGGGGGAAGCCTCTTTGATAACCTTCCGGAGTACCTTGAAATTCTGACCGAATTGTTGTTGGAGGGCCTTATGACGGCTTGATGACTCGGGGCACTGGGTCGCAGGGAGTGCACTCAGATCAACCATACGACATTGCTCGCTGATGTCACTGAAATATGTCTGGATCCTAGGATAATTCACCCTCTGGTGATGATGTTGGAAATTCGTTTCCCATAGGGTTTGGTGAAAAAACTCAACTTCCTCTGGGGTGAGGGATTCCAGGTCACAGAAATTCGGCGCTGCCACAGGCCAGAACATCTCTGCGAAGTGGTCCGCTGCGAGGATATTCTATAAGCTCCTTGGCTCGGATTCAAGATCTGGCCCTTCATTACCCCACTAGTCAACCGAAGGTGGTTAAGGAACTAGGAGAGGTACTGAGACAGACCGCTGGGATGATAGGCTGGCTAGTGGGGAATACGAGAAACATGGTGACTGGCCGCCGAATCTTGGGCTGTCCTCCGAAGAGTGTAGTGACATGGCTGCTATGTTGCAATAAGATGAGCTGATGACTATAGTTCCTAGAATAGGGTCTAGGTCTACTGGTGATAGGTTGCGTTGCTACTCGCCCGCCACTGGTCCCCAGAACAGCTTTTAGTGATCACTAATTGAGGTAGAGAGTGCTTCTGGTGATGATGGTGAAGATTTCACCACTGTAACCTATGGGGTTTCCAGATTCTCATCTTCCTAGATATACCTGCAGAGGGAGGCAGTAATATGATGGAACTCACATTCCAGGAGTACTAGGCTGATGCGCCTCGTTCCTGCTCTAGCCCTTGACTCGGATGAGCGAGGGGAGGGTTCTCGAGATGAGTCGTATTCTGCTTCGGGGTTTGAGAGTAGACAAGTTTGATCTCTGTATGGAACTTCCCTGAATCCTTTTTATGGCAGAGATGACCCGCCTTTCTACCCCTATATGGATCTTCTGGACAGGGCAGATTTCTGGCCCGAGGAGGTCCTTCGGCCATACTGGCACTGGGGTGGGGAAGACTTCCACCCGAGAAAGCCAGGGTGTGAGGAGCATCGGGGCATATATCAAAAGGGATATAGGGAGGACCTATGTGGGAAGTGCTAGAGTGGGTATGAACTCCATTCGAGCTATTAGAATCATGGGGAGGACCTCCATGTTTACTTCCCCTAGTGACATTAGTGTGGGGAAGGTCCTCGTACTGGTCGAACTGAACACGGGTAGGACCTCTGTGCTGTGGGTTGATAAAGAGAGGTTGTGCTTTGCTTCTCTGGTCGCTGAGGTGGGGAGGACCTTCACCAGTAATTGTGAAGACATGGGGAGGTACCCCACATTGAAGAGTGACCAGATGCGCATAGTCGCCATACCAATGGTCTGTGGTGGTAGGAATGACTCTATATCCGGTATAGTGGGCACAAGAGTAACTTCCATGGTGAGCGTCACTGCCACCAGGTGGAACCTCATTTGGACTGAAGGTAGGACGAGGCCGAAATACATGCCAGGCATGGAAGTAGGGAAGACCCACATTCTCTATAGTAGTGGTACTGGGAGGACCTTCGTACAGAGTGGCATCACTAAGGGTTAGTCCGCGGCGGCCATTGCCTGTGCCGAAGACCAAGAGAGTCCACCCAACCTGCTGTGGGGCGGTTTGGGCCTCGATCCAGGTTGGGCATATGAATGTACCTGTTCAGCATACACAAGTATTTGGTGGTATGCTTCAGCGGTGGCTCGGGCCACAGTAGTCGATGAGGTAGACGCTCCTTGGTGGGCATCCTCTTCATCATGCACCCAACGCTGTCATCAGGTTAGACGGACTAGATCCAGTGGAGTAGGTGCATGACTTACCTGCTCCTCAGCCAGTAAGACTGGGTGGCGGTGCTGACGCGGCTGTGTGGGAGCCCTCGCTGGGAGCCCCTAAAATGGGACTCTAACCGGGGTGGCTCAGACATCCCCTACCTCATCGGCGTAGGACAAGGAGTTGTAGAGGCATTATAGGGATAGGCTTCTGAAATGATTATATATTGGGGTGGAGAGAAGTGGCTCCCTGCAGAGCCCTTGGGGGTGACATTGACAATGAGGCACAGACACCTCTAAATCCAGGCGGGCCATATGGGTTGACATTACCTCACCGGGATGTGGCGGCCCAGGTAAGAAAATGGATGATGGGGTGCTGAGTGAAATGGGTGTTGCATGGGATGGAACCACCGTGAGGATGATGGTAATTTTGGTCTTGAGTCTCAGCGAGACTTCCTACGTATCCCTGTGGTAGGTAATCAAAGTCCGTGTAGTTCAGGATGGCGATGAGACACCTAAGGAGGCATCCTGTGAGAATGGACACGTGGATGGGACCCGGAGGATTTAGAATCTCTAGGTTGGTGTATGACCTTAACGAGACACATAGGCACAACAAAAAGTTTAGGCAATGAGCTTTAATTGGGGTGTGCACATAGGGCAACAACCAGATGATGTGTATGGGGGCTTATGCATGGTTAACATCCCGGGTTGGTATAACACCACTAGGACGAACCAAAGGTGTGGGTCCCCGATAAAGGTATTAAAATGGCTTACCTCTGAATAGGGGATGCAGTAGCCTACCACTGATTAGGATACAATGGCTTACCGCTAATTGAGGGACACAATGACTTTCCATTGATTGGGGGACACAACGTCTTACCGATGCATGGGGTTTAATGTTTAACGTAATGCGGGATGAAGGTAAACCAACGTGAATAAAGATATAGGGTCTAGATGGATGGTGTGGAAGAACCGAAGTGAAGGGGGGTCAAAATGATCAGGTGTTGGGCTTGAACCTCATGGAGGCTTCCTACGTACCCTGCCTTCGAAAGGATCAAATACTATGTAGTTCAGGTGGTGCGGGAACTGGCGTGAAGGGGGTAAAAACCAATGGGTGGTAGGCTTGGACCTCATGAAGTCTTCCTACATACCCATCCTTGGAAAGGATCAAAGACCATGTAGTTCAAGATTGGGTTTGGGGCTTACACTATAGGATGCCCGAGGTGTTGGTGAACTGACGTGAAAGAGGTTGGAACGACCGGGGTGGTGTGCTTGAACCTCAGGGAGGCTTCGTACATACCTTGAATTTTAACGATCAAAGACCACGTAGTTCAGGATGGTGTTTGGGGATTACAATCTAGGCTGCCCAAGGTTTTGGTGAACTGACGTGAAAGAGGTCGGAACGACCAGGGTCATGGTCTTGAAACTTGTGGAGAATTCCTACGTACCCTACCTTGGCAAGGATCAAAGTCCTCATAGTTCAGGATATGGGTGTGGGGCTAACACTCTAGGCTGCCCAGAGAGTATTTCATGGCTGATGCTTACTCTAAGACCACGTGAGTCATGCTCGGTGTGAGAAACAAGAGGCAATAGAGACCTGGCGATCACGTCGCGAAAGGTGCGTCCGTGGGAAGTGAAGTGGGGCTCATGCGTGGTTAGTGGTACAAAGAGGAAAAAGGGGCTTACACATGGTTCACAGCACAAGGATATGGATATTGGTACTTAATCCAGGGTGGAGGCCTAGGTGGTGAAAAAGCCCGGTGGGAGAGGGATTCAGCACAGAAGAGAGGATAATTACTATTCCCCATCATGCCCTTTACTGGCCTTGGGCACCAGAAAATAAAGGAGGAGCAACGGTGATACCTCCCGCAATAAGGCTATGGGCTTTAACCAAGGTGGTTTCCCTTCCCTGTGGACAGGCGCTGCCTCAAAAAAGAGGCTCTCATTCAATGTGAGGATGATTTCACTCTCTTTGAGACGAACAGACGTGAAGAATGTCCAAGGTGGGGGACCCCGCATAGGATGCATGGGGTGAGGTCACAGTTTCACGTCATGTGCTGAGGATGATGGTTCTTTGAAGTTTAATGTCTTGTAGCTCGAATGTGGGAGGGTTCACTCCACACTTCTAGGAATTACATAACTGGTATCCTCTGCACCTTGGTGAAGAGAAGGGACTGGTAACGCCGTGACTAAGGGGTGTCGTGAGGTGAACCCATTGGGGGTCCATGTTAGCGTGGCTATGCGAAGAAGCAATAGAAATTAGCATGCCTATGTGAAGAATCATGAGGCGAAGCAACACAATATGAAATACCACCCAAGGGACTTTGAAGTTACTTCGTACAAACCTAGAGGGTCGTATGAGAAAAGGTTGTCTGATGGAGATGTTTAGGGCATAAGAGGCACATGAAAATGATGTATAGAAGAGGGACATCGAACACATGAGAAAGTGCATGCACCAAGAAGATGGGTTGTGTGCAAATGTAGTAGTAATGGGGAAAATCTGGGGTGAGGGTTTTCGGCGGATTGCGCGCAATCGTGGAAGTTTGCGTGCAATTGGCGCGCAATAGGCACAATTGCGCGGAAAGGACCGGGTTGGTGTGAAATCAAGGGAGATTGGTGTGTACAGTGGAGGAGAGGTTTTGTGCGCAACTAGAAGGGATTGGTAACAAGGTGTAGTGGTTGCACACACTTGGAATGGATTGCGTTCATGGAATGAGATTGCACACAATTACAGGGGATTGCACGGAAGGATTGGGGTTGCACACAAGGACTTGGGAGGAGGCACACAATTAGAACAGATAGCACACAAGGAATCCAGGATGCACGCAATTTCCCGGTTTTGAGTTAAATTGGAAGGGTTGCACACAAATGGAAAGTATTGCGCGCAGGGGACGAGACTCAAAGAGATTGGATGTTGTCTAAGCTAGAGGGGTATCACGTGAAGGCGGAACCCTGGGCGACCTGACGTGAAAAATACCATACCTGAAGGCCTTCTTTTATGCACATGAGAGGTGGATTTAGCACAGGGGAGACAGTTCAGATTATTCAGCCCCTGAAGTCGAAGAGGCACCCATCTATTTATAGGTGATCGGTATCATTGGATCCGCATAGAAACTGGCCCATGCGAAATTTTGTGCTCCAGTGTTGGTAGCATAAAAATTCAACCATGCAGGGGTGGATGCACACAATTTTTCGTGCTCACGGTCGGTGGCCCGGAAAATTCCACGCCTGCATGGAAAGATTTTGTGAATCCTTGAGTTTTCCGTGCGAGATTTTTTTTTTGCACAACACTGATTTTTTTTCGCACGGCCCCTTCAGGCCCCCAATAATGGATCATTGGGTCCAAATATTGATTCACTTTGTCGTACCAAAACCTCCTTCAGCCCTTGAGTGTTTTTCGGTGTCTACACATCATTAATCCAAAATTCACAGTTACTATATTTCCTAAATAATTACTTTTTTCAGAGGGTATATAGAATTATTTGTAAACATCTCTCTTAATATTTATAGCTCTTAGTGGATATCAATATATCATTAATGAATATTACCACAATATCACCAAGATAACCCTCTAAAAATCTATTCATTATTTCCATAAAGTAAAATGGTGAATTAGTCAATCCAAAAGGAATTAACATGAACTCATAATGACCATATCTTATTAGAAACTTCGTATTAAATATATCATCCTTTTACACCCTTATAGGATGATAACTATAACAAAGATAAATATTTAAAAAGTATTTTTTTATGAGGTCGATAAGAAAATTCTTCAATTCATTGTAAACAATACTTATTATTTATAGTAATGGAATTGATATCCCTATAATCAATGACCAATCTCATCAATCCATCTTTATTTTTCATGAATAAAATTGGGACATCCCATGATGAAACATTAGAGAATATAAATCCATTATAACACAAATAATACAACTATCTATTTAATTGTAAATACGCCACTGGTGTTATTCTAGAAGGATTTTTAGATATGGGACTCACATTGGTAATATGTTCAATAGAGAACTTAGCTTTCTAATCTGGTTGATGACCAAATAATTATTCTAGAAAAACAATAATGAATTTTTGTACCATAAGTATATCCCTTATTGTTGGGATGCCTTCATTATCTATAGAGAACACATGATCTTGCTCTATTCCTAGAATTTCATTAAGTTTAGATACTATGGGAGGATCTAGACATTATTTATTTGATGAAGTTTCCCCTTAAAAGATAAGAGATTTAGTCTCACCTATATGAATTGTAATGTTTGTACCTTGAAAATAACTATTTTAATTGTAATTGGAAATCCAATCCATACCAAGGATCATATCAAAGTCTACCATAGGCATAATAACCATTTTTGAAAATATTGGATGCCCATGTATCATAATTGGAATAGCTGGACACATAATTATTGCAATAAGATTACCACTAAGTGTATGAATTTATAACTCCATTAATAGGGTTTTAGAGAAATATCTATTATTTTTTGGATAACATGGAAGATATAAAAGAGTGATAATATCTAATATCAAATAAATCATTAGGTAACTTTGAGGAGACAATCAATGTACCTGAAACCACATCATTATAAACTTCAAATTAAGTTGTGGTAATCATATAAGATTAAACTTTCTATCTTGTCATTTAATGAGGTAAATTCCATTAAAGTATGGGGGATTGGTTTATATAATTTAGTTTCTCCCAACTATTAAATTATTGAACATATATAGTTTATACATTTAAATTTTATTTTTTATATTGATGACCTTTTTCTATACAGTTTTAACAAACTCTTGTCCCCTTCATACAAGCCCCATGATGTTTCTTCTCACAATAATCACATATAAAAATCCAATATTTATATTATTCCCCTTTTCCGCATTTTTCTTCCCAAGATTCTCAACTGATCTCTTCTTCTTCTAATTTTCCTTGAATACATACATATCAGAAAACTCTTTTTCTATATTAATGGAGATTGTGACTATATCCTTATATTATAAAAAGTTATGAGAGGAAAACTACCTTATATTTATTGACTTTAACCAATAAAATAAATGATAAATCTTTCTCTTTGGTATATATATATAGTCTAAAACTTTTCTATATAATCCTATGAATGTAAACTCATAATCCACAATAATTTCCTTTTTATTTTTTCTAAGATCATATATTTTTTCTATTTCTGTTATTTTATCATAAGGAAAGTATTTTTCATAGAATTCCTTCTTACAAGTTCACTTTTCTATGCGCTTAATATCATACTCCTATTCATTATTTTGAGTATGTAATGACCATTAGTCCACATATTCCTTTATATTATAGACTTACATCTTGAATTTTTCCTTTTTACTAATTCCCAAAGTGTGAAAGATCTTTTATAGGGACTTGATATATTTTTTCAAAAAATAATGGTTTAGTAGTTGCACTACATTCTAGAGATTATTATCTTATAATGTGGGCCAACATAGTCACACCATGTTGCAGATCAGTAGGTCTTTATTTGTGAGAGATATTATCTAATCTAACATGGGTCAACTACCCTAATGTGGTTATGAATTGATTATCCTCAACTCCAAATTCATTAAGTTATTCAAGGGAAAATATCCCTACATTTACAATGGTGTTGATAAGGTTATCATATCACCCTTTAGTATCTATATTTATACAACTACGTACACATAATTTACTTATGATATTGAATTTTAAAATAAAATTATTCTTATGTTTTCTAAAATGTTCCCTATAAAATCTTGGATTTTTTCATAGTACATTAGATATCTAACTAGGTTCCTCTAAATCTAGTCCCCGAGGTTCAAAATAAATAACCTTAGATAACGAATTCAATAGCCCAACTCTATAAACAAAGATTTGATAGTTATATTACACTATTGGTATAGAATAAGAGAGTTCCCATAGGATCTAACAACTTATCAATCTTGTAAGACTAGATAAATCCATACATTACCTTTGAAAATATTAGATAAAACATGAAAAAATTATGAGAAAATAATTATCCCTTATACATTGTCCTTTAAAATTAAATATATTTCTCATTTAGGTTTCCTAAGGAAAGGAAAAAAATATGGTTGAGGATATATTCTCAGTAAATAGTAGCATACATTATAAGATATTATATCATAAACATGGAATAAGTGATATGGTAGGAATAAATAAACAACATGAAGACATAATAAATTGAAATTGAGGGCATACTATATCTATGAAAATAAATGAAAACATGGATAATAATAGTCATTGATCTCATATTAGTGGAATGTATAATAAAGGAATTCAAAACATATTGTCAAATCCTTATTCCAAAACGCTATAATGTTATGGGAAGAGGTATATAACCAAAAAAACTAGTTTTTACTCATGAGAACTATTTATACATAGAGGGGCTATATAATTTTAGGTCCAACCCATCACCTGATAAAGTCCAATGCATTCACTATAAGAATCAATATGAATTTTCATATTATTTTAAGGAAACTCTTACTAAATAAATACATAGATACCAATATAAGGATAAATATAGAAGTCAAATACTATATTATTTAGTTGAGTAATGTGGATTGTTAGAAGGACATCCCATAATCTACTTAGAAGTTGTGAGGTATCTCAAATTAACATGAATCACTGTTATTAAATAAATATAGAAGTGAGGATACTTTTAATTTACTAGGTTATTACATAAAAGATTGTAATTAGGTTAACAAATATTCATTATTATGATACCAAGGCAATTGAATGAAAAATAATTCATCTTGGTTCATAATGGGTGTGTAAATATTCCAAAACATATCCCCTAAGAGTGTTTTGCCAGTTGTCTTGTCTTAGTCCCAGTCATCAAGTGTCAAGTTGATGATTGAGTCAATGATCAACCAAAACTTTTTTATGGTACTTACCCCTAGGTTAATCTATTCCATAGCCACATAAATTTTCTAATATTCATATATAGAATTAATTTCCAAGTAACTACAATTACTTTTACTTTAACAAAACATTGGATGATTTTCCACCATGGAAAATTTACGTTTTAAAATGTATTTGGTACCTCTTGAATTAAAAGAATAAGGATAAGGATAAAAATATAAAATTATAAATCCATTAAATTCCATGAATAATAAGTCAAATTTCTTCAATTATAATTATTTCAACACATAAAAAGAAATATGTCAAGAATATAACATGTTTACCAAAGAATAAAAATGGAGATAGAAATCCCCCACTTATGGATTTGGTAAATACTCAATCAAAACCTCCTGAAAGAGAGGGATTTAAATTGATATTAAAAATACCCTTAATAAAGGTATTTTATGATATGAAATATCAAATGGGTAGTATATAAACCACATAATGAAAATTAGGTTTATAATACCAAACATGTCACAAAGAGAGAAATTTGAGATGGAAAAACATTACCTCTTGTCCTGAATTCCACAAACATACTTTAAACTCCCATACCAAAAACAGAAATATCTTGATTACATAGTTAAGAACCTTAATCCTATCAATTTTCATTTATACTCTTCATGAATATTCATTACCTATATGAATTCTACTTATTTTCCACATCAGGTGCTTATAATTTTGATTGTTTTATAGTAGTTTCATATTAGTTAGTGTTTTCCGTCTTTATCTAAATTTTATGATTAATTGGACATTTATTTTACTATTAGAGATGTTTTATAATTATCTATAATGTTTAAAATTACTTTCATGAGTGTTTTAGTCTTTATCCTTGAAGACGAAATCGATAATATACATGTTTCGATGGTTCTTATTGATCGAAGATAGTTTTATTAATTAATGAATTAAATATTAATATAAAATCTATAGAATAAAAAATTATTATTTAAATATTTATATTTTATTATATATATAATTATGTTCCCATTGTAATTCAAGATATAAATTTATAATATTTTTCAAATAGGTCGTTAAACCGACCCAAACATGAACATAATGTGACTTAATGAGTGATTACGAGGTTGTTTCAATCTAATAAAATTATAAGATATAAATAATGATATTATTTTGTGTTTATTAGTGTGATATATTTGAATTATTATGTAATTATAATAATAATTAATGGATATGAAAATATTTTATAATTTTAATAAAATATTTTCTTCTTAGCAGGATTATTATAAAGGATTAAATTAACAACGATCGTTTTTTGATCATATCATTAATAAGTTCAGTAATTTTTCATAAAATAAACGTAGTGATATCATAAATTTATCATTTTCTCATGAAATACATTCTATGAACCTTCAATTACAGGTGGTGATGAAAAATTAATTTTGTTGCTTATGGTTGTGGTAGTGTACACGTACACATGGATGACGATTTCATTTTTCCTTAATGGATGAGATAGATGAATAAAAAACGATAATACAGTTAACATATTGAGACTAAAGTATATAAATGATACTAATATCATCATATTGTAAAGTATATAATAAAAATTCATGGTGATAATTAAAATGAAAATCTAAGTAGTTGATAGTAGTCATGTTCAGGACTTGAATTTTACTTGGAATTATCCTTTGAAATGAAGGCCTTATGATAAATAATGATGTTAAGATGGGTTTTAATTTGGGATATGGTAATATTATAAGAACAATGGATGAGTTTCAAGTATAATTTTGAATTATAGGTCAGTATTTATGTTGTGGAAATTTTACCCTTTTATAAGGGAATGAAAGGGTAGTTTTGGTAGTAACACTTACATTTTCAATAATGTAAAGTTACAATTAATGGTTCAATGGAAAACAATGAATACAAGAGGATGGTATAGTGAGTGTAGGTTTATACTACACTGAAAAACTCATTTTTGAGACAAATTTCTGTGTTCTAGGGCCCTTAGTTTTGTTATTTAATTTTTTCCCTAATCTACTTTTACCTTAGTAATTAATTTTTAACAGTATTAATTAATTTTAATAAAAATGTTTTTATTATGAATTTTACCTAATTCGATACATCTTATTTAAAAATATAATAATATTTTATCAAATAAAATCCTTAAAAGTGTTAAATTTTAATTTTAAAATAAACACACTTAATTGTATAAAAACCACCTTTTGAAAAATAATGATTTTAATATTTAAATTTATATATAAAATAATATCTTCTTGGATATAGATTTTGATATCATAAATTAATTTATTATAAAAAATTATATATATGAGTATTTTAAGGAAATATAGAACTGAATGTCCCTTGAAAATACTTGATTCAAAGAAAAAAATGAAAATAATTGTTTTTTATTAAAGAAACATTTTAAGTAGTTCTAAAAATGTTAGTCATAGGATTATAAGTTTTAATAATATTTTAAAAATAATGATATTATTTATTAAATTCATATTTTATTACAGAGGTTTTTTTATAATTATTTTTTATTCATATATAATGATAAATCCAACTATATTAATAGATTCATGAAAATTGTATTTTCTAACTAAATACTGACCTTTTCAAAAAAATCTGAAAAATTCATACTAATCTAGATTATTTATGATGAATTCAAAAAATTTAATTAGACTGAGAATTTTTTGGTTGTAATTATCCACCAATTATCATTTTCTTGAGAGTACAACGAGTCATTACTAGGCCTTAAGCGACATCCCCAAGATGCCAAAGGCAAGCAATAAATGCCGAAGGGTTTCAAATACATGTGGGGGACAATTTAACCTTTAAGAAATAAACCAATAAACATACCAAACATAACCAAACATTCACTATATGATGCTTAAACAAATGGAATACAACTCAACAGATTCATGTATCTTAAAATCACATCAAAGTAGGAAACAATAGAAGAATAACCATGTATCAAAGTACACAACGGATTGACTACACAAGAATCTTCAAATAACTCAAGACTCCATGATCCACAAGCTTCAAGCTCCAAAATACTCGAAAATTCCAAAAATCACGAGGCAGTTCTAAACACGTGTGAAAAATTACATTATCCCTTGTCCTGGAAGATAGAATCTGCAAAAGCACAAAATTTCCAAAGAAGGGATGAGTATAAAACATAGTAGGTTTTCCCCAATGACTTACCTACTCACACCGCTAGGATAGAAGAGTTAGGAATAATTATATAAATTTTTTTATATAAAACTATTTCTCAAAAAGAGTTTATAAGTAAATATAAACAAGTTTCCAAAACCATTCATTACCAAAAGCATACAAGTGCAATTGATACCAATTTTCCTAGTAAGATATTTTTCCAGAAAAATAACTAAACAATATTTACAACCATTTCACATTATACCTTTATCAGCATACCCAATGTAATGGCCCAGTCCAGCCCACGGTCATGATATTGTCCGCTTTGCGCTTAGGCCGCACAAATTTGTTTTCCCTGGGCTCTGCCCATCAGGCAACCCCCAGGAAAAGGCCTCATGATGGGATACGTATCCACACCACCTTATAAAGGGGTGCTTCATGCTCCTCCTCCTTCGATGTGGGATTTCCGTAACCCACCCCCTAAAAGGTCCCATCATCCTCGCTGTCAAATCAAATGGACAGTGGATCTGATACCATTTGTAACGGCCCAGTCCAACCCACAATCATGATATTCTCCGGTTTGGGCCTATCCTACACGGATTAGTTTTCCCTGGGCTCTTCCCATCAGGAAACCCCCAGGAAAAGGCCTCATGATGGGAGAGGTATCCACACCACCTTATAAAGGGGTGATTCATTCTCCTCCTCCTTTGATGTGGAATTTCCATAACCAATTTGTAATATCCCAGTTCTGGAAGCCACCTAGAGGTGCCCCGTACCCGGTTGGTCACATATCCTCAAGCGCATTTCTCTGAACTTCAGTGGCTGCCGACTAGTAGTGAGGGCCCTGGGTGTGATGGTGGGGAAACTATGCCCTTATTGTCAAAGTACATTGTGGAAGTAAACAACACATAATAGAGGAAGCTGTAAATATCCAACAATAGTAAACAACGGAAGACTGATAAAGAAAAAACTGAAGCATAAATATATATAAATGATGAATGATACATATATGCCTAGGAAAGTAGCCAAACAAGTCACAATGATGAATATAGTACTAAACCAAAGTACAAAAGAAAAATAGATGAGAAACTCCTCAGTATTGCAAGCCTCGGCTTGGTCTCATGCTCTCCAGCTCCAATGCAATCAAGTACCTAAAGTCATAGGGTGATTTCCCTTATCTATACCTGCAGTAATATAACCTGTTTGGGCCCAAAAGTATGGCCCAAATAGGGCGTGAGACTAAATCCCAGTAGGTAACCACCTGAAGATCTGTGCCTTACAGTCAGTGAGTATATGGTAGGTAAAAGTACAGAAAGCAATAAACAAGGAAGCACAAAGAAGTAAACAATCCAAAATTTAAGCAATAAAAACACAACAAAACATGCAACAACAAAATAGATTCTACAAAAGGTAACCCTCTGGGAATTACCCACACCCTATCCCCTCTAGTTTTACCTATCAAGTACAAGCAACCCTCTTGGAAGCACACAAAGTCTCACCCCTCTTGTTTAGTTAAAGTATAGACTCTCTGGGGAAACACTCACTATCAATTCCCCTTATAGTCTCGTATCGTACTAAAGGTACTATGGGGAAGTACTCAATGTCAATTCCCCCTGTGGCCCGCGTTGAGGAACTACAAACACTCTGGGGAAGCACTCAACGTCAATTCCCCCTATGGTCTCAAATTGTAATCATAAAGACACTCTGGAGAAGCCGTCAACATCAATTCTTCTTATGGTCTATACACCAGGTTCTCACGTCCCTTTTTAAGTCTAACAAGTGTAGCATCATGTAACGACCAATGTAAACCTCAAGAACTACTTGGCTAGAATTCTACAACATAACAACATATCAGATCAATAGGTACACCATCCTATAATACTAGGCATGGAAAATGAAACAACAACCAAACAGGAAAACTAGACCCAGAGGTCAAATACAGGAAAAAAATGCATGGAAAATACATCTAGAGCACATCAAATTACCCTATTCACAAACAATAACCTCTACTTAGGCATACAAGTAAAGCAGGTGAACAATAGGGCTAAAACAGCAAACACGCAATACCCCGTTCAAGGGTATTGGTGGAAATTTCACATAATACTCAATGAATTTCTACATAAAGGAAAAAACCACATACCTCGGGGTTAGGAGATCAATATACTTGAACCTCAATTATTGAATCTCTTTAGAACATCGTAGATCTACAAAAATGTATAAAAAATTCAACCCGTGATAACTTAGAAAAGAGGAGGAATTGGAAAACGTTGCCCTAGAAGAAGAGAGAAATCACCAACGTGATTCCAATACAACTGACAGAATTAAATTCAGGGGAAGGATGGAGGCTCAGGAGTTCTTCGAAGATCCACGGCCATGTGGGTTCTCCCGGATGAAGAAAACCTAGAAGAAGATGGTTCTGTCCATCAGACGCGACCCCGATGCATTTAATAATAAAACAAAATACACGGCGCGTACTTTTGAAGTATATGGTGTGTAATTTCCTTTTCCATACTCCTCTTTGATCAACATCCATGTCATCCCACAAGACCGTGTGTGTGTCCATGACGCGACCAACACACGACCTCCTGCGACAATGAAGTACACGACATGTACTCATAAAGTACACGATGTGTTGTTCAAAAATTTCCAGAAACTCCTCTTTTTTAAAAAACTCCAGAAAAAGGAAAAACATACCTAAAAAGAAAGTACTGGTTCTTACAAACTTCCCCCTTAAAGAAATTCATCTCCAAATTTCCCTAGAATGGCGTAGAATAAGAAACCCTGAATAGCTCTGGCCACTGTGATCGTATGTCGACCTCCCTCTCCAAAGTCTCATCCTGCACCCACTTGCACTACCATAGAACACATACCAGTGGAACAAAATGTCCATGGAGAACCTTCGTACTACGATCAACAATCCGGATATGATTCTCCTAGAAAGATACATCCACCTCCAACTCGACTTCCTCGGGTTGGAAGGCATGCGATAGGTTTGAAAAGTAACATCTAAGTAGAGAAACGTGGAAGATGCCGTGCATAGATCAGTACCTCTGAGGTAACGGTAACCGATAGGCAACCGGACCAACTCTATCTAACACCTCAAATGGCCCAACATACCTCAGTGAAAGCTTACCCTATCTCATAATACTCTTGTGTCTGAACCTCGGTGTGACATGTAGGAAAACTTGATCCCCGACCTTGAACTCCAGAGGTCATCTCTGCTGATCAGAATAAGACTTCTATCAAGACTGCGCAGTAGCCATCCTATTTCGAATTAACACCATATTATCTATTGTTTACTGAACAAGACGAGGTCCCAGCAAGGCTGCCTCTCCTGCCTCTAGGCAACATAAACGTGACCGGCATGGCCTACCATACAAAGCCTCATAAGGTACCATCTGAATAGTTGCTTGAAAACTATTATTGTAGAAAAAATTCGACAACAGGTATATGCTTCTCCCAAAAACATTTCAAATCTAGAATGGATGCTCAGAGCGTATCCACAAGCACCTGAATCGTACGCTCGGACTGGCCATCTGTCTGGGGATGGTAAGCTGTACTCAAAAGTACCAATGTGCCCAAATCCTTATGAATCCCCTTCTAGACCCGAGAAGTAAAATGGGCATCCAGGTATGAAACAATAGAGTGTGGAACTCCATGCAGACGTACAATCTCTCAGATATATAACCATCCCATCTCATCAACACTAAAGGTCTCCTTGATCAGCAAGAAGTGAAAAACCATCTTGAGTCTTTCAATGACAACCCAAATTGCATAATTCCCTCAAGGAGACCTTAGTAAACCCATCAAAAAGTCCATCACGACATCATTCCACTTCCACACAAGAATAAGAAACTGCTGAAAAATCCCTGCTGGTCGCTGATGCTCTGCCTTCATCTTCTGAAAAGTGGAACACCTCATAACGAAACCAGCAACGTCTCTCTTCATAACTGGCCACAAATACTAACGGTGTAGATCATGATACATCTTGGTGATGCCAGGATGAACTACCCAAACCGAGGAATAAAATTCCCTCATCAGCTCCTTACGTAGGGTATGAACAACAATTTCAAACTCCAGATCATGCATTGGGTAATTCCTCTCATGTGGCCTTAACTGCCGGGACCTGTACGCAACGAATCCATCTCCCTGCATAAGCACAACTCCCTGGCTGATTCCTAATGCATCGTAGTAAATGGTATAGCTCTTTCCCGTCTCTGGAAAGACTAGTATCGGTGCTAAAGTCAACCTCCTTTTCCGATCCTGAAAGGCTGACTCACAAGAATCTGACCATAAGAACATCGAACCCTTCTTGGTCTGACCTGTCAGTGGTGCTGCTAAGCATGAAAAGTCAAGTATGAAACATCTGTAGTATCCACCCATCCCTAGAAAACTCCACACCTTGAAGACATTCTTTGGATGATCCTAGGAAACTACCGATCTCACTTTCTCTGGTCTACTGATACTTCTACCCCTGAGATAACATGACCCAAGAAGTGAATCTGGTCCATCCAGAAGTGGAATTTTGAGATCTTAGCATATAACTGATGCTCCCTCAGTGTACTCAAAACGATCTCAATATGGGTAACATGGCCGTGTCAAGTGTGAGAGTACACCAAGATATCATCCCTGAAAACTACCATGAAGGAGTCCAAGTATGGATGGAATACTCGATTCATCAGATCCATGAAAGCTTCAGGTGCGTTCATGAGACCAAACGGAATAACCATATACTCCTATAGAACATAACTGCTACAGAAGGCTGTGAGAGGTATATCACATGGTCTAACGTGCAACTGATAATAAATGGACCACAAGTCAAACATTGAGAACACCCAGACTCCTCGAAGCTGATCAAAGAGATCATCAATCCTAGGCAAGGGATATCGGTTCTTGACCGTCAACTGGTTTAGCTTCCGATAATCCACACAAAGCCTAAGGGTATCGTCTGACTTATTCACAAAAAGGACAGGCGAAGCACAAGGAGAAGTACTGGGTCGGATGAAACCATTGGCCTGCAACTCCTCCAACTATTTCTTGAGCTCCTACAACTTTGGTGTAGCCATCATAGAGGGAGGAATGGACACCGGTGCCGCCCCTGACACAAGCTCAATAGAAAATTCAACCTCACACTCCAGAGGAAAACCTGAAAAGTCCCCTGGAAAGACATCTCTAAAATGATCCACCACTAGAGGAAAGTCTAACTGTGAAGTCCACTGGTCATCCTGATAAAGACTTTCAATTTGGTCTATAACTGCTCCAAACCCATGATGCTCTAGACCCTCTCTACTTTCCTGGACATCCCAGTCGCCCTTATGAAGAAAAGATCCACCCTCTGGTGATATGTAACTCACCCTGTGGTGATAACAGTCGACAGCTGCGTGGAAGGGAACTAGCCCCTACATTCCAAGAATGAAATCATAGCCTGTCATCTATAGAACATAAAGATCCCAAAAAAGTGACACCCACCAACCTGAAGAGGGAACTCCTTGCACTAACATGCACAAGATGTTCTTGTCCCCAATGAAGTGTCTAGTGTCAAAACATCGGTAGAAGAAAAGATACAAAGCCCAAGGCTCTCCACAATAGTGGCAGATATATAGCTATTCGTTCCACCAGAATCGAAAATAAATGTAGTCAAAACCGAGGCAACTAGGATCGTACCTCGAACTGTAGAGGGGCCGAGATCCTGCTCCTGATGGGTCTGCTCCACTACAAAAGTCGGGCCAGCTCCGCGGCCCTGTGACACTGCCTGACTACTCTGAGTTGATCCACCATGCTATCATTGGTGTCCTGGTGACTAACCACCATGACCACGACCTCCACCTTATACTGAACGGTCGGAAAAACTCTAGTTCCCAGACTGGTGAGAAACTGGCAGAGTTTCTCCTGTACGAGGAGTCATAGATGAACCTCGGTCACTAGCTGCTGGTGAAAAGATTTGACAGAAACGTAGATGGTGCCCCAACTTGCCGCAATATCAGCACTCCACTGGGTCTCTCTGACACTGCTGCCTCATATGCCCGTTTCTCCCGTAATGGTAGCACACCACCTGGCTACCAGAAGATGCATCCCGCCTACTCAGACCTCACCGTGTAGTCTCACTGCGGCGCTTCTGGCTATCACCTGCTAGAGCACTAACTCTGGATGTCGAGCCACCCTGGCTCACAACTCCGGATTCCCTTAGATTTTGATCCTTGATCAGTGCCTGGTTGATGATGAATATGATGGAAGTCAACCTGAAGATATTCACCTAAGAGACGATGTCCTGTCTGAGGCCATCCTCAAACTTCCTTTCCAGGAATAACCCATCAACTCCCAGGGAGGGTGTGAAATGCTAAAGCTCAGTGAAATGAGAGAAGTACTCCATAAATAATAGGGTAACCTACTCAAGGCACATAAACTCCCAGGCTTGGTCGGCCCTCAGGGACTCTGGATAGAAGTAGTCATAGAAGATGCGTTGGAACTCCTCCCAAGCCATGACCTATTGATGACCCGCCTGTGAGATCATATCCCACCATCTCTTGGAAGAATATTGTAGCATATAGGTAGCAAGCTTGAATCTCCTCTCTGGAGGCGTCTCCAGATGCTCAAAGATAGTGAGCATGACTTTGATCCATGACTCTACAGCCTGTGGTCCTATTCCCATGGGAAGGTGGGAGGATGCTGTTGCTGGAAGAACCACGTCAAATCCGCCATCGACGGGGTAGGAGACGACGCTCCCTAAAAGGTCTGCATCATCCTCAAAAGCCCTACCTGAACTATGCATCAACACCGGTAACAGGTATAACTGATGGTTTCAAGACTGACACAAAAGGAGGATCTGCAGGTGGTCCCTGATCAACCATGTTCGGTGTCTGATCACCACCTAGAAACTGGCGTACAACTGGAGGACATCTCAGTGACATGAATCTGCAAGGTCAATCTCACACCTCAGATCAGAAATACCAAGGACTGAAAACAATGACTGTAAGAAGAGAACAAGAGGAATAAAACATTCATGTTTAACAAAACATGACTACACAACATGTAAACTACCTACACGGCGTGTTCCCAGAAGTCATTAACATGGGCATGTAATTTTTTCTAAACTGGTCATGTAAAACCCCAAACACACGACGTGTTCAGAAGACACACAACGTGTACATGAATATTTTTCCCCTTTTTGGGTCCTTCTACACAGTTAAGCCAGACGGCTCTCATAAGACAAGACTACACCGCGTGTTTAAGGTAGACACGGCGTGTACTGGACAAGCTTCACCTGGCACTTGTTGTTAGTGACATGGCCAGACACACAACTCAAACTGCACAATGTTTTCCTGACAAACATGACGTCTATGTGAAATGATAACACCAACCCGTGTTGTTCGTGACACGGCCAGGTACCTAGTCCAGACTATACAACATGTTTAAGGGGGACACAACATGTGTAAGAAAAGACTCCACCGACCCGTGTTGTTATCTACACCACCAGGTTTCTAGGATTATACTACATGGCATTTTCAACGCAGACATGACGTGTTTCCACCAGACTCTTCCCATCCTGTGTTTCTTCCCACACAACCTACAACACAGTCAGAGACTACACGACGTGCACATAAAGTACACATCGTGTAGTTAAGAAAAACTGTTTCTTCCCGAACAGAAGAACACATGGCATGTAATTAACATTACACGACATGTATTCTGGGTTTTCCTAGACAATAAGCCTCAGAAACTACACCAGAACCTAGAAAACACTGAAACAAGAATTGAAGTTACCAAATTCCAATCTGTGAGGGCCCATACATTCCGCGAATCAAATTTTGGCACCCGATACAAGTTATAAACAAGACGAAAATGCAACGATCAACCAAATTCCAGTCCATGAGGGCCCATAACACCTCAAGAACCAAAGTTTGGAATTTATTCAAACAAAACCTTACATACAATTCCCTATCAAACAATAGGTATCTCTATTAAGTAATCTATCACAATAGAATGAATATTCTACAAAACATCTATCACAACAACATGCAATCGATAATGCATCCTAGATGACATATCAAAAATTCATGGCATGTGATTTCTAACAAGTGCCTATATGATGCATGAGATGGCATACACTCATATAACTGGGTTGCGATAGAAATAGAACCACAATAACATCAACGGTAACCACACAAAACATGTGAATCACCCAATGTTGAAATCAAATCAACTGTAAAATTGCAACCAGAAAATTGAAATAACGAGGTAGATTGGCTTTTCCCTATACACGGGTTAGCTACTCCTAGGTACAGCTTATTACCAAGTACCTATTCCATCCTATCCCTGGATATAGGCTCCAAACAATAAGTCAAGAGAAAATAATCCCTCTGATACCACTTTGTAACGTCCCGGCGTCGGAAGCCACCCAGAGGCGCCCCGTACCCGGTTGGTCACATGTCCTCAAGTGTATTTTCCCGAATTCCAGAGGATTTAGGCTAGCAGCGAGGGCCTTGGGTGTGATAGTGGGGAAACTATGACCTCATTGGCAAAGTACACAGAAGAAGTAAACAATAAACAATAGTAGAAGCCGTAAATATCCAACAACAGTAAACAAAGATAGACTGATAAAGAAACAACTGGAGCATAAATATATATAAATTATGCATGATACATATATACCTTGGAAAGAAGCCAAACAAGACACAATTCTGAATATAGTACTAAACCAATGTGAAAAAGAAAAACAAATGAGAAAATCCTCAGCATCGCAAGCCTCAGCTTGGTCCCAAGCTCTCAAGCTCTAATGAAATCAAGTACTTGAAGTTGAACGACGCTTTCCCTTGTCTATAGCTGCAGCAATATAATTTTTCTGGGCACAAATGCATGGACCAAATAGGGTGTGAGACTATATACCAGTAGGAAACCACCTGAAGTTCTATTCCTAATAGTCAGTGAGTATATGGAATGTAAAAGTACATAAAGCAGTAAATAAGGAATCACTAAGCAGTAAACAATCCACAGTTTAAGCATTCAAAACACCACAAAGCATACAACAACAAAACAGATAACACAATAGGTAACCATCTGGGATGTACCCACAACCTATTCCCTTTGGTTCTACCTTTCAAGTACAAGAAACCCTCTGGGAAGCACACGTAGTCTCACCCCTCTGGTTCAGCTAAAGTATAGACTCACTTGGGAAGCAGTCACCGTCAATTCCCCCTATTGTCTCGCATCATACTAAAGGTGCTCTGGGGAAGCACACAAGGTCAATTCCCACTGTGGTCTCACATCATAATCATAAAGACACTCTGGATAAGCCCTAAACATCAATTCTCACTATGGTCTCTACACTAGGTTCTCACGGACTTGTGTAAGTCAAACAAGCATAAAATCACATAATTACCAAAGTAAACCTCAAGAACTACTTGGCTAGCATTCTACAACATAAAAACATATCAGAGAAACATGAACACCATCCTATAATACTAGGAATGGAAAAGTAAACAACATAAAAACATGAAAACTAGACCCAAAGGTCAAATACAGGGAAAACGTGCATGGGAAATACATCCAAATCATAACAAATTACCCTATTCACAAACAATAAGCTCTACCTAGGCATACAAGAAAAGCATGAAAACAATAGGGATAAAATAATAAATATGAAATTCCCCATTCAAGGGTATTGGTGTAAATTTCACATAATACTCAATGAATTTATACAGAAAGGCACAAACCACCTATGTTGGGGTTAAAATATCAATATACTTGAACCTCAATGCTTGAATCTCCATAGAACACCATAGATCTATGAAAACACATAAAACGTTCAACCCACAATAACTTGGAAAAAAGGAGGAATTGGAAAACGATTTTCTAGAAGAAGAGATAACTCACCGATGCAATTCCAACACAACCGATGAAGTTCAACTCAGAGGACAGATGGAGGTTAAAGAGTTCATCAAAGATCCGCAGCTGTGCAGGTTCTCCCAGACGAAGAAAGCCTAGAAGAAGACAGTTCTATCCATCAGACGCAACCCCAGTGCATTTAATGAAAAAAAAAACAAAATACACATCGTGTAATTTGGAAGTACACAACGTGTACTTGCCTTTTTCGTACTCTACTTTAAGTGACCCCAACATCACCGCACATGATCGTGTTGGTGGCCATGACACAGCCAATACACGACCTCCTGCGGCAATGAAGTACATGGTGTGTACTCATAAAGTACATGACGTGTACTTTAAAAATTTCCAGAAACTCATCTTTTCTCAAAAACTCCATAAAAATAAAAAACATACTTGAAAAAGAGGTCCTAGTTCTTACACCCAACCATTCCTAAAACCCATGAAACCAACCATGAATGCTACATTATGACAGTTACATAATCATGAGCAGTTTCTCGTCAATCTACCAAGTCATCATAAGGTAATTGTTTCCCATGTTCCATTAAACCTTTGGAACCGAGAATAAGGTCATATTTCGACCAATCCCTGTGTATGAAATTCCCATGTTCCATTAAACCATTGGCACCAAGCACAAGGTCATATTTCAACAAAGCCCCGTATATGAAACTTGAACACACACCACATATTCCCAACGATCCAGCCAGAACAACACCTTCAACAAAAAAACTTTTCTATTGAAAACCATTTATATTGAGAATATCTTTTTCATCAACCATTTAGGAATTCCAAAAAAAATCCATAATTTAAAATCATCATTTTAAATTCATGAAACTAAACCCAGTTTTGCGCAACTATTCACCAATATCATGAAATTTAACAAAAACCATAAATCACTAAGAATGAATATTTTTACATTAATTTCACAATAAATAAACCAATTTGAATATAGGATAATAAATTCTATCCAGAAGAGGTGAGAGTGAAGCCACCTACCTTGAATGGTTTGATGAAACTTTGACAATAAATGAAGAACACACAAGAAAACATGCCGAAGAACAACCATAGTTCTCTTATCCTAAAAATATCATGACTCAAAATTGAATTATTTGGAATCCAAAAATGTAGATCTACACACTAAAGGTTTAGATATGAGAAATAATAGAGATTAGAGAAGATGATCTAAGAAGATCTAAGAAAAGATGACATATCCAGAAAGAATGGTGACATACCTCAAGAATCAGACTCAAAATCACAAAGGGAAGGCTCTGGGTTGGATACAACTTGCGTGGGGTGGGTTATACAGCCTTATAGGGAGATTAATCTAGAAATAGGGGAATATTTAAGCTAAAACGAAATATATAGAGATAAAATGAGTAATCTCCTAGAAAATAAGATCTAGATTTGACCTTTGTACAAGGTTTGACTACATGGTTTGGTCCAACTATGTATAAATTGTGTGACATTGCTTTTAGCCGCAACACTCCTTATAAAAACCCCAAATTATACCATCCTTCACCTTTACCTCTTTTATGGAAACACATTTTTTTAAAAAAATCCCACTTTATGGAAATACCCCACTTTATGGAAACAACCCACTTTATGGAAACACTCCACTTTATGGAAACATCCCACTTTATGGAAACACCCCACTTTATGGAAACAACCAACATTATAGAAACACCCAATTTTATGGAAGATCTCTATTTAATGGAAAATCTCTATTTTATTAAAACTCTCTATTAAAGACACACCAATTAAAAAAATGCGAGGAAATCGATTATGTACCCGAAACCGGGGGTACTACAGTGGTAGTTCAAGATATGGTGTTAAATACCATATCCAAGAAATATCACACAACACACACTCTAAAGATAATCCATTCAAGTTTTTATTTAAAAGTTAAATTTTATAATTTGGAATTAACTAGATTAACTAATTTATATATATATAATATCTAAATTATCTTAGTGTAAATTTTTTGAGATTTTTCCAAAAATGTCTATTATTAGTAAAAACATATGATTTTCAAGAATATTTTAATTTTTAAGACTTTATCATTATATGAGAATTAAATAGATGTTCAAAATCCCATTTAAGTAATATAATTTGAATTTAAGGAATAAAAAATTTAATTTCAAAACATTCTTTAAACTTATGAATCCTATATCTAATAATTTTAGAGCTAATTAGACTATCACTTTTATAAAAAAACTATTTTTGATCTTTTTATTGAATCATGTATTTTCAATGGAGATTTTGTTCTTGCTTTCCTTAAAAGAATCAGAACAACTATTTTTTTTTCTAATAAATCATTTTATGTCATTAAAATATATATAAAAGATAATTTTATCTTATATATAAATTTAAAACATAAAAATGTTATTTTTCTAAAATTTATTTTTATGTGATTAATCTTGTTTATTTTAAAATTAAAAATTTAAAAATTTAAAAATTTTATTTAATAAAAGGTTATTCAAATTTTTAATTATATGGATTAAATTTTGTAAAATGTTAAATCTTAGTTTTTTTCATTAAAATTGATATTTAATATTATGAATTATTTAACAGGGTAAAACTAAATTAGGTAAAAAGTTAAGATTAAAAAAAAATCCATAAACTACTAGAATGTTTATAAAATATGAGTGGTTGAGGTAATTTTGGACCCAAACTCACTATACCCTCCACTTCTATTTATTTTGTGTCTTTTTAAACTTGAATGATAACTTTACATTATTGAAAATGTAAGGGTTACTCCCAGAACTACCCTTCCCTTAATTTATAAAAGGTTAACATTTACAACACTCCAAGACTCAAAAATATTTCAATGTTATCCTTTAAAATCTATTATTTTAGACTTATTAAAACTATATCATTGATTAAAAACTTAAAATTATAATTATAAAGCATAATTCCTTCTTTTCCAAGGATAATTCAATGGAAAATTCAAGACTCCAACATGAGTATTATCGACTACTTTTCTTTTCATCTTAATTATCAGCATTGAAATTTATACTATAAACAATAATGTAATTATATTAGTATAATTTATATTCTTTAATATTACTATATTAAGTGTAATGTTATTTATTATTCATCTATCCCATCCATTAAGAAAAATTAAATTGTTGTTCATGCATACGTACAGAAAACTACCACCACTATCAATATAGTTCTTTTTTCATCACCACCCATAATTGATGATTAATGGAATGGATTTAATTATTAAATATTATTTTTATCATATAATTAAGGTTATTTTATGATAAATTTTATAACCTATTTATTATATGATCAATAAAAGATCATCATTAATTCAATCCTTTAAAACAAGTGTGATATGAGGAAAATATTTTATAAATATAATGTAATATTTTAACATACATTAGGTATTCTAATAATTAATTTATTTTTCTAATATATCCCAAAAAGAAACACTAAATAAGATAATTATACTTCAAGTGTAATTATATTTGAACAAAATCACCACATATTCATTCTTTAAATCAGGGTATGTTCATGTTTGGGTCGATTTAACAACCTATTTGAATAATACTATGAATTTATATCCTGAATAGAAATGGGAACATATTTAATTATATAATATAAAATAATTGTGTAAATAATGTTTCTTATCAGGTAGATGTTATATAAATATTCAATTAATTAATTAATAACACTCCCTTTGACTAATAAGAATCACCGAAAAATTCTAGTTATAGATTTCATCTTGAAGGATAAATACTCAAAAACTCAAGATAGAAATTTAAAATATTTTGAATAATTACAAAAAATATATAAAAGTTAATTTAATGACCTATTAGTGATGAAATTGGGAATAATAATGAATATAGACACCGTTATTATGAAACTTATCAAACTGACGAAAACTTTAAACACCCGGTGTGGAAAATCAGTAGAATTCATATAGAGAATGACTATTTATGAAGAGTATAAATGAGAATGTATATGAGTAATTCTTATAATCAAGTTATTAAGATATATTCGTTTGTGATTCGTGATTTTAAATTATCCTCATTAAATTTAGGACATTTGGTAAGGGTTTTCCATATAAAATTTCTCTCTTTAAGTCATTTTTGCTATTATGCACCAAATTTCCTTTATGTGGTGTATATACAACCTATTTGAGATATTATATCTTTAAATTCCTTTGATAATGGAATTTTATAATCTATTGGAATCCCTCCCTGTCAAGATATTTCTATTTAATTACTAACCAATTCAAGAGTGGGGGTTATCCGTATCAATTTACATTATTTGGTACTCATGTTATATTCAACACCTTTTACATTTCCTATGGTGAAGAAATTAACAGGAAATAATTTTACCATATTAATCATGGAATTTATGATATTTAAAAGCCTATATTGTTATCCTAGCATTATATTCATTTTATTCTATAGGTAATAAAACCATTGTAAAACCCATTATTTTCTATTGTAGAAAAACCATCCTCGTTTTTGGTATAGTAAAAGTGTGTATAGTTTCATACATAATACATCCATGACTAGATAATGGAAAGTGGATGTGGCTGTATAAGAGATACACCAAGGGGTAATCACCCTAAAAGTGTTGTTGATAATTGAATCAGTCATCACCCAAATATATGATTTGGGGGCCTAAGACTACACACTTGGATTGACACTCCCATGAGAAATTATTTAGAATCATAATATTCCATTTATAAACCATAATGGAGGATTTTTATTATGATTTCATTGGTATTTTACCAATGTATACTGTTGAACCCAATTAAAATCTTCCATGGATAACCCAACACTTTGAAATCACCCTTTTCTCTATATTTATTTGACAATGTTACTTTATATTACTTTGATGATACCCACAACTTCTAAGTTGATTAATTAATGACCCCCTAGATATACACATTATTATATCAAGTGGGTAAGTATTTTATTTCCATATTTATCATTATAGGGATAACTATATATTTATTTAGTAGGAGGTTCCTTAGATAATGGTATGAATTCTCTTGATGACTGTTATGGGGAATTCATTGGACATATTCTAGCGATGGGTGGGGCTGGAAATTATATATCCATTCATGCATCAATAGGGTTCATGAGAGAAAAAATGCCGGGTTTTGGTGTATTCATCCTCCCATAATAGGATAATTTATTAAAACAAGGATTTGGAACATGTTTTGTTGTCATATATTATATGTTTCATTATTATGAGATTAATTAATATAATTATCCATATTTTTATTTATTTTCATGCATATACCATTCCATCAATTTTAGTTGATTATGGGTTCATGTTATTTATTTGTTAGTTCCATATAACTTATTCTATGTTCAAGTTATGAAATATTTTTTTTTGTATTCTAATTATTACTAGAAATATGATCTCACCCTTATTTTATTTCCTTTCCCTAAGAAACATAAAGGATATATATGTGTAATTTTTAAGGATATGTTGGATAGAATAATTATGTCATCATAATGTGTTCATTTTGTATCTCATGTTTTCAAGTGTAATGTATCTATATATCTATTATTCCAATACTACTAAGTTTCTAGATCACATGAGAACTATTATATTCTAAACTAATAACATAATATAACTATCATATTTAGGTTTATGGAGTTTTAGATGTTATAATGATTTTGTGATTTTTTTTGGTTTTTGAAAATTGGTGTAGAGGATTTCCTTAGTTGAGGAATTTTGTTTAATTTGAAATATTTTATAAGTGTTTGTTTTATTAATGATAATGTACTGTATGTTTTTATAATTGATGGAAATTTTTTTAAATGAAAAGTGAGAATTTTTTAAAGTAATTTGGATGTTTTATTAGTATTTAGAGGTAGGTTTTAACCATTTTTGAAATATAATGATTTGAAGGATATGGATTTTGGTAGACTTTTTAAATAATGTGAAAATGGTTTTAATAGATTTTTTTAATTTTCAAAATATAAGTGTATATAAAAAAATTATTTTATAGATCCTTGATAAAGTAGAGTGGTTAAAGGAAAATAGTGTTTTCAAATATTTTTTTCAATACGTTTTTCCATTGTGTATTTATATTTTCCCCCTTGGTAGAAATTTTATTTTTTTTTGTTTTGTTAAGAGACATTGGTAGGTTAGGCTCATGTTTAATATTTCCACATTTTTCCTCCTATAATAGTCTTGAGATATAGAAGAAATTTCATTTACTAGGAGGATACCTTAAGAAAATAGTTTTTTTCTTTTTGTGTATCTCTTTTAGTTATTGGCTTCTCACAAACTCAACATAGAGTGGTAGAGTCGGATCTACTTTGCCATTGAAATTTTCAGGTCACCATCCTCTATTTCATGGTGTCCAAGGACATTTTTACATTTTTTTATTTTGTCTTTATAAATTTAGTAGGTTGATATTTCTAGTGGGGGTTTTGGTTATTGATTTTTTTTGGAATTGGTGCTCAATAATTTTGGAATAGATTGACATAATTAGGATAATTTTCATTAGATCAGGGATCTTTTAGTGATTTCTATTTAATAATTCATGGTTTTCATTTTTGAGGAGTTGTTGATTGTTGTAGTTTTTATTATGCCTTAGTGTGTGGTTTTGATCCTTGGGACTACTGTGTGAGGCTTGCCTTGGTTGGGTATTCATTGGTTTGGACATTTGTGAGTTTTGGGTGTGTGGTTCTAGTGTCTATGATAGACATTGAACCAATTGAGATTATACACTATATAGTGCCATTTGAGATATTACTAGGTTCACCATAAGATGATGACACAACTATGAAGTTCTAGCTTTTCCCACTCCATTCAATTTTTGTCTCATTATTAGAACCCATTACATATTTTTGTTGATGAATGTTTTGTTTGAGTAGCCCATATCCTTTTTTTGAGATATGTGGTTTGAGTAAATGGAGTGGTTTTATTTTTAAAATCAGGTGTGGATATTTTGAATGAACTGATATTATGACCATGATGGACTCTCATTTTTTTGGTCTTTATGATGTTTCTAGGATCCTACTTCCATTATAAGGTTGATCTAGCTTTGTGGATGAACGTGTTCGATCGAATCTGATTTCCTATTTTGTGGATTTATTAAAAAATAATAGTATAGGATGACCTTTTTTGGAGATCATTGGTTGGTACCTAGGTTTGGGTTTTGTTGTGAATGTGAGAAAGTTTCTTGGTAAGTTGTTTTAGTTGATAGAGTTTGGTGTTTATATTGGGAATGATTGGGTGAATTTGTGTTTTTGTTTAAATCACCCATTGTGCTTATAATAAGAGAGGTTCTACCACTTCCACCACTTTAGATGAATTATAAAAAGTTGGGAGACCTAAAGTATGTATATATCTTTTGATGGAATTTTATTTGGCTGTGATGAGGTAGATCAGGCTTAGAGATGTTTGTTAATTTTTGTTGATTTTATTCCTCTATTTTGAGGAATGGATAATGAAACATGATTTCATAATTTTAGAACCATTATGATAATCTTACCTTACTTTTAATCTTATAAATGACTTTCTAGGTGTTGAAAGTGGCATGGTGGGAAGAATTATGACACCAATATGTCACTATTGGTTATTATTTTATCTTACATTGGGTAATTTATTTTTTTGGAGTGCTGCATTTGAAAATTTGGAAATTATTGAAACATTCTTCTGTTTCATGGATTGTGTCCAAAAACTAGTAGAGACCATGTGGTAGTCTAGATATAATAGGAATTTCTATTAAATTTGGAATATGTGTGGTTTTACCTACATGAATAGTGTATGGATGGGTCTAACCCATGTGAAATTATGTGAAAATTATGTGAGATATTTGATTCATTTGGGTAATTTCACACAAGTTGAGGGTAATTATTAGAAAACATACGACAAGTGTGCAAGTGGCTTTACAATTTAAGTAGAATATATTTTCATGGTTCACACATGGTATAGAAACTATGTTTCCAAACAGTGTGTGGATAATTTTTTTTAGAATAAAAATCCACATGGTTAGTACAAAATTTAATAAATTGTTTTACACAAACATTCATGTTGCCCATTTTTAAAGGGGAAAACCCTTTTGTCCCCACCTAGTTTAATGACTTTTGGCCTTCCTTCCCTTGTCCTAGCCCTGACAGACCTTGCAGATAAAGGGAGCTTATATCTCTCCCATATTTCTTCATTTTTCTATCCCCTCCCCTAACTTCATGGGGTTTATCTATGATAATCAATAATTTATTATTATTTTCTCTTTATATTCCTTCTATATACCTTTTATCCTAGATTAGTTGTCTCATGTGAAGGCTAATAGGTATGTTCAATTGTAAATAATGTTTGAGGAGGATTCTAGTGTTGAGTTTTGGTTTTAGGGATTACAGAAGATGTTTTATTTCTTAGTTGAGGATTTTATTTCATAGATGACACATTTTTAAATGGTTTTGGAATAGTCATATTCATATGAGATTGGTGTTTTTATATGATTCCTTTAAATTCCATATCAATTAATAATTTTTTATTTTAAATTCCAATTTTTTTTAGATTAAATATATATGTGATGGATTAAGTAATTTTTATAAATGTTTTAAAGGATTTACAACATTGTATATAGGTTTTTAAATGATTTTCTTGGTTTTTGAGAAATATTTTTATTCTAAGTGTCTCAAAATTACTAAGATGATTGTTTTTAATTTGTAAAATGAAGATTTAAGGTGGTTGAAATTGTTTGGGTCATGGATGGGCAGAAAATGTTTATTTTAAAGTGGTAGTTTTAAATTAAGTAATTGTTTTTTTAATTTAAATTATTTTAAGGGAAATAGGTTATTTGAATGAGATTTTAAATGGTTTATTAAATGTGAATAAGATGGATTTCAACTATGACCATTTTAATTTAAATTCCCATTTTCTCTTTCATTAAGTGTCCTAAAGAAGATAGGATCCTCAATTGAGGACCTTTCTTTTCATTTCTTATGATTAATTGAGACTCATGAGGGAAATATTTATATTGATATATGAATATTGGTGATTACGCATGATTGTGGAAAAGGTGGTTGTTTTGTGTGAGGGTTTGTGGGGTGAGGTATGAGTTGATTTCAAATACTTAATATTTTCGGTATGTGAATTTTGTTTCTTTACCTCCATTGGTTTACATGTCATGGGTGTCCTAGGTAGTTATAAGAAACTTGGATAAGTGGTTGTCCTAATATAGATTGTGTGCTGATAGGGAGTGTTTACCTCCTAAACTAAGCTGGTTAAACTAAATGGGGTAGTAGAAAGTATAGTGTCCCATGGTAGTGGTGTGATAAAAGGAGGTGTTATATTTTGATAGTTTAATATGGATATTGGGTATGTGAAAAATTTCATTAGGGATGACCTAGGTTTTTCATAACCTCTTAAGTTATTTATTTTATAAGTCATAAGAGATTGTCCAGGATGATTTGATCTTTTTTATAATTTCCTTGGGGATTCCATTTCATATTCATTGTTGGTATCCTTAAACCTTGATTCTTTTTTCCTGGAAATTATTCATCTTTTTTCTATTTTCATATTCTATATCCACTACAGAATATATAAATTTTTCCAATAGGGATATATCTGTTGGTAAAAGTCCAATTTCTGTTGGTAAAACATTTTCCCAAAAGATATTTCCATATAACTAAACTATCGGTACAAACTCTATCACAAAATGTTGTTGTGACAGATAAAATTGTTCTATTAAAATTATAATAATACCAAAAGATACTATATATTATGGTCAAAATTTTCAATAAAATTTTCATATAATAAATATATCTATTAGTAACAATATTACAAACATATAATATATATTTATAAACTACATTTAAATAAAATTTATAAATTTTTATTTCTAAAAACATTTTACATTATATTTGAATAATTTATCTTATATAATACACCTGTTTTAATTATCAAACCGATGATTCTTTTCAAACATTTTCAAAACTAGAAAAAGACTAATTAAATTAATCATGGAATTTAATACAAAATGAATCAATATTTTTCAAGATATATAAAAATATCATAATAAAAACCAATGATCCCTCTTTGATGCCACCCCATGGATATGTCATATATTGACTGTAATCCTCTAGAACCCACCACAATATAAGAATAGTTACTTTAGACAAATATTTTTTTTAACCCACATATAGGCCACTAGAAGAAACAAACCAAGTCATATCCTATATTAGTGAGGAACCTCAAGTCACTTCGGTGACACACCCTTCAGATCAATGATCTACAACACATAGAATCAAAGATCTTACCCACAAATTAGTGAAAAATATATACATTAATTGAAACCAGAATAGAAATAAATGAAATTTTAAGGCAAATAAAAGAAATCAAGAAATTATGAATATACCATGCTTTCATCTTTTTTAAATTTATATAAAATAGTGTAATCTTCTTAATAAGAAAGAATCATAAACTCCAAGACATTAAACAAGGGAAAGGGTAAAAATAACATAGTAAAGAACTATTGAATGGTTTTGTATTGAAAAATATCCATTTTATCTGAAGAAGTTATCACCCCATAAAATTTAAACTCCATGTCCTTATCTTATCCCATGATATTAATTTTGAAACCAAAGCATCAACTATGGCTATTCTAAAGTTAAAAAACCCAAAACTTATTAGGCTACGTTCAACATAAGTAAGAATTTTCAATAGAAATGGAAAAGACAAATAATAAGGTATTTTAAATATTTAATTTGGTATGAATGGAAAATGTGTGATGTAATATGTTAAAAAAGGAATATTCAATTAAATAATACATAAAATTAGTGGAAAAAAATAAAATTATGAAAATATCATAGTAATGAAGGATCAACATATTCAAGCTCAATTTCTACCAAACACAACCTTAACTAAAGAGTCACTATATTTATGATGAATCCTAAATTACTGTTCAAGATTTTTTAGATGAAAAAAATAAAATTTAGTAAGAAGAAACCCCATTCAGACACACAAAGTGTAAAAAAAAATTCATATTTGATAATTTGGGTACTTATAGTGATTCAAACGAGAGGAAAGATAGAGTACCACCACATCCACCAATGTTTCACCATAATATCATTTTAGACCATATAATTGAGCAATAAATAAATTTCAAGTGGCACCACCAATGAAAACCCATAGATAGATCATAAAGACAAACTAACATATCCCAGATCAAATATCCAATCATAGTGTCTTTCAAAAAGGTAGGTGGAATAGTTCTCAAGGGACCCAATCAAGAAAAACTATATGGTAGAAATCCAAATCAAAATACTGAGTTGAAATTAAGTATATAACCCTGAAACCACACCTAAAGGCTAAAAATTATAGTTTAGAAGGTTTTAATTTACAACACATCTTGAAAACTTCATAGAACATCATGTTTGAGGGAATACATATACCTTGGATTTTATTAACCATAGAGTGATCTTTATCATATTTTTAATAGAAATATGAGTTCTTATTCCAATATAATATCAATTTTCAACATAATATAAATTAAAAAAGTGAAAATAGTAAGGATTACATGGCATTAAAAACAAAGAAAAGGAAAACACAATAGTTAAACCACCTTGTTGTACTCTTTAGGTAATTTTTATTATTCATGAAAATACATCCATTTCTTATAATTTTTAATAAATTATTTTTGATCAAAATCTTCCACCTTATTTTGGGAAATTTGAAGCTCAATTTTTTTGAGGATATTCATAGGTTAAAGTGTTCCTAAATGAAAAGAAATTATTAGTAATAAACAAGTTAGTATATTTTTTATATAAATTATCACTAATAATAGGTAACTTATTTACAATGTTCCAATATTTATTATTGATGTTACCACTTATTTAAGTGGTTTTATTAATTATCTTATGTATACGTGTTTTTCAGAAATAGAAAAAACACTACATGTTTTTTTAAAAATGGTCTTCATAAGTGATAATGAAAATCATTTTAATTTATATAAACACACACCAAGGTTTAAATACATAATTTGTCAAGTTTTTCATATAAATTTCACTAACAAAACAATTACAACTTATAAATTATTTTTAGAAATTCTAGCACTTATTATAACCAATTAATTGTTTAAAGTAGTTTAAAATTTCAAATTTTCATCAAGAAAAAACTACCAATGATTTTAAAAACTATGAAATGTTAAATAATGACTTTGAAATAGTGATATTTAACCATTTTTCATGTTTTATTTGTCTATAAAGTATAATGTGGGTTACCAAAACTACACTTTAAAACTTCATGAATTTGAATCACTTCTATTTGAAAAAAGTGTTGGTTGAAGCATTGTTTTAAAATGCATTCATGTAAATATTTTAGCTGTTAAAAAGCTTAATTTTATAGTGATACATGCATTAGTTATTAATGAAATGTATCTTTGGTTGTGAAATACATAAGAGGGATTGTTGGACATATTTTGGATGCATATTACATTGGATCAATTTTAATAAAGTATTGATTATGTTCTCTTAAATTTATTTTGGACTATAAAAGTGGGGTCAATTAGTTTTATTCATGATAATCCATTGTATATATTCTATAAAATACACCTTAACTTGATAAAGGTAGAGGTATGTCTCTATGTAGGTGGTAATTTTTTATTGAAAGTAACACGATTCCCATTATAAAAAACTTGAAAAATTCTATGTAATCAATCTTTGATATGTGTTTAAATACAATGTTAGAGTTTTTGAAATTCTATGTGTGTAATAGAAGAAGACATCTATTTGTCAGCCTATGTAAAAATCTATTAACTACTAATATTACACAAATGTTTTTATGTGTATGAGGAAATAACAACAATCACTTCTCATTATATGTGTAATTGAAACTCAAACACCTAAGGATGTTGCACCACTATAGTAGTATAGTCCCATGGATACAGGTAAACGAATATGTGTGTACTAGTAGGAGAAATATATTATAGAAGAGTGTGTATAATGTAATTATAGTATCCTTTAATCAATATATGTGTGTAATAAAACTCAAACACCTAAAATAATGTTCCACTATTATAGAGGAGAAGTCCAAAGGATAAAGTTCTTTACTATAATTCAAACAAATGAAGAAAAATACAATTAGTAAATAGAAACTCAAAAGAAAAAAAACTAAAAATGTTGAAACCCATCAGTACCCAAAATGTGTATTGAAAAACAGTATAAAAAATAAATATATACCAACTAAAAGAATAGAAAAATCTATAAGAATCTATAAAACTACACAATAAAAGTTGTAAAAAAATATCAGAAGAAAAATATACAAGTATAAATAAACATCACTACTAAATATTTTATTTGAAAAAAACATATACCATAAATATATGACTAACTGAAATAAAGGTGAAAATTTGTAGAGTTAAAGTTGTAAGAAAGAATAATTCCTAGTCCACCACTTCTTATAATACTTATAATTAAACACTGTGATTTCAACTATTAATATTACCTGAATATATTTGAATTCTAGTCTATTTAAAAAATAATATTGAGTTATCTTATCCTTGATCCACTTTTTTTTCTTCGACATCCATTAGTGAGTTTACATTTATATCTAATAAAATGGGGAAGAAATAGTTTAGTGAGAAAACTGAAACTTTGATATCATATTACCATAAATATGCAGCCTCCTGATGCTCCACACACTCCATGTCCAACTGCTAATGAAGTAAGAGGTTTAAAAAATCAATATTATATTACCTTAAACAAAAAATGCGTAGATTCTCTACACACTCAATCTTCAATTTCTAATGAAGAAATATTTTTAACATTCTATCAATGTTTTCCATGTATAGACATTTTTTCTTTGTGGTAAGTTGCGGAAATCACCACCTCAATATATTTGGATACTTTCCTCTTTCAAAATAATCTTTGAGTGGTTATATCCTCACTCTATATCTTATAGATTTGAAATCCAGTAGTTCATTTATATTTCAAAATAAAAAAGGGGAAGAAATAGGCAAGTGAGAATAATAAAAAAATGAGAATTTGATATTATATTACATCAAAGATGCAACCCATATATTCTACACACACTCCATGTCTAACTATTAAAGAATAAAAAGTGTTATAAAATTGATATTATATTACTATAATCACAGAAAACCTAGATTCTACACACACTCCATTTCTAACTAAAATAAAAATACCTGGTCGAGTTAGAATTTAGGCTATGGTTTTATAGAAGTTTCCAAGGTAAAATCCCAGTCTAAACCCAATTCACCAATCAATGTATAGAGTAATCTTAATTTTAAGAAAAGATTAATTTCATTACCATTGACCTCACAAAATATTTTAGATTTGTTTCATTTTATAGGACACACCAAACACTAAAAAATTATCGAAATCCCATTTTTTAGAAACTTATTTCCTTATATAAAATATTTAAAATACACATAAAAAAATTCACAAGGAAACAATTTATATAGCTAGAAAATATAAACCACCATAATATAAAAAATTCAAACATTTTGGCCCATGAAGATCATTGTTGAGATGATATGCATATCCAAATTTCATTGAATAAAAAGAAGAAGCACATCAATTTATTTCATTGATTTAAAAAAAGATATTTTTTTCATCATATGTGATATAAAAAATGGAATAATGATTATGCAGTTTCATATCATATTCTTACCATTGATAATAAACACAAAAAAACCCATGAAAACCTAGGCATGATGAGATAACAACATTAAAAAAATCATCAAGGCTGTAAATAATATAAAAAATTCCACATTAAAAATATTTAATTATATATTTATAAATATATTTAAAGATACTAAAATTTTATATCTCTATAGTTTAAATGATGTAGGATTAAAAAATTTTATGTTTACAAAATAAATCAATTAGTTAACATGAAGCATAGAAAAATTCTAGATATTAGTACCTAATAACTGAAAAACAATTATATAATACCCATTCAAATGATAATTGAAAATTAGATACATGTCATTATAAATAAAAAATGAGACCCGACAAAAGAAATATATTTTTTTAGTTTCTAATTATTCAGATGTCAAAAGATGAGATCAATTCTAGAATCAATTAATCAAAAAACAAGAAAGTTATAAAAAATTAAAATTAAAATATACTAATTAGGTGGATATAGATTAAAATAGAGAATAAAATAGATCACTAGACCATATGAACCTTTAAAATTCCATTAATTACAATTAACAAGAAAATTATGAACCATAAAATAGTAAAAATAGATTTCATCCCCATGTATAGAAAGGGGTTGATCACCCTAAAAGAATAATCTATCTAAACAACCAGTATAATAAGAATTAGGTTTCTAAAATGAATAAATTGCCTTAGATAAATAGGGTATGCTTAACCAAATTTAAATATAGCATGGACAAAATCTTTCATAATTTTGGTTTCTAAAGTAGATATTTGAATGTAAAAATAGTGTCCTAATATTTATTTCTTTTGTATAAATGATGTTTTAAATTTGGCATAAATAGATAGACTAGGATTTCTTAATTTTTTTATCTCCCCACTATCATATCTATTAATAAACTGGATGTTATTTATTTATAAAAAATATGTATAAACATTATAATGTGGATGAAATTTACCAAAAGAGCCTAGAAATCACATAAATATAACAATGCAGTTCTATTTTATAGGTATGAAATCCATTATGATGATCAATGATTTTAGATTCTAATAGTAAATTATAATATTCCATACCTCGGATCCATAGGAATCCAAGTTAGAAAAAACTAGACCAATAGAAGGACAATGTAGATCGATGATCAAATAAACTGTACAACCCCAAAGCTTTATGAAACAATAATATAATCAGATAGAATATGCATGATCAGTTAGAGATGGTGAAAAACATCATTCAATATCTTATCCACAATCATGAAAAACAAAAATGTGATTATTATATTAGAACCCAAAATAAATCAATATGTGATGCCCGGAATCCCCCTTCTCGGTCCCCATCATTACATGAAATAATCATCAAAATAAATAAACTCCTTGAAATTTCTTGACTCAAGATAAATGAAAAACCAAACAAGTTAAAACTACCCACTCCATAATTCCCGAAATTGACACCAAAACAAAAACCTTCATCAATGATACATAATAAATCCCTAAGACACCCTCTTGGATGACTTATTATCAAGGAATTAAAAAAAATTACCAAATTCATCTCAAGAATATCACACTAACCATAAATGGGATAATGAACGAATTAATAGTCAATGCACGAAGCTTGTTGGTTGAAAAAATATTTGAAAGAATACTGAGATATGCGATTCACCTAAGCCTACACCCCAAATTGTAACCAATAGAGAACAAGTGAAGAGAATGGCGAGGATGGGGTCTGATTAAGGGGGGAGCATGATATTTGTTGTCGGCTGAAAAAAAATCCGAGGAGAAGCATAGTGAGGTTAGGGGATCAAAATTGTAAAAATATAATAAATATAATACATGTAAAAAATATAATAAAATTTACCTTGTAATAAAAATGTTATATTTAATAAAAATATAACATTTATCTAAAATATAGTAAATTCTATAAATAGAATATAAAATTACATTTAATATTTATAGTTAAAAATATAATAAAATAATAAATAAATAAATAGAAAAATTATTAATTTTGTACAATTATATAAATATAATATATAATAAGTAAGATATATACAAAAACTCAATAAGTGAAAATTATAACAAATAAATAAAATTTAAATATGTAAATACCCATTATTAATTAATTTATTAGTTTTTATATAATAACTATAATAAATACTATATTTTATAAATTTAATATTTTTATATTATGATATAAAATAAAATTTAATAATATGAATATGAATATTTTATTACTTATATTTCAATTATGTTTATTAATTTTTTAATTGATTAACATGTTTTTACTTAATATGTATATTAAATTCAAATATTATAACAATTTAGTTTTTTTATTAAAAGTATTTAAATTTTTATTAAATTAAAATAAATAGAAAATATAAGCAATATTGATATTTACATAAAATTTAAATTTAAAACCATTGATTTAGATATTTTTTTAATAAATCCTATAAAATTAAATAATGACATTGGTTATAAAAAATAATAATCAATATAAAATTTTTATCTCTCTTAATTGGTTTTTATTATTGAATGATGTATTTTAACCGCTTTTATTGATGAAAAAATATTTTTTGGTAATAGTTACTATTAATAATAGATTCAAGTGTTAGTAAAAAATGTTGGTATTAATATGATAAACTAAAAGACTTAATTTTTTGTAAAATATTTTTTGGTTTTAAACTATAAATGTTAACTGATATATCTATTGGTAAAAACAAGTGCTATTACTTAAAATAAGTACCAAATAAACAAAATATTTGATTAAATTGCTTATTTTTACCAACAGATATATTATATGTCAATATATTTATATTGGTCTAAGTTATTTTTTTATAGTGATTGATATGTAGGTGTCTATTATTCATGTTTTATTTTTTTTATACATTGGAAATAAATTTCAAGTGTATTCATAAAATTATTTGGAAAGGATATTTCAAGAATTAAACAAGTGATGTTGTTTTATTGAAATGGAATTTGAGAAATGTTTTGGGAAAAGAGAAATAAATGGTATATTTTTGGTATGGATTTGAATATCATTTTTTCTTTTTTTAGAAATATATTTAAAAGAAAAACGTGATTTATCTGTTAGGTTGAAAAGTTTGGTTTTAGTCTATTAAGAATCATTAATTTCAAATTCTTTAGGCTAGATATTGAAAAAGGTTTTGGTTCTGAAATTATTTTCCATTTTTCTAAAAGCAGCAATGTTTTATAAAAGGAATTTTATCTTGATATTTGGTTCTATCCATGAATCATGTGAAAAACCTATTATATATATCTAGTTTAAAACATTATTAATGAAATGGTTATTTGAAATTAAATGAAACAAACTTATTGGTGAAATCCAACTTGTCAGGTTTTTCTCATGCCACGAAGGCACTATTTGTTTTGTTTAATTATTATATTTTCTTTAAGGTGCCTTGGTCAAGTTTTTATAGGGGTTATATTTTTTTGGACTATTTAGGGTTTGGTAAATGAAATGTTGAGAGACATAAATTCACATGGGGATGGTTTTGGAATGTCGGGATGATCGGTTTTTGATTTTGGGACTATCGTATATCATCCTTATAGGAAAAAAAATTTATTTTGGTTTATTATTTATCTATATGGATTCCTAACTTATGTTCAATATATTTTTATAATTTCATAACTGAGTTTTTTATGGCTTATATGAGTTACTATGATTTATTAATTCTATTTATATTGTATTTGTTTATTATGATGGGGTGGACATATTATTTATAGATGGGCCATGATGGTTTTTTTTGGTGGAATCATGGGTGTTTAGTTTGATTTAATGGGTAAAATCATTCCCAAGGTTTAGTTATTTATGCATAGAAACGATTTTCCATCCTTGTTGGGATCAGAAATGACCTTAGAGCCTAGTGGTAGATCAGGTCGGATGCTAATTCTAATGGAAACCCATGTTGATTTATTATCGGTAACTAAAATTTAAAAATACAACACTAATAAACCCTTTTAATACCTCCTTGAAACCCATATATTACCTCAACATCACAACTCACTCATCGACCCAAAGTAAATAATATCCATTCTTTAATGGAACTGGAAACATATATAAGACATGATAACTACATACTTGAGGATGAGTTTGTATGAAATGTGTGAGTTAAAATTCCTGATAGGATCTTACTAATGAGTCTATATAATTACTTTAATTAAAGAATTCATTAATATGAGTTTGATATACATAAAATAAAATGAGGGGTTTCTATGTTATAAATCAATAATGAAAACAAATCACATATTCATAAGAAAATAAGAAAATCATTATTTTTCATTTAAACAAAGGAAATAATATCCATTCTTAAAAGCTTACATAATTTTTTATATTTTTAAATAATCCAAAAAACCATCTTTTATTCATTTTTTTTATTTTTTATCGAATTATAATCTGTAAAAAAATCCATTTCAAATTTGAAAACATCTTTCAAAAATCACATTTAAGGAAATTTGAAAAACAAAAAAAACAACTATAAATGAGAGAATAAAATAATAGAATAGAATCATAAGACCAAGAAAAAATATAAAACAATCAATAAGAAAAAATGGATCCACAAGACAATTAATATAGGGGGACATAAAAAAATATAAATACCCAATACAGAAACTCTAATAAATGAATATATGTCATGTGAAACTCTCTAGTTCCTAAAGTGAGACAATCCTATACCTTACCAATTATTTGAGAACAACTTCATGACTATTATATAACCCAAAAAAATACACATGCCGACCTACAAGACAACATCGACATCTTTATGAAGACAACCTCCACCTAGCCCCATTTCATGTTATACGAGACAATAGTAGCAAGTTTATATACTTGGGTATAAAAAATATAGATCATACAGTAATTTTGGGGTTCCTATAGATAATTTATAGTGGATGTGAGTAAACAATCAATCCAATATTAATGAAAAGGCATAAAGTATAACTCTCCCTCAAATCCATCACCCTCATGTAGAATAATCTCATTTTCAATTTGTAAATCCATCCCATAATAGATTAACCATAGTGGGAGAAAAAATACAATGAGGAAACTAATGAGCGTCTCATATAAATCAAACCATTTATTGTAAACTTCTAAAAGGGATTTCTTAAAGTCTCGAGATGGAATGCCAATTCATTTTTTAAATCATTTTGAATCAAACATTTTAGAACCACCTTTTTAATTTTTAAAAATTTTATTAAAAGAGAATTAACTTTAATTAAAATATAAAACCATGAATAATCCCCACACTTGTCATCAAACATTTTTAAAATGATTCATAGGAATATAACTCGACACTTAACGTTCATTAAAACTTAATTCAATAAAATTAAGTTTAAATTCATCAAAATACTTTTATGAAAATAATGTAAATTTTAAAAAACATTTTGAAAATGAATTTTAGAAATCATATATTTACATATTATAATTTAAAATAAATTTAAGAATCTTACACACTTCATTAATTAAAAAATAAAACAATATCATTGAAACACTTACCTCAAGGAAGTCAAAATGATTTCAAAACACATTGCCTTTTATGAGGAATAACCAAACATGTGAGAAAGAACCCTCTATGAGTTAATATTAAACAAAACCTTAGTTTAGAACAAACATAAACCCAAGCCCTATTTTTTGGAAGTGATTTAGGGTTTTAGGATAAATTTTAGAATCTTGTAATATAAAAGAGGAATAGAAAGAGAAGAGGAATAAAGAGAAAGAGGATAGTTTTCCTTGATGAATTCTTGAATATGGGGGAAAGATGAGCTAAATTCAGATTAAATAGAGGATTAATTATCTCTATAGATCCATTGGAATTGAAATTTTTTTACGAATAGGATATGAGAATAGTAGAAGTTAAATCGGGTGGGAGATAAAAGGAGATTTCTACTTTAAATGAAATCTAAGAAGACCCCATGGTTTGTCCAAATAATTTTCAAAACCATGGACCAACCATGTTGATAGAACAACCTAAGCTACAAAATGGTTCAAACTTGACTCAAATGGTTAGTACTAGGAAAGTGTAAACCACGAACCACTACCCTTACACACACTCACATGAAAATGTAAACTACATAGTTTCCAATAGGATTCACAATAACCATGTGACACCCATGCGCACAAACCACACAAATTGAAAAATGAATTGAGGATAATTGAATATAAGTGTAACAACATGTTTTGGTCTAATTTATTTTTTCTAACCCATGTGGAGAAAATCACCCAATGAAAAGGTTATCTGCATAGTTTACCAAATCGTATATCGATCGTGCACAAACCAAACACAAAGGAACTTTTCAAGAAAATAGAAAATTGAAGTGTGAAAGTTATAAAAATTAAAATTAACCCAAAATAACATTAAATAAATATAGTCAAAATAACATGAGGTGTTAAAAGTTTCACAAGACATTAGGTTTCACCAAAAAATATGTTTTTGTTGTAGTTTAGTGGATTTTTCTATTAGAGTTCCACGATAAGAAATCATTGAAATGTTGTGAAGATGGTTAAAGGTTTTTATATATTATATATCGGATATATATAGTCCATTTAATATAGGCTCACATCACAAAGGGATTGGGAATGATTAAATTGATTTTATAGTTAAAAATCTATCACTCTAAGAAGGTAAGGCACTATGAAAATTTCTTGGGCATAATACATTAATTTTATTTAAGAAATACTCATGCCATGACAACCTAAATCATACCATGATTGATATGGAAATTTAGAGAATATATTTAGAAATATTCAAGTCACATTATGAAGAAGAAAATCATGTCATGGTTTGTGTTTTCTATAGTTTTAGAATAGAGTTTATATTATTGCTTAATCTTGAGGTTTGTAGTTATTTAAATAGCTATTAATAACCAATTTTAATTAAATATTATGGATTTTATGTTAAAGGATCCATGGGTTATTTTAAATTGAAAGGAAGTTGAA